>CM077505.1:1612038-3111994 GCA_039654745.1 Houttuynia cordata
CCTTTCTTTTTAAGTAGATTTAGGTGTTTTTAATATTTTTCTTTTTATTTCTGTGAATGCATGCAGTGCTAGTTGTCAATAGCTAGGTTTGCTTGTTGTCGATATTCAGGACTCTTGATTTCTAGTCGTGGATATCTAGGGTTGTTTTGTGTTGTGGATGTGTGATGGTGTGGTTATGGTGTTGGTAATTGTGTGGTGAAAGAAAAAAATGACTTCATCTTCCTATGGATTTAGCCATAATAACCCATACATGTACTTTAATGATTATTATTCCTCACACACACCTACTTCCCCTCCCTTAGAAGTGTCATTCCCTCCATGTCACTCATACCTTGATACTTATAACCATGGGTGGGAAAATCAATCCAACTTTGGGAGTAACATATTTTCCCTACAACCCACTACCTCTTTTATTTTGGAACCATGTGCCATTTGCTTAAGTCCCACTCATAACCTAATGGAGTGTCCTTCGGCCCATGAGTATCCGGAATTGGTGCACGATCATGTAAATGCGGCCCAAGGTCTTCATAGATGGGAGGATCAATCTAATTTTTCTTGGCACACTCTCAACAATAGGGCAATGTTTGAACCAACCACTAATCCACCCTTACAAGGAATGACATGCCCTGTTCCACCACCACCATTGCCCCAACCCCAATATGCTCAATCTACATGGAATCCTAGCTTTGAAGATAAGGTCTTGTCCATGTTGGATAATTTAAATGGGATCTATAGTAGTGCATGGGGTGATAGTAATGATTAAAACACTTTACCTATCCAACCACAATACCCGATGGGCCGATTTGTTGAGGAGGGGATAAGTTTTTCCCCTAACCATGTTCAAAATGTTACAACCCTTCGGAGTGCACCTAAATTTGAAAATAAGGTTGGATGTAATTCAGGAAATGAGCACGAAGGGGTGAAAATTAAAGAAGAAGTGAATGGGTCGTTAGAACCAATTTTTAAATCTTCAATCTTTGGGGAGTCACCGTCTACAATAATATTAACGGAACCTTCTTTTCCCAAAGCACCACTCATACAATGTTTAGACGCACCTTCCCCTTTGATTGTTGAACGTGACTTAGAGTGTTCTATCGATTGCCCATTCAATCTATTATTTGAGAGTCCTCCCCAAAATGTGTTATGAGAGGAGGCCACTAAGGCCAAATTGGGTGATGTGGAAGAGGAGCCATTCATTTTAACATTCTCTAATGACCTCTTTCCATGGCCAATGAACAGGCCTCAATTCCCTAAGCTTACCCCGCCCACCACTGCACCCTTTCATTTCACGACATGATCCGTACTTAGGTAACAAAGATAGGAGTGTGTGGGGCAATCATTTAATTGATCCAGATTGACTTGTTGGGGTTATGTCTGGCTGAAGACGTAAAACTTAGCACTCTTGGGAGGCATCCCAAATTTAATTTTCTTGTTTGTTTTCTATTTTGTTTTTATTTTTCTTGTAGGTTATTTCTTACCTGTGTAGGGATGCTACAGTCGAGGTTTGGGGGTATATTTAATTTTTCCATATTTATATTATCTCCTCCTTCTTCGCTTATGTGTTTCATGCTTTACATTTACAATGAGGCTCTTCATTCAGGTGATTTCTTTCCTCACTCCTTTTCTTTTACTATTTATTATAGTATTATTTTTTATTTTATTTTTTTTTATTTTGGTAAATATTAAGGGCAATGTTTAGTTTAGGTTTGGGGGTGTAGAAAAGAAGTGTTTATCATATGTTTTCGTTTATTTCAAAAAAAAAAAAAATTATGAAAAAAAACAAAAAAAAAATCAGTTTTTAGGTTGTTTGTTAGTATTTTTATAGGTTTTGATAGTTTATCCCGTGATGATGCATGTTATAATTCTTAAGAGATTAATTTACATTGGAAGTGTGAGTAAGTATACTGGAGGATAGAGAATTTAACTGAGCAGTAACTTTCTGTTACAGTCCTCTTGGAACCTGTGCTTGAGCTAAGAAAACTCACTCACACACACTAGTTACATAAAGTAATACCCTCTAGAGATTTGTTGAACACTAATCTTCAGTGGGATGTCTTTAGTCAGAGTCATTGGGTGATATGTAGTTGTTCTTTGAGCTTAAAAGATCATGATAGACCATTTACTTGGCTATGGCAAGGGCTGGAACCGGAAATAGGTTGAGAGTATAATACAACCTGGACAAAATAAGATGTGCTTGAAAATATATATGCTGAAAATAAAAATAAAAATGTGAAAAAAAAATAAAAACAAAATGAAAAAAAGGAGCTGCTTGACTTTATAGGATTAACTTGGTTGATGCTCGGGCCCGAAGCGGTCTCTTAAAACCTAATGCCCTAAGCCAAACTGGTTGGGAGTCATTGGCCTGAGTCATTGCTAAACCTAAGCATCTTGAAATCAGGCCTTACACAGTCGTAGCGAAAAGAAAAAAAAAGTCTGTGGTGTATTATCCTCTCAAATCTAGAATGTTGGACCCGAAGGAGGCGCGCAGATCTATGCTATCATGAACCTAAAGATTGGGATGACTATGTAGATTCTGATGTTATTTGGTTAATGGGTAACACTGGATGTGTAAAACAGAAATTTAGAATGTATTGCTACAATGTTCTACACTTTTAATATTTAAAGTATAATGCTATATCATATTGAGCAAAAATTTCCAAGATGAAAGTGTGGAATAAAACCACTTACTTGAGGGCTTCTATATTCCTGTTGATTATAAACCAAGTACGTGTGGTTAATTCTCTTAAGCACTGTAGTCTGCATTTGAAGGGATAATAGGTTTGTTTGTTTTGCAGTGTTTTGATTTGTTTTTACATTTAGGTTAATTTCATAAATACATGTTTGTGGGTAGCATGGCTGCAAACCCTCACGAGACAACACTCGTCCTACTAGGAACACCTAGAGGTTTAACGGCTTGTTGCATACGCTCAATGCAATCGTGTTCCCTACGAAAGTGGTGTTTACTTTTATGCATTAGTTACTTTAATTGTTTTTTGTTTTCCTTGCTTGATTTTGTTTTGCTCGAGGACTAGCAAAATGTAGGTTTGGGGGTATTTGATATCTATAAAATATACATATTTTATATGCCTTTCTGCCTATTTGTTAGTTGTAATTTTAGTTGAAGTAAGGATAATTAACGGTTAATCATGATTAGGTGAGTAATTAGAAGTTTAATGAATAAATGCGCTTAATTGATTAATTTAGATGTGTTAATTAGATTTATTGGATTTATATTTTATAATGCGTCTAAATGATATTTGATTTTATTTATGCAAGGTTTGAGAGTCCAGATTCAGAGCACTAAAAGTGACGCACGTCAAACAGTTTCTGTGAAAAGATCGAAGATCCAACGATTAAGGAGACGCTGACGGGTTTTGAAGAGCCTATTTAGTTAAAACAGTGACATCACGCATAGAAAATATCTAAGCCGTTGGCGTACATCTAAGGAAGAAGACGGGTTTTGATTTTTAGAAGAAGATCCGTTCAGATTTGATCCGACGGAGAATGATGTTACGATGGGTTTTAAAGATAAAAAGAAAAAAAAAAGAAAAGAAAAGGAAGCACTGAACTGACTGGTTCAGGGCCGGTTCGGTTTTAAAAAAAAGAAAAAAGAAAAGAGGAGAACCAGCCAGAGCTAAAGCTCGGGCCTTTCATCTGTTTCAGAAAACAGAGACGAAGCTCGAGCTTCTGCTCGAGCTGGGCGGCGGATCGGGCTGAGCTGGGCGAGGCCGGCAAGGGTCGAGAGATAGCGACAACCATGGCGACTTACACGATGATGACGGAAGCTCTCACGTGGGGCGAGGATTGCAGACGAAGGCGGAGCTCGAGATGGATGCTCATACTCTGAGGCGGCTTGACTGAGGAAGACTGTTCCAGCATCTCGACGATGACGGCGAGGTCACAGCAGCGAAGGTTCGAAGGCGGCGATGAAGTCGGCAGGGAGATGACGGCGGAATGACAGAGAGGCGTTCTCAATTTGGAAACCAAAATCAAAACAGAATCGGGAAACAAAAGCAGTCCTGCTCGAATTGGAAACGGTGATTTCGAACTCGATTTGGAAACGAAAGAGGTGTGTTCGATTGGGGTTGGAATCGCCTATAAAAACAGAGGGCGGCGGAGAGCTTTTGTACAGAAAAAAATCGGAGCTTTGACAGAGAAAAACAGAGAGAAACAAAGCCCTTTTCATTGTTGTTTTCGCCGGAATCCGGCGGCTCTCTGGCCGGAAGAAGAGAAGTGAGGGAGGAGTCGATCGCCGGACTGATTTTGGGTCGATTTGCGAGTGCTACAGTGCGCGTCTCAACGGGGAAGACAAGTGAACAGTGCGCGTGAACAGTGCTAGGTGAATAGTGAACAGTGTTCCTGCATATGACCAATCCGATGAACCAGGCTTTTTTCTTCCTTTTCATCCATGTCTAGCTAAATTCTATTGTACTAAGATTAGATGAAGCCCTGCTGATTGTTTGACTCTCAATATTTATTTGCAATTCTTAAGTTGTGATTTTTATTCCATATGCTTAATATTTTGTTACAATTATTCTGTTGCTCGAGAGAGGGTAGAGTAATTGTTAGTGAAATTAAACTAAGGGTTTGTTAATGTTCGAGAGGTCTTAGCGAATTCCAAGGTATTATTTGAATCAAAATTGTATTTTTATGATTGATCTTTGCTCGAGAGAGGGAGATTAATTAAGTTAGATTTAATTGTTTAGTTGCATGTTCGAGAGGGCTGCACACATTACGATTATTCGTGACTTCGAGAGGGGCACGGATAATTGATCACTTGGAATTGTACGGGTTTAACGGAGAGGAAAGCTATTTGGTTTGGGTGGATTCGAAGTCTTAGTATATTTGTCATCATATATTTTCACATAAATTTCATTGCTTTGTTAAATTAGAACTTTTCATTCTGTTATAACTAGTTTCATAAAAAAATCAAATCTTTCATTAGAATTAAGTTGAATCAGTCCAAGTCCTTTGGGTTCGACCTCATTACCACTAGACTATACGTAGTCTCGTGCGATTGCAAGTAAATAGTTAAAAATTCAATCAATCAATTGGCGCCGTTGCCGGGGACTTGGTAACGGTTTGATTTAATTCTATTTAGTTTAAACATTCTTTTTAGGATTTTGATACTTGATTTTCTTGTCTTTGTAGGAGTCAATTTGGAGAGGCAGATAGTGACACTTGGAACTCGCCGACATTGGAAAGGACACTCCTTCCCCTCGTTTGCAATCTATCAACCTTTCTTTTTAAGTAGATTTAGGTGTTTTTAATATTTTTCTTTTTATTTCTGTGAATGCATGCAGTGCTAGTTGTCAATAGCTAGGTTTGCTTGTTGTCGATATTCAGGACTCTTGATTTCTAGTCGTGGATATCTAGGGTTGTTTTGTGTTGTGGATGTGTGATGGTGTGGTTATGGTGTTGGTAATTGTGTGGTGAAAGAAAAAAATGACTTCATCTTCCTATGGATTTAGCCATAATAACCCATACATGTACTTTAATGATTATTATTCCTCACACACACCTACTTCCCCTCCCTTAGAAGTGTCATTCCCTCCATGTCACTCATACCTTGATACTTATAACCATGGGTGGGAAAATCAATCCAACTTTGGGAGTAACATATTTTCCCTACAACCCACTACCTCTTTTATTTTGGAACCATGTGCCATTTGCTTAAGTCCCACTCATAACCTAATGGAGTGTCCTTCGGCCCATGAGTATCCGGAATTGGTGCACGATCATGTAAATGCGGCCCAAGGTCTTCATAGATGGGAGGATCAATCTAATTTTTCTTGGCACACTCTCAACAATAGGGCAATGTTTGAACCAACCACTAATCCACCCTTACAAGGAATGACATGCCCTGTTCCACCACCACCATTGCCCCAACCCCAATATGCTCAATCTACATAGAATCCTAGCTTTGAAGATAAGGTCTTGTCCATGTTGGATAATTTAAATGGGATCTATAGTAGTGCATGGGGTGATAGTAATGATTAAAACACTTTACCTATCCAACCACAATACCCGATGGGCCGATTTGTTGAGGAGGGGATAAGTTTTTCCCCTAACCATGTTCAAAATGTTACAACCCTTCGGAGTGCACCTAAATTTGAAAATAAGGTTGGATGTAATTCAGGAAATGAGCACGAAGGGGTGAAAATTAAAGAAGAAGTGAATGGGTCGTTAGAACCAATTTTTAAATCTTCAATCTTTGGGGAGTCACCGTCTACAATAATATTAACGGAACCTTCTTTTCCCAAAGCACCACTCATACAATGTTTAGACGCACCTTCCCCTTTGATTGTTGAACGTGACTTAGAGTGTTCTATCGATTGCCCATTCAATCTATTATTTGAGAGTCCTCCCCAAAATGTGTTATGAGAGGAGGCCACTAAGGCCAAATTGGGTGATGTGGAAGAGGAGCCATTCATTTTAACATTCTCTAATGACCTCTTTCCATGGCCAATGAACAGGCCTCAATTCCCTAAGCTTACCCGCCCACCACTGCACCCTTTCATTTCACGACATGATCCGTACTTAGGTAACAAAGATAGGAGTGTGTGGGGCAATCATTTAATTGATCCAGATTGACTTGTTGGGGTTATGTCTGGCTGAAGACGTAAAACTTAGCACTCTTGGGAGGCATCCCAAATTTAATTTTCTTGTTTGTTTTCTATTTTGTTTTTATTTTTCTTGTAGGTTATTTCTTACCTGTGTAGGGATGCTACAGTCGAGGTTTGGGGGTATATTTAATTTTTCCATATTTATATTATCTCCTCCTTCTTCGCTTATGTGTTTCATGCTTTACATTTACAATGAGGCTCTTCATTCAGGTGATTTCTTTCCTCACTCCTTTTCTTTTACTATTTATTATAGTATTATTTTTTATTTTATTTTTTTTTATTTTGGTAAATATTAAGGGCAATGTTTAGTTTAGGTTTGGGGGTGTAGAAAAGAAGTGTTTATCATATGTTTTCGTTTATTTCAAAAAAAAAAAAAATTATGAAAAAAAACAAAAAAAAAATCAGTTTTTAGGTTGTTTGTTAGTATTTTTATAGGTTTTGATAGTTTATCCCGTGATGATGCATGTTATAATTCTTAAGAGATTAATTTACATTGGAAGTGTGAGTAAGTATACTGGAGGATAGAGAATTTAACTGAGCAGTAACTTTCTGTTACAGTCCTCTTGGAACCTGTGCTTGAGCTAAGAAAACTCACTCACACACACTAGTTACATAAAGTAATACCCTCTAGAGATTTGTTGAACACTAATCTTCAGTGGGATGTCTTTAGTCAGAGTCATTGGGTGATATGTAGTTGTTCTTTGAGCTTAAAAGATCATGATAGACCATTTACTTGGCTATGGCAAGGGCTGGAACCGGAAATAGGTTGAGAGTATAATACAACCTGGACAAAATAAGATGTGCTTGAAAATATATATGCTGAAAATAAAAATAAAAATGTGAAAAAAAAATAAAAACAAAATGAAAAAAAGGAGCTGCTTGACTTTATAGGATTAACTTGGTTGATGCTCGGGCCCGAAGCGGTCTCTTAAAACCTAATGCCCTAAGCCAAACTGGTTGGGAGTCATTGGCCTGAGTCATTGCTAAACCTAAGCATCTTGAAATCAGGCCTTACACAGTCGTAGCGAAAAGAAAAAAAAAGTCTGTGGTGTATTATCCTCTCAAATCTAGAATGTTGGACCCGAAGGAGGCGCGCAGATCTATGCTATCATGAACCTAAAGATTGGGATGACTATGTAGATTCTGATGTTATTTGGTTAATGGGTAACACTGGATGTGTAAAACAGAAATTTAGAATGTATTGCTACAATGTTCTACACTTTTAATATTTAAAGTATAATGCTATATCATATTGAGCAAAAATTTCCAAGATGAAAGTGTGGAATAAAACCACTTACTTGAGGGCTTCTATATTCCTGTTGATTATAAACCAAGTACGTGTGGTTAATTCTCTTAAGCACTGTAGTCTGCATTTGAAGGGATAATAGGTTTGTTTGTTTTGCAGTGTTTTGATTTGTTTTTACATTTAGGTTAATTTCATAAATACATGTTTGTGGGTAGCATGGCTGCAAACCCTCACGAGACAACACTCGTCCTACTAGGAACACCTAGAGGTTTAACGGCTTGTTGCATACGCTCAATGCAATCGTGTTCCCTACGAAAGTGGTGTTTACTTTTATGCATTAGTTACTTTAATTGTTTTTTGTTTTCCTTGCTTGATTTTGTTTTGCTCGAGGACTAGCAAAATGTAGGTTTGGGGGTATTTGATATCTATAAAATATACATATTTTATATGCCTTTCTGCCTATTTGTTAGTTGTAATTTTAGTTGAAGTAAGGATAATTAACGGTTAATCATGATTAGGTGAGTAATTAGAAGTTTAATGAATAAATGCGCTTAATTGATTAATTTAGATGTGTTAATTAGATTTATTGGATTTATATTTTATAATGCGTCTAAATGATATTTGATTTTATTTATGCAAGGTTTGAGAGTCCAGATTCAGAGCACTAAAAGTGACGCACGTCAAACAGTTTCTGTGAAAAGATCGAAGATCCAACGATTAAGGAGACGCTGACGGGTTTTGAAGAGCCTATTTAGTTAAAACAGTGACATCACGCATAGAAAATATCTAAGCCGTTGGCGTACATCTAAGGAAGAAGACGGGTTTTGATTTTTAGAAGAAGATCCGTTCAGATTTGATCCGACGGAGAATGATGTTACGATGGGTTTTAAAGATAAAAAGAAAAAAAAAAGAAAAGAAAAGGAAGCACTGAACTGACTGGTTCAGGGCCGGTTCGGTTTTAAAAAAAAGAAAAAAGAAAAGAGGAGAACCAGCCAGAGCTAAAGCTCGGGCCTTTCATCTGTTTCAGAAAACAGAGACGAAGCTCGAGCTTCTGCTCGAGCTGGGCGGCGGATCGGGCTGAGCTGGGCGAGGCCGGCAAGGGTCGAGAGATAGCGACAACCATGGCGACTTACACGATGATGACGGAAGCTCTCACGTGGGGCGAGGATTGCAGACGAAGGCGGAGCTCGAGATGGATGCTCATACTCTGAGGCGGCTTGACTGAGGAAGACTGTTCCAGCATCTCGACGATGACGGCGAGGTCACAGCAGCGAAGGTTCGAAGGCGGCGATGAAGTCGGCAGGGAGATGACGGCGGAATGACAGAGAGGCGTTCTCAATTTGGAAACCAAAATCAAAACAGAATCGGGAAACAAAAGCAGTCCTGCTCGAATTGGAAACGGTGATTTCGAACTCGATTTGGAAACGAAAGAGGTGTGTTCGATTGGGGTTGGAATCGCCTATAAAAACAGAGGGCGGCGGAGAGCTTTTGTACAGAAAAAAATCGGAGCTTTGACAGAGAAAAACAGAGAGAAACAAAGCCCTTTTCATTGTTGTTTTCGCCGGAATCCGGCGGCTCTCTGGCCGGAAGAAGAGAAGTGAGGGAGGAGTCGATCGCCGGACTGATTTTGGGTCGATTTGCGAGTGCTACAGTGCGCGTCTCAACGGGGAAGACAAGTGAACAGTGCGCGTGAACAGTGCTAGGTGAATAGTGAACAGTGTTCCTGCATATGACCAATCCGATGAACCAGGCTTTTTTCTTCCTTTTCATCCATGTCTAGCTAAATTCTATTGTACTAAGATTAGATGAAGCCCTGCTGATTGTTTGACTCTCAATATTTATTTGCAATTCTTAAGTTGTGATTTTTATTCCATATGCTTAATATTTTGTTACAATTATTCTGTTGCTCGAGAGAGGGTAGAGTAATTGTTAGTGAAATTAAACTAAGGGTTTGTTAATGTTCGAGAGGTCTTAGCGAATTCCAAGGTATTATTTGAATCAAAATTGTATTTTTATGATTGATCTTTGCTCGAGAGAGGGAGATTAATTAAGTTAGATTTAATTGTTTAGTTGCATGTTCGAGAGGGCTGCACACATTACGATTATTCGTGACTTCGAGAGGGGCACGGATAATTGATCACTTGGAATTGTACGGGTTTAACGGAGAGGAAAGCTATTTGGTTTGGGTGGATTCGAAGTCTTAGTATATTTGTCATCATATATTTTCACATAAATTTCATTGCTTTGTTAAATTAGAACTTTTCATTCTGTTATAACTAGTTTCATAAAAAAATCAAATCTTTCATTAGAATTAAGTTGAATCAGTCCAAGTCCTTTGGGTTCGACCTCATTACCACTAGACTATACGTAGTCTCGTGCGATTGCAAGTAAATAGTTAAAAATTCAATCAATCAATTGGCGCCGTTGCCGGGGACTTGGTAACGGTTTGATTTAATTCTATTTAGTTTAAACATTCTTTTTAGGATTTTGATACTTGATTTTCTTGTCTTTGTAGGAGTCAATTTGGAGAGGCAGATAGTGACACTTGGAACTCGCCGACATTGGAAAGGACACTCCTTCCCCTCGTTTGCAATCTATCAACCTTTCTTTTTAAGTAGATTTAGGTGTTTTTAATATTTTTCTTTTTATTTCTGTGAATGCATGCAGTGCTAGTTGTCAATAGCTAGGTTTGCTTGTTGTCGATATTCAGGACTCTTGATTTCTAGTCGTGGATATCTAGGGTTGTTTTGTGTTGTGGATGTGTGATGGTGTGGTTATGGTGTTGGTAATTGTGTGGTGAAAGAAAAAAATGACTTCATCTTCCTATGGATTTAGCCATAATAACCCATACATGTACTTTAATGATTATTATTCCTCACACACACCTACTTCCCCTCCCTTAGAAGTGTCATTCCCTCCATGTCACTCATACCTTGATACTTATAACCATGGGTGGGAAAATCAATCCAACTTTGGGAGTAACATATTTTCCCTACAACCCACTACCTCTTTTATTTTGGAACCATGTGCCATTTGCTTAAGTCCCACTCATAACCTAATGGAGTGTCCTTCGGCCCATGAGTATCCGGAATTGGTGCACGATCATGTAAATGCGGCCCAAGGTCTTCATAGATGGGAGGATCAATCTAATTTTTCTTGGCACACTCTCAACAATAGGGCAATGTTTGAACCAACCACTAATCCACCCTTACAAGGAATGACATGCCCTGTTCCACCACCACCATTGCCCCAACCCCAATATGCTCAATCTACATAGAATCCTAGCTTTGAAGATAAGGTCTTGTCCATGTTGGATAATTTAAATGGGATCTATAGTAGTGCATGGGGTGATAGTAATGATTAAAACACTTTACCTATCCAACCACAATACCCGATGGGCCGATTTGTTGAGGAGGGGATAAGTTTTTCCCCTAACCATGTTCAAAATGTTACAACCCTTCGGAGTGCACCTAAATTTGAAAATAAGGTTGGATGTAATTCAGGAAATGAGCACGAAGGGGTGAAAATTAAAGAAGAAGTGAATGGGTCGTTAGAACCAATTTTTAAATCTTCAATCTTTGGGGAGTCACCGTCTACAATAATATTAACGGAACCTTCTTTTCCCAAAGCACCACTCATACAATGTTTAGACGCACCTTCCCCTTTGATTGTTGAACGTGACTTAGAGTGTTCTATCGATTGCCCATTCAATCTATTATTTGAGAGTCCTCCCCAAAATGTGTTATGAGAGGAGGCCACTAAGGCCAAATTGGGTGATGTGGAAGAGGAGCCATTCATTTTAACATTCTCTAATGACCTCTTTCCATGGCCAATGAACAGGCCTCAATTCCCTAAGCTTACCCGCCCACCACTGCACCCTTTCATTTCACGACATGATCCGTACTTAGGTAACAAAGATAGGAGTGTGTGGGGCAATCATTTAATTGATCCAGATTGACTTGTTGGGGTTATGTCTGGCTGAAGACGTAAAACTTAGCACTCTTGGGAGGCATCCCAAATTTAATTTTCTTGTTTGTTTTCTATTTTGTTTTTATTTTTCTTGTAGGTTATTTCTTACCTGTGTAGGGATGCTACAGTCGAGGTTTGGGGGTATATTTAATTTTTCCATATTTATATTATCTCCTCCTTCTTCGCTTATGTGTTTCATGCTTTACATTTACAATGAGGCTCTTCATTCAGGTGATTTCTTTCCTCACTCCTTTTCTTTTACTATTTATTATAGTATTATTTTTTATTTTATTTTTTTTTATTTTGGTAAATATTAAGGGCAATGTTTAGTTTAGGTTTGGGGGTGTAGAAAAGAAGTGTTTATCATATGTTTTCGTTTATTTCAAAAAAAAAAAAATTATGAAAAAAAACAAAAAAAAAAATCAGTTTTTAGGTTGTTTGTTAGTATTTTTATAGGTTTTGATAGTTTATCCCGTGATGATGCATGTTATAATTCTTAAGAGATTAATTTACATTGGAAGTGTGAGTAAGTATACTGGAGGATAGAGAATTTAACTGAGCAGTAACTTTCTGTTACAGTCCTCTTGGAACCTGTGCTTGAGCTAAGAAAACTCACTCACACACACTAGTTACATAAAGTAATACCCTCTAGAGATTTGTTGAACACTAATCTTCAGTGGGATGTCTTTAGTCAAAGTCATTGGGTGATATGTAGTTGTTCTTTGAGCTTAAAAGATCATGATAGACCATTTACTTGGCTATGGCAAGGGCTGGAACCGGAAATAGGTTGAGAGTATAATACAACCTGGACAAAATAAGATGTGCTTGAAAATATATATGCTGAAAATAAAAATAAAAATGTGAAAAAAAAATAAAAACAAAATGAAAAAAAGGAGCTGCTTGACTTTATAGGATTAACTTGGTTGATGCTCGGGCCCGAAGCGGTCTCTTAAAACCTAATGCCCTAAGCCAAACTGGTTGGGAGTCATTGGCCTGAGTCATTGCTAAACCTAAGCATCTTGAAATCAGGCCTTACACAGTCGTAGCGAAAAGAAAAAAAAAGTCTGTGGTGTATTATCCTCTCAAATCTAGAATGTTGGACCCGAAGGAGGCGCGCAGATCTATGCTATCATGAACCTAAAGATTGGGATGACTATGTAGATTCTGATGTTATTTGGTTAATGGGTAACACTGGATGTGTAAAACAGAAATTTAGAATGTATTGCTACAATGTTCTACACTTTTAATATTTAAAGTATAATGCTATATCATATTGAGCAAAAATTTCCAAGATGAAAGTGTGGAATAAAACCACTTACTTGAGGGCTTCTATATTCCTGTTGATTATAAACCAAGTACGTGTGGTTAATTCTCTTAAGCACTGTAGTCTGCATTTGAAGGGATAATAGGTTTGTTTGTTTTGCAGTGTTTTGATTTGTTTTTACATTTAGGTTAATTTCATAAATACATGTTTGTGGGTAGCATGGCTGCAAACCCTCACGAGACAACACTCGTCCTACTAGGAACACCTAGAGGTTTAACGGCTTGTTGCATACGCTCAATGCAATCGTGTTCCCTACGAAAGTGGTGTTTACTTTTATGCATTAGTTACTTTAATTGTTTTTTGTTTTCCTTGCTTGATTTTGTTTTGCTCGAGGACTAGCAAAATGTAGGTTTGGGGGTATTTGATATCTATAAAATATACATATTTTATATGCCTTTCTGCCTATTTGTTAGTTGTAATTTTAGTTGAAGTAAGGATAATTAACGGTTAATCATGATTAGGTGAGTAATTAGAAGTTTAATGAATAAATGCGCTTAATTGATTAATTTAGATGTGTTAATTAGATTTATTGGATTTATATTTTATAATGCGTCTAAATGATATTTGATTTTATTTATGCAAGGTTTGAGAGTCCAGATTCAGAGCACTAAAAGTGACGCACGTCAAACAGTTTCTGTGAAAAGATCGAAGATCCAACGATTAAGGAGACGCTGACGGGTTTTGAAGAGCCTATTTAGTTAAAACAGTGACATCACGCATAGAAAATATCTAAGCCGTTGGCGTACATCTAAGGAAGAAGACGGGTTTTGATTTTTAGAAGAAGATCCGTTCAGATTTGATCCGACGGAGAATGATGTTACGATGGGTTTTAAAGATAAAAAGAAAAAAAAAAGAAAAGAAAAGGAAGCACTGAACTGACTGGTTCAGGGCCGGTTCGGTTTTAAAAAAAAGAAAAAAGAAAAGAGGAGAACCAGCCAGAGCTAAAGCTCGGGCCTTTCATCTGTTTCAGAAAACAGAGACGAAGCTCGAGCTTCTGCTCGAGCTGGGCGGCGGATCGGGCTGAGCTGGGCGAGGCCGGCAAGGGTCGAGAGATAGCGACAACCATGGCGACTTACACGATGATGACGGAAGCTCTCACGTGGGGCGAGGATTGCAGACGAAGGCGGAGCTCGAGATGGATGCTCATACTCTGAGGCGGCTTGACTGAGGAAGACTGTTCCAGCATCTCGACGATGACGGCGAGGTCACAGCAGCGAAGGTTCGAAGGCGGCGATGAAGTCGGCAGGGAGATGACGGCGGAATGACAGAGAGGCGTTCTCAATTTGGAAACCAAAATCAAAACAGAATCGGGAAACAAAAGCAGTCCTGCTCGAATTGGAAACGGTGATTTCGAACTCGATTTGGAAACGAAAGAGGTGTGTTCGATTGGGGTTGGAATCGCCTATAAAAACAGAGGGCGGCGGAGAGCTTTTGTACAGAAAAAAATCGGAGCTTTGACAGAGAAAAACAGAGAGAAACAAAGCCCTTTTCATTGTTGTTTTCGCCGGAATCCGGCGGCTCTCTGGCCGGAAGAAGAGAAGTGAGGGAGGAGTCGATCGCCGGACTGATTTTGGGTCGATTTGCGAGTGCTACAGTGCGCGTCTCAACGGGGAAGACAAGTGAACAGTGCGCGTGAACAGTGCTAGGTGAATAGTGAACAGTGTTCCTGCATATGACCAATCCGATGAACCAGGCTTTTTTCTTCCTTTTCATCCATGTCTAGCTAAATTCTATTGTACTAAGATTAGATGAAGCCCTGCTGATTGTTTGACTCTCAATATTTATTTGCAATTCTTAAGTTGTGATTTTTATTCCATATGCTTAATATTTTGTTACAATTATTCTGTTGCTCGAGAGAGGGTAGAGTAATTGTTAGTGAAATTAAACTAAGGGTTTGTTAATGTTCGAGAGGTCTTAGCGAATTCCAAGGTATTATTTGAATCAAAATTGTATTTTTATGATTGATCTTTGCTCGAGAGAGGGAGATTAATTAAGTTAGATTTAATTGTTTAGTTGCATGTTCGAGAGGGCTGCACACATTACGATTATTCGTGACTTCGAGAGGGGCACGGATAATTGATCACTTGGAATTGTACGGGTTTAACGGAGAGGAAAGCTATTTGGTTTGGGTGGATTCGAAGTCTTAGTATATTTCTCATCATATTATTTTCACATAAATTTCATTGCTTTGTTAAATTAGAACTTTTCATTCTGTTATAACTAGTTTCATAAAAAAATCAAATCTTTCATTAGAATTAAGTTGAATCAGTCCAAGTCCTTTGGGTTCGACCTCGTTACCACTAGACTATACGTAGTCTCGTGTGATTGCGAGTAAATAGTTAAAAATTCAATCAATCAAGTATCTACTGGAAGATTTGGATAAAAGTTCCCGATCGATCACCTACTTTACAATCGATCGTATCTACTGGAGTATTCAAATGAACAGTTGCGATTGATCGCTGTAATTCCGATCAATCGCCATACAAAGACGGCCTGCCGAATGATCGTGAGACGAAGCAGAAATACACAGGCGAATCGCGATTGATCGGAGTATCAGATGCGATCGATCGCCGAATCAGGACGATCGATCGACGGCGGCAGCGGGCAGAAAAAAATACATTTTCTTATATTTGTGTCGGCGCCGGCATCGCCCACTCTCCCTTTCCAAAATCCACCATTAATGCCAACTCTAAACTTTACAAACCTCAGGATAAAGCAAACGCAAGTTGATGATCCGGTACGAAATCTTACCTTGTGGTCGATTCACCGTTCGCCGGAGGTCACCATAGGATCGCCGGAACTCGTTGGAAATTGCCTCCCAAGAATAGACAATAGCTTTTTCTCTTCTGGCTGGGTTCGTAATGGAATATGCAACTAGGGTGAAGGCAAAGATGGGGAAGAGGATGCCCACCTGTCTGAAGGAAGCCACACATGGCTAAAACGAGTGAGGTCATGACATTCTTCCCTCCTTAAAAGAATTTTGTCCTCAAAATTCAGGTAGGTTCTTCCCCAAACAATTTTGGATTTCTTCTTCTGTCTCCCAAGTGAGTTCCTCAAACTTATCATTGCCCCACTGAATCATGACTAACGGAATCACCTTATTCCTGAGTACCTGGTTTTTTCAATCCTTACTTTGTTGTAGTGTGGAGGCGAGGCCAGGGCGGGAATGCAAAGCAACAACTTTAATGGAATGTAAGTGAAGAAACAATTAGAGTATTATACAAAAGGAAGGGAAGAAGCTTTAAAATCCTAATGTGTTAAAGATAAGTATGAGTTAAAACAAAGACAAATGGGTTGTTCTTTTGTGAAGCCACAAAATTCCTAGCTCTATGAGACAAAGATCTCTATCAATGGCCAATTTGAGTCTTTGATTAAACAAATCAGTGATGAGAGCACTGCCTAGACTCATAACTGCAGAACTTATAGCGGCCAGCAGCATAAATGATGCTTTGTGATTTACCCACCACAATTGAGTTAAATGATAAGACAAAAGCAACTAAGTAGAAATGAATATATGAAGAAAAACAAAGAAAATAAGCAATAAAAAAAATTAGTATGCCACAATTTAAAGCCACCAAAAAGTATTCCTAGAGGATACTACTGAGGAAAACAGTGAAAAAAGACAGCTTGAGGATACAGTCAAGATACAAAGAATTAATTAAGAGCTGAAAATTACACGTATAATGTAGTAGAGTATCTCAATTATTTCTTTTAATATCACAACAAAAATTAATTTGCAACCCATTTAGGCATTGAGATGTAATTGCTGAAACTGAAAAAAATGGCTCTTGTCTAAGCAACACAAATCCCATTGAGCAATATATGTATACATATATACAGATGCTTTCGACAAGAACTACCCAGATCAGTGCAAGCAATGTATATAAGTTTGAAAGGCATTGATTTAAACAATGATAGTTGTGATGACATGTACTTATAGTAAGCAGACTTGGGATGACAAAGAAATAGTATGTTATTATGTTCGGATCTTAAAGAACTGTCGCTTCCAAATGTGGCAAGGAATTTATCAAAAGGACTTTTTCTGTTTAAATCCACAACAAATGTCTGGATAATTGTCCACTCCCATTTATATTAGCTGAAATTAACAATCCACGATCTTACTTGGTCTGTTTCTTTGTAAAAGCAAACTGGTTTTCATTGTTACCAGCTTTGTGATGGAAGATGGCTATATTAATATTTCGTGTGCAACCATCATGTCATGAAGCCACTCCACATATACGGAATACTGTATGATAAATATGATGAAGTTGAATGTTCTTATCATCGCCCCCTCTCCATAGGGTTGCATCAAGAAGGGCATTTGGCGTAAAAACTTGTCATTGTGTTTCTTTGTAAGGATTTTGTATCATTTTGATTCTAATAAGAGTCAAACATATTATATAATCCATGCCGCCCACCCCCAAATAGCTGGGATAAGGCGTATGATGATTATGATGTCAATGATGATCTTATATGGTTTGTTTCTATTCTCCGCTAAATTAGTAGCTAAAAAGGGCACATGACAAACATCTTTGATCAACAAGAAGTCAAACGCTTAAATTTAACTTTCATACAAAATAATTACATCAAAAGGCCTAATTTGATCACAGAATTATAAATTTGCGCTCCCATTTCCATGAAACAAAAGTATATAAAACGTAAAACTAGAGATAAAAAGTGGAGAAATGAATAAACCTGGAACAAACTACCCTTTCTAACTTGCTGGTATTGTCTATTACGCCATGCAGTACCATGTCTTTCTACCTTCCCAAAGAAAATGAAATTCTGTCTGCCTACTTGAGGAGCACTTTGAGGATATATCTCACATCAGAGAGATTGAAAATTCATGAGAGCTCCCTGGTAGTGGGTTCAAGGAAGGAGATGCCGTCTTGAGTTAGAACTTAAATCCATCATCTTGTCCCATGAATCTACTCCACCACTCTCAACAACCATCAATGTCATATTCACTCAGTGTCCGATGTTGGGTTTTGGGTTTGGGTAGTGGACCTAAATTTTAGTAGTGGTATAAAGCCCACTAACAAAAATCTCATGTTTTTTTTTTAATTGGAGGGAATTTAATTTTTATTTAATTTATTTTTTTGATTATTTTGGAAAAAAAATAAAAAGAAATCTCTATGTAGGGAGATTTATTTAGTCCTACATAGGAAAGACACATTGGTGTGATAATATATATATATATATATATAAAGGAAGTTTCTTTCTCATTGTATATATTATTGGTGTGAAGACTCTCCCCAAATAAGTGTGTACACATCGTGGGTGCACCAAAGCTGCGCACACGCACATACATGTGCGTGGCGTAGGCGAATAGGCGTATTGTGGCGCTTTAGCGACCACTTAGCACTTCGTAATTCGCATTTAAAACTTTTGATTTTTTACCAAACGATGAATTATTTTTGGAGCATAGGAGTGGTTGATTATGATCAAACGATAAGACGGGTGCTTGGGTGGACAATGGACACTTATGTCCGCTCATTATGTGCATTATAGTAGGATAATTATTGAAAATTTAATATAATAGCCAACATTTATAACACATTCCTGAGTTGGAATCCTCGAGCCTTGTACAAAACAAAGGGGATTAGTGGTGGAATACAGTGCTTTAAGAGGTCGGTTGTCGACCCTATCCTATCTAATCGTGTCCCAAGGATTCAGACACCCCTTATTATAAAAAATAAATAAATATTTGTACAACATTGATTGGTGAATTAATTAATTGGGAATTAAATATTTCGGTTCTAGATCCGAGCTGCGTGTGATCATCAACTTTAAAATTATGCTTGCTAACTCTAATGGTCTGACATTCTTTGAATGTTGGCATTTAAGATTGTCTACATTTACGATTATGCCACTAGAACTGAACTGATCAGTTTGGTTTTTTGTTCTGAAAAAGGTGTCCATTCGTCTCCCTTTGTGAAAGGGTTCCCGTTGGGTTCAATTCTATTTATGGCTGCCTGAAACAAAAAACAAAACACACATAATACAGTTCATTTTGAAAAACTATCATCTTTCTTCTTCTTTGATTCCCTCTTCCTAAAAGGCAACAATTTTACTTCATCTCTGATTTTGGAGTCAGACTTGTTTGAGTGCACCGCTCGTTGACCAGCGGTCTGTTGTATCTTGGGGACAGATTGCCAGAAGAAACCTATGCATGTGGGGGGCGGCAATATCTGTGTCAAAGTCAGTGTGTCAAAGTCAACAGTGAAGACTGTGCCTCGGATAGTTTCGATTGATCTACTCTTTCAGGTTCAATTGCGATATTATTCAACACAATTAGATAAAAAACAATCCCTCTCAATTACAATTTTCAACATCTCTTTCTCATTCATGATGCATCGCAGCAGCCTCTTTAGCTGCAGAAGAGAGGGGATGTTATAAGAGTAGTATCATTTCCATGAAATCCAAATTCAATTGCAGTTACTCCTGATACCTTGACTAACCATGTGCATTTTATAAAACTAAAAAGAAAAGAAAGAGTAGCAGTAAACAAAAGGAAGTCACCTCTGTAGACTAATTTTCTATTCGAAAAGGTGGGTCACCTCCAAATTAAGAGGCAGAGGCAAACTTATCAAATATGGCATCATGTCATAATCAATTTTAAACAATGACAATCACTCCAAATCACAATAGGCATATCATAATTTTAAACTTATCTAATATAGTATACTATTGAGAAAATCATGGGAAAAGACAACCGAGGATACACTGAAGATATTAATAACTAAATAAGATCTGCTAATTACATGTATAACTTGTAGACTGTTTCAAATATTTGTTTAGTATCACAACACAAATTAGTTTCCTACCCATTTAGGCATAGAGATGTAATTGCTGAAACTGATTTGGCACAGTACAGTTAATTGTAAGAGCAATGGAAGATTAAAGCATAGGAAGCTTAATGTTGGATAGGGTGCAACTAAATATATATAAACATACTATGAACAACAAAGATATAAGAAATAAAAAGAATTAAACTGGCTACAATATGAAGCTACCAAATAGAAATCCCTAAACTACTGAGGAAAACCAAGAAGAAAAAAAGACGATTGAGAATCCAACAGCGTATTCCAGTGATTTCTTAATATTGTCATAACAAAAATTGGTTCACAACTCATTACGGCATTGAGATGTAATTGCTGAAACTGATTTGACATAGTACAGTTAATTTTAAGAGCAGTGGAAGATTAAAGCATAGGAAGCTTAATGTTGGATAGGGAGCAACTAAATCTATATAAACATACTATGTAAAACGAAGATATAAGCTACCAAATAGTATTCCCTACACTACCGAGGAAAACTATGAAAAAATAGACGATTGAGAATCCAGGAGAGTTTTTAAGTGAATTCTTAATATTGTCATAACAAAAACTAATTTACAACTCATTTCAGCATTGAGATGTGATTGTTGAAATTGATCTGGCATGATATATCTGTTAGGATCAACTCACGAACTTCACGGGCCAATTCAAAATTCAAGTTCAAGCTTACCAATTCAAACCTCCAGCTCATCCACCTCAATCATCACGGATAAAGACCCCACAATTCTCTCAACTGCTAAACTGGACAATATCCCTTGATTGTAGTCTTGTTATTCCTTTTTTATTTTTCGGTTGTTGCCTTTTGCAGCTGTGTTTCCATATAGCACACGATACTCACTTGTAAATTTGTTACAGATTTTTATAAATAGCAAAGCCACTCACGCAATACGGCTGGGAATCGGGTCAGGTCAGCCATTACCCTACAGAAATAGGGTCCGGTAATTACCCGACCCTATTCATGAGTAGGGTCGAGAATGGCCGACCCTAATCCTACTTGGCTCAGGTCGGGTCGGGTAATGACCCGACCCTACTTTTTAAATTTTTTTTTAATCTTACTAATACAATATTCTTGAAACACGAATTTATTGTAATAGTCTTTGAATTTCCCCAAGGATGAGCTATATTTGCCACCACCACTCTTCACTTGTACTAAATGAATAGCATTGATTATTATTATTGTTGTTCTTTTGTTCTTTGTTGAAAATAACCTTTAAACGTTTTGAAAGTTTGGTCTACTCTAATGAAGAACTAATAAATTTTAAGAAAAAAATCTAACTAATACTCCCTCTGGTCACTTCTAATAGATACCTTTGATTTTCAAATGTATCTATTAAAAATGATAGGAGGGAGTACAATATTCTTGGAATAGGACTTCAGAGTACGTAATATTCATTGAATTACACGAAACATGAGCTACACAGTATCAATTTCATATCAGTGCCAAACAACAAGACAACATCATAAACTGTAGTGTACATGAATCAAAGCAAGTTTTGAAAGTATTCATACAAAACCTTATTCCAAATTCAATAGGAAAATTATATAAGAAAAATAAGAAAGAATCACATCCCCATGACATGTTTAACACTGGTCCAGTCATTGTCCAACTCAACCTGTTCTTCTCTATTTTATTTGAACCAGAAAATTCAACATACTCAAAGCCTTCCACATGCCTTCGATCATGTGACGGTAAGGTGCATTGGATAGGAAAGATGGCCCACTTTTAGCCATTTTGTCCCATGGACCCCTATAAATGATACTCATAACTGAAGATGCTAGATAGCTAGAGTCAATGAAGTATATACATGCATGTATTAGTTTTGATCTTAACTCTTCCATTTCTGATCCAAATTGCGTCCAAGGAACAACCTTCCTGCTTCCCTACTTTTTGTCATAAAAACAAGCCTGGAATATGATCCATCATACATCAGGATCCACCAAAGATAGACATACCAGCTCATGACTCATGTGTAAGACAAGCTCAAGCATCATCACTACCTTATCAGCTTATCCTAATCACCATTTCTACGTGGCAAAAAAAAAAAAACACAAGCAAGAATACTCAAGAGCTCTAATATAGGATTGATAAGTTCTCACCAATCCATCTAGTTTCACTATCTTATCAGGGGACCCAACAAAAGGGCCATGAGAGGAAAGAAAATGTAGAGAAAAAGGCCAATCAAATCCATAACAAACCCATGAAAGGCATTTTTGTCTGCACTGCATCCTTCATGTGGCACTCTTGCCTCGCTTTGCAAATGTAGCATAGTTTCCTAAGATAAGTAAAGTAGGTGCTGAATCAAATAAGTACCCACCCATAGTAAATAACAACTAAAACAATCATATAGAATTAAATTGGAAAAAGAAACGATTGGACAAATTAACTAACAAAAAAAGCTTAACAAAAATAGAAGTCAATCCCTCTGTAATACATACATAAAACAGCCCTACAAACCTTAAAGTAACCTACATAACATCCAAGTAAATGGCAACCATCAATCATGCTGCACAATTTATATGATATTTTGCATAACACAATTTTTTTTAACTATTTTCAGCATATACAATATACTAATGTTTATTAATAACTTCCAAACAGAGTAATAAGTATACTTTTACTCTGCAAGTTTAAACCAACTGGAGTATCAAGCTAAAGTCATAAAAGCAAATAAAGCCTGCTACCACCAAAAAATAAAGGTACCAACCATAATATCTATCCAATCAAAGATATCACAAACAGGCTATCACATAAGTTAACTACATAAACGCTCAAATTTCACGGAAAAAGCAGAACAAAAACTTCCCCTAAACCAGTTGGATCAGTGTCTCAATAAAGATGGTAAATTCAAAATCACAGAATGAAATGACTGCTTTTTGAATAATGACAGAAGTAGATCCTAAAATTTTACTACCTTTTTTAATTGAGCTTCAAGCTCATCTCTTTGCTTTTCCAGTTCAGAATTTCAGTAGGCAAGTTCCTATAAAATGTAGCACATTAGAAAGCCGCCCAAGTATAACCCTTAATGAACTCAAATTATGTTGGTAGAGAAGCAATACCTTCTCGGCTTCCCTCACTTCTATTGGCTTTTGTCCCGCACGAGGAGCTATTTGGAGGAGGAAAATGAAGGGGAAATTTCCTGTACCTGAATCGCCGATGCCATTCGAGTTTCTCCTCTTCTCCCCCTGGAGACGCAGCCCTAATCTCAAGGCCGAAATTCCCAGCCCTAATCTGTGTGGTGAGATTTCTCAATTCCATCGTTTTTTTCAATTTTCTTTTGGTATCAAAGCCAAAATGTCTTCCGCATCTCTTACTATAGCAATTTTGTCACCCTTCTTCTCAAGTCTGAAACTACCCCTTCGGCGTGAGCAAGTCCTCGCCTTAGCTGAGAGCCAAGATCTTGTTGGCTATCTTCTGTGGAGACACTACTCCACCCCCCTGTTGTACTTCCAGCACCCGAAGCCTCAACTGAACCTGTTCCTAATCCCGATTGTCAATAATGGAGGACCGCTGATCGCTTTTTTCATGTATGGATCATCGGGACACTAACGGAGGAGGCGCTTGGTCTTGTGATTGGCCTAGACACGTCTGCTCAAGTTTGGTCAGCTCTCAAGGAGGCCTATGCACAGGCATCTCAAGAGAGACAATTTCAACTCACCCAACAACTCACTTACCTGAAGAAGGACTCGGAGATGTCACTGACTACATCCACAAGTTCAAAAGCATTTGCGACAGTCTGGCTACTATTGCCACAGCGTGAGTGACAAATCCAAGGTTTTTTCTTTGCTCACAGGTCTTGGCGTTCGTTATGAGCATTTCACTGCTTCAATGCTCAAGCCACCCATGCCAACCTATGCTGAAGTTGTTCCACTTCTTCGAAGCTATGAGGCCCTAATCAATTTTTATTCACCAGAACTAGTACCCTACACCGCCTTCGTTGGTCACACGAATGCTCCTCCCAAGCTGCAAAACAAAGGTCACAAAATTTCTGGGCACTTCTCCTCAAAAGGGCGAGGCTTTGCACTGCCAATCATTCTGCTCCCAAGCCCAGTGACCAAAACAATTCCGGTCCTCCATCCTCATGTGAGAATACTCCGAGACATCACCTGACAGATCTGTAGTAAGCGTGGCCATGCAGCTATTCAATGCTGGCACCTCTTCAACCACTCATTCAGCCGGATAATCTTCCTCAAGCATTCTCGGCACTCAATTTTGTTGCTAATGCTAGCAATGAGGAGTGGACTTCGAATACGGGGGCATCAGCTCACATGACCTCTCATGAAGGTAGTTTACACAATATCTGTTCTTATACTGGTTCTGACCATGTTATTATTGGTAATGGCAATTTTTTAAGAATAACTCATGTTGGTGACGCTACTATTAGCAATGGTTCTTCTTGGCTTGTTTTAAATTTTGTTCTTTTAGTTCCCGAGTTAGAAAGGAATTTGTTATCCATTGGACAACTTACCTATGACTATCCAGTGAATCGTGCATTTTCTGATTGTGATTTTGTGATGAAGGACCGAGTTACACAACAGGTGCTGATGAAGGGAATAAAACAAGGTAATCTCTACACTGTTCATGCTTCTTCAGTGGCGCTCTTCTCCATAGATTTCGGGCTGTATCTGAGGACACATGGCACCGACATCTTGGACATCCTCAAGCTATTGTAGGTCAAAGCCACTACAAATAAAGCAACTTCTCTATGTGAAAGTTGCCAACTCAGAAAATTTTCTAAGCTCCCTTTTTTGTCCTCTATCTTCTAAGACTATCATTGCTTTTGAAAAAATTCTCATTGATTTATGGGGACCTGCTCCTGTTACTTCTGTAAATTCTTTTAAGTATTATTATGCTGTTATTGTAGATGATTTTACAAAGTTTATTTGGTTGATTCCCTTGAAAAAGAAATTAGACTTCTTTCATCAGTTCTTATTATTTGAGAAGTATGTAACTCAACAATTTAGTGGGTCTATTAAAAAAATTCAAACTGATGGTGGGGGTGAATTCGTTAACCATCTTTTTCAATCCCACTGGAAAGACTCTGGGATTATTCACCAGCGTTCCTGTCCTTACACGCCTAAGCAGAATGGGATGGTTGAGAGGAGTCATAGAGTCATACGTGAATTGGGAATAACCATGATGATTCATGCTAATGTTCCGAAATATTTTTGGGTTGAAGCATTTACCACAGCTGTATTTTTCATCAAGAGGCTTCCCTCCTCAATTCTTCAATGGGACAGTCCGTTCTTTCGGCTATATGGTCACTCACTAAATTATGGTTCCTTACATATATTTGGCTCACGTTGCTTCCCTTATTTGTGGGATAATAAGGACAACAAATTTGATAATAAGTCATTACCTTGTGTTTTCATGGGCTACAGAGACATGCACAAAGGGTACATGTGCTACTATCCTTCTTCTAGACGTGTGTTTATGTAACACCCAAAAAATCGGTATGTTTACTAAACTGTTATTTTATTAAACTGGCTTAAAATAGAAAAGTTTAGTGGACTCGCGTATTTTATTATGAACTGCTTGTTGAATGATTGATGTAATGCATAATAAATTACTTAAACAATAGACCAACTAGGCAGGTTACAAGGGCATGAGGACTAGCCTTGGCACTGGGCTCAATCTGGCGCTGAGGCTAGTTTGGCACCATGGTCTGAGGACACTTAACGCCATGAGTGGGGCCAGGCGCAGGGTACAAGTACAACATGTCTAGACTCTTATGAGAAATGTGATTTATTAAGATGAAGTATGGTAACGTGGGAAGTTATGCAATGTAACCTAATTACATGATGGATCAGAAGTCGGAGGAGCATTGGGTGTCAAACCCACTGGGTGCTAGACCCACCTGGACATCAGGTGCACCTGAGCGCCAGAGTAGAAGCATGGCACATGTGAGGCCATGCGTGCATGAGACAAGGTGGTTAAGACATGTGGTACAAGGTCTACACGAGATGGAGTAACGTATCATGTATGCATAACGTTAGAAGCATGTGAATGCGAGACACGTACCTGACGCCAAATGCACCCGGGCGCCAGAACACTTGGGCGTTAGGGCCTGGGGTGTCTTGGCATGTGTAACGTAGCACGTGATGATGGATCATGGTGGTGAGAGAGAATCACAGTAAAAAGGTAAGATTTAATTTCCTAGTGGTAACTAAGGAAAAGCTTGTGGTAAATCGGGAAAGTACTGGAATCGGTTATGGTTAATTAAGAGAACCAATAAGTGCTTAGAGGAGATTATTATTTAAATCTTCATCAGCCAATCAGAGAGGGACACTCAAATATGAGGGACATCCAAGAGGTTGGAAAGGATTTGGCAGTTTCCAGATTTGGTTATTAAGATCAATTTGAATAAGATATGATTCTAGGAGAAGATCTAGAATCCTAACCAAATTGGATATCAATATAGAAGGACGTCCATGCCAATTGGGAATAGGGTTTGAGTTTGGAAGGCTGGGATTATATGAGGTAAGGATCTAAGGGGAGAGATTAAACCTAGTTGGAATAGGAAACTAGGTATAAAGGCACAAAAGAAGGGGGCCAACACTTCCACTGGCCGACCACCCCTTGTGTGCTTTCTCTTTGGTTTTCTTTCTTCTTCTCCTCTTCCTACATCCAAACTAGCACCTCTTCACCCTTTACCCTTGACTCAAAACTCATCCAATCCGAAGGACAAGGGTGGCGTTGCGAAGAGGAAGCAATGATTGACGTAGAGAGACAAGGAAGTGCTATGATCAACCAAGTAGGATGGTTTTTCCCTTTTTCTTTCTAAAATTTCTTATTTGAGTATGAAGCTTGTCTTATTGATTTATTGTGACTTATATCTTGTCTTCATATCTGTAATCATGTTGATTCAAGTTCATTGTATGAAGGAAATTTCTATATAGATATGTTATATGTGGTGTATATTGACAATTGTGTTCGATATTCCTTTTAAGTACACACGCTAGCGCCTAGATGGAACCCCCTAATCAGCTTGGACATCTTTTGATTCTATTTCGTGGCTTTGTGGGTAAGGGTGCTCACGAGCCGATTCATCTCGCGAGTTTTTCTGGCTCGACTCGAATTTTAGCTCGACTCGACTCGACTTTGCTCGAGCTCGAGCTCGAGCTCGAGCTCGAGCTCGAGCTCAAGCTCGAGTCACCCCGTAACTCGATTCGGCTCGACTCGAGAAAACTCGACTCGATCGACTCGAGACTCAGCTCGAAAAATAAAGCAAAATTAGAAATTTTCCATACCAGAAATCGTCGCCGTCGATCTCACCTCGCCTCGCCGTGAGCTCGAGCCCATGGCCGCCGTCGCCTCGCCTCGCCGTTAGCTCGAGCCCTTGGTCGCCTGTCAGCCTCGCCGTGCCCGTCGCCGCCTCCGATCGTGAGCTCGAGCCCTGGCGATCGCCTGTCAGCCTCGCCCGTCGCCACCTCCGTCAGCTTGAGCCCATGGACGCCGTCGCCGTCGCCTCGCCTCACCGTGAGCTCGAGCCCCGCCGTCGCCTCGCCTCGCCGTGAGCTCGAGCCCCGCCGTCGCCGTCGCCGCCTGTCACCTCGCCATCGCCAGTCCAGACTCCAGAAGCTTCTGGGCTCTGGGTAAAACACCCGAGCCGAAAAGCTCGGGTTTTTTTATTTATCTATTGGGTTAAGAGTTAAAACCCGTTGTATCAACTTCATCCGCCATATCTAACCTGAACGACTCTTCATTTAAAATAAAAACCCGTAGTCTTCTGGGATGTAAATCAACGACTTAAATCTTTTTGGCGCGTGATCTCAATATTTTAAATAGATTAGGCTCTTGAAAACCTGTCCGCGTATTCAAATGAGTTATTAGATTTCCCCTTGTGTATTTTTTTTATATTTTTTTATTATTATATTATGTTGTAAGGAAAATGTTTAGGTGACCGATTTTCAATACCAAATTAAATGACCTCAGCCCACGTGGGTTTGGGACGTACCAATTTAGCCCAGTTATTTAATATGGTATTGAAAATTGGTCACGTTAGACGAGCTCATGTTGTAAATGCAAAGGTCCCTGGGAACTGGATTGGCTCGGGGTTTGATATTAGGAGGCAACATTAGTGGAGTTAATCAACTGGGTGTTTGTGTGATTAATAGAACATGTTTCCCTTGAGCGAAGGTTGCTCAATTGCTGGGCCCCATGCCCACGTGGGCTGAAGTCATTTAATCTGGTATTAGAAATCAGTCACGTTAGACAAACTCATGTTGTAAATGTGGAGATCCCCGAGAACTGGTTTGACCCGGGGTTTGATATTAAGAGGCAACATTAGTAAAGTTGATCAATGAGGTGTTTGTGTGATGAATAGAACATGTTTCATTTGAGCGGAGGTTGCCCAATTGCTGGGCCCCATGCCCACGTGGGTTGAGGTCATTTAATATGGTATTGGAAATTGGTCACGTTAGACGAGCTCATGTTGAAAATGTGGAGGTCCCCGATAACTGATTTGACCCGGGGTTTGATATTAAGAGGCGACATTAGTGAAGTTGATCAATGGGGTGTTTGTGTGATTAATAGAACACGCTTCCTGATTTACCCAATGCATATGATGGGTGAGCCTTATATGCACCCAAGGAGATTGGCGGCGAGATATAGTGCTCTAAGAGATCAATTTCTTTGCCCCTTCTAGTCGAGTCCTATTGGATACCCCCCATCTTTATAAAAGAAAAAATATCAAGGAAGCCCACTTCGAATATGTAATAAAGATTTGTTTTGAACAAAATAAGTATAAAAAAATTATAGCCCAAATGGTTAAGGCGTAGGGTGTGGTGCTTTGTGTTTGGGTTCGAATCACACCAATGGCAAAAATGTTGTTTTTGCTTGGCTTGAGCTCCGGCTCGCGAGCTCGAGTCGAGCCCGACCTCGAGCTGTCAAACTCGAGAACGAGCTCGAGTCGAGCTGCCGAATCTTGGGCTCGACTCGAGCCGAGCCCAAGCTCAAGCCCAAATTCTAAACATCGAGCTCGAGTCGAGCTGAGCCAAAACTCGACTCGACTCGGCTCGTGAGCAGCCCTATTTGTGGGCTCTGTCATGTTCTGTCCAGCTTTTGTTGTCATGATGGTTGGTTGAATTATGATAATTTCATAACAATACAATTCCCCCAATCGGTAAGGGGCACATATGGTAATTAAAAGTGAACTATTAATGGGGAACACGTCAACCTTTTGTGTCATGACCTACTGATCATTCAAAAGACTTTTTTATGACATGTCAGTCCTCTGATTTGCATGTTCAAGTGTCTAGAATTAGTTGTCCGATTGTTAATACTTCTATTATCAAGGAGGTACTAGTATAATAAGGTTTGGGTTGTAAAACAAACCTTAAGGCATGGAAACTACAAAATTCCAAAACCACTAAGGTTTTGTAATGGACCTAGGAAGTATGTAATTAAGATTAGAAAGACTTTAATAATCAAAACAGAGGGTGATTACACTTGTTAATCAAATAGAATTAAGATTAATGCTCTCGGCCAGAACTGTTTTTGCACTAACAACCTACGATAAAATATTCATACCTAATTACAGAAAAATAGATAAAATATTCATACCTAATTACAGAAAAATCAAAAAATTATTCCGTGAAGGGGTTAAAAACTAGACGCATATGACTTATCATAATAAAAATTTCAGAGCTTAGATCGAAGTGTATTGATGGTGGGTACCATCGGAAGTTGACTGATGTGCAGAAAATGAGTTTTTTTCATATTACCTGGCACCACTTTTCATTTTCCCATATGGCCTGGAATCGGCACCTAGAGTATCGGAAATGCCCTTCTTTTAGTTGGGTTGTGCCTTTGCTATCCGAAGGGTCGTGTTGTAGACGACACAAAAACCTTGGCTCGGTTTTAGGAAGCAAAGGCAGCGGCGACCACCCCATTTTCCCAAAATGCTTCATTCTTCCCAAAATTAGTGGGAAAGACGAGAAAAAATCTATGATGAAGGCATTTTGATGTAAGAGCAGCGGGGAAGCCCGCCCAACTACAAAAATTAAGATCTACATGTAAAGGAACACATATAAAGGCCACCCATTGGTGCTCGACTGCTTGTGAACATCAAATAAGAGGATAAAAATGGGCAAAAGCGTGAAATACTTGTTGGCGAGCGACAAGTTCAATTTATATATCTTTCTGTGATCCTAATGAAATGGAAGACGGGGAAAATAAGGAAGAATGCAAAAAGAAAGGGTAAAAATGGATAAAAAATGAGCTAGTTATGACGTTTTGAAGATTGCCGTAAAATCATGTCTTCGAGTACACGACTCAATTTAGGTCATGTCTTCAAATACATGACCTGAATGTAGTCTTGTCTTCGAAGACACGACTCTATTTGAGGTCGTGTCTTCTAGGACACGATTTTACGGATGATGGGGGAAAAGATGGAGCTACTCGTATCTCTTGAGTGCATTCACCTTATTATGGAAAGAGTAAGAAGTCTTTATTGACGTCCTCTATAAGACTTTATTGAAGTCCTCTATTTGAGGTCGTGTCTTTGAAGACACGACCTCAATTGAGTCGTGTACTCGAAGACACAATTTTACGACAATTTCAAAATGTTATAACTCGCTCATTTTTTATCCTTTTTTGCCTTTTTTTTGCGTTCTTCTTTATTTTTCCTCCTCTTCCATTTCATTAGGATCACAGAAAGATATATAAATTGAACTTGTCGCTCGCCGACAAGTATTTCACGTTTTTTCCCATTTTTATCCTCTTATTTAATGTCCACGAGCGGTTGAGCACCAATGGGTGGCCTTTATATGTATTTCTTTACATGTAGATCTTAATTTTTGTAGTTGGGCGGGCTTCCCCGTTGCTCTTACATCAAAATCTCTTCATCATAGATTTTTTTTCTCTCCTCTCTCGCTGAGTTTGCTGTTTTTCGGCATGAAATTTTATTTTTTCCGGGTTGGACGGCACAGGCGGTGATTTGAACCGCAATGATGAACGGACCTTCGTGAGAATGTCTTCTTCCCCAACTGGATGCTCCTGTAAATCTCTAATTTTGGGAAGAAGGAAGACTTGGGTTACATTTTGGGAAGAAGGGCATTTTGGGTAGTTTTCAGGTCATATGGAAGAAACAAAGATATTCTAGGTAATATGAGAAAACGAAAGGTAGCGCTAGGTAATATGGAAAAAGATCGCATAAAATAGTGTACTGAAATTAGGTCAAAAGATCCTAATACTTACTAATACAAAAGAGTATGGTAAAATAAGGGTATAATAACAATTATTTATTATACATTATAAGACTTGAAGATGATTATTACAGTAAGAATCACTAAGTTATAAGGATGGGTATTGTGGAGTAATCCAAGGTAACTAGGGATTCCTAATGTCTTTGGCTTTTGTATACAGCTTGGAGTCAGTTGAGTTTCCAATTAGGGTCCGAACTCTCAAACCCTATTCTCTTGTTTCGAATTTGGACATGTGGTTCTTAAACTCATTTGATTTCGGGGGTGTTCCTATCTAGGGCTATGCGAGGTGTAAGATATCAGCTGTGTTGAAAGCTTATTGATACTCCTTTCGTGAGTCCTATGAGATAGAGATATTGAAATCTCCTTGATACTTCTTTGATGAGTCGTATGCTATAGAGATATTGAAATTTCATTGGTACTCCTTTGGTGGATCAACCGTTGGTAAATGATACCTTGAATTCCATAGTGTTGTGACCTCTGTCTTATGAGATATTACTCAGATAGATATTAGTTGTTTCTCCACAATAGTCCTTGCGATGATCTCTCCAAAGTGGAATCATAGTATGCTCAAAGAGCCATTGTTAGATCTTGCGAGATCTCCGATTATTTTTGGAACCTAGTTGTTCCTGCCCGAAAGGAGGAATATACATACGTTTATACTGTGAGATATTACGGAAGGTCTGCAGTCTCAGCCCATTGTGTCAATAGGCACTGATGAGGCCAGCATCCTAGACGCATGGCCGGGTTCCGAAGGGATAACCTCTAGGGTGATTCTGGTAAGTATCCACTTGCGAACGGTAAGATCAGCGAGCAGAAATTGAGATTTCCTTACACTATGGATGTCTGGAGTCAATATTGGTTGATATCTTCTCCCTACACTTTTGATGTTCAGAGTGATGATGATTATTATTATTCTCTCTCTATACTTGCGAGTTGGGATTGTAGTTGATTGATATTATTACTCAGGTAAACGAACGTGTTCAGTCATGATATTATTGAAATTCAATTTATGATATCTATTGTACCTTCTGTGGGTTTTTACATCCTACTGAATATTTTTGCGGAGTACCCATGCATCATCAAATGCAGGCGTGAAAAATTAATGAATCAGGAATAAAATTTTAAGTTAATTGTGGAATGGTGGCAAGTGTGCCCAGAAATTTTATGATTTTTAGTTCATTGACTATTTTAATGTTGTATTAGATCTTAATAAGGAATTATGGATTTTCATTTCATTTATATTAACAATGTTTGATTTTAAGACTGTATGCGTGGTGTTGATTACACATCCTTTTAAGATGGCGTTATTGACGGGTTGATCAATTGTTCGGTCGCATTCCGGATTTCTGGCCTCAAGAACATTGGTATTATTGATGACTTCCGTACTTTGATCGAGGTCAGGAATTTTGGGGCGTGACAGTTTATCTCCAGGCATGTTGTGCTCGACGAGTCTATCCTCGCCTTTAGTTTCAACTTTCAAGGAGTGGACTGATTCACCACCTCCACGGATTGATCCCATATGTTCCCTCACACCCTCAAAGCCACAAGCAGAACCACCAGTGACTGATGCCCCTTGTTGGCTCTGTTACTTATATCTGACTTACATCTAGATTCTTCACAGCATGCAATGCCCTCATCTTGTTCACAGAATGCAACGCCCCTGTCATCTCTAGCCTCACCTGATCATCATTCTTATGATGAAGAAGGGAACCCGACCACCACACAAGCATTTGAACAACCTGCAACAGCACCTTCCCATTCCATGATGACTCGGGCACAAGCTGGTATCTGCAAGCCTAATCCCAAGTATGCTTTACTCTACACTTATGACTTTATTCCTAAAGAGCCTCGAACCATTCGTTCTGCACTTTCTCATCCTGGTTGGAGGAAAGCAATGGAGGATGAACTTGCTTCCCTCTCTCAAAATGAAACATGGACTCTTGTGCCTCAACAACCCACCATATGAATGTTTTGGTTCTCGATGGGTGTTTAAACCGAAACTAAAGGCAGATGGCACGCTTGATCGGCTCACGGCTCTGTTTGTTGCGAACGTTTACCATCAGGTTGATGGTATTGATTTTTTTGAGACCTACTCTGCAGTTGTGAAGCTCGGGACTATACGGTTAATTCTCTCCATTGCCATTGTCAAAGGGTGGAGCATTAGCCAGTTAGACATGAAGAACACATTTCTTCATGGTTTTCTCACTGGGCGAGTATATATGGAGTAGCCCCCTGGATTTGAAGATCCTAATTTTCCAGATCATGTTTGCTTTTTGAACAAGGTGATTTATGGCCTCAAACAAGCCACATGGGCTTGGTTTGACAGGTTTAGTTCATTTCTCCTTCAAATTGGTTTCTATTGCAGCTCAGCTGACCCCAGTCTATTTATCAATCAGTCGACGAATGGTATTTTAGTTCTCTTGCTTTACGTCGATAACATCATACTTATCGGTTCTTGTGATTCACTCATATAGACGTTCATGGCTTCTTTGCATAGTGAATTCGCAATGAAAGACCTTGGACCCCCTTCATTATTTCTTGGGTATTCAGGTGGCTACTGTGACCGGTGGGCTCATTCTTCATCAAACAAAATATGTCATCGACTTGTTGGAACGAGATGACATGCATGAGTCGAAACCAATTCACACTTCCATGTGCCAGAAATTCAAGCCAGACCCAAACTCTTCACCTTATAAGGACCCTCACATTATCGGTCTTTAGTTGGGGCACTTCAGTACCTCACATTGACATGCCCAGATTTATCTAACAGTGCTAATCATGTTTCCCAGTTCATGCAGACACCAATTGAAGCTCATTTTACCATGGTCTGGCTCATCTTATGGTATGCGAAGGGGACTATACATTTAGGCCTTCACATTCAATCTTTAAGTACTCTGGACTTATATCCTTTCTAAGATGCTCATTGGAGGGGATGTCCACTTACTCATCGATCCACTACAGGGTACTGCACATTATTTCATGGTGTGCAAAGAAGCAAGCCGAGTACCGTGTCATGGCCTAAGCTACTGCCGAGTTGACATGGTTAACCTTTTTACTTCGTGATGTGCACATTCCCTTGTCTCATGCGCCGACCTTATTCTGCGACAATTTGAGCTCCTTGTTCATGACGGTGAATCCGATTTTCCACGCCATAAGTAAGCACATTGAGCTAGATTATCACTATGTTCGTGAAAGAGTGTCTCTCGATTTGATGGTAACTCACCATGTCCCCACTCACTCCCAAATTGCTGATGTGTTCACTAAAGCCCAAACACAAGCTGCTTTGGAATCATTATGTGCCAAACTGTGCATGACCACCATTCACAGTTTGAGGGGGGTAGTTAGAGGATCAACTCACGAACTTCACGGGCCAATTCAAGTTCAAGCTTACCAATTCAAACCTCCAGCTCATCCACCTCAATAATCACGGATAAAGGTCTCACAATTCTCTCAACTGCAAAATTGGACAATATCCCTTGATTGTAGTCTTGGTATTAGGGCTGTTCGTAGACAGACACGGACACGGACAGAAGTTGTCCGTGTCCGTTTAAATCTGTCCGCGGGGGTTATGGCCGTGTCCACGTCCGTCAGGCCGACGGACACGGACACGGACACGGCCATAACCCCCTCCCCTCCCCTCCCCTCCCTCTCCCCTCTCTGCTGTTTCCACCCCCTCCCCTCCCCTCCACTCCCTCTCTTCCTGCCGCCGCCCCTCCACTCCTCCTCCTCCACCCCGCCGCCACCCCCTCCCCTCCCTCTTTCTCTCCCCTCTGCTGTTTCCACCCGGACCACCCCCTCCCCTCCCCTCCCCTTCCCTCTCCCCTCTCTGCTGTTTCCACCCCCTCCCCTCCCTCTCTTCCCGCCGCCGCCCCTCCACTCCTCCTCCTCCACCTCGCCGCCACCCCCCTCCCCTCCCTCTTTCTCTCCCCTCAGCCGCCGCCACCCCTCCTTCCTCCTCCTCCACCCCCGCCGCCAGGCCCGCCTCTCCTCCTTCCTCCACCCCCGCCGCCACCTCCTTGGACGACGGCCGGAAGCCACAGCGCGCCGAAACACAAGTAAAAAAATATTTTTTTTTGATCCATCGGCCGTCGCCGGTGGTCATCGACGCGGTAGCCGCCCCTCCTCCTTCGCGATCGCGTCGATGACCTGGGGGCGGCCCCTCCGTCCTCCCCTCCACCCCGTCGCGGCCCCTCCATCCTCCCCTCCACCCCGCCGCCCTCCTCTTCAACCCCGCCGGCCGCCGCCCTCCTCTTCCACCCCGCCGGCCGCCGCCCCTCCTCCTCGAACCTCGGACAGACGGCTGTCCAAGGTCCCTTGGCCGTGTCCGTGGCCGAAATCCACGGACAACTCATCCCGGCGCGGACATGGCCACGGACACCTCGGACGCGGCCGGCCGCGAACAGCCCTACTTGGTATTCTTACTAATTCAAACCTCTAGCTCATCCACCTCAATCATCACGAATAAGGATCCCACAATTCTCTCAAATGCAAAATTGGTAAGATGTGAGGTTTCAGCCCGATTTATCAAGTACATATCAGCCTGTAAAATGCAATGTGGATCGTACTTGTGATGAGTCAAATTCAGTGTGCCTATGAGAACCAGTATGTAGAAATGAGCTCTAGAAGTGGTGTTCTTGGTGGGGATGTCCTATCGTTTGGCAAGGAAAGTGATCTTCCTCCACAACACTTTATTTTTTGTTGTGAGCAGGCTGAAACAGGCAAACTTACACACTACTGTCACAAGGATGTGCAACTAATAATGACTATCTACCACGGAGTGGTAGCAAAGTGGTTCGTTTAAAAAGGAGTTTTCAAGTGTTTTCAAGTGGTTCGTTTAAAAAGGAGTTTAAAAAGGAGTTTTAAAGTTGTGTCAAAATATAAAATTTTGTCTATAAGCATCCTTACACTTCACTATTAGCAATAAATGTATCATAAGATAGGCATTCCAGTAGGCTATCCTTATTCACTCTCCACTCTTGGCACACAAAATATCATAACAAACAAGCTGTACAAGCTATTCTATACGAAAAACTATAGAAACATCATTAGTGGTCTAGTCAGCAGATTGACAAATAGAAACATCCATGAATTCGATCATTTTGTTGCCCTTAATGCTCACGCACAGTTTTGTCTCAAAATATGAACTTTCATTTATATGGCTACCCACAAATCAACCAAATTGGTGTTTTTCACAATTCCATTTAACACAATCAAAATTAAACAACTTGCCTATGATTGCCACACTGTACGCATCCAGAGCAGGGGACAAACGTGACCGTGCTCCTCGAATTGACAATCAGCGCAAACTCCTGTGGCGGAGTACCAATCCAAAGACGAGTCGTATAATACCTGAGCAAAAATCCAGCAAAACCGCACAAACCCAAATCACCAAACAACAAAAAACCAACCAACACATCTGCTAAAACAATATCTTCAAACCCGTTGATGAGGAGATCGCGTCGGGCTTTATATAGAGTTGTCGGTTGGACGTGGCCCCTTCAAGGTTCCCCTGTTCTGAAGGCCTAACGGGGTTAAGTTTGGGCTTCAGTCTAGGGAGGGCATTGACGTAGCGAGTTTTGAGTGGTGAAAAGATTCAAAAGAAGAGTCTGTGTTAGTGGGTTAGGCGGGAAATGAAATTTCAGGCCACGCTGTTTACCTCCCTGGACGTTTCTACCATGAGCCAGAGTCGGGTGACACGTCGCCTGCTTATTGGTGTTGCGGACCACGTAAGCATACGCACCACGTAGCTAATAATTTCTCAAAGATTTATATCGAGGGAGTCCGAGTCCTTAGGACCGACTAGAAGGTGCAAGGCAACCAACCTCTTTAACCACCATATCCCGCCCCCAATCCCATTGGATGCACACACGGTCCATACAACATACACACCGATTAAATTGGGATATGATCCCTGTGGGTGGCCAACGGAGTGGAGGTTCAAATTTAGGACCTCTGCTTTAAGGGGCAATGCCCTGGCCATCACACCAACAACCCGTTGGTTAATGTGCCTTTCTTTTCCTTAGCTATGCAGGTTGTAAATCCCCTTTACTCATAACGAAACCCTTTAGCCTTCATTGGAGAAGTTTTTGGGGCTGAAAAAAAAGGAAAATAAAGAATACAAGTGGAATAGAGAATCCTTGTCTGACTAGTAACTATAACAAATACTCTAGTAGCAACCCCAATACAATATGAAACAAGCAAGCAACAACGAGCAATGAATAAATAAGACAGAGAGATTACTATAGTTTGGCTTCTTCTCATGGCACTCCACGCCACAACAAACATCAAACTTTATACATTAAGAGATTACAATAATTCGTGTGATTTTGTGAAAAACATCCAAATTTCCTTATTACAAATCCCTCACTAAACTTTGCTCTCTTCCTTTTAAAAACTCAGCATAGACCCTAAGAATTCTTTTGGAGTCCTTAAATACTTATTAGAGTCGTGATCCAACTTAGCTTTAAATTAAGAATGGAATCTCATGTCGAAATGCAATTAGGAAGCTGCCTGCTTAATGTCCAGTCGACTGCTGGCTCAGTTCGATCGATCGGGTATGTCTTTTGTCCTCAGCACACCTGAGAGACAGCCATCCAGTCAACTGCTACCTACGACACATCCTCCAATGGACCCTTCCGTCGACTGCTAGCCCCCAACGTAACTTCCATGAGCCTTCCGGTCTACTGCACTCTCCTAGAGGTAGACCGCCGACTGCTACAGTTGTCCGGTCGACTGCTGATGTCCATGGAAACCAGATTTGACTCCATTACCTTGACACCGAGTATAGATTGATCCGTAATGCATTTAACTTGGACTTTGCTCCATGGTGAAGATAGGTGATATGAATCCTCTTACTGGATCTTCAGGGGAGATCAGGAGTGACTTTAAGGGTATGTTTGGAGAAATATAGAAGAAACTGATGTGTACATATGTGATGAACCTTTTTTTTGGTAAAGATGTGATGAATCTTTTGCTACAATGCGTGTGTGATGTTTGTGTATGAGCAGTAGAATTGCCTGTCCGAATAGTTCCATACAAAACTACTCTACCGACAAAGTTTTTTATGCCCAAAAAAAAATTTCAATATGCATCACAGGTGCCTCGCCAAAACAACACAAGCCGTCGGATAGAGATCTAATTATGCGTGTTAATCGAGGGGGTGGGGGTGGGTAATTCAGACCGGCCTGCCCTTGTATTAATGCACGTTGTCGGATCAAAATGCGACGTCCAAGGCTTACCTTCGCGCATGCCAAATCGCATATGAATGGTTTGGTCAAAGTTTTCAATCAAGGAGCGTCCATCTTGATTCCTCCAACGGCCAAGATCATCCCCTCTAAGCTAGGAAGGGTTAGGATTAAGCTCCTTTTTGCCTTTGCTAATCGACCTTGCATGTTAAGCGTGCCACTGTCTTTCGTGACAAATAATAAGTCCACGTTTTCTTGTGTGCTATATACGTCATCAAGGAATATTCATATTTACAGGAAGATTCTGACCAAGACAAAGCATTAGAACTTTCTCATGTCATTTTTCTCCTAAAGCTTAGTCCTTATGACCAATTATCTTCCATTCAAGTATACCAATTTAGGATGAAATAATTTATAGGTTGATTACTCTATATTAGTTTTTGTAAATAATATACCTACTTTCTCATACTACATCTGCTGTTATATATTGATATCTTAGGGGAATACTCTGTCCCACTTCAATAGTTTGATTTGGTTGTAAGAAATAAACATTTGAGACAGAGTGAGAATAATTTTTAGGGCCTTTGCTCTGTCTCTTCCTTTTGTTAATTTCTTTGAGGCTTGGGCATATTCCTAAGGGCCGAGTCTCCACCATGCCCAAATGTTCCTTTCAGCATGGTGACCCCCATCCATAAGCAATGCCTATTGTACTTTCTAATGAAAAAATAAAAAAGATTATACTCCCTCCATCAGAAATTATTATGGAAAAACCTTTGGTGTAATAATTCCGGGCGGAAGGAGTATGAGTTTAGATTTTATTCAGTGAGTATTATTTTGTACGAAAGGTTGTGCAAAGGGTCTACAGTTCCTTTTTTTATTCATCATGTTATTGAAAAAAAACAATGTGGAATAAAAAGATAGAGGAAAATATATAAAAAAAATTCTTCATCAAAACATTTGGATTATACTCCCTCCATTTTGTTTTAGATGCTCCATTTGGAAAAGAGAATAGTCCTGATTTTAATGCTCCATGCGGTCAATTTAAGTGATTTTTGTATCCCTTCTTCTCCCTTGGGTAGCTACCATACAATGAAAATCAACTTTTTTTGAACGGAGGGAGAACTTTTTCTTGGATAGGTACAAATACTCGAGTCAACAGAAAAAATTACAAATGTCATTTCTTAATATTTCTTAATAAGAAAAGAAAAAAAATTCTAGCAATGACCTATGTTCAAAGAAGGTATGATGCTGGATCTCAACCTTTTGAGAGGAGACCGCTTGCTGTCTTGTGCATGCATCAATAGTGCAGGCGGTGCGTTTGAAAGGGCCCTGGCAACACTCAAATCATAAACCATTGAACTATGTTCAAACAATTTTTTCCAACAAAAAACCATGTTGAAATAAAGAAAGAGGAACCTAGCAACACCAAAAAATTAAAATTTCTTGTAAATCCATTGCCCTAGCAAAATGATGGCAATCATGTGAATAACGATCGCACAATGACGTATTACCCAACCCCTACAACAGAATATTCAATCTGCCTGCACTCACCAGAACCTTCCCTGCCAATATTAACTACCCTAACACAATCCATCCACGCCTCGGACGCACTCACATTGATCACCGCCATCCCGAAAATGGCGGCTGCGCACCGCCTGCACAAGCTCCGGCCCCTCCTCTCCCGGAGCTTCTCCGCCCTCGGCTCCGAGCCCGACCTCCGCTTCCCGGCCTCGCTGGCCCACGGCGTCCGACCGGCTGGGCGGGATCCGAGCAAGGACCGGAACGTGCAGTGGGTCTTCCTTGGCTGCCCCGGCGTCGGCAAGGGCACCTACGCAAGCCGCCTCTCGGGACTGCTCGGAGTTCCCCACATCGCCACCGGCGACCTCGTCCGCGAGGAGCTCAACTCCTCCGGGCCCCTCGCCAATCAGGTTCTCCGAAAAATCCAATCTTTTTCGCCTTTTTGGATTTCAATTTTGGTTATTCTGGATTGGATTTTGATTAAAGCATTAATCTTTGGTAATTGTGGATTAAAATGTGATTATTGGGTTTGTTATTTGCTAGATTTGAGTCATGATACTGTAATTCACCACTCCTTCTGTCCAATGAAGCCTGTCTGCGTTTGGAAATGAGTTCAATTTTTTGGACACTAAGGCCTTACGGTGCTTTTGGTTGGGAGGGAGCAAAGTCAGCCATGTAATGATGATGGACCCGTGTTTTTTCAAATGCAGCCGGGCTTCGTGGGACGGAGGGAGTAGATTATGATGTAATTGTTTGCTTTGATTGCTAGAATTGAATATGCTATTGTAATTCACTACTCCATCCGTCCAATGAAGCCTGTGTGCATTGGAAGAAACCAGGGTCCATGATTACATGGCTGACTTTGCTCCCGCTCCCTCGTGACTAAAAACACGGAAGAAGGGGGGAAACTCTGTTTCTTTGTACGGGCCTTGGAGTCAATAAATTTAGCTCATTTTTAAGCGCAGACAGGCTTCATTGGATGGAGGGAGTATTTGTTGATTGCTGTATTTGATACATGATACTGTGAATCACTACTTCTCTGTCCAATGAAAAGTGTCTGCATTTGAAAAAAAACATGGGTCAATGATTAGATTAGATGGCTGACTTTGCTCCCTCACGACCCGAAACACAGAAGAGGAGAAAAAAATTTGTTTTTTTTTTTGCACGGGCCTTAAAGTCCAATAATTTTAGCTCGTTTTTTAAATCAGATTGGCTTTTCTGGATGGAGGGGATATTTTTTGTGTGATTTATATTTTAAATGTGTGACAACTGACTAGGATGAGGTTATAATTTTGCTAATTGGCTAAGACTTAGTGGATGATTTGTAATTGGTTGGCCTATTTAGACACTTATTTTATTCATGTTTTTTTAGAAAATGACTGGCTTAATAAGAAGGGAAATTTTGAAATTAAAGGCTGAGACAAGACTTTAAGCTAGTTTAATTCTTGGGAAGGCAAGGCGGAAGATGGTGGCCTTTCTGACTTGCTTTGGATTCTTACATCAATTCATGGGAAAGAAAGATGAGGGCAGCTTGAGAAAGAGTTTATGTTTGCAATGTATTGTCTGCATTTTGGCCATCTTAAACAGTTTTTGTTCTCTTCCACGTTAATTTTCATGGTTTCTTTTATTGCAAGGCGAGGACAAAACTACTTATTTGATTATCAAGTGAGAAATTTAATGTGGTTATGATTGTGCCGAAGGCTTGTTTTATAGCAGTTGTAGTTAGCTTTTGTTAAAGCTTTGAGTGTCCTTTATCAGTATAGCAGTAGTGCGTTCCGAGAATGAACATTTGGATTGACACCAATTAAATGGTCCTCTTTTAGTTGGAAACTTTCAAGAAGACTTAAGTAGGCAGGTCATCTGACGTTGCCCCTGAAATTTTGTAAAAGGAAGGCTTCAAACTTCAACTCAAGTGCCTGGACCATGATACATTTATAGACATTGGCCACTACCATTTTTAATGATCATGCTATCTATTAATCCATGTAAGTCAAGATTTTTAATCTAAAAAAGAAACTTAAATCTAGACCAGCTCTAGCCACATGCGTTGATACAGGTTCTTAAATTGCCTTTGAGATCGAAAAGGAAGATAGTTCAAAATTTTAAATAGAGTGTTTGTTCATATAGTAATTCTTTTTAACTGATGTAATGGTTTACTGGAGAGTACTGATACATACTTTTATGCATTCTATATGTCTGCATTTCTGCAAGTGACAATTTTTCTTATTGCAGCTTAGAGATATTGTAAATCAAGGGAGATTGGTGTCAGATGAGATTATATTTAATCTGTTATCCAAACGCCTCGAAGATGGTGAAGCCAAAGGCGAAACAGGATTTATTCTTGATGGTTTTCCACGAACCATTAGACAAGCGGTGAGCATGTTGTGATCATGAAGGGTACCAATCATCAACAGAAAGATTTCCTTGTTTTGTTTGCTTGTTACATTCTTCTATAGTCTTATAAAGATACTGAAATATTGAGCTAAAAGGGCTCAGCAGCTGTTTGTAACCTTAGTTCTTAGTTCAGGGTCATGTCATCCAATTTAGCAACTGACTCAGTTATGGAAATAGTCATAAGTTGCTGATGTTTCAGGCAAATCATGGACCTGCAGTAATTGTCTGTTAGACACAAATAACATAAGTAATTCTGCTTAAATATATCTTAAAATTATATACAAGTATCTTAATGATGTGTTATATCCTGGTTTGCAGGAGATATTGGAGGGAGTGACTGATATTGACTTGGTAGTTAACTTGAAGCTGAGGGAAGATGTGCTTCTTGCAAAGTGCCTTGGTAGACGGATTTGCAGTCAGTGCGGAGGGAACTTTAACGTAGCCTCAATTGATATAAAGGGTGAAAATGGAAAGCCTGGAATGTATATGGACCCGCTGCTGCCCCCTCCTCATTGTGCCTCCAAATTGATCACGCGATCTGATGATACAGAAAACGTTGTAAAAGAAAGACTCCGAATTTACAATGAGATGGTATTTATATCAATCTTCTGCTCTTGCTCCTGCCTCTCTTTATCTCTATCTGTAATACGCACTCAGGAGAATATTTTGTCTGCCATTTGTGCATAAGTGTGCTTATATAACCATAATGCAATGTAATAGAATGTAAATGCATCGTCTCAGTAACTTGGAAATTTTCTTCTTCTGAGCATTTGGTGGTGTGCACATGCAGAGCCAACCTGTGGAGGACTTTTATCGCAGCCGAGGAAAGTTGATGGAGTTTGATTTGCCAGGAGGAATTCCAGAATCCTGGCCAAAGTTGTTGCAAGCACTAAATTTAGATGACCACCACGATGATAAGCAATCTGCTGCTGCATAAAAATGCAATGACAGTCAGTAATGAGAAGGGTAGGTTCATTCTTCGCACGTGTAAGCTGTATGCGTGTGTTATTTTGATGACATTTTTTTCCTTCATAATAATGCCTATATTGTATAGTGCCAAATCCTCAGAGCAGGTTCCCCAGTTGGTATAAGGGTTTGTGAACAAAATTAAGCCAAATCCTCAGAGCCAGGTTCCCCAGTTGGTCTAAGGGTTTGTGAACAAAATTAAGGTTGCCAGGCCATTGTTATTGTTATATTTGAGCTATGTAGAATGTGGATTGTATGTACTTTAATAAATTTTCACTGATTGAAGATATTAATCTATTCTTGGGCTGGATTATAACTTGGGTCCAGCCGCGATTAAGACTTTTTGATGTGCAAGGAGTCGCAGGATTCTCACTTCCAGATTTCCTGGTTTAATTTTACCTATGCCAGCAATTTCTCTCAAATAAATTTACTTGTTACAACAAATTTGTCATGATTCAGTAGCTGATTAGGTTCTCCTTCTGAACTTCCAGAATGTATAATTGACACGCATTAGGAGTTATTATTGCATTTAAAACTTACACCAGTGAGCTGGTTTGCTTATTGTTTGGATGTCTGATATCAATCATTCATAATAGTCTGATAATCGTAATATCCACTTTTTCTTTTCTTACTAAAGACTGAGATATCCACTTCTAGATGAGAATAGTATCATCTGCTGTTTGGGAGTATATGGTCCTCCTGTTTGGAATTAGCAATATCAATTGGTTTTGGAAAACCGAATTTTACTACTAATTCTGTACGGAAGAAGTGTATGATAAGGTGTTACTTATGTACTTTGGCATTTATTTGATTAGCATTTTATTTGATTGGCCTTACATAAGCCAGCTCAAAATTGTTCATAAATGATCTTCTTTTTATAGGAAAGTAGGGATTGCCCATCAATTTGATACAGATTATTCATGTCACTTGAGATCAATCACCATCGTGGTCATTTGTTCCAAGCTAAATAGCGTCGTTGATATAGAATGTGCATCACTGTGTACTTCATGTGATTTGAGACATTTTTAGGTATAATTTGTCAGGGCACGGCGATTGAGTGGCCATAGATTGCCTACATGTGCAATTCTTCTCTAAAAACTTAGCTGGCAGCTTTTGATTACACCAGCTGAATGATGGATTTCGCTCATGCGCCTTAGATTAGATGAAATAAAATGGTCACACATGCAAAAGTACGTTAATAAAGAGATACTTAGGAACCAGGAAAACTTAAGAAGACTGCAAGATCAGGATCTCCGAAAACTTCAAGACAGCCAACAAACAGCCAACAAACACGCCAATAACCATGCACTTATAGCGTCCAAATTCTAAGCAACTTGGATGGATGACTGAAGGGAGGAGACATTATTGAAGTTGTGTTTACTCTTTCAGAATCAGCACTGTTTGACACAGAAGCAGCGGCGGCGGAAGCCCCGGTATCTCCCTCTGGGAAGCCCTCAGTCTGGCAGACGCCCACACAGTTGCTGCCTCTGACGCAAAGGCCCTTGAAGCGGTGGCTCTGGGACTCAGATCCTGGCCTCTGCCAACCTTGCCCCCCCCCCCCCCCTATATCACCAGCACAATTGACACAATCAAAGCCATTATCAACAAACTAGTTCAACCTTGGGTGTTCATGCAATGTATGCAACATGTCTGACTAATTGAAAGAAGAAAAGAGAAGGACCAGTTGCCATGAGGAGCAGAACCAGCACAAATATGACAGGAAAAGAAGACCACAAGACTCCATTATGTTGCTAAGAGCTTGTAGACTTGAGTGAGAGTAAGAGAGCTATTGGATGCTATGAAGTGATGAAGTGTGTGCTATGCAGATTATATAGAGTAAGGAGCGACATTATGGTCATTGAATTCTCTCTTTTTGTTGTGAAAAAAAAAACACTATTAGGTGTGAAAACTAGATAGGGTAGTACTTTTTAGTGCCCCAAAATTTTCAGGAACACCCACTTTCATAAGTAAGGTTGAAAAAAGTTATTTTACATTTTTATAGTAGATGTCGACCAACGAAAATTTCAGTGTCATTCCACTAACATAAATGGCATTCAATGTCAACCATTTCAATGAGTTCAATTTGCCACTAGGGATCCACCATTATATATTTGATGGAAGAGTTTGAGCGTCAGGATCCTCAGTCCGACAGTCCACCGTGGAGATCTACAGACAAGATCGTGAATGAGAATAGTATGGTGTCAATCAGTAAGTGTCAAAAAACTTCGGGTTTTATTGAGCATGTGGTGTTACTAAGAAAAATTGGGGTGCTGAAAGTCTCACCCAACTAGATAATGTTGAATTTGAATAGATATGGTGGTCTACAGCCAATGAGGTACAACATAATGAAAAAATTTTACTTAAAGGAGCTGATCAGCTCACCAACTAAAAAGCAGAGGACAGTTGACAAGGATGAGTGGGGTGGAACCCTAATTAGGCCAAGTGGATTTCCTTTTTTTCTTCCTTAGGCTATTCTTTCAAACCTGATCTCAAACAGCTTTCTTTCCTCAAAAGCATAAAGTGAGGTTCTTTGCTAGCAAAAAAGGAAAATTGAAATGTAGTGAGCCTCAGTGTAATTTGATCTTGTGGAGCTCATAAATGTTACATATGGAAACCTGAAAATGATGGCCAATTGCACATAGGGGTGTTCACAGATGTCCATGTCCATTGGTTCGTCTGTGTCCGTGTCTGTCCGCTATTTAATGGATGGTCCGTATGGACCATGGACTTGACACGGACGGGAGCTTTCTGTCCGTTCTAATAGGGTGCTTTAGTTGCATGTTTTAATGATTAAATAAATAATTTGCTTTGTTTTACAAATTTTTATGTAGGTTATCATTAGAGGTACTTTGAGGCGAGCTTAGAAGATATGAAGTTGAAGCTTGATTAATTTTATTTTGTGAATTATGGATGTTTTTATCAACTATGGAAGTCAATTAGATGAACTTATATATAGAAACATGTTCTAAAGTTTGATTGTCTAGGATGTTTTAAAGCTTGATTCTCTATGATGGAAGCCTGTAGTGTTTTTGTTTTGTGGATTATTTTGTTGGACTTATAGATTAAATGTTGAAGATACATGAAATATGTTATGAATTACATAAGTTATGTTTTTTACTTTTGTGAATTATGAATGTTTGATTAAATGTTGAACTTACATGTGAGAATATATTTTAATGAATAATGGATATTTTTACAAACAAAGAATTGATTTTCTTAATATAGGAATTATGAACTATACATATTAAAAAAAATTAACTTATTGTCCATAAGTGTCCATGGATGTCAACGGACGGACACGGACAAATTTTCTAAACGGACAACTATGGACACGAATGGACTGGACAATACCCCCCTTGATTACGGATGGACGGTTGTCCGTGTCGGTAAACACCCCCTAATTGCACACACACCAGTTTGATCAAAATCTATAGCCACGTGCTTGTCTGCATTGATATTCACTGCAGTCCTCCCAGTGGAGGAAGCCATCTGAAGCCACATGATAGTATACACCATGATCACATTAGGTATGATTTGCATGATAAATGGTTCATGTATTGACAGGCCAGATCCTAATTTTGGGTCTCAGCCTCATATTAAGGAAAAAAGAGTATGGCTATTGACAATCATGATCATTTCACATGTTACTCGTCAGGTTCCCAAACACTTGCAATATTCCAACTATTTGCCTTTAATGAAGCTTTTTTCTGTTCACATCTACAATTCTTAGGATGAATAGTATATGTAAGTAGCAATATTTGCACATGCATGATTTCAATGGAGGTTACAAATGGTACACAAGCTCACATTTGAATCATAAAAGGCATTATACCCTTTGTTACAGAATCAGTGTCAAGCAGGTTACACAATTCAAACTTAAAAGAAAAAACTTTCACTTTGTTTCTTTGCAGAGAATTCTAGTAAGTTTCCTGTGAGCATGAGGAAACACCTCCTTTCGTTTCATAAGAAGTAAAATCAGTCAGAAGATGAGTGAAGATTAGACTATTTTAAATGTAATAGCTCTTTACTTCTTGTTCAATAAAAACTCAGGGGTTAGTTTCCAGCACATTTCTTTATCTTTTCTGGACAGCAAATTGGTATACTTGTACAGAGATTTTCAAGTACTGGGTAGCCTTATAAATTGGTATACTTGTACAGAAATTTTCAAATTGGTATACTTTGCTGATCTTTGGAGAGCCAGCAAAAGGGGCCTGGTCTGCAGTCTAAGTGATGGTCGAGTCTAGGTGGCAGAGCAGTTTGAGGAAAATGAGCACTGGGTAGATTGCTTTACTAAAGAAATAGTTCAGACTCTGGTGGCGGACATGAAGAAAATCATTTTAGAGGCTTTGCTAATAGTGAATGGGATTTATGAAGGTAATGGTTATGTCTTCTTTCCATCATCACCAAATGCATATGCTTCTGATACCTTTACTGATCATCCAAAATTTTAGAGCGTAAACAGAAAACACAAGGTCGAACATCTCATGTATTCCTCTCAGCAGCAAATGCACTGGCAACCATAGACTCCAGTAAGAGAGCAACAAAAGAATTAGTCAAAGATTTTCTCTTCAGAAAAGAAGGGTCATCTCCAAATTAAAAGGCAGAGGCAAATTATCAATAAAAAGAACCATATCATGATCAGTTTTGCACATTGAAAACCACTCCAAACGGCAATAGTCACTATGATCTTTCTGTTTAATAGAAAACAAAAAAATAGGGAAAGAAGATAGAATGACATTACTACAAAGTAATACCCACAGGCATGTGGAAGCAATTTATAAATTGCATGATAACCAAAAGAAGCACAACAAGAAGTTTTTAAAGAGTACATAATCTACCATATTGGCTGCAACATGGCACTATGGTCGGGGACTCAAAATCCCTGTTACAGATATTACGGTTAAGTATTGCAGACAGACACTTCCCTGTGAGCCTGTTTAAGATCTTGAGAAGGAACTTGGTTAACATAGCATGGCAATTTCAGAAGATGACCTTTTCCCTGATGAATAACTTTTCCTCCAAAGTGATAGTCCTGCATTGTATCATAGTGAGATAAAAAAGAAAACTCCCGATTAAATGGAGTCAGACCAACGGTTCCAGCAAAAAAAAGGAGCTTTGATGTAGGGTGCAGAAGAAACAATTAGATTATAATAGAAAAAAGAAGGGAGAAGCTTTGGAATCTTAATGTATTTAGGTAACTATGAGCTAAACCAAAGACAAACGGATTGGCCATTAGTGATGACAAATATAGCCTAGCAATATGAGACAAAGACCTCTATTAAAGATCCAGTTGAGTCCTTGGCTGATCATTGATGACAGGATTGGATAGGCTAATTTCTACAGGATTATGATAGCCAGCAGCATAAAAGATGCTTGGTGATTATCCCATGATGAGTGATTTAAGGGAAACTTTGTGATGAGGTAGATTCATAAAATTGGTTCTACATTATCATAGAATCAGTTAAGTGGTATTTCTAAATATCATAGAATACAATTTTATGAATCAGGTAGATACTGACTCCTATAAATTTGTCTGAAGCTTACCTGATCTTGAATTATGTATTGTTTTAATTAGTTCATTTTGAAAAAGATTTATGTTAATAATAATTCCGGACATAGGGAGTATAAAGTTATGAAGATAAGCAACTGAAAATATTAACACCACTATTTATAGCACCAAAGATATATCTCATAGAATATCACTGCTTAAAACAATGAAAAAAGACATTTGAGGATGCAATAACTAACTAAGGTCTGCAAATCAAATGACTAATAAGGAAGACTGTTTTGGTGATTTCTATCAAGTATGACAACAAAAGACGTACTCATTTAGGGCATTCAGAATTAATTGCTGAAAGGATAATACACTCAGCTGAAATTGCTATGGAGATTACAGATAAGAGGCTAAATGTTGGAGAGGAGCTCTGGAAATGACTTGCTGATCCCAGTAGACATGGACAGAGCCAGGAAAATGGGTCTAAGGGAGTCACTGCAAGTCTGCAATCACATATCCATTGGGCATAAGATCTTAAAGGTTCTAAAACATTTTTTTTTAGTAACAAAACAAAGATCCTTATGCCTAGATCTACCCAGATTATTACAAGTAATGCATACTAGTCAGAAAGGCATTGACTGCAACAAATCAGTTTTATTGTCTTTTTACTCCTCTAACAAATGCATGTATATATAGTGTCACCAATGACTGATAAATCAGATTAGTCACCAATTCGTATCAAACCAATCTCCATAATCCTATCATTATCGTTTCCATCTCTAATAACTCAAAATTAACAATCCCAAATCTTATAAGTCCATTTTAATCCTCCAGGAAACTAGACAACTAAAAAGGTCCACTTGATAATCAGTAATCATCTTTAATCAGAAAGCACACATATTTGACTTCCATATGGATCTGTTACATTAAAAAGGCCAAATCATATATGACAATTTATGGAAACAGTTTAAAATTTCTGCTCCTATTTCAATGAAACAAAGTAAAGAAATATAATAAACACAGAAAAGTGAAGCAAGAAGCAGGTGAAGCCATTGTGGGTGAACAGGATAGCTGGAACAAATGTGCCCTTTCATGCTTCTGCATCAAATCATAGAGAAAAGTGACTCCCAGACATTGCAAATGCTGCAAGGTATTAATCATAGAGCCTTTTGCTGACTTAAAATCCATAAAACAGATCTCCAAATTCTTATTTCTAGTCACTAAATTAACGATCTGTTATCTTATATTATCTCATATACTTGACTGCTAAAAGAAGGTCACTTGATATGCATCTTTGACCATCAAGCACCCAGATTTAACTTTAATACGAAATTATTACTTTAAACAGAAGTAAATTTCTGCTCCTATTGCTATGAAACGTGGTAATCAAAAATAGAGGACAGAGAGAAAAGGGGGAAACAGGAATGAACCTGGTGCTTTCACTGGTGGAGGAAGTTGAGACTGGATTTTCACTGGTGGAGGAAGTTATTCTCGAGTTGGCCGTTTGGGTCGTGAAAAATCAGCTCCGTCCACTTGAAAAATCCAGCTAAAGAGTGGATAAATGGGATAATCCACTAACCAGACCTTATCCCATTTATCCACTCTTTAGCTTGATTTTTCCAAGTGGATGGAGCTGATTTTTCACGCCTCAAACGGCCATATTCAATGAAGCACTTAAAGCCATCATCTTGCCACATAAGTCGTCTCCACCGTCTAATATCACAGTTTTGAAAAATGTCACATTTTGTCAATGTCCTCTTCTCGTTCATGAGGCCTCACGGCAGTTTCTTTAGGCCGTTATCCAATAAAAGGAATGTGGTGAGGGAAGGAAACGGGACGTTATCACTGCATATGCTCTTTAGGTAAGTGAATCTTTCGAATTTCATACATTTCAGACTAGGGAAACAAACAGTAGGAGTAGCAGCAGCTCCTCTTTCCATTTCATCATCATCATCATCTACCTCCATCCTCAATTCTTCCATCAGACACCGTTCAATGCTAAGCTTGACAAACGTCCTCCTAAGATGCTCAAGGCCGACGATGCATTTGAGGGAATGGCACCAAGAGATCTCCAATTCGCAAATTTTTTCTAATTCATAACAGTTACTAATTTCGAGGGTTTTAAGTCTTGGAAGGAACCCGCGTGTAAAAATTACAACGCCCCGAAGTTTAATCAGGCTAATTGACAATCATGATCAATTCACATGTTACTCGTCAGGTTCCCAAACATTTGCAATATTCCTACTATTTGTCTGTTAAAAGAAGAATTTTTCTGTTCACATCTATAATTCTGAGGACGAAGTAGCAATATTTGCACATACATTTTCAATGGTTACATTGATTTGACACCTGCCGTCAGATCTTGATCTGACGGATAGAGATAACTTGGCTCGTGCAAACTACATGATAAGGGATCTCATCTAAACCAGTCTCATCATAAAAGGCATTATATATCCTTTGTTACAAAATCAGTGTCAAGCTGGTTACACTATTCAAACTTAAAAGAAAAAACTTTCACTTGGTTTCTTTACAGAGAATTCTAGTAAGTTTCCTTGTGAGCATGAGGAAACACCTCATTTCGTGTCATAAGAAGTAAAATCAGTCAGAAGATGAGTAAAGATTAGACTATTAGATGTAATAGCTCTTGCAAACTACATGATAAGGGATCTCATCTAAACCAGTCTCATCATAAAAGGCATTATATATCCTTTGTTACAAAATCAGTGTCAAGCTGGTTACACTATTCAAACTTAAAAGAAAAAACTTCCACTTGGTTTCTTTACAGAGAATTCTAGTAAGTTTCCTGTGAGCATGAGGAAACACCTCATTTCGTGTCATAAGAAGTAAAATCAGTCAGAAGATGAGTAAAGATTAGACTATTAGATGTAATAGCTCTTTACTTCTTGTTCATCCTGCCTTCGGGTGAATTATGCTGTAAGGGGCTCAATGGCTTCCTAGGTGATTCTGAATCACTCAAATCGATCACTTTTCCACCAGGACTGCTCATTCTTGATCTTGATTTACGCTTACCCTGCACCTAAAATTTGGATACGTGTGAACATGCAGTTTTGCGAATTTCATTTAAACCTAGAGCACTATCGAACATTCAACATGAAATGAACTTCTCACCTTTGCAGAAAGGCCATGGCTGTGATTGCCGCCAGAGGCTTGTAGCTGCTTTTCTTTGTTGTATTTTCTCACGAGCATCTTGTTCTCCTCATCTAAAAGAGTGTTTTCTTCAGAAAGAAACTTCACCTAAAAAAGTAAACACAAACGAGATTGAGAACTAAACTGAACAATAACAAGTTTGAGCTCCAGCCACTAAAAATAGAATTTATAATTCTACCTCTTCTTCAGCTCGATCAAGATTGATCCGCAGTTGTTCCTTATCGTTCTGGAGCGATTCTACTTTCGCAGCCAACACTTGACAATCTTTAGACTGAAAGATTATAACAATAAATTTTTCACTCAAACTAAGAATAAATGAACTGTAAAGCCATGCAAATTATACTAAGGATAAGTATTCTTTTGGAAAATAAAGTTCGGTACAACCAGCAGTATTTTTTTCTTTTATAATTAAACTGCCACTAGTTTAGCGTCCCACACTTTTTGAGAATGATAATTCCAATATACTCCCTTCGTCCAATAAAAGCTGCCTGCATTTTATAATTAGTAAATTTATGGGACTCACCCCCATGTGTTTTTGGTCATGAGGGAGCAAAGTCAGCCATCTAATGATGGAACCGTTTTTTTTAATGCAGACAGGTTTTATTGGACCAAGGTAGTATGTTTGTCAAATAACAAAACAATTGGCAGCTGTGCACAATCTTGTATAAAATGATGTTGCATGTTGTCGAAGAGTCAAGTATACAAGAATGAGAGACAGAAAGGTAATCCAAATGAATAAGAAATCCAACCATTATAAGCCTTACAGCTTAAGTTGATAACGAAGGGACTAACAATGTAAAGTATGTAGCATTAGGCCATAGCCAATATGAACAGGAAAAATATTATGCTAAACTCAAATAAGTTATTACTTCAGATAAGGATAAGAAGGATATTAAACTATAGAAACCAACTATAATTCATAGCATACATTACTAGACCATTACATGTTTCTAGTTGACCAGCACATTTCTTGAATTTTTCTGGTCAACATAATGGTAAAGTTGTACGGAAATTTTCATCCAATGATCACACACCAAATTCAGCCACTTTTAACCTATAGAATTCAGCAGTGTAATAAAGAGGAAAGGTTTTTCATCTGATAAGAAAACATTTGTTCAATCCTTATGGCTTAAGGTTACAGGAAAGAGACTAACAATGTAAGATGATACAAAATTCGTCCCAAGCCAATATGGACAGGGAAAAAAATTATGATAAATTTTAAAAATTATGACTCAGATATGGCTAAGAAAATTGTTAACCACAACTTACATTACAAGACCATTACATGGTTTTATTCGAACATTACATCCTATATAATATTTCTCTAAAAATTTAAGTGAAAAAGAATTAAAAAACGAATGGAGGCTTCAATAAAAACTCAGGGGTTAGTTTCCAGCACATTTCTTGATCTTTTCTGGACAACAAATTCGTATACTTGTACAGAAATTTTCAGCCAGTGAATGCAAACAACATACAACCACTTTCATCTTAATCTACTAGAATTTGGCAGTGCAATGAAGAGGAAAGGTTTTACGTCAGATGAATGTTTAAAACAGCTTGTTCAACCCTTAAAAATCTAGCTGATAACTAACAATGTAAATTAATTTAGATGACATAGACATTAGTCCCAGCCAACATGGACAAAGAAAAACTTTATGCTAAATTAAAAAAAGTAACTACTTAAAATAAGGCTAAAAAAATTGTTATCCATAACTTATATTACAGTCCTGTTGCATGAATTTTGTTAACATTATATAGTACATAAGATTTGAAAAAAAAGTCTAAAATAAGTGGAGGCTTCCAGTAGAATCTCAGAGGTCAGTTTATAGAACATTTCCTGATTTTTTTCTTGACAACAAAATGATAATACTTGTTCGATGATTTTCAGCCAATGAATACCACATTCAGCCACTTTTATCTTAATCTACAAAATTTAGCAGTGTAATAAAGAGGAAAGGTTTTGCATCTGATAAACATAAAAGCAGTCCAAATAATGTGAGATATTTATGTCTAAAATCACTACATGAACTATTCAGACAATATTTAGCACTTACTGGTGTAGTTGCAAGCAATTGATTCCGTAACTCCTCATTTTCCTTCACCATAGAAGCGCACCGAGTGCATGAACGACCATTACACTCTGACCCATCTTTCATCCTGGATATATATACTAAAAACAAAATAAATATGCAGTTATACAAAGTCAATTCTTACGTAAGAAACCCCAATTTCACATCAGAAAATTTTCAAAACTTCTAGCACCTTATACAAAAAAATTCCTCAGTTTGCTGCTTGAGCAAGCACAACTCCTCTCTTGCTTTGGCTTCTCTCGCCTGTTAACAAAAACCCAATGCACAATCCATTCAGATAATTAACACCATATAGCCTATGACAACAGAAAACCCTAAAGCTTCATCAAACGTAAAATGAAACACGAGAAATTCATCAAGAAGCTACCTTTAACATCTCGCACTCTCTTTTATAAAACCCTAACTCCTCCGCAATTCTTGCAGAATTCTCCTCCGCCTTGATGGCGCGCACCTCGGCCTCATTCGCCCGCTCCTCCGCCTCGTTCCCAAATTCCATTAAGGCCTCTCTGTCACGATCGTACAACCGACACTCCTCATTCAACTTCTCGCACTTACACAACAGATCCTCATACTTCGCCCTCAACTTCTCCTTCTCCTCAATCTGGATCCTCACCGCTTGTGCGTTCATCGCCGCCTCCGCCTTCAAAAACCCAAAAAAATTCAAGAAACCACCAAAAACAACAATACCCACAATTGAAATCGCATTCAAACCATGTAAAGCTGGATCTTTCGCTCCTTTTCTTTGAGTTGGTCCTGCAAGCGGAGGAGTTGGTCATGGAGGCGATTCTTGGAGTCTTGGAGCGCAAGGAGCTTCAACTGGAGGGTGTCGGCGGAGACGGGGAGGCCCAGCGTGTGCTGAATGGATTCCATGATGTAGGAGTCGAGATCTGGAGGGATCTCCATTTGGAATCAGAAGGAGAAGAAGATTGAGAGAAAAAGGCAGAAGCTCTTTGTGAAGACGAGGAAGGGTCGCATTTGGAAAGGGTTTTTATGTTTTGTAAATTGAAAGGGGGGAAGGAAAAGTAGCCGTTAAAATTTGAAAGTTTCCTGTTTCAAAAAGTGGGACCCACAAGGAAATCCATTGCGCCAATGTGTGGGGTCCGTAGACTACACCGGGCGCATTGAGCGGGCGTTATATCGTTAGCCCCGACCTAGACCTGAAGAGTGGGGCTCCATCGTCAACTGGCGGTGAGGGCGGAGAAATTTGTTGCGTAATTTGTATACTACTCCCTCCGTTCCAAAATACTATGTATATTTGAAAATATTATTATTCTAAATATTGTGTACATTTTGCTAAATCACTTGACTTCTTCTTTCCAAAATTGGAAGAGACTTGGAAGGATTGACTAGAACTTTGTTTATGAACGATCATATGAGTTGGATGGGATATAATGGAGAAGAAGTCATGTGATTTCCTTGTGGGCTTCGTGATCCAATAAAAATGAGATTTTTCTCAAATGTACATAGTATTTTGGAATGGAGGGAATATGTTGGATGTGTTCGACTACCGCTTCTCTCCGCCGTTGCGGATCGGACGTTGGTGAGAAAGTATTCAGTACTCCCGGAGTGCAACATGAGATTTATTCTTAATTCGCGGATCCATCGATCCTCAAGATCGGTGGCACATTAGCGCATGTGCGCTTGCTCTTAGATTTTGTTTTTGGTAGATTGTGAAACGCTACTCCCTAGATTTACCCCCCAAGGCGCTTGCTCTTTGGTTCAGCTGCTTGTTGATGATTTCTTTTGTTTTTTTGGTACAACATTTGCTTGTTCATTGTTCACACATTGATGGTGCATTTTCTAGTTTGAGTTTCTTTCAGATTTATGTTACCGAATATAACATAGACTAGCACGGTAGCACATATATTATATAGAGAAAAGTTTAAATGAGATCGCTCTCATATTGCTTATATGAGGCCACTTTGAATCGTAGCCATTGGATCTTGATCTGACAGCTATAAATATCCATAATGATCTCACCCGTTCCTTGAAATGACACACTCACTTACCCACTGATATGATATCCACCTTCCGATCAGAATCTAACGGTAATAAAGATTGGCCTCATGCTCCTTATATGAGAACGATCTCATGTAAACTCATCCCTATTATATAACACTCGTACTCTTGCCTCTTTTTATTGTTCCTGGCGTAAATTTATTTTGAGTCATGGTTATCTGAGATGCTCGCACAGACAATCTGGGCCATCATCGGATTTCAATCCAGTGGCGGCAAAGGCTAATAATGAATCACTCAATATGTTCATGAAAAAAAAATTTGGCGTCGGCTCACAGACATCTCGAACAAAGTTTTTCCAGTTTGAAACTGGATTTATGCGCTTGGATTGATTGGAAGCAAAAATCTTAGCTACTGCTGCCAACTCAAATAGTGATACGGAAAAACTAGCCAGGGCTACAGCGCCGGTGTGCTGCAGGGCTGGAAGCCGTCAGATCAGTGGGCCCTGCATGATCTGACGGCTGCCAGCCCTATGGCAAGACCGACTCATATTAACCTAGGTAGTTCATTACACATTTCAAATGTTTTCGAGTAACTTTTTTTTTACTAAGCTCTCTTATAAATTGCAGTAAAAATGGTGTCTTCTCATTCATTTCTGAAACGGTGTGTGCTTTTTATACTCTCGGATAATTTATACTTCTGTTGTATAGATTGTACTTTACACATTAATTAAAATGAGTAACACCTATTTATTTAAATTGGAAGGTGCTTGACTTCTTCCTCTTCTTTTTGTTTTGTTTTGTCAAAACACAAAAGAGAAAGAAAACCGATACTCGAGGTAACTGTTTAAAGAAAGAACTGAAGATGCAAATCTAGGGACCTAAAAGGATCTAAGCCCCACACATGGGAATTGCTAGTTAATTAAGCTACAGATAGTTGGCTTAAAGTGAGATGGTGTTATCATCACACCAATAATGCCTTGGGGAAGGCATTTGCTCAATCTTGCAGTCTAGTCATTATTTTATTCTTGCATTGCATTGTACTTTTGGCATGATGAATAAAGTATTGCAAAGAATACTGTCATTACTACATGCAATCAAGGATCATTTCAAAGATGCCATGTCAATATTAATAGATGAAAAAAGAACCATTATGATCTTCTTAAATACTGGCTAAAAAGATGTTTCACAAGCAGAGGTGTGGGCCGAGCCTCTCTGTTCTTCCAAGCATTTCAGTGGCCCATCATAAAGTGACTATTGGGAAGCCTTGAAAAGTTTTAATTGCACCTTGAAGGTACTCTTGTTTCTCTCTATCCATTTCCTCTAGTGAATATCAAATTGGACATGTGCTTTTGGATTGATTGGAAAGCAAATGATCTCATCTACTGCTAGCTGCCACGGAAAATAGTATACTTCCTAAATCTTTATTGATTTTTACACAAATTTCTCTCAATTAAAATATAAATGGTACTCTCTCATTTGACAAGAGCTGTTTGCAATTTATGTTGTACTTCTGGGCCATAAATATCTGTATCATAAGGACTGTAATTTATGCAATTTTTTGCTTTCTGATTTACATTAACGTAGATGACTAACACTTATTTTATCTAGACTGAAATATTGTGTTAACAGTTTTTTACTTCTTTTGGGTAATAAAATAAGAAGAAAAAGAAACAAGTACTTGACGTAACCATCTTAAGATGGAACTCAAGCTAGCAACTATTTGTGGCTAAATAAAATATACATAGAATTTCAAGATAAAGGAATCTTGTAATGGAAGGAAATTTAAATCCCAAATATTCGGTCGATCATCTTAATACTGGATTATGATGTTGACTACAAATATAAATACTTTTTTAGCGAGTTTCCTTTCTGTGAAACAGCTTAGCAAGTATTCTAAGAAAAAAATGTATATCCTAAGGTCAGCTACTTTGTTAATAAAATTGTAAAAATGCAGTTGCTCCATCAGAAATGGTATACTCCCTAAAATCTTCAGTTTTTTCTTTTGCAAAAGCTTTCTCTATTAGAATCTAAATGGTATTCTGTCATTTGACAAGTGTGTGTTTAACAATTTAAATTATACTCCTGGGCCATAAACACTTCTATCATATGGACCTTGGTTTATGTATTATTTGCTTTCTATTCTACATTAATTAAGATGATTAATACCTATTCTATCTAGACTAAAGGATTTTGTTTTATATTTTTTACTTCGTATTTCTTTCTAGAATAAAAGAGGGAGAGGAAGACCTAAGAGACCTTGGATAGAGTTAATAAAAAAGGATTTGACTTTACTATTTCTTACAAAAGAGGTAGTCCAAAACAAGCCTGAATGGAAGAGTAAGATCCATGTCGTCGACCCCAAATAGTTGGGAAAAAGGCGCTATTTGATTATGATGATTATGATTTCTTTTGGGAATAAAATATGAGGAAGAAGAAACAAATACTTAACCAAAACATCACTCTTAGTCCAATGAAGCCTGCCTGCATTTGAGAGTGAGTTTAATTTATTATATTGTTAGGCTACTGCAAAAAAACGAGCACTGCCCCTCCCTATGTTTCAGGTCACTAGGAGAAAAGTCAGCCCTGTAATGGACCTGTGTTTTACATTGGATGGATTATGAAATTTTAAGATAAGGAATCTTGTCAGGGGCAAAAAGCTGCTTAAATCCTGCATATTCGGTCAATCATCTTGACACTGGATTATAATGTTAGTAAAAATGTAAATTCTTTGTTATTGAGTTTCTTTCCTGTGGAAAAAAAAATGTGTATCCTAAGCTCAATTACTTTGTATATGAAATTGCCAAATTGCAGTAGCAAAAGGTTGGAAATGGAGGTGTTCTCTCAGAAACTGAGGGACTCATGGAGTAAGTGTTAGCTGAGATCAGCCGTCTTAGTCAGCCTCACCTTACAGATCCTACTGATCCTACTGGCCAGCTTCAGGAAACGCAGTAGAAGATAATGAGCTCTGGAGAAGGCATTTTCTCACTCTTGTAGTCCAAGTTATTTTAGCCATTTATTCTTTCATCCACTATGTTTCTTTGTATAGGTTTTGTACCATTTTGATTCTGATAAGAGTCAAATGCGGTATATAATCCATGCCGCCGATCCCAGATAGCGGGAATAATGCATATGATGATGATGATTCTTTCATCCGCTGCCTTACCACAACTAGATTTGTCGCTCCTGCTGGCCTTGTACTTTAATTTTGGCTGGAGTTATCAAGTATGGGGAAAGGATATGGGCACTAAGACATGCAAGCAAAGAACACTTAAGAGATAACCATATAACAATATTAGATGAAGGCGAATTGAAAGATGAGGATGAAGAACGAGGTTTCCCTGAAGAAAACGTGTTAGCCGAGGCCTATAGATTCTTTAAAACATTTCAGCGACTCATCACTGATTTGATCTTCACCTACAAGGAGCTGGATGAGAGCATAAGCTATTTCTTGGAGAGATCTTCGGAGCATGTTTTCGAAATCATAGGAGTGGAGCTCAATTTGTTCTATGACATACTCTACACTAAGGCCGCAATAGTTCATTCACTTTGGGGTTACATTTTCCCTCTTGCTACTTTCATATCAATCTTACTTACCCTTGTCCTTTCATATCAAGGTTTGAACGAAATATCCTTCACCCAATTCACTCATTCATATCAATAGTAAGTGGGTGTTAATATGAGTTATAACTCTCTCTTTGATACCCACTTATGGGTTATAACTAACACCCACTTCTAACAACTTGTTCTGTACTCCGCAAAATTATAAACTCTCGAAAGACGATGGCCCGAGAAGATGATTTTAATAAAGCTTGTGTCTCCGATCGCTTGTTTCCTGATCGACTGTTGCAGGATCCTACTGGAGAGACTTGTAAACCGTGTCCTTCATAGAGCTCGTGAGCAGATCAAGAAGCCTGAAATGTCATGGAGGGTAATCAGTGGTGTGTGGCTCAAGATGTTGACGTATGCTGCGGGTCACTGTCCCGGGCATGTCCATGCTCAGCAACTTAGCGCAGGGGGTGAGCTGCTCACTCTTATATGCTACTCACAGCACATCTAGGTGTACAACTGAAATTTGCAGAAAATATTTGAAGTATATAAATTTGCTCTGTTTTGTATTCACTAAATTATTATTGTATCCTATCCTACTATATAAACACAAACTCCGGAATTTGCAGAAAGTGACTTCGATTTGTAGAATTATGTATGAATCTCCCTAAGTTTCATATGGGAGAGTGGCTTGTATTGTATAATACTCCCTCCGTCCAAAAAATTATGGTCTCATCTGTAAATTTTATTGGACTCTATCTCCCCTACAAAAAGTAGAGTTCCCTCCACCGACTTCCATGTTTTTGGATGTGAGGGGACATTTATTAATGGATTTGTTTTTTTCCTAATGAGGCCAGGCCACTAACATGATTACGACCAATCTACTCCCATCAAATAGGCTAAGAATAATACAAAAATTTACAGGAAGATTACATGCAGTGTATAGTTAGTAAAATTGCAGCCAATTACTTGAGATCTTGGAGTGCACATTCTAACAATAATGTAGTCGCGTATGCTACAAAGAAGTCTGTTGAGTAAATCAACCATTTTGTTTCTTTTTTTTTTTACTTTTTTGGCATAGGGAATTCTCCTTAAGGTTAAAAAAAATCCAACTGGAGAAAAGTCAACTAGCTTAATGATAGGCTATAAGAAAGAGGAAAACATTAAAGCCAATTATTTTTTTGTAAGGAATATTAAAATAACAATCTCAAGTTACTGTAATGTTTTATGACATTTTGATTCCGATACATTTCTTTCATCTCTCACCATATGTTACGAGTGTCTCTGTGTGTGCACATTGGTAAGCTTTAATTTAGTCAATATTTTGAGTTAATTACGCAATATTTTAGTTTCTTAAGCAATGAATGTTTTTTATTGAAATCAGTTGAACTAAATGGAATGAACCTTGCACAAACTCTGATCAGATTCACAATTTCTAAAAGGTAACTACTTAAATAACGTAGATGCAAGTGGCCGAACATGTTTGAATGGAACTGATAGGTATTTTTTACCAAGGTTTAACTTTTGGATGGCCGTTGATCAACCGAAATGGATGGCACAAACGAAAAGTATGTCAGCTCAGTCAAACAGTCAAAACCTTCACGTGCGTCGTTAAGTTTGGGTGATCAACGGTTGCTAAAGCTTCACAAGCACCGAGCGGAGTGATCTTTGACCTCTGCAAGTGCAATGCAGAGAGACGAGATCACATCATTTTTTGCTTCAGACCCGAGAAGTTATTAGCTGCGCGCTTCGCATGGGAAAGTGTGCTCATCACCAATGGGTGACGGGCACGACTGCCCTTGATTGAGGGTCCCTTGTGGCAATCATAACATACATACAGGGAGTTGGTGATGAGCACACCTGCGCGGCGCATATCTAATTATTTTTTCCGACTTTTTCTAAGGACCTCACACGCACACGGTGTGAGACCTCACGGCTAAGTGATAAAGTACGGTACGGCAATAAAACGGGGAGGTAAGCATACATAACAAAATGGCAGAAAACGGAATATACAAAAAAATAATGTAAAAAATAAAAAAATAATAAAAATAAAAAATTAATATAATAGGTATAAATGTTAAAGAATAACATATTGCAAAGTTGTGCATTTAAAAAAGGAGTTGTACTTTAAATAAAAAAACGTGTTTTACGTGTTTAAACGCGTTTATCGGGATAAAACGCGTTTATTTCGGGAAAAATACGTTTTCCCGTTTTAAATGCGGAGTTTTACGGCTTAGTGACTGAAATGCGTAAAACACGTTTTATACGCGTTTTAAACGCTTTTCGGGTCACATAGCCTCACAGAATCCGAAACTCAAGTCACATTGCCCATTACAAGAAGAACTTCAAACGCTCAGGACAGTTTCCAATCTGTCTTTCTCTTATCGGTGCCTCACACCATCATGGTTGTGAGGACGACTTGAAGCCCTTCTAGCGCACCTGCTCCAAATTTTATGGAGGAATTTATCGAGGAAGCGCAGCAATTGGAAAATAGTTATGGACTCTGAACTTTGATGGGGAGCCTGTCTGGTTGTTGCACTTTGTGAAGACAGACATCCAAGTTGCTAAGTTCTGACTTCATCACCTTACAGAAGCTTCATTTGGGCTATAAGAAATTGCCACATCTTTTAAAGGTTTATCAAAGAATCCACATTACTTATATACTAAATAGTTGAAAAAGAATCAAGGATTGTATTAATAACAAAAATTCAAGGACGTTTTTAATTTTCATTAAACAAAACAAATAGTGAATCCTTAATCTTTTAAGTGCAGCCAGGTTTTTTTGGATGGAGGGAGTACTTGAGAAAGCCTTACAATGAACCTTTTTTATTCCATCCACTAATTCTCTCTACTCCATCCACCAATTGCTATGCTAGGAAGAACGAATATGAATACGGTGATATGATACGAACACGGAGACACAATATTTTTTCAAAAAGTAGGATACGACACGATTAATAAAAAATTATTTATATAAATTTTAAATATATTTTTAGTATTATATTACCACATTTTTTCCTCATAAACCTTGTAAAAATTATAAGTATAAACTTAAAATTATTTTTTGTTTATTATTTCTAGCTGGCTAGAATGCCACATATTGTATTTGTCTAGACTCGAACTCGCTACTACTACTTAAAAAAATATTACCCTAACCATCATACTACATACGCCTTTCATGTTAATTTAAGCGCACAAAAAAATTATACTCCCTCCGTTCCAAAATACTATGTACATTTGAGAAAATTATTATTTTTATTGGACCATGAAGCATATGCTCGTTCACGAACTTCTTCTCCCTCATATCCCGTCCAACTCGTATGCTCGTTCACAAACTAAAAATTCAAGTCAATCCTTCCAAGTCTCCTCCAATTTTGAAAAGAGGAAGTCACATAATTTGACAAAATGTACACAATATTTTGGAAAATGAATATTTCCAAATGTACATAGTATTTTGGAACAGAGGGAGTATATTTTATTTTAGATACGGCAAGACAAGGAAGGACTGTGTTGCTCCTATATCCGTGTCCAATACATATCAAATACGGATACAAATATGACAATAATTTTGCCACATCCATGCTTCCTAGTCGCTATGAGAAGGAAAATATTGCATGAGACGACTGATGTGGGTTAAATGTTCTCAAATAAGACTATTAATCTGGAGGGAGTATAATTTAGTGACAAATGGTGATCTGCTAGCTAACGCAACAGACAAAAACAGGACCAAGATGTTTTTCACTAAATTATACATATTCCATTGGAAACAAACCGAAAGAAAAGTCCACCTTAGAAATAATCAGCTGTTTGCATCCTTAAAAGATCATAACCTGGGTCAGAAATCAGATTCAAATGCTACTCTCATAGAAAGCTGAAGAATGCAACACTTTTGAATATAATGCAAACTCTAGACTTGTTTCACATGAATACATTAGCACTATATTGAAAACATTCTTTTCATATTTCTTTTCAGTATCTAAGCACAGTAGAAGTATTACATTAGCAAATGTCTCAAGCAACAGCACACATAATGAACTGTTAACACCCAATAGATTCCTATACATGTTCCATTGGAAACAAACCGAAAGAAAAGTCCACCTTCGAAATAATCAGCTGTTTGCATCCTTAATAACCTGGGTCAGAAATCAGATTCAAATGCTACTCTCATAGAAAGCTGAAGAATGCAACACTTTTGAAACAAGTTGGTACTGCACACAAGAAGAAAATGCCTAACAAATTGATTCCTACAGAATGCTGGTCATACTAGATTTAATTCATATGTATTTTTGCCTTTGATGTAACATTCCAAGATAGCTTCCTAATACAGATACATAATTATAACATAAATTGTTTATAAGTGATCTAATTTTTTCTTTTTGGCAACATAACAATGCTTATGAGCTCCTATATTAATCTCACTCGCCCTGCCAAGCAATCTAGTATAGAATCAACTGATCAAATATAAAGCAATCAATTCAATACAAGTACTAGATATTTACAAGATAATATACCTTGGTGTATGCTTTTGCTTTTTGCAGATGATGTTGTTTTAATTGATGAGAGTAAAGTAGGTTTGAATGTGTAGCTGGAATTGTGGAGGGATGCTCTAGAATCAAAAAATTTTAAAATAAATAAGACTAAAACAGAGTGCTTGGATTTTAATTTTAAGGAAGGTAGACCTATAGATAGAGTCTTAGTTGAAATAGATAGGCAAAGAAGTGCCAAGGTGTGATTAATTTTATTACTTATGATCCATTATCCATATAGAAGGGGATATTGATAGTGATGTAGTGCATAGGATTAATGTGGGGTGGGTAAAGTGGAAGGCAGCCTCGTGAGTGTTGTGTGATAGGCGTGTTCTATAAGGGCTTAAAGGCAAGTTCTATAAGGCAATTATTAGGCCTGCAATACTCTATGGAGAGGAGTGCTGGGCACCAAAGAAAAGTCATATAAATAAGTTGAATGTAAGTAAAATGAGAATTTTTAAGGTGGATGAGTGAGATAACTAGGAGAGATAGGATTAGAAATAAATATATTCGTAAGTGTAGGGATAGCTTATTTAGGGAGAAGCTGAGGGATTGTAGGTTGCATTAGTATGGGCATATGCAAAGAAGACCAATAAATGCTCCTGTGAGAAGATTAGAAGTGATGCACGTCAATGATGCTAAGAGAGGGAGAGGGAGACATAAGAGAATTTGGATGGAGTTAATAAAAAAGGGATTTGACTTTACTATCTCTTACAAAAGAGGTAGCCCAAAATAGACTTGAATGGAGGAGTAAGATCCATATCGCTGACCCCAAATAGTTGGGAAAAGGCGCTACTTGATTACAAGCTAAGATCAAAGTGACTGACATATATAACATAGTCAATAGATATCTTTATTTAGGGAAAAAATAATCATCAGAATCTCATTTCCAAATGCATATGACAGTAATTGCTACCACATGATGGCGCATAAAATTACCTAGGAACAGCATGCTGAACCCCGAGATTGTTCTGCTGGTCTATCCGTAAGCACCATTCCAGTCGGGTTCTGAGCAGGTTGAGCTCGAGGCAACTTTTTTGCTGTTCAAACCAAAAACAAATTCAATCCATCAACAGATACATTTTATGCCAAAAACAGACACCATTTCAATGGTTTCTTTCTTTATTAACTAAATTATCAATTTATAAAATAAATCATAAAACTCTTTAAAGCATTAAATTATTTAGCATTTGGTCAATTAAATTTCAAAATGACATGCATTTAATTTGAATTTTGAATTCTAGCACCATGCAACAACCAGGTACATGGTCATGAAGGAGCTGATATGTTGCCAGTTTTGCTACATCCTTGTATAGAAATTTAAATTTCCAGTAAGAAATTATAAAAAAAAAACTTCCAGTAAGAAGAACAAACAGAAGAGAATGAGCTTGGCATGATTATCTTTTTGAGTTTTACAAGCCTAACGTTATTTCATAAGGGGAAAACACTCAACCTTACCAATTTCATAGAACATGTCATTGACATTTATAGCAGTTTTGGCGGAAGTCTCCATAAAGAAAAGGCCATTCTCCTCAGCATATACCTTTGCTTCCTGCAGCCCCAGATGTCCAAAATGTGGTCAGTGAAAGAGATTGAACTTTCAAAGCATTCACTAATATCCAGCAGTTTTACAATATATTTTTATGCCTTACAAAAAAAACACTTCTATCTCTTCTACAACAAAGCTGTTTACTCTGTTGCCAAAAAAGAAGGCTGTTCCTTGATGGACAAATGAATACCAATTTAAATAATCAAATTTGTGCTCAATACCCAGCCTGTAAAACACCAGGTAGACGTCCCAATACTTATGTAATGGGTTTAATTTTTTAACTTAATATAGTGCCACACTTCCTGACTACAAGAATTCAGGAAGTGAGACAGTATGACATGACGAGAGAAGTATAATTAGGTTAAATCTTAAAATTACAAGAACTGCAAATAAGATGCATGCCCGAAAAAAAAGAACTGCTAATAAGATGCAAATCCATATCAAGGGAGATGCTACAATACTCATTCTCTCATCAATTAAATGGAAATCAACAATGGTAAACATCTAAGGAGGAGGATGTGAAAGTGAGAGCAACTCAAACGCACGGGTTTTAGTGTCCCACCAAAATATTGATATAAAACTTGTAAGAAAAAAGTGAACCTTCCGCTGGAAAAACAAAGGCAAAGAATAAATTACCTCTGGCATGACCTTCCGTTTATCTTCCAAGTCAGCTTTATTTCCTGCTAAAGCCATCACCATGTTTGGACTACCTGCAAAAAGTCACACAACTTGAATCATAAAAATTGAAATTCCCACAAACCACCCTCATATTCCTGATAACACTATAATAATTTTTACACTAAAATAGGAAGGTCTACTAATAACAGCCATGACACAGACAAGATGCAAAAAACATATAATGTTGAAGGATCAGATTACAAAAGGCACCGACCATAAACTTTTGCGCTATAAGGAAAATGTTAAAACAAGCAACTTACACTCCACAGTTAAAAAAATATTCCTGTCCAGAATTAATAGTAACAGTTAGTTTTCCAAATGAACTAATTTTAGTACATTTTGGAAAACCAAATGTTACTACTAATCCTGGATGGAGAGAGTATAAGCAACAGAAAAGATACCACAAAGAAACAACTACATTATAAACAGCGATAGTGCAGCATACCTTGCTTCTGCAGCTCTTGCACCCAGTTTTTTGCCCGATTAAACGACTCCTAAAATTTAGTCCAAAGATATATCATCAATCAATCAACTGATTTAACTACAACAGCTTCTAATCCATAGCGCGCAAAAAAGATTAAAAACGACTCCTAAATTTAATTGAAAACACATATCATCAATCAATCAACTAATTTTATTACAACAGCTTCTTGTCGAGAGCACGAGAAAAAAGATTAAACGACTCCCAATTCAGTCCAAACCACATATCACCATCGATCAACAAATTTCATTACGACAGTTTCTTATCAAGAGCACACGAAAGAGATTAAACTACTCCTAAATTCAGTTGAAAACACATATCATCAATCAACCAAATAATTCAATTAAACCAGTTTCTTATCGTGAGCGTGCAAAAATGATTAAATGACTCTAAATTCAGTTTAAAACACATATGATCAATCAACCGACTAATTTCATTACAACTGCTTCTTATCAAAAGTTCTCGAAAAACGTAGCTCCAAATCAATACAAACTCCAGAAATGTCACCAAAAACATTTTCACAAGAGAAGTCAAAAAGCTTACAGTGCTGGTGATATCGTAAACGATAATGGCGGCAGCGGCGCCCCGGTAGTACATTGGAGCCAGGCTGTGGTACCGCTCCTGCCCCGCCGTATCCCATATCTCGAGCTTCACAGTCGCGTCGTTCACCGCCAGCGTCTGCGAGAAAAACGCCGCCCCGATTGTCGATTCCTGAAATCTCGGACCAACCCCATACCTCCCAAATTTAAGAACCAAATCACCATTAACCAAAAAAAATGCAATTGAAAGCAAGAGCTACCTGAAATTCCAGGAATTGGCCCTTGACGAAGCGGAGGACGAGGCTGGATTTTCCGGCACCCATGTCGCCGAGAAGGACGAGCTTGGCATTGATGTTGTTGTTGCCGATCATGGCCATGGCGGCAATTGGATCAAGAGATGAGACGCGCCTGCTCTCCTCTTCAAAACTTGAATTGCAGAACTAGTATCGGAATCGGGAGAAGCTCTGCTGGGAATCGCCGGAGATCTCCGCCGGACGAAGAAGAAGAAGGGAAGCTGAAGGTGATGGAGGAAATACCAAACATAAAATGAGCTTGCGCGCATACAAAGTGTTAAATGGAGTACTCGATACTCCTCCCTCCACTTTTAATTGCTGGTCAATTTTAGTGGTCACATTTAGGCATTACGACTTGCGAGCGAGTGCCTCACCATTCGTCGCAAGGCCCAAAGAATTCTGTATCGGGTTTTGGGACCTAAGAGATAAAATTTCATAGATACATCGGAGATATTTGTAAAAAAATATCGGTAGTTGAAAATTAATTTTTACCGTATATTTTCACAATCTTATAATCATAATTAAGTAGCTTATTTTTCTAACTATTTGGGGTTGGCAACACGGATCTTACTCCTCTAATCAGGCCTATTTTGGGATACCTCTTTTGTAAGAGATAGTAAAGTCAAATCCTTTTTTATTAACATCATCCAAATTCTCTTAGATTTCCATCTCCCTCTTTTACCATCGTTTATATGTATTCTTTCTAATTTTCTCACATGGGCATTTAAAGGTCTTCTTGGCATATGTCTGTACCAACGCAACCTACATTCTCTCAGTTTTTCCCCTAAAGGTACTACTCCTACATTCTCACGAATATACTCATTTCTAATCCTGTCTCTCCTAGTTATCCCACTCATCCACCTTAATATTCTTATTTTGGCTATATTTGATTTATCTATATGACTCTTCTTTGGTGCCCAGTACTCCGCTCCATAGAGTATTATAGGCCTAATGGCTGTCCTATAGAACTTGCCTTTAAACTTTTTTGGCACACGCCTATCACACAACACTCTCGAAGCTGCCCTCCACTTTACCCAGCGCGTATTTATCCTATGCACCATATCACTATCAATATTCCCTTATTTATAATAATGGATCCTAAGTAGCAGAATTGATCATACTTTGGCACTTCTTGCCCATCTATTTTCACTAAGGCTCTATCTGTCATTCTACCTTCCTTAAAATTAAATTTCATGCACTTTGTCGTAGTCCTACTTATTTTAAAACCTTTTGATTCTAAAGCACCCCTCCACAATTCTAGTTTCTCATTCAAACCTACTATACTATACACTAAAGTAAATTATCTTGCAAGAAACCAGAGTTCTTGGAGTTGTTTTCCGATCCTTTGCCAGATCCACTTTTGCGCTCTTGAGTCCTCTTATAATCGTCCTCCAGAATTGACGCTAATTCCACAGCTTTGGCCACCGTGGTTGGCTGAGAAACCAGAACCTTAGATCTTAGGCCGTCGCGCAAACCATCCACAAATCTTCTCGCCTTCACCAACTCATTAGGACAGGCGTCTGATGCAAAGCGCTGAAGCTGCTCGAACTTCGCCTCGTACTGAAGAACAGACATGGAACCTTGGACCAGTTCCAGAAACTCCTTCTCCTTTCTGCGCTGAATATGCGGAGGAAAATACTTCTTGTTGAAGACTTCTTTAAATTCTGTCCATGAAATCTCTTGCCCTGCTTCAAAGTTATTACGCTCTGCCGATTCCCACCAAAACACAGCTTCGCCGACAAAGAGATATGTCGCGAACACAACTCGTTCCTCTTCTGGTACCTTCATTCCTTTGAATAGCCGCTCCACCTCGACTATCCAACGCTCTGCCTTCTCCGGGTTATCTTCTCCAGAAAAAGCTGGTCCCGCTCTTTTGAACCTTTCAAGGGTTGGTGCCTTCACTTTAGGCGCACTGCTGCTGCTACCACCATTCCTTAGCTCCCTTGCTAATTCTCTTACTATGTCCGACAGATTCTGACTAGACGCCTCCTCTAGAGAGGGATTTGGCACAGCACCAGATCGCCTTCCTCGATTTCCAGCCGTCGCCATCTACTGCCAAGGAAAGAAGGAGAATTAGAACTTAACATTGATGCTTCATTTTAATTCATCCTCCAATCCATGACTCCTAATCGCAAACACACAAACACACGACGGAACACACAAGGCAAACACCACAAGCAAGATAACTTTGATTAATTCCACTAAGAGGTTACAGGATTCCACAAGATTCTAATCTTTTAAAGATTCCTATTTGAGTCCTTGAACACCACATCTCAAAGGTACTCGTCTAAAATCTCCAAGGATACATACATAGGTGCAAAAGATAGGTGATCTCCATACCAATCTATCTCCCATTCGGTCATGTGAGGCCACCTATAACCTAGGGATTTAAACCTAAGGTAAAGAGTATAAAAAAGATCTGAATCGTTTCTCGCACGAACGTAAACCGGGTGCTCTAGAACTGTTCGATACTCCTGGTTGATCACGACCACATGCTCCTCTTCAGGGTCCTCCTCCGGGTCTTCTTCCGGATCTTCCTCTGGGTCTTCCTCCGGGTCTTCTTCCGGATCTTCCTCTTCTTCTACATCAATTAGGTAAGGCTCTTCCTCCGTTCCGTGACCCACGATCTCCAACTTCCAGTCGATCAACTATTGACGAGCTGCCTCCTGCTGGTCCTTCTCGTAGATCCGTCCGCTACGCGTTAACACCATGTCTAAAGAGAAGGGTTTATTAGTTTCTAGGTTCTCTCTTTCTAAGGTTTCAAATTCTAACACAAAGTTATTCTAATCTTTGTACTGTAATCAATTATTTAAGTCATTATGACGCTCTGATACCAAGCTGTCACGCCCCAAATTTTCAAGACCCAATTTACGCGGAAGCGTCAATCCAATGACGGTTATAGGGTAGGAAACTTGGGACGGACCGAATACTCGAGTCTACGCTTATCCCATTTAAATATTATGGGACTTGCAGGATCGTCTTGACTTAAATAACATTTACTTACAAAAAGTAGAATAACAGAAAGGAAATCTAAATATCTATTACAATATCTGAAAATGTCTTAACAACCACAAACAGAGTTTAACATAAAGCAAATGGCACGCAGGCCGCAAGTTCAAATGTCAAAATATAGCAAAACATAAGAGATGAGTCTTCTAAGCTCCAACATCAAACCATGCCGCTGGAAAACATCACTTCTGTTCCACCTTAAATCCTGCATCAGAGGATGCGTGAGTATTCCATAGGAAATACCCAGTAGGATACAGAAAACCCACACCGGAAAAATAAGAGAAGACTCCAAAGATGAATGGTTTAACAGACTCAGGTTCAACAAGGACTAAGATCACTTACCTGGAACCAACTGCCATTCAAGACGCATTAAGGTCAAAGATACTTCAAAGACTTTCATAAAGTAGTGAAGGTAAGATAATAAGCATTGGACAACCAAAGTGTCAAAGTACAATTTCTGCTCTCAAATCTTCATCAATACCAGAACATCCTAGAGGTTCTTCAGAGGAACCTTGCCATGCGTCTAGGGATGCTGGCCCCATCGGTGCTTACGAGCACAATGGGCGGAGATTGCAGACCTTCCGTAATGTCATACAATCTAAGCGCACGCGGTTGCCGTCATCGGCTGAACTACAGAGGTTCAATAAATCGGAGATCTCGCAAGATCTAGCAATGGCTTGTGAGCATACTATGATTCCGACTAAGAGCTTTAAATGCTACTTAGCGGAGAAACAATTCAACTAGCCCTATTGTCAAAAGGCTTAGAACAAGACTTTCTAAAGTTCCGACTCTTCATAGGAGTGAAAAGCATAAACCAAATCAAATTATGAATTAGTCTGGGAACTCAAGAGAGACCCGACTAAAAAGAGACACACCACATGATTTTCCAAAAGTTCAAGTTCGCTATCAACAAGGTTGTACCTAGCCCTAGAATTGATAATTCCCGACTTAGAATGACGCGTTTCAGGTAGACCACGTCAGAGACTTAGAATTCAAGCTTCGATTACTCTTGAGTCATAAATGGACCAAGAGAAGAACAAAAGGGACTATTATTATAAGACACCTTATTTGGCTCTAAGACCTTAAGGTTACTGTTCTTAGAGTCTTATAAAATCATATTAGACTTGATTAGATTCTTCATTATCAATTATTCTCAAGCTTCTTAGGTTTATTATGATTTTAAGTCATTTAAAGTCAGAAACTGTGTTCTGTCCAAAACAGAACAGCTCTATTTATCAGGTTACTACGTTCTGAACAATTTGATTTAATCTATGAAATTTTTATCTTAGATAGCCTCTGATGTCTAGTTTCCAGATTGATAAAGAACTTAATTTTCTGATTACTGTATAATTAGTTATCATTTTTCTACTGAAGTCTGCCTGCGCAGGATTGCTCCTGGCCGAGACCAAGTATTCTATGTCATACATAATTTACTAATGTATAAAGTGTAGTAACTCCTTATTAGTCTTTTTTATACATTAATCTAGTCTTTCTTAAGATTTTTACAGAGCTTTATAAGTTCTGAAATTCTCAGTTTATGATTCCACTTTTCGTAATCTTTACTACCCGATTACTACAACACTTTCTTATCTCATTATTTAAGTGATACTATCATATAATCCCGGACAACATTAGATCTCAAAACACGCTGACAATAAAACGAACTGATATCTCAGATACAAGATCTTACAAGGAATAATCTTATAGTTATCATTCATTATACCATTACCCATTTAGTTGATATTATACAAGTAGTAATAGCTATGATAATACATATAGAACACGAAATACGGAAATACACCAAAGTGCCTAAAGATCAAATCTTTACTCAAGAGAGTGAGCATGGATATACAAATAGCATTATCACATGCGATCAAGATTTAACATAAAAATCCAAATCCAATTTTCATTGGTCAACATACGTAGAAATGATTGAGTTGAAATACAATAGAGTCATGAAACAAGAGGGAATATCAATTCTAGGATCGGCAATACAAATTCCAGAAATGAGTACTTAACATCAAGGCATCAACATTCAACAATTCATTTTATCAAAAAGAAGTGTAATGGGAAAAAGGCATCCTACTTGGTTGTAAATACCGAGACTTCCCGAGCACTCTTGAATTCGACAATGCCGCACCAACACCACGCCGGCCGACCTTGCTTGGACCACCACGAACCACCACGGACCACCGCCGGAGTAAGGTTGCCGCCGGCCGGATAATGAGAGAGAGAGAGAGAGAGAGAGAGAGAGAGAGAGAAATGCTCAAGGCTTTGAGCACTAAGCAAAACCACCCCCCTACTAGCCTATTTATAGACTTTTTGAACCATTCTCCACCATTGATCACTCCTTAATCCAATGGCTTAGATTTAGTAGAAAATTCTAGATTTTACCACTTTCAAGATGACTCTTGGGTTTACAAGGAATGAGTTAATGGGGGTCAATTAATGTTATCCATCAACCACTTCCATTAACCCATCTCTCAACCACCTCCACTAAGGCTAACCCGACCCAAGCACAAATGGGTTTGGGTTTGGGTTTGGGTTTCTCTTTTAGAATTTCCATTAATCACTACTAACCCACTTAAGAAATATCTAATTCATAATTTTTGCTTAATCTCAAATTAATTCTATTCCCAAAAATAACACAAACTTCATACAAATACCTATCCAATATTCTTAGGTCAAATGAAGCCAAACCAACATGTAACGCCAATCATGAATCATATAATCCAATAAAATCTCCGATTAAGATCAATTCAAAAAAATCACAAATTTTACGGTGTTCGATCGATTCCGGCGGGAATTGAATTTTCAAAAGATTTTCGAAAATTTAAATAAATGCATACCGTTGAGCCAAGAAAATACTATAAAATTTACGGTCGTCACAATAGGTTCTCCGTGTATAACCTTACAATCCTTATATTTAGTTCTATCCTCGCCTCTAACTAAGAAAAAATCTATTTGGTTCTTGTAAGGTTCACTCTTGAAAGTTACTAGATGCTCTTCCCGCTTCTTGAAATAGGTATTTGCTATGCTGAGATCATTTGCTATTGCAAATTCAAGAATAGCTTCTCCCATTTCATTCCGCACCCCAAAACCGTACCCTCCATGCACCCTCTCAAAACTTATATTCTTCTCCCCTGCATGCCCATTTAAGTCGCCTCCTATAATAACCTTTTCCCCGTTAGGAATCCCTTGTATTACTAGGTCCAATTCCTCCCAAAATTGCCTCTTAAGGTCTTCTCCTAATCCTACTTGAGGTGTATAAGCACTAACAACATTAACTATAAAATCCCCTAACACTAGCTTCACTAATATAATTATATCACTAAACTTCTTGACACCTACAAGACTTTGCCTCAAGTCCTTATCCACCACTATACTCACCTCATTCCTATTTAGAACTTTACTTATATAAACAAGTTTAAAGCCTTCCCCCAATTCCCTAGCCTTCTCCCCTGTAAACTTAGTCTCCTGCAAGCAAGCTATGTTAACCCTCATTCTCTTTAGTGTTTCTACTAACTCCAAACCCTTACCTTTTAAGGTTCCAATATTCCATGATACTACTCTAATCCTACGCTCATGGACTAGCTTCTTTACTCGCGTCCGTCCGGACCAATGAGAGAACCCTTGCTCACTTTTCATTACAATCGGGCATTTTCGCAATGCGTCGCTTCCGAGGAACGCCCTAGCCAACCCTTGCGTACTTATCATTGCACCCGGATTTTGACACAATGTGTCGCTTCCATGGAACGCCCTAGCTCTAGCTAGAATGTATGGTGTAAGATCCATAGAGATTGACAGAATTTTTACAGCCGACTGTCATCTTGATGCTAACCCTCCTCCTTTTCCTTGGACTTGGAACTGGGCATTGTGAGACACAATGGTATATTTTCACAATCTAACTTCTAAAATAATTTAGACAAAATATAGATTTCAAATATGCATAAAAATGCATATTAGGATGGGAAACAATGGAAAAGATGTTTTTCCTTTTTTTTTAAAAAAAAATTCCTAAAATTTTTTTGAAAACATTTTTTTTAAATAGCAAAACCGAAATTTTGCCGATATTGTAAAAAATTTTAAAAAATGATATTTAGTGATTTCGTTTTATCGGGTGGGACCCGAAATCAATATATCATTGGAATTCGTTGCTCTCAACTCAGAGAATAATTAGTGGGTAATACTTTTTAGGCTAAACATAAAAGAGTTTTTTTAGCCTTACCAATTTTCATTACTAGCATTACATCACCATCAAGGAGGACTTGCCATGTCATCAAGAGAGAGGAAGAAATGATGGAATAAGGGGAAAAATTATAACTTTACCCAAATTTTTAGGTCCCACCTCCACATGGCCGTGCTTTGTCCCGACGAGGAAAACATTTTTCAAACATTAATTTAGCGTCCCGACGAGGAAAACATTTTTCAAACATTAATTTAGCTATGGCACATATGATGGGACTTTTATACTCAGTCCCAAGGAATTCCTTATTGGATTTTGGTAAAATATTGGTCGACCTAAGAGATAAAATTTTGGAGATATTTTGGAGATATTTGTAAAAAAATATCGGTAGTTGAAAACTAATTTTTACTATATATTTTCACAATTTAACTTCTAAAATTAGTTAAACTAATTTAGACAAAACATAGATTTCAAAATATGTATATTATGATGAGAAACAATGGGAAAGTTCTTTTTTTTCTTTTTTATAAAATTTTTTTCCCAATTTTTATTGAAAATATTTTTTAAATAGCAAAATTTCGCCGATATTGTAATTTTTTTGAAAAAACGATATTTTGTGCTTTCAATTTATTGGGTGGGGCCCAAAATCAATATATCGGCAAAATTTTGCCGATATGGAATTCCTTACTCAATCCATCCAAAATGAAGGCTGTGCATTTGAAATAACACTGGTCCATCTAGCAAACTTTGCTCTTTCACGGCTGACAACACAAGAGGGGGAGAAATTCTTATATTTTTACGGGCCTTAGAGCCCAATAAATTTGTCAAATCTAGACAAGCTTAATTTAGACGATCATAACTGTCCCGCCACGGATTATAAAAAAAATAATATTCCACCAAGGACCTTCTTTCTGCCTTTTTCTTTCTCAAATACAAAGAAAATTTGAGAAAGAAAATGAGAGAAAAATCCAACCCCACTTCGTTTTTTTCTCTCTTTTTTTTTTCTTATTTGACTTTTTTACTTTTCTTTTTCTCTCTAACCAATAGACCATAAAAATTAAAACAAAACCGATTTATAACAATGCTCCACAAGACCACTCGAAGGTGACTTGTGCATCGATAACATAACCGAGACGGCGGGTCAAACGCTAACATGAGACAATCCACGGGGCATACTTTGGCGGAGAAAACCACTGCCATTTCCTACAACCAATACAAGCCACAGAGAAAAATTCAGACTTTCCCCCTTTACTTTTTGGAAAATGATATTTGTACATCACTTTTCCTACACATTTTCATACATAGCTGATGTGTATGGAAATGAGTGGGTGAAGTGATGTCCCCACATCATGTCTCCACATGACTTCACCCACTCATTTCCATACACATCAGCTGTGTATGGAAATGTGTAGGAAAAGTGATGTAGGGCTATCACTGTCCTTACTTTTTTGATCGTGGGGGAGCAAAGGCAGCTAGGTAATTTGAAAAAAGGTGGAACTATGTTTTTCAAAGGGGAATTAATATAAAAAATCATGAAAAAATTTTTTTTTACCAAAATGTGGCACTGTAGCAAATATTTACCGAAATGGTGTTCTGACAAGCCACGCAGGCGCTTGCGTGGCTTTTTTTTTTGGGGATTTTATATAAAAAATCATCAAAAAAAAAAATTTACCAAAATAGCGCACTGTAGCAAATAATTCCCGGAATGGTGTTCTGACAAGCCACGCAGGCGCCAGCGTGGCCGCTGGCGCCTGCGTGGCTTTTTTTTTTAAAATTAACCCAAAAGGCGTCGGTTGAACCGACGCCTCCTGAGAGGCGTCGGTTCAACTGACGCCTTTTACTACCTTAGCAAAATCTTTTTATAACAGAAAGGCGTCGGTTCAACCGGCGCCTTTCTTTATAACAGGAAGGCGTCGGTTCAACCGACGCCTTTCTTTATAATAGAAAGGCGTCGGTTGAACCGACGCCTTTTATTTCGTATATAGCCGTGGCCGCGCGGGCTCGGCCTCCTCCCCACCGAGCCCTAACTACTCGCCGCCGTCGCCCTCTCTCGCCCCACCGACGCCGCCGTCGCCCTCTCTCTCCCTCGCCGCCGTCGCCCTCTCTCGCTCTCACCGCCGTCGCCCTCTCTCGCCGTCGCCGCCGTCGCCTTCTCTCGCCGTCGCCGCCGTCGCCCTCTCTCGAACGAGGCCGCCGTCGCCCTCTCTCGAACAAGTCCGCCGTCGCCCTCTCTCGCCTTGCCGTCGCCCTCTCTCGCCCCACCGAATGATGCGACCATCATGATGATGTGTTAGCACAGTTACCTGGAATTTGTACGGATGGAGCGCATGTGTGGCTATCTAGGACGCCGCTTATATGTGTCGACATCGTCGAGATGCATGTTCCGGATCGGGTCATGTTACAATATGGATTTGAACAAGTTTTTCCCCCTCTTATGGTTGAGTTCATTGAACGAGTATCGCGCCGAGGCCGAGGTAGTTTTGATTGGAGGTCGCATCATGCGGCCTACATTACTAGATGGGACGACCGGACGATCACTCTCGTTGAAGGGGAGCCTGCTATGACTGAGCGAGATGCATACATGAGATGGTATTTGAGCATCACTAGGAGACTTATCATGCCACCCATGCATGAGCCGGATATGTTATATCAACCAAGAGGCGACACTGAGCGGGCGTTGGTGAGTATCATTAACTTCATATTTGATTTTATTCACTAGTATTTTGTAGTGAGTAGATAACATACCTGTGCTTTTCTTTCTAGCTTACTCTTGCACGACAGACATTTGATCAGACGGGCGCAGCTTTGGTGGACCGATCATATGAGAGCTTGCTAGCGGCCTGTCAGACGCTACACGATCGCTCTGGACATGTTCTTGCGAGTTTGCCATTACTTCGACCAGTTGTTACTGAGATTCCAGGATTGGAGGTTGTTCCAGAACCCGAGATTCTGACATCATCAGCTGACACGAGAAGTTTTACCCCATCACCTGTTGTTCCAGATGCCCCGCTGGAGCAAGTTGAGAGGCCTCTTTCTTCGAAAGTATATACTCGGCGACAGCGTGCACTTCGTGCTCAACGTCAGGCAGCTTCGTCTTCAGATGCTTTACCTGACGTTGAGCCTGAGGATATTCCAGTTCGAGAACGAGGACGGGGTAGGAATAGGTTGAGGAGAATTGAATAAACACTTCTTGTAATTTTATAAATACATTTGTAATACTTTGATGTCGTGTAATATATTTTGTATATATTTTGCGTCATGTTGTATTAGAGAATACAAAATTTATCTTGTTATTAGGTTGTGATGTTGTATTGTGATGTGTGTGTTTATCAGGTTTGAAAAATTGTAGATTTCGTCCTCAAGAGAAAGGTGATTTTGAAGGTGTCGGTTGGCCTTTATGCTTTAGGTTTTTTTTTTTTTGAACAAGTGTTTGCAAGGCGTCGGTTCTTTCGGTTTTTTTTTTAACCAAGTGTTTTTAAGGCGTCGGTTCAACCGACGCCTTTCGGTTAGCATAAAGGCGTCGGTTGATCCGACGCTTTCCTTTATAACATAAAGGCGTCGGTTGAACCGACGCCTTACTTTATAAACTGAAAGGCGTCGGTTCAACCGACGCCTTTATGCTAACCTTAAAGGCGTCGGTTGAACCGACGCCTTTTGGGTTCATTTTTTAAAAAAAAAGCCACGCAGGCGCCAGCGGCCACGCTGGCGCCTGCGTGGCTTGTCAGAACACCATTCCGGGAATTATTTGCTACAGTGCGCTATTTTGGTAAATTTTTTTTTTCGATGATTTTTTATATAAAATCCCCTTTTTCAAATGCAGCAAAAAAGAAGTGATACTACAGAAAAAGCTGGATGATCTTAATGATGGAAAGCGTTTTGTGATTTGTTGGATCCTGCGTCAATGAAGAGGACCAGTGAGTGATTAATACCCACCTGCATCCATGTTTGAGCTATGGCGCATATAAAGGGGACTTTTAGAGATTGGAAAAGGTTAATGTGTGTGATGTGGGGAGGTGTGATGCGCGTTAATGGAGGGGATCAGCGGAGTGATTAATACCTACCTAATTCCATATTTGAGCTATGGCGCATATAAGTGAACTCTTATGGGAAAGGAAAATGTTAATGTGTCGTGCCGGAGGCGTTATGTGATTTGTCTGTTCTCCCATTAATGAAAGCCACCGACGGGTGATCGATACCCGCCTGCCCTTATAATCATGGAATGTCGTATCGGATATCAGTAAAATATCGGTCGGCCTAAGAGACGAAATATCGGAGATATATCGGAGATATTGTGTAAAAAAATATCGGTAGTTTAAAAACTAGTTTTTACCGTATATTTTCACAATCTAGCTTCTAAAATGAGTTATACTAATTTAAACAAAGAATAAATTTCAAAATATGCATATTAGCATAGAAAACAAACATGAAAGGTTTTTTTTCAAAAAAAAAAAAATTTTAAATTTTTTTTTTAATTCAAAAAATACCGATATATCGGTCCGAAACCGATATATCGCCGATATTTGGAATTTTTCGAAAAAACGATACGGGTTGGTATCGATGTATCGGTTTAGTGCCGATACCGATATATCGGCGATATATCGCCGATATATCGGCGAGACGATTTTCCATGCTTATAATTCGACATGATGCGGTGGATGCCTGCAGTGCCTAAGCAAACGCCAACAAGTATGAGCATTGGTGCATATTAACAGTTCTCTTATGGGAGTTGGTTATAGAGCGTGCTTTGAACTTTTAATAACAAAAATAGTTTTATCATTGAAATGAATGGTTTGGGACCTTGGCTCCTTTTTCCCTATATAATGATCATTCACATTCTTGTATCTGTTTTTTTTATAAAGAGTTGTTGATATTCCTGATTAAAAGTTATGATTTTCAGCTCAATCATTTTTTATTTTAGCTTGAAAATCCATGTAATGCAGTTATATAGCGAAAAATGGTTTCATATATAGAAAAATGAAAATTTTAACTTGCAAATAGTTCAAATTGGAAAATTGCATTATTTTTTGTATAAAGAGTTTTTTCCATACTACCTGGCGCCAACTTTTATATTCCCATATTACCTGGTTTTTCTCGTAAAATCTCATATGATCTGAAATTTGGACTTGAAATACCTAAAATGCCCTTCTTCTGTTTTTTCGTTCTAATACTGTGCGAAGAGGCGTGTTGTGTACAATACAAAAAAAAATACAAGGGTTCTCCGACGATTTCCATCGGCGACTCTACCGGCGACCTGCGAGTTCAAGCGGCGATTCAACCAGTGACCCTTGCGGGTTTTGATGAGTCTATTCACGTCCCCTATCTCGATTTGGAGCTGCCCCATGCTGGATTTCGAGGACACGACTGAGAGAGAGTGCACAAAGGCGGCAATTTAAAGCGTATACGTCGGTATTTCAGAACTTCAACCTTCTGAGTTTCCCCTGCGGCTCCCTCCATGTGCATACAACCGGCGGATTGCCGATTGAGCTTCGGTTGACGGCAAGGAAGAGTGTGAAAGGCGCCTGCCACGAAATACACACATACACATGACTAAACCGCGGTAAGTAACAACAATCCTTACTGATTTCAATTTCATAAGGTCTGACATTTGGATTTTAAATTTTTACTATGAACTATAAAGTCGTGTCTGTAGAAGACATGACTAGCTATTTAGTCGTGTACGCAACAATACGACTTTTATATTTTCGTGTTTCACCGACATGACTTTTCTACTGACCACTCTACCTCTCTCTTTGCAGATGGATAAAAAAAGAAATGAGTCTATGGAGGAAATACCATCGGAAGAGGAGGAGGATCAGGATTTTGTCTTAGCACCTCGACAACGAAATTAGAGGGGCAGGAAGAGGAAGGCTCCGATGGACCGACCAGTAAAGAGAACATACAATGCGCGACCGGCGCTTCGGACATTTTGTCAACCGGGAGCGATGAAAAAGTGTGCGGCCCTACTACAACATCACCAAATATGTGCCCAACTAATCAAAGAAACTGGTTTCGTTGTCATTTTTGAAGGTGAGGACGTAGACGTTTCTCGGAACCTCTTCGACCATTTGGTCAAGTACTGGGATAAGTCGGTAAAGGTCTTCAATATCAAGGGCAGGACGCTACATTTCACAGAGCAAGAAGTTGCTCTTATCACCAGATTGCCCGCAAAGGGTGAAACACTTGAGGCATCTCTCCTTGCTTTGTTAACCTCAGTGGCCCCTCCTCCTCGACGGCAGAGGTAGGAGAGGACGGAAATGAAGAGGACTCCCAACCAACCTGCACCCCCTTCCTCGAGGATGGCTGCCCAGTCCACTACAACTGCAATGGGGCGATTGGAGGGTACGCTTCAAAGCATACAGTCACTAATTGAGATAGCTCTGTCTTCGTATGAGGAGATGGGAAGGAGTGTCGGACCTCTGCGAGAGGTTCTCCACACTATGAAGGCATTTGCTGCCTCAGCGTCAATGCTGGTAGAGGGTCAGATCTTTGAGCATCCCAAGAAAGAGAAGACTGAAGAGCAGACGAAGGAGTCAAAGAAGAGGCCACACATAGAGCCAAAGGAGTCATCGGTGCATCACATGAAGCCAAAGTAGCAGCCCCATGACAAGGAGCATAAGAAGAAAACTCCGATGGGACAAAGGAGCTTGCAAGGAAGTCAGCCCGCGATTCATTGAAATGGGGTAATGGTAAGTTGTATACAATTTTTTTTTTTCGTGTCACATGGTACACGACTATTATATTTTTCGTGTTTCCTGCGACACGACTATGTAGTTTATTGTGTTTCATGCAACACGACTATGTTCTTTATCGTGCTGCTACCGACACGAATAAGTAAAATATCATTTTAGTTCCCATCAAACGCGCAGATGAGGAAGACAAGATTCAACGGGCTACAAAGAGATCCTCCGCCAAGTTGTTTTTGAAGAAGCTCCAACCAGAATCCAATGAACATATGGAGCGTGCAGAAGTCGAATCCCGTCCGACATACGGACGGGACCTATTCCCCCCTGGTCTAGTGGTAAGGAAGAGAATGAGGACTGTCTCTGTGAGGGAATTGCAGAGGATTAGGAAACATGACCATAGACAGAGAATAACAAACAACCAACCGAAAAACAATTTTTTTTTTAAATTTAATTTTTTTTTCATAATTTATATATATATATATTTGTTTTTTTTGCATAAACAAAAACATATGCTAAACACTTCTTATCTATACCCCTAAACCTAAACTAAACATTGTCCTCAATGTTTACCAAAATAATACTACAATGAATAGTAAAAGAAAAGGAGTGAGGAAAGAAGTCACCTGAATGGAGAGCCTCATGGTAGATGTAAAGCATGAAACACATAAACGAAGAATGAGGAGATAATATAAATATGGAAAAATTAAATACACCCCCAAACCTCGACTGTAGCATCCCCATACAAGTAATATAAAACCTACAATAACAAAAACAAATAGAAAACAAACAAGAAAATAAAATTTGGGTTGCCTCCCAAGAGCGCTAAGTTTTACGTCTTCAACCAGACGTAGCTCTAATATGTCAACCTGGATCAATTAAATGATTACCCCACACACTCCTATCCTTATTACCTAAGTATGGATCACACCTTGGAATGAAGGGGCGGAGTAGTGGGTGGGTAAGCTTAGGGAATAGAGGCCTCTTCATTGGCCATGGAAAGAGATCATTAGAGAATTTCAAAATGAATGGTTCCTCTTCTACATCACCCAATTTGGCCTTAGTGGCCTCCTCTATTAACACATGTTGAAGAGGACTCTCAAATAATGAATCGAATGGGCGATCGATAGAACACTCCAAGTCACGTTCAACAAAAAAAGGGAAGGTTGGTCTAGACATTGTACGAATGGTGCTTCGGGAACAAAAGGTTCCGTTAAGATTGTCGTAGACGGTGACTCCCCAGAGATAGAAGATTTAAAAATTGGTTCTAACAACTCATTCACTTCTTCTTTAATTTCCACCCCTCCTTGCTCATTTCCTGCACTGTATCCAACCTCATTGTCAAATGTCTGTGTACTCCGAAGGGTTGTACCATTTTGAACATGGTCAGGGGAAAAACATATCCCCTCTTCAACAAATTAGCCCATCGGGTATTGTGGTTGGATAGGTAAAGTGTTTACTTCATTACTATCGCCCCAGGCACTACTATAGATCCCCGTTATATTATCCAACATTGACAAGACATTATCTTCAAAGTCAGGGGTCCATGTGGGTTGGGCATATTGGAGTTGGGGCTGTGGTGGTGGTGGAACAGGGCATGTCATACCTTGTAAGGGTAGAGTAGTGGTTGGTTCAAACATTGCCCTTTTGTTGAGAGTGTGCCAAGAAAAATTATATTGGTCCTCCCACATATGAAGACCTTGGGCCGCATTTACATGATCGTGCACCAATTCCAGATATCATGGGCCGAAGGACACTCCATTAAGGTATGGGTGGGGCTTAAGCAAATGGCACATGGTTCTAAAATAAAAGGGGTCGTGGGTTGTAGGGAAAATATGCTACTCCCAAAGTTGGATTGATTTTCCCACCCATGGTTATAAGTATCAAGATATGAGTGACATGGAGGGAATGGCACTTCAAAGGAAGGGGAAGTAGGTGTGTGTGAGGAATAATAATCATTAAAGTACATGTATGGGTTATTATGGCTAAATCCATAGGAAGGTGAAGTCATTTTTTTCTTTCTTTCACCACGCAATCACCAATACCATAACCACACCATCAAACATACACAACACAAAACAACCCTAGATATCCACGACTAGCAATCAATAGTCCTAAATATTGACAACAAGCAAACCTAGCTATTGACAACTAGCACTGCATGCATCCACATAAATATAAAAAAAAAATATTAAAAACATCCAAATCTACTTAAAAAGAAAGGTTGATAGATTGCAAACGAGGGGAAGGAGTGTCCTTTCTAACGTTGGCGAGTTCCAAGTGTCACTATTTGCCTCTCCAAATTGACTCCTACAAAGACAAGAAAATCAAGTATCAAAATCCTACAAGAAAAATCTGAACTAATTAGAATTAAGTCAAACCGTTACCAAGTCCCCGGCAACGGCGCCAATTGATTGATTGAATTTTTAACTATTTTACTCGCAATCGCACGAGACTACGTATAGACTAGTGGTAACGAGGTCGAACCCAAAGGACTTGGACTGATTCAACTTAATTCTAATGAAAGATTTGATTTTTTTTATGAAACTAGTTATAGCAGAATGAAAAGTTCTAATTTAACAAAGCAATGAAATTTATGTGAAATTAATATGATGAGAAATATGCTAAGACTTCGAATCCACCCAAACCAAATAGCTATCCTCTCCGTTAAACCCGTACAATTCCAAGTGATCAATTATCCGTGCCCCTCTCGAAGTCACGAATAATCGTAATGTGTGTAGCCCTCTCGAACATGCAACTAAAAAAATTAAATCTAACTTAATTAATCTCTCTCTCTCTTGAGCAAAGATCAATCATAAAAATGCAATTTTTATCAATTAATACCTTGAAATTCGCTAAGACCTCTCGAACATTAACAAACCCTTAGTTTAATTTCACTAACAATTACTCTACCCTCTCTCGAGCAACAGAATAATCATAGCAAAATATTAAGCATATGGAATAAAAATCACAACTTTAGAATTGCAAATAAGTATTGAGAGTCAACCAATTCAGCCGAGCTTCATCTAGTCTTAGTACAATAAAATTTAGCTAGACATGAATGAAAGGGAAGAAAAAAGCCTAGTTCGTTGAATTGGTCATATGCAGGAACACTGTTCACTATTCACCCAGCACTGTTCACGCGCACTGTTCACTTGTCTTCCTTGTTGAGACGCGCACTGTAGCAGTTGCAAATCGACCCAAAAATCACAGCTTTCTCCCGGCGTTCGGCTCCTCCTCCTTCTGGCCAAAGGCCCTGGAATCCCGGCAATAATTCCAATTTTCCGGTCTGTTTCTCTCTGTCACAAACCTCTCTGCACAGCCGGTATGCACTGTTTGATATAGTGCAAAACACAGCCCGCTTTTGTCCCAAAATCGGAAAACCTTCCAAATCAATATGATGTGCCAAATCGAATTCCAGTTGCTTCCTTCCCTTTCGAGCAATTTACAATTCCAATTGCTTTCTAATCTCGCCCAATTTTAGGGTAAAAATCCCATTTTTTTCACACTCTCAAAACAGAGCCATCAGCCAGAATTGAAAAGATTTCCATTCTAATCCCAAATCAGATGCCTTTGAAAGCTTCGATTGAAACAGAAATTGCAACTTACCATTTTTTTGAAGCAGATGTGGACTCGTTTCCCTCGATTCGGCTCTCTTTTTCCCAAATCAGACTTTCCAAACTTAAAATCTCTGCTTCTGTTGCTTGATTCCTCTGTCTGCAACGCCTCTTGAATGGCCGCCGCCGAGACCCATGTCGCCGTCGACCGCCGTGACCTCGCTGTCATCGTCGAGATGCCGGAACTGTCTTCCTCAGTCGAGCCGCCTCAGAGCATGAATACCCATCTCGAGCTCCGCCTTCGTCTGCAGCCTCTTCTTCGGCGCCGTCGAGCTCTCCACCGTCGCCGTTCAGCCCAGGCCACTGCCTCGCCGGCGCTCATCAAAACAGAGCATCGGCTTTGTTTTCTGGAACAGATGAAAGGCCCGAGCTTTAGCTCGGGCCGGTTCTCCTCTTTTTTTCTTTTTTTTTTAAACCGAACCGGCACTGAACCAGTCGGTTCAGTGCTTCCTTTTCTTTTTTTTTTTTTTCTTTTTATCTTTAAAACCCGTCGTAACATCATTCTCCGTCGGATCAAATCTGAACGGATCTTCTTCTCAAAAACAAAACCCGTCTTCTTCCTTAGATGTACGCCAACAGCTTAGGTATTTTCTGTGCGTGATGTCACTGTTTTAACTAAATAGGCTCTTCAAAACCCGTCAGTGTCTCCTTAATCGTTGGATCTTCGATCTTTTCACAGAAACTGTTTGACGTGCGTCACTTTTGGCGCTCTGAATCTGGACTCTCAAAACCTGCATAAATAAAATCAAATATCAGTTAGACGCATTATAAATATAAATCCAATAAATCTAATTAACGCATCTAAATTAATCAATTAAGCGCATTTATTCATTAAACTTCTAATTGCTCACCTAATTATGATTAACAAGTAATTATCCTTACTTTCATTAAAATTACGACTAACATATAGGAAGAAAGGCATATAAAATGTGTATATTTTGAAGATATCAGAAGGCTTATGTGAAGGAGGAGGAGTCAAAGGAGGATGTGCTGGAGGAGGAGGTGAAGGACGATGAAGAGGAGAAGGAGGAGGAGGTGCCGGAGGCCAAAGGCTTAACCGCATCCCAGCCTATTGACGTCGATGTCCTCCAAACCCCTCAAAAGTGTAAGTCTATAATTGGACTCTCCGAAAACTATGACGGTTTGGAGTTATGCTTCGACATGGGGGTATTATTAGAGCGGGATAGAGTGGCAATAGATGGATGGATCGCCAATCCAAGGAAGGTTTATCCAATCCCAACGCTATGTGATGATGACTACGTATCCCTCCTACAAATAACAGAAATAAACACCAATGTAAGTAAACCTATGTTTTCCTCTTTTTCAAATATGCGACTTTATGTTATGTCGTGTATTCGAAAACACGACTTTACACATAGTCGTGTCTTCGAAAGACATGACTTTACACATAGTCGTGTCTGTCGACGACACACTATCATGAAAGTCGTATATAAAATAATCGACTATTAATTCGAAATGGTATATTGCCTTACTTTGACTGTTTTGATTCCTGTTGCTGTTTTTTATAGGTTATAGATGAGTTTTTAAGTCTATTGAGGCAGCGCGATGAGAGAGACCAGATGAAGTATCCGTGGGCATTTTTTGGATGCCACGCATTCAAAAAGATATTCGACAACGTAAGTGTTCCCTGCATAAGGAGTGATAAGTTGTCGTTCCAACATCGTTATCTAACTCTCTTGCGGTTTTACAGGAGCACAAAGAAGGAGGAAATAATGCGAAATTGATAAATAAGCTCGGGAGGATGCTCGACAGCTTGAACAGGAACATGTTCGACTCATTTTTCCCAATCCGCACCGGCTCCCACTTCTGCCTCATCTATATACACTTCCCGCACTGTGAATAACGCTTCTACAATCCGCTGTCTGGCAGATCCCAGTTATACCCACGTCACAGAAAATTTGCTGACAAATTCACGTAGTTCATGAACGTTGTGATGGCAAGCAAGCAGGGGTGGTTGGGTTTGCTTGACTGGAAGATGACTCAGATCGCCAAAGCGCCCTGGCAAGAGAATTCAAAAGACTGTGGCATCTTCATTATGATGTACGTAGTGCAATTGGCATCCAATGTCAACCCATCGGAGTTTGATCATTCCACAATTACATAATTCTGGTGCCCAGTCATCACTGCAACTATGATTCGCAGGGTTATTAACAGCGAGTTTGACGACGATTCTGGAAGAGTAAAAAAAGATGCCTTCACAGTTGCAGGTTTTATGCGGATTCCGGATAAAGACTAAATTCAAATTCATTTTATTCACATTCTTTTATTATACAAAAATTCTTTTGTGTACATACAATACTCTTTCAATTAATTCGAATTCATTTTTGACACATGCTTGCCTTAGACAAAATTTCGTAAGCATGACTTTGAATACGTCCCTCATGCAACACGACTACGTATATACACGTCTCTCATGCAACACGACTTTATATATAGTCGCGAATTAGACGACACGACTTGGTACATAGTCGTGTTTCACAATACACGACTGTATAGATAGTCGTGTACTATAATATTCGGCTATAATGGAAATACACGTATGATGCATTGAAAGACTTTTTTTTATTTTTTATTTCTTTTTCTTTACAGACGTATATTTCGGTATAAGCTAATATGCGTTATACAAGAATTTGACTACATCCTAAGTGAAGAATGGTGGGGGATTAGGTAAGCCGGAACGGCGTATATGCGATGTCTCATTTGTAGTCAGTTTGCCTTGTTGCAGAAGTCTTCGATTCCTGCGCTTCCTATTTTCTTTCGGAACCAGGATGTTGGTGCACCTTTTACAGTTGTGACCAACTTGCCGACATTTCGAACTTGTCCTTGCAGGTGGCTTGGGCTGTGACTCAATTCTCTTTGTCTTTCTCTTGCCCTTTTTTGGAGCTTCAAGCATGGGCGGTTCACATTTAAATAAAATCCCGTAATTCCCCCACTGACTTCTGTCTAAAGTAGGAAACACTACTTCTTCGTACGTGGTACGGTGCATACTTGCGTATTACCACTTCTCACAATATTCTACCGGTTCCAAACTTCTCTCATCAATACATGCCATAGCATGCTTGCATGGAAGTCCCATGCTCTGGAAGAAGCCATATGTGTAGGTTCTATTCGTAAGATCAACAACATCCTGATGCGAAAACTTCAACAACATTAGTGTCTTCAAAGGATACTCGTGTCGTCGAAGACACGACTGTATGACTACTCGTGTCTTCGATGACACGACTTTGTGTATAGTCGTGTCTTACAAAAAAAGAATTTATGCTTACCACATTGTATAAAGATGTCACTTCAAACTGCCGTAATAATAGCGGTTGAACTCGAACTGTTCCAGCACTTTGATTCCTCATCTGATTGATATGATTCTATGCATACTTTGTTAATGGAGTCGGTAGCCCTTCTGCTTCCATTCGGCATCTCTGAAAATAGACGCTTGTGGTAGCCCGCGTTTGCTCAATCAACCGAGTTATTGGCCAAAACCTAGCCGTCAAAAGCATATTATTTACACTTTCAGACGCGTTTGATGTGAGAGTGCCGTACCTTTTGTAACACCCAAAAAATTAGTAAGTATTTTAAAAGCCAAAATTTGACATTCTAATTGTTTGATTTGGTCATGTTTTACCTTATGGTAATTAAAGTTGGTGAGAAGAGCTTTCCAACGCCACCAACTATGCGCAATTTGGAGTTCATAGGAAAAAAATATGAGAAATTGAATTTTATTTGAGCGTGACTGCGATCGATCGCCATAAGAAACGATCGATCGGCAAATTGATCCGATCGACACCTTATCAAAATGATTGATTGTAGTTACTGTGATTATTGACTGTTTTGTTTCGGGTAAAGCGATCGATCGGCAATAATTGCGATCGATCGGTTGTGACGCGGTAGTGTAGAACAACACATATGACGATCGATCGCCGTATAGCCGATCGATCGCAGGTTGCGGTTTTGCGATTTTTAGCTTATTTTTGGGGTGGATTTGCTTGGAAAAGATACTAAATCCCAATTGGACTTGATTTGCACGTCTCTAGAAGGTCTTGAGGCCTTCCCATTGGCTGGAAGTGTCCATGATTTAGAAAATTAGTTTAAGAAAGGATTCTCCCCCAACTCTATATAAACTATAGAGAGTTGTCTTGTGCTATCCCTAGAATGTCCAGAGACCTTTCCCCTTCTCCTTCCCACGTTCACCCACCTCCTTTAAGGCTTCTTCTTGAGCGGGAGTTTTGGAGAAAGCGGAGGAGACGAGCAACGCGTAAAAAGGCGGAATCTTTGGTGAATTAAGTAGGATAGTTTTCTCCCTTTCCTCTCTTTTGATTATATGATACTGATAAGTGTTTTGATTCAGTACTTTAGAGTACTGTGTGGATTCTTGTGAGATGAATGAATTGTGTCATTATTTCCATGCGTAGTGCGTCATAATTATATGTGCATTCATGTTCCGTTTCTAGATAGGAATTCGCACATAAAGTCTAATGCTTTATTAATTTTCCAGAGACTAGAAGTTCTGATATTGCTTGGTTGATCATGATCCACGTTGAGTTTTGTGCCTTAAGGTGTGTCTTTCATTAAAGGTCTTATTTGAGAGGTATTAATAGTTAAAACTATGTTATATGTAAAAGAATATAAGAAAGGAGTGAATTTTAGTAATTCCAGATAATCTTAGGGTCTATAATTGGTCTAGGAGGTGAGTATATAGTCTGTTAATGATATATTATCATCTATAATGTGATATTAAGTGAGATAATCAAGTTTAATTAACAGTCTTAATCTCGGCCAGAACTGTTTCTGTGCTGACAGTCGGTAATAAATAATTCATAACTAATTCAAATAAAATTGTAAAATATAAAATCAGTGGGATTAGAAACTAGACTCACGAGGGTATTATCATTAAAAATTTAAGAGGTTAAGTCTTACTGTACAGAGCCCAGTAGCCATCGGAAGAAGACTATTGTGCAGGAGGCAGTGAGCTAATTCAGAGAGAAAACACTAAGTATACAAATAACATCATGTAATATTATATGATAATGATTAATATATCAATACTAGTAATTGGACTATATACTTATAGAATATCACAGTAAGAATTGAGTTAGAAGTAATCTAATTAGGAGGGATAGTTCTTTGAACAAGTGATTCATAACTATCTATCTTAAAAGCGTTGATGTCGGTTTGATATTCCACTTGGAATTCAAATCATCTAAGACTCTTTGGTTTTCTTATCTCTGATATTTGTATTATAAAATCCCAATGTGTATAAGGAATTCCTATCTAGGGCTGAGCATGAAAGGTATGTATTGATTGTATGGTACTCCTTGGGTGAGTTGTTATTATTCGAAGTGTTTGGGTTGTCTTGTTATTCTATGCTACTCCAATGAGTGAGTTATGTGTTGACCAAAGACTTTGATACTTCTATCCATACTCCATGAGAGTCTATTCTGGTAAGAGATACCTTATGATCTTAGAGTGTTGTGACCTCTATTCCTTTGAGATATCATATTGATTACATGATTTTTCTTCCACTAGAGATCTTGCAAGACTCTCCACATGGTGGATTCATAGTATGCTCAATTATGCCATTGCTAGATCTTGCGAGGCCACTTATATTTATGAAATTGCGATTCCATACTGCCCGAAGGGAGGCACTATACGTACGTTAGATTGTGGACATTACGGAAGGTCCTCAGTCTCCGCCCATCGTGTCCGTAAGCACTGGTGGGGCCAGCATCCTAGACGCATGGCAGGATTCCAAAGAGAGGACCCCTAGGGTAGTTCTGGTATATCATTTTAGTCACTTGCGAGCGACCAGTTCAGTGAGCAGAAATTGTAACTCTTTTCACTTTAGATGTGAGGAGCATTTGATATAATTGTTATTCTCTCTTTACCCATATGTGTGGTAGGAGCCTTATTGATGTTTTTCCTATACTTGCGAGTTGGAATTGTTGTTGACTAACCTTGCAGGTGTATAGACCTCGGTTCAGTTTAGATGTTGCGGGATGTTCATAATCCTTTGTTATTCTTATTCTCTTCATACTGCCTGTTTTAATTCAGTGGGTTTTTACATCCTACTGAGTGTTTCTATGAAATACTCAGGCATCCTCTGATGCAGGCAAAAATGAAAAATGAGATTAGGAAGTGCAGTAGTGGAAAGGCAGATTGCAGGCGCCGAGAAGAGTTTAAAGACGATTTAGTTATTTGCTTTATTTTTATTGATGGTTATGATATTATTGGCAATTATGTGCCATAGACTTATATGTTTATTTTAATTGACTTTCTTAAATGGATTATTATTAAGTAAATTCATTTCATATTATTTATTGATGTCTGTTATTGTATTACACTGATTGCGGGCATAATCGGTTACACGTCCTTTTGAGATGATTGTAATCGGTTGGAAAATTGACTGTTCAGTCGCGTGCCAGAGATCTCTCCCTCAAAATGTATCTCAATGGTTGGCTTCCGCACTCCGATCGAGGTATGAGATTTTGGCGCGTGACACCTTTTACCCGGATATTCTATGTTAGCCCAATGTATTTTCTGAATATTTTCAACATATTTCCAGGCCACATCCTTGTTTTCCTTCATCTTCTCCATGGTTTTATCGAATTTTGGAATCTTGAAGCATTTTGCAGCTCGGAATAGAAGTTCCTTCAGGTACTTATCGTTCCAAGTATTAAGCATATTTGTGGCCATATGCCTTAGGCAAAACCCATGGTGAGAGTCGGGAAAGACATCGGCGACCGCTCTCAAAAGGCCCTTCTATCTATCAGAGACAATAATGTCCAGAGAGGCCGGGGGGTCCGTAAAAAGAAAATATTTTAGTAAGGTGAGGAACCACGTCCTATACAAGTGAGAGACAAAACATATTAAACACAGAATGCTTCAGGTTGTTAGAAGGTCTGTATAAAAAACACGACTGTATAAGTAGTCATGTTTTCGAAGACACGAATGTGTGCCCAGTCGTGTCGTCGAAAACACGACTGTCCAAATAGTTGTGTTTCATGCGTCTATACTTACCACGTTTTGATATTCTCTTTATTGACAATTGCATATGCAAGACATATTAATTGTTGATTGCTGCCGAGTGCTGTAGCAACCAATAATACTCCAGGGTACTTTCCTTTTATGAATGTTCCATCAAGAATGAGTAACGGTCTCAGTGTTCTTTGGAATGCTCTTGCGATCGGGCCGAACATCCAAAACAAACTTCTGAAGTCGTAGCCGGCTAACTCAATTTCAATTTCAGGTATACCAGTTGATCTTTCTATCACCACATGTGTACCTGCATTAGACTGCTCTAATTCCCTTCCGTAATGTGGCAAAATGCGATATGCGTCTTCAAGGTTGCCATCAATCAATTGGATCAATTCCTCTTTTGTCCTCCATGCCCTTTTATAGTTGACTGTCACGCCCCAATGCTTCTCAATGTATTGTTGGATATTTGAGATTTTTATGGAGTTTGAATCCTTATGAAGGCCATGACACTTCCTCGCAATCCAGAGGTGAGAAGCCAATGGATAATCTTTCGAACTTAAAGAAGTGTCACATGTATGCCATTCTTCCCTCCTTGTCACGCTGACTCCGTTAAGTTTGTTCGACGCCCATATGTACTACTTGCATCCCGAAACCTTGCACGTTGCAACAAATGTGTCCTTGCTCTCATCCGCCACTTTGAACATGAACTTCCTCTTGATTGCCAGATCAGTCAGAACCATCTTGAACTGCTTGACGCTTTCGAACCTAGCCCCTAAGGTAAGTTGTGCCTCTTAGTCTTCTGCTTGCAAACTTCCGGTCAACATCGTCTCCTCTTCACAATGTTTTGAAGGACCGGCCTGTGCAGAATAGGTACCCCAATCCCAACCACCATCACCCTCAATATTGAGGTACTCATCGTCCTCCGACGTGACAAATTTCCCTTCATATGTATCTCCTGCCGTGGGAACTCTAGAAGTAGATGTTCCCGTGTGATTTAGCTGGCTAAAATGTGGTACTGTAAGAGGCTCATCCCACTCATTTGCAGACCATGGTAATTCATCTTCATCGAACAATTCTTCTTCATCTGGACTAGAATCTTCATCTTCATCTTCGACTTCTTCTCCATCTCCCAATCTGCGTGAAAAAGATGTATGAATAGACTTGAGAACACGATAGCACGTAGTGAAGTCGTGTTTTATGCAACACTAATTCATTTATAGTCGTGTATTATGAAACATGACTATGTATATAGTCGTGTTGCATAAGACACGACAAAATTTTAGTCGTGTACTATTATAGTTGACTATAATAGCACACGAATTGCCTGTATCCGCGCCTTAGAAGTCTCACCTCGCAGCTTCAAATGACTAATCTTCATCTCTTCCTCCTTCAACTGCTGATGAGGGCTCTGGCAGTGTCTTACTGGCCGGCCTTACTTCTGCATATGGTGTCCTCTCCTCCTTCCTTATTTGCATTGAAATTCATTTCCTTGTTGAGAGTGGAAGTCTCCATGTTATTGTCAGTAAAAGTCCACTCCAAGTATAGATGGAGTAGGCCATCTGTGCCTTGGTTGCTCTTGTGAGCGATAAATATTGATTCCAAGTCTTTATCGTCTTCAAGGATGTATGGGGATTCAGAATCAACACGATATGACACAAATAATGTACCAGATGCAAACTTCAGCGGTAATCTTTCTTCCGCTTGCTGCAACAGTTCTAGGTACTTTACTTGTGTATTTAGCGGCATGAGCTTCCGTTTTCCACCCACGTACGCAGCAGAATTTATAAACACTTCATCATAGTGTAAGCAAACAATTATCTTCTCCATCAGTGCCTGAAATTACAATATCGAAATAAGTAAAAAAATCATATATAATATCACCGTAAATGACTGAAAATCACCGACTATTGCATTATAGACGTGTCGTCGAAGAGACGATATTTCCGACAAGCTAAAAACTTTGCAAGTTTTCAACTTTCTTCGATGGAACCAAACATCATTTACATGAATTGTCATATTTTCACTTCACGTACCGTTTTTTTATGTACGATGCCTCCGTTGCACTTATTTTTGCATACCCGGTCATTCCCACTCGTTTTTCCGCTTTTTAGCGTGAATATTACCTTTCCCAATTTGGACAGTGCCGGTGCGGGCGATGATATGGGCAGAGATGCCAGACGGACCCGCCTTCTTCTCCGACTTAACACTTCTCCGGATACCCGCTCCTCAGATTCTGGGTAATATGGAAAAATAAAGAGTGTGGGTACTTATACCTAAACCTAAGGGTATTTTAGGTACTTTCTGGGTCATATGGAAGAAAGGAAGTGATTCCAAATAATATGAAAAACCAAAAGTTGGCGCTAGGTCACATGTAGAAAGCTCGTATAAATAAGATGGTCCTTTTCTTTGGTACAGGCTGAGACAGTCCTTAGAATGCAGTTATATATATGTACCAAAAAAAGGGCAAGAACAAGTTTCGTTATTTTTTTTAATCATGAAAAAATCATGAATTGCACAATGGTCGGTTGTAATTGCTGTTTTTTCTTTTGGAACTATGATAGCAAGCAGGAACCAATTTTTAAAGGTCAATTTTTATTTTTTGTTTGTAATATGGAAACAAGGAATGTATGGTAGACTATATAGGTTATACTCTCTCCATCCTGAAATAACTGCCACAAGCCCGGAACCACTCAAATTGTAGCATAGCTCCTCCTACATTTTGAACTGCTATACAACAAAGTTGATAGTAGGCACTAAGGCCTCCCCAAGCTCATGTAACACTGTTACTGGATGTCCTTATCATTTTGCCACGGAATTCATGGATTAGACTACTGAGAAAGGGTTGGCCATTCTATTGGTCACCCAGGTTGAACCAATATGTGTCTGGTGACTAGCCCGCTTGCCTTATGAAACGGCTTTTGCTGCTCCAATATAATGGTTGCTTTTACTTAGTTTTGTGATGAAAAATATAGTGGATGAGTTTGATTATGCTTTATGGAGCTTTTTACATATGACCTGGCGCCAACTTTGACTTTCCCATATCACCCGGAATCTTCTTCTTTCTCTCATATGACCCGGAATCGGCACCTAGAGTACCGAAAATACCCTTCTTTTACGTTTTTAAGCCTTTTGTATCCCAAATGCTTCATTCTTCCCAAAATTAGTGATTTACGGGAGCATGAAGTTGGGGAAGAAGATATTCCGGCAAAGGTCTGTCCATAATCGCGGTTGAAACCATCGCCGGCGCCGTCTAACTCAGAAAAAAAAAAAAATTTCATGCCAAAAAACTGTAAAATAGCGGGAAAGACGAAAAAAATATATGATGAAAGGATTTTGATGTAAGATCAGCGGGGAAGCCCTCCCAACAACAAAAATTAAGATCTACATGTAAAAAAATACATATAAAGGCCACTCATTAGTATTCAACCGCTCATAGACACAAAATAAAAGAATAAAAATCGGCAAAAATGTGAAATACACATCGGCGAGCGACGAGTTCAATTTATATATCTTTCTGTGATCCTAATGAGGTGGAAGAGGAAGAAAAATAAGGAAGAACGCAAAAAAAATGGGCAAAAACGGATAAAAAATGAGCGAGTTATGACATTTTAAAAATTTCAGAAAAATCGCGTTGCATATGACACGACTCAGGCTCAAGTCGTGTATTCGACAACACGACTTGAGCCTCAGTCGTGCCATATGCAACGCGATTTTTTTGAAATTTTCAAAATGTCATAACTCGCTCATTTTTTATCCGTTTTTGCCCTTTTTTTTGTTCTTCTTTATTTTTCCTCCTCTTCCACCTCATATAGATATATTAAGCTAAGAAATGAAGAAAAAAGAAGAAAGTAGAAGCTTTGCGGCGAAGAGCTTCCACTTTCTTTTTTCTTCTAATTTTTTCTTTATTTCTCAGCCTAATATATCTTCATGATGTGGAAGAGGAGGAAAAATAAAGAAGAACGCAAAAAAAATGGGCGAAAACGGATAAAAAATGAGCGAGTTATGACATTTTGAAAATTTCAGAAAAATCGCGTTGCATATGACACGACTCAGGCTCAAGTCGTGTTGAGCCTGAGTCGTGTCATATGCAACGTGATTTTTTTGAAATTTTCAAAATGTCATAACTCGCTCATTTTTTATCCGTTTTTGGCCATTTTTTTTTTGTTCTTCTTTATTTTTCCTCCTTTTCCACCTCATATAGATATATTAAGCTAAGAAATGAAGAAAAAAGAAGAAAAAAGAAGAAAGTAGAAGCTTTGCGGCGAAGAGCTTCCACTTTCTTATTTCTTCTAATTTTTTCTTTATTTCTCAGCCTAATATATCTTCATGATGTGGAAGAGGAGGAAAAATAAAGAAGAACGCAAAAAAAATGGGCGAAAACGGATAAAAAATGAGCGAGTTATGACATTTTGAAAATTTCACAAAAATCGCGTTGCATATGACACGACTCAGGCTCAAGTCGTGTATTCGACAACACGACTTGAGCCTGAGTCGTGTCATATGCAACGTGATTTTTTTTAAATTTTCAAAATGTCATAACTCGCTCATTTTTTATCCGTTTCTGGCCATTTTTTTTTTGTTCTTCTTTATTTTTCCTCCTTTTCCACCTCATATAGATATATTAAGCTAAGAAATGAAGAAAAAAGAAGAAAAAAGAAGAAAGTAGAAGCTTTGCGGCGAAGAGCTTCCACTTTCTTATTTCTTCTAATTTTTTCTTTATTTCTCAGCCTAATATATCTTCATGATGTGGAAGAGGAGGAAAAATAAAGAAGAACGCAAAAAAAATGGGCGAAAACGGATAAAAAATGAGCGAGTTATGACATTTTGAAAATTTCACAAAAATCGCGTTGCATATGACACGACTCAGGCTCAAGTCGTGTATTCGACAACACGACTTGAGCCTGAGTCGTGTCATATGCAACGTGATTTTTTTGAAATTTTCAAAATGTCATAACTCGCTCATTTTTTATCCGTTTTCGCCCATTTTTTTTTGTTCTTCTTTATTTTTCCTCCTCTTCCACCTCATATAGATATATTAAGCTAAGAAATAAAGAAAAAAGAAGAAAAAAGAAGAAAGTAGAAGCTTTGCGGCGAAGAGCTTCCACTTTCTTATTTCTTCTAATTTTTCTTTATTTCTCAGCCTAATATATCTTCATGATGTGGAAGAGGAGGAAAAATAATGAAGAATGAAAAAAAAAAGGGCAAAAACGGATAAAAAATGAGCGAGTTATGACATTTTGAAAATTTCAGTAAAAACGTGTTTTGAACGGCACGACTTGCAGTATAGTCGTGTCTTTCAAAACACGTTTTTACTGGAATTTTTAAAATGTCATAACTCACTCATTTTTTATCCGTTTTTGCCCATTTTTTTTACGTTCTTCCTTATTTTTCATCATCTTCCACCTCATGAAGATATATTAGAATAAAAGAAGAATAAAAAATAAGAATAAAGAATAAAGTGGAAGCTCTTCGCTGGAAAGCTTCCATTTTTTTCTTTCTTATTCTTTTTTCTTCTTCTTTCATTCTAATATATCTTCATTACGTGGAAGAGGAGGAAAAATAAGGAAGAACGAAAAAAAAATGGGCAAAAACGGATAAAAAATGAGTGAGTTATGACATTTTAAAAATTTCAGTAAAAACATGTTTTGAACGACACGACTTGCAGTATAGTCGTGTACACGACGACACGACTATACTGCAAGTCGTGTCTTTGGGAGACACGACTTGGATATTTTTCGTGTTTTCGACGACACGATAAAATAGGAATTTTCAAAATTTGATAACTCGCTCATTTTTCATCTGTTTTTTGCCCATTTTATTGTGTTCTTCCTTATTTTTCCTCCTCTTCCCCTTCATTAGGATCACAGAAAGATATATAAATTGAACTTGTTACTCGCCGAAGAGTATTTCACGTTTTTGCCTATTTTTATCCTCTTATTTTATGTCCAGGAGCGGTCCAATACCAATGAGTGATCTTTATATGTGTTTCGTTACATGTAGATCATAATTTTTGTAGTTTGGAGGGCTTCTCCACTGCTCTTACATCAAAATCCTTTCATCCCGTTCGGTTTCTTGCTTTTTGGCGCGAAAATTACCTTTTCCGATTTGGACGGCGCCGGCGCCGGCGATGATATGGGCGGAGATGCCGGACGGAACACCTTCTTCTCCGATTGAACACGAGTTTCTCCGGGTACCTCCTCAGATTCCTGGTAATATGGAAAAACGAAGAGTGTGGGTGCTTATACCTAAACCTAAGGGTATTTTGGGTACTTTCCGGGTCATATGGAAGAAAGAGGAAGATTCCGGGTGATATGGGAAAGTCAAAGTTGGCGCCAGGTCATATGTAAAAAGCTCCAGTTTATCTGTTTTCCCAAAAACAATAATAAAAGTTAAGAAGCTTGGACACCTCTCAGTATGAAAATATTCCTTCCATCCATTGACAGCCCATTTGCATTGCATCATGAGTGAAACTTATTGCACTCCAGGGCTCGTAAAAGCAAATTCAGTCAAGTAATGTAGGAACCGTCTATTTTCAAATCCGGACGAAGTTTTGGTGGAAGCAACAGTAAAACTGATACTCCCGCCTCCGTCCAACAAAATTTGGCCTCATTTGAAAATGAGTAAAATTTATTAAACCTTAAGGGCCCTACGAAAAATAGAGTTTCTTCCACCCACTTTGGTGTTTTTTTGTACGTGAGGGACATCTATTTATGGATTTGGTTTCCCAGAATTTTTTGGATAAAGGAAGTAATATTTAATTTCTTCGCAAAAATTTTACAGTATTATTTAAATTAATAATATAGAATCATAGAAGTCCAATAAGGGGGTGTAGCTCATATGGTAGAGCGCTCGCTTCGCATGCGAGAGGCACGGGGTTCGATTCCCCGCACCTCCATCCCATTTTCATTTTAGTGTTTTGTTCCTTTTCTATCACTTAACATATAATTGTTACAAACTTTTTGTCTACTAGATTGAACTACTGTAACAAGAAAAATCCTCAAAATTTGCTCCCCACATCCATGACTACCTCTCTTTATCTCTCATTATGAAGTAAGCCTCCACATTGCCAAGTACTCCCTCCGTCCAAGTAATTTGAGCTGCATTGGATTATTTATGGATCCAAAAATAAGTGGCCACATGTGATCCATAAGCACATGGATACTCATGATTGTGAGACCTAAAATGTTGTGAGCCCCTACATGCCAATAAATTTAACTCATTTTCCAATGTAGCCTCTATTATTTGGACTGAGGGAGTATCATCAATCCCCCCTTGCCTAAAAAAGCTGAAATTTGGCTAATCTTCTAAGTTAATCATGCTCTTATTAGTTTGCAAATCTATTATTTATCCCATACTGTTTCCCCTTTTTTTTGCTTGATTATTCTATTTCACACTTGCTCCTACCGTCCTTATCCCATCTTCTTCTCCCCTTTCATTATTAGCATCAATGCTCATGATAGAATGTTAGATAACACTTGCACCCAATGGCTTAAACTAACAATCACTGAAAGACTAGCAGTAGCCAACAATCTCATAAATATCAACACAAAACCAACTTCACTAATGTAATCATAGATGTACCATTTACTTCCACCCAAATCAATTTTCCTCATTCTGAAGACTAATTATATTGAACTTAGGTTTCATAATACTCGGTCCAAAAATATATCTGCATTAGAACACCAAATGAATTCATTTTGGTTTTCTAATGAGGACATATGTTTTTGGATCGGAAGGAGTAATTAATCATCACATATCATTAACATCAACCAATTTCCCACTCCTTTTCCAAGGAGTCCCATTTAGGTGCGGCTTGCGCACTTGGGACCAATTTCCCCTTATTCTTGGATCAATTCAATTGAGCTTTCTACTTCATAATAACCTACATTCATGGTTATTAACATCAACTAGTCAGGGTTTTCACTAGTTACAAATTACAAAAACCTCAACAACTCTTCAAACTTCAAACACCCCTCTCCTAAGTATCTCTTTGTTCCCCTCCACCACCAGCCATCATCACCACCAGCTCCTCCTCCCTCTCCATGGCCGACCACCGTCTTCCTCCGCCTCCTCCTCGACCCACCACCGCCATCGTCGCCGCCACGCCGGTCTCTTCCTCCACCCAACCGAGAGAATACCGCAAGGGCAACTGGACCCTCCAGGAGACCCTCGCCCTCATAGCAGCCAAGCGCCTCGACAACGACCGACGTGCATCATCGTCATCCTCCGCTTCCCCCAGCGCCGCCAGGTCCGCAGAGCTCCGGTGGAAGTGGGTGGAGAGCCAATGCTGGGAGCAGGGGTGCCTCCGCAGCCAGAACCAGTGCAATGACAAGTGGGACAACCTCCTCCGGGACTTCAAGAAGGTTCAGGACTACCAGTCCCGCCTCGCCGATGACCGAGGCTACTGGCAGATGGAGAGGCCCGACCGGAAGCAGAGGAACCTCCCCACCAACCTCTCCTTCCAGGTCTTCCAGTCCCTCCAGGAGGCTCTCTCCCACGGGAAGCAGCCCAACCACCACCCACCTCCGCCGCCACCTCAGCCTGCACCACCTGATCAAGGTCTCTCTGGTGTGTAGCTTCAAATATAGTAAGTATTATTTGAACTGTTATAGTGACATTATATGGTGCAACTTGATTCATGCAGTAGTGGAGACGAGCGATTCATCGGGGCCAGAGGAAGACGGTGAGGGGCGGTGTTCGGGGGCGAAGAAGCGGCGGAGAGTAAAGGCGCTGGGGACGAGCATCGTGCAGGGGGCGTCGGCGCTGGCGCGGGCCCTGATGGCGTGCGAGGAGAGGAGGGAGGAGAGGCACCGGAGGAAGGCGGAGCTGGAGGGGAGGAGGCTGCAAGTGGAGGAGCAGAGGGCTGAGGTGTACCGGCAGGGGCTGGCCGGGCTGATCTCCGCCGTCCATCACCTATCCAACGCCATCCAAGCCTTGGTCTCGGACAGGGGCCATCATCCGAAGTGACATGAACAAGTCAGTCAAAAGTTCATACTGAGTTTTTGAACGTTAGACCAAATTTGACCTATCATTTTTCGCCAATTTTGTGTAAATAAATTATAATCGTATTAATCGGTATGGTTGGTAGTTATGAATGTTGATGTTAGTTCATCTTAACTATAATGAAAATTCCGTTCGTCCAAAAAAACCTGGTGGCATATGCAAAAACTTTGCCCGGAGAGCTCACAACATTTTAAGCCACTGCTTTACCACTGCACATGTACATTCACAAGGATCTATTGACCTGTAGGGCAAGCCTAGCCACCTAATTTTTTAAATGCGACCAGTTTTTTTTGGACGGGGGCGTATAACTTTGAGATTAGATGAGAGCATGAGCATACCTTTGATGACTTCATTTATCAATTGAGTAACTTGTAACCACAGTGTAATGATACTGATACATGGTAGATTTGTTACACTTAGATTGCTATCGAGGCCTAATCAGCTGGTGAAGTGAGAGAAGCTTCATCAAAGGGAGATCAAAAGAGATTGATGAGTGAGTACGCAGACCAAAGTTTTGCACGAGGCATTGGCGCTAGAAGGGGCACCATTAATCCCCTTTGATCGACGGCTCATTTGTGACTACGTCTTTCTACTATTAGTACTGCAAAAATGTATTCACTTTTTCTTTATTATTTCATTTCGGAATATTAATCTTAATATTTTGCGAGAAATCTCAAACTATTTTGGAGTGAAGACGCCACCATGGTCGAGTATTGAGTTGAAAATTGAAATGGGATTGGGATGCTTTCCCATCATCTCCAGTCTAATTGGCTGGTCAAATTCAGGTCATACATGAGTAGACTCATATACCCTTTATCTATAACATCCCTGTTTTTCTCGTCTTCCTCATGGGAGTCCTAGATTGCTCAGGGCTCATTGAAGAAAAGTTGCCCATTGGCCAAATTAGCAATGTGTACATACTTAGACATGGCTCCGGCCCCATTAGTTGATTTATAAACTATGATGATTTACACTCACGTTCCCCTAATTTGACACCTGCATCAGATCGAAATCGGGCGGGTGACTCTCTTCACACAGGCTGTGTGAGCCCTGTCTCATATAACCCGGAACTCTTAATACAAAATTTCATAAAAAACATGATTTATAAACCTGTTTCTATTGGGTAACAATAAACATAGTGAGGACATTATCGTAGATTGAGGTTGGAAAAGGGGTGATTATATATAAATAGAAGGGATGGGTAGTAAGACTGTCGGATTGACCGAGGTACGTCAGAGGCGTCAGAAGTCTTCATCTCGATTGTGGTGCCCCTTTTTCCGACACAACTGAACTGGGCCAGCCCAGCTGGCCCAGGCCCAACTCCTCATGCAGGCCCTCAATCTTGAGCCTCCACAAGGAAAAAAGCTCAAATCAACCTTAATTATGCACATGAATGACAAAAATTAGCCAGCCCAGGCCACTTTGGCGCACAGAGGTGGTCGCCAGCGCCAGCAAAGGCTGCTGGTGTAAGTCAGCTAATACGAGGCAACTCATTGCATTTAGTGCTCGATGCATGGTAGGTGCAGCAGGCACATTCGTTAAGAATTAATCGAACGCCAGCTAATAATCGAAAAATGAGTCCACAAAACAAGTTCTAAACTCAAACTTTTTAAGAATTAATACGTTAAGAATTAATCACTCGAAGAGTCGATGAGCAATTTGGCATTCGATTGTATCAACACTATGTTTATGTACAGCAAATGACAAAAAACAGACAAGCTTAACATTAGAATATTGTATATAAATAGAGATTTTTGTGAATAAGATGAGAATTTCGCATTCTTAGAGCAAAGTTTTCGGATAGTGCAGTTTCATTCCCAGGCAAGAGAGAGCATGGCATTTGAGAGCTTGGCCTCTTCAAATGTTTGATTGCTATCGTAGTCCAATGTTCTCGATGCACCAGGGATGGCGTCAGTCAAACGAAAAGGCTTGCTTCGCTCTTCTTCTTTGAGCTGGGAGTGGCAAAAGGACCACAATAACTGCAGAAGATGGACAGCCATCATCAGACAGCAATGAAGAACTGAGATCAACAGGAAAATGTCTTTAGCGATGAGAGATTTGCATTACCTGAATAGTATCTGCACGCAAAAAGCTCCTCTGGAGCCTTCGTCCGTCGGGAAGACGAACCCCAACCCTGCAAAGAAGACTTCTATCACCCTTTGGCTCTTCAGGAAGTGGTGGGTAAGCTGGCTTCTTATTGGCCATCGTTTCTACCTTCTTTTCAACCTTGCCCACTTCTTCTTTGCTCTGGCATTTTCCTTCTTTGTTGTGATCAGCGGGCACATAATCTAGGGGGTGTTGTTCCATAGAAACTGCCAATGCCCTCAAAAGCTCCTCATCTTCAGTGGAATCATCTGCAGCTGGTTATAAGTAGATACATCAGCTCTAATCATACAATGCTGCATTCGAAGTGAATAAATTAACAGAGGTGTGCATTCATCAGTATGACCCGTGGTGGGTAGAGTCAAATCAAATTTAACTTCCACATTAGAAACCTGCTGCTTCACTAAGATCTCAACCCAGAAATTCTCGTAAGTGAAACGATCAGATCAAAGTTCAAAATTAAAGTAGCAGCTTCAATTAGGAAGGTCTATAAACATTTCTTCATACAATGGCACAACTTGAACATTAACACTTCCATATAACCCTTCACTAAGCATATATAAATAGAAAGTACTTGTACAAGTACCCAATATATTCTGCGACGGAGCATGGAAACTTTCTCTTGGACGTTTATGAGGAAGTCCCACATGGTCCCTCGGGCCTTTATCCATGAAAGGTAGCAGATCCTACACCAGCAAATCAATTAGAAACAACAATTAATAAAAAAACAATTTATACTATTTACAAGAGACATTTGGTAACAACGTTCAACAAAGCAAGACACAGCTAGTAATACCTCCAACAACCGCTCCGCTTCAACCATCCCATTCCAAGAACGCATTTTTTGTCCAGTGATGGGATCAATGACTAGAATAACAGGAATCGAGTCCAAGTGGTAGTAAGTGCGAACTTTTCTTCCCTCACTAGTATCATCATAAACCTATTTGTTCAAAGCACAGTGATAACCAAAGCCAGAACTCCGTGTCATACACGAGCCTTTAATCATCAATATTAATGTTAAAAAAATGAGGTATTTTGGCACAAACTTCATAAAAAAAACATCTCAAGGACAATATTAGACCTGCCAAAAAATGAAGTTGCTCTTCACTGTTTGAGCTACAGCTTCATTTGCCCAAGTATCTCTATTAAGCTACACCAGAAAATGCATAATTAAAATGTTAGTACCAGTCCACCAATAAACCACTTAACAAAGCAATATGGAAAGATGAATTGTGCAGGTCATAGTATACCATGTGTGAGCTAAATTCTTTTGGTGACTGCAAATTGACCAAGAGCCATTTACCCTGTGTGGAAGCCTCAACTTTTGCCTGCAATGTTTCATATCATATTTGATCAATCTTAAGGAACAAAAATGTAAAATCGTACAATAGAAGGATAGGCAAGTAGTTCACACAAACAATTCTGATTTGTTGATTGACATTAACAACAGGTAAGCCACATGCATGAATAACATACAACATATCCTCTAATCAACAATTTTTTTGCAAATTTGCAAAAGGAGAAAACTTAATGCTAGATACTAATTTCTACTACAAATTTGACCACATATTAAACACCAAACCCGAGCTTGCCATCACTGCAGCTAAAACAAATGAACTACGCTACCTATAGGATCAAGTCATACAGAAAAGATAACATATGTTAAGTCCACCTGTTCAAAAGGTCCACGGTACATCAAGGGAAAAGGAGGCCTGTAAAGAGAGGCTAGATTATCTCGAGCATCCTCAGCAGTTGAACTAGTCCCTTGATCAACCCAGACATCAGGCCTTCTTGATTCCTCTTCAAAGTTTCTAAAGGCAATCATTGAAGCTGCCTCATGTGGTGAATAACCCATTCTTGCCATTCTACATACCAAATCAGTAAGATGATAGAGCTTAATGTCTCAGAACATATCGTATGAGAAATTAACAAGACAAGCATGACAACAATTTAACACATACGGATACATAGCAGCATCATCGTAAAGAATTTCTCTTTTAACAGGTAATGGAGCACGTACACCATCTTCGCCTACATCTTTGACCGCATCCTCAATTCTGCCATCTGTTTCACTGTCACTGAATCAAAGAGTACCATAATCAACATGCAGAATAATTACAAAATAGGAGACGTTCTCCCACATTCATTAAAACAACAAAATAAAATTGAAACATCAATTTGCTTACTCGGAATCATCCTCTCCATTTGGTGAGTTAGAAGCTTCAGCTGGAACGGGAGCAGCAGCAGGTATATTTCCACCACCAACTTCGCTTCCGATCAGAAAAAGTTGTATAGCTTCTTCAAGCTGCCAACTTGTAGCCTGTCCAAATTCATATGCATAACATTTTAACAAGAAGTGAATGTCCCACAATTTATAAATAAACATCACAAAAGGCAATGCACATTGCCATCTAATCTATTCCCCTCCCTCCAGACACAAGTATTATCAAAATTTCAAAGTACTCAAGCTTAAGTTTTGTATTTTTTCCACTCAAACGCTATCGCTACTTTCACAAGTGTGCGTGAACTATGATGCCACATTCATGATTTCCTATTAATAAGAGCCTATTAAACATCAAAACACTTTTCCCCCCTTATCCAAACCACTCTAAGTAAAAGTTATATTTTCTTTCCACTCGCACACCATGGCTACTGTCATACGCGAGCGTGAACTAAGATGCAAAATTCATGATTTCCTATTAATAACAACCTTTGCAACAGTCCTCCCATCATCAAAACATCTCACCACAGCACATGAAACTTTGCTTCGCCAAATATTCAACTTTTTAGCGCATAAATACGCCGGATGACGTAAAAAGCTTCCAAATTTGCTCCATTTGCTCGATTAGAACGAGTCTAAGCATCTACTAACTCAACATGTCCAAACCCTCCAAAGCTCAATCATCGTATACCTCTTAAGACGAACAGAAAAAAGTCGGTAAATCCAGAGGAATTGCATTCAGACCTGAAGGAACTGGCGGGCGGTCTCGGCGGTCTGGCCGACGGCGATTTCGAGGAAGGAGGCGACGCGGGTCTGCTTCTCCGTGGCCGTCAGTACTCCCTCCATTGCTCTACCAAACCCTAACTAGCTCCTCCGACGGAGGCCGGCGAATACGTAGAACAAGATCGAGATCGAGCCGACGGCAGCGGCGGCGGTGACGGAATCGGGGGAGGCTCCGGCGGAGATCGCCGGAGGAGATCGGAAGGGAGAAAGGGAATCGTCGGAGCTGGGGCGGGGGCTTGGCCTTCTCCGGGGGGCTGTGTGGGCTTTTATACCTTCGCTTTGGTCCGTCTGGTGATGGTAATAATAGTGTGGGAAAGCCCACATGTTGAAGCCCATTAATCATGTGCTATTTCTTGATACGGCCTACTAGCCCAATGGATTGACAAAAGGCCCATGTGGCCACATGATCTAGTTCTTCCATTCCCAAATTTTCTCTACGGTTGAGTGAAACTCTTCTACTCCCTCCGTCATAAAAAGCATGGCTGCATTTAAAAAATCCCGGTTGCTCTTTTTTTTTATAACGAGGGGTGTCCGAATCCTTAGAATCTGACTAGAAGAAGTAGGGCGAGCACCGTACCCCGCCGTCAATCCTCTCGGGCACGTACAAGGCTCACCCATCATATGCACTAGGTAAATCATGCTGTAATCCTCGGTGGGTAGCCAACATAGCAGGGATTCGAACTTAGGACCTCCGATATAGAGGAATGTGTTGGAATTAAATGACTCGATTTGACTTACATGCCAATAAATCCTCATGAACGTCCATGTGCATTGAGGCCCTACATGCCAATAAATTTAACTCGTTTTAATGCTGCTAGGTTTATTTGGACCGACCTCAAGAGCATGTCTTGGAATTAAATGACTGGATTTGACTTACATGCTAATAAATCCTCATGAACACGCATGTGCAAGGTAAGTTGAGGCCCTACAGGCCAATAAATTTAACTCGTTTAAAATGCTGGTAGGTTAATTTCGACTGAGGGAGCATATAGGAAGGTCTGTGGTGGATAAGGGGCCGTTTGGGGCGTGATTAAAAGCAAAACATCCAGATGGGATGTTTTGCTACACTGTAGCATCTGGATATTTTATATATCCAGCTGAAACACCTCATGAGGTGTTTCAGCTGGATGTAAAAATCCACATGGATGCTACAGTAGATATCCAATATCAAGTCTGGATATTTTTGCAATAATCACGCCCCAAACGGCCCCTAAATATAGATTTTTCTTTGGGATAAGGGAGATCAATGAGAATGAGGAAGTATAGAGGGTTGAGTGGTCCGCCACCGCTTTAATGGAGAAGGTGGAGGTTCCACCGTCCATGGATATTCAAACGGTGGATCCGTATGAGTATAGTGAGGGTGGGCTGGCTAAAATAATTGGTGGTGAACTACCCATCTGAACACATAGTTGTGTATTCAGAAGTTCGTCTCCCCCATCGTCACACAAAGTGTAGACTCATTGAGTTCTTGCAATCAATCGTCGAGTTCAATTCAATTGGAAGCGACTCAATATGAGTCAAATGGAGGTTGAAGTTTATTGACCTAATTTTACTGCATAGAGAGTTAGGAATTAGGATTCAATAGACATGATGTATCCCAAGAGGGAGATAAGCTAGAAAACGGGCCATAGAGTAATTATAAATTAAATTAGTCCCTTCTCATTCTTCCATTCCTAATTAAAAATCCCAACTTCTTGCACATGATGTATTAAGTTAATCTTAAGTACAAACATACGTGTCTCTCCAAAAAAAGGACGACAACTTTAAAGGCACACATAAAAAATCTACGGTGGAGAGCGATAAGTCGACGAGATTATAAAGTTGCAGCATCCGGGTTTAGGGAAATAGGAAATCTTATAGTCTAGTGTGACCGAGTTTGAGGACCTTAGTGGAGCACTGATAAGCAGCCATTTTCTTTTGTGTTTTTGCACACATTCATTATTGTTTGCTTTCTTCTATGACCATACTTGTCCTATATTTTGAAATACACTAAAAATTTGTTCATTTGGAAAAAAACTGTATCTATTAAAAATGACCGAGGGAGTATAAAAAAAGATGTATCCAGAAAAAAAAATACTTGTCCTTAAAAACATGTAACTGAAAACTGAAAACCTATTCCTTCCATCAACATAGATAGATACATTTTATTTTCCAAAATGTACCAACTTTTGGAAAACTAAAGTCAAAAGGAATCAAGGGGTGTGCTTTTCGGTTAATTGGTTAAAGGACGTATGGTCATAGAAAAAAACCAACCAAAATGAATTAATTTTAGAGGACCGACTGTATCTATTAAAGTCAGAGGGAGGTAGTATATATGACAAAAAAAATATAGCCAAAAACCACATGTTGGAAAATGTTCACAAATATTATCTGTTGAAAGTAAGGCCTCACCTTTAGTTAGAATGGACAAATTAATAAAAACCCTGTTTATATGCACCAGGCACTTACCCTGCGCTTGCATGGGGGTCCCTGGAACAATGGGCAGTGCCAGTAACCTCCTAAAATATGCAACTAGGAGTCGTTGGATTGCAATCAAACGGCTCGCAATGCAGCTTGGTGATATATCGTGAACTTATGTGGAGGCACATATTACAGTTTTCCAATTAAGAATGTTAAGAAACTTTCTTGGTACTTACACATCATGAGAAGAGTGTAGGTCACATTATGTTAAGAAACAAATCATGTAGAAAAGCAATCACTCGTGGAAGTCTAATTCTAATGTACATGCCTTTTGCTATGAATTTGGACACTCAAGGAATGAGAGGGAGACACGCCACTGCTGGCAAGGGATTAATCCCACACCAGTGAATTACATTGAGATGGTCAAGTAGATGAAGCAAGCAAGCAACTATGACAACAAACACAAATGACAAACCCAACTCTTAAAGTGATTAAGGACTTGAAGTTGTGTTAAGTGTTTATGAGCGGTTATACCAAGTGGAGAAATTGAAATCGAGATGAGCTAAACTCTCTATCTCTCTCCCTTCTAATGGAGCGTGCAGCTGACCACTTGAGTTTGTCACTTTGACTTGTATAGAGCCGTCTTCATTTGGGTTATACCCTAGCTATAATGGCCATATATAGTTGCCACCCTTGAACTATCTCCATCAAAAGCAGGGAATGAACTAGACTCATGGGGTCCCTGGAGATAACGAGGCATTGACCGCAAGTATATATCCAAATAATAATGAATATTAGTTACAATTTTAGTTACTTTGAATGGAATAAATATACTCCTAAGTTGGTTATAATCAATTCTCCCTCCGTCCAATATTACCTGTCTGCATTAGAAAACGAAAATGAACTGATTTTAGTTCATTTTTTTTAGTGCAGACATGTAATATTGGGTTCATTTTTTTTAGTGCAGACATGTAATATTGGACAAACTGAGTATATGCTGAGATTATCTACTGATAGTTTTAGGTAACAGTATTAGTGAATGATAAGAATTAAGAACACGTCATTATATATGACGAAGTTTTGAGACCAGTCACTTTCAATTTCCTTTTTCATATAAAAGTGCAAGCCATGGAATGTGTCCTGATGGAAAAAAATTAAAACTGGACTCCAACATTTGTATAAGCTTATTTATGTACAAAAACCAAATGATGGTGGGGGCGGCTGATAGAGAAGCTACATGGAAATACTATCGTGGTTTGCACCCATCTTTCCCTTTCTTAAAATTTGCATATGAACGAGACAGGTAAATTTATACATTCTTATAAATTGACTATCATGAACTTCTCCATTAATGTTGTGGTATATTTCTAGGGCTACCATTTGTCCATCTTCTCATAGCTATCAAAGACAGCATTATTTTATATATGAATGGTTTCATCCGATTATAAAAGAGCTTGTGTATGAACAAATGGTTATCAAAATGCAATTCTCCACGGAGAAGTTTTCCATCACAAAGAGGCCAATTGGAATTTGAAGTCATGTAAAGTTATGTTTTGAGCTGAAATACAATGTATAAAAGATAGTGGTGGAGTTATATGTCCACATTCCAAGTTGTTCAAGCAACCCAACCAGCAATAGTAAGGTTATACCCTACCATAGAACCATGGTCTCCCCAAAGAGTAGTACTAAACTGATTGAAGACAAAAGCAGGCTTAGTGAGAAGTAATCTCCCCTTAACATGCTTTCACTTAAGTTCTAAGTCATGCCATCGTATCGACAAGCAGATCATGAAAGAGTAAATAGTAGTTCAATCTCATGTTTAACTTTTTTGGGAACTAATTTATGCCATGACTTGCTTTGCTTAAAGGATGATCAAGGATTAAAAGGTGGTCAAAACGTGCTCCTGGTGGCAAGACAATCTATGACCTCGGGTCATACTGGGGACAATGATAGTGGAAGTGGAATCCCCGGCCAGGTAAAGGGTAGAGAGAGAAGAAAGAGATAGAAGTACTAAAATTCTTCAGTTTATATGCATTTTGCAGAATAAGAGTAAAAAATATCATGGAAGCTTTGAACACAAAAAACCATGGAATGACGTCTGCAAATGAGTCTTTTGCACTTGTTATAGTCTCCATCTACTTGCAAAGTAGGCACGAAGTTAAAATCAGAACCAACAAACAATACTTAAGCTAGCTGTTTCTTGCACGTAGTGGCAAACCAAGAATCCTTGGCAGCAATGGCAATGGAACTCAAATCCACTCGTGAAGAAGTGGTCGATCACCCTAAATTGAATGCACACATAGAAGGCATGCATGTGCGCTCTGTCAAAAAACATGTTTTGGCTGAGCGCACAGGGATAGTGTGTGCACCATTGATTTATTGTGATCGACGGCTGGTGAAGCTTCACCAGTGTAATTTAGTTTTGGAGATAGAAGCCTACATAGACACAATGGTCGAGCTGGCCCTTGAAACGTCTATACAGCAAATCGATTCTAACATTGTGTTAAATAGAATGGGAAGACATATATTCCATGGAGGACATATCATGGAACTTTGTTCTTAGAAATGACATCATTAGCAAGAGAATCTTCTACTTTTGTACGGATCGATCTCTAATCTTGCTTTGTGTCCTATGTGTTTGTGTTAGTGCTAGCTATTATGTTTACTCATGCTCTGGCAAGGTCCCTTGAGAAATGATATAATCTACAATGGACAAAATTAAATGGGCAGAAGATGGAACTTCTCTCTATCTCAGTGAACCTCTTCCATCAATGTTTTTTCTTTTTTTGATATTAGCAGCCTAAAACGGGCAAGGATACAACCAGAAGGATGCAACCCAACATGGCATAACCATACAACAGCAACTCACAGATATGCATTAGCAGCAAATGTCTAACACCCCATCAATGCTTACTATACTTCTACGGCTAGCGATTCATGTCTATCATCATCTAAATAATTTAAACTAGACCTTAATATAAAAAATGGCTTCATGTGAACGGTGATCACGTTATCAACTTGCATGATCTTCATGAACGGCTCCCTTCCACAAAAGGTCAATGGGATTTTGAAGTGTAAAGGCAAGTATAGTGGGAATTTATTTAAGACAAGTTATAGTAGTGGATATATGTGTCAACATGCCTGAGGGTGACGAGTTGTTCCATCACCCCCAAAGTATACTCTAGGAATAGAACCAATTAAGGCCGTTCACCTCACTCATTTGCACGTTGGCCAAGCTAGTGGCCGGGCCTGGCTTATTTGGCTAGATCATGACATTGTTTCTTCAAGTTTTAATGCTATCAGAGGTACAAGATATTTTAATAGACATATCACGCCAAACTGGGAGCTTATTCTAATCAAACATTGACATGTAGATCAGCATTTTGATGTTTAATCAATCTTAATAAAGATTTGCTAATGACAAAGGATGAGATACAATAATGGTCGATCAGCATTGATCCACCATGTGTTCCTCGGTTGCTCTACAACTATGACCTTGGGTGACATTGACAATTTTTTACTGTCCATGATAGTGAAAATAGTAATCCTTGGGGCATAGAGAGAGAGAGAGAGAGCTTTCAATGCAACATCTGAAATCAAACGTGTAGTACAACTTACATTTAATTAGATTAAGTTAAATTCGCATGAGTAGCACAACTTAAAAGGGCTTTGATGGCATGAAAAAGGCTTAGATGTCAACTCCTTTTATGAGCAAAAATCATACATATCATTTGTTGGATACATAGCTTCAGTGTGTATATATAAAGCGCATGTAATTGAGTTATACTCCATGAGCTCTTATAGTTGACATATGAGCAAACCTCAGGTTCAGCATAGCATCTTCACATATTCGGTATTCCATTCTGATTAAAGGGGTACTGTTTGGGAAAAGAAGCGGCTTATTCTAAAGTCTCTTTCCCTTACGCTTCATGAGAAGAGTTTTTCCTAACCCTCCTCAAGATCGGAGATTCTCCGGAAAAGCGGCTTCTAAAGAAGCACTTTGCATTGACAACTGCCTAAATCCATCTTTCTTGACAAATAGAAAATTAATTTTGCAAGTTAGCTTTTCGTCAATGTGCATTTCCAAAATACTAGAAGAGAAGACATCACGGAACCTTTGTCCTCAAAAGAACTTTGAAATGACATCATGTGCAAAAGATTCTTTCACTCTTATCCTGGTCTCCACCTTTGTTCATTGTATTCAGGACCAAATAGATGCAATAAATGAGACCGGGCCATTAATTAGTGCTCAACATGTATTCTTCTGAGGTTGGACAATCAAACCCGTGTGGGATGCATGGAATGCCAGCTCGTATATCGCCGATATATCGGTATCGGACACAAACCGATACACCGATACCATTAAGTATCGGATTTCAAGTTTTTTCCAAATATCGGCGATATATCGACGATATTTCGGACCGATATATCGGCCTTTTTGAAAAAAAAAAATTTTTTTTAAAAAAAATTTTTTTTTCAAATTTTTTTTTTTTTTTGGAAAAAAAACTTTCATGTTTGTTTTCTATCCTAATATGCATTTTTATGCATATTTTAAAATCTATTCTTTCTTTAAATTAGTATAACTCATTTTAGAAGTTAGATTGTGAAAATATATGGTAAAAACTAGTTTTTGACTACCGATATTTTTTTACACAATATCTCCGATATTTCGTCTTTTAGGCCGACCGATATTTTACCGATATCCGATATGACATTCCATGGTGGGATGGCAATGGGACACTGCTTTGACAGGCAATTTTTTTTGTATTTTGGTAACATTTGAATGGAAATTATATTAGAAGCAAACAATTTCGTCCTACCGGAATTATTATTACCATAAGTTTTTTTCAAAATGGACTATTTTGAAAAAGCTTATGGCCATAAATATCAGGACGGAGGGAGTACTACTTTTATGTTGACATATTTCTTTCTTGTTTTTTTGATTGGAGGTTTATTTCTGTTAACATCTTAAGAATATGGTACACCAGAAGCCATCATTAAAACTTTATTCTCAAAATTGCATCATTAGAAGACGAGACTTGTGATTGAATAACTAGAGGTCTTGTTAAAAAAGGGAAATGATATTTGTACAGCAGATTCCTACACATTTTCCATACACAGCTGATGTGTATGGAAATGAGTGGGTGAACTGTTCACCCACTCATTTCCATACACATCAGCTGTGTATAGAAATGTGTAGGAATCTGCTGTAGGGTTATCACTGCCCTTAAAAAAAGATCCACATTTTCTACTATGGACAAAATAGGTGGAAGGTATCATGATATTGAATTTATTTGCCCATGATGGTATTAGCATATATGACGAAATGGAGTCTCACCATGACGCAGAGAATGTCATCAAACCTGGAAGTTGACTTGTTTTACACTAGTCTCTTATGATCAACCGATTGAAATGAATACTCAGGTGACCAAGGCCACCTAGAAAAAGACCTCGTGGGGGTATAACAAAAACATTAAGAAAAGAAAAAGACTTGGTGGGAAGAGGGCGCCTTCCCAAGATTGCTTTTGTTATCTTTAATCACATGAAGAGCCAGTAGGATATGCTCTATATATGAATATTGTTAATCTGTCTCAGTTCAGCCTGCTAAACATGGTTCCTGGCACTTCCTGCACCAAAATTTGGCAAGTAAATTCTATGTCCTCCCTTTGATTGTATTCAGGACTAGAAGGAAATCAGAACTTGTTGATAACATTGTTGCCAAAAAGAAACAAAAAAATTTGTTGACAACATCTTGTCATAATTGTTGGTGTGATGGCTAAGACATGCGTATGCATCCTGAAGCGCAGGTCCTGAGTATGATGGGTCAGCCTTGTATGTGTCCGAAGGGATTGGTGGCAGGGTGCTCTAAGCGGCTGGTTGAGTGCCCCTTCAAGTCGGGTCCCAAGAATTTGACATGCCTGTCCTTATAAAACAAAAAAAAATTGTCATAATTTTTGTGAGAACACATGAGATAATGTACAGTCAGACACATGTTCTGGGGGACAAACCATCAGAGCCAGTCAACAATGTTACAATGCATAAAAGTGCTAAAATTACTGTAGTTGCTAATTGACTTGTTGAAGATGTAGACATTATAAGAGATACTGAGAAAACAAGCGCTGACCCTCCTAAAAAACCTATCTTCATGATTATTGCCTGTCAATATCTCAGTCCACTGCATATTCCATTGGCCCCCAACAACCCCATGGCATACCATCTTTATATATTATCTCCAAGGAGGGCAACAAAAAGAAGCTTTAATTCCCAACTATTCTTAGCTTAACACCCTATGCTGGAAACCTACATGGGAGAACAACTCCTTAAAACATCTGTTGCTACACCTTTCTCTTCTTGGTCCGACATGAACACTTGGAACTCCCTTCATCATGATCATCATTTTCATCATCTGAGCCCCAGCTTGTCTTCTGAAGATGGCATCTCAATCTCCAATTCCTTGGTCACCAATGCATCTCAATCTCCTCATGAACTTAACATTGGACCAGCTAGCTCAGCTGCAAGTATCAACTTTCTTGGAGAAGGTCCCTCAGAAAACCATCCATGGAGCCAGGTCTTACAGTAAGTTTCTCATGGACCACCCCCATGTTTATGTGTGTATGTCTTAGCTTAGTAGACAAATAAATTTTGAAATACTGGAGCACTTCGTTTTGGAAATCAATAAGATAAAGACATGTATCAAATGTTGATAGAAAAGAAAACTTTTCAACAGGCTGGTAAATTTCTATACTGATTATAGCTAGGTGTTCTTAAGTTTTTGTTTCTTCTTCTTTATAAATGATGAAATAAGAGTTGTCTCCGTCCTTCTAATTGATTAAACAAAAAAGTGAAAACTCAAGTATTTTTAAAAGTTGGCTTCTAGCTTTTGCAGATATATGGAAACAGACCTTTCTGCACTGTCTTCTAAACATCATCCAAGGGAGATGATTGAGACCCCCAGCAATTACTTGGACAAAGTCGATAGAAGTTGGGACTTCACTTGCTTACCATCTAATTACTGCAACAAGACTGAAAAAAAACTGACTTATTACCACGACATGAGCTCGATCAAGCATGAGAGCGTAGCCAATTCGGCTGAGGTGGTGAACAACTGGTCAATCAATCCATCACCGGATCCAGATATTGATCATCAACTTGCACCAGTCACTTCTAGTGAAAATCAAAATCTTATGCAGTGCTATGAGATGGGTCTACTGAATAAGAACCAGTATGTCATGCCAGAGATGCCTTGGTCTCTTACAAGGCACACAGACTTTCTCAATAAGCCATTTACTGATGTTCGGACTTCTAACATGATTAACCTGAATCTCAGAAGTCCAGTCTTGCTAGACACCAGACAGGACATTTCATCAGTAAGTTCATCATGTTTTGCTCATGTTTTTTTTAGTTCTTATAAAGAATTGTTCATAAAATCATAGGCACAAAGATGTTTATTGTATTGGACTACTCCCTCGTGCCATATTATTTGTCTGATTTGTTTTTTCAAAATGAACTAATCAAGATTTATAAAAATGAATTATTTTTTTTCATTTTGAAAGACCAAATCAGATTATTAATATGGAACGGAGGGAGTGATTTAGTTCCTCGATTTTTCTCACTTGCATGCATTAAATTTTGAAACAAGCAGGCAAGAGGAAACAGTAGAGGACCAGGACCTGTTAATAACCATAATGGGAAAAAGAAGAAATCTGAAGACACTTCAGAAGCTCATTCAAAGAAACCCAAGCAGGAATTCCCTAAAGCCTTGTCAAACAAGGTATGCACTAAGTGATTAGACTCCTTAATGGACTTCCAAGCTTAAGTATTCTAAATTAAAGCTAATATTTAGCTTTAATAAAAAAACAGTTACGATAACATTCTTGGTTACTAATATTTTGTATGTTCATATATATCTAAGATCAGTTAGGATAAGGCGTCCGATGATGATGATGATGATGATAACGTTCATATTGTTGATCAGATAATTTTTTTTGTTTTTGATATTAAGATCAGATAATTCACTTACAGGTCAATGTTCCTAAAGCAAAACTGGGAGACCGAATCAGTGCACTTCAACAAATTGTGTCACCTTTTGGAAAGGTAAACAAAAGCATTTCCGGCCATTGTCGAATTCATGCTGTAGCTAGATACTAAACCATGGATCTTGGTTAAAATTGCTTTTTGTTGGACAATATCTTGCAGACAGATACTGCCTCAGTCCTGTTTGAAGCAATAGGTTACATAAAGTTCTTAGAAGAGCAGGTCCAGGTAAATGCATATCTACACATTATACATCTCCAGGACCATAGACGACATTAAAAACAGAAATGACATAAACATAATCCAAAAAAGTGTTTACTGTTATGGCAATTATAATTCCTGCAAATGGCTAATGGCTTCTGATCTTTTTGTCTGCAGCTACTGTGCAGCCCATACCTCAAATCAAATGTAAGCAAGTCATTTACAGTTGAAATATAATTTTTGTCAATATTGTTATATACAATTGAAGTGCAGTATCAGTGATTCATTTGACTTGGGTGAATAGCAGGATCATAATTCAAGGGGGGACCTGGAGTTGAGGAGCCGAGGACTGTGTCTAGCACCCATTTCTTGTACACCTCAGAGCTTTCATGAGTATAACGGGCCAGATTATTTGACTCCATCTCACAGAGGATGCTTGTACAGATAGATAGGCAAGGAGAAGGGAAATAACTATAACGATGAAGGAATGCATCAGGAAAAGTAAAATCTGTTGTATATTTGTATCAGAAACAACAGTGAATGCAGAGCTTTATACAGCATAGGCATGTTAGACTTCAGTTCTTCTAGACTTGAACCATGCACGCATATGTCAATTCTTATTGACCTTAGCTACAGAATAGAAAAATCCAAAATCTGTAACATGGATTGTTTTAGCAAAAAGGAAATTTAACCAAGATTTCCACCAGAATTGTTCCCAAAATAAACACATGGGCTCTCTCTATGTTAGCAAGTTTTCAGCCACTAAGTTTGAAATAAAAATCTCAAACTACAATTAGCAGCCCCGGCGTAAGAAATAAGGCTTAATTTTTTAGAGGAGAATGTACTAATGATTTGTGATTTTCACCAATCTTCTCGAATTACTGTAGTTGAATGTATATGATCAATTTGTATTAGTTGTTGCTTGAAATGTAGCAAAAAGTACATTTTCATAAAACGTACGGTACTCTATATTCAGCTTTATTGAGAGTTGGATCTAATTTGATCTGTTTACAATGCACTTACAACTTTATCTTTTCATCGGCTGTATCAGAACTCAAATCTGTTTACAATGCACTTACAACTTTATCTATTCATCGGTCATATCAGAACTCACATTCTCATGTAAATTGAGCACCGTAATTAAAGATGTTTCACCTGCATGTCTTTATTAATCATGGAACACTATAAAAAAATAGTCTTCAATCGTGGAACTCTCTCAAAAAAATATATAGACTTTACAGACACAATCGATACAGCAAATATGGCAGGTATCACTATTATGTATTGGAATTTAGTTGATTTTTGCTATATAGTCCCTCCAGTCACTTTTAACACATACAGTTGATTTTCAAATGAATTAACTGTAGCTATTAAAAGTGACCAGATGGATTATGTTTTTTCAATTGAATTTCATTCAAAACCAAATTCCCATGGAAGAAGCTAATCCAAAAGACCCTCGAAGCCATCACTGAGTCCACATTCATGACGGGCTGTTAACTTGATATACACAAGCAATAATTTGAAAGGAAGACTTCTACCGTCTTCTTAGAAAGATGCGGCAACTAGGCTTAATGGCATGATGAAGTGGAAAACACATTTCGTGTTCAAAGTCTCACATCGGCGGAATGACAGCCATGTCTTCCGGGAGAAATTATTGGGTGTAGATAAGACACCGTGCTGGCGCCCTAGCATGGTGTCGATCACAGCATCAACATATAATTCATGCCGTCTGAAAATTTCGACTTCCCACCCACCACGCTGAACACCCTTCCCCCTCGGCCTGTTTCCCCCTTTTCAAATCCATATACTGGGACTGGAAGGTGGTGGCGCTGGTACTTGTAGGAAGGAGATTGGGTTTGGTGAGGTTTGAGAAGGCAAGAGGAAGAGGAGAGGTAGTGGGGAGGGGATTGGGATTGGAGGAGGTGGGAGGCAAGGGCCTGGAGGAGAAGGGGATCATTGAGGGTGGAAGGAGAGCAGCCACAACAACTGTGGGATGGTGGAGGAGGAGGAGGTGGTGGAGTGGTGGTGATAGCAGTGGTGCTGGTGGGAAGCCTTTGACCAAAGGAGGCGGAGGTCGTGAGGTGGGAAGCCTCCGACAGTCATCCTAGATGTCCTTCTCCGATTGGTGATCGACACCACGCTAGGACGCCAGTGCGGTGTCGTATCTACACCCAATAATTTCTCGTCTTAGAGAACAATTTTAAACAAACTTTAAGCAGGAAAAGCAGCTTTTTAGATAGAAAAATCCGCTTTTGGGAAAAATCCTGTATGGAAGGCAGCTTTTTAAGAAAGAACGCTTTTCAGCCGACAAAAGCGGCTTTTACTCGAAAACTAGTGCTAAAGCCGCTTTTGTCTAATAAAAATATCCACTGACGGGTAAAATTGACCATATCTGCCCTCCTCAATTTTAGAATTTCTTTGGTCATATCCTGAAATAGGTTTCCCTTGGTTCTTTGCTCAATGTCCTTAGTTTCTTTTCGTCCCAGGAGGAAAAGCCCTAGCCGGAAAATCCACAAGTCCTCGTGAACGTCGAGGAAATTCGGGCAAATTCTAATCAATCGATCGATCTGGAATGGCTTAATTTCGACATCTCCCTAGGATGTCCTGCTCAAGTTGATAGGGAGCTCCATTTTCCTCCATCTGATTTTCATCCTCCTTGTCGCTCATTTGAATTTCACCCTTAAGGTATGCTATTGACAGTCTTTTGATTTTTTTGGTTATTATTTATTTGCTACTGACGATTGAAGTATTTTGCTACTTCTTGCTTCAATGACTCCCTCGATTGAAATAACGCTTTTCTATATGTTTGAAATTCCTTATTGATTTAGTTTTACCGTGTGATTGTTAGAGTTAATGAATTTTGTTGTGCCCAAATTTCCTATAAATGTATCCTTCTTTGCTAATAGATTTGAGATACTAATCTTAGACGGGAAACTCAAGGGTGATGGAGCAGGAATGTAGCTGTTGTAGAGATTATTCTCGCCAACCCATATTAATAGACTATTTTGGTGTTTCAAAATGAACTAAAATAACAAATCAGACTATTAAAGTGGAGCGGATGGAGTACTGTTTATCTTCGTTGCCACAAATTTCACATTTGACTGAGGTTGCAAGGGGTCTAGTCACATATTTCCTATTGGGTGTTGCGGATTTAACTCATTTGGATCTAAAGTAGTGGTTTTGCAAAATATGCCTATTTCAGCATCTGGTCAGAATTTAGAAGTATAATGAGTTTAGTTGAAGGCACATATTCCTAGTTAGATTCTTCAGCAAAAAAAGAAACATTTAGCTATGGAGTAATATTTATCATTAAGATTGATTTGAAGGGTTTTGGAAATTGCTGGCTGTTAAATTGGAATATTCTGTAAAAAGCACCCCTTTGAGTGGAAGGATCATCTAGACTGTTGTATAAACATTGGAGGCTAAATATATATTTTTGGGGCTGTCTTGGAGAATATCTAGGAATATGTGCCTCACATCTTTGTGCCTCCCAGTACTATTCAATTGTATGAATCTCTAGAACTGCTCTTAGGCTTTTTTAATGTTTTTCTTTAGTCGATGATGTTTATAGTCTTTGTGGTGGTGGTTTTTTCCAACGTATTGTGTACTAATCCTTATAAAACCACGGGAACTTAGGCAAACTAGCTAGCATTTAAACTAAAATTTTCATGCGTCCTCTATTGTTGACCTGTATGCTATATGTTGTAGGGGCCGAGGACCACCTCCGAGACATGGAAGATCAAACTTGTCGTATTCTAGTTCACCAAGTCCCCAGTGGGTATGTCTCGCCTATCAACTTGTTTCATGACATACAGTTGTGGATATATAGTGCTGGTGGTCTTCCCTTTTTTTAATCCAATTGTGTTTTTGCTGTTTTTTATATTTGTATGCATAGGGAGCCAGGAAAATATTGAGAAGCTGTAGCCCAAGAAGGTAGTAACTTTATTGTCTGTGAAATAATTATCTTTATTTATTAATGGATGTGTGCGACGAAGGTAGTAACTTTATTGTCTGGGGAATAACAATCTTTACTAGTTAATGATGTACTAGAACGTAATCTTCTTTTTTCTTACCTCTGACGGAGTAATATGTGCTGCAAGCCCAAAACTATCTTAGTCAAAAGAAATAACAGTTAACATTACGATACAGACTAAAGAAACAAGCAAATAAGTTTTGGTACTGACTAGTGAATTTGTTAGCTCTATGCAAAATGACTTAAATGTGGCCATTTGGTGCGATTGTTTTTCGGCCCAGTCGTAGGGCTGTATCTCTGTTCCAAAAAAAAAAAAAATCTACTTCAACATGCATGCAGCAGAAAATATTCCAGCAAATGTTATTTGCTTATTACCAAATAACCTAATCTGATATCATGCTATTTTGATTGTTTTTCATTACATTTCTTTTGCATATTCCATTAGAGACACAAATCGATATTTATTACCATAAAAGTATGCTTTGATAGCTTGTTATTTACGATGTTGTGAAAAAATGCTACATAATATGAGTGAAATTTGCTTTCTTATTACTAGTTCATTCCCACAAAGCATGTCGTATTTTACTATTACAATTTTCTTTCGGTTTATATTTGAAAATTATATATGCCTTTCATCGTAGAACGGTAGGCAAGAAGGTTTTTGGTAGCTGGTGTTATGGATATTCACCGTGGATCTGTGCTTCGTAATGGTAACATTGTTGAAGAAAATGTTGTAAGCAAGGCTGTTAAAAGAACAAGTTGGGATAAAGACTTGCATTATGCCTTCCTAAGCCACATGGCTTATGCAATATCTAAGGGACATAGGAAAGGGAGTGGATTGGACAAACAAGGGTGGGAATTAGTGATTAATCTTTTTCAGATTGAAAACCAAACCGGGGTCAATAGGGATATATTGAAGAATCAATATGACTCAACAAGACGGTTTTATCAAGCATGGACTGAGCTAAGAGGTATGACTGGCCTTGGTTTTAACAACCACAACCACACTTTCATACTTTCCGAAGAATCATGGGAGAACTTCTTTAAGGTAGTTCTAGTTTGCATTGATAATTTATATTCTCTTAATTTTAAATACTAAGATTTGTGATTGATTGGGTGAATATTATTTTCTCTATGCAGAAATTTAAACAATGCAAGCGGCTTAAGCAATGGGGGTATGATAAAGATGCAGAAGCCAACTTAAATTTTATCTTTTCCAAAAAGCATGCAACAGGGAAAGGAAAAGCATACTTTTTTTTGGTGAAGTATCATCAAGTGAATTTGAAGATGGTCAATTTGAGGGGGTAAATGAGAATTCTTATGGGGGTTTAGGGAACATGTCTCCATGCTACCGCCCAACAAGAGAGGGTTCTTTTGGAGGAATCGATCTTGAGGAAGAGACCAATCCTCTAGAATATGAGACTGCCAGTAAGCAATTATTCACTCAAACATGTAGCGAGCAGCCATGTAGAAGTTCTAGTCAGCCGCGCAACACCCCTGTCAATGCCCAACAACAACATACTTCCTCTATGAGTGGCTAGCAAGAATTTACCCCTGTGAGTGGCAGCCAACAACAATTTAGCTCTCTAGTTCCACTGAATAATCCTTCGCCACCTATCTCAATGCCTACATCAGCCACAAAAAGCACTAAGAAGAGGAGGTCTAGGGCTGCTGAATCTTCCATTGGTGAATCAATTGCCAATGCCATGTCAGAGAGAAATGAAATTGCTCGTGGATCTAGTTTTGCATCGAAGGCTGAATATGAAGTGGATGAATACAAGAAAGCTATTGACATGGTCAAAGCCCTCCCAAACTTTGACATTTTCAATCCAGTTTATTTGAGTGGCATATCCTTTATGTTGAACACTGAGTTCAGGCATTTGTGGTTAGCACTAGGTGATGATTCCCTTGTCAGAGAGCAGTGGCTGCGACACTATCATGAGAACAATGATCCAAAATGACCCTGCAATTGATGAAAACTTTGTGTGCTTTTGCATGCTACAATATATGTTAGTGATTAGCTTATGTCTGTTTAATGATGAACCAACTGAAGTCTATTTCAGCCTTTATATTTTGTGATTTAGAGGAATATGGTGACAATGTTTTTGTTTTACTTGTGCTATTCCGTTAAATTTTCTCTTCAGTTATTGTCATGTGTGTAAGTGGTATTTTATTTAACTGTTATTTGTTTTCAAGTAGATGAGGACCATGTCTTTGACCCTGTCAAGGAAGAGGCTGTCCTACAATATCTGAGTCTTGCTTATCCACCAAGGAATATTGTTCACATGCATCGTGATAGGGGTAAACAAATAGTTTATGATATGTTATCACACTCTAATGAAATATGTCATAATATGTGTCGCATGAACAAGAAGACCTTCATAGATTTATGCCACTTAATGAAGAGTCAAGAATGGTTGTAAGACACAAGGCATATTCCAGTGGAGGAGCAGCTTAGGTTCTTCCTCGAAATTATTGAACACAGAGAAGGCCAATGTGTTGTTGGACATATCATGTCACACTCTCCAGAAATAATAAATCGGCATTTTAACAAGATCCTTAAAGCTATGTATAGATGGGCAGCGACAATGATAGTACCAATTATACCTCTTGACCAAACCCCGTCCTACATTAGGACTAAGGACAAATATTACCCTTGGTTTGACAATTGCATAGGTGTCATTGATGGCACACACATAGAGGCTTGTGTACCAACTGATGAGGAACAAGCTTATAGGGGTAAAACAAGGAGTGTTACTTAGAATATCAGGGCACTGTGTGACTTTAGTATTAGATTCACCTTTGTAGTTGCAGGTTGGGAGGGATCAGCTCACGAATCAAGAGTATTTACCAGTACTATTTTTGATCCAATGTCAAGGTTTCCCCAACCCCCATTAGGTAAGTATTATGTAGTAGATGCTGGATATCCAAATATGCTTGGATATCTTGGTCCTTATTAGGGAACAAGATACCATGTTCCTTCCTTCCTTATTGGTCCTTATCAAGGAAGGAAGGAGATGTTCAACTCAAATCATTCTTCACTAAGGAACATAATAGAGAGGACCTTTGGTGTGTGGAAGAAGCGATGGCTTATTTTGACAAAATTCCCACCATATAGTTTTAAAAAGCAATGTAAGATAGTGATTGTGTCCATGACCCTTCATAACTACATTAAGGAACAACAAGGATGGGGTAATGATCCAGACCTTAAGGATGCTTTGTTTGCTGAATGAGAAAATGATGACTTTGGGCCACCTTTACAAGAAGATGAGAATATAAGTCCAAACATTATACCTGATGAGGCAAGTATGACTATTGTACGTGATTCAATAAGAGATGCTATTGGAGACTATTTCGGTCTACCTCCGGTAACTAATTAGATTTTAATTATATACAACTCATTTTAAGCCTTTTGATATGAGTGAACATTAGGACATTTTGGTGTAGTTGATTGTAGCTATGGTGATGAGAATTTTTTTATATTTTATAGTCGAATGTGATACTGATTGTCTTGTTGAATATATAGATTTTATTAAAGTGCATTTAGTTGTGAACATTATATTACTGTGTGAATTATTAATTTCTTGTACTAGTGGTTATGAATCAGTCGAATATGATACTGATTGTCTTGTTGAATATATCGATTATATTAAAGTGCAATTGGTTATGAACATACATGTAACAATGTGAATTATTAATTTGTGAATTATGAATGGTCTTATAGAGATATTGTGTGAATTGTGATACATAACAGATCTCCTACATAGTCCCTTGTCAGAGAGCATTGTTGTTTACTTATATTTTGCAAATGTGTTTAACATTATTACAGGTCTTTTACATATCAAAAATATAAGGGAGACCCCGTCAAAATTTTAGTAGAAATTATGACTTAAATTAATTTTTGAATTATAAATTTATAATAATATTTTATAAATAATAATAAATATTTTTTATTAGCCGTGTCATATCCTACTTGTTAAAAAAAATGGCATGTCGCCGTTTTCGTATCCGTGCTTATTAGGTTAAGATTCAATCCTTCTGTATTTCATTAAGGGTAAAAGTGTCACAACTATTTAATTTTTTTCTAAAATTTGCCCCATCCAAACAAGCTTTCGGGGTGGCTTTTGACAAAAGCACTTTCGGAGTTGGCGTTATACGGGTCACGATTTAACTTTTCATTAACAAAAGCGCTTTTGTTTAAAAGCCGCTTTTTAACAAAGCAAAAGCAGTTGCAAAGGGCACCCTAAATGCATTCCATTCATTAAGCACAATTTGGGAAAGCAAAAGGATATTATTTTCCTTCTAAAGGAAAGATTGGTTCCACATATTATATGATTACGCAAACAATAATAATCTTTTGTTCATCAAAACGACTTCTATATATAACTAGCACTAAATATGAGATGAGCATACCTAGTTAGCGAAAAAAGAAAAATGTGGGAAGAACAAAACTATCCCCATATAGCTCAAAACTATAGCTACAACAAGGCCGTACAAGTTCAGAGCACTTTGTCGTAGGATAATTATATAACAAAGAGCTGAAACCGATAAAATATAATTTCTATTCCAGTTACATGAACCACAACTTCCTCAATCAACAACTCCATGATTCAAACAAAACAACCTTCAAATGCTTCCTAGGAGAAGTATCCTGTGCCATGTATCACCATATAATTTCCTGTGTTTACATCTTTTGCCACTGGTAACACTAGGAGTTCCTACAACCAACCAACAAATGTGATTTATCAGCAACCGTTGTCATAATAGCATATGGAGGAATATACATTTTCAGTCCTCGAACTTTTCGGCACAGTTCCTTCCATTCCTTAAAAAGCCAAACTGGCGGCCATCAAATCCAGCCTTGTCCATTTTCGTTGAATTTTCTACAAATTGAATGGATCATGTATTGGCCTTAACAATCTATAACTATCCATTCATCAATCTGCTAATGTCCTGATGGGAAAAAAATCATCCAAAAACAAAGAGATCTGCAATATATCATAATCATAATCAAGTAGCGTCTTTTTCCAACTATTTGGGGTCGGCAACAAGTATCTTACTCCTCTATTCAGGCCTGTTTTGGGCTACCTCTTTGGTAAGAGATAGTAAAGTCAAATCCTTTTTTATTAAAGAGATCTGCAATATATATAAACTTAAAAAGTGAAAGCTACAAATTATCTTCAATACATCCATAAAATGACTCTAACTCGGACTTGGGGTCCACTGTACATGACAATGTGATAGATTGATGCAAGTCAACTCATTGCACCTCTAAACTAAGCTTAGTTCAAATCCTAAACCCAAATCGATAGTTCAGCGTGAGTTTATCGTTCATAACAGACACGCAAACGCTAGACAATTATTGAGTTGATCCAAAAGTTTTTTGCGTCACCGACTATATTAATGTAGTTTTTATTCCATATCGCAACATGCTGAAGTTCCAACTTCTCAATGAACATTTCTTTCACCCACTATATCCATACAGTTCCATGCTGCAAAAAGAAGAAATTCCAATTCAAATACCTAAGCCTTCAAACAAACAACTAGCAGAGCTCACAACTTTCAAATTTGACTCTCAGGAAAGGTATATAACGAATCTCGATAATCTTGTTCCAGCTAGCTTTTTTATCGTCCTATCTTTATGATTTTGGTCAAACCCTCACACTCTTGAATGACACACTTATACAGTTGGGTGTTCTTTCAGTAATAAACTGCAAAATAAATCTAGTATTCTGTGTTTCCCAGATTTGTGCAGAACATGTCTTCCACATAACCATTTCAAGCTCAAACTTACCCAAGATACAAGCATACTAAGCCTATTTACTTTAAGCATTAAATAAAAAAGTTTTAACACAATTAACTACACTAACATTTTTAGCCAAAGAAAAACTACTATAGAGTTAATATCAGGCACTGGAGAGATGCATATGGACTTAAATAATACATGCCGCATGTGAGAGAGTGATAAAAAGTTCATACCCCACACCAATAACCTCATACGCAAATACTAAAAATGTGTTATATAAGCCAAATGAGAGCGATCTCATTTAAACTTCTCTCTTCTCTCTCTCTCTCTCTCTCTCTCTCTCTCTATATATATATATATATATATATATATATATATAATTTTTTTTTGTCTCCTCTGAAGCTGATTCTACATTTAAGAAAAACAAAAGTTTGCAGTACTCAATTCTGCTTTTAAAACAGCCCCATGCATGACAAGTAACTATACCATTCAGAATGGCAAAGTCTATTTTAGCACCAAAAAAAAAAAAAAAATAGAAAATCTCATTTATCAACACTACAAAACTTCAAAGCCTACAGAACTGGGGAAACGTCGCACAGTCTGCCACTCTGCATAATTCATTCTTCTTTTAGATTATCAGTAAATCGCATAATCTAAATTGTGTTGTCCCCAGACTAGACATCTCTAAATTACCACCAGACAACTTTCTTCCATTTGCTCTGTGCCACAAAACTCACGCTAAAGCTAGATTTTTACAAGAATACAAACATTACTGCCCTAATCACTTCCATAATCCTAAATTCAAGTCCCATTAGATGCATAAGCTACTACTTAGGGGCCGTTTGGGGCGTGAAAGTAGCAAGTGGATTTTGGACATCCACTGTAGCATCCATGTTTTTTCCATATCCAGCCTGAAACACGACCTGTAGCATTTGCTTTTAATTACGCCCCAAACGGCCCCTTATTGCGAATCCATTGCAGACCAAACATCAAGTAAAATCAATCACTAGGAGGTTCTAACAAACAATAATTCTAGACAACTTCCTTCAATGTGCTCTGGGCCATAAACCTCACATTAAAGCTAGATTTATATAAAATTCGACCATCACCTGCCCTAATCACTTCCCCAATCCCAAATTCCTAAGCATAAGAGGTTCTGACACCCAAAATTCCAAATTAAACGCAAGAAACTCGAAAAAGATTCGATATTTACCTCGTTCATTTACAGTATCGATCCGCCTTCTTCCGAACCCGATCATCCAGCGCGTCCTCCACCGACGTCGCCTTCGCCTTGGGTTCGTACCCGAACTTCTTCGCCTCCACCGGAAACAGCTCGTCGTACTTCATCTTCTTCGCCGCGTCGATCGTATAAATACCCTCCCCTCCTTCCCTTACTTCTGAGGCGTCGGAATCGGCGGGGACTCCGGCGACGGCGCCGGACTCGGCGGGGTTCTCCGCGTCCAAGCTGTCGGCTTTAGGGTTTGACTTGGGCTTCTTCTTGGTCTTCTTCTTGAGGCTGGACTGGCGGACGGCGAGGTCGCCGCCCTTGAACGTCAGCCGCCCTCCGCGCGCCCGCTCGTACGCCTCCGACATCGCCGCCGCCGCCACAAATGGCCGGGGATGTTTCCCCCGCCAAATTGTGAGGTTGAGAGATGCCGATGGGCTGGGTTGGTGAGTGGACTTTTATGGGCTTCAAGCCCAATTTTGTAAGAGGCCCAGGCCCACAACTTGGCTACATTACATGTTTATCACTTTATCCTTTATATTGGCAATGGCTTATCCTCATTTTGCCTGTTGTTGAGCTAAAAAAAACATCATATTATTATATGAAAATTTTTAGTGGAACTAGAATTATAAATATAAATGGTTATGGTAAATAATAATATGATACTGCATCATGTTATCATATTATCATATCAATATTATAAGATATGGTAATAACATCAGATTATCATATCAAAACTACAATCATAATAATATGGTAATAATATCATCATATTATATCAAAACTTTGTTCTATATAACATCACCATTTTCGGGGAACTACAAATATGTCGATCATATTATAATATCAAAACTTGTACTTTGTTCTATCTACCATCACCATATGTACCGAATCAAAACTTTGTTCTATCTAACATCATCATTTGTCGTGGAAGATTGGTAAATCTCCAAATGGAAAGAATTGCTAAACCTAAAAAAATATGTATACATAGAAGAAAAAAAGTCTAAAGTGGCAGAATTTTTTCTATAAAAAAAGCAGTGGTGAGGATAAAGGAGAAGCCACCGGAATGGAACAGAGTGCAGGGCACACTTGTGCAGCAGGAAAATTAATTTACCTTCCCTATTGTAATTGTTTGTCCGCTCCCAGGTCTCCTCCCGTGACCACAACATAAAATACTAGCTCCGTCCTGTTTTAGATGGCCCATATGGTCAATTTAAGTGGATTTTTAACCTCTTCTTCCCTATTACTTAGGTTTCTACTATCTAATAAAAAAAACGTTGGAGCATCTAAAACAGGATGGAGAGAGTAACTCTTTTTCCACGTACATCAACTGATCCCCCTCAAACACATGGACTACACAAGTAAATTGAAAAGTCTATGGACATAGTCAGATCTATAATTGTCATGCCTCGAAATTCCCAGCTTCGTCAGAGTGCGAAAGTCGTCCCTTATGCAAATAGTCTTGAATCCGAAAACTCGGGCACGTGACCGAATACTCGATCATCCAGTCAATTACAACATCACGAAAGGATACACAATTAAAAATACTCAGTCTTATGAATCAACATAATTAATCAATATAAAATAAAAATCCATAATATCAAATTATCCCATAATAAAAGTCATTAAAAGATCTCTTAATAAAATCACTGAAAGTTTTCGGCACACATGCCATCAATATCACAATTATTTAATTTAAAAGAAAGATAAACTTCATGTTTGTCCAATTGCAGTTTTCAAGCTTTTCCTTTAAGTATAACTTTCTCCAAATTTACTCCTTATCTACGCCTGCATCATGAGTTGCAAAAGTATTCCGAAGAAATACCCAGTGGGATGCAAAAACCCACACAAGCACAGGAGATACAATATATAGCAAGGAAAAGAATTCAAATGACAACTGGATAATCAACAATAATTGAACTAAATATAAAAATTCTATTATCAGGAAAATATCATCAATTATCAGGACTCCAAAATAGCTAAAATATATGGAGAGAATATCATTCACTAAGACTCCAAACATCGAAATGTATGGAGATATAGTTTTTGCTCTCAATCATCACCACCCACATGTGGTTACTTACCATATTATCCTAGAGGTTCTCTTTTTGGAACCCTGCCATGTCTAGGATATTGGCCTCATCAATGTTTACAGACACAATAGGCAGAGATTGCTAGACCTTCTGTAATGTCTCAACAGTCTACAAACGTACGTATATGCCTCTCTCTGGGCAAGAACCTATTAAGGATCAAAGATATAATCTCTTAATACAAGTATTTTTTAGTATTATGAAACTATCAACTAGACGGAATCTATAATTGCTTTTATGAGCATACTATGAAAGTCTTCACTCAGGTACTCTTGAGACTACGCGTCTCTCATCCTGGAAAACTTATTTAACTACCTCTAATGGGTGAAGACTCGCGAGGTCCGTATAAATAATTACTGGAACAATTAATTACTCAAAGATAGAGATATAAAAATATATCATATGTAAAGAACACATTCGTTTTGATAACCGACCCACGAAAGGAGTACAACGAAGATTTTCATACCTCTTTCCAACATCAGTTTCACGAAGGAGTATCGATGGGTTTTCAAATACTTTTAATAACTTACATCATGCATAGCCTTAGATAGGAACATCCCCGACATTATTTGGGTCCACACTTCACAATTCCAAATTCAAAGCATGATAATAGGCTTTGAGAGTTTGGTCTCCAATTGGAAACTCAAACCGACTCCAAGCTATACGTAAAGATCAATGGCAATTAGAATTTTGTCACCTCTAATTACCCCATGATATTAATCTTTTTAATAGAATATCCTTACTGTAAAGTGTGCATAGAAAAAATGAAATTCATAATTAGTCAATTTGTTTTGCCTATATAAGTTCGGTAGTATACCTTAATGTGTTCCTCCTCATTCGTGCCCATAATATATGCCATGTACCTATTGCAATTATTTGTGAAAATCATTTTGATGATTGAGAATGAACAAAACTTGACACTAGCAAAGTACTCACTTTTGGGAAAATCTCTCCCGGAAGGGGACTAATATCCCATATATGTAGAAATGGCAAGAAAGCTAAAGCCTAAATGCACATAACTCAGAACTCACCAACTTTCATGACTCTTGTCCTTAGCTTCTTTCTCATACTTTTGTATTGTCCGATCATCAACCTGACCACTGAGGAAAAGTATTTGCCCTCCAGCTGCAGATTTTCCAGCATCTGCCATATGTAGCCAACATAGAATTACTTCGAAAAAATCATTTTAAAGACATGTATTAGTCTTACACCCTTAACATATTCAAGTAACCAACTATAAACCAAGAAAAGAAATTATGGAATCCGCTCTCACACACAATCAGGAACAAAAAAATTCAACTTTGCACAAAGCACTATCATTCTACAAACAAAAATAGAAATTTAAAAGCCAAACTGCAAGGTACAAGGTTCATGGTTTGTGCAACATCAACTTACCAACGTGACCAATAAGACAACATTCAAGTGTCGTTTCTCGTTCTCTTCTACCTCACCCGGTTCTTCACTTTCTCGAGGAGCAGGCACCTCTTCAGTTTTATCTGAAATTTGACCCAAACGATCAAAAATAGATTACATATCAATCCATTTGGTGACTTTATTCTTAAGCTTTAAAACTAGTGTTAACTTTTATTAAAAGGCTAAAACTATATGCATCTCAAAAAAACAACTATATAAAACGCATACCTTTCTGGTTCAACTGTAACGAATGAAGGCTTGATTGAACCTCTTCTACGCTATCTAAAAAGGCCACATATAAAAGTGAAGATGAAATAATTAATCACAACAAAATTCACATTAAACATGCTTAAGCTTCTGTAAAAACTATGCCATATGAGCGAATAATGGCAGTTTGCTGATAGCAACAATTCATGTGGCAAACCACAATATAAACGGTCAGCTAGGCAATTGTGGTGCAGTCATAAAAAAAGTCTCAAAGAAGAGGACGGTGGAACCAAGCTATACTTCACAGAACTAAATCCTGGATACAATTATAGAACAAAATATTTACACACAGGAATATATGATTTCCAACAACCAACCAGTAGCTTCCTCATCTGAGGACAGAACTTTCTCCTGTTCCATTTGGATGTCTCCATCTTCATCAAGATGAGCCTCATTTCCCAATTGCTTCTCCCTTAGATCCTCAACATCCTCCAGAAAATCGAGATCCTCCTTGTCTGAGATCCATATATCAACATGTAATCACGAAAGCGCAGTGACACTATCAGATTCACTTCCAATAAACAGAATTCACTAACAAAAAAAGGCAATAACTAACCAAAATAAAGACCAAATTGATAGGAAAAGGAGCACCTGGATCCAAATTGCATCGTAAAAAATAAATGAGAACATCAAAATTGGTGCCAAAAAAAATGAAAAAATATCCGCCAATTTTCCACACACCTCAAAACAGAAAAGAACACAAAATAAAAACTCAGCATGATTATAAAAGAAAGTAACAGCATCAATTTCACTTCCAAAAAAAACTGACAAAAAATAAAGTTCCCCAACGATCACACTAAAGAAAACAAGTAATTGGATTCAAATCAGAAAGTATATTTACACTTTACTAGTTAATACTGGTTTACAACAATGTGTACAATGAAAACGATGACTATATAGTAATCACTGAACTTATTATATTTAATAATTGTGTACAATGAAAACGATGACTATATAGTAATCACTGAACTTATTATATTTAATAAAAAAACTAATAACTGAAGATAGGAACTAAATATTATTATCAAACCAGCCTTACGAATCGCATAGCAACCACAAATGTTGCTCTAAGGGTGCCATGTAGAATGGCATCCCATAAAGTTCAAAGTTCATAGTATTCCAAGGAGGTTCCTCATAACTGCTAGGTGAAAAACATACTTTCTGTCTCATATTAATAGCTCCATTTAGAAAAACAGCAACTATATTGAATGGTACCCGGTAATATCATGAATATTAATACTTTTTGCTGATTCCAAGGTACCCAACCGCTTAAATTGATGCAAATAGAGCTATTAATATGGGACAAAAAAATTTCCTAGAATTGAACTCCCGCATAGAGATTTTTAAATATTAGAACAAGAGCTGCATAATAACACTCTCTCCGGTCCACATTAATTATCAGAATTGGAAATCCAAGATGAACTAATATTACTTCATTTCTCAGTCACAATTTGGATAATTAATACTCCCTCCATTACTGTGAACATTTGAAAAGAGTTCGTTTTTACTGAATCGTGGGGCCCACATCAGGTCAGGTGACCTCTCCCCAAACATTTTCTCCACTTGTCCTTTCATGTTCTTGAAATCCTTTGTGTTCAGTTTTACCTTTTCACTCATTGCTTTAGGCATGTGATTTATTGTTCTTCAAGGCACATTGTTGTAAGATTGTGGCGTGCGGTTGGTGATGTGAGCTTGCATTATGCGCCACGAGATAGAGGGAGATTTGATGGGTGGGGGAGTGAGACATGATCATCCGAATGCATGGAAAATCGTCTCGCCGATATATCGGTATCGGGCCTAAACCGATACATCGATACCCATCAATATCGTTTTTTTAAAAAATTCCAAATATCGATATATCGGTATTTTTTAATTAAAAAAAAATTTTTTAAAAAAAAATTTTTCAAAAATTTTCAAATTTTTTTTGAAAAATATCGCCGAATATCGGTATTTTTTAATTAAAAAAATATTTTTTTAAAAAAAAAAAATTTTCAAATTTTTTTTTTTGAAAAAAAAATCTTTCTTGTTTGTTTTCTATCCTAATAGGCATATTTTAAAATTTATTCTTTGTTTAAATTAGTATAACTCATTTTAGAAGTTAGATTGTGAAAATATACGGTAAAAACTAGTTTTTGACTACCGATATTTTTTTACACAATATCTCCGATATATCTCCGATATTTCGTCTCTTTGGCCGACCGATATTTTACCGATATCCGATACGACATTCCATGTCCGAATGTGAGATTCAACCTTAGGACGCACTCAAATTGGTTCTCACGTGACAAATCTCAAATGTACATAGTATTTTTGAACAATTTTTTTTTCCAAATCTACATAGTATTTTCAAACGGAGGGAGAATCAAATATGGGGTGTGTGAATAATATACACAAATAACAAGTTTACCGATAATCACTTTCTGAAAGCCTAAATTCAACAGTTTTTCATGTATTTTCAAAAAAAGATCTTTTGTTAGACTCATATCTAAAAGAACTAGCAAATATCTCATTGAACAGTTAGTTCATTCCAAAATTACAACTACAGACAATTAACACAGGAGAGAGGAAGTAATATCCACATATAACAAATTCACTGAGAATCAGTTTCTAAGAGCCTAAATTCAACATTTTTCTATGCTATACTTTCCAAAAACGTTTCATTAGACTCAGACCTTGTTAGAAATAAAGATTTATGTTTCCTCACAGCTCAAGCTTTTGGGAAACTTGGTTATATTACATGGCATCGGAGCTCCAGATTCTAGAAGATCTAAGTTTTAATCTCGCTTGAGGTATTTATACCCTAATTATGTTCCACGTGCCATGCTTGGTGGATGCTTGCACGTGAAGGGGGATGATAGAAATAAAGATTTTTGTTTCCTAACAGCTTGAGCTTTTGGTAAACTTAGTTATCTTACAGACCTATAACAAGTAGCAAAAATATCGCTTTTGCCAAAATAGCTAGTTAAACACGATATTTAAGAATATAATTTCCAATGCAGGGAATTGAAATTGATTTATATACACTAATAACAAGTTCAAACCATGGCCCATTGAATCAGACTACTGCGATTCTCTCACAGATAATCAGTTTTTAAAAGCCTAAATTTCACATTTTCTATAAAATATATTAAAAAAAACTTCATTAGAATTCCAAAAACTTGTGTCAGACTCCTACCTAAAACAAGCAGCCTAAATATTGCGTTAAACAAAAATAGAGGAAATAAGAAACCAGAGAGTGAACAGTTCTCCCTCCATCTGCAATTCGTAGTAATAATCGCTTTTCCAAAAAAATGAACTAATTTAAGTTCGTTTTGAAAAATCAAATGTTACTACTATTCCGTCCGAAATTATTAGTAACATTGGGTTTTCCAAAATGAACTGATTTTAGTTCATATTGAAAAATCAAATGTTACCACGAATTTCAGAGAAAGGGAGTATTATACTCCCTCCATCCGGAATTATTATTAATATTTAGTTTTCCAAAATGAACTAAAAAATTAGTTCATTTTGAAAAACCAAATGTTACTATTATTCCATACAAATGGAGTATTATACTCCCTCCGTTCATAATTATTATCAACATGTTATGATCGTATTATAATTAGGATTAGAATTAGTTTTATTCATTAGTTGGATTCCTAGTACTAGACTCTCCTATGTAAATTAGGACTGTAGTTTAGAGTCTATAAATATGTAAAGGGTCTTCCCTAATTAACTTCCAAAGAAATCAATGAAGCTTATTTACTAGTTTAGTATTAGTTTCTTAGCCATAATCCTACTCTTTCTCCCCTTTCTCCTATGATGGATTCTCATATAGATCACTGTCTACATCATTGGTATCGGATAGATGATAAATCCTTTAATTTCCATGAGGTGATCCTTTACTTTCCTTTAAAAGTTGAGCCTCTAACTGGATCAGATAGATGATAGATTGAGTAAACACATACATGCATATAAGTACATACAGATGAGCAAACAAGTTGTTTGATTCATATTAATTTAGATAGTGATTTATTGAAAGAGGCCCGGTAGCCTCCGGGCGCCCGGAGAGGGGCTTCTCTCCGGGCGCCGGAGGCTCAACCGTCGGATCTCATCCGATGGTTGAGCCCTTTTCCCCTCCCCCTCTCTCCCTCCCTCTCCCCCTCTCCCTCTCCCTCTGGCTCGACGGAGCGCCAGCCGCCCCGGCAACCCCTCTTCCCTCTCCCTCTTCCTCTCTCCCCCTCCCTCTGGCCCCGCCGCCCCGTTGACCCCGGCGAACCCCTTCCACTGGCCCCGGCGACGCCCCGCCGCCCCTCTCCCTCTCCCTCTCCCTCCCTCTGACTCGATGGGGCGCCCCTCTCTCCCCCCTCCTTCTCGCACCCTCCCTCTCTGGCCCTGGCGACCCGCCCCGCCGTCTCCTCTGGCTCGACGGGGCGCCCTCGCCGTGGCGGTGTGGCGGCGAAAGGTGGAAAGCAGAGGGAGGGGTTGCCGGGGTCGACGGGGCGGCGGGGCTAGAGGGAGGGGGAGAGAGGAAGAGGGAGAGGGAAGGGGGTCGCCGGGGCAGCGGGGCGCCCCGTCGAGCCAGAGGGGTGGGAGGGGGTCACCGGGGCAGGGGGCCGGCTGGCGCTCCATTGAGCCAGAGGGAGAGGGGCTCAACCGTCGGATGAATCGGATTTCATCTGACGGTTGAGCCCCGGGCGCCCAGAGAGAAGCCCTCTCCGGGTGCCCGGTGACTACCTTTAGCCTTATTGAAATCTTACATCTTAAATATATACATAGATATATGAAGAGGACCGGTAGCCTCCGGGCGACCGGAGAGATCTCTCCGGTCGCTCGGAGGTTCAACCGTCGGATCAGATCCAATGGCGCCCCCATCCTCTCTCCCTCCCTCCCTCCCTCCCTCCCTCACCTCCATCTGGGCACCCAGCCCCAGCTCGTCGCTGACACCGGCAGCGACCTTGTCTGGGTCCGCTGCTCCGCTTGCTGGAACTGCTCCCGCCACGCGTCCGGATCAGCATTCCTCGCTCGGCACTCAACCACGTTCTCCCCACTTCACTGCTACAGCCCAACGTGCCGGGAGTCTCTGCCGCCATCTAAGCCGCTTCCCTGCCGGCGCAGTCGCCTCCACAGCTCGTGCTGGTACCAGTACGAGTACGCAGATGGATCGTCCATGTCCGGGCAGAGGGTGTAGTCCATGTCCGGACGATCCATCTGCGGCAAGAGGGTGTAGTCCATGTCCGGACCGGGTGACCCCATGTCCGGGCAGATGGATCGTCCATGTCCGGGCAGAGGGTGTAGTCCATGTCCGGACGATCCATCTGCGGCAAGAGGGTGTAGTCCATGTCCGGACCGGGTGACCCCATGTCCGGCGCAGATGTACGTGCCGGGAGTCTCTGTAGCAGATCCCCCAGCCCAACTTATTTGTTGGGTTAGATTGGTGGGGTGGGCTTGGGCTTATCTGGGTCTAGTAACTGATTGACAAAGCTCCACTGTTCTCATTGATTGAGCTGAATTCTGGATGTTACATTAGGCGACCCTTTAGTGGGGTAGGAAAACAGGAGTTTCTTTTTCTTTAGGTGGTGTCACAAAAACAAAGTCCATATTTTTTCTTGTTCGGGTTTGTCAGAGGTTCAAGCCTGTCATTGGACTCGATATCTATTTTGTAATCCACTTATCTCACACTTAACCAATATATATACTCCCTCTATTCGGATTTACATTGTAGATTTTGAAAAGTCTTTATTTTTATTGGGCTATGTAATCTACTGAGAAGTCAAGTGACCTCTCCAAAATAAACGACTTACGAATAGGCATTCTTATCATATATCCAACTCTCTGCCTATTCTTTAATTCCCTCTTCCACAAAGAAGTTAATAACAAAACTTTACAATATCTCTAGTTACATGAGAATCCTCAAATGAGAAGAGTAAAGTATAACACTTTTTTTCCACAAATGGAAAAAGTAATTTCGAACGGAGGGAATATAAGTGGAATTATTATGTTCATATCCAGAATTGTTGGGTCCGATAAATGAATTACCATAATCCCTGAGAAGGCACCTAACTAGGTTCTCGCCCTTGTCTTCCTAAAAACAACTTTTCACCTTCAGTTTTGTCATGACCCGTATTTTTAAAACTTTTATTAAATCAAAGTAGTAGCAGGAAATGTAGAGGATTATTCCTCTATACGATAAATCATTAGTTGAAATTTATCGACTAAACATCTAGGCCGTGATAACTGGGGTTCACAATTATGGATACAAAACTATATATACGTATAATATTACAAAGTACAAAGTCGATTAAACCAATGTAAGTCCTCTATGTGCAAGTCCGTAATCCAACTCAAAATACACTAAAAAGTAGTTGGCGCTCACGCCTTATTACAAGGTCTTGAACAAACCAGAAAGTGAAGATATATTAAGAAGCTTTCTGAACGTCCTCACAACCAAGCCGTCGAATCCCCAAGTGCCACGTGAAGTTAGTTTTCCACGGAAGCACCTACATCACAAAAGAATACTGAATATAAAAATATTCAGTGAGATACTGTAACACAATCATCAACAAAACTAGATTTTCATTAATATTTTATGCAACCTATTACAGAATTCCATTTGATTCTTTTATTTTATGCAAAGTCTTTTATTGCTTATCAAGTTCATGTTCAATAATTAAGTCTTTGTCCCATACAGATAGACTTAATGAATGTCATTCCTACATGACATACAACACGAAAACACAGTGACTATTACTCTGGTTACTACCGGTAATTACGGCACACCCTAAATCCCTCAAGGATGACTGTCTCGCCCATTCCTTACCTTAGAAGGTATGACTGTCGGAAGGGTCTAGCTCCACATCAACTCCTGAACTCGATGTGGGTTGGGAGAACGCAACCTTCCAGGATGTTAACGCCTTCAATGTGCACAGTAAACCACATAACATCAATTGCTCTGGGGTGGGTGCAGAACTTCCACCAAAGGGAAGATGTAAATGCTCTATCTAAAATTCATAGAAAAGAAGCAAACAGCTTAAGCCTGGCCCATAGAAGATGTAAATGCTCTCTTTAATATCTATAGAAAGATGAAAATAGTTTAAGCCTGGCCAATAGAAGGTGTAAATGTTTTATCTAATATCCATAGAAAGATGGTCAATAGAAGGTGGTCCTCATCAGGTACCACTGACACAAAGCTTCCACCTAAGGGAAGATGTAGAATAAAAGTGCAGAGCTTCCACCATAAGGAAGATGTAATACAACCCCAACCAATATTGCGTGAACCTTAGCAGGTATCACTGTATTACTACCATGAACCCCTATTAGAGTTATAGCATAGAATTCCAGACTTCTGGCTTATTAGCCAAATAGATAATTTGACCTTTGACTTAACAGCCAGTTGGTCACTTGATCAGAATTCACTTACACTCATAACCTGACTCCTAATCCCAATGGCATTTTAGTCTTTATTTTGATTAAGTTTTTCCAACCTTCAAGCTTAATCATCATATCATCATTTTATTACCTTTCATAAAATGACTATTTATATTGGACACAGTTTTCCCTGAATCAGAGACCATATTTTTTTTAGAGAATAAATATGAATTTAAAAATAACTTAAATTGAGCCAAATGTGGTTATCAATATGGGACACACAATTCCCCTGATGTCTATCAATATAGGACAGAGGGAACTAGAAAGGTTCTAGAAGTTGGCGAATAAGAAATGAGGTAAGAGTTACAAAAAAGGAGTAAGAATTAAAAAACGTTGAAAAATAATCTCACTTATGGGAAAACAATGACAGATTCTCAAAAATCCGAGTGGCGTAAGAAGACCGGCGGTCTTTCTTTTCTATAAAAGGAAAATGTACAAAAAAAATGAATGAATATAAATGATAACAATTGGAATTTATAAACACTTGACCACATAAATGAATGAGTATAATGAAAAAGACTGATTCGCCTCAAGGACATACAGCTCTTTTTGTTTAGTTTATTAGTGTTCGTCACGCGCATATGAACTGTTCGATAAAATGCTCGTGTGTGTGTGTGTGTTGGGGAGGGGGTGTTGTTGTTACTTAGAAGTGTGTGTTTATTCTGTTTTAATGTTCTTTAAGTTATTTGTGGTAGAAAGGACATTTGCGTGGATCAAGAAGGACTGCAAGAATTCTTGCTGTGCGCTTGAAGTGCATTGGGTAAACATCATCGAGGTTACTTGGATAAGTTGAACAAACAGCTTGAGAATGACAATCCCTTGTATGGATTCACCTTGGAGGAATTAGTGAAAATGACCAACAATAATGGGAATCCGTTGCCGGATTTTAACAATGCAGCACAGGTAACTCAGTTTGATTTACAGCTTTATTGTCCTTGAGAAAAATGTTTTCTACATCATATGCGAACTTTCCCTGGACCTAATAAGGCTTTTTATGGCGTGAAAATTTCAGAGATGTATAATGTGATGATTCAAATGCGGTATATAGAGTCAAATGCGGTATATAATCCATGCCACCGACCCAGATAGCTGGGATAAGGCGTATGATGATGATGATTATGTGGTGATTCAGTGTGTTTGCAGTTTAGCTGAAAAAATTTGTAATGGCCACCTTGCTAAAAAAACTCAATTTGATATACAGCTTTAGTAGCCTTGAGGAAATGCTTTCTACATCATGTGCGACAAGCTAAAAAAACTTATTAGCGAACTTGCTTTGCACCTGATAAGGCTTTTAAGGGCGTGAGAATTTCAGATGTGTAGTATGTGGTGATTCAGTGTGTTTGCCAGTTTAGCTGAAATAGTACGTGATGGCCACCTTGCTAGATAGATATGCCAGACCCAACTGTTCTACTTTTCTGATACATCCTCGCATTTCAAGTGATATGCGTGCAGACATGATCTCTGATTCACATGCTGGGTTCAAACTCTTGAACTATGCCTTTGCAGGTTTGGAACCATGATTTCTTTTGGGAGTCTATGCAGCCAGATGGTGGCAAAATGTCATGGGGAGGTGTCCTTGAGCAGATTGAGAAGGATTTTGGTTCTTTTCCAACTTTTAGAGAGCAATTTGTGTTAGCAGCTCTCTCATTGTTCGGTTCTGGATGGGTGTGGCTAGTTTGTAAGCTATTCTAACTCAAATCTCTCAACTAGTAGTAGTATGTGTGCTAATAATACTTCTTTCTTGAAGCAGAGATTGTCCTGCTGTTTCAGAGAGACATTTTTGTCAAACATCTTCTTTTATTTTTCCTTGTCATTGATAGTGAAAACCCAAGAGAAAAAGCTTGCAGTTGTTGAGACGTCAAATGCTGTCAATCCGCTTGCAGTGATAACCCTACAGCAGATTCCTACACATTTCCATACACAGCTGATGTGTATGGAAATGACTGTGTATGGAAATGAGTGGGTGAACTGATGCGGGGTGAACTGATGCGGGGTCACCCACTCATTTCCATACACATCAGCTGTGTATGGAAAATGTGTAGGAATCTGCTGTACAAATATCATTTCCCAATCCGCTTGTTCTTGGTGACGTTGTATATTAATCTGTGACCTTATTTCTTCAATTTTCTACTTAAGTTTCTGGTTTCTGCATCATCTATCATATTAACTGATCATTCTAGCTAAACAAGATGAGCACTTTCTTTTTGCAGCCCATCATTTGTCTAGATATGTGGGAAGTAAGTTCATCCCCTACTTGTCCTTTTTAAAGATATATTTCATCTCATTGCCAACGTTTCTTAATATTTTGATTAGTCTTTTTTTCACTGTAATTATGATTACTTATACTGTCCTTTCTCTACCCTGCAGCACTCATATTATCTCGATTACAAGGTAAAAAGAATGGATCAAACAGTTGGCTTAGGAAAGATGATATTTAATGAATGTAGAAAGTAATTAACTGATACTAATCTTACAGACTATCTCTTATATATTCTTACAGAATGACAGGAAAATATGTGAATACATACATGAACAACCTGGTATCATGGCAAACAGCAACGCAGATGGTACGTGCAGAGGCTTTTGTAAATCTGGGGGAGCCAAAGATTCCGATGGGCTGAGACTTCTCATGCGTTAATGTTGTATCAGTTAAAACTGTGTCAAATTTCGGCAATGAGTTATTTATACTTAGTTTACACGTTACACTATTTTTTTTGGGTAATTACTTTACACAATTGACATCTAGAAGTTGCAAACAGTTGATTCAAGTAACTGCTGGAGGTCCGTAGTGCTTTTCAGTCTTCTTCACCTCAGATGGACCATATTGGGCATTTTGGGGCAACTGTACCAACGAGTAGTTTTGCACAGAAAGCCACAATGCTACAATGGGGGGCTGCAGAGGTAGAAAATGGGTGTGGTTCTTGAATTTGGCCACTTTGTAAAATATGTTCCTGTATATCTCATAGCAGTGAGCTGAACTTGCTCCAAATTGTTATTTAATGGGCAGGTAGTCATTGCATAATCCAGAAGGCGCATAAGTCACCAATTCGAGAAGTTGATGAAGATGACCATATAAGCAAGAATCTTACTCACAAGGCAATCGAAAACAGATTTAGATGTGAAGCCTGCTAGTGTTATCGCAACTTGTTTCACTGCTTCTTGCGAAGTGCTAGGGTTAAGGATTAGTGGCTTTAATGACCCGCAGCTAACTTTAAACAGGCAAATGAAAATGATAAGCAGTGGATTTTTAATGAAAAATGTTCCTTTGGTTTATATCTCCATGCTTTTGTTGTTTTTGCCTACCAATCCTCTCGGGCACGTACAAGGTCCACAACTCCCAAAAGAATCAGGGTTCAAACTCATGATCTCCGCTTTAGGAAGTGTCTTAACCTGTAACACCCAAAAAATTGGTACGTTAACTAAAAGTTTCTATTTTAGGAAACTGTTCTAAAATAGGAAAGTTTTGTTGCTTGATTTGATTTCTGGTTATTCGATACGCTTTGATGTGTTATTCGATTTTTATAATGTGGAATTATTGTTATTCGCATGACTAATCGTGATAGAATTCTAGGACGCGAGGGTTAGTCCTGGCATTGGGAACAACATGGCGCTGAGACTAGCCTGATACCAGGGTTTGAGAACACCTGACGCCAGGAGTGGGGCCAAGCGCCAGGGCATGTGTTCACGGGATTAGAATCATATAGAATTCATAATTAGTAAGTTAATTTTGGTTTTGATGTGTGGTTCGTGGTCTACGCGAGATGGTGTAGCCAGTAGTGCAACCGTGGAACATAAGAGACATGTGCGCGAAGGACTCAAGCCTAGATGCAAGGGGCCTGTGTGCAGAGCCATGTGGCACTGGTTCAGGGGTGACTTATGAACGTGGATGACATGGCATGGAGTGATCACGAGTCGGTTGGAGTGAATCTTGGTGCAAAATCTACGGTTTGACCTAATCACGGTAAATAAGGTAAGTATCACGGAGGATCAGAAGGTTATCGGTTCGGTTGAGATAATTATGGAGAGTAAATCTTAACAAAATAGAAATTATTAGATCACCTTTTATCAGCCAATAGGAGGGTGGCATTTTGTGTAAGGTGGCGTCCTATTGGTTGGCTTTTATTTGGTAGTTTCCTAGTTGTGTAGGTGTTGGATTGGTTAAGGAAGGATCTTAATAAAAAGTTGCAACCTATCTAATTAATGGATTAAATTGCTGGCTGATCATATTTGGAGGAAGGGTTCTTATTGGTTGATGGAAATTTGGAATTAGGAAAGAACTAGATTAGGGGTAATCTTAATTGGGAAAGGCATTGACTATATAAGCCAAGGAGGATGCCGGCCCACGCATATGCACGCCAAGCCTTGTGACGCCAAGTCCAAGCCCTAGCCTCTTCTCCCCTTCCTTGCCACCAATTCCAACAACCTTGCATCTCTTCTCTCGACCTCTATTCTTGTGCAATCGAAGGAGTGGAGGCGCCGTTGCAAAGGAGAAAGAAGAGCTATGCGTGGAGGTGTAATTTGCGTACTTCTAAGTGGTAGGATGATTTTTCCTAACCAATCTGATTTAAACTCATTTTGCTTCATTCTTAGCATGATTATTTGATGATCCTATTGATGTTATCTCAGTGATAAAGTTATGTTAATGTTAGATTCATGAGAGATTCCTTGTTGTTTATCAAGTAAGAGTATCCATATTGATATATCTCGTTTAATACTCCGTGTTAGTGCATACATGCTTACCTTTGATGGAAATATCTATATGGTCATGTCTCTTGAACGTGGGAGGTCATAAAGTTCTCTTCTTTATTCTGTAATGTTCTGTTTTCATCGTCCTATATAGTTAAAGGATGCATTAATGATATTAAAAGTTTCATTAGATCAAGGGTGATGCCTTGAAACTAGCTTAATGTATCTAACAGCAAGTAAAGTCATGAAATCACCAAATTCAATAATGTACCAGAGTCTAGGATTACTCTAGGAGGTGAGTAATTAAGGGTATTAAGATTATATTATCATGATTATTGGGTATTAATACAAGGTTATATAAGCAATTAATGTCTTCTCGGCCAGAACTATTCCTGTGCCGACAGTGCTTAGTATAAAAATCATAATTAAATGTACAAAAATAAAAAAAATACACCGTCACTAAGGGGATAAATCTTCTGTAAAAGTTTCAGAGTCAGATACCTTTTGTATTGTCGTTGAAGTGTGTCTTAAGTGGGCTATACTGCATAAGACAGTTACTTGAATTAAGGTTTTCAATTACTAATAAGTACTATTACTTATAATATGATGCAATCTAATCAAAGTAATACTAATACATTATGGTAAGACCTCTTAAGGACTACTATTGTAAATAGGGTGAGTCCAAAAGACATTCTTTGGGATGAGTCAGCGTACCAGGAGCCAAGTCGTTCTTGTACATTGCGGTGTTGGTTTGAATATCTAGTTGGAGACCAAACCTTCTTAGATCATTCTTTCATATTAATGAATAATATAAATCTAGAATTTGAGATATTTCTATTGAAGGTAAGACATGATGCATGACATGTGACCTATGAGTGAAATTCATTAATACTCCTACATTGAGTCGTCCATTGGCTAGACTTTGAAATCTCATTCATATTCTTGGGAGGAACCTTGTGCGACTGAGAGCGATTATATATTCATACTCCATGAGTGAGTCATCGTGGTAAGAGTTACCCCATTCTCAAAAAGTTGAGACCTCTACTTTTGTTGAATTATTGTCCAATTTGACATTGACTTATTCTTTGACTAAGAGTTCTTTTTGAAGATCTCCTGGTGGAATCATAGTATGCTCACTAGTCATTGCTAGATCCATAATGATCTCCAACCTTTATAGAATATTGATTCCTTATTGCTTAAAGGGAGGCACATACGTACGTTTAGACTGGTTGACATTACAGAAGGTCTTCAGTGTCCGCTCATCGTGTCCGTAAACATGGATGGGGCCAGCATGCCTAGATGCGTGGCCGGGTTCCGAAGGGAGAACCTCTAGGATGTTATGGTATATTTTACCATATGAGGTTGGTAAATTTAGCAAGCAAAAATTGTAACTCCTTGCACTATGGATGCCTGTAGCCTTTGGTATTTTGACCATTCCCTCCTTACACTAATATTTGTTTGGAGTCTTATTGAGATTATTATTTCCCTACATTTTTTATTGGGACTGTTATCAATTGACCTTTTTGTTCAGGTAAAGTAAACCTTTAATTGGTCTTTCAGATAGTATATATTCCTGTTTATCTAAGCGATTTATTCTTCATATCTTATTTTGTCTTCCTTGTGGGTTTTTACATCCTACTGGGGTATTTCTATGAAATACTCATGTATTCTATGATGCAGGCTTTAAGGATCAGTAACTCAAGACTTTGCAGCTCGAAAAAGTGGAGCGGATTCGTGGAGGACGTTTTTGAAGAATTACTTTTATTTATTTTATTTCTTTTGCTAGAACTTTATTAGTGTGGGCCTTGATTTGATGCTTTATTTATTGTCAGTTTTAATTTATATGTTGTAATAATTTAAGTAGGGATCATTTGCTACATTGACAATGCTATTTAAGATTGGATGAAGAATATCCTAGTTCTTAATTTCTGAGTTTTGTTTATGAGTTCATAGTGATGTTGATAACACGTTCTTTTGCGAAGTTGTAATTAACCCAAGTGATCGAGTATCCGGTCGCATCCGAGGTTCCTACCTCGGCTTCTGATTGGTTTTGTAAGGCTTCTGCACTCCGATTGAGGTCAGGAATTTTAAGGCGTGACATAACCATCCCACTTACACTTCATAAACCACACCCAATTCCCTAGTTTCCATCTTAAATTGCTCCTTTATTGATCATTCTTACATAATCCAAAACATAATTTTGCAAATCCCATCATGCAATTAAAATGCCATGTAAGCTAGCCTCCACCACCATGATTAGCCTAGGCCAAAGTTGGCCATTGTCTGAGGCCAAGGCATGGAGAAGTTCTAGGCTGCACTCGGGCACCAGGGGGGATCCTGGAAGATCGACAGATGCAGTGTTCAAACTGATTAATGCAACAGATTCAAAGTTCCTATAGAAGTTTGTTGTATATTTGTAACTAATGCGTGAAGAATTGTAATTTAAATTCTTATGAATCAATTTTAGAGAATATGTGAAGAAGAAGAAGTTCGTTTCGATATGGAATTTCAGTCACACAAAGGCCAAATCAGAGGAACCAGACGAATTTCCTCAAGAGGAAGGGATTCCTGGAGGAAAATTGAGAATTCTTCACTTATTCTCTATCCAAACATGCTTCTCTGGAATGACGGCCGAATTGACGGAGAATCAGAAGAATCAGAATCCCTCATTCCCTGCCCAGTCCGGCTCCATTCCCCACCTACAATTTCCTCCCGTCCTTTTAGCGGGGCCCACCATCTCCCCCGCGGGACCCACACCCGTACCAAATTCCCAAGGCGAACAAAATTGGCGCTCGTTTTTCCGCCACCGCCTCCTCCGCCGTCTCCCTCGCTGTCGCCGTCCACCCCCCAAAAAATCAGAAATTTCAGCTTCTGATTTCCATAGCAGAACAAACCCTCGTTCAGCTGCTGAAAGAATGAAGAAGCGCCAGCTTGAGGAGATCTCCGACGACGAGTGGGCTGGCCACGACTTCAAGCTCTCCCGCGTCCTCCCCTCCCCCCACCCCAAGCCCAAGCCCACCATTGAGTCGTTCTCCTACCGCGGCGGCGCGGCCGAGTGCCACGTCATCGACGACAGCCCCGAAAATTCCGGAGAAATTCAGTGCTTGGACGACTCCGACGACGACTTCGACGCCGTGACGGAGCTCCGCGCGCGGCCGCCGGGGGTCCGCGCCAGGCGGTTCGTCGTGGCGGAGGATAGTGATGATGAGGTGGACGCCGCCGCGGCGGAAGTCGAAGAAATTGATGTGGATGATGATGTTGATGAGGATGATGTGGTGGGGAAGGCTCTGCAGAAGTGCGCAAAAATCTCGGCGGAGCTCAAGGAGGAGTTGTATGGTTCGTCGGTGGGGGCTACGGCGGCGTGCGAGAGCTATGCGGAGGTGGAGGCATCGTCCGCCGCGGCGAGGATCGTGACACAGGTGATTGAATGCTTGGAATTTAGTGGGAGTTTACTTGTTTTAGTGCTTGGAATTGATGAGGTGAGTTGTGTGTAGGAAGACATTGACGCGGCATGCGAGAGGGAGGAGTCAGACTTTGAGCCGACCTTGAAGCCGTACCAGCTTGTCGGCGTCAACTTCCTTCTTTTGTTGTACAGGAAGAACATTGGAGGAGGTATATGTTTGTTGCTATTCTTGTTTGATTGAATGCTGAATTCTACTACTGCTTTTAATTATTCAATAGTTCAAGTATAGATACTGCGACAATCGGCAATCTCTGCCATTGAACCCTTGTTTAAACTCAAGTAATGGTGCCATTGAAGTTTACATGTAGTAATTTTGACCGCTCCAATAGATGCTTGGTCTTCATTCAGGATCGGGGCGGATGCTTAGTCTTTTGCCAAGTTTTTAATAAAGTGAATTACATTGTCTCATAATAACTTTTGCTAACTATGCCTAATACGAACAAATTGTTTGTTGTTGTTTTCACATTTTTAATATGGATTGTGCAGCTATCTTGGCAGATGAGATGGGGTTGGGTAAAACTATTCAGGTAAGATTATATTTTTACCTGACATGTAGTAAAATGCTTAGTTTTAGGATGGAAATAACATAGACTTTGGTATTCTCTCAGGCTATCACGTACTTGACTTTGTTAAAACACTTGGACAATGATCCAGGACCACACTTGATTGTTTGCCCTGCTTCTGTTTTGGAGAACTGGGAAAGGAGCTCACTAAGTGGTGTCCATCATTTTCTGTCCTACAATATCATGGAGCTGGACGTGCAGCCTACTATAAGGAATTGAGTTCTCTATCTAGGGCTGGTTTACCGCCTCCTTTTAATGTCCTATTAGCTTGTTACTCGATTTTTGAGAGACACAGGTAATTGATGTTACTTGAGATATTTACATTTCATGTTGAAGTTCCATGTCAAAATTCTACCTACTGGAGGTTTGTTTAATGGTTACATTCTCTCTTTTGAATCATATGTATTTAGTTCCCAACAAAAGGATGATCGCAAGCTTCTGAAACGCTGGAAATGGAGCTGTGTAATAATGGATGAAGCTCATGTTTTGAAGGATAAGAATAGCTATAGGTGGAAAAACCTGATGTCAGTTGCACAAAATGCTCGGCAACGCTTGATGCTTACAGGGACACCGCTTCAAAATGATTTACATGTAGGTCGTTGCTTAAATTTGCTGGCTTTTTATAAATTCTTTTAATGCCAGTTTTATAAGCTTAGGATGAAGTGAGCGCACCACATTGTCTACAGGATTTAGCAGAAAGAAATAAAGTCAGAAGAAGAAAATAATACCAAATTACTAGTCAGATGTTTTTCCCTAGGGTCTCCAAAAGCTTCAGCAGGATATGTTCAACACAGAACCAAAAATAACTAGTTTCTTTTCATTAGCATTCTTGAAATTCCATATTCTTATCATTATATACTTGCAATGTGGAATTCAAGAACTTTCAACTCTTTACTGCTTCTTGTATGATATTATCCTCACTCCATTTTCAGATGCCAAAGATATTTTCTGATTTTTCTGTCTAGCGTGAAGCATTATGGAGCTCAGCCAATCTGACTTTTTTTGGCATTTCCCCCTCATTGAAGAATTTGAGGAATTATACGATGAGCTGAAGGGTGCACATCTGTCCCGTGTAGAATTACTTTAGGTCCAGTGGATTGGAAATCTATATGGGTACAGCAGTTTTAGGCCCTCTATCAAACTATTTTCACCACCCTTAAATAATTCCATTAGGATGCAAGCTCTCCCAGATGCATTGCTTTAATGTGAACATGCACGAACTGTTATATACTTATAGCCACTATTGGCACGTGATCTGTTGGTCTTTCAGCGGGCAGCAATATCACTATGCATTATGAGATTAACTGATAGTGAAAATTTAGTACATCAGAAAAAAAAAGTAAAATTTTATTGCCTAATTTTCACAATACTAATTTAACACACCTAATTCAAATGGTATGCCTCTCCAGGAGTTATGGTCATTACTAGAGTTGATGTTGCCTGATATTTTTGCAACTGGCGATGTGGATCTGAGGAAATTATTAAATGCAGAAGACAGGAATTTTATTGCACGAATCAAATCCATTTTAGGACCATTTATTCTGATCCAATCTGACATTTTTTTGGCATTTCCCCCTCATTGAAGAATTTGAGGAATTATATGGTGAGCTGAAGGGTGCACGCCTGTCCCGTGTAAAATTACTTGTAGGTCCAGTGGATTGAAAATCTATATAGGTACAGCAGTTTAGGCCCTTTATCAAAATATATTCAGCACCCTTTAATAATTCCATTAGGATGCAAGCTCTCCCAGATGCATTGCTTTAATGTGAACATGCACGAACTATTATATACTTATAGCCACTATTGGCATGTGATCTGTTGGTCTTTCAGCAGGTAACATTATCAATATGCATTATGACATTAACTGATAGTGAAATTTTAGTTACATCAGAAAAAAAGTAAAATTTTATTACCTAATTTTCACAATACTAATTTGACACACCTAATGCAAATGGTATGCCTCTCCAGGAGTTATGGTCATTACTAGAGTTCATGTTGCCTGATATTTTTGCAACTGGCGATGTGGATCTGAGGAAACTATTAAATGCAGAAGACAGGGATTTGATTGCACGAATCAAATCCATTTTAGGACCATTTATTCTGAGGCGTTTAAAGTCAGATGTAATGCGGCAGCTTGTTCCAAAGATACAAAGGGTAATTTTTATGGTTTCACTTCCAAAGTTTCTCTCCTTTTTTATTTTTATATAAAGCAATGGCGTGTTGAAAGTACCTCTTGCCTGTAGAGGGAGAGGTCCCAGGTTCGATTTGGCCCTGGGGCACCTTGTTTGGGTGGAGAAGGGATTTGGAGAGTAGGTATATGAGTTGTATTAACAAAATAAAGGTATTTTCCAAATGGCTTAAAACTTCTTTTCCAGGTTGAGTATGTTGTCATGGATACAGAGCAAGCCGAGGCTTACAGAAAGGCCATTAATGAATACCGTGAATTTTCTCAAGCTAGGCTTGCAAAGTCGTCGAATTCCACGAGTATTGTTGGCATTCTCCCAAAACGCCAGATTTCCAACTACTTTGTCCAGTTTCGGAAGGTCTATCTGAAATTCCTTGAATTTTTAACTATAGTCTATTCAGAAAACTTGAATAACTAAATGCTATTTTTCTGTCAGATTGCAAATCATCCATTGTTGGTGAGGCGTATATACAGTGATGAAGATGTTGTTCGTTTTGCCAGAAGGTTGCATCCAAAAGGTGCATTTGGCTTTGAATGCACACTGGAAAGAGTCGTTGAAGTGCTTAAGGGTTATAATGACTTCGCCATTCACCGGGTAATTGTTTTAGCAATTCCTCCTATATTCATTTTGTTGATCTACCCTTGTGCAAGAAAGCCTAACTTCTCAGATTTTTTCCTGATTGATTTAGCACACACACGATGTACACTTCATCTTTTCTTTTAAATTTTTTTGGGCTTTCACATTATCGATGAAATTTGTACAAAAAAAAAATCAATTGAAACACTATAATTTTAGGCAATTATTTTTGTAGTATATTGGTGATAAAATATTTTTTGGACCTACAAATTACTCTATTTCTTGTAACTTATGGATTACTGTGTTTGGTAATCTCTTCAACCCTCAAGGTAAATGACAAGAGCAACTCTGGTAAACATTCATAAGTGTTCTTGCTCCAAAGCTACACCATTGACTCATCTCTTGTCATGCCCCAAATTTTTTGACTTCATTGGAGTACGAATACAATTAAATATGTTGGAAGCATTTGGACGCGACCTGATAAACCGTGCTGCCATTTACACAATCATCAAAAGACATACAATTGAAAATTCACCTTGGGATGGAACTATTAATTAAATAAAAAATCCAAAATGTACTAACAATAATCCAAAATGGTCAAATGTTGGCACATATGCCATTTATTACGAAGTTTGTGAAATAAACTGAAATAGTAATTTAGCTAATCCTGACTTCACGATCCTCCACTTCTTGCTACTCCTTCGATTTAATCGTCAGCTATACGGATGCATGAGTACTCCGAAGATATACTTAGTAGGATGCAAAACTATGGCAAAATAATAATGAAGATTCAAGAATGATTACTATGAAATGGAAGCAATATAATAGGAAACTGAACAGTAGGATTTCCATTAATAGGAATACACGAATTTCACAACGTAAAAGACATCAATATCCATCAAACTCTAAAACATCCAAAGTGTAAGGAGATGTACAATTTTTGCTCTCAAACAATTACAAACATACAGAGTCTTGCTATGCCCTAAATTTCAGGGATTTTATCTTTAAAACCCTACCATGTGTCTAGGATAAGGACCCCATCAGTGTTCACAGACGCAATGGGCAAAGATTGTTAGACCTTCTATGGTGTCTAACCAGTCTAGGGATGCACGTATATTGCCTCTCTTTGGGCAGGAGCCTCACAAGGATCCAAGATATTACGAAGCTCTCGCAAGATCTAACATGGCTTATTGAGCATACTATGATTCCACAACGGAGGGAGCCTCGCAAGGTCCCTGTGGAGAATTACTCAGCAATTGATATACAAGGACAAAGATGTTGCAACAATCTCTGTGATGGCTTTCCTAATTCTAACCAACTCACAAGTGGTAGAATAAACAGAAGTACTCAAACGACTCAGATATATTATACGTAATTAAAATTGAATAAGAACTCCTGAAGAAGAAATAATAGAAAAGATGTCCATCATGACTCTGAAAAAGATAAGACTTTATTAAGGAACAAATTAAAACAGATGGATTTAAACATAATAGATAAGAAAAGACAGAAATGGTCAATCAGACAATCTGGTTTTAAACCTAATGACTCGGTCAGTTTTTAGAGACTCTTGATTTGAGTATGACAGTATTCATTAGGTTGATTCTAGGTGTGTTTGTATTACAAAAATTAATATTAGCCAATGATCAATTTTTATGAAGGGAAGTGTTCTGTTCAAAACAAAATAGATGGATTCAAACAACCGCCACGGACAGTACAAGTAGAATATGAACAGGAGATTTTTACAATGGATACTCCTACGAATCTAGAATCCAGCAAAATTAATGGCATGTTTTTCTGACATATTTTGGGAAGAAACTATGTTGCAGAGCAAGTTCGTTAGTTCATTGCAAGATGTGGATAATTTCTTACAATAATGTTTTTTATAAAGGTGTGATTAGGGAGAATATTCGTCCATGAGTAAAACAATATTTACAGGGGGTTAGAGAATACAGAGCTAAACATAAAGAAATGCCAAATTTACAATTATAGAGAGCAACTGCAGTTTTTTTACGCGATAATGCATGAGTGTGAGATTTCTTTTACCAATAGAAAGAAATGCTCAAGAGCGTGAAGCCTCCCAGCAAAAGGATTGACCTCCTCATAATGTATGGTGAGAAAATTCAACTGGAAACAGACATTGTCACTTGCAACAGTTGTTTCAGAGGTCCCACCAATGTTCAGGATTCATAGAACTACCAGAAGGCATGATTGTCGCTAAGATATGGAATCAAATTCGAATTTTTATTGCAAGTCAATGCACATCTCTGCATGTTTTTTAAAGGAAACATCTATGAAAGTAAAGTGAATGTCTGCATGCAAATGCAATATGGCTGAAAATTTGATTAGATTTTCGAGAAAGAAATTAAACAATTTGGAAAAGAAGTTATCTACAATCTACTCAAAAGGGGGGTAAAACTGCATACATGCTTTTCAATAAGTGTCTATTTAAGAACAACCTCCAGAAATATGAGGATAACTCATAAGCAGCAATTTTTCTTTTTCATTTTTAATGGCCATATTTCAATATCTTATACTAGCCATTATGGCTCTTGAGTTGTGCACATTTTAACTTTGAGAGAAGTACAATTATAACGTGCATGTTCAAGTGATGGTAAAGATGTAATTAACTTTCTATAGCAAAAGTAACTATCCTCATGATGTATACTTGTTGCAGCTTTTAGTCCTGTATGGAGGTAATGGTGCTTCAGGAGCCCTTCATGAAGAGCAAGTGTTACTTTCTGCAAAATGCAGGGTATGTTTTAGGTGATTTTTCACAGTTCGGGTTGTGTATATACTAACTAATAACATTATCCTGAACAATGGCAGTGCTTATGTTGAAGTGAAAGCATCTAATTTGTTTCTACTTTGCTATTACTTCGATATTCCACTGCAGGTATTAGCTGACCTTCTTCCTGCACTAAATGCTAAAGGGCACCGAGTTCTAATTTTCAGCCAGTGGACTGCAATGCTAGACATTTTAGAGTGGACTTTGGATGTCATAGGAGTTACATACAGGCGTCTTGATGGCAGGTATAACCTTGCAATTTGCGTCTGACATTTTCCCCATTGTTAGCGTTTTGCCTGTAGATTTAAATGCATCTAGTAGCTCTCAAGTTGTTAAGCTCAGATTATTTACATGTGTCAATTTCTGTGTTCCTCATGCCAGTACTCAAGTAACCGAAAGACAGAACATAGTGGATTCATTTAACAATGACCAATCCATCTTTGCCTGCTTGCTTTCAACAAGAGCTGGTGGGCAAGGGCTAAACTTAGTTGGAGCTGATACAGTAATCATACATGACATGGATTTCAATCCCCAAATGGATCGACAAGCTGAAGATCGCTGCCATAGGATTGGTCAAACAAAAGCGGTTACCATATATAGGTATTTCATTTAAAGTGCTTGTATCGTCCTACTTGTTTTGACTGTCTATATGTGTTATATTAATTTCCTTTTCTTCAGACTTGTGACCAAAGGCACTGTGGATGAAAATGTCTACGAGATTGCAAAGAGGAAGTTGGTGTTGGACGCAGCTGTTCTGGAATCTGGCATGGAGCTGGAGAATGAAAATGATGTTCCCGAGAAGACAATGGGGGAGATTTTGTCCTCTTTACTACTGGTGTAGAACTCAAGCAAAGATCACATTTGTATACAAGTTTAGTTGCACTCGAGATGTTTCTGGTTGGAGGTCGGGAATACAAACGAGTAAGTTACACCAATTGGCTCAATGGATGCTCTCCACCTTAAAGGGACCAATAGCAAAGTTGAGCGATGGAAATATACTATGGGGATCTTGAACGTGCTTGTAGGGAAAGCACGATGGACTGATTCAAGCCAAGGTAAAGTGCCTCGAAGAGTAATGAAAGCTGTACCGCTGAGCAGTATCTTGAGACGAGAAGACATGAAGTTGGTATATAATTAGATTTGCTGCAGGAGATTCTGTGAACAACTGAACATATTTTTCTAGAAAAATATTCTGCCTCAAAACTCCTGTAGCCCGCGAAATTGATTCTACTACATTAATTATAATTGTAATCAGTTTGCTATCTGGTAGCAACAACTTGTACAATCAAATTATTTATGGATGAGTAGCTGTTGTGATAAATTTGTTTTCCGGATTCCCTCCGTCTATGGAGCCTGTCTGCATTTGAAAAACACTGGTCCATCGTTACATGGGTCCAACTTTGCTCCGTCATAACTAAAAACACGGAAGAAGGGTGGGGGAACTGTGTTTTTGTTCGGAGCTTAAGTGTCCAATGAATTTAAATCATTTTCAAACACAGACAAGCTTGGCTGAACGGAGGGAGTATATGTATTTGGGAAAAGTCTCGAGTGAATAGTGAATACATGGAATAGGCATCTTTTCTTTAAGGAGCTGAGCTAAACAGTAGTCCACTTACACGGAATAGGCATCAGCCCATTTGATTCTCTTGCTGGGCTCAGACAAGCAATCAACAAGCAACTTTGGGCTGGTTCACTTACATTTAAAAGCCATCAGAATTTGGGACTTTGCTGCAGACTAGCAGAGAGATGTTTTTGTTGCTTTGGTATTTTTTGATTGAAGCCATTTTGATTTATACTACTGCTGGAAAGTAGGTCTGGCTAAAAATAGCCTCTAGGTTGTCTTGGTCTGGTTGCTATTAGATGGAAAATTATTGGCTACGCGCCGCGCAGGGGGAACAGTGTGCTCATCACCAATGGGTGATGGGCACATCTCCCCTGCTTGTCATGATTGCCATATGGGACCCGCAAGCAGGGGAGACGTGCTCATCACCCATTGGTGATGAGCACACTGTGCCCATGCGCGGTGCGCAGCTAATAACTTCTCCTATTAGATAAAAGTGGTAGTTGCAATTTTTCAGTGCCTGGTCTCAGATCTGTGCCTAGTGCCTTATAAATACCAATCCAAAGTCATTTAATTGCAAAAGTTGCTCCTTCATGCTGCTCAAAAGCATCCAAAGTTTCACATAACTTTATAACCATACATATATTACCAAACTCAGACAACAAAAATCTGTTGAAATAAAAAGGTACAGCGTATTGTTCTTACCTGGAGGGTGTCCGCCAGGATTTCTACCATCAATAAGCTTTCTCAGTCCACCCCTGCAAACAGCCCGTGTTTGCTACCGCACAGTGAAATTGTGTGCGTTGTCGATCCTAGTGATCGACGGCTGCCGCTTGATGGAAGATATAATGGCGGACATCATCCAAGCGGACTGAAACCATGGCAATGGATACGTATCAAACAAACTCAATTTAGCATTTTCCTAAAAAGAGCCTTGGAGGTATTAGCCATTTTGCACCTTCATTAATTTATAAGCTAGCTAGATTAGGACAACAACTTAAAACCATTTAGTGCCTGTCCCTTCCCCTTGTCCACCTCCCTGTTCTACTGAGGTGGGCCCAGCCTGGCTCTTACCGGGCCCACCTTTGTCTTGGGCCAAATTAGTGAGCAGGGACGGGTCCAGCTCACACATGAGTCACACGTGAATATGCATGCATGCTGGGCACTGTCACAGTTCACCGTAGGTCCCACCTTCATGCATTGTCTTTGTACGCTCTATGCTCACATACATGCACCATGGGGCCTCCTTTGTTTTACGTAGTATACCAAATCCAATTTGGCATCACACTTCTCCCTGCGTGTGCCTAATTCAAATCAGAATAATCAGTCCTAGTCACATGAGAATGTTTAAGGTCCAAGGATAAGGAGTAAGGAGGTTGTACTCAAGCTTTACATAGGATTTTAGGGAAGCACTTATTACATTTTTTTGCTGGAGCGCACAGTTAATGCGTGTGCACTGTCAATTCTGATAATTGATTACTTCCATTTGACAGCGGAAATCCTGGCGGAAGGGCTGGAGGCGGATGAAAAATGCTTCCTTTTAGTTAAGGGGTCACACATAGAACTAGGTAAGGAAACTCAGTAACATTGAACTGACTGGCACCGGGGCACGGCATACTGAAGGATCATCATGCCGGTCGGGCATTCGAAGGCCCCAGCCTGCCATGACCTAAACAGTTGGGATAGGTCCATAGGTCTGGTAATAACACCTTTGAGCAGCAAAGAGATGAAGGGATATTTGGCAAGACAAGCCACTTTTTTATTACCCTCCCTGTAAACGTGACTGGTGGAAACCTTTGAAGAAGAGATGCTAAAGGGAGGGCATTAAACTTCTCGATTGTTCAATTAAGGGGTTTCTAAGTGCACATGTCTAAGTATAAAATGATTGAATGATATGTTCTCAAGATATTTTTTTAAAGTAAATTTACTCCCTCCGTCCAACAATATGTGTTCTCATTAGAAAACGAAAATGAAGACTACTATACTCCTTCCATGAACCTTACATTTTTTTTCATAAAATGCTGACCTGGACTCTCTTTATGCAAGCTTTACTTACAGCATGTCATCCCTATTCTAATCTCTTAGTTATATAATTAAAAAGACGTGGTGCACCAACATTATAGATTGCAAATTGGAGCCTCGACAATGTGACGAAGAATCAAACTATCTTCACGTGCATGGTCATGGAAAATCACATGTATGCCTGCAAGTAGTGATCAAAGCGTGAAACGAGCTAACAATTTAAGCGGCAAGCTAGGTAGTATATCAGTTATTTACGCTAATTAAACCAAACCCTGTTTATAAACATCGATAATTATTCATAATGCACATACTAACCAAACTCTGAATGCAAGAAGTACTTTTTTTTTTGCTACAAATATGCAAGAAGTGGATTAGGTGAGAGAGGTTACTTGCAAGTAAAATTTTGTATATAGTAATAATTATTTGGCAGTGGAAAAAAAATTAAATAATAAAAAGTTTAAGGCCAAAGTATAATGTAAAAATTCATGTCAAAGCTTAGAATGATAAATGAATAATTTTTATTTTTTGAGGAAAAGCAAGCAAGGGTGTCCTTTCTGGTGTCTTTTGTGTGGGAGGACGCCGGCTATGGAATCCCTCCCCAGGCTGGTAGGCCCACGAAAATGGGCCCAGGCACGTCAGCTATGTAGGGGACACGGAATCTTTTACAAACCGCAATGGGCCACTCAAGAAAACGACAGGCCCACGTCCATTTCAGCTTGCTTTTGCAAAAAAAAATTTCATTTTTTTGGCTGAATTCATTGGTAAAAGTATAACTAGAAGAAGGGAATGGTTAAGGCTTTTGAATTGATGTTAAAGAAAAAAAAGCTTGGCTGAGGCAAAATTATTTTGAATTCTCTATGTATGATGGATGATGTAACTTCAATAGAGATATTGTAGGATGGCAACACAATTGAGTTTTAGAAATGATTCATTTTGAGCATCATTTGATACCATGGAAGGAAGATGTTTATAAGAACTATGATGGAACTTATATCTGCTTAATGGTGTGATAGTTTAGATGGTTAGCACCGTGCCTTAGGAAGCGCGTTCAAACATCCCATCCGTTGGCCACCCACAAGGATTACATTCCAACTTACCCCGTGTTTGTGATGTGTCGGCATTGCTTGAGCGGCGGGATACCGTGCTGCAAGATATACTTGGGCTGCCCATTTTAATTTTCAACATTCAGTGAAATGTGATATTTAGGAACCTACAAGTAAGAAGCCACTAACCAATTTTACTTCATCTACTACTTGCTATGAGAAGGATTATATTCCCTCCAATTAGGTCGTTTTGAAGAACATAGGTTTTAATAATAATTCTAGATGGAGGGAGTATGAATTGGGACAATTACTGTGGGACAGTTTATTCAAATGATTTATTTATAGTTCATTTGGGGCAAAAACATATGTTAATACGGAGGGAGTATGCATTAGGACAATTAATATGGGACAATTTATTCAAATGAGACTATTCAAATGGAACTGGAGGTTATATATAGGATGTAGTAGTTAACTTTATGTAGAATTAGTTCGGTTAAAACATTTGTTACTTGAAGATTGCTAAAAGTTGAAATGCATCTAGATAGCTTGAAGGAGCTTATCATCAAGTCCATCTTTGCGGCAAAAAGCTGAGTAGAGGCAAGTACGGGCCATGGAGAAATACCCAGATATTGTGCAGCCAGGGAACAGGATGGGCCACCCAAAATCTTCCAATATTCTCCTAATCAGTTTTCTATAATGAATCTATGATCTCACCATGTTTCTATCTTTAAATAACTACTACATGTTACAAGAAATATGGATTCAAATTAGCAAATTGACATTTTTTGCAATATAATCCATCATGGTTAACAACTAATTGGTAAAATTGAATATCTCAAGAAATTAACAAATGAACAGTAGGAAGATCAGATCAGATCTGATTAATCTTCATATGAATTGCTAATTAAATTTTAAAGTCAATCCCTATGCAGATCAAGCTCCTATCCTATTTCATGAAAATTAATAAGCTGGTACCATCATCTTCCATGGACTCCATTAGAGGGGACATAGACTTTTGAGCTAATTATATGGAAACTGAATATGCCTTCACTCATGAGCATGCAGGAACCATTCACAAGACATTTCTTTTAGAATAAGTGAGCCCCCACCACGTGGATATACGCAGACAAAGGAGATATGTCGTATTATGTCAACAGCATTTTTGATATTGAAATTGCAGCAAAGAATATTGTCTCTCATTTTTCTTCAGACCTGCCAATTGAGTACTGAAGCATAGAACCCTCCTTAGCCACAATCCTAGTGGAATAATAAGAAAAAAAAACACAAACATTGTCCTTTGCCATGCTTTTTGCTCCTTGTTTTTTAGTCCAGATTAGCCCTACTAGGTTATTATAGGCCCACATATAGCACAAGTATTGGACACTACATGCATGACCTAATAAGCATACTTTAATAGTATTGTCATTTTTTAATAGAGTGTCAAACCTATTCCATGAATCCATTGGTCTATAGAGTATGAAACCTAGGATGAGTGATTATGTAAAACTTGTATTATAGTTCATGGACTAATGACTTGGTGACTAAACCAAATTAAAACACATAACAAAATCTATAGAGCAGGTAAGCTACTTGCTTTATGTATTTCTTTCTTTTTCAAGACTCTAGGTAGCGGGAAATCGGGGGTCAATTGTCTGATTCACTTCCTGTAATCCAGGTTCCCTGTCCTTTCTAATAACTCCACCATACTATTTCAATTGGAATGAGTTCTAGAAATCCCTCATGTTTCTTCCCTACTTTCTCCTTCCGACAGGCCAAGTTAGGTGCTATGAATACAACATCCAATGTCAATTTAGGGAGACAAGATTCTCAAGCAATAGTGGACTAAACAGTGTGATCTATAGTCTTGTCTGTGAACTGAACTATCTGTCCATGAAAAACATGTAAGAAGATAGAACCCTTTTTGCAGAATCATGTTTGCTGAGCATATGGCTAGAGTTTGATGATTTGAGGATGATTCTACTCTGATTGTCAAATCATGCACGTGGAGGGCAAATATCACTAGTAATTTCTAGTGATTGATTAATTGAAGCATCATCATGTGAGATTGCCAGAGCTTTTTAGGTTGGATGTCCTTCTTGATGTAGCTCATTCACCTTATTTTGGTTTGGAATCAAATGTATATCATAATGAATTCTTCACTTTTGCAGAATAATTTTCTCATGTAGCATATACTCCCTCTATCCGGAATTATTATTTACATACGGTTTTTGAAAATGAAGTAGAGTTGGTTCATTTTGCAAAATCTTATCTTAATACTAATTCCGGACGGAGGAAGTATATCTTGTACTTCTTATTACAAAAATCTGATGATGATGATGAGCCTGAGGCACATATATAGAATTGGTGAAGTAGAATTGATGAGATGTCTTCTTGTTTTGTGAAGAAGTCTGCATTTAAGCTCAAGACATTATTGTTCACAATAACAAATACACTGATTATTACACAATCATATAATAACGAGCCTGAGGCACATATATATGTAGTCTTGTTTGTAATGTCTGTTTCTAGTCCCATAGGATGCATGTGACTCCGCAATCAGAAGTATTTTTTTATCTGAAATGTATATTAAAAGTGTGTGTGAATGGAAAAGGAATTTATCATTAGGTTTACAAACAGAAAAAGACGGAGAGAACTAATTCTCATAGGAGAAAGTGAGGGAGTGGGGCCATCTCATTGAAACAAGAGGTACAGGTTTGAAAGTCTAATTTTAATATCCAACATGCAGCAGTTCGAAAGTAATCCACTGTCCCCAGCATCTTTGTCTCTCTACGGCTGAGTATGGATATTGCATCCTTTTTTTGACCTCTTTTTTCAAGGTTATTGTAAGTCAAGAACTATATGAGCAATACACTATGGTTACTTGGTAAAGAAATTGACAAGCATAATTCTAGCGAGGAACTATTTTCTAGATCTGGCCTGCAGGACATACTTATTTAATTTTTATTCGAATTGGAATTTCCCTTTTCCTCAAGGGACAAACTTAAATTAACCCTATAAACAAAGCTAATACTATCAGTTTTCAATTAATTTTAATTAAGCTCTCTAATTCACGAGATGTGAAGATTGAGTGAGAATTTGTGAGCTTAAATTGTTTTGTACTCTTTGTTTTTCCTCTTTTCTCTGGTTAACGATATTTTCAATTATCCAAAAAAAAATTGAATGAGAATGAATAATAAGTGTGTACATAAGTGTAATGAGAAAAGGAAGCAACTACGAAGCCCCCTTTTTTATGAGTCCATCGACTAAATTATTGCACGACTAACCTTATTTTTTTTGTTCCAAATGGAAGTTAATGCTTCATATATCCTTAATTTCTTGTGTTGATGTAATGATGCTGCAATATGCAACCAGATACGTACTAATTGCAGCTTGCCTACCCGTACATGAAAATGGTCGAAATAATTAAATTGAGTGTTGGGAATGTTATTAGTTATTTCTCCATCGACAAGAATGGGTGGCGATAAGCATATTTTTCCCCCTCATCCAAATCACTCAGGTTAATCTCATAAGTTATGGTGATCCGGTTTCAGCTCCTCTTTCATGTGTTTCCCCAATAATTTCACAAGTTGAAGGCAGCAATGTTCCTCGGGCCGGGTTGGCTGATTTTAATCTTCCAACTCATTCAACTAGATAAGGTAGTCTTGTCGCTAATACGGTCCATTCTTTAGGAGGTGATAACCAGAGATCTACTGGGATTAATACTACTCCAACAACTCCCCAGTAGAAGAAGACATGTTCCGGAAGCAACCTATCTAAAAGGGCAAGCCCAAAATGATCTGGTCGTACTGCCTCTCATTCTAATGACTAACAGCTTCATTGTGAACTTGTTTAAGTTTAACTCAAATCAGACTGTAAACTTCTTTGATAAACTATAACAAGGTACTCATTCTGTAAAAAATATGGAAGTCAATAGGTTCAATGCCACCTTAAGCAATTGATAAATCGATTAATACTTGAGGAAGGAAAAAGAACAAGAAAGATTGATAGCCGTCGGAGGAATATAAGTATCTAAATTTATCCTTATTGCCTTTTCTTCTTCTTCTTCTTTATGGAGGGTTTGTTGACTGCACTTAAGGCGCTTATTTGATCCTAAGGGAGGATTTCATGATTTCACTGTAATTTTTTGTTCTACCTTTGTTTGAGCTAATAAAATTATGTTGGTAGGTGTGGTCATATATGTATTCTGGAAAAAAATTCTGTGCTCCCTTTTGGAAAACGTGTGGCCACTATCAGTTATGTGGGCAACTGTGTCCACACACACAGAGAGAGAGAGAGAGAGAGAGAGGCAATTGCCTGGGTGGTGGAGCCTTGCACGTTAAGAAGACTAGTAGATGGAGGCTAGGCCATCAGGCAGAGTGTTGAGGGAAAGGTCAATACTTTTTGCCTCTTGTTTATAAGACTGGAAATTGGACTAGATATGACTAAGGTCTCTAGATAATATCTCTCCCTTCCCTCTCATTGGTATCATGAAAATCAGCATTATCAGTATATTTTCTTCTCCATGAAAAAAAAATGTATGTAAGACTCATGTTTTTACATGTCAGTTATCAAAATGGTTGAAGATGAACCTGCCCAGCCATGGACTCAGTTAATAGCAACACTCACACAAGTCACAAGTGTATCTTCAAGTAAATTGATCTCTTCTTCAGTTTTCTGTCCTCTCTGAGAACCTCTTACAGCCATTGACTCTTGCATCTTTGTTAGACAAACACAACATAGGAGGTCTCCTCGTACTGTCATGCATGGACTTACAAATCTTCTCCAGCTAGCCCCAGCCAATATGTTAGGAGAAGTAAAGAGATGGAACCCATGAGGGGAAGTCTTTGGTCCCCCTTGGGATAGATAGTATACTTCTTCCACTCAATTTAATTTATACTTTTGAGTAGAAATTAGAAGAAACTAAATTGATAGCAAGTTCAAATTACCTTCTCCAATCTGGGTGGCATATTTCCTCTTTTACTGGGGAGCAGCGGAATATCTCCAATAGTGGTTTGGATGAAGTTGACATACTGGAAAGAATTGACAATATTCACAAGCCTATCATTCAGTCACTTTCACGACCAACTACAGTCAAGTTCTCATGAGTACGAGGCCTAGAGGACTCCCCAACAAACCATCCCCCCCCCCCCCCCCCAATCATACAACATTCCTTACAGTTCTAAATTTACTAAGCAGCCCCACTTTTCTCTCTACTAAGCATCAGTAGGTTCATGTCATTGTCATAACTGAGGGAGAAGGGTCACCTACTGACTTGCTCATGGTAACAAGTTATTCATTTCATCAATGTAAATACCATCTGTTTGTATACACAATCAGGGTTTGTTTCCAAAGCTCAAGTGGCTGAAGAGACTGCCGCAAGCAAATAAAAGCAGGGCTCTCCATGTCCATCATTTGAGCTATCCTTTTGTCTTCACAAGAGTAAACAATTGTGTTTGTATATCAGAAGCATTTACAGGTTGTCATATAGGGCTAAATGCATTATAATGGTAGTAACAATATATGCTGCAGAAAATAGCATGCATATGCTTGAGAAACTAAGCAAAGCATCTTGGCATGTCATCTTCATATTTATAGATTGATTTTTCCTTTACTGTCTACTCAATTTCCAGTATGTGTCCAGCTTTGCTGTTTTTGTTGCAATTTCCAAAATTCACAATGTAATCGTTCTGCTCATTTCAGTACCTTGACATATTTGAAGTCAGAATGATTATTGACATTCATGGCAAATATTTCATCCGTTATAACTTCTGTTGCAAAAATAAATACAAAAAGTACAAGGCGCACATACGTTCATACTTCATAGTAATGCTGTCAATTTATGTGACCAAAGACCTAACAGTATTTCTTGAGAACTGAGTAAGATACAATGTGCAACCTCACAATACATAAGCATTCCTTGGACTGCCCTTTTGAATTGTGCAAGTTTATATACCATTATTAAAAAGCCTATTGATCCCAATACTTTTGCCTTTGGGTATGAGGAAATCTTTTTGAAAGTTTCAACTCAGTTATTGATCTCTAAATTAACTGCAAGAGTTAAAACCCTATCCTTGGAATTGTCTTAAATTAGAAAAACTCACTCTCCAAGAGTTATGTATTTCTGCCTAATTATAACAAGGTTAATTATCATAAACAGAAGATGCCTCGAAACTCGTTCATTCTGATGAGATATTTTAATTTCAGTGCACTTGTACTAGCTCTAGGGGACTATTTGTGTCACCTGAAAAATGCCCTCTTCTTCTCTACAAGAATGAATATCAGGTGGCACAGTCAAGTTGATTTAAACTTTTAAGCCTAGTCATGGTCTCACAAACAGCACATTTTGGTACTCTTTACTGGAGGGATCAAGCCCTATTTTCCAGTAAACCCCACTGCCACTGCTGGAGGCTTCTAGGGCATATAAATGATCATATTGACTAGACGACCTAAGGTGACTAGTAGCCTTATTATATGGTTGGAAAGATTCTCTATGCTTTTGCACTCTGTAGAAACCAAATCCTGTGCCAACACCGTGGGATGAAGAGTCAGGGCATGGTGTAGGAGGGAGGCCCCCATTGATAAATGTTTTGCTACCAAATTTCCTCTTTTTGTGAACTTTTTGAATCACTCCTAACCATTAATAGGTGGAAGCTGTACCTGTTAGGAGCAAATCATACATATGTCATTTCCCATAGTACTATTTGTCCTCATTACATGGAAGAAATTCTCTATGATGGTCCTCCTGAGTGATGAGTTTGTGAGGGAAGGGACAAGTTTAAGGTAGTAAGGAGATTTCTACAACAACTCCTCACATTAGACAAAGGAATGTTTCAGAATTTGATTTTTATTGTGTAATTTGGTTGCATATGTTACTAATAAATTGACTACAATCTAAGATTGAACCAATTAATTCCGTGAGGATAAATATTTTATGCCCAGTACCGCAGAACTAGTCTAATGCTACAAATCAATTTGACTAGGTGCACCTAATGACAGACAATATTGTGTTGCCTAATTATTTTGACCTAACTTGACTGGCATATATACACAAACTTGTTTCCATTTGAGCAAGGAAAAAACCATAGAAGACTAGATCACAACCTAGATATAAATCGAAACTAACAGCACTTTTTGTGATCAGTAGAGAGAGCTTTTCATGCCTTCCCCATATATCCAAGATCCAAGTTCAAGTTGTAAGTGTATGCTGGATGAATGTGTGGGTTTGTGTGCATGCTTATGTAGAGTATATATTGACTAGTCTTGGGAGACAGTGGCACATACACATAAGGTGTCGGTATATTGTTCATACATAAGCCAAACGTCTCCTGCTTTCTGCCAATATAGGTGGCTATATGGGATTTAATGATTCTGTTGAGGATACGCTATTTTTGGCAAGAAGCCACAGGTAGGGTTGAGCAATTCTGATGCACTTTGGTGGGTGTTTATGTAAAGGAGACTCCTCTGCCGTCTTTATTTGAAAATTGGGAAGAAAAGGGAAAGGAGTTGGCATTAAGGTTTTAGTGAGGAGACTGGAGCCTTGGTGTTGGAAAGACTGGTGGTGTTGGTATTGTGTTCGAGTTTCCACACAACAGAATGTAGCATCTTGCTGTGGATTACTCTCATTAAAGCACAACAGAAATTAGAAGAAATTAAGATGCAGGAAAAAGATTGGTTTTGCCCATAATTCTTCTTGTTTTTATGTGTGCAAATTATTTATTTTTTTGCATGATGGACAAGAAATGGGGACAAAAATGGGCAAGAGAGGAAGATAAATAGGAAGCAGAACCCAGCTCGTGTGTTTTGGTTGATTGAAGTGTGTCCCCTAGTGGTAGATCGAAAGCTTCAGTAATTTTTGCCATCAGCACTGTCATTATCAGATAATTATCCCATCACCATTGCATGTCACTTTCTGTAAAGAAAGTGATTTTTTCTTTACTCAAATTAATTGTCTATAACAACCGTCGCTTAAATAATTCCAAATGGCTAGCTAATTAGTTGTTAATCAGTAACAAATTATCAATGTATTTGTTTCATATTTTAACTAATTAATGGTATACGTTGGAACATTATCGTCCGAAAATATGTATAAAAAGAAGAAATGATTGATTGGAAGAATTTTTGGAATACAATGACATGTGATAGCCATGATAGGATGAAGAAAAATGAAAAAAGGGGCACCGTAGAGAGTAGAGGGACCTCATGCTTGGATGCCCCAGATCCTCAGCTACAAACCTATAATGTCTATATGGTTGGCCTCAATCACGCTGCATGTCCCTGATTCTATCTAATACACTTCCTTCCCCATAATCAACAAATACTCAATAACAAGAAATTAAAAAATACAAAAGATAATGCATGCCCACAGACAGCCTACCATATCACTATCAAGAATCTCCTCCAAAGAAAATTTCCAACTATTATAGTGACTGAACGACTCTTCCTATACAATACGTTAGCAAAGTCTTATAATACTTCTAATATAGCAACAAATTGAACAAAAATATAGGAAAATTGGTATACTACATGAGTTTTTGAGCAGTTTTTACCGAGGAGGTGAGGACAGGAAGCTTGTACTGACATGGGTAATAGGATATGATATTAGAGAAAAAGGGGAGAGAGAGGTGCAAAAGATAGAGAGAGGAGAGAGATAGACTGGAGAGGGCAAGGGCTACACAGATCGGTGGACCCCCCAAGCCAGCTTCACTTGACGACACCAAAGCCGGCATGAACGCCCTACAGCTCCTCCTCCTTCAGTCCTTCTCCTTCTCCATCTCCTTCCCATTAATATCTTGAGTTTTGTCCATTTTTATTGTGGTGGAAAGTCATAGCTCTGGGGTCAGTTTTGCTGCAAGAGGGAGAGAGAGGGCAGTAGCAAATCAAGGCAAAGTGTGCTCACTTTGTTGAAAAGGATAGATAAGAGAAAGATCCCAAAACTAGACGACCCTTCTCAATTTCAATAAGCAACAAGCCAGCCAGAGAGGGAAAACAGCAAGATTGCAGGCCCTTGGACCCTTCCTTTCTTTTGCTCTTTATTTCTGTCTACTACTCTATTTGCTTCTCTTTCATGGAAGACTTTGGCTAAATCCTCCTCCTACTCCTTCTTTCTCTATTTTCCTTTCTTCTCTTCTTATATCAAGGGATAAAGGTACTAGATCCAACTCATTAACCAGACACTAGAATTTTGATTCTTGTTCACCTTGCCTTTGTATCTAATCTTGATTTTAAGCTTGGGAGGAAGCTACTACAATGGTGAGAATTATGGGTGATTTGGATTAGATTAGTGGTTGAGTCTCTCTTAAGTAAGAAAGTGGAAAAGGCATCCCAAGAAGGAGGAGAACAAATTGAACAACTCTGAAGATGGCAGCTGCTTCATCATCTACTCCATATTTTGGAATCAGATCAGAAGAGGATCCCAACCACATAAAGCAGCAACAACAACAAGCTCCAGCAACTCCCACTTCCTCATCAGCTCCATCCACAGCCCCTCAGAAGAAGAAGCGCAATCTCCCCGGCACACCGAGTAAATCATCCACTTAATTCCCAATCTTTATGATATAAATTCATAATCACATATATATAGTGCAATTAGTTATTTGAGTTGTGCTAAATCTTGTTTATGTGTCTCTACAGATCCAGATGCAGAGGTGATTGCACTATCGCCGAAGACGCTTATGGCAACTAACCGGTTCATTTGCGAGGTGTGCAACAAGGGGTTCCAGAGAGAGCAGAACCTTCAGCTGCACAGGAGAGGCCACAACTTGCCATGGAAGCTGAGGCAGAAGAGCACAAAGGAGGTGAAGAGGAAGGTGTACCTCTGCCCGGAGCCAACCTGTGTGCACCATGACCCCTCTAGGGCCTTAGGAGACCTTACCGGCATCAAGAAGCACTTCTGCAGGAAGCACGGCGAGAAGAAGTGGAAGTGCGATAAGTGCTCCAAAAGATATGCAGTTCAGTCCGATTGGAAAGCTCACTCCAAGACTTGTGGTACTAGAGAATACAGATGTGACTGTGGCACCCTTTTCTCCAGGTATATTATAAATCAATTCATATCAAAATTTTGACTACGTATATTTACCATATAAATCGATTAGACTAGCCTAGATTATTTGAAAATGAGAAGATTCAAGATATGGGTCTTTTGGGAGTGGACTTTTTTTTAGCTCAGGAAAGGTCTTGTGTTGACATATGAAGTGTCTTTTAATCTTTACATCATATTTTGATGTTGGATTCTTATTCAACATTTTTGTGTGTTTGTTCTTGGTGTTTGAGGCTGTAGTACGTGTTAGGGGAAAGCAGGAAACTGCTCCCACGTGAATTTATGTCTTAGAGATTGATTTTTAAAGAGTATAGTACTGGTACTACTGGTACAGCAGTCATCTTTCTCCTCGGAACCACCGCCATCTTTTTGCAGCCCAATTTGCTTTCTTCCCTTTCCTATTCACGTGCTTTCATGTAACCAGGTCTACCAGATTTGTTCTCTTGTGGCTTTGGCTACATGTGTCCAAGGCTGTGCTCCCCTGCAGAGGCTCCCTTTTTCATGAAATACGTTTAGGGTCAGGGGAGCTTGAAGAAGATGCCATGGCTCTCTTTCTCTCTCATGGAAGCTCAAGAACATTATTATGCTTTCATGGTTGCGTATTAATTGAAGGGAGGTTTTGATTGGAGGATTGCTTCATGGTTCAAAGGAATTTTCATGGGAATGGCATTAAATGAGCTTCAAGTAACAGATATGGACTTCTTTGATTGATGGACTTCATGGTTTTAGCAGAAGAATCTTTCCCTTGCATTAATTGAAGCCCTTCTACCCTATTTCCTTGTTGATTGATTCATCACTTTCAGGGTTTTTATGACATTCCTTCATTCATTCATCTGACTCCCTTTTCACATTCATCTTCTTTGGGAAGTGAAGTAATTTCATGCACATTCTGCTTTCCAAATTTGCTTCACTTATGAAGACCAAGAAATTGACTTACACTTTCTAGTTTTTACCTTCCGTTCTTCTTGTGAGCTCAATTGACTCCCCCTCATTTCTAAGTTCTTTCCTAATTCAGCACTCTTGTCTTACTTCTTCAATGAAGCATTTATAACTTCTACTTCAAAGTTCAAATACTTTCCATTCTTTAGTGACTTCCTTCTGCACACAAATGTAGAGGTAATGCTCACTAGCAAATGCACCGAGCATGCCTGAAGCTTAACCTAAAATCAATTGTATGGTCATCACATTTGTTGATCTATCCACATTCATATTCATACAATTATTTTGAATTCTAGTGTAAAAACATGTTGATTAGTATAAATTGATCATGCTACTAAAAACTTGGTTTTGTTAATTCTTGGTTTTCTATGCAGGAGGGATAGTTTCATAACCCACAGAGCTTTCTGTGATGCACTGGCTCAAGAGAGTGCCAGGCTGCCCACAGGCCTCAACACCATGGGGACCCACCTCTATGGGGGTAGCAACACAGGCCTGGCCCTCTCCCAGGTGGGGGGCCATCAGATCTCCACCCTCCAAGACCAGGCTCACCACCACCAGCCCACAGACCTCCTCCGGCTAGGCGGCGGAGCGCAGTTCGACCACCTCCTCACCGGCCCCTCCTCCAATCCCTCCCCCTTCCGCCCTCCCCACAACCCCTCCTCCTCCGCCTTCTTCCTTTCCAACTCCGGCGGCCACGCCTTCCATGACGACCAAACATCGGCCGGCGGACTCATGCAGAACAACAAGCCGTTCCACGGACTCCTCCAGCTCCCCGACCTCCCAGCCAACACCACCGCCGCGGCTGCCTCCAATCTTTTTAACCTCAGCTTCTTCTCCAACAACAATAACGCCACCACCACCACCTCTTCCGGACTACTCATGACAGACCAACTCGGCAATGCTAACGGAGACGGCGCAGAATCGACAACTCTCTTCCCCGGCAATCTCATGGCTGATCAGCAATCTCTCTACAGCTCTCCCATGCAGAATGAATCAATCCTACCTCAAATGTCAGCAACTGCACTCCTTCAGAAGGCAGCTCAAATGGGTGCAACAACAAGTAGCAACAGTGCGTCGCTCTTGCGCGGCTTCGGGGGCTCGTCCTCGACCGGCACCCCGAAGACTGAGAGGCAGGCCTTCCTGCCGCCGGCGAGCTACCGTAGCTCGCAGATGGAGAACGAGACTCACCTGCAGGACTTGATGAACTCGCTGGCCAATGGGGGTGCCGGCATGTTTGGGGCCGGACCTGGGTTTGGAGGGGGTGCTCTTGCAATGCATCGCCAGCATCCACAAGGGTTCCACATGGATGAAACGAAGTTGCATCAGAACCACCTGGGTGTTAGTATAGGAGGAGGATCAGATGGGCTGACCAGGGACTTTTTGGGTGTTGGGGAGATGGTGAGGATGTCTCAGGGAGATCAGCATCGCCATGGGATGGACATGGGAGCTCTGAACTCGGATATGAAGTCTAAGACAAGTGGGACAAGGCCATTTGGTGGTGGAAACTTGCATTGAGATGAAGTAAATTGGAAGAGAAGTTAGTGACCAAAAAGGTTATAAGTCTCTCTAGGTATGTAACTCAATCTGGTGGATTTGTTGAAGAAAGTTTAATTTGTGTTTATTGTTTTTCATCTTAGCTAATGGATTGGGATCTGCTTTACACAGTATCAGCCTTGAACTAGGCTGGGTCTTCTGTTTTTCTTTCTTTCTCGGCTACTCTTAGGTTTCTCTCTTCTTCTAGCTTTCCTTTTCCTTTTTTTGTTAAATTTCTGGTATAATAGACATGAACTGAGAAGTGCCCAGTTGATATTCTCATCTTCTGTTCTTCTGTGGTGCCATTTCCTGCAAGAGAAAATGTGATGCAATAAGAAGATTATTGTTCTTTCATTTGCATGTGTTTTACGTAATTTGGCTGCATGAGGGGAGGATGCAATTTCCAACTCTAGGTAAAAAGTAGTGCTTATTGACCTGTGTGCCTTTCATCCATCATCTAAAAGACTAGCTAGAGAAACGTTGAAATTATGCCTCATTGTTTGACTTTCCATGACAAGTTTGACTGTTCTTTTCTTTCTTACAATCCAATCTCGCTGACCCTTAACTTCGTTTTTGCTAATAACTTTTTGACTCCTTTTTTTGGTACAAGACCCTTTACTTACTAACATACCAACCACTTTGCTGATTGATTAATTAATACATCTTTTGGGATAAATCTTTCCTTCTTATCACCTTTTTTTGGACAATTTTACATCTCATCTAATCTGCATGAGCTAGAGAAAGGTTGAAGTTCCATACATTCCATGAAAAAACTGACTATTCTTTTATTTCATTGAGTCCTATTTCTTTGACCCTTGACTTACTAACTTTTTTTTTTGGGCTAAGGCCTTGACTTACCTCTTTCCAGCTTAATCTTTCCATATTTCCCTCCCATATAAATAGACCTACTTGGTTTTCAAAAATATTTTAGTTCATTTTCAAAAACTAATTAGGCCTTTTAGATTGGAAAGGAGGGAGTATCTTTTTTTTTTCCCTTCTTATCTGCATGGGCTTAAATCATATTCACATTTGTCTATTCTCGACTTCTAAAGTCTTATCTGCACGAGCATGAGATGGAAACTTGTCCTCCTGCCATTTTTCTCTCATAAGTTCTGCTTTCAATATAATATTATAAACATACTTCGGATTCAATATATGCCAAGAGGAAGAGATGATCACGTCTGAACTTGCACAGGGTTCAGGCTTCAGCCTTTAGGCCAGGGGCATGCAGGCTGCAGAAAAGGCATCTGGAGATGTCATTGTAGTCATCATACTGAAAGTTAGGTCGCACTGACCTGCTCAGTTTCTACCCTCTCTTCTCCCTTTTTTTTTTTTCTAAATACTCATAAAAGAACTTTTAATCGTCATATGTTATCCTTGTGTAAGGAGCGTGGTTTTATACTTTGCAATCACATTATATAAAGTCATCACTCATCACATTATTTTCAAAAAATTTCAAGATGCCCATCATGCATTGTTAGAATAACATCTAGATTATATATATAATATCATGGTTAGAATAATATAGCTCAAGCATATATATGTATGCTCACGGGAAGAGCAGGAGTGTGCTCCTTCGTCTTTTCTGTTGGCTGTATTCTCAGTAGTATCATCATCCATCCCCTCTCCGACCTGCTTCTCCATGGTCTGCCACATGCACGTGCCCATCATGCTTTGTGATGTGGCCCTTGCGTATATATATACGTAAGGTGTACGTGATGATTAGTATGAATTCGTGTACTAAGAATCTATGCCATTTTGTAAGTACTGGCTGTACGATTGTATCCCGTGCTGCTAGATGAGCTAACCAAGATTGCAAACAGAGAATATATGTCGGAATAAATATGTAGTACCCATATGAGTTATAGCAATATAAGATGGATTTGAATACTTTAGTTTCTGTTGAGGAATCTTTGCGAAATTTGGTTAAAAACGTGATGACATTAATGCCATTTTAGAATTAACATGGCATATTCAGTTTAGATATACCATTTCTCGCCAATAATTTTCAAGAGATTTATGAGTTTCAAACCTTTTGCGGCTCAAGTCTAGGGCTTTTTTGATCAGTAGAAAGTTGCTTGGCCGTGTATAGCTGTTTTCCACACATGCAGAACATATCCAATCGTGAAAGTGGCAATATTTAACATATATATATATATATATATATATATATATATATATATATATATATATATATATACCCACTAATTTGGCTTATAGCTGTTTAAATGAGATCGCTTTCATTTGGCTTATATGAGACCGGTTCAAGTCGTAGCTGTTTGATCTTGATCTGACGGCTACAAGGACAAATAATGGATCACACTTATATACCCACTAATTTGATACTCATCGTCAGATCGGAATCCAACAACCTAAAAACTATTCTCATGCTCCTTATATGAGAACGATTTCATATAAACCATCACAGTTTATGACGGTTTATATGATATCGTTCTCATATAAGGAGCATGAGACCAATCTTTTGGGTCAATGGATTTCAATTTAAGGGTGGGTTTCAAATCAGTGAGTAAATAATAGTTATATATATATATATATATATATATATATATATATATATATATATATATATATATAACTTTCATTTGGATAACTTTAAATGAGATCGCTCTCATATAGCTTAAATGAGGCTAATTCAATTCATAACCGTTGGATCTTGATTTGATGGCTACTAGGAACTCACCTACCCATTGATTTAACATATTCATCTACCCGTTGATTTGATACTCACCCTCGGATTGGAATCCAAAGGCCCAAAAGATTGGCCTCATGCTCCTTATATGAGAACGACCTCATATAAACCGTTCTTTTGTGTGTGTGTCAAGCAAATGGCAAAGTTACTTCGAAGATCGAAGCTTCTCAAGTTTTTTGCGAATAATGCATTACAAAAATATAGCTCAAACCTATGTAAAGGTCCAAACTTTTAAAAAATCTCCATTAGGAAAATGGAAAATGGGGAATTAAAAATGCCATATCCTTTTCACAAATCATGCGTTCCGTCCGTCCCATATCTAATGTCCCCATTTTGGAAAGAAGTAATACATCTAGGAAGCCACTAAATTAACTTTTTTTTACCATCCATTAACCCTTTTTAGTTTTTACTACATCCAATAATTACTATGAGAAAGAGAACATGTAATTGTAGGATTCAATAAATATGAAACTTTTTTTTTTGAAATCAGACTATTAAAATGGGAAGGAGGGAGTATCATACAAGATTATTAAGGGCAATAACACATTTCTTTTGATTGGCCAGGCTCCTTCATCCTCCAAAAATTTGGCAGCCGCCTCATAGATCACCTCTCAATGGACCAATGACCTAGTATCTCTGATGTTATGAAGATAGAAATTGGAATTTTAATTCCCTAGGTAATGTTTGGAGAAGGAGGCTATGCTCCTTAATATATTCACACTTTGCAGCCTTCCTTAATAGTGAAAATGATGTGATTGTCTAGAAAATCTATAGAACTAGGTGGATTCAAATCCCAATCCATTGGCGACCACAAGGATTATATCCCGACTTATCCATTGTGCATATTGTGCGGGCCATGTATGTTCCCAAGGGGATTAGCGGCGAAAAATGGTTCTAGTTTAACGCCTGTAATTTTCAACCAAAGACATCGATACTGCTCGTAACTGGCTTAATTTGGTTTCAAGCATCATATCCCCATGACTTGGTTCAAATATACTTCGTTTAATGGATGATGCTTAATGCTAGACCTACTGTTGTAGACATATGTCACATATCCGTCCCACATTGTTCTTCTGGATATTTGATATGCAAAGTGTAACTATTAACTTTTCATTTTGGATTTGGATACCTATTCCAGAATTAATGTGGAACGGCAGGAGAATCAGAAAAGAGGGGCATCTCTTCAGTTAATTGATGCATTCTTTTCAAGAGGGAGCCTGAAAGTGTTGAATACAATTTCTTAAAATGCTATTGCTCTATATGGATTCTTTTAGCAGTATTTAAAGTTTTTAGAGTGGATGTCTCGAGTGGTCATTCCAGTCAATTCATTGTCAAATCCAATTTATCACTCATCAGCATTCTCAAGCTTGGCGTACTATTTTTTTTGGAGGTAAGAAACCCACGCACTTTTTATACTATGCCCTGGGGAGTTGGTCACCCCGTGGCCTCTCCCTCTACGAAGAGGGCGCCCCAAGCTACCGATCAAATTATTTGGAAATGAAATTAAATGAGCCATTCAATTCTAATGAGGGTTTATGTTGTTATAAATTTTTTGATACATAATGCTCATGTTTGCAAGTCTGTGCAGGATTTCTACTTTATTTAAGAGGGATGGCAGATCTGGTTGTGTTTTTATTTCTCTTCTTTCATGTACTTCATAGTATCACCTTAACGAATTAATTTTAGTTGTCCTAAAAAATAACAACCCTATTCCTTGTATCCATTTTAATTAAGATCTCCATCCCGTTAATTTAATCCATTCGGGATCCTTGGCAAAATAATCATGATTATATAAAAACCTGTTTATGACATGAAACTAAGTAAACAAGTTACAAACTGGAACGAGTCTGCTTTATGCGTTGTCTCCATGGGTTTGGCTTGCTTCCATCCTGCAAGCATTTCTCGATGAGAGAGCTGAGGATCCCCAGTAGTGGACTGTCATCAAGTGTAGTATACTCGCAACTCCAATTTAAACTCATTTTCTTCTCAGTGACATAGGGATTGCAAAATAAAAGGTAAGGGATGACAGGGTGATATTCGGTGTAGTTAAAAGAATATACTGTGCCGACATTCTTAACGACAAGGGTAGATAAGTAGCATATCGATGAATCAGATTCATAGGGTTATGTGAATTTTGATATCATGTGCAGATGTCTATTTCATATTTCAAGAGACACCATATCTTTGTTTTTTCCTTGGAAAAAGTGCAATGGAGGTTGAGATTAGCACTTAATGAATCATGTTTCAACATATAAATGTACATGGAAGTATACAATCAGGTATACAATATTGCACATATAAAAAAAACGCATACAATATTGCAGTAAGTGAGTCTTTTGAAGAAATTAAATATACTCTTCTGTAACTGAGAACATTTTACTTGGGGTAGTGTTTGATTATGCCTTGAACCCCATCTAAATTTTAAAAGCGCACACTAGTGTCCAAGCGGTCAGCCATTTTACGGGCAAAATGTCTGAATGGTTAAGAATCCTTTTTAAAAGCGCACACTAAGGGGCCGTTTAGGGAGTGAAAAAATCAGAATATCCACAGTGGATATTTCACTTCCACTGTAGCATTCAGGTGTTTTTTACTTTCGGGCTGTAACACATCCTGAGGTGTTTCAGCTGAAAGTGAAAAAAATATGAAATAAATAGTGAAATGAAACATCCACTGTGGATGTTTTGCTTTTTATCACGCTCCAAACGGCTATCATTTACATTTTTTAGCGCCTTATCTGAAATAGATTCAGATTTACAAATGTTACCTTACTAATAGACTTAGAGTGTAACTTCTAGTACAAGCCAGTAGACCAATCGTCTAGTAGCTAGGCTATATTTTGTCTAAGATTGATCATGTTGATAACCATATTTTGGCATAGTGCATATTTTTCTTGGAAATTACAAAGAGAAGTCATTTGAGTAATAAAAAAAACAAAAAAAAAACCTTATGTTGGTGTTGAACTCCGGACAAATTGACTAAACTATGCTAAATATAAACCCTAGTTAATCTCAGCCTGGCTGTGTGCTTGAAAGAACCATAAAGTTTCATAAAATAGTGACTCATAACTATAGTTTTCACATATGGCCATGATATTAGTACATTATTCATAACTTACCCAAATGATTGGCTAGAAAAGAGCTTCACCAAAAGCAGATTACTGTTTGTCACACATAGAGTTAGATGCCATTGATGTCAGGGTGGGGGAAAGGGTATTCACCTTCCTTGCCACTAATATCATGATGAGGGTAATGATCTGTCATTGGATTTCCTGCATTGCATTCTGATAAAATGACAGAGCTAAATGGAGTACCCTTCTGAATTGAACCTGCAGCTATATATGTGTGCTCCATTTGTCTGAAGTCTGGAATATGGAGAGCCTCAACATCAGAGCTCTCTGCACTATAATCATTTTTACAGTTGCTTAGGATGAGAGTCACACAGTAGGGGCCCATGAAATGAAATGGAAAGCTTCAGGACCACGGCCATGGAAGCTGGACCCGTGACCTTACATATGAATGTATGTGCTTTTGGGGCATTTCGAGATGTCAGTCCAGTCCTAAATCTGGCCTCTCTTCCGTACACGTTTGGTTCCCCAGTCTCCTCTTTCGGTGGGCCGTGGAATCAGGGCCCACTCAAAGCTTCCTCTCGTGAACCATGGCAGTAGCACATGAGGCGGGGCCTCTTTTGCAAATTAATAGAAGGAAAAGAAAAATGTTGAATATTAGAGACATGTTTGATGTGTAAATGTTGTATCATATACAACCACCAACCAAATTTGTCACTTTGATGTGTAAATGTTTCAAATTCTTTATTTTCGAGTTAATAGTCAAATTATGCTGAAATCCAAGTGCATGGGTTGTTTAACCGTATTTTTTAATTACCCTTATTCACTTTTTAAGTTTTAACATGTGTTGAGATGTTCCCCACATTGTTAGACACTAATTATGGGCTTTTGCAGCATGGATGGCGGGCGCGGCGCTATATAGCAAACTAAGGTGCCTGTGCTAGAGAAATATGGCAAATCAGATCAAGATCTAACGACTCCGAGTACAATACTATGCTGCTAATTATGATTGTACCTCACTATATTTCTTACCAACGTAGCTGCATTCCTGTTTAGAGCAATTGCATTACAAAAACACAGTGCCACATTCACACTGTGACAGCGTACATTGTGCTACTTTTACATTTCTCAGTAACTTAATTACATGGTGTGCTGCAACTTTTACATTACTCCGTAACTTAATTTCACGGTGTGTGCAAAGACTCTACCCTACGGTACAAATCTTGTTTTCCCTTTGCATCATGAACTTTATATATATAAGGATTTGAAGATTGGCAGGTTTAAATTGCGAATTTCATTACATATTTTACTGTATATAAATATATCTGGCAAGTCAATGTAATAACATCATCAAGTCAATATAATCACAAAGACAATGTCATGTAATAGATTAGGTTTAATGATAGCTAGTATGAAATTGATTTAATGAGATGTATAATTCAATATTCTTAGACCTTAACTTTAACAAAATTCTTCTTCTTCTTTAAACAATTTTGATATTAAATATATATCTGGAAAATATTTGAAATACGAAAATGGCACTACGTTAGTAAGTATCATATGGAATAGAATCTATACTACTGTTGAAAAGTGAAAGGAGTGGAGCGGACAATTTAGAAGATGTTGACTAGAATGCCTTTCAATTTGAATACTACACGTAAAAGAGGGGATTTGCATTGGAAGAAGGATTGTAGAGGAGTTTGATTAGAAGAGGCGATCTATATGTATATATAAGGGATTCGGATTTGGAGGCATATTTTTAAGTAGCTATGTGATCATGGATGTTTGCAACAGATATTCACCGAACGGGTGTAGCACTTAGAGTTATGCTAGTATTATACGTCAACACAAAATGTATCCAATAGTTGTGTTACTAAGCAACATGGTGCTATATATGTAAATTATTTCACATAATGAAATAATTTCAGGGTGTATTTGCATTTAAACTAGGGGAATTTATATAAAAAATCATGAAAAAATTTTTTTTTACCAAAATGTGGCACTGTAGCAAATATTTACCGAAATGGTGTTCTGACAAGCCACGCAGGCGCCCGCGTGGCGCGGGCGCTTGCGTGGCTTTTTTTTTTAAAATTAACCCAAAAGAACCGACGCCTTTCGGGTTAAGAAGAAAGGCGTCGGTTGAACCGACGCCTCTTGAGAGGCGTCAGTTCAACCGACGCCTTCTACTACCTTAACGAAATTCGTCCCATTTTAAACAGGCCGTCACTTCAACGATGCATATCTTTATCATTTTTGATCCATTTTTGCCCATTTTTTTTTTATTCTTCCTTATTTTTAGTGCTCTTTCTAGTCATTATGATATTATGAAGATGTTGAGCCATCGCATACTATTTATCGTAGTTTTTGTGGTATTTTTTTCGATAAATGGTATATGATGGCTCAACATCTTTGTGATATCATGATGATCAGAAAGAGCACTAAAAATAAGGAAGAATGAAAAAAAAATGGGCAAAAATGGATCAAAAATGAGAAAGATATGCATCGTTGAAGTGACAGCCTGTTTAAAATGGGACGAATTTCGTTAAGTAGTAAAAGGCGTCGGTGGAACTGACGCCTATTATTTTGAGCTATTTTATTGGGACAAATTTCAACAATGCATATCTTTCTCATTTTTGATCTGTTTTTGTCCATTTTTTTTTCATTCTTCCTTATTTTTAGTGCTCTTTCTGATCATCATGATATCAAAAAGATGTTGAGCCATCATATACCATTTATCAAAAAAAATACCACAAAAACTACGATAAATAGTATGCGATGGCTCAACATCTTCATGATATCATAATGACTAGAAAGAGCACTAAAAATAAGGAAGAATGAAAAAAAAATGGGCAAAAATGGATCAAAAATGAGAAAGATATGTATCGTTGAAGTGACGGCCTGTTTAAAATGGGACGGATTTCGTTAGGCGTCAGTTCAACCGACGCCTTTCTTCTTAACCCGAAAGGCGTCGGTTCAACCGACGCCTTTCGGGTTAATTTTAAAAAAAAAAAGCCACGCAAGCGCCCACGCCACGCGGGCGCCTGCGTGGCTTGTCAGAACACCATTTCGGTAAATATTTGCTACAGTGCCACATTTTGGTAAAAAAAATTTTTTTCATGATTTTTTATATAAATTCCCCTTTAAACTATATCTAACATGAGTTATACTACAGACCTTGTTTTCTCTTTGCTCATGCATGACTCTTGAGCTTCATATCTTACCTTCCCTTCCAACGTTTGAACAATGAGGTAAATGACTTCAAGTCTCCACCTGCAATAATTTCAAATCTGTCCCAAGTGGGCTGAATTTATGGGCTAAGTAAATGGGCCTCCACAGGAAGTTGGGCAGCGCGCTGGGCCTTTCTGACAGTCTAAGAATGGATGGACTACATTGTAATTTCATAAATACTCAGATTACTTTGGTCAAAAATTGAACCTGCGGATAGTTTTGGAGCTTCAATCCTCAGAAAATGGCGGTAATAGCGACGCCGATGAGGAAACAGGTCCCCAAATAAAAAATATTGTACGGCTATGGTGCTACGTGTTATGGCACTTTTTCACGATGAACAAGCTAAGCATTGCTGGGATGGTGGGCTTTTTATATGTTACTTGGCGCCAAGTATGATATTCTCATATTACCCGATTTTTCTCGTGACTTCTCATATCACCTGGAATCGGCACCTAGAGTACTGAAAATGCCCTTATCTTACGTTTTCTATGCATTTTGTATCCGAAATGCTTCATTCTTCCCAAAATTAACGATTTATAAGATCATCGAGTTGGGGAAGAAGACATTTCCGCAAAGATCCATCTATAATCGAGGTTCAAACCATCGCCGGCGACGTCCAACCTGAAAAAAAAAATTTCATGCCGAAAAACTGTAAAAATAGCGGGAAAGATGAAAAAAAATATGTGATGAAGGGATTTTGATGTATGAGCAGCGGGAAAGCCCTCCCAACTACAAAAATTAAGATCTACATGTAAAGAAACACAAATAAAGATCACCTATTATTGTTCGACCGCTCGTGGACATGAAATAAAAGGATAAAAATGGGCAAAAATGTGAAATACTTGTCGGCGAGCGATAAGTTCAATGTATATATCTTTCTGTGATCTTAATGAAGTAGAAGAGGAGGAAAAATAATGAAGAACGCAAAAAAATGGGTAAAAACGGATGAAAAATGAGCGAGTTATGACATTTTGAAAATGGTCATTTATCGTGTTGTCGACGACACGACTTGATTCAAGTCGTGTATTATGTGACACGACTTGAATCTAAGTCGTGTCACATAATACATGACTTAAATCAAGTCGTGTCGTCGACAACACTATAAATGGGCAATTTTTAAAATGTCATAACTTGCTTATTTTTTATCCGTTTTTGCTCTTTTTTTTTCGTTCTTCCTTATTTTTCCTTCTCTTCCACCTCATTAATATTACAGAAAGATATATAATTTTTTTCTTCATTTTCCATCTCATATCTTATTGAGGTGGAATAGGAGGAAAAATAAGGAAGAACAAAAAAAATGAGCAAAAAACGGATAAAAAATGAGCAAGTTATGACATTTTGAAAATTACCTATTTATAGTGTTGTCGACATTCAAGTCGTGTCACATAATACACGACTTGAATCAAGTCGTGTCGTCGATAACACGATAAATGACAATTTTCAAAATGTCATAACTTGCTCATTTTTCATCCGTTTTTGCCCATTTTTTTTGCGTTCTTCCTTATTTTTCCTCCTCTTCTACTTCATTAGGATCACAGAAAGATATATACATTGAACTTATCGCTTGCCGATGAGTATTTCACGTTTTTGCCCATTTTTTTCATTTTATTTCATGTCCAGGAGCGGTCGAACACTAATAGGTGATCTTTATTTGTGTTTATTTACATGTAGATCTTAATTTTTGTAGTTGGGAGGGCTTTCCCGCTGCTCTTACATCAAAATCCCTTCATCACATATTTTTTTTCATCTTTCCCGCTGTTTTTACAGTTTTTCGGCATGAAATTTTTTTTTTCGGGTTGGACGGCGCCGGCGATGGTTTGAACCTCGATTATGGATGGATCTTTGCCGAAATGTCTTCTTCCCCAACTCGATGATCTTGTAAATCATTAATTTTGGGAAGAATGAAGCATTCCTGGTACAAAATGCATAGAAAACGTAAGAGAAGGGCATTTTTGGTACTCTAGGTGCCGATTCCAGGTGATATGAGTAGTCACGAGAAAAACCAGGTAATATGAGAATATCATACTTGGCGCCAGGTAATATGTAAAAAGCCCCGGGATGGTAGGCTTATCAGCTCCTTAATAGGTTGTTAATGGCAAAATTCTTTAGTTCATGCTTTATCCATATCCATGCTCAAGTAAAAAAGAGTAATCTTCCCTCCAAGTTTTTTTTAAAAATTTCTATTAAATGTCTCTCCATCCATGCTCCTTAAGACCCCCCCCCCCCCCCCCCCACACACACACACACATTCAATAAAAATCAACATTTTTTAGATGGAGCAACTAAAACAGGTTGGAGGGAGCATAAGGGAGAGCCCGATTTGAGCCAACAGCAAGACTCCAGCATGTCTGCTAATCCAGGAGAGGTCCCCAGTTTGAGCTGACCCTGTGATTGCCATTTTTTTATTAACACTGAAGAATAGGGTTTTTCATTCTCAGGTCTCAATTTTATATGCTCTGTGTTTCTTCGTGAGAAGGATAAAACATAAAATTCTTGCTTCATTCTATCAATTAAAGCTCTAAAATCTACAAGTAGTCTATCAGAAGTATAATGTGCAATACAGTTAAACATGGAATGGTCAGAAACTCAAACAAAACAATGAAGACAATATTACTAAAGTTGTGATGGCGATCAGCACACATTAGTTTAGACATGAGCTTATATTCTAAAAAAAAAGTTTACACATGAGCTTTGGTCCATTCAACAAAATAGAGGTAGGCAAAAAGCCCAAAATTTATCGGCCCATCAGTGCAATCCGATCCTTTTTGACAGCTAGTGAAAGATTCAGGTCAAAAAGCTCACATTTTATAGGCATCTCCATTTCATAAAAAGGATTTTTCAAAACATAATCTGTATAAAGTTCATATCTGTGTTTCAGCAGGGCTTCCATATGCTATGTCCCAGGCTCACAAACAACAAAATATTTTGTCCCTGCAAAATTACATGTTTGACAGTCAACTAAATATATAGAAGTATTATTGTAGACACTACAATAAATGCCAAGGTTATTGTAGATAAAACAATAAATGCCAGCCATATGAATTGTTTAAAATGGCTCTGTTAGCTATTTATCAAAAGTCTCTGGTGAATGTCTGCCACAGGTTACATGTAAACGAAATACATATTTCGTCCTCATAATGTCAGCTTGTCCACTATGTCAAACTATTCTATTGCAACAAAGATATTTTATAGATGAGAAACCATCTCAATATAAGTGATTTCTCTTTGCAAAACCCGACCTTATGGCAACCTTGTTACTGATATTTATAGATCTAAAGGCCTGTTTGGACACACATTTTGTGGAAGAACGTAAATTTGATAAAATGTCATAGAAGAAGAACTTGGAAAAAGGGTTCTGTTTTGGCAATACATTTTATTATTCTGTATAATGTGAGGACACTTTTTTCAAAAGACGCTTACCATTCGTTTTCTCTCTCTCAATTTTCTAAACTGTCCTCAGGATGATATCTTCCAAAATGGCCATTTGGGGCCAAAAAGTGGGCAAATTATATGACAGCCTTTTTGTTTAAAATGATTCATTTTGTGCAAAATGTGATAGCACAACCATGATATTATAAAATGGGTACAAAGTGTGTATCCAGACAGGTTCTAAATACTCACAGGATACAAAATGAAGTGTCAAAATATAGTCATAAGTGAGCAGCACAAAGAAACAAAATAACTGAGGAATATACATATTGAAAAGCAAACAAAAGATTTCCTATCTTATAGAAATGCTGAAAGGCTCTCACTATAAAAAGTAACAGATTCAGAAACTTGTGTGATGCATGTTTACATTTCCGCATAAATTCTTATCCAGCATCATATAGCTCTTCAAACAAAACAGTGAAAAAGGTTCATCAAAATAATCATAATCATAATCAAGTAGCGCCTTTTCCCAACTATTTGGGGTCGGCGACATGGATCTTCATCATAGAGAATAATACGTGTAGTAAAAAGACTGAGTTCCTGGATCCTTGGCATAATCATAATCAAATAGCGCATTTTTCCAACTATTTGGGGTCGGTGACACAGATCTTACTCCTCCATTCAGCCCTATTTTGGGCTACCTCTTTTGCAAGAGATAGTAAAGTTAAATCTTTTTTTATTAACTCCATCCAAGTTTTCTTAGGCCTCCATCTCCCTCTTTTAGCATCGTTTACATGTATCCCTTCTAATCTTCTCACATGTGTATATAAATGTCTTCTTTGCATATGCCCATACCAACGTAACCTACATTCCTTCAGCTTTTCCCCTAAAGGAGCTACTCCTAGACTCTCACGAATATATTCATTTTTAATCCTATCTCTCCTAGTTATCCTACTCATCAACCTTAACATTCTCATTTCGGCTACATTCAACTTATCTATATGACTTTTCTTTGGTGCCCAAAACTCCACTCCATAGAGTATTGCAGGCCCAATGGTTATCCTATTGAACTTGCCTTTAAGCCTTTTTGGCACACGCCTATCACACAACACTCCCGAGGCTACCCTCCACTTTACCCACCCCGCATTAATCCTATGCAACACATCACTATCAATATCCCCATATTTATGGATAATGTATCCTAAGTAACGGAATTGATCACATCTTGGCATTTCTTGCCCATCTATTTCAACTAAGGCTCTATCTATTGTTCTACCTTCCTTAAAATTAAATTCCATGCAATCTGTCTTATTCCTACTTATATTAAAACCTTTTGATTCTAGAGCATCCCTCCACAATGGTGGAGTTCCCTGGATCCTTGGCAAATATTGAAAATGAAGCGGATATTTCAGCGAATTATACCTTCAGATAAAAATAGAATTGAGTTCATTTACTGATACAAATATGTGCATATTGAGCAGATTTACAGGCTGCAAAAAGGTGTTACAAGCAAATGTGCATAGCAGCTTTCCATCAGTATGAAGTTCTTATACTATAATTCTAAGAGAGATCACAATTTTGATTTTAAGCCATGCTCCCATGTAAAAGCAAACTGGTTTTCATTGTTACCAGCTTTGTGATGGAAAATGGCTATATTAATATTTCATGTGCAACCATCATGTCATGAAGCCAATCCACATATTTGGAAAGGTGTATGATGAATATGATGATGTTAAATCTTTTTATCATTGTCCCCTCTTCGGAGTGTTGCGTAAAAACTTGCCACTATGTTTCTTTATATGGATTCTGTACCATTTTGATTCCGAGTCAAATGCAGTATATAATCCATGCCGCCGACCCCAGATAGCTGGGATAAGGCGTATGATGATGATCACAGTTTTGATTTTAAACGCAATGTTGCAATCACAACTCACAAATGCACTATTTTCACAAAAGCTGATTATTTCCTATGCATATAATGAGTCGTTGATATGATGTAACAAGTAGGGTGTTTTCAAAATGCAGGGAGAGATCTATCAAAAGGCTATTGCTGATATAAAATATATATCCTTGTATACTAGCATATTTAGTATGGCATCTCGTCTTAGCAATTCAGACACTAGCAACAACCACAACCCACCCACCCATGCAAGTGTCTAAGAAAATAATAACCAACACCAGGAGCATAAAAGATGCTTTGTGATTGATCAACCACAAATGATTTAAATGGCAAGATGGGAGAAATTAAGTTATATGTAAACATATGAAGAAAAAAAAAAGAAGTAAACAAATTTAAGAATTAAAAATATGCGACAATTTAAAGCCACCAAAAGTATTCCCTATAAGATATATTGAGAAAACAATGAGAAAAGACCACCGAGGATACAATGAAGATATGAATAACTAAATAAGATCTGAAAGTTACATGATAATTTACTAGACTGTTTTAATTATTTTTTAGAATTATAATGAAAAAATAATTAAGGTCTGATATCACTATGTAAAACCATGAACAAAGACTTGTGAGGATACAATGAAGATATATATAATTAATTAAGGTCTAAAATTTTCATGAATAATCAAAGAAGACTGTTTCAGTGATTTCTTTTTACTATGACAACAAATGATTTGGTACCCATTTAAGTTTGTCATAATACACTCAGCTGAAATTGCTATGGAGATTATGATGGGGGGCTTAATGTTAGAAAGGAGAACAGAACCAGGAAAATGGGTCTAAGGGAGCCACAGCAACCACATTTGTTCCATAAACATCGCTCGGGTGTAAAATCTTAAAAGTTCTACAGCATTTTTATTTAGTAATCAAACAAAGATCCTTATGCTATGTACCCAGATTATTACAAGCAATGCATACAAGTCAGAAAGCCATTTACTGCAACAATGGTAACTGCGATGGCTGTTACAGAGGTATAGTTGTTTTGAAAATATTAGTACATTAAATAGATGTAAATTTCAGCTCCTAATGCAATGAAACGTAGTAAACAAATAGAGTACAGAGAGAAAAGTGGGAAAACAGGAATGAACCTGGTGCTTTCACTGGTAGAGGAAGGTTGAGACTATTCATCAAATAGACTGGATCCTCCAATATGATTCAGAGGGAAGGAGATTGTATCTCGAGAAAGGAGCTTTTCTCGAGTAAGGAGATAAAGTCGACTCAAGGAAGGACTTAAAGCCATCATCTTGCCACATGAGTCCGTTCCACCACTTTCTAATATCACGACGAACATAAATCTCAAATTTTGTCAGTGTCCTCTTCTCGTTCATGAGGCCTCGGGGTAGTTTCCTTAGGCTTGGACAATCCAATAAAAGGAAGGTTGTGAGGGAAGGAAACTGGACGCCATCGCTGCATATTCTCTTTAGGCAAAGGAGATATCCGAGTTCAATATATTTCAGAGAGGGAAAACTAAGAGCAGCAGTAGCAGCAGCTCCTCCTTCTATTTCATCATCATGTATCTCCTCCATCATCAATTCTTCCATCTTCTTCACGACTTTAATGGTAAGCTTGACAAGCGTCCTCCTAAGATGCTCAAGCCCGACGATGCATTCGAGGGAAGAGCAACCACTGATCTCCAATTCGCGAATATTTTCAAATGCCCTTGCACTTACTTCAATCTTTTCTAATTCACTACACGCACCGATTTCGAGGGTTTTAATGCTTGGAAGGAACCCACTTCTAAAAATTACAACGCCCGGAAGGTAAACGTCCTTAATTTTGAGAAATACTAATTTGTTCAACTGTTCAAGTGCTAACACTAGCTCACCTGGCCCGGCAAAAGGCCAACCCCACATATCGAGATATCTTAGGGAGTCACATAATTGGCCGAAGACACTATTCACCACATCAACTCGGTATTCGGGTTCCTCACAACCCTCATCATCCCAAACATTGATTTTATACAAATGCATATTTAAGATTTCCAGCTTGCTCAAGTATCCAAATTCCACAATTACTGCATCGAAACATGGGACAATTGTAGGTTTCCACATATAATTTAGATGTAATGTCAGTTTCCTCAATTCAACTAGGTGTCTCAAGGTTTTTTCTGGAACCTCTTTAAAGTAATCAATTTTTTGCAGATCTAGCACCTCCAACTTACTCAATTTTATTATATCCGTCGGCAATGTTTTCAAATTTGAATTACCTACACTGAGATATCTTAGCTCTATTAGTTGTCCAATTTCCACTTTCTCGTCACCGAAGTCAACATTCTTCAATTTTAGGACTCTCAATTTGCACATAGAATTGAAGAAACTATTCGATATCTCTATTGGTTCATCACCAAGGTCAATAATCAATGTAGTCAGATTTAGGCAAAGAGGTTGCTCAGGAAATCCATCAACTTCTCGTATGTATATCCTATGAGCCTCTCTCCACTTCTTCTCTATTTCTGATTTTATAGACCGGGAACCTCCATGTATAAAGAAATTCAAAGTCAATTTTGAGGCAATCCATAATCCCATGTCTCGAACCACGTCATGCATCTTTAACCACATATCACCATGTACACCATCTGCTCGTTCTAATAAGCATGCAGCTTGCAGGGTTCCAATGATGTCAGCTCCTCTCTTAGACACTTCTAAATAGCTATCACTCAAGGGCAAAAAACCTTCTGCAATCCAGTATTCAATGAGTTGGTCACCTTCAAACTCATCATCTTCTGGAAATAAACAACAGTACAGGAAACAATTCTTTTCTCCATTATCTGGTAGAGTATCATAACTCAGTTTCAAACGAGCAAACAATTGTTTCTCTGTATCTAGATCCTCCAAGGAAGACTTTTCAAGTGTTATTAATGCATGCTCCCATTGACGACGGGTTTTTTTCCACTTCATCGCCCGACCAATGACGGTGAGTGCTAGTGGCAACCCTTTGCATTCTTTGGCAATTTCTTTAGCGATGGTTTCTATTTCATAGTCAAATTCGAGGGTCTTCCTACCGACACTCTTCTCAAATAAAGCCCATGAATCATCCCACCCCAAGCATTCAACCTTAATCTGTTTATTAGGCTCCATCTGATCGCATACCTTCTCTAATCGAGTAGTAAATACCAATTTCAAAATGGATGGATCGAGTTCAATTGGACCTAAAATTCCAATCTCTTCTAGTTCAGTTGGACCTAAACTTTCCCAAATGTCATCGAACAATAAAGCAACTTTCTCCTGGTCAAGTGCCTCATTTATTTTATCAGCACGTGTATGACGGCTTTCAGATTTGTTGAAAGACAATCTCATCCCTTCCATTATATCTTTTTGAATGTTATCTATATCAATGGACTTGGAAACAACTACCAAAATAACTTTGAAGTTGGAAGGTTCAAAATACTCCTTGCGAATTTTTTTCATGAGTGTGGTTTTGCCAACCCCTCCCATGCCGTAAATGCCAACCATTCCAACATGATCATCATTAAGGAAATTGCATACCTGGTTGTAAGCTTCATCTTGCCCAATGGAAGCTGTAGAACTCCATCTTCGTGGAAGAACTTGCCCAATATCCTCTTGCCCCTTTTCTTGCCCAATTTCTTCTTTGTCTTCTTTGGCTATCACTGATCCTTGAGGTTTGCTAAAAGATGATCCAGCACTAGATATGCCCACTTGCATTTGAACTTGTGCCATTATTGGGTCTGTCGAAGCTGGGGGACGAGAAGGAGGAATTAAACTGTTTACCGCTCTTTCAATATTGGGGGAATGATCAGGAACCGTTGGAGCCTTTTTATTATTTTTGCGCCACGGCCACATCCTGATTTGTAAAGGAAAGGGTGATAGGATTACAGAGTTGGAAGTACAAAGGTCGGGAAATTGCAAATGGAAAAAGATCTATCGAAATTGTAATTTCACAAAGGATATGTTGCAGTGAACTAGTTAAACCTCAAAGTTGATGGCACAAGGAAAGGAACTTGCTGAATTCAAAGGCGAAGTTGGAATGAAAATACAAGGACTGAGAACTGGAGAGGTTGAGGAAGGGAAGGAATGTTTGCAAAGTAATAGTTGAGGCTAGTGGAATGGGTGGAAGAGGGAACAGATCTGTGACAGAATTATGGAGAGTAATGGCATTAGAGATTTCAGGATCACAGAAATATGGAGTTGCTTACATCAAAGAATGAAGATCTTATTGACGGAACAAGAGGATATCAGGAAAGTGGAGTTCCCTTACTGTAGAGGATGAATAAAATCTTGACAATATGCAGTGAAAGTTTTAAGTAAACGAAGCTGGAAAAGAACAAGCAAAGCTTAAAATGGGATAGTGAAGGCAAGTGGAATGACTGGAAGAAATGGAAGCTTAAAATGGGCAAAGCTGCAACAGATTCATGATTTCTTTTAAGGAAGCTCTTGTGCCGGTGAAGGAAGACTAGAATAAGAGTAGGTGGATGAAGAAAATGTAGGGACCAAAAATGCAAAATATATATGTCCTGGCTTGCCTTCGAAGATATGGTGTGAACGAGAGAGCTAGTGGTCCAGTATTTACATGAAAAAGAAAAGCATAATAATTGAGGGAGAGATGAATGCAACCCTTATCAAATTTCATCTTGTGGAGGGTGGACTGGACGGATGCATTTGGTAGGTACATAGGAATGCACAATAATTGATGCAGAGATGAATGAAGCCACTATTAAATTCATCTACTAGAGGGTGGACTGGACAGATGCATTGGTAGGAACAATGGACAACTTTTTCAGAGTGAACTAAGAAGACCTAATCAATGGACAACTTGTAGTTGATTTTATTTGCTAGTGAAGAAGTGGCCAGAGAGGTAGCTTTTTCCATCGTAGTTTAGAATTTTGTCCCCGGTCTATTGTATGCATCACCTCTTAGGGGCTGTTTGGATAGAGAAATGGGTATGTTTTCACTGTCAATTCAAGGTAAATTCAATTGGATTATGTTTGGATGGAGAATTTGAGAAGAATTGAAATTTCACTTGAAATGGAAATTTCACTTCCAAATTCAGCTTTCATGTGAAAGTCCTTTGGAGGACTTTCACGCTGAAACGTACGGCAGCTGAAAGGCCTTCAGCTATGGAAATACCATTTTTAATCCTCGCCCAAAGCCCTCATCTCCTTCACCCATCTCGACCATTCCTCAAACCCTATCTTTTTTCCTTCACCCATCTCGACCACCCTCATCGCCATCCCTGATCGTCATGCCCCTCCTCGCCGTCGCATGAGCCGACGTCCACATCTCTCTCACGGAACCTTAGCTCCGCCGCCACCATGTCACCCGAGAGATGCGTAGGTGTGCTGCCGCAATATCCCCCGAGCAATCCCTAATAGTCGCCCCCCTCCTCGCCGTCGCATGAGCTGATAAATTGAGGTTGTTTCTCCATTTCCTGCTATGATTCTCCTAATTGATCCATAATTCCTTTTGTTTCTAGATGATGGGTCTTATATGATGTTGTTTTTGTACTATCACATGTTTATTACTTGTAAAAATCCTACCTTTTGCAATTTTTTTATCATTGCACACGTATTTCAGTCATGGTAATGAGCTTGTGTATCTCTGCATATTACCTGAGGAACAAAGCAGATCAGAGACAATCCAGAAGTATTAACTAACGACTTTTCAGGAAATAAGTCAAATTTGGGAGTCCCTGCTGGTTGAAACAGTTTATTCCTATTTTGGCTCAAACTCGGAAGTCTCTGCTGGTTGATTTGTTGTGGTTTATGACTTCCACCTAAGACCTTGCTACTGTGGCATTGGGTTCTAGATGGGAAGCAGTCTTTGTTCTAGTAGAAATGCATGATATATTAGAAGGGGAGGTTGAAAATTCAACTATTACGCATGGGTCTTGCTTTCTCATAAAATTCTAAAAAGCATATATTGCTTCTACATGGCGACTTGTGAATTTGATGGGTATGCATATATCTCCAAAAATCAAGCTTTTAGATCAATGCTCATGCTTACCATGTTCTGTGACTACTTGCATTTTTGCATTTTGCGTTTAGGTATTTTGATGGTTATGCATATATTTATCTGTCTTAAAATTAGGCTGAAATTGGAGGGTCAGTCCTGTGCAAGTAGAAAATGTTTGTATGTTCATGCTGATAAATACTATGAAGACTTGTATATGCTTATATTTACCGTGGTCTGTGAATACCTACATATCTTTAGTTGGCATTGAAGAATTTTGATGGTTACGCATATATTTTATCTCTTAAAATCAGTCTGAAATTGAAGGGTCGGTTTTGTGCAAATAGAAAAATGTTGTATGTTAATGCTCCCATATTATGGCAAGCTCATTGCATAATGCATGCTGCTTATGTGAGACATTTGCGACCTGTGCACTTGTTCATGTATTAATCCAGAAAATGTCAACTGCAAACACACATGATGATGTCCAAGTTATTGATGCTCCAAGGACATTTGCTAAGAAGGTCGAATGGAATCAAGTTGAACATTATGCCTTCCTCACACACATGGCAACTGCCATAAGAGATGGACATAAGAGGTTGAACCAGCTAGACAAAGAAGGGTAGGAGAAAGTGGCCACATTGTTGAGAGTGGAGAACAATATCCATGTTGATGTTGCGGCTTTGAAAAATCATTATGAAAAGGGTAGACTACTGTGGTCTGGGTGGACTGAGCTAAGAGGATATACAGGCCTTGGTTGGAATTACAACACACACACGGCTATTGCTCCTTCACTAGTATGGCAAAGCTTTCATGCGGTGAGTCATTTCATATAAGTTTATGCCTTTTATGTCATGCAACAGATGTGCCTTCTTCAATTAAACTCACATGGTGTTTGTTGTACAGAGCCGCAAAGGATGCAAGAGGTTGGAAAAGTGGGGCTACACAGAACAGGCAGAGGCTAATCTGAACTTTATATATGGCAACAGCCATGCTTCGGGAAAATTCAGGGATGCTGGTGGCAAGAGTAAGTTCCCCATCGACGATGCAGTGCAAGACAATTCTCAAGCAGAAACCACACAAGTTGATGAAAATTGGATGGATGGTGGTTGGAGTTCTGATCCTTACCACCCAGAGTATGTTAATGGCTTGCCTTATGAAAACTACTCAGAGGAAGTCCAACGTGAACGGGATCTGCAACAACAATCCATGTCTCATCAAGCACCTTCTGAACACAATTTCCCAGCATCTTGCAGTCGGCCCCACTCCCAACCCAACCCTAGCCGTACAGCCACACCTCAAGTAGATGTGCCTAGATCCAGTAGTCAGCCTCATACTCAAGGCAATCCCCGATCTACTACCACAAGAAGAGATCCCAATGCACCCACACCTGCAGCCCAAAAGAAGAGCAAGAGGAAGGCCTCAGATGTTGAGGTAACTTCTGGAATGCAACAGTTGTCACAAGCCATGATGGACATAAATGATATTGTCCGAGGTGCAAAGGATGCTGAGGTTGAGGAGTTCAATAGATGCATTGCATTATTGAAGTCACTTCCAGACTATGATGACGATGACCCGATGGCAACCCCTTCTTCCTCGAGAAGACAACAAGATGTTGTGGCTAGCCATGGAAAAGTTCCATCCCTCTTACGCAGAGAAATGATTGCGCAGTTATTGGGCAGATAAGCATGGATGTTAGTACTTTATATGTATTGTAATAATAAGACAGGTGGACTTATTACTAGTAACTAATGATGTTTGCATGTAATACTTAACGAACTATGATGTGTGGTTGGTTTCATTTTAATTGCACTCAAAGTATACTTTAGATGAACTTGTTTCTTTACATCTGATATATGTATATTGTTTATATTCCTCTAATTGCTTATATGTTTATGGCTACTGCATATGATTCGGTGTACTTTCTAGCTTGTGCAGAAGGTTATACAGAACATGGATCTCTTCAATGAAGCTGAGATTGAAGATGAGGTAATTTTAGATGAACTCCTGCTGTTTTTCATTGGCAAGTCGATTGTTCCACAGAGGAATCTGATCCACTTGAATCCACGTAGGGGCAGGGAGATTATATATGAACTGTTGACAGCTTCTGACCTTATATGTTTTGAAATGTGTCGAATGAAGAAGAAGCCTTTTACGAATCTATGCATGGAGTTGCAGGCGCTTGGCCTAAAAAGATCAAGGCATGTATCAATTGAGGAGCAAGTTTATTGTGTTCTACATTTGTTGGGGCATAGTCAAGGGCAGCGTGTGATGGGCCATAATGCATCACACTCAGTGGAAACTATCAATCGTCATCTTACATATTGTCTTGAACTTTTCTATGTTTGGCCAGACAACAAGGTAAGACCACTGCTACCTCTTGAACAAACACCTGCATACATTGCAAACAACTCACGGTATTGCCCATGGTTCAAAGATTGTGTTGGAGCTATAGATGGTACGCATATCAAGGCAAAAGTGGAGGCAAAAATGCAACAAGCTTTTCGAGGAAAAACAAGGCAGGTAACACAAAATATTTTGGCAATTTGTGACTTTAGCATGAGGTTTATTTATGGAATGGCTGGTTGGGAGGGTTCGGCACATGATGCAAAAGTGCTTTCACATTGCATTGGTGATGTGAATTCTGGATTCCCACTCCCCCCTGGTAATAAGTACTATGTTGTGGATGCGGCATATGCTAATAAGAAGGGGTTTCTTGAACCATACAAAGGTGTTAGATACCATGTTCCTGAATTTCGACGTCGCGCACCATCTGGCAGAAATGAGAAGTACAATCAACTTCATGCATCTCTTAGGAATATTATTGAAAGGACTTTTGGTGTCTTGAAGGAAAGGTTCAAGTTGTTTGATAATATTCCAAGATATCCTTTTCACATACAAACTAAAATGGTGCGTGTGGCCATGGCACTACATAATTTTATTCGGGAACAACACAATGGTTCTACAGATCCAGATATGCGAGATGCACTTTTTGAGAGGTGGGAACAAGATGATATGGTTCAAGAGAATGTTGATGATGATGATGTTGACCATGACTTGGGTGGAGTGAATGCTCCATATGCCAGGGATGATCAGTATATGCGTGTAGAGAGAGATAACATTCGAGATCTTATAGGGGAACACTATGGGTTACCTCCTGTGGTCGCCCCACCTCCTCACAATCTATAGTGTTGTGGACTACTCTTTTTTGGTTTGTGCTTTCAGTCATTCAACTTATATGAGTGGATGGTAGCAAACTATTATACCCCTATTGATGCTGATTGATAACATTCTTTGTAGGGAATTTTGCTATGCAAGGTATGCAGTAGATAGAAATGGAAACAACAGGAGCAATGTTGGCACAACTGATTTTTTGGTCATATGGCAATTGAAATCACCTCCTACCTGCATACTGGTGTATTTTTAATGTTGAAAGTCACTGGTTGCATACTGGTGAATTTAGTTGAAAGTTTGCCGACAATGTGTTAATATTTTCCTATTTCATAATACGGGTATGATTATATTATATTTTTGTAGTTGGGAGCCTGTTACTTTATTTTCTGACACTATTACTTACCAATTTAAATTGAATTTATATGTTAGATTCTCTTGACTGAATTGCTGAGATACAAGGTTAATTTTTGTTTGGAGCTGACTTGCAGCTACTCGTTCAAACTCTCTTTGAACATTCTGATTTTCTGTAAGATCAGAGGCGACTAAGACAAGGAAGGTATGTGCTTGGGAAACCCGGTTTGATGTATAAAACTGGGTCATTAAATTTTACGACTGAAAAATAGTTTTTGCAGTACAAAGAATGAGGGCATTTTTGGTGCCTAGTAAGTGTTTATAGGAGCCGAATTGTGACTAACTTATATGCTGCTTGTTCCTCCTTTTTTTTGGATAATAGCTCTTGCCCAAGCTGTTTAGAAAAGCTATGCAGTTGAGCCAATGGTACATGTTTTAATATATAACTCCTCTGCTTGCAGAAGACTAGTTAAATGAGAACAGCATCCTGGAAATGAGGATACAGATATTCTGATAGCCACAAGACTTTTTTTTGGCACACTTGTAATTCTGTTTGAACACTTACTAATTGTAATATTTCTAGAGCAGATATATTAACTTATTGGTTTTGCTTTTGCCAGTGTATGGTTTAGATACTCTCTCCTTGTTTCAAGCAAATGAAGGGAAGAGCGGAGTATCGATCAAAGTTGTATTAAGCAATTTAAAGAAGCTTAAAAAGTCCAAGTAAGCCTTGAGTAATGAATGTTTTTCTTTATGTAGACTTATTACATTTGCTTCTGCATATGTGCATTTATACAGATAGCATCTCTTTTCTAGTTTGTGGCAAAGGTTATTTATTCTTGGAAAATCTACATCCAAATTAACAAATACATTTGCATCATGGCAAGCATGCAGTTTTTTTAATGTGCTCAAGACTTGACAGAAATTTTTTCTTTATTACAGCAAAAATAACTTGCGATATAACTTTTTTCCATCCCTTTACGTGTTTTTGTACATAGGCTTCTTTAACGATTTACTGTTTTTTAATTTTAGGTCCGAGGAAGAGGAATGAGCTTTTCAGTAGTCTTATCTTGAAACCAACTAATTGTCATATTTGAAGGAGGCAGCAGGTCTCCAAATTGTGATATACATCTGAACAGCTGGTATAAGTTGAGGCAGTTTTGTCCAATGACTGGTGTAGATATGTCGATTTTTGCCAATCACATGAAGGGTGTGGAAACCCAAAAAACTCCTCTGCCATTAGCTGGTACAAGTTGTCACAGAACGGTTTGGGACTTTGTAATATTTATCTACATATATGGCTAGAAATTGGGATTTTCCAATCATGACTCAGGCCTATTGGGTTGTCAAAACTAATAAATTTCTGAGATTCCCTTGGTAGAAAATTATGCTCTGTTATGTGGCTTTCATCATTGGAATCAGCCATTTATTTCTTTATTTGGCACGTGAAGCTCATAGCAATATTTCCGTAAATATCAATGTGTAAATTATGTGCTCAAATTATCTTTGCAGTTCATTGAAAACCAATGATCTTCCAAGAAAAAATGTTATCTGTAGTGTTAAAAGCATTTAATAAAATGAAAAACCAAAACAAAGATGAACATTTTTTTACAAGGCAGTGTGTAAATTATGTGCCCATCAGTTTATTTGACGGTTGCAAAGAGGGCAACACGAGATGATTCGCAGCCACTGATCAACACAACCTACGTGAAATATATGCGAACAAGGCAACTGTCTCACTTCATCCTTGTCCTGGTATATGGCTAAGCAGAGATAACTTCCTGTGAATTCAGTATGTGCAGCTTGGGCATTCCAAGCAAGCAGCGAAATGCACAGTATATGCAGCTTGGGTACCCGATCAAAACTTCGAATTCGAGAATCAAATACCCAAACATTGCCCATCACAAACCATATTGCAAAGAACAGTTCGAGGAATGCCTTGTATCTGTTCATAAAATGCGAACTCCTGCTGGAGGATACAGAAATTATAAGGATGCTGCTAAGTATGATATTCTACATAGTTTGAGTCCTTGTTCATCTTGCTAGGTCTGTAACAGTACCTAGATACCTCAACGCTCAATTGTTGTTTGATGTCTCTGATGTGAAAGCCAAGACGGTGGCTTCCATGTCAATGTCGATGCTGGTGCCGCCAATACAAGAGGGGAAGATAAGAATGCTCGCAATGTCGTAACCAACAACCCAAATCCTCAGAGGCCAAACTGGTTTCTCATTCTTTGAGATTGATATTGTAAACGTTATAGCAGTAATTTGGACGACCAACACTATAAATTCCAATGTAATCCAGACACTAGAATTGAATGTATTTGAGCCCAAATCAGACCACCTTCAGAAATGAACTTTGGTCTCTGAAGAGCCATCAGGAAAGTGGTAGTTTGCTTTGGAGTATGGACTGTAATCAAAGTGTAGCTAGATGCTTGGACTGGAACCATTAATAAGCAGCTGATATAAATTCTAAAACCATCTATAATGGATTCTAACAATATATACGTTAGCAGTCTTTTACATACAATTAGAATAAATTTGTTCAAACTTGATACTGCGTTTCTTAAAACTAACATCACTTTAATGAGTATAAACACTTCAATTTCATCCAACCATGACTACCAAACAAAACATTATCAAAAATATAAATAACATCATGGTCCTAGGGTTGTCTCTCATATATTCCTACACCAACCACCTTCGATTTCCTTGTTGATTCATGCTATTGAAATACACGTTTTCACCACCTCTTGTGGCAATGTTAAGTTGAAGCCGACCGTCCAGCCACACAAAGTACCCACATCCCTTCTCCCCCTTCAGAAACAAATCAATGTGTGAATATGCATATATAATATGAATTGCATAAATTATATACATATATCTGCTTTGTATTTAACTTACATATTGGTTTTTACATTTCATGAACCTCCTTCCAGGATGGGTACCTCTGCGAGCAGTGTATAATGTCATGGGGTGTGATCTACACATAGGACACAGTTCCCCCGTTCTCCTGGTATTACAACTACTAGAAGCATCCATTTCTGAACATTTTAATAAATCGGCAATTGAAAAATGTCATCAACTGTGATCCGCATATTGTAAGGAAATAATAGATTCAAAAATAAATATATCTACTCACATTACAAAGGGGGCTGACCATGGCACTACAAACACATTGCCTCATTCAATTTGGCTAAACAAGAGTCACTAGGCCATCGTTAATTCAATCTCTCATGAGTAGCAAATATTTACCATCCATGACTAATATTCATAAAAGAGACTAATATCATTTGTGCATTCAAAAATAAATTGTGCATGAAATAATCATTTTTTATGAAAGGAGCTATCATACACACGCAATCACACAAAGCTGTTTTTGTTTACCTTATAATAGCAAGGAGGCAAGCCGAGCAGTACGGTGAGGAGGCATAGCGAGTATGTACCGGAGCACGACGAGGCTTTCAAATGCTAATGATCATAAAATTCAATCTTTCTACCAAATCATTTTTTTTCTTACAACAAAGTACGAGAGAATCATCTACTTACATACACACATAGAAGCACTCAATTTGTGCATGAAAGACTCATTTTTTATGAAAGGAGCTATCATTCACACACAATCGACTCCTATTGCAATCGTTTCTTTCATGCAACTCAATAACACAAAGTCAGGGTATGATATAACCTCAACTTCCATGGAGACTCCCATTACCATATAAAAAATGCAAAGAAGCAAACTAAGAACCTTATACCAAAAGCACTTAAAAATACAGCTAAAATCGGCAGTTAATCATGTAAGACAAACCTGTTAAGTAATTAATCACATAAGTACCACATTCTTAGACAATGAATAATAAATACTGCAGTGAAATACCTAAAATAACTTATATTCTCAACACGGAAATCAAAATCTCTGAACTCACCAAATCTTCAGCCGCTTCAATGCAGGTCCAGATGTAGGAAAAATTTGACGCTGGGACTTTTAATATAACTTAAATGACTCCTTCACAGATGCCTCCACATCTTCCATTCACTTGACAGAATCTTTCCTATACTTCTCAATATACTTCTCTGTGTCTTTAGATTTGGTACTTTTTACTTCCTTGGCTTTCTTCTTGAGGAAATATTTTGCTAACTTCTCTAATTTCTGTTTCTTCAGCCTCTGCTTGCCACTCCTCTAGTTTCTTCTCAGCATTCACGTGACGAAACCGTCGACCATTCATATCATGACAAGCATCAAAATTATTTGTCTTCTGCCCAGCTTTTGTAGCCGCCCCTCGAAGAAGTGATCCAAACCCACCTTTGGTGCACGGCAATGAGGTACCGGAAAATGGTAGTAAGGGACTTGGGATCACGAACGACAGTGACGAGGGGCCAAACGTGTTCACACATGGCGAGCAAGTACCGGAGCACAACGAGGAGATGTACGGCGGCCATGACACAATTACTTGGCGAAGCAGCACAAGGAAGATATACCGGACGACAAAGTCGGGATCATGACAATGAGGCACCGGACGACGGCACGAGGGACTCGGGAGCACAGGGAGGCGGCGGAAGAGCACGGCGATTGTTGCAGGCCTTTTCTCCCCTCAGTCCACCTCGACCCTAACCTAACAAGCCAGGTGAGCGGCTTATTTGGAACTTCATGTCTAATTTAAAATAACTATTGTTTTCACTATCCAAGCACAACGTCCACTATATTCATTGCAAATTTTCCACTATCCAAACCATATTCACATATTTCACATTCTCTGAAGAATTTTTTCACCTGAAAACTATTTCTTTTTCTTCGCTCCTTTTCTATCCAAACAGCCCCTTAGTAAAATGTTTTAAGTACCTTTATTGATGTTTTTTGAAGCCTATTCAAGCAATTTCGAAGTGTGGGGAAAACTTATAGCATAGCTCTTTGCTAGAAGTCAAGCAGTTGAAGTGAATTTAGAACCCTTTGTTTGATCGGCCGCATGTTCCTGATGGACTATTGTAAAGGGGTTGTAATTTTTTATGGTCCAAATATGGCCTGTGGACTTGAAAAATTGGTAGTTTTTTACATAAATAATCAATTCAAACTTTCTGAAAACACAGTGGTGGTAGTTCTCTTGCACGTTGTTGATACCTTTCCGGCTCAGTTTGTTCTTATCACATTTCCTTGCAAGATTTATGTAAACTTCACCTTCACTATTCTGCCTTTTTGATGATGTACTAAATCTCTATAATGATTGACACATTCACTTTTCTGTCATCATTTTCTCTGGGAGTACTTACAAATGCATTATGACTTCCTTGAGGGAAATGTACTGGAAGATAAAGCTATAATTAGCCAACTCGGGATTTCTCAAGGGTGTTGTTTGTCCTTAATTGGCTCATAAATGACTTTGTGTAGGCAACTGGCAATGCCATTATCTTCTTGGCCTTGCCCACGTATGCTCTCTCCCTGAAGTTGTTATAATCATTGGCTTCAATCGCGTCTAATATCTATCAGGTAGTCGAAATACAAAATTTCATTATTAAGAAGATTGTTCTTCCCTTATCATGGCTGTTCTCCTATAGAAAGAACGTCCTATTGCATTTTTTAGCAAGGGCCTCTTGGGGTGATCCTTAACCTTGTCCGCATATGAGAGGGAGATGCTCGCTATTGTGCACGCCATTACCAAGTGGCAGCCATATCTGCTTGGCCACCGTTTCCTCATTCGGATGGACCATCAGCCATTGAAATATTTTCTGGAGCAACGTGTATCAACACCATCTCAGTAATGTTGGGTCAGCAAATTGTTGGGATATGATTATGAAGTTGTGTATAAGAAGGGGGCTGAAAACACTATCGCCGATGCACTATCTCGGCATCCTATGGAAGGGGTCTATTTGGCCTTCTCAATTCTGCTCTGCCCCTTCCTTCCAGAGCTGAAATAGGCTTATGTGGATGACCCCTCCACCAAAGGTTTGATTGACCAACTATAGGCGGATCTGACAGCCGAACCCCCTTTTGCCTGGCATGAGGATCTTTTGTTTTGGAAGGACCGCATGTGGGTACCCGATGTTCCAGGTTTGTGCCAGCGTATTATGTCTCACTTTCACGATACACCAGTTGCTGGTCATGAAGGGTCGTTCAGAACATACAAATGAGTGAGCCATAGTTTTTTATGGCAAGGGCTCAGGAAGGTCCTGTAAAACTATGTGGCAGCTTGCGACACATGCTAGCGGGCTAAAGGAGCATCCACTTCTCCCACAGGGCTCCTTCTCCCCTCCCTATTCCTGACAAAATTTAGGAGGACGTGTAAATGGATTTCATGGAGGCCTTACCTGTGGTCCAAGGTAAGTTGGTTATTCTGGTGGTGGTCGACCGTTTATTGAAGTATGCTCACTTTTTTGCCTTGAGCCATCCATTTACTGCCTGGAGAGTAGCTGAGTTATATGTGAAGGAAATCGCTAAGCTTCATGGTATGCCCTGTACTATTGTGTCTGATCGGGATCGGGTCTTCCTTTCACAGTTCTGAAGGGAATTTTTTGCTCTGCAGGATCCCGCGCTTCATATGGGTACCGCATATCACCCACAGTCAGATGGTCAGACGGGGGTGGTAAATCGGTGTCTGGAGCAGTACTTACGTTGTTTTGTCAGGGATCAGCCTCGGCATTGGCTTCAGCTTCTACCATGGGCAGAATGGTCGTATAACATGGCTTACCACACTCGAGCAGGTTACACACGTTTGAGGTCATCTATGGCCATCTCCCTCCTTCGGTGCTGTCTTATGTGCCCCATCGTTTCGCTATTGCTGAAGTGGACTATATGCTACAAACTAGAGATGAAGTTCTTCGACAGCTTAAGGCTAACCTGGTTGCGGCCCAAATTCGCATGAAGCAAATCTACGATAAGAAGCATACTGATCGGGAGTTTCGGATAGGGGATTTAGTCTATGTTTCCATATTGCCTCAGCGTCAAACTACGTTATTTTGGACGGAACATGCTAAGCTCACCACTCGATTTCATGGTCCTTATGCTGTCGTGGAGCACATGGGCCTGGTGGCCTATAGACTGGCATTACCTTCTGGGTCGATGGTGCACCCTGTATTTCATGTGTCTCATCTATGGCATTTCGTGGGAGATCTGGCGTTGGTTTTGAATAGTGCGCCCCTGCCACTTATGGGGTATGAGGAACCTAACACGCCTATTCCTGCTTCCATTGTGGATACATGGCATGTTCGTCGCTCTGGGCGACTTGTGACTAAGGTGTTGATGGCTTGGCGGGGTAAGTCTATAGAGGAAGCTGAGTTGATACTAGAAGATGACTTCTTGGAGTGTTTTCCTTCTTGGTTGCCTTGAGGATAAGGCGGCAGCGGAGCGTGGTGGAGTGTTGTGTACGTCAGCACACATAGCTATCTATTAATTTCCTTTATTATATTCATGAGAGATTGTAATAAAGCCTGATTATGTGGAAAAAGGGCTGTAATTGCTTAATTCGTGACCCATTAGCGGGGCCACTAGTTGGTGTGCCTCCCTAGGAGTGGTGACAAATAGCACAGGATCTTCGTCATTCTAGTTAGTAGCGAAGGTACGCAACTTCCTATATTCTCTTAACTCTTGGCATCACACTCAATTAGGTACTGTTGAAGCAGAGGCTTAAGGTATACAATCATATAGAAGACCTACAGAACAGCCCTTCCTCCTCCACTACATCTATGGGTGAACTTCAAAAGCAATATGGTTTTTTGTTGCGTTGTGTGGAAAATGTAAGGGGACGCTAGCTAATACCAATTTTTCCATCGTTCCACCCTGCTCAGGCAGTCTTCTAATAGAATACTAGAAATCCAAGATACCCAAGGTCGAATTCAATCCACCTTACAGGATATACATAGCGCCTTCAAATAATATTACTTGCACGTATATGAGGAGCCATCTCAGATTACATTTGAGCCAATCACCCATGTAATATTCACAGTAGTCATAGAGGAAGACAACCAATAGCTCCTTAGTCCAGTGACGGAAGTGGAGGTATGAAGAGTAATCAAGACGTTGGGTGCTCATAAGAGTCCTGGACCTGATGGCATGCCAGGTCTATTTTACAGAAAGCATTAGCGAGCAGTGGGGCATGATGTGGTAAGGATGGTGGTGGATTTTTTGTGAATCTTATCACGAGGAGATTCATCAAATTAAGACTGAATTGTGAAATTTTATTTTAAAAACTAAACGACATTTTCATTTTACACCAATTCAGCCTGAATAAATTGTCTCATAATTAAGCTTTAGATTCATTAAAATTCGCTAACCAAACAGCCCCTATGTCTTATTCCGAAATGCAATAACCCGTCCCAACTGAATAATTATCGGCCAATAAGCCTATGCAACTTCGCATACAAGGTGATCTCTAATCTTATGGTGCTCCGCTTAAAACCGCTCATGGATAAGATTATTAGCATCAATCAGTCCGCTTTCTTGCCGGGGAGAACCATACAGAACAGTATCATATTAGCCAAGGAGGTCCATAGAGCCAAGCGCTGTCTGAAGAGAGATGGGGGACTGTTTACATTAAAGCCTAGCTAAAGCATATGATCGGATCCGATGGGATTTTATAGAACATATGCTCTGCCAATTTGGATTTCACTTACATTGGGTAAAGCTCATAATGTTTGGTATATCCAGAGTCTCGTACCATATTCTCATAAACGGGAATCCGGGAATCCCGGCCAGGACTTCGCCAGGGAGATCCACTGTCCCGGTACATCTTTCTATTGGCACAAGAATGTCTCTAACGGGCTCCTGCTTATATCAGAAAATAAATTAATCTAATAGACATGGGTCCTATTCCGGCTGGCGTAAACCTGTATAGGCCCTATGTCCGCACCACCTCCTACTCAATTTTCCTGTCAATTGTCTGTGGTACTTGGGTCATTATAGATGAACTTTGATGATACTTATGCCATGTATGTGAAGTTTAATGGCACTCCTAACAAAAATCTGCAGGACAAGCTTGACGCAGATGATTTAACTGACCTTCTATTGATACTGTTGATGTACAGGGCCTGAATGGCATAGTTGCTTGCAACCTAGGAAGTTCTGTTGCGATGCATACAAGTGACCTTCATTCCTTTATGAGCACTTTCCATCAGACTACTCAATGTACTTGTGAAGTAGTTGTTTCCTTCATCCATGAGCTTGATCTGAAAGGCAAAATGATATTGACTACAATTTTGGTTATGAGGTGAGCACTTTATTAACTGAACTTATTAATGATAAGCTAGTTATGTTTGTGTCCTTTGTTTTGGCCGACTGTAGCATATTCCTCCGGTTATTGCATATCAGTGACAGATACCGAAGTTACACTATTTATTGCATGATGAGTAATTAATATAATTCTGACTATTCCATATTCCTTATACATGGTTCTAAAACTCCAAGTACTAGTGGTATATGATAATTCATATATAAATTCTTGGCTCTAAGTGATCTCTCGCATGTGACAACTGTGTAATTTCATATTGTTAAATCCCCAATCATCATGGCTGCCTAATAAGGTTTTAGGTCGTTGGAACACAAACTTTTGGTACTGATTTTACTATCTAAACAGCTATTTATGACAAGTTTATCTTATTTATTGTGCAGGAAGCATTAGATTGGTCAGAAAAAGAGCTTCTTCATCAGTCTTGCTTCACACTTCCCATATGTTTTCTCCTTTCTGGGTGCGAAAGATACTGATTATAATGAGCCCATGTCTACTGATTCTGTGATTACCATGGATCTTCCACACACTCCAGGGTCAAATGCTATAAATGAAACCAGATACAATCCAAATGTAAATTCTGAGGCACTTGAAGCCTTGTTGGATGATGATTTTGATGGCGCCAGCTCTTGGAGCCTGGAGGCACGTACATATCTTGACCTTAGAGATTGATTTCAAAAGAGTATAGTACTGGTACTACTGGTACAGCAGTCATCTTTCTCCTCGGAACCACCGCCATTTTTTTGCAGCCCAATTTGTTCTTCTTTTCCTTTCCTATTCACGTGCTTTCATGTAACCAGGTCTACCAGATTTGTTCTCTTGTGGCTTGGGTACATGTGTCCAAGGCTGTGCCCCCCCCCTTCAGAGGCTCCCTTTTTCATGAAATACGTTTAGGGTCAGGGGAGCTTGAAGAAGATGCCATGGCTCTCTTTCTCTCTCATGGAAGCTCAAGAACATTATTATGCTTTCATGGTTGCTTATTAATTGAAGGGAGGTTTTGATTGGAGGATTGCTTCATGGTTCAAAGGAATTTTCATGGGAATGGCATTAAATGAGCTTCAAGTAACAGATATGGACTTCTTTGATTGATGGACTTCATGGTTTTAGCAGAAGAATCTTTCCCTTGCATTAATTGAAGCCCTTCTACCCTATTTCCTTGTTGATTGATTCATCACTTTCAGGGTTTTTATGACATTCCTTCATTCATTCATCTGACTCCCTTTTCACATTCATCTTCTTTGGGAAGTGAAGTAATTTCATGCACATTCTGCTTTCCAAATTTGCTTCACTTATGAAGACCAAGAAATTGACTTACACTTTCTAGTTTTTACCTTCCGTTCTTCTTGTGAGCTCAATTGACTCCCCCTCATTTCTAAGTTCTTTCCTAATTCAGCACTCTTGTCTTACTTCTTCAATGAAGCATTTATAACTTCTACTTCAAAGTTCAAATACTTTCCATTCTTTAGTGACTTCCTTCTGCACACAAATGTAGAGGTAATGCTCACTAGCAAATGCACCGAGCATGCCTGAAGCTTAACCTAAAATCAATTGTATGGTCATCACATTTGTTGATCTATCCACATTCATATTCATACAATTATTTTGAATTCTAGTGTAAAAACATGTTGATTAGTATAAATTGATCATGCTACTAAAAACTTGGTTTTCTATGCAGGAGGGATAGTTTCATAACCCACAGAGCTTTCTGTGATGCACTGGCTCAAGAGAGTGCCAGGCTGCCCACAGGCCTCAACACCATGGGGACCCACCTCTATGGGGGTAGCAACACAGGCCTGGCTCTCTCCCAGGTGGGGGGCCATCAGATCTCCACCCTCCAAGACCAGGCTCACCACCACCAGCCCACAGACCTCCTCCGGCTAGGCGGCGGAGCGCAGTTCGACCACCTCCTCGCCAGCCCCTCCTCCAATCCCTCCCCCTTCCGCCCTCCCCACAACCCCTCCTCCTCCGCCTTCTTCCTTTCCAACTCCGGCGGCCACGCCTTCCATGACGACCAAACATCGGCCGGAGGACTCATGCAGAACAACAAGCCGTTCCACGGACTCCTCCAGCTCCCCGACCTCCCAGCCAACACCACCGCCGCGGCTGCCTCCAATCTTTTTAACCTCAGCTTCTTCTCCAACAACAATAACACCACCACCACCTCTTCCGGACTACTCATGACAGACCAACTCGGCAATGCTAACGGAGACGGCGCAGAATCGACAACTCTCTTCCCCGGCAATCTCATGGCTGATCACCAATCTCTCTACAGCTCTCCCATGCAGAATGAATCAATCCTACCTCAAATGTCAGCAACTGCACTCCTTCAGAAGGCAGCTCAAATGGGTGCAACAACAAGTAGCAACAGCGCGTCGCTCTTGCGCGGCTTCGGGGGCTCGTCCTCGACCGGCACCCCGAAGACTGAGAGGCAGGCCTTCCTGCCGCCGGCGAGCTACCGTAGCTCGCAGATGGAGAACGAGACTCACCTGCAGGACTTGATGAACTCGCTGGCCAATGGGGGTGCCGGCATGTTTGGGGCCGGGCCTGGGTTTGGAGGGGGTGCTCTTGCAATGCATCGCCAGCATCCACAAGGGTTCCACATGGATGAAACGAAGTTGCATCAGAACCACCTGGGTGTTAGTATAGGAGGAGGATCAGATGGGCTGACCAGGGACTTCTTGGGTGTTGGGGAGATGGTGAGGATGTCTCAGGGAGATCAGCGTCGCCATGGGATGGACATGGAGCTCTGAACTCGGATATGAAGTCTAAGACAAGTGGGACAAGGCCATTTGGTGGTGGAAACTTGCATTGAGATGAAGTAAACTGGAAGAGAAGTTAGTGACCAAAAAGGTTATAAGTCTCTCTAGGTATGTAACTCAATCTGGTGGATTTGTTGAAGAAAGTTTAATTTGTGTTTATTGTTTTTCATCTTAGCTAATGGATTAGGATCTGCTTTACACAGTATCAGCCTTGAGCTAGGCTGGGTCTTCTGTTTTTCTTTCTTTCTCGGCTACTCTTAGGTTTCTCTCTTCTTCTAGCTTTCCTTTTCCTTTTTTTTGTTAAATTTCTGGTATAATAGACATGAACTGAGAAGTGCCCAGTTGATATTCTCATCTTCTGTTCTTCTGTGGTGCCATTTCCTGCAAGAGAAAATGTGATGCAATAAGAAGATTATTGTTCTTTCATTTGCATGTGTTTTACGTAATTTGGCTGCATGAGGGGAGGATGCAATTCCCAACTCTACGTAAAAAGTAGTGCTTATTGACCTGTGTGCCTTTCATCCATCATCTAAAAGACTAGCTAGAGAAACGTTGAAATTATGCCTCATTGTTTGACTTTCCATGACAAGTTTGACTGTTCTTTTCTTTCTTACAATCCAATCTCGCTGACCCTTAACTTCGTTTTTGCTAATAACTTTTTGACTCCTTTTTTTGGTACAAGACCCTTTACTTACTAACATACCAACCACTTTGCTGATTGATTAATTAATACATCTTTTGGGATAAATCTTTCCTTCTTATCACCTTTTTTTGGACAATTTTACATCTCATCTAATCTGCATGAGCTAGAGAAAGGTTGAAGTTCTATACATTCCATGAAAAAACTGACTATTCTTTTATTTCATTGAGTCCTGTTTCTTTGACCATTGACTTACTAACTTTTTTTTTTGGGCCAAGGCCATGACTTACCTCTTTCCAGCTTAATCTTTCCATATTTCCCTCCCATATAAATAGACCTACTTGGTTTTCATTAATATTTTAGTTCATTTTCAAAAACTAATTAGGCCTTTTAGATTGGAAAGGAGGGAGTATCTTTTTTCCCCCTTCTTATCTGCATGGGCTTAAATCATATTCACATTTGTCTATTCTCGACTTCTAAAGTCTTATCTGCGCGAGCATGAGATGGAAACTTGTCCTCCTGCCATTTTTCTCTCATAAGTTCTGCTTTCAATATAATGTTATAAACATACTTCGGATTCAATATATGCCAAGAGGAAGAGATGATCACGTCTGAACTTGCACAGGGTTCAGGCTTCAGCCTTTAGGCCAGGGGCATGCAGGCTGCAGAAAAGGCATCTGGAGATGTCATTGTAGTCATCATACTGAAAGTTAGGTCGCACTGACCTGCTCAGTTTCTACCTTCTCTTCTCCTTTTTTTTTCTTCTAAATACTCATTGAAGAACTTAATCGTCATATGTTATCCTTGTGTAAGGAGCGTGGGTTTCTTTTTTGTGTTCGCCTGGTGTTTAGGATTGTTTAGGAAAGGCTCCTTATATCGTTGTATCTTGTTTGCCCTAATAAAGTTTCTTAATTATCCAAAAAAAGTTTATACTTTGCAATCACATTATATAAAGTCATCAGATTTACTCATCACATTATTTTCAAAAAATTTCAAGATGCCCATCATGCATGGTTAGAATAACATCTAGATTTTATATATAATAGCATGGTTAGAATAATATAGCTTAAGCATATATATGTATGCTCACGGGAAGAGCAGGAGTGTGCTCCTTCGTCTTTTCTGTTGGCTGTATTCTCAGTAGTATCATCGCCCATCCTCTCTCCTACCTTCTTCTACATGGTCTGCCACATGCACGTGCCCATCATGCTTTGTGATGTGGCCTTGCGTATATATATACGTAAGATGTACGTGATGATAAGTATGAATTCGTGTACTAAGAATCTATGCCATTTTGTAAATACTGGCTGTACGATTGTATCCCGTGCTGCTAGATGAGCTAACCAAGATTGAAAACAGAGAATATATGTCGGAATAAATATGTAGTACCCATATGAGTTATAGCAATATAAGATGGATTTGAATACATTAGTTTGATCTGTTGAGGAATCTTTGCGAAATTTGGTTAAAAAGGCGATGACATTAATCCCATTTTAGAATTAACATGGCACATTCAGATTTGATATACCATTTCTAGCCAATAATTTTCAAGAGATTTATGAGTTTCAAACCTTTTGGGGCTTAAGTCTAGGGCTTTGTTGATTAGTAGAAAGTTGCTTGGCTGTGTATAGCTGTTTTCCACACATGCAGCACATATCCAATCATGAAAAAAGTTTCAATAAGATCGCTATATGAGGCCATTTCAAGACGTAGTCAATGGATCTTGATCCGATGGCTATAAGGGCAAATAATGGATCACACTCACCTATCCACTGGTTTGATACTCATCATAAGATCGGAATTCAACGACCCAAAATACTATTTTAATCCTCCTTATATGAGAACGATTTCATATGACGGTTAATATGAGATCGTCATAAACCGTAATGGTTTATATGAAATTGTTCTCACATAAAGAGCATGGGACCAATTTTTTGGGTCATTAGATTCCAATATAGGGTGGGTTTCAAATCAGTGGATAGGTGATTTCCTTGTAGCCATTAGATCAAGATCCAACGGTTAATTATGAATTGAATTGGCCTAATTTAAACTATACGAGAGCATTTAAACTCTTTCCTCTATATATACCCACTGATTTAACACACTCACCTACTTGCTAATTTGATATCCACCTTTGGATTGGAATCCAACGGCCTAAAATATTGACCTCATGCTCCTTATATGAGAACGATTTCATGTAAACCGTGTGTGTGTGTTAAGCAAATGGCAAAGTTACTTTGAATAAGCTTCTCAAGTTTTTTGCGGATAATGCATTACAAAAATATAGCTCGAGCCTATGTAAAGGTCCAAGCAACTTTTAAAATCTCCATTAGGAAAATGGGGAATTAAAAATGCCATATCCTTTTCATAAATCATGCGTTTTGTCCGTCCCATATTTATTTTCTCCATTTGGGAAAGAAGTAATACATCTAGGAAGCCACTCAATTAACTTTTTTTTACCATCCATTAACCCTTTTTAGTTTTTACTTCATCCAATAATTACTATGAGAAAGAGAACATGTAATAATAGGATTCAATAAATATGGAACATTTTTTTGAAATCAAACTATTAAAATGGGAAGGAGGGAGTATCATACAAGATTATTAAGGGCAATAACACATTTCTTTTGATTGGCAGGCTCCTTCATCCGCCAAAAATTTGGCAGGCGCCTCATAGGTCACCTCTCAATTGACCAATGAGCTAGTATCTCTGATTTTATGAAGATGGAAATTGAAATTTTAATTCCCTAGGTAATGTTTGGAGAAGGAGACTATGCTCCTTAATATTCACACTTTGCAGCCTTCCTTAATAGTGAAATGATGTGATCGTCTAGAAAATCTCTAGAACTAGGTGGATTCAAACCCCAATCCATTGGCCACCCACAAGTAGGGGTGTTCGCGGCCGGCCGCGTCCGAGGTGTCCGTGGCCGTGTCCGCGCCGAGAGAATCTGTCTGTAGATTCCGGCCACGGACACGGTCAAGGGACCTCGGACAGCCGTCTGTCCGAGGTCCGAGGAGGAAGGGCGGCTGCCGGCGGGGTGGAGGAGGGCGGCTCAAAAAAAAATTACATTTTTACCTCGTTTCCGGTCGCGGAGGAGGAGGGACGGCGCCGCGGCGGAGAGGAGGGACGGCCGGGCTCGCGGGGAGGAGGGGAGGGCGGCGGGGGTCGCAGAGGGGGCAGAGGGGAGGGCGGCGGGGGTCGCAGAGGGGGCAGAGGGGAGGGCGGCGGGGGTCGCAGAGGGAGCAGAGGGGGGGGGGGCGGCGGCCGGCGGGGGTCGCAGAGGGGGCAGAGGGGAGGGCGGCGGGGGTCGCAGAGGGGGCAGAGGGGAGGGCGGCGGGGGTCGCAGAGGGAGCAGAGGGGAGGGTGGCGGGGGTCGCAGAGGGGGCAGAGGGGAGGGCGGCGGGGGTCGCAGAGGGAGCAGAGGGGGGGGCGGCGGGGGTCGCAGAGGAGGGCGGCCGGGGTCGCGGGGAGGGCGGCCGGGGTCGCGGAGGGGGTCGAGGGCGGCGGGGGTCGCAGAGGGAGCAGAGGGGGGAGGGGAGGAGGGAGGGGGGGTATAAAAGGGGGAAATTGTCCGTGTCCGCGTCCGTGTCCGTCGGACATTCGGCCACGGACACGGACAGCGAAGACACGGACAACTTTATACGGACACGGACACGGACAACCTCTGTCCGTGTCCGTGTCTGTCCAGGAACACCCCTACCCACAAGGATTATATTCCGACTTACCCATTGTGCATATTGTGCGGCCCATGTATGTTCCCAAGAGGATTAGCGGCGAAAAACGGCTCTAGTTTAATGCCTGCAATTTTCAACCAAAGACTATGATACTGCTCGTAACCATGGAATATTGTATTGGCGATATATCGATATCGGCCTTCAATCGGTAAAACAAAACACTGTAATATTGATTTCAAAATTTTTTAAAATATCTCCGGTGTTTTAAAAAAATAATTTACTTAAAAATGTTTAAAAAAAATAAATTTTTTTAAATTTTTTGATTCCCGTTTGTTTTCCTTCCTATGCCAAGTGGAAAGATGCAGGTTTAAAACGCAAATACATATTTTGAATTATATACGCATTTTTAATGCATATTTTAAAATTTATTCTTGTCTAAATTAGTATCACTCATTTTAGAAGTTATATTATGAAAATATATAGTAAAAACTAGTTTTAGACCACAAATATTTTTTTACACTATCTCCGAAATTTTGTCTCTCTGGTCGACTGATATTTTACTGATATCTGATACAACATTCCTTGCTTGTAACTAGCTTAATTTGGTTTCAAGCATCATATCCCCATGACTTGGTTCAAATCTACTTCGTTTAATAGATGATGCTTAATGCTAGACCTACTGCTGTAGACACATTTCACATATCCGTCCCACATTGATATTTGATATGAAAAGTATAACTATTAACTTTTCATTTTGGATTTGAATACCTATTCCAGAATTAATGTGGAACGGCAGGAGAATCAGAAAAGAGGGGCACCTCTTCAGTGAATTGATGCATTCTTTTCAAGAGGTAACCTGAAAGTGTTGAATACAATTTCTTTAAATGCTATTGCTCTATACAGATTTGCTGTACCAATATCATTATCCTTCAAGTTTTTAGAGTGGATGTCTCGAGTGGTCATTCCGGTCAATTCATTGTCAAATATAATTTCAGTCATCAGCATTCTCAAGCTTGGCGTACTATTTCTTTTAGAGGTAAGAAACCCACGCACTTTTATACTATGCCCTGGGGAGTTTGTCACCCTGTGGCCTCTCCCTCTACCAAGCTACCGATCAAATTATTTGGAAATGAAATTAAATGAACCATTCAATTCTAATGAGGGTTCGTAAAGTGTGTGAGAAGGAGATCCGGCCTTATGTTGTTATAAATTTTTTGATACATAATGCTCATGTTTGCAACTGTGCAGGATTTCTACAATTATTTTAGAGGGATGGCAGATCTGGTTTTGTGTTTTTATCTCTCTTCTTTCATGTAATTCATAGTATCACCTTAACGAATTAATTTTAGTTGTCCTAAAAAATAACAACCCTATTCCTTGTATCCATTTTAATTAAGATCTCCATCCCGTTAATTTAATCCACTCGGGATCCTTGGCAAAATAATCATGGTCATATAAAAACCTGTTTATGACATGAAACTAAGTAAGCAAGTTACAAACTGGAACGAGTCTGTTTTATGCGTTGTCTCCATGGGTTTGGCTTGCTTCCATCCTGCAAGCATTTCTCGACGAGAAAGCTGAGGATCCCCAGTAGTGGACTGCCATCAAATGTAGTATACTCGCAACTCCAATTTAAACTCATTTACTTCTCAGTGACATAGGGATTGCAAAATAAAAGGTAAGGGATGACAGGGTGATATTCGGTGTAGTTAAAATAATATATTGCGAAAACATTCTTAACGACAAGGGTAGATAGGTGGCATATCGAGGGATTCATAGGGTTATGTGTATTTTGATATCATGTGTAGATGTCTATTTCAAATTTCAAGAGACACCATATTTTTGTTTTTTCCTTGGAAAAAGAGCAATGGAGGTTGAGATTAGCACTTAATGAATCATGTTTCAACATATAAATGTACATGGAACTATACAATCAGGTATACAATATTGCACATATAAAAAAAAACGCATACAATATTGCAGTAAGTGAGTCTTTTGAAGAATTAAAATATACTCTTCTGTAACTGAAAATATTTTACTTGGGGTAGTGTTTGATCATGCCTTGAACCATTTGGTTCTTTCAAGCAAATTGACTAGCCTGGCTGTGTGCTTGAAAGAACCATAAAGTTTCATAAAATAGTGACTCATAACTATAGTTTTCACATATGGCCATGATATTAGTACATTATTCATAACTTACCCAAATGATTGGCTAGAAAAGAGCTTCACCAAAAGCAGATTACTGTTTGTCACACAGAGTTAGATGCCATTGATGTCAGGGTGGGGGAAAGGGTATTCATCTTCCTTGCCACTCATATCATGATGAGGGTAATGATCTGTCATTGGATTTCCAGCATTGCATTCTGATAAAATGACAGCTAAATGGAGTACCCTTCTGAATTGAACCTGCAGCTATATATGTGTGCTTCATTTGTCTGAAGTCTGGAATATGGAGAGCCTCAACATCAGAGCTCTCTGCACTATAATCATTTCCACAGTTGCTTAGGATGAGAGTCACACAGTAGGGGCCCATGAAATGAAATGGCAAGCTTCAGGACCACGACCATGGAAGCTGGACCCGTGACCTTACATATGAATGTATGTGCTTTTGGGGCATTTCGAGATGTCAGTCCAGTCCTAAATCTGGCCTCTCTTCCGTACAAGTTTGGTTCCCCAGTCTCCTCTTTCGGTGGGCCGTGGAATCAGGGCCCACTCAAAGCTTCCTCTCGTGAACCATGGCAGTAGCACATGAGGCGGGGCCTCTTTTGCAAATTAATAGAAGGAAAAGAAAAATGTTGAATATTAGAGACATAGTATCATATACTACCACCAACCAAATTTGTCACTTTGATGTGTAAATGTTTTAAATTCTTTGTTTTTGAGTTAATGGTCAAAGTATGTCTGAAATCCAAGTGCATGGGCTCAGGGGCAGGATTTTTAGGGATGGGGTCAGGCCATTTTGGGACCGGGTCAAGCAAGGGAATTAAACTTATTTATAAGAAAATAAATGAAATGTATATATAATCTACAATGAAATGGATGAAAACATGCGGTCATCTGACCCCATAGGTTACACGTAGGTCCGCCCCTGCATAGCTGTTTAACCGTATTTTTTAATCACCCTTATTCAATTTTTAAGTTTTAACATGTGTTGAGATGTTCTCCACATTGTTAGCCACTAATTATGGGCTTTTGCAGCATGGATGGCGGGCACTATATAGCAAACTAAGGAACCTGTGCTAGAGAAATATGGCAATTCAGATCAAGATCTAACGACACCGAGTACAATACTATGCTGCTAATTATGATTGTACCTCACTATATTTCTTACCAACGTAGCCGCATTCCTGTTTAGAGCAATTGCATTACAAATTCACAGTGCCACATACACTATGTGACAGCGTACATTGTGCTACTTTTACATTACTCAGTAACTTAATTACATGGTGTGCTGCAACTTTTACATTACTCCGTAACTTAATTTCACGGTGTGTGCAAGGACTCTACCCTACGATACAAATCTTGTTTTCCCTTTGCATCATGAACTTTATATATATATATATATATATAAGGATTTGAAGATTGGCAGGTTTAAATTGCGAATTTCATTACATATTTTACTGTATATAAATATATCTGGCAAGTCAATGTAATAACATCATCAAGTCAATATAATCGCAAAGACAATGTGATGTAATAGGTTAGGTTTAATGATAGCTAGGATGAAATTGATTTAATGAGATGTATAATTCAATATTCTTAGACCTTAACTTTAACAAAATTCTTCTTCTTCTTCTTCTAACAATTTTGATATTAAATATATATCTGAAAAATATTTGAAATATGAAAATGGCACTACGTTAGTAAGTATCATATGGAATAGTATCTATACTACTGTTGAAAAGTGAAAGGAGTGGAACGGACAATTTAGATGATGTTGACTAGAATACCTTTCATTTAAATACTACACGTAAAAGAGGGGATTCGCATTGGAAGAAGGATTGTAGAGGAGTTTGATTAGAAGAGGCGATCTATATGTATAAGGGATTCGGATTTGGAGGCATATTTTTAAGTAGCTGTGTGATCATGGATGTTTGCAACAGATATTCACCGAACGGGTGTAGCACTTAAAGAGTTATGCTAGTATTATACGTCAACACAGAATGTATCCAATAGTTGTGTTAATAAGCAACATGGAGCTATATATGTAAATTATTTCACATAATGAAATCATTTCAGGGTGTATTTGCATTTAAACTAGATCTAACATGAGTTATACTACAGACCTTGTTTTCTCTTTGCTCATGCATGACTCATGAGCCTCATATCTTACCTTCCCTTCGAACGTTTGAACAATGAGGTAAATGACTTCAAGTCTCCACCTGCAATAATTTCAAATCTGTCCCAAGTGGGCTGAATTTATGGGCTAAGTAAATGGGCCTCCACAGGAAGTTGGGCAGCGCTCTGGGCCTTTCTGACAGTCTAATAATGGATGGACTACATTGTAATTTCATAAACACTCAGATTATTTTGGTGAAAAATTGAACCTGCGGATAGTTTTGGAGCGTCAATCCTCAGAAAATGGCGGTAATAGCGACGCCGATGAGGAAACAGGTCCCCAAATAAAAAATATTGTACGGCTATGGTGCTACGTGTTATGGCACTTTTTCATGATGAACAAGCTAAGCATTGCTGGGATGGTAGGCTTATCAGCTCCTTAATAGGTTGTTAATGGCAAAATTCTTTAGTTCATGCTTTATCCATATCCATGCTCAAGTAAAAAAGAGTAATCTTCCCTCCAAGTTTTTTTTTTAAATTTCTATTAAATGTCTCTCCATCCATGCTCCTTAAGAGGATGTTTTAGATGGTCCCCCCCCCCACACACACACATTCAATAAAAATCAACATTTTTTAGATGGAGCAACTAAAAAAGGTTGGAGGGAGCATAAGGGAGAGCCCGATTTGAGCCAACAGCAAGACTCCAGCATGTCTGCTAATCCAGGAGAGGTCCCCAGTTTGAGCTGACCCTGTGATTGCCATTTTTTTTATTAACACTGAAGAATAGGGTTTTTCATTCTCAGGTCTCAATTTTATATGCTCTGTGTTTCTTCGTGAGAAGGATAAAACATAAAATTCTTGCTTCATTCTATCAATTAAAGCTCTAAAATCTACAAGTAGTCTATCAGAAGTATAATGCGCAATACAGTTAAACATGGAATGGTCAGAAACTCAAACAAAACTATGAAGACAACATTACTAAAGTTGTGATGGCGATCAGCACACATTAGTTTAGACATGAGCTTATATTCTAAAAAAAAAAGTTTACACATGAGCTTTGGTCCATTCAACAAAATAGAGGTAGGCAAAAAGCCCAAAATTTATCGGCCCATCAGTGCAATCCGATCCTTTTTGACAGCTAGTGAAAGATTCAGGTCAAAAAGCACACATTTTATAGGCATCTCCATTTCATAAAAAGGATTTTTAAAAACATAATCTGTATAAAGTTCATATCTGAGTTTCAGCAGGGCTTCCATATGCTATGTCCCAGGCTCACAAACAACAAAATATTTTGCCCCTGCAAAATTGTAGACACTACAATAAATGCCAAGGTTATTGTAGATAAAACAATAAATGCCAGCCATATGAATTGTTTAAAATGGCTCTGTTAGCTATTTATCAAAAGTCTCTGGTGAATGTCTGCCACAGATTACATGTAAACGAACTACATATTTCGTCCTCATAATGTCAGCTTGTCCACTATGTCAAACTATTCTATTGCAACAGAGATATTTTATAGATTAGAAACCATCTCAATATAAGTGATTTCTCTTTGCAAAACCCGACCTTATGGCAACCTTGTTACTGATATTTATAGATCTAAAGGCCTGTTTGGACACACATTTTGTGGAAGAACGTAAATTTGATCAAATCTCATAGAAGAAGAACTTGGAAAAAGGGTTCTGTTTTGGCAATACATTTTATTATTCTGTATAATGTGAGGACACTTTTTTCAAAAGACGCTTACCATTCGTTTTCCCTCTCTCAATTTTCTAAACTGTCCTCAGGATGATATCTTCTAAAATGGCCATTTGGGGCCAAAAAGTGGGCAAATTATATGACAGCCTTTTTGTTTAAAATGATTCATTTTGTGCAAAATGTGATAGCACAACCATGATATTATAAAATGGGTACAAAGTGTGTATCCAGACAGGTTCTAAATACTCACAGGATACAAAATGAAGTGTCAAAATATAGTCATAAGTGAGCAGCACAAAGAAACAAAATAACTGAGGAATATACATACTGAAAAGCAAACAAAAGATTTCCTATCTTATAGAAATGCTGAAAGGCTCTCACTATAAAAAGTAACAGATTTCGAAACTTGTGTGATGCATGTTTACATTTCCGCATAAATTCTTATCCAGCATCATAGAGAATAATCATAATCATAATCAAGTAACGCTTTTTCCCAACTATTTGGGGTCGGCGACATGGATCTTCATCATAGAGAATAATACGTGTAGTAAAAAACTGAGTCCCTGGATCCTTGGCATAATCATAATCAAGTAGCGCATTTTTCCAACTATTTGGAGTCAGTGGCACAGATCTTACTCCTCCATTCAGGCCTATTTTGGCTACCTCTTTTGCAAGAGATAGTAAAGTTAAATCTTTTTTTATTAACTCCATCCAAGATTTCTTAAGCCTCCATTTCCCTCTTTTAGCATCGTTTACATGTATCCCTTCTAATCTTCTCACAGGTGTATATAAATGTCTTCTTTGCATATGCCCATACCAACGTAACCTACATTCCTTCAGCTTTTACCCTAAAGGAGCTACTCCTAGACTCTCACGAATATATTTATTTTTAATCCTATCTCTCCTAGTTATCCTACTCATCAACCTTAACATTCTCATCTCAGCTACATTCAACTTATCTATATGACTTTTCTTTGGTGCCCAAAACTCCACTTCATAGAGTATTGCAGGCCTAATGGTTATCCTATTGAACTTGCCTTTAAGCCTTTTTAGCACACGCCTATCACACAACACTCCCGAGGCTACCCTCCACTTTACCCACCCCGCATTAATCCTATGCACCACATCACTATCAATATCCCCTTATTTATGGATAATGTATCCTAAGTAATGGAATTGATCACATCTTGGCACTTCTTGCCCATCTATTTCAACTAAGGCTCTATCTATTGTTCTACCTTCCTTAAAATTAAATTCCATGCAATCTGTCTTATTCCTACTTATTTTAAAACTTTTTGGTTCTAGAGCATCCCTCCACAATGGCGGAGTTCCTTGGATCCTTGGCAAATATTGAAAATGAAGCGGATATTTCAGCGAATTATACCTTCAGATAAAAACAGAATTGAGACCATTTACTGATACAAATATGTGCATATTGTGCAGATTTACAGGCTGCAAAAAGGTGTTACAAGCAAATGTGCAGAGCAGCTTTCCATCAGTATGAAGTTCTTATGCTATAATTCTAAGAGAGATCACAATTTTGATTTTAAGCCATGCTCCCATGTAAAAGCAGACTGGTTTTCATTGTTACCAGCTTTGTGATGGAAAATGGCTATATTAATATTTCATGTGCAACCATCATGTCATGAAGCCAATCCACATATTTGGAAAGGTGTATGATGAATATGATGATGTTAAATCTTCTTATCATTGTCCCCTCTTCGGAGTGTTGCGTAAAAACTTGCCACTACGTTTCTTTATATGGATTATGTACCATTTTGATTCTGAGTCAAATGCAGTATATAATCCATGCCGCCGACCCCAGATAGCTGGGATAAGGCGTATGATGATGATCACAGTTTTGATTTTAAACGCAATGTTGCAATCACAACTCACAAATGCACTATTTTCACAAAAGCTGATTATTTCCTATTTCCTATGCATATAATGAGTCGTTGATATGATGTAACAAGTAGGGTGTTTTCAAAATGCAGGGAGAGATCTATCAAAAGGCTATTGCTGGTATAAAATATACATCCTTGTATACTAGCATATTTAGTATGGCATCTCGTCTTAGCAATTCAGACACTAGCAACAGCCACAACCCACCCACCCATGCAAGTGTCTAAGAAAATAATAACCAACACCAGGAGCATAAAAGATGCTTTGTGATTGATCAACCACAAATGATTTAAATGGCAAGATGGGAGAAATTAAGTTATATGTAAACATATGAAGAAAAAAAAAGAAGTAAACAAATTTAAGAATTAAAAATATGCGACAATTTAAAGCCACCAAAAGTATTCCTTATAAGATATATTGAGAAAACCATGAGAAAAGACCACCGAAGATACACTGAAGATATGAATAACTAAATAAGATCTGAAAGTTACATGATAATTTACTAGACTGTTTTAATTATTTTTTAGAATTATAATGAAAAAATAATTAAGGTCTGATATCACTATGTAAAACCATGAACAAAGACTTGTAAGGATACAATGAAGATATATATAATTAATTAAGGTCTAAAATTTTCATGAATAATCAAAGAAGACTGTTTCAGTGATTTCTTTTTACTATGACAACAAATGATTTGGTACCCATTTAAGTTTGTCATAATACACTCAGCTGAAATTGCTATGGAGATTATGATGGGGGGCTTAATGTTAGAAAGGAGAACAGAGCCAGGAAAATGGGTCTAAGGGAGCCACAGCAACCACATTTGTTCCATAAACATCGCTCGGGTGTAAAATCTTAAAAGTTCTACAGCATTTTTATTTAGTAATCAAACAAAGATCCTTATGCGAAGATCTACCCAGATTATTACAAGCAATGCATACAAGTCAGAAAGCCATTGACTGCACAATGATAACTGCGATGGCTGTTACAGAGGTATAGTTGTTTTGTATTCTTTTTACTCCTCTAAAAATGGCTGTTACAGAGGTATAGTTGTTTTGAAAACATTAGTACATTAAAAAGATGTAAATTTCAGCTCCTAATGCAATGAAACGTAGTAAACAAATAGAGTACAGAGAGAAAAGGGGGAAAACAGGAATGAACCTGGTGCTTTCACTGGTAGAGGAAGGTTGATACTATTCATCAAATAGACTGGATCCTCCAATATGATTCAGAGGGAAGGAGATTGTATCTCGAGAAAGGAGCTTTTCTCGAGTAAGGAGATAAAGTCGACTCAAGGAAGGACTTAAAGCCATCATCTTGCCACATGAGTCCGTTCCACCACTTTCTAATATCACGACGAACATAAATCTCAAATTTTGTCAGTGTCCTCTTCTCGTTCATGAGGCCTCGGGGTAGTTTCCTTAGGCTTGGACAATCCAATAAAAGGAAGGTTGTGAGGGAAGGAAACTGGACGCCATCGCTACATATTCTCTTTAGGCAAAGGAGATATCCGAGTTCAATATATTTCAGAGAGGGAAAACTAAGAGCAGCAGTAGCTTCCATTTCATCATCATCTACCTCCTCCATCATCAATTCTTCCATCTTCTTCACGACTTTAATGGTAAGCTTGACAAGCGTTCTCCTAAGATGCTCAAGCCCAACGATGCATTTGAGGGAAGAGCAACCACTGATCTCCAATTCGCGAATATTTTCAAATGCCCTTGCACTTACTTCAATCTTTTCTAATTCACTGCACGCACCGATTTCGAGGGTTTTAAGGTTTGGAAGGAATCCACTTCTAAAAATTACAACGCCCGGAAGGTAAACGTCCTTAATTTTGAGAAATACTAATTTGTTCAACTGCTCAAGTGCTAACACTAGCTCACCTGGCCCGGCAAAAGGCCAACCCCACATATCGAGATATCTTAGGGAGTCACATAATTGGCCGAAGACACTATTCACCACATCAACTCGGTATTCGGGTTCCTCACAACCCTCATCATCCCAAACATTGATTTTATACAAATGCATATTTAAGATTTCCAGCTTGCTCAAGTATCCAAATTCCACAATTACTGCATCGAAACATGGGACAATTGTAGGTTTCCACATATAATTTAGATGTAATGTCAGTTTCCTCAATTCAACTAGGTGTCTCAAGGTTTTTTCTGGAACCTCTTTAAAGTAATCAATTTTTTGCAGATCTAGCACCTCCAACTTACTCAATTTTATTATATCCGTCGGCAATGTTTTCAAATTTGAATTACCTACACTGAGATATCTTAGCTCTATTAGTTGTCCAATTTCCACTTTCTCGTCACCGAAGTCAACATTCTTCAATTTTAGGACTCTCAATTTGCACATAGAATTGAAGAAACTATTCGATATATCTATTGGTTCATCACCAAGGTCAATAATCAATGTAGTCAGATTTAGGCAAAGAGGTTGCTCAGGAAATCCATCAACTTCTCGTATGTATATCCTATGAGCCTCTCTCCACTTCTTCTCTATTTCTGATTTTATAGACCGGGAACCTCCATGTATAAAGAAATTCAAAGTCAATTTTGAGGCAATCCATAATCCCATGTCTCGAACCACGTCATGCATCTTTAACCACATATCACCATGTACACCATCTGCTCGTTCTAATAAGCATGCAGCTTGCAGGGTTCCAATGATGTCAGCTCCTCTCTTAGACACTTCTAAATAGCTATCACTCAAGGGCAAAAAACCTTCTGCAATCCAGTATTCAATGAGTTGGTCACCTTCAAACTCATCATCTTCTGGAAATAAACAACAGTACAGGAAACAATTCTTTTCTCCATTATCTGGTAGAGTATCATAACTCAGTTTCAAACGAGCAAACAATTGTTTCTCTGTATCTAGATCCTCCAAGGAAGACTTTTCAAGTGTTATTAATGCATGCTCCCATTGACGACGGGTTTTTTTCCACTTCATCGCCCGACCAATGACGGTGAGTGCTAGTGGCAACCCTTTGCATTCTTTGGCAATTTCTTTAGCGATGGTTTCTATTTCATAGTCAAATTCGAGGGTCTTCCTACCGACACTCTTCTCAAATAAAGCCCATGAATCATCCCACCCCAAGCATTCAACCTTAATCTGTTTATTAGGCTCCATCTGATCGCATACCTTCTCTAATCGAGTAGTAAATACTAATTTCAAAATGGATGGATCGAGTTCAATTGGACCTAAAATTCCAATCTCTTCTAGTTCAGTTGGACCTAAACTTTCCCAAATGTCATCGAACAATAAAGCAACTTTCTCCTGGTCAAGTGCCTCATTTATTTTATCAGCACGTGTATGACGGCTTTCAGATTTGTTGAAAGACAATCTCATCCCTTCCATTATATCTTTTTGAATGTTATCTATATCAATGGACTTGGAAACAACTACCAAAATAACTTTGAAGTTGGAAGGTTCAAAATACTCCTTGCGAATTTTTTTCATGAGTGTGGTTTTGCCAACCCCTCCCATGCCGTAAATGCCAACCATTCCAACATGATCATCATTAAGGAAATTGCATACCTGGTTGTAAGCTTCATCTTGCCCAATGGAAGCTGTAGAACTCCATCTTCGTGGAAGAACTTGCCCAATATCCTCTTGCCCCTTTTCTTGCCCAATTTCTTCTTTGTCTTCTTTGGCTATCACTGATCCTTGAGGTTTGCTAAAAGATGATCCAGCACTAGATATGCCCACTTGCATTTGAACTTGTGCCATTATTGGGTCTGTCGAAGCTGGGGGACGAGAAGGAGGAATTAAACTGTTTACCGCTCTTTCAATATTGGGGGAATGATCAGGAACCGTTGGAGCCTTTTTATTATTTTTGCGCCACGGCCACATCCTGATTTGTAAAGGAAAGGGTGATAGGATTACAGAGTTGGAAGTACAAAGGTCGGGAAATTGCAAATGGAAAAAGATCTATCGAAATTGTAATTTCACAAAGGATATGTTGCAGTGAACTAGTTAAACCTCAAAGTTGATGGCACAAGGAAAGGAACTTGCTGAATTCAAAGGCGAAGTTGGAATGAAAATACAAGGACTGAGAACTGGAGAGGTTGAGGAAGGGAAGGAATGTTTGCAAAGTAATAGTTGAGGCTAGTGGAATGGGTGGAAGAGGGAACAGATCTGTGACAGAATTATGGAGAGTAATGGCATTAGAGATTTCAGGATCACAGAAATATGGAGTTGCTTACATCAAAGAATGAAGATCTTATTGACGGAACAAGAGGATATCAGGAAAGTGGAGTTCCCTTACTGTAGAGGATGAATAAAATCTTGACAATATGCAGTGAAAGTTTTAAGTAAACGAAGCTGGAAAAGAACAAGCAAAGCTTAAAATGGGATAGTGAAGGCAAGTGGAATGACTGGAAGAAATGGAAGCTTAAAATGGGCAAAGCTGCAACAGATTCATGATTTCTTTCAAGGAAGCTCTTGTGCCGGTGAAGGAAGACTAGAATAAGAGTAGGTGGATGAAGAAAATGTAGGGACCAAAAATGCAAAATATATATGTCCTGGCTTGCCTTCGAAGATATGGTGTGAACGAGAGAGCTAGTGGTCCAGTATTTACATGAAAAAGAAAAGCATAATAATTGAGGGAGAGATGAATGCAACCATTATCAAATTTCATCTTGTGGAGGGTGGACTGGACGGATGCATTTGGTAGGTACATAGGAATGCACAATAATTGATGCAGAGATGAATGAAGCCACTATTAAATTCATCTACTAGAGGGTGGACTGGACAGATGCATTGGTAGGAACAATGGACAACTTTTTCAGAGTGAACTAAGAAGACCTAATCAATGGACAACTTGTAGTTGATTTTATTTGCTAGTGAAGAAGTGGCCAGAGAGGTAGCTTTTTCCATCGTAGTTTAGAATTTTGTCCCCGGTCTATTGTATGCATCACCTCTTAGGGGCTGTTTGGATAGAGAAATGGGTATGTTTTCACTGTCAATTCAAGGTAAATTCAATTGGATTATGTTTGGATGGAGAATTTGAGAAGAATTGAAATTTCACTTGAAATGGAAATTTCACTTCCAAATTCAGCTTTCATGTGAAAGTCCTTTGGAGGACTTTCACGCTGAAACGTACGGCAGCTGAAAGGCCTTCAGCTATGGAAATACCATTTTTAATCCTCGCCCAAAGCCCTCATCTCCTTCACCCATCTCGACCATTCCTCAAACCCTATCTTTTTTCCTTCACCCATCTCGACCACCCTCATCGCCATCCCTGATCGTCATGCCCCTCCTCGCCGTCGCATGAGCCGACGTCCACATCTCTCTCACGGAACCTTAGCTCCGCCGCCACCATGTCACCCGAGAGATGCGTAGGTGTGCTGCCGCAATATCCCCCGAGCAATCCCTAATAGTCGCCCCCCTCCTCGCCGTCGCATGAGCTGATAAATTGAGGTTGTTTCTCCATTTCCTGCTATGATTCTCCTAATTGATCCATAATTCCTTTTGTTTCTAGATGATGGGTCTTATATGATGTTGTTTTTGTACTATCACATGTTTATTACTTGTAAAAATCCTACCTTTTGCAATTTTTTTTATCATTGCACACGTATTTCAGTCATGGTAATGAGCTTGTGTATCTCTGCATATTACCTGAGGAACAAAGCAGATCAGAGACAATCCAGAAGTATTAACTAACGACTTTTCAGGAAATAAGTCAAATTTGGGAGTCCCTGCTGGTTGAAACAGTTTATTCCTATTTTGGCTCAAACTCGGAAGTCTCTGCTGGTTGATTTGTTGTGGTTTATGACTTCCACCTAGGACCTTGCTACTGTGGCATTGGGTTCTAGATAGGAAGCAGTCTTTGTTCTAGTAGAAATGCATGATATATTAGAAGGGGAGGTTGAAAATTCAACTATTACGCATGGGTCTTGCTTTCTCATAAAATTCTAAAAAGCATATATTGCTTCTACATGGCGACTTGTGAATTTGATGGGTATGCATATATCTCCAAAAATCAAGCTTTTAGATCAATGCTCATGCTTACCATGTTCTGTGACTACTTGCATTTTTGCATTTTGCGTTTAGGTATTTTGATGGTTATGCATATATTTATCTGTCTTAAAATTAGGCTGAAATTGGAGGGTCAGTCCTGTGCAAGTAGAAAATGTTTGTATGTTCATGCTGATAAATACTATGAAGACTTGTATATGCTTATATTTACCGTAGTCTGTGAATACCTACATATCTTTAGTTGGCATTGAAGAATTTTGATGGTTACGCATATATTTTATCTCTTAAAATCAGTCTGAAATTGAAGGGTCGGTTTTGTGCAAATAGAAAAATGTTGTATGTTAATGCTCCCATATTATGGCAAGCTCATTGCATAATGCATGCTGCTTATGTGAGACATTTGCGACCTGTGCACTTGTTCATGTATTAATCCAGAAAATGTCAACTGCAAACACACATGATGATGTCCAAGTTATTGATGCTCCAAGGACATTTGCTAAGAAGGTCGAATGGAATCAAGTTGAACATTATGCCTTCCTCACACACATGGCAACTGCCATAAGAGATGGACATAAGAGGTTGAACCAGCTAGACAAAGAAGGGTAGGAGAAAGTGGCCACATTGTTGAGAGTGGAGAACAATATCCATGTTGATGTTGCGGCTTTGAAAAATCATTATGAAAAGGGTAGACTACTGTGGTCTGGGTGGACTGAGCTAAGAGGATATACAGGCCTTGGTTGGAATTACAACACACACACGGCTATTGCTCCTTCACTAGTATGGCAAAGCTTTCATGCGGTGAGTCATTTCATATAAGTTTATGCCTTTTATGTCATGCAACAGATGTGCCTTCTTCAATTAAACTCACATGGTGTTTGTTGTACAGAGCCGCAAAGGATGCAAGAGGTTGGAAAAGTGGGGCTACACAGAACAGGCAGAGGCTAATCTGAACTTTATATATGGCAACAGCCATGCTTCGGGAAAATTCAGGGATGCTGGTGGCAAGAGTAAGTTCCCCATCGACGATGCAGTGCAAGACAATTCTCAAGCAGAAACCACACAAGTTGATGAAAATTGGATGGATGGTGGTTGGAGTTCTGATCCTTACCACCCAGAGTATGTTAATGGCTTGCCTTATGAAAACTGCTCAGAGGAAGTCCAACGTGAACGGGATCTGCAACAACAATCCATGTCTCATCAAGCACCTTCTGAACACAATTTCCCAGCATCTTGCAGTCGGCCCCACTCCCAACCCAACCCTAGCCGTACAGCCACACCTCAAGTAGATGTGCCTAGATCCAGTAGTCAGCCTCATACTCAAGGCAATCCCCGATCTACTACCACAAGAAGAGATCCCAATGCACCCACACCTGCAGCCCAAAAGAAGAGCAAGAGGAAGGCCTCAGATGTTGAGGTAACTTCTGGAATGCAACAGTTGTCACAAGCCATGATGGACATAAATGATATTGTCCGAGGTGCAACGGATGCTGAGGTTGAGGAGTTCAATAGATGCATTGCATTATTGAAGTCACTTCCAGACTATGATGACGATGACCCGATGGCAACCCCTTCTTCCTCGAGAAGACAACAAGATGTTGCGGCTAGCCATGGAAAAGTTCCATCCCTCTTACGCAGAGAAATGATTGCGCAGTTATTGGGCAGATAAGCATGGACGTTAGTACTTTATATGTATTGTAATAATAAGACAGGTGGACTTATTACTAGTAACTAATGATGTTTGCATGTAATACTTAACGAACTATGATGTGTGGTTGGTTTCATTTTAATTGCACTCAAAGTATACTTTAGATGAACTTGTTTCTTTACATCTGATATATGTATATTGTTTATATTCCTCTAATTGCTTATATGTTTATGGCTACTGCATATGATTCGGTGTACTTTCTAGCTTGTGCAGAAGGTTATACAGAACATGGATCTCTTCAATGAAGCTGAGATTGAAGATGAGGTAATTTTAGATGAACTCCTGCTGTTTTTCATTGGCAAGTCGATTGTTCCACAGAGGAATCTGATCCACTTGAATCCACGTAGGGGCAGGGAGATTATATATGAACTGTTGACAGCTTCTGACCTTGTATGTTTTGAAATGTGTCGAATGAAGAAGAAGCCTTTTACGAATCTATGCATGGAGTTGCAGGCGCTTGGCCTAAAAAGATCAAGGCATGTATCAATTGAGGAGCAAGTTTATTGTGTTCTACATTTGTTGGGGCATAGTCAAGGGCAGCGTGTGATGGGCCATAATGCATCACACTCAGTGGAAACTATCAATCGTCATCTTACATATTGTCTTGAACTTTTCTATGTTTGGCCAGACAACAAGGTAAGACCACTGCTACCTCTTGAACAAACACCTGCATACATTGCAAACAACTCACGGTATTGCCCATGGTTCAAAGATTGTGTTGGAGCTATAGATGGTACGCATATCAAGGCAAAAGTGGAGGCAAAAATGCAACAAGCTTTTCGAGGAAAAACAAGGCAGGTAACACAAAATATTTTGGCAGTTTGTGACTTTAGCATGAGGTTTATTTATGGAATGGCTGGTTGGGAGGGTTCGGCACATGATGCAAAAGTGCTTTCACATTGCATTGGTGATGTGAATTCTGGATTCCCACTCCCCCTGGTAATAAGTACTATGTTGTGGATGCGGCATATGCCAATAAGAAGGGGTTTCTTGAACCATACAAAGGTGTTAGATACCATGTTCCTGAATTTCGACGTCGCGCACCATCTGGCAGAAATGAGAAGTACAATCAACTTCATGCATCTCTTAGGAATATTATTGAAAGGACTTTTGGTGTCTTGAAGGAAAGGTTCAAGTTGTTTGATAATATTCCAAGATATCCTTTTCACATACAAACTAAAATGGTGCGTGTGGCCATGGCACTACATAATTTTATTCGGGAACAACACAATGGTTCTACAGATCCAGATATGCGAGATGCACTTTTTGAGAGGTGGGAACAAGATGATATGGTTCAAGAGAATGTTGATGATGATGATGTTGACCATGACTTGGGTGGAGTGAATGCTCCATATGCCAGGGATGATCAGTATATGCGTGTAGAGAGAGATAACATTCGAGATCTTATAGGGGAACACTATGGGTTACCTCCTGTGGTCGCCCCACCTCCTCACAATCTATAGTGTTGTGGACTACTCTTTTTTGGTTTGTGCTTTCAGTCATTCAACTTATATGAGTGGATGGTAGCAAACTATTATACCCCTATTGATGCTGATTGATAACATTCTTTGTAGGGAATTTTGCTATGCAAGGTATGCAGTAGATAGAAATGGAAACAACAGGAGCAATGTTGGCACAACTGATTTTTTGGTCATATGGCAATTGAAATCACCTCCTACCTGCATACTGGTGTATTTTTAATGTTGAAAGTCACTGGTTGCATACTGGTGAATTTAGTTGAAAGTTTGCCGACAATGTGTTAATATTTTCCTATTTCATAATACGGGTATGATTATATTATATTTTTGTAGTTGGGAGCCTGTTACTTTATTTTCTGACACTATTACTTACCAATTTAAATTGAATTTATATGTTAGATTCTCTTGACTGAATTGCTGAGATACAAGGTTAATTTTTGTTTGGAACTGACTTGCAGCTACTCGTTCAAACTCTCTTTGAACATTCTGATTTTCTGTAAGATCAGAGGCGACTAAGACAAGGAAGGTATGTGCTTGGGAAACCCGGTTTGATGTATAAAACTGGGTCATTAAATTTTACGACTGAAAAATAGTTTTTGCAGTACAAAGAATGAGGGCATTTTTGGTGCCTAGTAAGTGTTTATAGGAGCCGAATTGTGACTAACTTATATGCTGCTTGTTCCTCCTTTTTTTTGGATAATAGCTCTTGCCCAAGCTGTTTAGAAAAGCTATGCAGTTGAGCCAATGGTACATGTTTTAATATATAACTCCTCTTCTTGCAGAAGACTAGTTAAATGAGAACAGCATCCTGGAAATGAGGATACAGATATTCTGATAGCCACAAGACTTTTTTTTGGCACACTTGTAATTCTGTTTGAACACTTACTAATTGTAATATTTCTAGAGCAGATATATTAACTTATTGGTTTTGCTTTTGCCAGTGTATGGTTTAGATACTCTCTCCTTGTTTCAAGCAAATGAAGGGAAGAGCGGAGTATCGATCAAAGTTGTATTAAGCAATTTAAAGAAGCTTAAAAAGTCCAAGTAAGCCTTGAGTAATGAATGTTTTTCTTTATGTAGACTTATTACATTTGCTTCTGCATATGTGCATTTATACAGATAGCATCTCTTTTCTAGTTTGTGGCAAAGGTTATTTATTCTTGGAAAATCTACATCCAAATTAACAAATACATTTGCATCATGGCAAGCATGCAGTTTTTTTAATGTGCTCAAGACTTGACAAAAATTTTTTCTTTATTACAGCAAAAATAACTTGCGATATAACTTTTTTCCATCCCTTTACGTGTTTTTGTACATAGGCTTCTTTAACGATTTACTGTTTTTTAATTTTAGGTCCGAGGAAGAGGAATGAGCTTTTCAGTAGTCTTATCTTGAAACCAACTAATTGTCATATTTGAAGGAGGCAGCAGGTCTCCAAATTGTGATATACATCTGAACAGCTGGTATAAGTTGAGGCAGTTTTGTCCAATGACTGGTGTAGATATGTCGATTTTCGCCAATCACATGAAGGGTGTGGAAACCCAAAAAACTCCTCTGCCATTAGCTGGTACAAGTTGTCACAGAACGGTTTGGGACTTTGTAATATTTATCTACATATATGGCTAGAAATTGGGATTTTCCAATCATGACTCAGGCCTATTGGGTTGTCAAAACTAATAAATTTCTGAGATTCCCTTGGTAGAAAATTATGCTCTGTTATGTGGCTTTCATCATTGGAATCAGCCATTTATTTCTTTATTTGGCACGTGAAGCTCATAGCAATATTTCCGTAAATATCAATGTGTAAATTATGTGCTCAAATTATCTTTGCAGTTCATTGAAAACCAATGATCTTCCAAGAAAAAATGTTATCTGTAGTGTTAAAAGCATTTAATAAAATGAAAAACCAAAACAAAGATGAACATTTTTTTACAAGGCAGTGTGTAAATTATGTGCCCATCAGTTTATTTGACGGTTGCAAAGAGGGCAACACGAGATGATTCGCAGCCACTGATCAACACAACCTACGTGAAATATATGCGAACAAGGCAACTGTCTCACTTCATCCTTGTCCTGGTATATGGCTAAGCAGAGATAACTTCCTGTGAATTCAGTATGTGCAGCTTGGGCATTCCAAGCAAGCAGCGAAATGCACAGTATATGCAGCTTGGGTGCCCGATCAAAACTTCGAATTCGAGAATCAAATACCCAAACGTTGCCCATCACAAACCATATTGCAAAGAACAGTTCGAGGAATGCCTTGTATCTGTTCATAAAATGCGAACTCCTGCTGGAGGATACAGAAATTATAAGGATGCTGCTAAGTATGATATTCTACATAGTTTGAGTCCTTGTTCATCTTGCTAGGTCTGTAACAGTACCTAGATACCTCAACGCTCAATTGTTGTTTGATGTCTCTGATGTGAAAGCCAAGACGGTGGCTTCCATGTCAATGTCGATGCTGGTGCCGCCAATACAAGAGGGGAAGATAAGAATGCTCGCAATGTCGTAACCAACAACCCAAATCCTCAGAGGCCAAACTGGTTTCTCATTCTTTGAGATTGATATTGTAAACGTTATAGCAGTAATTTGGACGACCAACACTATAAATTCCAATGTAATCCAGACACTAGAATTGAATGTATTTGAGCCCAAATCAGTCCACCTTCAGAAATGAACTTTGGTCTCTGAAGAGCCATCAGGAAAGTGGTAGTTTGCTTTGGAGTATGGACTGTAATCAAAGTGTAGCTAGATGCTTGGACTGGAACCATTAATAAGCAGCTGATATAAATTCTAAAACCATCTATAATGGATTCTAACAATATATACGTTAGCAGTCTTTTATATACAATTAGAATAAATTTGTTCAAACTTGATACTGCGTTTCTTAAAACTAACATCACTTTAATGAGTATAAACACTTCAATTTCATCCAACCATGACTACCAAACAAAACATTATCAAAAATATAAATAACATCATGGTCCTAGGGTTGTCTCTCATATATTCCTACACCAACCACCTTCGATTTCCTTGTTGATTCATGCTATTGAAATACACGTTTTCACCACCTCTTGTGGCAATGTTAAGTTGAAGCCAACCGTCCAGCCACACAAAGTACCCACATCCCTTCTCCCCCTTCAGAAACAAATCAATGTGTGAATATGCATATATAATATGAATTGCATAAATTATATACATATATCTGCTTTGTATTTAACTTACATATTGGTTTTTACATTTCATGAACCTCCTTCCAGGATGGGTACCTCTGCGAGCAGTGTATAATGTCATGGGGTGTGATCTACACATAGGACACAGTTCCCCCGTTCTCCTGGTATTACAACTACTAGAAGCATCCATTTCTGAACATTTTAATAAATCGGCAATTGAAAAATGTCATCAACTGTGATCCGCATATTGTAAGGAAATAATAGATTCAAAAATAAATATATCTACTCACATTACAAAGGGGGCTGACCATGGCACTACAAACACATTGCCTCATTCAATTTGGCTAAACAAGAGTCACTAGGCCATCGTTAATTCAATCTCTCATGAGTAGCAAATATTTACCATCCATGACTAATATTCATAAAAGAGACTAATATCATTTGTGCATTCAAAAATAAATTGTGCATGAAATAATCATTTTTTATGAAAGGAGCTATCATACACACGCAATCACACAAAGCTGTTTTTGTTTACCTTATAATAGCAAGGAGGCAAGCCGAGCAGTACGGTGAGGAGGCATAGCGAGTATGTACCGGAGCACGACGAGGCTTTCAAATGCTAATGATCATAAAATTCAATCTTTCTACCAAATCATTTTTTTTCTTACAACAAAGTACGAGAGAATCATCTACTTACATACACACATGGAAGCACTCAATTTGTGCATGAAAGACTCATTTTTTATGAAAGGAGCTATCATTCACACACAATCGACTCCTATTGCAATCGTTTCTTTCATGCAACTCAATAACACAAAGTCAGGGTATGATATAACCTCAACTTCCATGGAGACTCCCATTACCATATAAAAAATGCAAAGAAGCAAACTAAGAACCTTATACCAAAAGCACTTAAAAATACAGCTAAAATCGGCAGTTAATCATGTAAGACAAACCTGTTAAGTAATTAATCACATAAGTACCACATTCTTAGACAATGAATAATAAATACTGCAGTGAAATACCTAAAATAACTTATATTCTCAACACGGAAATCAAAATCTCTGAACTCACCAAATCTTCAGCCGCTTCAATGCAGGTCCAGATGTAGGAAAAATTTGACGCTGGGACTTTTAATATAACTTAAATGACTCCTTCACAGATGCCTCCACATCTTCCATTCACTTGACAGAATCTTTCCTATACTTCTCAATATACTTCTCTGTGTCTTTAGATTTGGTACTTTTTACTTCCTTGGCTTTCTTCTTGAGGAAATATTTTGCTAACTTCTCTAATTTCTGTTTCTTCAGCCTCTGCTTGCCACTCCTCTAATTTCTTCTCAGCATTCACGTGACGAAACCGCCGACCATTCATATCATGACAAGCATCAAAATTATTTGTCTTCTGCCCAGCGTTTGTAGCCGCCCCTCGAAGAAGTGATCCAAACCCACCTTTGGTGCACGGCAACGAGGTACCGGAAAATGGTAGTAAGGGACTTGGGATCACGAACGACAGTGACGAGGGGCCAAACGTGTTCACACATGGCGAGCAAGTACCGGAGCACAACGAGGAGATGTACGGCGGCCATGACACAATTACTTGGCGAAGCAGCACAAGGAAGATATACCGGACGACAAAGTCGGGATCATGACGATGAGGCACCGGACGACGGCACGAGGGACTCGGGAGCACAGGGAGGCGGCGGAAGAGCACGGCGATTGTTGCAGGCCTTTTCTCCCCTCAGTCCACCTCGACCCTAACCTAACAAGCCAGGTGAGCGGCTTATTTGGAACTTCATGTCTAATTTAAAATAACTATTGTTTTCACTATCCAAGCACAACGTCCACTATATTCATTGCAAATTTTCCACTATCCAAACCATATTCACATATTTCACATTCTCTGAAGAATTTTTTCACCTGAAAACTATTTCTTTTTCTTCGCTCCTTTTCTATCCAAACAGCCCCTTAGTAAAATGTTTTAAGTACCTTTATTGATGTTTTTTGAAGCCTATTCAAGCAATTTCGAAGTGTGGGGAAAACTTATAGCATAGCTCTTTGCTAGAAGTCAAGCAGTTGAAGTGAATTTAGAACCCTTTGTTTGATCGGCCGCATGTTCCTGATGGACTATTGTAAAGGGGTTGTAATTTTTTATGGTCCAAATATGGCCTGTGGACTTGAAAAATTGGTAGTTTTTTACATAAATAATCAATTCAAACTTTCTGAAAACACAGTGGTGGTAGTTCTCTTGCACGTTGTTGATACCTTTCCGGCTCAGTTTGTTCTTATCACATTTCCTTGCAAGATTTATGTAAACTTCACCTTCACTATTCTGCCTTTTTGATGATGTACTAAATCTCTATAATGATTGACACATTCACTTTTCTGTCATCATTTTCTCTGGGAGTACTTACAAATGCATTATGACTTCCTTGAGGGAAATGTACTGGAAGATAAAGCTATAATTAGCCAACTCGGGATTTCTCAAGGGTGTTGTTTGTCCTTAATTGGCTCATAAATGACTTTGTGTAGGCAACTGGCAATGCCATTATCTTCTTGGCCTTGCCCACGTATGCTCTCTCCCTGAAGTTGTTATAATCATTTGCTTCAATCGCGTCTAATATCTATCAGGTAGTCGAAATACAAAATTTCATTATTAAGAAGATTGTTCTTCCCTTATCATGGCTGTTCTCCTATAGAAAGAACGTCCTATTGCATTTTTTAGCAAGGGCCTCTTGGGGTGATCCTTAACCTTGTCCGCATATGAGAGGGAGATGCTCGCTATTGTGCACGCCATTACCAAGTGGCAGCCATATCTGCTTGGCCACCGTTTCCTCATTCGGATGGACCATCAGCCATTGAAATATTTTCTGGAGCAACGTGTATCAACACCATCTCAGTAATGTTGGGTCAGCAAATTGTTGGGATATGATTATGAAGTTGTGTATAAGAAGGGGGCTGAAAACACTATCGCCGATGCACTATCTCGGCATCCTATGGAAGGGGTCTATTTGGCCTTCTCAATTCTGCTCTGCCCCTTCCTTCCAGAGCTGAAATAGGCTTATGTGGATGACCCCTCCACCAAAGGTTTGATTGACCAACTATAGGCGGATCTGACAGCCGAACCCCCTTTTGCCTGGCATGAGGATCTTTTGTTTTGGAAGGACCGCATGTGGGTACCCGATGTTCCAGGTTTGTGCCAGCGTATTATGTCTCACTTTCACGATACACCAGTTGCTGGTCTCATGAAGGGTCGTTCAGAACATACAAATGAGTGAGCCATAGTTTTTTATGGCAAGGGCTCAGGAAGGTCCTGTAAAACTATGTGGCAGCTTGCGACACGTGCTAGCGGGCTAAAGGAGCATCCACTTCTCCCACAGGGCTCCTTCTCCCCTCCCTATTCCTGACAAAATTTAGGAGGACGTGTAAATGGATTTCATGGAGGCCTTACCTGTGGTCCAAGGTAAGTTGGTTATTCTGGTGGTGGTCGACCGTTTATTGAAGTATGCTCACTTTTTTGCCTTGAGCCATCCATTTACTGCCTGGAGAGTAGCTGAGTTATATGTGAAGGAAATCGCTAAGCTTCATGGTATGCCCTGTACTATTGTGTCTGATCGGGATCGGGTCTTCCTTTCACAGTTCTGAAGGGAATTTTTTGCTCTGCAGGATCCCGCGCTTCATATGGGTACCGCATATCACCCACAGTCAGATGGTCAGACGGGGGTGGTAAATCGGTGTCTGGAGCAGTACTTACGTTGTTTTGTCAGGGATCAGCCTCGGCATTGGCTTCAGCTTCTACCATGGGCAGAATGGTCGTATAACATGGCTTACCACACTCGAGCAGGTTACACACGTTTGAGGTCATCTATGGCCATCTCCCTCCTTCGGTGCTGTCTTATGTGCCCCATCGTTCCGCTATTGCTGAAGTGGACTATATGCTACAAACTAGAGATGAAGTTCTTCGACAGCTTAAGGCTAACCTGGTTGCGGCCCAAATTCGCATGAAGCAAATCTACGATAAGAAGCATACTGATCGGGAGTTTCGGATAGGGGATTTAGTCTATGTTTCCATATTGCCTCAGCGTCAAACTACGTTATTTTGGACGGAACATGCTAAGCTCACCACTCGATTTCATGGTCCTTATGCTGTCGTGGAGCACATGGGCCTGGTGGCCTATAGACTGGCATTACCTTCTGGGTCGATGGTGCACCCTGTATTTCATGTGTCTCATCTATGGCATTTTGTGGGAGATCTGGCGTTGGTTTTGAATAGTGCGCCCCTGCCACTTATGGGGTATGAGGAACCTAACACGCCTATTCCTGCTTCCATTGTGGATACATGGCATGTTCGTCGCTCTGGGCGACTTGTGACTAAGGTGTTGATGGCTTGGCGGGGTAAATCTATAGAGGAAGCTGAGTTGATACTAGAAGATGACTTCTTGGAGTGTTTTCCTTCTTGGTTGCCTTGAGGATAAGGCGGCAGCGGAGCGTGGTGGAGTGTTGTGTACGTCAGCACACATGGCTATCTATTAATTTCCTTTATTATATTCATGAGAGATTGTAATAAAGCCTGATTATGTGGAAAAAGGGCTGTAATTGCTTAATTCGTGACCCATTAGCAGGGCCACTAGTTGGTGTGCCTCCCTAGGAGTGGTGACAAATAGCACAGGATCTTCGTCATTCTAGTTAGTAGCGAAGGTACGCAACTTCCTATATTCTCTTAACTCTTGGCATCACACTCAATTAGGTACTGTTGAAGCAGAGGCTTAAGGTATACAATCATATAGAAGACCTACAGAACAGCCCTTCCTCCTCCACTACATCTATGGGTGAACTTCAAAAGCAATATGGTTTTTTGTTGCGTTGTGTGGAAAATGTAAGGGGACGCTAGCTAATACCAATTTTTCCATCGTTCCACCCTGCTCAGGCAGTCTTCTAATAGAATACTAGAAATCCAAGATAACCAAGGTCGAATTCAATCCACCTTACAGGATATACATAGCGCCTTCAAATAATATTACTTGCACGTATATGAGGAGCCATCTCAGATTACATTTGAGCCAATCACCCATGTAATATTCACAGTAGTCATAGAGGAAGACAACCAATAGCTCCTTAGTCCAGTGACGGAAGTGGAGGTATGAAGAGTAATCAAGACGTTGGGTGCTCATAAGAGTCCTGGACCTGATGGCATGCCAGGTCTATTTTACAGAAAGCATTAGCGAGCAGTGGGGCATGATGTGGTAAGGATGGTGGTGGATTTTTTGTGAATCTTACCACGAGGAGATTCATCAAATTAAGACTGAATTGTGAAATTTTATTTTAAAAACTAAACGACATTTTCATTTTACACCAATTCAGCCTGAATAAATTGTCTCATAATTAAGCTTTAGATTCATTAAAATTCGCTAACCAAACAGCCCCTATGTCTTATTCCGAAATGCAATAACCCATCCCAACTGAATAATTATCGGCCAATAAGCCTATGCAACTTCGCATACAAGGTGATCTCTAATCTTATGGTGCTCCGACTAAAACCGCTCATGGATAAGATTATTAGCATCAATCAGTCCGCTTTCTTGCCGGGGAGAACCATACAGAACAGTATCATATTAGCCAAGGAGGTCCATAGAGCCAAGCGCTGTCTGAAGAGAGATGGGGGACTGTTTACATTAAAGCCTAGCTAAAGCATATGATCGGATCCGATGGGATTTTATAGAACATATGCTCTGCCAATTTGGATTTCACTTACATTGGGTAAAGCTCATAATGTTTGGTATATCCAGAGTCTCGTACCATATTCTCATAAACGGGAATCCGGGAATCCCGGCCAGGACTTCGCCAGGGAGATCCACTGTCCCGGTACATCTTTCTATTGGCACAAGAATGTCTCTAACGGGCTCCTGCTTATATCAGAAAATAAATTAATCTAATAGACATGGGTCCTATTCCGGCTGGCGTAAACCTGTATAGGCCCTATGTCCGCACCACCTCCTACTCAATTTTCCTGTCAATTGTCTGTGGTACTTGGGTCATTATAGATGAACTTTGATGATACTTATGCCATGTATGTGAAGTTTAATGGCACTCCTAACAAAAATCTGCAGGACAAGCTTGACGCAGATGATTTAACTGACCTTCTATTGATACTGTTGATGTACAGGGCCTGAATGGCATAGTTGCTTGCAACCTAGGAAGTTCTGTTGCGATGCATACAAGTGACCTTCATTCCTTTATGAGCACTTTCCATCAGACTACTCAATGTACTTGTGAAGTAGTTGTTTCCTTCATCCATGAGCTTGATCTGAAAGGCAAAATGATATTGACTACAATTTTGGTTATGAGGTGAGCACTTTATTAACTGAACTTATTAATGATAAGCTAGTTATGTTTGTGTCCTTTGTTTTGGCCGACTGTAGCATATTCCTCCGGTTATTGCATATCAGTGACAGATACCGAAGTTACACTATTTATTGCATGATGAGTAATTAATATAATTCTGACTATTCCATATTCCTTATACATGGTTCTAAAACTCCAAGTACTAGTGGTATATGATAATTCATATATAAATTCTTGGCTCTAAGTGATCTCTCGCATGTGACAACTGTGTAATTTCATATTGTTAAATCCCCAATCATCATGGCTGCCTAATAAGGTTTTAGGTCGTTGGAACACAAACTTTTGGTACTGATTTTACTATCTAAACAGCTATTTATGACAAGTTTATCTTATTTATTGTGCAGGAAGCATTAGATTGGTCAGAAAAAGAGCTTCTTCATCAGTCTTGCTTCACACTTCCCATATGTTTTCTCCTTTCTGGGTGCGAAAGATACTGATTATAATGAGCCCATGTCTACTGATTCTGTGATTACCATGGATCTTCCACACACTCCAGGGTCAAATGCTATAAATGAAACCAGATACAATCCAAATGTAAATTCTGAGGCACTTGAAGCCTTGTTGGATGATGATTTTGATGGCGCCAGCTCTTGGAGCCTGGAGGCACGTACATATCTTGACCTTGCTTAAGTGTTGACTACCTGCAATACTATCACTGAATGCGTGCTTACATCAAAATTCATACTATGTTATGATTCTAGTGCTGGCACTGGACAATGGATTTGAATTTTAGTTAGTTCGTTAAGAGATGAGAGTATAGTGGTCTTTTGGTCACGTCATGTTTCTATAAAAGGCTGAAGAAGCACGTGGAAAAGGGAATTTTTGGATTTGATTTCATTTTGAAGACTCGTCTCTCGATCTGCTGTGGATTCCGGCGACCATTGCTGGTGGATTCCGGCGTTTGTGTCAATCACCCATGGATTCAGGTGTGTTTGTTCCTTTACATTTTATAGTTTTTGAAACAGAGTTGTACTGTCACTTGGAAATCATTATAGATAATTTATAATTGTGTTTCTCTATAATGGAAATGGTTTAGCGAATTTCATTTCATCAAATTACTGTGTTACAAGTTTCTATAATTGTGTTTCTCTATAATAGAAATTGTGTTTGAGAATTTGAATGTAAAAGCTCTGTTTCACATCGACTTGTAAAACTATCTGGTTCATCTTGAATACAAGGTGTTTGATGAATTGCTAGAACAACTCCGTTTCTGAGCTGATTTTCAACTATTTTACAACATTCCTGAATTTTCTGCAACTAGCTACATCATTTTGGTATCGGAGCGAGGTCTTACTGTCTATCATGGCAATCGGAGAATCTATTGACAATCAAGCAGTTCAACAGCAAATTCTGTAGACTATGCAGCAAATTCTGGTCCAGTTAAAGCAAATGAACGTGGGTCAGACATTTCCGCAAATGGCGGAGGGAGATCCCAGAATTGCGGAATATGGAAAAATTAAAATCAGAATTTTCTGAGCAAGCTGTAGAGGATGATAAGGAGTTTCAAAAGCTAGTGGTTAGAAACAATGTGAAGGAGACTGAGCAACAGAAAATTGGAAAGTTTATTAATGGACTGCATTGGAAAATACAAGTTAAAATTGGACTACAAACTGTGTTTTCCTTTTCAGCAGCTCTTCAATTAGCTTTGAGGGCAGAACAGTAAATTGAAAGTTCCAGATCCCAAATGTCAGTAAGCAGCAGATCTGTGCAATCTCATAATGTCTTCCAAAGGAAAAAATGTAGTGATGGAAACTGGGAATTCAAGTCAGCCATCTCCATCTATTGCTGAACAAAATAATAGAATTAACAGAGCCAATCCACAGTCCAATCAGTATGCCAAGCCAAAGGTAACTACTTGTTACAAATGTAGACAGCCTAGACATATTTCTAGTGACTGTCCACTTCGTCTGAAAACAGCAAATGTAGCTACTTCTTCGAACCAGTAAATGAATGACACAGTGGATATAGAAGCAATGAACACACATACAAATATACTTGTGACCATGGTGGAATCTGATGAATGTGAAGATCCAGATACAATCATACCTTCCTTGATTGTGCAAAAATTGATGTTGTTACCAAAAGGAGAAGATCAGTCTCAAAGGAATAGTATCTTTATCACTTATGGTACTGTTAATAAAACAGTTTGCAAGGTAATTGTGGATAGTGGCAGCAGTTTGGTGTCTCGACAGCTAGTATTAAAGCTCAATTTACCTGTGGAACCACATCCAAGTCCTTATATTTTAGGCTGATTAAGGATGTTGGAGCTGTTGAGGTTAGTGAAAGATGCCATGTTCCATTTTTTATTGGCAAAGATTACAAAACAGAGCTATATGTGATGTGGTGGAGATGAATGCATGCCAACTGCTGCTGGGAAGACCTTGGCAATATGATCTGAATGCTATTCATGATGGAAAGGCTAACTGATGCAGAATGATAAACTAATAAGCATTATTTGAGTATTTTATTTATAAAAAGCATATTAGGGTTAGTTTGGTCTTTTCATATAATTTAGGCTCTATTATATAAGGCCTGTAAGTTATTGTAATCAGAGTTTTGGAGATGAATTGAAGCGTTTTCCCATTCGTATTTCGGCATTTGGCCACCCCCTACTCGAGCTTCGGCTCCCCCTTGCTCAGCTCTGGCCCCCTTCTTCTTCCTTTTACTTCTTTGTTAAGCATTAGCCAGTCCGTATCAAAGCTCAGCAAGTCCGTATGCGCTGTCATTTTCGGTGCCACACGTTCATCATCATCAAAGCATTTGGAAGTATTGAGGGACCGGATTCTGTCTTTTCGAGACATCCAAAACTCACTCATCTCCCCATCCAAAACTCATCTCCCCTTCCGACAAATACTTGCACTCCATCAGCTGCTCGATCTGCCGGTCCAAATCCCCGTTCGACGGCATCTTCTCCGGCGAGTGCTTCCACTTCTGTTTCCGCCATTAAAAAAAAGTCGGAATAAGTGGGTGGAAATAGGCGACGGAGAGACACTTGCCTGCACACAACTTATTGATCGTCGTCGGTCGCGGCCAATCAGGCATGCCTCCGCTTTGCCATCGCCGGTGAAGGCCAGACATCTGAATTCGCTCTGCATCGCCGTCACTTTCTCCGAGCCAACGAGTCTGGTCGCTACTTCATCGAGCCAACCCAAAGCTCCACCCCAGATCCTCAGAGTCTCTCTCGCTGGAGACAGTTGCAACGGTGGAGCTACGGGGACTCGACCAGCGAGCAAAGCAGCCACCTTCTGACCGAAGAAGAAGATCGCTGGAAGTGGGGGCCATTCCTCGGCATTTTGTTTGGATCAGACAACAATCGCACCTCCGCGTTCTTCTCCTCCTCTTCCTCAGGCATCAGCGTCCCATTGCGACACCAAAGTTGGCACCTTTCTTCCACCGCCATCCATCCCACTGGTAAAGGCGGACCACCTCCGTTGACGGATGGTGGATTCAACTCCCTTGCCGCCAGATGTCTCTGGCGGCACCAGCCCAACCCCGTTGTTGACGATCTTGTCCACCGCCAGGTCCTCCATCGTCTTCTTCAACCCCGACGTCAGCCTTAGTTTTATCACCCTCGGGTGAAGAAGATTGGTTGCGCCAGACGTCACCAGCGGTTCCTCTCAACCAGTCCAGGCTTCTGTTCGGCCCATCCGGCGTTTCTGCCTTCGGCGCTGATGCCGTCGGCCGTCCACAGTGACAGTAGGCCTTCTCAGCCCTTCCAGAAACTTCGGTGCATCGTCACACGTCCGACACCCTTCTAAAGCCGGGATGGCAAATCTGGTGCGTATCCGCCCAAATCAGGACACCTTCCAAATTCCGTGAATCTTCACCCGCCCAAATTAGGACTCTTTCCTGCAATTTCGCAATGGGCTCTCTCTGTGTTAGAAAGATTTCGCAACGGGCGCTCTCTGTTTCAGAAGACAAGTCCTGATCCTGCTCTGTTTCAGAAGGCAATTTTCAGAGTACCTTGATTTAACCGGTCAGTGGTTAACACGATTGGACTGTGCAATACAACTCAGCCCAGACCGGTCTACTCAAACCGGTCCATCATTTCCAACCGAACCGAACCAGGCTTCCTTTGCTCCAAACAAATCAGCCCAACATGGGTGAACCGATTTTTATTTTATCATACCAGCCGTCCATGACTACTTGTTTTGGTGTTGCTGTTTTTTCATTGGATTGCTGATCTGCAATGGAGTATTTCTGGGATAATTCAAGAAGCCACCGAGCTATAGTTGATTATGATTATCCCTTCGCAACTGAACGAGCAAGGTACTACAAACATTCACAGCACTGGCCTGAACCCGACGACCACTCTTGTTATAAGGTAGCAGGGTCTAATCGTCCCTATAGGAGGCCATACCAGTGCAACGTGCGTGATAAGTATTTTGAGAACTTTCAACCCATTCATGCCTCTCTAAGAAAGCCCCGAACTGGTCTCCATGATTCAAGAGGTACCTCTTTCATTCGACAACTGCCTACATCTCATGTAGCTAGCGTGTTGGAGTCCGATGAGAAGATTCACTGTCGATTAGAAGGTATTCTGGATACACTTCATATTATGCAACACAGTTTACATGAATTGAAAAAGGCCTCTGACAAGCACTTTGACAAGATGATAGAGACATTGTGTTCTGGTCGACAAGTTGCCGCATCCATGGAAGACGAAGTCCTACCTGCGGTTGTTTCTTCACATCAACCACGATCTTCACTGCAATTTCTTCAGCCGATATCATCAACATGTCCACCGCCGCCATCAGACCCAGCAAGTGGACCATTAGCTGTTCAGTTAGCTCTACCCCTAATAACAACTCCTACAACAACAAAAGCAATCCAAATCACAGTCCCCTTGTCCCTAACCTTACAAATCCACCTTCAAAAGAGATGCCTCGACAATCCACTAAGAGTGGTGTGCCACTACCCACTTCAGGTTTCATTTTGGATTCACCAACATTGCCTATATTATCATGGCTGCATATTCTGTTTTGCTTCCAAAATAGCACCCAGTAAATATCAAAGCTACTTCTGCTGTGTTGAACAACATGATGCTGGTTAGAGACCTAAAAAAAGAACTTCAAAATGGAACTGACATTTATGCTTTGGTGGTAAAATAATCTAATTCTAATTGTTCAACGCCACCAAAGATACAATAGCTATTGAAATCGTTTTCAGCTGTAATGCCGGATGAACTGCCTACTTCAATACCACCTGTAAGAGATATACAACATCAAATTGACTTCATACCTGGATCAAGTCTTCCTAACTTACTACATTATCGAATGAGACCCAAAGAGAGTCAGATACTACAAGATCAAGTGGAAGAACTGTTGATCAAGGGACTCATAAGAGAAAGCCTGAGCCCTTGTGGTTAAAAAAATGGTTCTTGGAGGATGTGTATTGATTGTAGGGCCATCAATAAGATAACTATAAAATACAGGTTTCCTATACCAAGATTGGAAGATTTGATAGACATACTAGAATGATCAAAAGTGTTTTCTAAATTGAACCTCCAGAGTGGTTATCATTAGATCAGGATTAGGGAGGGAGATGAATGGAAAACAACATTTAAAACTAGTGAAGGGCTATATGAGTGGCTGGTGATGTCTTTTGGTCTCACCAATGCACCAACCACATTTATGAGACTCATGAACCAGGTATTGAAGCCATTCTTCCATAAGATTGTTGTTGTTTACTTCGATGATATTCTTATATATAGCAAGAATGAAGAGGACCATCTACATCACTTGGTTGAAGTTTTGAAAGTTTTGCAAATACATTCTCTGTTCATTAACCTCAAGAAATGCAATTTTCTATCATCACAACTCAATTTTTTTGGCTACATTGTGGGAGAACAAGGAATAAGTGTAGATCAGTCCAAGATGGAAACTATTTTGTCTTGGCCCATACCTAAATGTGCAAAGGATATCAAAAGTTTCCATAGTTTGGCAGCCTTCTATAGGAGGTTTGTTAAGGGGTTCAGTTCCATTGCAGCTCCCTTGACTGATTGCATGAAGAAAGAGCATTTTGCATGGACCCCTGCAACTCAAAACAGTTTTGAACTGTTGAAGCAAAAGATTTCTACTACTCCTATTTTGGTACTGCATTGTTTTGAAAAAGTATTTGAAGTCGAATGTGATGCTTCATGTGTGGGAATAGGGGCTGTCCTATCCCAAGAAGGCAGGCCAGTGGATTTCTATAGTGCTAAGCTGAGTGAAGCTAGGCAAAAGTGGCCGGCCTATAAGTTGGAATTTTTTGCTCTCATTCAAGCACTTAGACAGTCGAGACATTATCTGATTTAAAGAGAGTTTATATTATATACTGATCATCAGTCGTTGAAGTTTCTCCATTCTCAAAATAAAATGGACAGGATGTATTCAAGCTGGATTTCAAAACTTCAGGAGTTTAATTTTGTAATTAAACACAAGTCAGGGAAGTTGAACACAGTACTTGATGCTTTAAGCCGAAAATACTCTCTATTGACTTCTATGAGAATGGAAGTTTTTTGTTTTGATTTTATTAAAGATCTATACAGCACAGATACAGATTTTGGTTCAGTTTGGTCTCAGTGTACTTCTCAGCCAGCTGTGTTTGAAGACTATAGCATTCATGATGGTTTTGTGTTTAAAGGAACTAAGCTGTGTATACCTGAGAGTTCACTGCGTCAACAAATTATCCATGAGCATCATGGAGGAGGTTTAGGAGGACATTTTGGCCAAGATAAAACTGTTAAACTATCGACTGACAAGTTTTATTGGTCACACTTGAGAAGAGATGTTGCCAAATATGTTCAAAGATGCTATATTTGTCAGTAGGCTAAAGGTCAGTCAAAATACAGGTTTATATCTTCCCTTACCAGTTCCTAATGTTCCTTGGGAAGATATTACAATGAACTTTTTGCTTGGTTTGCCTCGTAGAAAAAAGGGTTTTGATTCTGTATTTGTAGTGGTGAACCGATTTTCTAAGATGGCTCATTTCTTACCATGCAAGAAAACAAATGATGCCTCAGCCATTACAGTTTTATTTTTCAAGGAAATTGTGCGATTACATGGTATACAATCAGATGGGGACTATTATTTCTGATAGAGATAGCAAGTTCCTTAGTCAGTTTTGGAAGGTATTGTGGAAACAATTTGGAACTACATTAGAGTTCAGCTCCACTTGTCATCCACAGACTGATGGCCACAGAAGTAATCAACAAGGTTTTGGGTAACCTGTTGAGATGTTTAGCTGCAGACAAACCTACATAGTGGGATCAGTTTATATCACAGGCTGAATTCTCTTATAATACTTCCACTAATCGATCAATAGGTTACTCTCCTTTTATGATCATATATGGTGTTAATCCTAATAATCATTTTGATATGTTATCTCCACTTTCTGGTGTTAAAGTGCCAAAGTCAGTGCAACAAACTGTGGAACATCTTGTTGATGTTCATGCTTTTGTCAAAAATAATTTGGCTGCTGCAAATGAACAGTACAGGGTAGCTGCCAATAAGCATCGCCGTGAATAGTTGTTTAATGTTGGGGATGAAGTCATGGTTTATTTGCGAAAAGATAGATTACCAGCAGGGCATTATTCCAAGTTGTCTCGAAAGAAAATTGGGCTATACAAGATTTTGTAAGTTGAACGACAATGCGTATGTTGTGGATTTACCAGCTAGTTTTGGAATTTCAAAAACCTTTAATATTTCAGATTTATCTCCCTATTATGCTCCTTTGGATACTATTTCTCTTCACAATACAATTTGATTCGTGCTTGTGGACAAGCTTTGTTTGCAAAGGGAGGAGAAATGCTGGTGCTGGACAATGGATTTGAATTTGAAAAAGGGAATTCAAGGAAGTTTGGATTTCATGTTTTCAGCATCGTCTGTGAAAAGAAGTCAGATTATTGCATTGCCCATGACAGTTATTAGTTAGTTCGTTAAGAGATGAGGGTATAGTGGTCTTTTGGTCACGTCATGTTTCTATAAAAGGCTGAAGAAGCCCGTGGAAAAGGGAATTTTTGGATCTGATTTCATTTTAAAGATTCGTCTCTCGATCTGCTGGTGGATTCCAGCGACCATTGCTGGTGGATTCCGGCATTTGTGTCAATCACCTGTGAATTCAGGCGTGTTTGTTCCTTTACATTTTGCTTGCTGCCCGTGCCACATCAATGCTGGTAAGAAAACAATGCATATGGTGAGCTAGAAGTTTGTCATATGGTTCTAGTTTTTTATAGGAAAACTTGTACAGGAAGCTCAAAGAGGCTCCCATAATAAGTGGAGACCTGTGATGGAGATGCAATACAGGGGAGAAATTTATAGGGGACGTTGTGAAGGTGGTCTTCCACAGGGAAAGGTGCGGTACTGAACAATTTGTATGTTGTTCCTGTCTGTATATCAGAAACATTTTTACATTGTATGGGTTAAAAAGGATGCCCATGTGTTGTCTTTATGAATCATTTGCAGGGTCGTTTACCCTTAGCAAGTGGAAGATTCTATGATGACATGTGGCGTTATGGAATGAGATCAGGTTTTAGGTACATTCTGCTACCCTAACGGAGATGTGTTCAAGGGATCATGGAGAGATGGCCTTATCCATGGAAAGGTGATGTTTACTAAAATGTTGGATTGACTCTGTTTTCAGTTGAATGATATCATTGCTTAGTTATATAATTTACGATAGCAAGCGCGTGGTTAGAATATATGCAAATTCCACACTGGCAAAAGAGTATATTTGCTTAACTCATAGTAGTGAGCATTAGATCCTTGGGTGGTTTCTTTATTATGAGTCTGTGAATATCCTCCAACAAATGGATCATGATATAATTTTATAAATGCAGTGCATGTTAAATCGTTTAATCTTTTCCTGTAAGTTGAAAGTGTATATGCTATTTAATTGTGCCGAAGAGTTTTGTTAATGAGTTATAAGTAGCCTGATCTGGAGCATCCACTCTTATTGAAGATCTCGACATTTGGTTGTTGCCTTCTTCAGAGAATTTACATCTTGTTATTATTTATTTCTTATGTATAGTTAAAAAGGCACTTCTAGTATTAATCTAATGGATGCAGAACAAATATTGTCTCAAAAAACTCTCAAAAATATATTTTTTCTGGGATGGTTCTGTTTTCATACTGGGAATCGGTGGTTTGCAAATTTCTGGAAGGGAAAATCAAATGGTGAGGAAAGAATTTTTCGTTCTCCAGGGGTTATCCTCTAGGATATCCTCACTTTACCAAAGCCATGGATTGCCGAGATCGACGGCGTGTTCATTCCAGCAGAAAACAACTTTTTCCCAGGGCACACGTGCCTATTGTGTGTGCGCGGTTGATCTTGGTTATCGACGGCTCCTATCAAGTGGAGGACATAATAAAAGGCATTATACCCTTAGTTACAGAATCAGTGTCAAGCTGGTTACACTGTTCAAACTTGAAAGAAAAAATTCACTTGGTTTCTTTACAGAAAATTCTAGTAAAATTCCTGTGAGCATGAGGATAGAAATTATAAATTACATGATAATCAAAAGAAGCACAGCAAGAAGTTTTTAAAGAGTACATAATCAACCATATCGGCTCTAAGTGCTGGTCTAGTCAATGGCTGCAACAAGACACTATAGTCGAGTACTCAAGATCTCTGTTACAGATAGTATGGATAAGTATTGCAGACAGACACTTCCCCGTGAGCCTATTTAAGATCTTGAGAAGGAACCTGATTAACATAGCATGACGATTTTAGAAGTTGACCTTTTTCCTGATGAAGAACTTTTCCTCTAAAGTGATAGTCCTGCATTGTATCATAGTAAGATAACAAAGAAAACTCCAGATTAAATGGAGTCAGACCAACAGTTGCAGCAGAAAAAAAGAGCTTTCATGCAGAGTGCAGAAGAAACAATTAGATTATAATAGAAAAAACAAGGGAGAAGCTTTGGTCCATTCAACAAAACAGAGGTAGCAAGAAAAGCCCAAAATATTATCGGCCCATCATTGCAACCCGATCCTTTTTGACAGCTAGTGAAAGATTCAGGTCAAAAAGCTCATCTTACAGGCATCTCATTTCATAAAAAGGATTTTTCAAAACATAATTTGTATAAAGTTCATATATGTGAATATTGCAAAAATTTGTTCAAAATAAACGTCAAAAATAAACAAGTTCACAAAATAACACCACTTTGTCAACCGTACATTGGCCAGGAAGTATTTTCTAAATAAAAAAGAAAATTCTATTTTTGTATTTATTTCCCTGGGTTTAAAGGAGGTGAAGAAATGTGGACTTTTCATCTACCAATGTTATGAAAGAAAGTAAGTAATACAAATAAGACGTACAAGAATTAAAGTATTTAATATTACCTGGACTTTGAAATTTATCTCATCAGTGGCACTAAGATTTTTATGCAAGTGTCCGTTTCTGCTAGCTGTATTTGCCTATGTTGATGTTATCTTTCAAAGTGCTTATTTTAGTTTGTTATCAATCATTATGGTTTCAGTATGCTTCTTTTATTCTGTTATCAATCATTATGTTTTCAGTATTCTTAAGTTTCTGAGATTAATTAGTGTACATATTTTGTATGCACCAATTAAAAGCATTGCCTGCATGAAGCTTGAAGAGTATCATACTGCAAAGGCCGCTCTTGAGAGTGGTGCATCGCTGTCGGTAGGTGATTCACGATTCACCAATTTGATTAAGGAGTGTGACCAGCGAATTGCAGGTAATTAACAACTGGGCAGTTATACTACCTTGGTAGAATGAGGTTGGATGGCTTTAGGAGCTATAGGTTCTAAGGATCGTGCTATATCTGATTATTGGTCTAATATTTTTGCCATAAATATAAGGGTTTTGAAGTGAAGATTTTACGAGCGAGAAATAACAAATCCTTGTTATTGGTTCAAACTTCCGGTTAAGTTCTAGTCATATCATTTTGCAGGTGTTTTTGAAAATACATGTAGCTATGTCAACAGTGAGAAATACGTGCATGATAGTGCTGTCATGACTCAGGGTTGTCCCTATTGATTTTAGCATTAGAAAAATGTATGAGATGATTGACACTGGTACTTCACCGGCTCCAGTCCCATTCTTTAGTGATATACGATTTCTGTTTTTTGTGCACCTTGGTTGTGCAGGAAGGAGGGGAACTTGACTAGTTTACATTTGGTAGCGGAAAATGAGTGCTTTTATTGTTAAGTCCTATTTGTACTTTGCGGGATTGGTTAAAAATAGGTCCAGTGGCATCAAATCCTTCTTTTGTTATGATCTGGTCAGGTTGGCCCATCTTTAGACTCTTAAGGGCCACCGATATATTACTCTCTGCACCAAGTTCCGTGCATATTGCATTGGCTATGATAGATTAGTCTGTTCAACAAGTCAAACGCAAAGAAGAAAAGAAAAAAATTTGGATGAGGTATGGAGTCCATGAGACTGAGGCAAAAAGGTATTCGGGCAGTGCACCTTTTGGATAGATACCAATCACCATAGCATATGTTTGGGATAAATAATAGATTCTTCATAATTCTAACTTGGGATGAGTTTCAGAAAATTCTTAATTTTTTTTATCTTTTTATTTATTTGTTTACACATGCTGTTCTGCCTTCTCACATATCTCGGTAAATGCCTTATATAGAAATATTATTGTAGATACTACAATAAATACCAAGGTTATTGTAGATATGACAATAAGTGTCAGCCATAGGAATTGTTTAAAATGGCTCTGTAAGCTATTTATCAAAAGTCTCTGGTGAATGTCTGTCACAGATTACATGTAAACGAACTACATATTTCGTCCTCATAATGTCAGCTCGTCCACTATGTCAAACTATTCTGTTGCAACAGAGATATTTTGTAGATGAGAAACCATCTCAATATATGTGATATGTCTCTACGCAAAACCCAACCTTATGGAAACCTGTTTACTGAAGTTTATGCATCTAAAGGCCTGTTTGGATACACACTTTGTGGAAGAACGTAAATTTTATAAAATGTCATAGAAGAAGATCTTGGAAAAAGGGTTCTGTTTTGGCAATACATTTTATTATTCTATATAATGTGAGGACACTTTTTTCAGAAGACGCTTACCATTCTTTACCCTCTCAATTTTCTAAACTGTCCTCAGGATGGTATCTTCTACAATGGCCATTTGGGGCCAAAAAGTCGGCAAATTATATGACAGCCTTTCTGTATAAAATGATTCATTTTGTGCAAAATGTGATAGCACAACCATGACATTATAAAATGGGTACAAAGTGTGTATCCAGACAAGCTCCAAATACTCACAGGATACAAATGAAGTGTCAAACTATAGTCATAAGTGAGCAGCACAATGAAAAAAATATTGAGCAGTATACATACTGAAAAACAAACAAAAGATTTCCCATCTTAAAGAGATGTTAAAAGACTCTCACTAAAGAAAGTAACAGATTCAGAAACTTGTGTGATGCATGTTTATATTTCCGCATAAATTCTTATCCAGCATCATATAGCTTTTCAAACAAAACAGTGAAAAATGTTCATCATTGAGAATAATACGTGTATAGTACAAAGACTGAGTCCCTGGATCCTTGGCAAATATTGATATTGAAGCCGACATTTCAGCGAATTATACCTTCGGATAAAAACAGAATTGAGTCCATTTACAGATACAAATATGTGCATATTGAGCAGATTTACATGCTGCAAAAAGGTGTTAATAAAGAGATACTTGGGATGAAGGAAAACTTTAGAAGACTGAAAGATCAGGAACTCCAAAAACTTCAAAACAGCCAATCACTTCAGAAGCAAACAGCCAAAGCTGTGTTTTTATTAGAGGCCGCAAGGCATCAACACGCCAATACCATGCACTTCTAGCGTCCAAATTCTAAGCAACTTGGATGGATGACTGAAGGGAGGAGACATTATTGAAGTTGTTTACTCTTTCAGAATCAGCACTGCTTGACGCAGAAGCAGCGGCAGGGGAAGCCCTCAGTCTGGCAGATGGCCGCACAGTTGCTGCCTCTGACGCAAGGGCCCTTGAAGCGGTGGCTCTGGGACTCACAGATCCTGGCTTCTACCACCCTTGGCCCCCCTATTTCACCTGCACAATTGACACAATCAAAGCCACTATCAACAAACTAGTTCAACCTTAGATGTTCATGTATTGTATGCAACATGTGTAACTAATTGAAAGAAGAAAAGAGAAGAACCAGTTGCCGTGAGGAGCAGAACCAGCACAAATATGACATGGAAGAGACGACCACGGGACTCCATTATGTTGCTAAGAGCTTACAGAGTTGAGTGAGAGTAAGAAAGAGCTATTGGATGCTATGAAGTGATGATGTGTGTGCTATGCAGATTATATAGAGTAAGGAGTGACATTATGGTCATTGAATTCTGTTTTTTGTTGTGAAAAAAAAAACGCTATTAGGTGTGAAAACTAGATAGAGTAATACTTTTCAGCACCACAAAATTTTTCAAGTAACACTCACTTGCATAAGTAAGGTTGGAAAAAAGAAAGTCATTTTACATTTTGATGGTAGATGTCAACCGACGAAAATTTCAGTCAAAAATGTTATTTAATATCAACTGTTTTACTGACTTCAATTCGGTAGTAGGGACATTATATATTTGATGAGTCCGACCATGGGGATCCTCAGTATCCAACAATGGAGTTCTACTGACAAGATTATGAATGAGAATAGTACGGTATTACTCAGCAATTGTATAAAAACTTCAGGTTCTACATGTGGTGGTGTTACTGAGAAAAACTGAGGTGCTGAAAGTCTCACCCAACTAGATAATGCTGGATTTGGATAGGTACTGTGGGTCTACAGCCAATGAGTTGCAACTAAGATACTGAAAGTCCTAAGAGCCTTTTGCTAAATTAAAATCTATAAACAGATCTCCAAATTCTCATCTCTGATAGCTAAATTAACAATATGTTATCTTATATTATCTCATATACTAGACAGCTAAAAGAAGGTCACTTGATACGCATCTTTGACCATCAAGCACCCAGATTTAACTTTAATACGAAATTATTATATTAAAAAGAAGATGTGAATTTCTGCTCCTATTGCAATGAAATGTACGTAAACAAAATAGAGCACAGAGAGCAAAGGGGAAAACAGGAATGAACCTGGTGTTTTCATTGGTAGAGGAAGGTCGAGGGTTCTTCATCTGATTAAGAAGAAAGGAGCTTGCTTCTCGAGTAAGGAATCAAAGTCGAGTCAATGAAGGACTTAAAACCATCATCTTGCCACATGAGTCCGTTCAACCACTCTCTACCACTACGAATTCGACATTCTGTGAGTGTCCTCTTCTCGTTCATGAGGCCTCGTGGCAGTTTCTTTAGGCTTGGACAATCCTCTAAAAGGAAGGTTGTGAGGGAAGGAAACTGGACGTCATCGCTGCATATGCTCTTTAGCTTCTGGAGCCCTATGAGTTTCATATATTTCATAGTGGGAAAACTAAGAGCAGCAGGTCCTCCTTCCATTTCATCATCATCATCTACCTCCTCCATCATCAATTCTTCCATCTCGTCCATATTTTCAATGGTAAGCTTGACAAGCGTCCTCCTAAGATGCTCAAGCCCGACGATGCATTTGAGGGAATTGCAAGACCAGATCTCCAATTCGCGAATATTTTCAAATGCCCTTGGACGTACTTGAATCTTTTTTAATTCATTGCAATGACTAATTTCGAGGGTTTTAAGGCTTGGAAGGAACCCGCTTGTAAAAATTTCAACACCCCCAAATTCAAGCCCTCTAATTTTGAGAAATACTAATTTGTCCATCTGCTCAAGTGCTAACACTAACTCACCCGGCCCAGCAAAAGGCCAACCCCACAGATCGAGATCTCTTAAGGAGTCACATAATTGGCCGAAGACAATATTGTATGGGTATTCGGGTTCCTCAAACAAACACATATTCAAGATTTCCAGCTTGCTCAGGTATCCAACTTCCACAATTACTACATCGAAACATGGGACAATTGTAGGTGTCCTCCTATAATTTAGAGCTAATGCCAGTTTCCTCAATTCAACGAGGTGTCTGATGGTTTTTTCTGGAACCCCTTCGAAGTCATCATTTCCCCGCAGATCTAGCACCTCCAACTTACTCAGTTCTTTTATATCCGTCGGCAATGTTCTCAAATTTGATTCACCTACTCTGAGATATCTTAGCTCTAGTAGTTGTCCAATTTCCACTTTCTCGTCACCAAAGTCAACATTCTTCAATTTTAGGACTCTCAATTTGCCCATAGAATTGAAGAAACTATTCCATATCTTTATTCGTTCATTATCAAGGTCAATAATCAATGTAGTCAGATTAGGGCAAAGAGGTTGATCAGAGAATCCATCACCTCTTCGTACATATATCCTATGAGCCTCTCTCCACTTCTCCTTTATATCTGATTTTATCAACTGGGAACCTCCATGTATAAAGAAATTCAAAGTCAATTTTGAGGCAATCCATAATCCCATATCTCGAATTACGTCATGCATCTTTAACCACATATCACAACCTACTCTATCTGCTTGTTCTAATAAGCATGCAGCTTGCAGGGTTCCAATGATGTCCGCTCCTCTATTAGACACTTCTAAATAGCTACCACTCAAGGCCAATAAACCTTCTGCAATCCAATATTCAATAAGTCGGTCACCTTTAAACTCCTCATCTTCTGGAAATAAACAACAATGCAGGAAACAATTCTTTTCTCCATTATCTGGTAGAGTATCATAACTCAGTTTCAAACGAGCAAACAATTGTTTCTCTGTATCTGGATCCTCCAAGGAGGACTTTTGAAGTGTTATTAATGCATACTCCCATTGATGGCGATTTTTTTTCCACTTCATTGCCCGACCAATGACGGTGAGCGCAAGTGGCAACCCTTTGCATTCTTTGGCAATTTCTTTAGCGATGGTTTCTATTTCATAGTCAGATTCGAGGGCCTTCCTACCCACACTTTTCTCAAATAAAGCCCATGAATCATCCCACCCCAAGCACTCAACCTTAATCTGTTCATCAGGCTCCATCTGATCGCATACCTTCTCTGATCGGGTAGTAAATATTATTTTGAAAATGGATGTATCGCGTCCAGTTGGACCTAAAATTCCAAGCTCTTTTAGGTCAAGATGTTCCCAAATGTCATCGAACAATAAAGCTACTTTATTCTGATCAAGTGAGTTGCTTATTTGTTCTGCACGATGGTATGGGTGTTCCGATGGATCAAAAGCTAAATCCATCTTTTTCATCACATCTTTTTGAATGCTATCCACATTAAGCGACTTGGAAACAACTATCCAGATAACTTCAAAATTGGAAGGTTTCAGATACTCATCGCGAATTTTTTCCAGCAGTGTTGTTTTGCCAACCCCACCCATGCCGTATATACCAACCATTCCAATTTTATCATCTTTAAGGAAATCACATACCTGCTTGAAAGCTTGATCTTGACCAATGGAAGCCGTGGTAGATTTCCATTTTCTTCTTTGTCTTTGAGGAGCAGAGGATGTGGTTACATCAATTTGCATTTGATCTTGTGCAATGATTGGGTCTGTCAAAGATTGAGAACGAGGAGGAATTAAACTGTTTACCGCACTTTCAATAATGGAGCTATGACCAGGAACTGTTGAAATCCTCTCATTTTTTTTGGGCCACGGCCACATCTTGATTTGTAAAGGAAAGGGTGATAGGATTACAGATTTGGAAGTACAAGGGTCGGGAATTTGCAAATGGAAAAAGATCTATCGAAGTTGTAATTTCACAAAGGATATGTTGCTGAGGAACAAGGAATGAAACTTGCTGAATTCAAAGGCAAATTGGAATGAAAACAAAAGGACTGAGAACTGGAAAGGCTGAGGAAGGAAAGGAATGTTTGCAAGGTAATAATGGAGGCTAGTGGAATGAGTGGAAGAAGGAACATATCTGTGACAGAATTATGGAGAGTAATGGCACTAGAGATATCAGGATCACAGAAATATGGAGTTGCTTACATCAAAGAATGAAGATCTTATTGACGGAACAAGAGCATATGTAGATATATCATAGCAGTTGCATGGAAATTAAGCTGGTAAGTGAAGACAAGTCAAGAGTAGGGCATATGTAGACCTATGTAGAAATTGCAACGAAAGAAAGCTAAGTGAAGACTAAATGCAAAACGGGTGGTTCCTGGCTTCCTCTTGAAGGAGACTTGTAGTACAGAATCACGGCAAAGAAATTAGGATATCAGGAAAATGGAGTTTCCTCACTGTAAAGGATGAATAAAATTTTGACAATAGGCAGTGAAAGTTTTATGTAAACGAAGCTGGAAAAGAACAAGCAAGAAGCAAGTTTTTCAGGTGATAGTGAAGGCAAGTGGAATGACTGGAAGAAATGGAAGCTTAAAGTGGGCAAAGCTGCAACAGATTCATGATTTCTATGAAGGAAGCTCTTGTGCTGGTGAAGGAAGACTAGAATAAGAGTAGGTGGATGAAGAAAATGTAGGGAAGGTTCCTCGTCCAAAAATGCAAAAGATATATGTCCTGGCTTGCCTTTGAAGATATGGTGTGAACGAGAGAGCTAGGAGTTCAATATTTACATGAAAAAGAAAAGCACAATAATTGAGGGAGAGATGAATGCAACCATTATGCATTTGGAAGGTACATAGGAATGCACAATAATTAATTAAGCAGATATATAGAATGCACAATAATTGATGCAGAGATGAATGCAACCACTATTAAATACATCTGCTAGAGGGTGGACTGGACAGATGCATTGTAGGAACAATGGACAACTTTTTCAGAGTGAACTAAGAAGACCTAATCAATGGACAACTTGTAGTTGATTTTATTTGCTAGTGAAGAAGTGGCCAGAGAGGGTAGCTTTTTCCATCGTAGTTTAGAATTTTGTCCCCGGTCTATTGTATGCATCACCTCTTAGTAAAATGTTTTAAGTACCTTTATTGATGTGTTTTGAAGCCTATTCAAGCAATTTCGAAGTGTGGGGAGAACTTATAGCATAGCTCTTTGCTAGAAGTCAAGCAGTTGAAGTGAATTTAGAACCCTTTGTTTGATCGGCCGCATGTTCCTGATGGAGTATTGTAAAGGGGTTGTAATTTTTTATGGTCCAAATATGGCCTGTGGACTTGAAAAATTGGTAGTTTTTTACATAAATAATCAATTCAAACTTTCTGAAAACACAGTGGTGGTAGTTCTCTTGCACGTTGTTGATACCTTTCCGGCTCAGTTTATTCTTATCACGTTTCCTTGCAAGATTTATGTAAACTTCACCTTCACTATTCTGCCTTTTTGATGATGTACTACATCTCTACAATTATTACACATTCACTTTTCTGTCATCCTTTTCTCTGGGAGTACTTAACAAATGAATTATGACTTCCTAGAGTGAAATGTACTGGAAGATAAATCTATATTTAACCAACTCGGGATTTTTCAAGGGTGTTGTTTGTCCTTAATTGGCTCATAAGTGGCTTTTTGGAGGAATTTAGTTGTAGCTTTAGAGAACCTACATACTGGCCTGTCATGGATTTTGGGCAATGGCCAGCAAATACTAGCTGCAGACAGACATGAAGCCCCTATTCAGCCATACCACCTATGCTGACCTTATCCTATTTTATTGATATTATAACAGGCGACCGGAATGTAGACTCTTTATGCCAGTATCGTTTTCATTGCCATCATGGCTTAAGTTCCTACAATCTCAACGGTTATGTGTAACATTCTGTTGATACTATAGGAATGTTGATGTATAGCATATGGCAGTTGCGGAATAGTGTAACATTCTGGCAAGCTACACCTTCCCCCATAGCAACATATGACCGAGTCCATTCACTCATTCAAGAACTGAAAGGTTATGGTCTTATGGAGGAGCTAAGGGAGCAAGACCTGGTCCAAGACAAGAGGTACTTATTGGGTGGCATCCACCACTGTAGCCATACATTTGTGTTAATTTTGATGCTTATAGGACATCTGATGGGAACTCAGCAATTGGAGTGGTGATACGTGACACGTATGGTCACAGCCTTGCTGTGATGGGGTCACAAGTATATGCCACCAATTCCCTGCAAGCTGAAGCGGAAGCATGCCCACAAGTGATTCGCCTTGCTAAATTTGTGAATGCTCAAGACATAATACTACTGGCTTGCTTATTATGCGTCAAGATCTGCAAGAGTGTTTGTGAATCACCTTAAGTCCTGAAGTCGCTTGTGTATATCTTTTACAAGAGAGGTTTTTACATATTAGTTGGCCCGGATTGCTATATTATCTTGTTTTTCCGGGCTCATGCCATATAACTTGGTTTGGGGACTTTGTCTTTCCATTTTGCCCTCCCTAAACGCTAACCCTAAACCCCAAGCCGATTTTTTTATATTACCTAGCCGCCCTATGGTAGCCCTATTTAAGTTGCATCGTGTCATCATGTACCATACTTCAACGAATTAAATCTCCTTTATTTCTGATCAATTTTCATTCATTATTTTGATGTTCTTCTTTATTTTTCCCATTCTTTCTTCTAATGATGATATCTTAAAAATTAATAGCATGTGGTGTCTCAAATTTGGCTATTATCATGAGAAGAAAGAGGAGAAAAAATAAAAAAACACAAAAAGAATAAATAAAAATAGATCAGAAATAAGGGAATTATGATTCGTTGAATTATATCATACTATTGTGTAATCGATGGCACAATACTCTTGTCTATCATCTCATACTTCAACGAATCATATCTCCCTCATTTCTTATCCATTTTTACATTCTTCTTAAATTTTTCCTATTATTTCTACTCATAATGATATCATAAGGATATTGAGATAATATCTAATAGAATATAAAAAATATAAAATTAATAGCATGTGGCATCTCAACATACTTGGGCTATTATCTTGAGAAGAAAGAGGAGAAAAAATAAAGAAAAATGCCAAAAAATAGGCAAAAATATATTAGAAATAAAAGAGATATGATTCATTGAATTATTTAATATTATCGTGTACACAAATACACGATAGCCTCATATCGTGTAATCGATGACACTAAATACCTATCTATAATGTATTTGTGTACATGATAGTATTGCTTAGTTCAAAGAATCATATCTCATTCATTTCTGATCTGTTTTCATTCATTTTTTTGTTCTTTTTTTTTACTCATCTTTATTTTAATTATGATATCTTAAGGATCTTGAGACAATATTTTATAAAATATAGAAAAATACACAATAAATAACATGTGATTTCTCAACATACTTAGGCTATCATCATAAGAAGAAAGATGAGAAAAAACAAAGAAAAATACAAAGAGAATAAAAAATTAGATTAGAAATGAAAGAGATATAACTCGTTGCATTATATCCCACAAAAATAAGTGATTGTAGTGTCGGTCATTTGTTACAACATATTTTAACAAGTCATATCTCCTTCATTTCTTATCTATTTTCATCCATTCTTTTTGCGTTCTTCTTTATTTTTCCTCCACTTTCTTCCCATGACGATAGCCTAATTATATTAAGACACCATATGCTATTTATCATATATTTTTCTATATTTTATTAGATATTTTCTCAAGATCCTTAGGATATTTGTTATGTTCCCGTAGGGAACACAAAGAAAATCAAATGCCATGGTGAAAGGGAAAAATAAGAAGAAAAACAAGAGTAAATAAATAGCTAATTCATTCCATAAACCCTAGAATGAAGAAGACGGCCCCCTTATAAAGAGAGTGCACTTCCCAAGATGGTGGGCCACTACGCCATCAATTAACCTATTACAATCAAATCACCCTTAATACCAATCATGGCTTATTACAATAATTCATAAAAGAAAACTAATCCTAATAATGGAATACTGCCTAAAATAAGATTATACGCCATAGGTGTGTGACGTTCACAACACTCCACCACGCTCCACTTCTGCCTTGTCCTCAAGGCGACCATCGGTTAAGACACCACATGTTATTTATCATATATTTTTTATATTCCATTAGATATTGTCTTAAGATCTTTAGGATATCATCACGAGAAGATATATGAGGAAAAATAAAGAAGAACACAAAAAAATGGGTGAAAACGGATTAGAAATGAGAGAGATATGATATAATTCATGGAAGTATGTCATGTTATTGTGTACACAAATACGTATACGATAACACAATAAATAGGGATATCGTATCATCGATTACACGATACCACTATTGCTATCGTGTATTCTTGTATACGATAGCATGATATATTTCTGTAATACCCCGAAATTTTCATTTATTAAAATGGGAAAATCTTACGCAAGGTAAGCATGTAATTCTCTTAATTTGATGAATTATGATTGGTGGTTTGAAAAGATTTGAAATAGAATTAAAAACCCGGTTTGAATTTGATTAGAATTAGGACTTTTTAAATTGAAAATTAAGGAATCCAAAGGAGGGAAATTTTGGACGTGATTAGTGGGGTAATTGGCAGTTACTAAACTCATTAGTGACACGTATGGAGATGGGAGAAGATGGTGGAATTGGTTTTCAATTAGGAAGTTACAAATCCTATTTTAAGTAACTACTTGATTTGACTTAATCCCCTAACTAAATGGGATAGGTTACTTCAATTAGTATGGAGAGCCATTTAGGGTGTAATAAAGAGATTAACTAAGATTTATTAGCCAATGTTGGACGAGATGAGCAAGTCAATTGGGCGTCCAACAAAATTGGGAAACTGCCATAAGTAGTTATGGCATTCAAATAGAAGATTATGTGCCTAATTAGTGGGAATCCTAACAGAATTAGAAACTGATTTGGGGAGCACGTCTTGAGCAAGTGGAGGTCTCGTTTTGGTGATCACTCGTGACCCTTGGATTAGGAGAAAATCGACAGTGGAGATGTGTCCTAGGAGAATAGGACACTTACTATTTAAACTCTCAAAGTGAGGGGCCGGCATCCCTTTGAGACTCGGAGAGACGTGCAAACCAGCAAAGGGGAGCCTCGTCCATCCTCCTTCCAGCCTTCTACAGTGACCTAAGGGGTAGTAGTGCGAGCCATAGTGCTTGGATCGCGAAAGCAAGAGAAGTGATTCGAAGGAGACAACTCGCATAAAAGAAAAATCAGATTTTTTTGTCTCGCGAGGTAGGTGCTCTTTTTCCTACAGCTTCAAGATGCCAATCTAAATGTTTTATGATAGTTGTGCTATTTATGCATTGATGTGGTTATCGATATTAAATTGACTATTGGTCTTGATGTTGGTTTATTGATGGGAACATCATCTGATATTTGCTAAAAGTTATGTTGAACCGATCCTTGTGAACCATTATCATGCATGGCTCCAATTAGACCAGATAGTATGCTCATCAGTTGAGTCAGGTCGATTTCACTTCGTTTGAGATGGCATAGTTGATTGTCCACTTAAAGTCGTCTTCTTTCCTTTTTGTTTCAATGATCAAATTGTGTTGATGAACCCGTAATATCATACAGGGCCTTGGCTGCCATAGTATAAAGAGTCTTGAATTCCAGTAACAAGCTTTCTGATGTATTCATGCTAGTGGTGGTGAGATACACTTCTCCAAGCGGGCTTTGAGTCATCAAAGGTGACGTCCTAAAAAAGGTGTCTCTTTCAAGTCATAACAATCGACATAATGTAATTAAACGAAAACTGTTTGTTTAAGAGTCACATACCAAATGATCATAATATTAAAGACTTAACATTTTTGGGTGTTGGCTACTGTGATTCGAGATTTGCAGTGCCACATGTGGAGACACGAGTTAGTGATGGGTATGTTCCGAATTAATTGTCTCATATTCAGATTATAAGCTTAAAATGAAAGGGTTATACAAAACTGTTGTGTAACAAAATATACCCTATAATATACATTGCTAAAGTAACCATTTTTATGAAAAAAAGTACTGGAGTTAGAAGATTACTGTACCTAGTCGTCTCATGAGTCAGTGGGGTGTGTCCCGAATTAATTGTCCTGATTGCAGATTACAAACTTTAAAACGTATGAGTATGTACAATCTGTTTTGGAAATAATGATGTAGGTAAGAGATTATTTAATTCCAGAACTAATGGGGACTTGGTAATCACCAAGAAAGGTAATATACTAAGTTTAGAAGGCACTAATAAGTATTAGATTGTGTAAGAAACCAGATTGATCAAGTAAGTATAAGATTAGTGGTCTCGGCCAGACTTGGTTCTGCGCCGACAGTCTGTAACATAAAAATTATAAATAAATGTAAAAAATTCATAAAATTATGCCCTAAATTGGGTTAGAAACTAAAGACATGGGACTGTCTGGAATAAAAATTTCAGATCAAAATATGTTATGTGCAAACCGTGGTGAACCTGAGAATTGAGCTAATGTGCAGATGACAGTATAATTTCAGGGAGGTTTAAACTATACCTTATATTAAAACCTATATGATATACCTACTGATGATTGTCGTAATTACATGAAATTCAAAGATATGGAGCTAGTGAGGTCTAGTAATTGATCCAATTCAGAAATCGAGTCATTTCAAACCGAATCATTTCATTGTGGTGTGTGGCGCTACGAACCTATTATCCTTTGGAACTAAGTTTGAACCCTTAGATTTCCCGCTAGGGTTTATTCTCTTAAACCCTACCATCCTGAACATATGACATATAACCCTCAGTATTGTTAGAATCCATGAGGTCTTGATAGGAGCTATGCATGGTGAAGGTGTTTAATGAGTCATGTCGGACAACTCTCAATTTCGAGTCAACCGGAGATTGAATATTGAAACTTCCTTGAATACTCCTACGTGAGTCAATTCATATTGAGATATTGTGAAATTCAGTGTATTCCTCTGAGAGTCTATTTTCTGATGATGATGGCCTGGTCTCTAAATGAGAGAACCCATGTTAATTCTAGATTGAATCAGTTCTATGTAAACTGCTTCTCCACTAAGAGTTTTGATGAACACTCTTAGATTAGAATCATAGTATGCTCACGAGCCATTGCTAGATCTTGCGAGATCTCAGATTATTTATGAACCTCTGTAGTTCAACCGATAATGGCAACGCGTGCGCTTTAGACTTTATGACATTACGGAAGGTCTATAGTCTCAACCCATTGTGCCCGTAAGCATCAATGGGGCCAGCATCCCTAGACACAAGGCCGGGTTCCTCTGAAGAACCTCCAAGATGTTCTGGTAATTGTTCTCCATAAGGGAAGTGGAGTGATCAGAGAGCAGAAATTGTTATCTCCGACACTCTGTATGTTTGGAGTCAGTATTCTTATTAATTCTCTGTATTTGGGATCTGAGTTAATGTTATTTATTCTTGACCGTTGATGGTCCTTGATGATGATTATTGTACAAGTAAGTGAACTCTGTATTTGCTCAACCTGATCGTCTTAAATATGCCTCTAATTAACCATTTTGGCAAGATTTCTATTATCATTATTCTATTGTGGGTTTTCTTGGCTCCTACTGGATATTTCTTCCGAAATACTCATGCATCTCTCGATGCATGACTCAAAGTCGAAAAGAACTAACAAGGTTCGTGCGAAGGAGCTCGATGGTGGAAAGTTGTTATAAGCAGATTTATTTCATGTTTTAATTTCGTATTTGTGAAAAACTAATCAACCTGCGTGCTGAATTGCATTTATATTTGATGGATTATGTTAATTGAATTATTGTAATAGCAAAGTCTTATTATTTAAGATTTTTGTAAACCGGCGTTGGTGTGATAGAGTTTTCGGTCGCGTTTTGGGTTTTAGTCTCATGATCTTAATTGAACTAGTGCTTCTGCGCTTTATTCGAGGTTTTGAAATTCGGGGCGTGACAATTTCAACGAATTGTATCTCCTTCGTTTCTTATTCATTTTAATAAATTTTTTTATGTTCTTCTTTATTTTTCATCATCTTTCTTCTAATCAAGGTTTTTAAAATCGGATTGGCCATCGACCCAGAAAGTTGGCCGGTCCGATTGGACCATGAGTCAAACTGGTTTGACTCGTGGTCCAATCGGACCGGCCAACTTTCTGGGTCGATGGCCAATCCAATTTTAAAGGGGTTTGACCCAGAATAAGGCCACCACTACAACAAATTTGGCTTTTAGCAGTGGATTTTTTTTTACAAAACATAGTCCATGATAATTCTATCATTGGCGATAGAAATAAATCTGACGTAAAAGGAGGAACATTAACGGCAGATTATTTTCGTCGAACATGGATTCGTCGGTATTGAGATTTATTATGACCAAGGAATTCCGTATCAGATATCGGTAAAATATCGGTCGGCCTAAGAGACAAAATATTGGAGATATTTATAAAAAAATACCGGTGGTCAAAAATTAGTTTTTACTATGTATTTTTACAATCTAACTTCTAAAATGAGTTATACTAATTTAGACAAAGCATAGATTTCAAAATATACATGAAAATGCATATTAGGATGGAAACAAACTGGAAAACTGTTTTTTTTCTTTTTTTGTTAAAAAAATCTAATTTTTTTTAAAAAATCGATGATATTATAAAAATTCAAAAAACCGATATTTATTTGTATCGATTTATCATGTGAGACCCAATATCGATATATGGCCGATACGGAATTCCTTGATTACAACCGATATTAGCGCTACTTCTTTTCGGCAGATTTTGGCGGCAGAAACAATTCTATCGAAAACAAAATTCTGTTGTCCCTCCCTCCACCTAATATTCAATCTCCCTCACGGCTTTCCCGATTGATCTCCCCCACCATCGTCTTCCCCCTTCACTTCTCTCTCCCTCCCCCCTCTCTCACTCGCCAATCACCTCACTAACCCAGATTGGGTCTCCCAGGACGAAGATCGCCTCGAATCGCTCCCCGTTTCTTTCTGGTATGTTGTGTGCTCACCCTTCTCCGTCTATTTCCGCTCAACCCAGTCGTTGCTGCTATTGCATGCCTCCCTCCTCTTATAGTGTAGACAGATTGTGGCAGCCACGACTCTGAACACCATAAAGGTGCTACCTTGTTTCCATTTTTCTCTCTTATTGTTGGATTTTATTATTTTTGTAGGCGCCAATAAGTGCTTCCCTGCTTTATTGCAGAGGAGTGCCAACATTTAAAGATGGGTAATTACCGGAAAAAAAATTGAAAGAAGGGTGATCTTCTCTTTCAAAATGTTGAAACTAAATTGTACCTTGAATGATTAGCTGACCTTTTCAGCGGATTTTCTATTATCTTGCTATTCTAGTTTTCCATTCTAGTCTAGGATGTCGTCCTTCTATATTATGCTATATTAAAAGCTTCATCTTTTCATCAATTGTGTACTTGAAATTATCTTTGATATATGTAAACTGCTGAGTGACTTGTCTGTCTAGTGGGCCTGCTGTACCTATTTGTCTTAAATTAATTTAGTATATGAAGAAGGATGATATAATCAAAAGCAAATATCCTCTCGTAATTAGCTGCGAAGTATCTCTGATAAGGCACAAATTGATTGACAAATTCAACACGAAAATATCTAGCATTGGGAATGTATTCTTTGCTGCAATGAGACTTTAAGGTAGAACATGGGCAAGACATTCTGGATAATGGTAAGCGGATTTGCTCTTTATGTAGCTCAATACAAGCATTTCATGCAATGAGAGGAAATTGATTTTGGCAGGTGGGTCCATACGTTTGGCAGACTTACCAGGAGGTCTATGATACAGCCATCAAAATTGGGTCTGCCATTGGAAAATGTGGAGTGAATCAGGTAATATAATGTTCCCTAATCCCTACTGAATGCATTCTAGTACTGTTACTGACTATCATGAACTCCACCCCATTTTAATTGTCTATTTTTAGAAAAAATCCTATCCCATAATTCATGTTATCCTTCTCATGCTGGTTAGCGGATGGAGTAAAATGGTTAATAAGTTGTGTTCCTTAAATATCACCTTTGTACAAATGAGGATGATTATTATGGGACAGAGGGATCGAAATATGATTGTAGCTAAAACCAGAATGTTTTTGGGTTGATAGGGAGGTCGCTGTGGCATCCTTGCATCAAACTGCTCCCAGTGGATAACCACAATGGAGGTGAGCTCTTTTCATGAACAGATTTGAACTCATCTGCTAAAGTATAATTCGATAGACATTGAGACAACTGCAAAATGGCCATTGTTTTCTTTCTTTATGAGTAACTGCATGCTTTTTAGTACAGGCTTGTAATGCAAATGGAATTTATTATGTGCCTTTATACGACACTCTAGGTATACGACACTCTAGGTGACAAATGGTGCTATCATGGCAGAGATCTTGAGCATGGAACAATTGCTTCAAGAAACAGATAAAGTGGTAATGTTGCCTAATCAAATTCTTGGATCAAACTATCCCTCCGGCCCATTTTAATAGTCGAATTTAAATAAAAAATTCTCCCTTATTATTAGTCCTATCTCATGTTATTTTTTTCATAGTAATAAGTGGATGGCATAAAAATGGTTAGTAAATGGAGGTTTATAAATTGGCGCTATGATATCATTATTTTGCAAATGTGAACTAGTATCAGACGGGCCTAAGCATTATGTCTGACTGCGCTTGGTCTTTAAGCCAGTAGTACCCCAATACTTGACTCAATTATAAAGACAATAATATTTACCTTGTCTTGCAGGTAACTGAAGAAGATGTGTACTTCTCCTTCCTCCCATTGGCACATGTGTTTGATCAGATAATTGAGAACTATTGCATCTATAAGGGTGCCTCCATTGGGTTTTTCTGTGGGGTATTCCTTCTGTCTTCTTTTGTAGCCTCCTCTGTTGTTTCTTATCATGTAAGTCAAATGTGTTCTCAAGTTCTCTTCTTGTGTTATGAATCCAGGATGTTCGGTTGTTGGTTGAAGATGTACAAGCATTAAAGCCAATACTTTTTTGTGGGGTTCCTCGAGTATTTGATCGTATATACACATGTTGTATTCATATGCTTATTAAGAGCTGCCCAGTGTTAATTTATGTTCCAATGTTCTCTGTTCCTAATTGTATTTGTGTTTGTACTTTAGGACTAAAATTTTATCTGGTGGAGCACTGACAAGAAGATTGTTTTAGTATATATATGTTGTTTATGTGTACAGTGTAGTACTAATTATATGAATAATATATGAGGATATTTTTTGTATTTATGAATAATGCTTGTTATCCATATTTAGAATAGTAGCTGCTACTTCATAAAAAAAAAATTTGAAGTCTTTACCGACAGATAAAATCTGTCACAAATGAGCTAAAACCGTCGCAACAGGTATATAACAGAGATTACAGTCCGTCTTTAAAACTGTCGCTATACTTCTATACCGACGGCAAATAACCGTCGCTAATATGTACTTGCGAAAGAAACAAATCCGTCGAAAAACCTGTCCGTAAAGATATTAGCGATAGATTATCATTTTTCCGTCGAAAAACCTGTCGGTAAAGATATTAGCGATAGATTAACATTTTTCAGTCGAAATGTCATTAGCGGTGCCACTTATAACATCGGGCCTAGCGGCGGAAACAATCCGTCGCTATAAAGCTGTAGTGATTAAGAACTTTTAACGACAGTTTTTGTCGTCGTTAAAGCCAATTTTGTTGTCAAAATATATATATATATGGGAAAAGTTTAAATGAGATCGCTCTCATATTGCTTATATGAGGCCACTTTGAATCGTAGCTGTTGGATCTTGATCTGACGGCTAGAAATATCCATAATGATCTCACCCACTCCTTGATGTGACACACTTACCTACCCACTAATTTGATATCTACCCTCCGATCGGAATCTAACGGTAATAAAGATTGGCCTCATGCTCCTTATATGAGAACGATCTCATGTAAACTCATCTCTATAAATATATATATATATATATATATATATATATATTGTGCATGATAAATGTCAAAAAGACAAGTAGCCTAAGTGTTTAAGTCATTGGGATGATGGTTGTGGGATTTTGGTTTCAATTCTTGCCGGATGCAAAAAATTTTCATGACCCATTGAAACTCCGAACCGGACCGGTGCGGTTTGCCAGTTTAGCAGGTTAACTGACCAGTTTACCTCCAAACCGGACGGGCCAACTGACTGGGTCTAACCGAACTAATTTGTAGACCGGTTCCGATTTTTTGCAGTCGGACCGGCCGGTCCGGTTTTAAAAATTATGCTTTTAATAATGGTAGCCTAAGTATATTGAGACACCACATGCTATTTATCGTGTATCTTTCTATATTTTATTAGATATTGTCTCAAGATCCTTAGAATATTATTATGAGAAGAAAGATGAGGAAAAATAAAGAAAAACGTTAAAATAATGGGCAAAAATAGATCATAAATAATGGAGATATAATTCATTGATGTGACACAATAGACACGTGTATCATGTCAATGATTACACAATACCACTACTATCTACCTTGTTATGCATGAAAAATACACATTTTTATATGCCTTTTTACCTATTTGTTAGTCATATTTTCTAATTAAAATGAGGAATAAAGTGAATTTTGGTAATTTTCTAAGTAATTAGGAATTAATTAAATAAGGCTCTCTAAATTGCTCAATTTAACATTGTTCCGTAATTTTATAAATTATTTGATATGTCTAATTTGGGACATGTTTTATTTTGTATAGGTTCGCATGCTCGTACTGCTGAACAGCCAAAAGTGAAGCCATTAGACGGGTTTTGAAATGCTAAAGCGACCCAAGAGCTGAGATCACGCGCAGAGAAGATCTGGACCGTTGATATTCACTGATGAAGAAGACGGGCGTGGAATCAATGTACAGGGGTTCAGATTTGATCAAGCGGATGAAAATTCTACAACGGGTTTTAACCCAAGCATTTGAACAAGCAAAATAGAGCGGTTCGATCTGTGGGCCGGTTCAATGAGAATGAAAAGAAATAATAAAAAAAAATCTAAAGATAACCCGAGTCGCTGGCTCGGGTGTCCTGTTTCTGAAACAGAGCAGAGCTCAAGCTCTGCTCGAGAGGCTGACGAAGGCGAGGCGGCTAGGTTCCAGCGACGATGGGCGGCGGCCTGAGGTGGAGCTCGACGGCGGCCGATGGCAGAGGCGGGGATTGCTCGGACGACGGCGGCGAACTAGCAGAAAGGTGAACCAGCAGATCGTGAACGGCGAACACGGCGGGCCAAGACGATCGGCGATGGTTCTGGACAGGTGAGGCACGGTGAGCGATCGACGGCTGGGCTCGAGCTGAGGAGGAGTCAGCGATCGACGGCGATGGTTACGGCGTGACGGGCGCGATCAGAGCAACAATAGGAAAAAGTTTTGATTTTGGAAAACTTGAGCAGGAAGCCGAATCGGGAAAGTTAGAGGCGTCAAGGAAGCTTCAATTCGTTTCAGCTATGGTAAGATGCCATTTTCAGTTCAATGGAAGATGTCAAAAAAGTCGGATTTTGTCTCAGATTGGGAAAGAGGATCCTTTTGGTGTTCTGGTCCTGTTTCAAAATGGAAAAGCTGAAATTTTTATTACATAAGTGGACGAGAAATTGAAGGGGGAATTGCTGGAATTAGAGGAAGTTAATTGGGCAAGATCTGATTCTGGGAGGAGAGGAATGTTTTGGCAGTCTGTATAAGAACAGAGCAGAGCCTCATTAGAAAAGAGGTCCGACAGAGAGGAGACGACCAGAAGTGTTATTTTTCCAGTTAAAATTTTCTTGTTTTTTTTCCTGTTTCATTTTCATTCCATTCTGAGTTGATCATTGTATTACTTTGAAGAAGAAGTTTGTTCGATCTTTTGTTGCTGCCGAAACAAGGACAGAGAATCAACCGAAGAGGAACAGTACTCTTTTCTGTTTGGTTTAATCTCATAATTATTGTAAGTCAGTTTTACTTATTTAATGGAGATGAATTTCATTGATTTTGTATGCGTTTTAATTACTATGATTGGCTAAGTCAGTTGCTAAGGCTAGGATGAGGCTGTAGTAGTTGTAGAGAATGCCTGTTATGTGAAAGTTGATATTTTTCTCCAAGAATTATGCTATAATGTTTATGCGTTCCTGTTGTTAATTGCGTAGTTATTTTTGGATATGGCATTAATCATGTTTTTGCTATGATTTAGAATTACTATTGTCAATGCATGCTTATTTTAATTGGTTAAATAACAAATCGAGTACTAGTTGTGATTTTCTCGTAAGTGGATACATCTAGTAATTTGAGCTGTTAATTTAAATAGCATGAAGGACGTGATTTTTGTATGAGTAATTGTGCATTAAAGTAAAATCTTCCGTAACAACGTGAATAGGATTCTAGATTGTTACGAGTATTTGGAGAATGATAAATGATTGAAGGGTTAGGGTTCTCTATAATTTATTGCATGCCGATTCCAAAGCCTTAGTATTTTGTTAATTTGATAAAGTTCAGATTTTTATTCCGTTAATTGATTTTAATTAGTCGTTAGTTAGTTAATCAATTTCTACAAGTTTCATAGTTTAGTCAAGGGTTTAGTTAGGGTTCGATTAGATTTCCGCTACACAAGTCCCTGTGGGTTCGACCTCGTAAGAATTGTGCGACTATACTCCAAACACGATTCGTACACTTGCGAGTAAAATTAAGAGATTAATTAAAACAACAACATACCTTAATTTTGATCTATTTTCACTCATTATTTTTGTGTTCTTCTTTATTTTCCTCCTCTTTATTCTCATGATGATAACTTAAGTATGTTGAGATACTACATGTTATTTATCATGTATTTTCCTATATTCTATTAGATATTATCTCAAGATCTTTAAGATATCATCATTATAAGAAAGTGAAGTAAAAATAAATAAGAACGCAAAAAATGGGCTAAAATGGATCAAAAATAAAAGAGATATGATTCATTGAAGTATTGTACACGATAACACATTGCATCTTGAGGTATAAGGTTAGCGTTTCTAGAGGGCAAAATGGAAAGAAGGTCATCAAACTAGGTTAATGGCATGAGCTCGAAAAAACCAGGTAATATGGCAATCCGGGCTTGTTGGCGAGGTAATATGGAAAAAATTCATCTGCAACACATATAAATGGGCTAAAAGTAGCATATGGGCTGGCAAACTTTGCTTTGGATAACCAACAGGGTGTTGTGTGATGATCAGCACGCTACCCCTTGAAGAGGAGGTCCTGAGTTCGAACCCCCACTCCCATGGGGATTATATTCTTAATTTAATCGGTGCATATGTTGAGTGGACTACATATGGGCCATGTACGCACCCGAGGGAATTAGAGCGGGATTCAATGCTCTAAGAGGTCAATTGCCCTGCCCCTTCTAGTCAGGTCCTAGGGACTCGAGTAGCCCTCATTATAAAAATAAAAACATTGCTTTGGACTACTACTCCTGTATGTGGAGTCGTCCCCCTCCAGCTCAAATTCAAAACATAATACTGGCGGACCAACATTCAATATTGTATCCTTGATGTATATGTAGAGCCTAATCCAAGACTCATGTTGCCAAAAAAAATACACAGCGGAATTTGCTAAAAAACACAAACACACATACACACACCGGATCAAAATCGTAGGGCCTGTGGTGCTCCAATGCATGCCGATGTGCTTCAGCTGGTTATATATTAAAGGGGACTCAAAAAAGAAACTCACTATATTAGGGGAAAGGCAGATGAAAAGATTTTTTGTAGAATAAAGTAATTGTTTATAAAAATTGTGATCCTAATTATGTAGAGATTGTTGAAGCTATGGGCCTGAGTATGTAGGTAGATGAACTTAGGGGTGAGTTTTGGCAAAACTCTGTTTTTTTTAATGGGCACTTAGTTAAAGTCCAATAAATTTAATTGTTTTTGCAATACATATGAGCTTCATTGGACAGAGTGAGCACAATAATCAACCATAAATTTACTACGAAAAAAAGATGTTCGGAACCCAGTAGATGTCCAAGCCCAAAATTCGCTGACACTGGGAGGTTAATGGGCCCACAGGAAGGCCCATTTATTAAAACAGGGCTGGGCTCTCGCTGCCAGCCCATCCACTCTGCAGTTTGGACTGGGACTCGTCACTCTCCCGCCACTAAATTAGGGTTTCTGAGTCTCCAACTAGGAGCTCCAGATTCTGAAATTGCAGCAAAAAATTGGGGGAAAATGGTGGAAGAGAGGTCAGGATCAGAGGAAATGCGGCCATGGGAGCAGCATGCTGCAGTTATTAGCATTCCTCGGTTTAATTACAAGACCCCTTCTTCTCTATTGGAGAACTCTCACTCTGGCTTCTTGATCACCTGCCCCATCAGTAATTCCACTTGTTTCTCCTTCCAAGTCTGCTTCTTTTATTGTTTTTGTGTTGATCAAGTGATATGGGATGGAAAAGTTGGGTCTTTTTTGTGTGATCATTGTTGTTTGGCTAGATGGTATGCTATAGTGATGTTATTGTTCATGTTGTGATTGTTCTGTCATTTGATTTATATGGTTTTAATTTGACTTATTAGAGTTTTTGTTAAGTTGGGTATCTCTGTTGATGCCTCTGTGTTTTTCATTGTTGTGATAATGTAGCTACTCCTTCCGTCCGGAAGTAGTAGTAACATTTTAGTTCATTTTGAGACCAATTGTTACTACTAATGACGGATGGAGTATATGAATTGTAGTTATAATGTAGCTATTTGTGTCATACTTTAATTAATTGTTTGCTTTACTTTTCCAGAGAGGGAGAAAAGTGCTACTAAAGAAGCCATCTCTATTCTCTCTAAGGTGCTTCTCTCTCTCTCTCTCTCATACTCCCCGTCTTTCTTTATTTTCTTTAAGAAGGAATTATGGCTTATTATTGAAGAAGAAGAAAATGTTGATTTACTACCAGATTGTATCCTGTTTTGATACATTGTCTGATTGATTATGACGTGGTATCCAAACTTACTGCAGTAAAATCATAATTGTGTTTCTCTGAATTTTGTGCAGTTTGTGAAATCATTGAATGGTGATGGATCTGCACCACCTGTAGAAGTCAATAATGGAGGTGGACAAGAGGGTACGAACACTGCTACTGAAGAACAACAGGATTCCTGTAATGTAGCTAAGAAACGGAAAATATTCCTGGAGGAAAAAAAGGTGGAACTTGCAGACAGTTTGGAAGTCAATGAAGATGTTAGTAGATTAGGTAATCCGGCAATGCTTCTTGGAGCATATTGAGTTTCTAGTATGTTTTTTAAGAAGATGATACAATATATATAAAGCAGGCGAAAGCGAAGCAAGGGCCGAGACAACATCTGGTCACCTTGAGACAAATGTCACATGTGGCAGTCACTGTCCTCTGTCACTGGTGAAGCTAACCGGGAGTGGGTTGCTTCTCCTTACATATCGAGAAAACAACTATCCACCACCTATTAGTATTCTTTCTGATATATTCGCATCTTTGCACTGTGGAAATCTCAGGCCTTTACAGTAAGTAATATTCTTGATCTTCCTGATTGCTGTGATTATTTGGTCTGTTTATTCTGTATAATTGTGTCTCATTTATAATTTATATATGGATGCATTTGACTAGATACTTTTCCTGTTCAACTATGAGGCTGACAATTGCAGAATCTTCCAATCTTGTTACTAATTTTACTTCGAAGTACTAATCTGTAGGGAATGTTGAAATAAAAGTCTGTTCAATATGCTTGATGGTTGTTTGTGCAGGTGGTGCCATAGAATTCTTCCTGTTCAATCTACTTGCAGTCTGAAAGAAAAGGAGCTTCAGAGTGTCGTGTCAAAGCTCGTCCAGCAATTCTGGGAGAATGAAGGGCAAAGATTGTCAAGACCTATGAAGGTCCTTAATAATCATGTTAACTCTATTTTTCGCTCTACATGTTTATGACATTATGTTGGGAAAATGCGCTACTTGATTATGATAATGATTATGATGATATGTTTATGACATTATGGTTTTCTGCATTTGTTATTTGTTGCCATGAATTGAAAAGTTAACCTCATTGCTTCATGGAGTTGTTTGTAGTTTACCCAATTTTTAAAATTACTATTTTCTTTTGTGGGGTTTTGGGTGGTGAGGGTTAGAATGGGGCTCTGAGATTGATTGGGATCACAATTGAACCCCCAGAAGTGGTGAACCTTAATTGAGTTGCATCATGACTGCTTTATGTCAGCTTCTAAATTTCAGTTATTCTCGAAACCAACTTTAATAGTCAACATTGTTCTAATTTATAGTCATATATAGGTCAACAGTCTTTTTTCATTCACCACTGAATGCATTATATGTATAATCTGCTGTTTTTTTTAACTTACATCTATTGTGAAATGCTCGGCTGTACCTGAAGTAAGTTGCTTACATACGAAATCAGTTTGCAGTTGGATATAACCGGAGAGGCATCGATGAGGAAGATATGAAGACGCAGAAAAATGCAGTGAAAGATTCTGACCAATTGGCCCTGCTAGACCGAAACAAATGTTTTACCATTGTGGCAGGGGCAGTAAAAAAAGTTGTTGAGGACTCTGTTGTAGATCTGATGTCACCAGAGGTAGCAAAGGCCTTTATTTATTTCTCATCTGCTTGAATTTTGCAATTTTGCTTGATCAAAGTGATAAGTGCATGCTACTTCTAATTCCTGTAGAGATTGATTTGTAGGACCTTCTGTTTAATTTAACTGATTATTTACACCCTTTGTTTTTATTAAACAAGCCAATCTGGAAATCCTTCAAGATTTCCATAGTGCCACACATATCGTGATCATGACTTTAAAGGGGGATTTGAAGAGTTCGTATGGCAACAATCCTTGGCAAATCCTCCAGTTCTAACACTTCTTCCTTTTCCTTTCTTTTTCAGCTTGTAGTGTTTGTTGAACTGCTTCCCCTCTCTGGCCTAGCTAAAGGATCCCTTGTTGCTGCTGTTTCGGCCCTTCCCCATTATCTTATTACTGTCAAACCACGACTATGTGTAAAAGCTTTAGTTTCAAATTCAAAGACCTCAAGGTGAACGGTGATAACAGGATTTCTAATCCACTAGTATTTTAGTCTTCATTCTGCGTATTGTATTTTTATTACATCTTTTAATTACCATCAGAGCAAATTGAGAGGCTACCAAACATGCAATGACAGAATTCAGAAATTTTGAACTGTCATCAGTTGGATTAAGGTACTATTCAGTATTGTCTAATTTGTTTCCCCCCTCAGCAATTGTAGCCATCTGAAAGAAAAGGCTACATCCTTCGGAACCAATGTCATTACAGCTATCTGATCATCAACTGTGAAAAAGAGTTTTTTAGCCAATGTTTAATGAGTTCAGCCTTACAGCCGTCATATCTTAGATATGACAGCTACGGGCTGCCTTCACCACCGACACCTTGCGTCCATATACGTTTGGATGATAAAACATGAAAGGAAAAATTAATTACCTCGGTTGAAAAGTTAACGAAAATGAATGCTAAAAATGGGTTGATTTTTAAAAAAATTCGTCAGCTCTTGATTTGTCCACTTTTATCAAACAAACACTTTTTGAGCTGATAAGGATTTTCAGCCCGATAGAAGCCACCTTTGCTAGCAGATCAAAACATGTAACTTTTTCTTTTTGTCAAACTTTGAAACATGCACTTGCTTCCGAGAAAACAAAACTTCACTGAATTAGCTATAAATAATGGCCAAGAGCCATGAACAATAAAAACTTAAACTATTTGTTACAATCTTCAGCTACTAAATCATGGGGGCTGTAGCCTGTTGGGTATAATCGAATTTCATGCAACAACCAAACATTGAACTGATCTATCACAAAGTCAGCATGGTTAAATGGGTTATTGATGCAAAATCTGCAGTATTTTTTTGTCACGACCTCATTCGTTTCCACACCCTTATCCAGCAATAACAAATTGAGTTCGTATAGGCATTTTAGATGCAGCTATTGAAACGCTGCTCTAGCTAGCTAGAGTTTCGGATATTCCGCTCATTTAATAGAGTACTCACTGGTTTAATGACGGAACCAATTTAGACGATGAGGGTAATTAATAGGGCTGCACCAAAAACCCAGACCCGACCCAACCCGGATGGAACTGACCCGGCATTGACTCAGGTTGGGTCGGGTCCTATCTCGGGTAGGGTCAGTTTTAAAAATCAGTTCTATCTCGGGTCGGGTCGGGTTTGGCTTTAAAATACTCAAGAACCAAGATACCCGAGATATACCATTTAAATCGCTTATTTTTTAATATATATATTTTTATTATTATTATAATTATATAAATTATTTTATTAAAAATCTCGGTTCCTATCTCGGGTTCTCGGGCATTGCGGTATTATCTCGGTTAGGGTCGGTTTTAAGATTCTCGGGTCCTATCTCAAGTAGGGTCAGGTTTAGGGTTCTCGGGTCCTATCTCGGGTAGGATTGGATATAGCAAAATCCGACCCTACCCGACCCAAGATGCAGCACTAGTAATTAAGTGGCAATAATGCATGGATTGGCGAATACTCTGTGGCATGCACAAGAAGAATGCTTTATCAAAATTATACATGTTACATAGAATCGTGACACAGTTGAGGATCAGAACTGGAAAAAGTGAGGGATTTGGTGACATTTGAACAGCATGCAATTGGACCAATATTTGAGTAGTTTCCTTAAGCTCTCCCTTATACTTGAGTCTGTCTCTTGTGCACATAAGCTTATTGGGCCAATATTTTTTAATGGCTCTTGGTGAATAATTTACATGACCAACAAAACTGGATATGCAGCAAGTCAAGATCGACTATATAGGAGCATATCAAAATATAGAAGCATGAACTTCCAGTAGAAGAGACTAGGATGATTGGTCCTACTCAGAACCATAGGGAGATATGGAGAGCTCTAAGTTGATACTGCTGTCAGCATGACAGCACACGCTTGTCCTTGAGGTGGAAGAAAATGTGTCACTAATTTCAGTTGATGATGTACTGCACTTATACCTTTTTGTCGACAAAGGGCTAGATCCATATTGCAAAGGATGCAAAGACAAAGATAGAGATAAATCGTCCACTTCCTCATCATCATCATCTTCTTCTTCTGCACTACCATGTCCTACCTCAAGTAGTCGCAAACTTGATGTATTATGTCTCCTTTTGGTGTTGATCAGCTCATCAAGCCTGTGTTTCTTCATGACCATTGAATCTTGCTGCTCACTGCATGTGGCCTGTCGTGGAACAAGAAACTTAAGGAGATGTGCAAAGCCCTAAAAAACGTAAACTGTGTCACGAGGACGGGTCTGTGCATGTAACATTCATATATGTCTTGCATGAAGACGTAAGGAAAAGATAACCACACTATTGTGAAGAAAGAGTACATGGCATTTTCTGCTGGGTATTCAAGTGGTGATGAAATTTGAAAGCAAGTTTTGGCTTAAACTCATGATCAACAGCAACAAGATTAATTAACTAATAAACATCAAAGAAGTATAGGCCTTCTGATGTGATGGATCATATTTAATTACTCTGTGTGAGGTATGATTGAAGTTAAAAGACATAAATAAAAGAGGATATTGACTTTGTCTGAGGAGGAGAGCTACAAGACAAGCGAGGAGGCTAGTAGAGTGGTAGTAAAGCTGTTGATGTACCTGTGAAAGATCTGATTCCTGAACAGACTGTCCTAATGTATTAAGCTTGGAACCATCATTCTCTCTCTTTAATGTTGCAAGTTTACTATTCTCCCTGCTTCTTGCTTCGTCGGCCATGGCCTGAGATTGACCACGATAGGAGTTGGGAGAGGAGACCGCCCCATATATCCTATGACTTCCTCCATAGATGGAACTTGTCTCCATGCACAACCTAATGAAATAAGAAGAGAGAGGAAACTAATGAAACTAAGTTAAGATGATCAATAAATGGTCCTTAAATTAGAGGAGCCTGGAAGACAACCTCTTGGGGAGGGATGGAGAGTACTGCATGTAATTGGAATCACTGAGTTCACAATATGATAGGAGTCTATCATTTTCTTCATTATCATCAGTTTTGCCCTCATTCTGCAGGCTTGAAGTGCATATCCTCCTTTTGCTGTCTGGCATATCTGCTTAAATTGATATACAAAACATACACCACTACCCACATATTACCTTCCTGAAACAAAGATAGCCTAGGAGATTTGGAGTGGCTCTCAGAGAGAGAGAGAGAGAGAGAGATGCTGCAACCCATTGTTATACAAAATTTGGTGTATTTGATTTCCTTTAATTCTTAAGCAAGAAAATAATTAAGAATCTAATATAGTAGATAAAAGAGGAAATTAGTCAATACCTTGTGCACTCATGACGTTGGTCTTCATGCTTCTAAACATCTTTAGGAACCAAAAATGAATTCCAACTTATTAGACTATATGTTTATAAAAAAATAGGATAAATATGAAGAGCAAGATAATCAGAAGAAGAAGAACCTGAAGGTGGCTTTTAACATGCGAAATTGTTAACCCTCTCACGTCCATGAGCTCCAGAACAAGCTTAGGAGTGGCCTCTACACTCAAAAAGGAGATGCATCAGTAAAAGCATGAGCTCTAAAAACCATCAAAACATAGAGAAGAAGAAAAACTGGTCTTACTCTCTTGGCCGCCAAGCCTTCTAATTGCCTCAACGAAAGAGTTGTGGAGATCAGGAGTCCATTTCAGCCGAGGAACTTTAGATCTTATATATTGCCTTACAGTACTTGTTCTTCCATAACTTCCCATATCTATCTCAGAGCCTCTCTATTTTCAGTTTTCCCTATTTGTTACCAATATCTAACTATTCACCACATATGGGACTTTCTCCTTTCTTTCCTCCAACAGCTTCTGAGCATAAACACCAGATATTGCTCTCTCAAGAACTCCCTATATGGATACTATCTATCTAGTTTCTGTCAACCTTTTCAAGAGGTTCTTCTTCTCAACCTGTTACAGAAATGAAAACCACTGTAAAGGCAAGACCTTATTCTCGTGTCCTGTCCTAAAAATAACCAGCTAAATGCCAAACTCTCCTCCACCAATCCAACTTCTTCACAATCTCTATTATCTCCTCTCTTTGTCTCCGTTTAAAACAACAAGGAAAAGAAAAGGAAAAGCAGATATTGGCAGAAGAAGAGACCTCTCTCTTTCTCTCTCTACTGCAAATTCCTTTGGTGTGTTGTGACTGCTGCCCCCCTGCAAAAGGAAGTCCTCATCTCGAACTTGTGATTTGGTGGAAATACAACAAAAGACTTTGACCCACAGAAAGGGCCAACGTAGCCCATGAATCATCATTATACACCAAATGCCACGACAAACTACAAAAACTTAACGGGGTAAGGGGAATACAGGACAAGGAATCTCTACAGTTTTATTAGATTACTGTTCTATGACTAAGTATTTACCTCATTCTAAGATGTGCCGAAGCCATTGAAAGTGTCAAACTCAAAGCTCCCTTTTTCTCTGTCCATTTTCGTCTGGTTTTGATTCATTTCTCATGCAAGAAAGTCAACTGCAAGAAAAGTGACATTTACAAGGCTATATGGCCTATAGTGTAATTCTTTATATGGTGAAGCATATAAGCTTATTATTGCGTAAATGAAGAGCAATTAGCAACTGACTAAATCAAAATTCGAGGACAAGATTAGCATCAAAATGTTCTAGAAGATTTGACTGTTTAGGGAAGGAGAGAATGACTGAAGAAAGATTAGTTAGCTGACAAGGCTATAGGTTCTTTCAGCCTTGCCGGGTTGTTTCCTTCATTCTTCTGTTTCTACATCAATCACATGAAGCCGGTGCCGACTTTTGAATTTGCATAGATGATGGCAATATTTGTTTGATTAACACATAAAAGCAGTAATAGGTTATTGATTGGCTTCTGTTTTTGTACATAAAACAAAGCAAACAGTGCCTTCATAATAGTGATATCTTGTTATTCTGTCCTCTTCTTAATTGGCTTTTGAAACTACCGGAAAGATATCAATAAATGTAAATTTAAGGAACAAAGAAAGAAACAAAAATAAATTTATCATCCTTCCTAGGTTGGTATATATGATAGAAGAATGTATGCAGGTTTGGATGTGTGATAAGAGAACGTATTTTATGTACACCATTAAAAGAGTACGAATCTAATTGGACCACACCCTGCCATTTCATACACATGGAATGTTTTCATATCATGACCTTTCCTCCTAGCACAACGACACACAATCAACGTGGGCTAATCTCCCCCATAAGATAAAGTAAACGCCACTTAAAGTAAACATAAAATAGATGTTTATTAATCTAGACTTCATGCTTACAGATGTACGATATCATATCATGTGATGATAAAAGGCAGATGAAGTCATGCATTTACGTAGGCTTTTGCTACCTGCTGCGGCTCAAAGATGATAAGAAAAGACGTGGTCAAGCTTTCACCCAACAACAGGTCAGGCGGAATTCCAGCTGAAATCCCAGGCTGAAGGGAGGAGGAAGAAAAGGACAGATGGGAAGATGAGTGGCGTGTGAGCAACGGCAAAAGATTTTGAAGCAGCACAGCAGGCTACAGTACAAAAAGAGTTCCCCTCGGTATGGCTAGGGACGGAGGCTAAGTTCATATTTGAAGTCTGAAATTCCTTTTGCCGCCCTCTCGTCCTGTTACATCCATTTTGCAGAGGCATACTACTGTATTGAGCTATGTTCAGGACCTTTAAGCTGATGTTTGATGGAAGTCAGTGGCAGGAAAGAATGAACTGATGGAATGTTACTCTGACTCTGATACGCTGTTATATACCATAAACCGTGTCGAAACTCTAAAGCCACGGCTGGTGTGGCAGGGCTAATGGCAGCTTTGAGACACAGGAAGCTCGGTAGATCCATACTCTTCTATAGACGGACATTTATCACGATGTTCTGAAAGTCAAAACTGATACAAGGATGGATGTCTAAATTAGGTGAAAATGATTAAGAGGTACCTAGCGTGGGAGAAATTATTAGATACAACCGGCACAATACTCTACGGCATCAGGAGCCGTCGATCTTTGCACATATACTATAAACGTGTATCTAATAAATTAGTGTCAAACTATTGGCCCGCACATGTATCAACCTTGAAAATCCCTGTGAATGGGTCATGCAATGTGACGTGGGCTACCGATTGTACCCAATAATTTCTCTATATGGGGTTGGGGGGAGGGAGGAATTCATTGTCCTCCCTGAGTTATCCTCCGGCATATCCTCTAGTCTACAGGAGCCGTTGATCAAGGAGAACTTTGTGGAGCTCACAAGCTTAGTGTGTGTGCCGTCGACCTTGATTATCAACCGCTGTTGTGAAATGGAGGATGTCTCCTGGAGGCTACTGCTAGCTTCTCTTTGTTGATACTTTGTAAAAACAATTGGAGCATAAGTATTCATTAAAAAAAGGAAACAAATATGATCATAATCTGTTTAATAAAAGCTTAAGCTACTGAGAAACAATGGTTACCTACTAAACTCAAGTCTTTAAAAAAAAAGTAAACAGTACAAAGTCATGTGAAGAAGGCAGGGAGAGTGCACGTTGACGATTCTCCGAGATCGATGGCCCAATCACATGGACGCAATTCCCACATGGCATGCCAAGTGAACTGAATAATTTTACATTACACCGCTTCAGTCTTTTAACTTCAAAATTTTTACTTTTGACATCTCTTTGTGATTTTTTTCCCTTTTTGAGATGTCTTTGTAAGGGTTTTGGCTGGTACTTTTGGCCATAAATAGCAGTTTGATCTGCCAAATGCCATGCAGCCAGGTATCTTCCACAAATCACATTCTATCACCAAGTTTTAAAAGTTCTGGATCTTTGGTCTTCCTTCTATCTTTCTGTATCTACCTGCTTGCACCGAAAAAGGGTTCTTATACCTTTCTAAACGACAATAAGAGATTCATCGTCAATGGTAGCATTTATTCTTGGGATATTTATTCATATCAATTTCGACTTCTTCAGCAAGTTAAACAAGTCTTGCATTCTTTTGTCAAAATGATAGGAAGGTCTCGTATTCTTTCTATCCTTTAAAAGAGATGAGGACCATCCACCACACAATCATGACCATATCAATTAGGAACAAGACAATAATTTTTAAAGACACAATAGTCACATGTTGCCCAATTATCCTTCCTAGTTCTGCAACACGAGCATTTTGCCTGATATGATGATCAAGTCAAATAAGTCCTTTGATATACACTTCGTCATCAATATTTATACGATTGAAGATTAGCATGTGATTAAGGGGTTGAAAAAATTAAAGGCCTGAAAACCTTTTATTAGCACGGATGCTCATACTGAAATTAATCAATGTACCTAACCAAAATTGAAAATTAAAGAAAGCTAGTTGGATTCATATTGGGGAGCTTACCAAGTCAAAACATGCATCAACTCAGTGTCTTTAATCATTAAGAAAAAAAATATTTCATCTCTAATTATACTGGACCTGACAAGTATTGCACAACCACACAATCAAAAGGGAGATGGTCTATTGTCCAAATAGATAAACAAGGGGAGACGATCCTATCTAAGACTGGAACAAATCTTAGCTGATGGGTGAGAATATGGTAGAAGAACCAGAAGGGTTTTGTATGGTGTAGAAGCAAATAATGTCACGGCCCGGGTTTTTAAAACCATTTTTAAAATAGAGTAGTAGCGAAAAACCAGAGGATTACTCCTCTATACGATAAATCATGAGTTGAAAAATTTTCGACTAAGCATCTAGGCCGTGATAACTGGGGTTCACAAATATGGATATAAAACCATATATACATATAGTATTACAAGATGCGAAGTCGATTAAACTAACGCAAGTCCTCTAAGTGCAAGTTTGTCATCCATCTCAAAATAAACTAGAAATAGTTGGCGCTCACGCCTTAATACAAAGTCTAGAACAAACCTAGAGCAGGAGATATACTAAGAAATCTGAACGTCCTCACCACCAGGCTCCCAAGTGCCACGTGAAGTCAATCTTCTACAATAGCACCTACATCACATAAGGATGCTGAGTATAAAAATACTCAGTGGGATATTGTAACACAATCATCATATCAAATCAACACACCAATAGTTGCATTACTATCTTATGCAGCCTATTACAGAGTTCCACTTGCTTCTTTTATTAATCTTTCAAGCAAAATCTTTTATTGCTTCCCAAGTTCAAGTTCAATAATTAAGTCTATGTCCCATAAAGACAGACTCACTGAATGTCATACCTACATGACAGACAGCACGAAAACACTGTGACTATCACTCCGGTTAATATCGGTAATCGCGGCAGTTAGTAGTTTTGGGGGATTCCTATCTAGGGCTATGCATGGTGAATATATTTGACATGTTGGATCCTGTTGTTATATCACTTATGAGTCAGTTAATGATCAAGTTTGAACAGTTCATGTTACTCCTTTGGTGAGTAGATTGCAATTTGAGATATTTAAATCTCATTAGTACTCCTCTGTGAGTCGAACTTTGTAAGATGGGAAACTTGAGTTATTTAATGATACAACCCCTGTTGTTGTGAATTACTACCCAGTTCCCTGTAAACTGTTTCTTCCACTAAGAGTTCTTGTTAGAATCTCTCCGAGGTGGAATCATAGTATGCTCAGAGAGCCATTGCTAGAACCATGGTGATCTCCGATTTATTTATTGAACCTCTGTAGTTCAGCCGATGATGGCACACATACGTTTTTAGAATGCAAGATATTATGGAATGTCTTTTATTCTCCGCCCATTATGCCCGTAAACACTAATAGGGCCAACATCCCTAGACGCATGGCCGAGTTCCAAAGAGAGAACCTCTAGGATGTTCTGATATAATTTCCACATTGGAATGGACCAATTTGAGAGTAGAAGTTGAAATCTCCTTATACAATGGATGTCTGGAGTCAAAACCTATCGATTACTTCTCTCTACGCGTTGGTTGTTCGGAGTCTTGACTGGTTATTTTATTCTGTCCATACCTTAAGTTGATGATGTCTCTGAGTATGGTTGTTATTCAGGTAAGTGAACCCTGTATTCTCATCCTGATTCTGTTGAAACTTAAATTCCATATTGAGAACAGTATGTCTTTTATCCATTCAAATTCTATGTGGGTTTTTGCATCCTGCTGGGTATCTCTTCGGAATACTCATGCATCCTCTGATACAGGCATCAAAAGAAAATGAAGCTGAGTAGGTTGTGATTTCCAAAGCAGCTATGGATGACAGAAGCGTTTGAATGGAGGATATCAATTTACTTTGGTATTGTTTGACTTTTTTTATTGTTGGCCTTTGTGTGCTAGGATCTTATTTATTTTCAGATTTGTGGATTATTATTTTGCTGTAATAGACGAAGTAGATTTACTTTTATATTGGCTATGTTACTTTAAGTACTGCATATCTGAATATTGGTTTGTCAAAGACGATCCTGCCTCTTTTGTTTCTGAAGAATTGTGAAAAAATCGATCGAGTATTCGATCACGCACCGAGTTTCTGGCCTCTTGGTTTGTTTTTGCCTCGCCCATTCCTTACCTTAAAAGGTATGACCGTCGGAAGGGTCTGGCTCCACATCAGCTTCTAGACTCGATGTGAGTTGGGAAACGCAGCCTTCTAGGATGCTAACGTCTCCAATGTTGTGCACAGTAAACCACCTGGCAACCAAGGCTCAGGATGTGTGCAGAGCTTCCACTTGGGAAGATGCAAAAGCTCTCTCTAAAATCCATAGAGAATAAGCATGCTCTCTCTAAAATCCATAGAGAAGAGGTAATAGCTTAAGCCTGGCCAATAGAATATGTAATGCTCTCTCTAAAATCCATAGAAAGATGCAAACATGAGCCAAAATAACATATAATTGTTCTCTCTAAATTCCATAGAGAGATATAACAGCTTAAGCCTGGCCAATAGAAGTTGGTCCTTATTAGGTACCATGTTACAGAGCTTCCACCAGTCGGAAGATGTGAATGCTCTCTAAAATCTATAGAGAGATACAGACGGCAGAGCTTCCACCAGTCGGAAGATGCAACACCACCCCAATCTATACCTTGTGATCCTTAACAGGTATCACGGTATTACTACTATGAACTCTTCTTAGAGTTATAACATATCATTCACAACTGTTGGCTTAATAGCTCAACAGATAACCTGACCTTTGACTTAATAGTCATTCGGTCGCTTGATCAGAAGTCACTCACACTCTTACACTGACTCCCAATCCCAAGGGCATTTTAGTTTTTATCTTGATTAGGTTCTTCCCAACCCTCAAGCTCAGCCCTCAAGTCATCATTTTATTATCTTTCATAAAATGATTATGTCTCTAAACCATCTAGGTTTATTAGTCGGGTTTTTCTTTACTATTTAAGTCCTTAGCTATCAGTCAGCATAACATAAGGGACTAATACCCTTAGATATAAAAACACAAACACGTACCATTAACACGCCAATTAGGGCTTGAAATTATTTAATAAACAACCCAAAATCAATAATAGGAGCCTATGTACCAAACTGGCTCTGTATGTACCATTCTGCACTGTAATACACTGACGGGCAAGCCCTACCGTCAGTTGTAACAGTTTTTAAATGTCGGTGAATGTCTACTGACAGTGCAATCCGAACCGGGTTTGGTTCATAGATTCATTTTGGTTCACTGCCAGACCAGTTCAAGGGTGAACCGGTCGTCTTCCTCACATGACCTGTTCCAGCTGCTCCAGCGGCAGCAGGCTGCGCCGTCGCCGGGCTGGCTTCTCCGGCGGTGGGTCACCGTCACGGCGATCGCCGTCGCGACACCACAGCCCAACTCCCCATCTTCTCTCCTCCCGTCCACTTCAAGTCTCTTGGCGACTCGAGCACCGGCGACTTCTGTTGCGGTGGCTCGCCACCAAGGAGATCAGACCGACGGTAGCTCCGCCATCGCCGTGAGGCCATGTTGGCCATTTTCAGCTCCTGATCTCCTTCTTCGTTGCCTGCCCGTGGTTCGGACAGATATGTCGACAGAGATGGGTGGTGGCGCTTCCGTCAAGTCCTAGCCACTTGTCCTTAACAAAACCACATCTGTTTCTTTTCAATATAACATGTGCCTTTGTTACAGTGTTACATTCGACAGATGCTCTTTGTTTGATTAGATCTGTTACGTTTCACCTCTGCACTCAGCAGGTGTTGCCTCAGAAGACACCTGCTGAGTTGAGGTCGTTACAAATAATAATTTAAGACTCAACTCACATTTGCAACATCTTGCATATAGGAAGTTAATGTGTAAGGATTCTAGCTTTGAAACCATGGTTATAAAACCCAATTGCTCAGGGTTATAATTTTTTTATTAAGCTCAGGGTTATAAGGTAATGAAAAGGAAGCCGATACACGAATTTCGTTTATATGTAGTTACACATATTCAGCAAAAACAGCATTTTCGATTATTATAACGCCATCTTTTCATGATAGAGATGGGTGGGTTGAAATCCTTTTGTTCATCTAAAGTCTGCTACTGGTAGCGTGACATGGGGGAAAAGTATAGCAAAAATATCAGCTCAATCGTTTTCCCCTTGACAGAAAACCAAAGACAGGAAAATGCCATGTCAAGACTCTAATCTTCGTAAATGCAAGAAAAATCATGCAACACATTTCTTCTCTTTGGTGCGCACAGCATTTCCATTGAGTTATGCTATACAGTGGTCGCCTTTTTAGGTGGCTTTCTAGGCATTGGAGGAGGGCCCAAGGATTTAATGATAGGGCCCACAAAACAGAACCAATGAAAACTGTAGGCCCCACCCAAAGCCTGGAAAGCTGCCTGAAAATGCGACTGGGTCATACATTTTTTTCATTTCGATTTCTTCCAAGGGGGAAGATGGGAAAGCCAAGGCCATTATGATTGTACGCCAAAGGGAGGAAAGTGGACGGCAGATGGGTAGGAAGAAAGGAGCAAAGTGAGCAGCGTACCTGCTCACCGGTCGAAGATTATAAAGAGCAGGTAAAAGAAAAAAACTACAAAGATAAGGTAAAAGAAGAAAAAATTGGATACCTGCTCACCGGTCAAATTAATCAGTTCTATTGCCAAACTCTTAACTGCAGTAAACTGAGCCTTATTGCTTTTCTCTCTCTAAAAAGAACAAGTACGGCAGTGAACCAAGTTTGGAATCAGGTGCCTACCAGCTCTCAAGAGCGCACCTCCCCTTCCCATATCATTTTTTTCTGCTGACTCGTCTTTCACATTGAAGCAACCTTATATCAGAAAGAATATACGTCGAGCAACATTTGCGCCCTTCAGATCAATACATTTTCTTTAGAAAAAAAATTAACTTCAGCAGTGAAACTAATCGAGATGCACCACATTTTGTCCTCAATCCAAGATTTTTATGGATACCCTTATTACTACCATTCAAGACAATGGTGGCAGAGAAAACTACACAAATAAAACTTGAGTGACGACTGTTGTTCTTTATGAAAATCGTATATGGAAGTTCACAATTCAAACAGCATCTGACAACCAATGGAGATGAACTATACAATAACATCTGGCTGAGTTGAAATCCCACCTCCAAGTCCCTAATCCTGTTTTTCTCCTGTTATATAAACAGTAAATTTAGTAGAGTTCGAGAGGTTTAAAAAAAATATGTAATTTCTAACACGTCAGAAGGCCCAAAAGCAACTTTTGTGTACTGCTTAATGTAGTTCATTATTATTGCATACATATGTACATCACCATTGTACCAAAAAAATAAAAATACAATCACTTTAATTCATGATTTTTTTCAAATGTTCCCGAGATAATCTGCCAACGCTTAAACATTAACCAGAAAAAGCAGTGTTTTATAACTGCATAAAAATCATTCTGCCAAATAACTAAGCAAATGTTTCTCCCTGACACAGGAAACTACATTTTAATCAAAGGAGCACTAATTTTACAGGATGATCTAATGTTACGCAGTTCAAGTTCTCGTCATCATCATTAACCTAAGCTAGCTTGGAGCCGCAGAAGAAAGTATAATTTGTGGTCAAAATGATGGCATATAATTAATGTATTCTACGTTAGTACAGCTTTTATAACTTAATGCTGCTCCTCATGCACCTTCTGCATACATAAGTCAGGAAATAGAGAAAGATCACAAATTAACTATTAAAATCAAAACGAAGAAGGGTATGCCTACAGAAAATTAGAAACTAATTGTTAGAGCATTAACAGTCTCATACAAATTCTGAGTAACCCAATGGTTTCAGGGAATTATCTACACAAGGAAGGGCCACCAGGGAAAATGATAAGTGTGCACAGCATCTGTACGCAAAACCTTTACACATGGGTTATCATTGGACAGAAGAAAAATGGTTTAATTGGACAGAGTAATGTCCAACCCTACTGTCACATGAAATGCATTTCGTCTGTCTTTGTGTACAGATTCCGTGTATGGAATTTGGTATCCTTCCACCAGACATAGCAATGCTCAGTACATTCAGAAAAATTTGTAACTTTGGAAGTGTAAGGAGTCAATGTAAATTGTATTACCAGTCAGCTCACGTAATAATGAACATAACATTATCTCACATCATTTATTAGCACTTTTGGTGTTCCTAAGTCACGTACTGAGTGTTATTTTAATTGGGTTGTTGTCAATTTTCCTGCTATTAACTTACAAAGCTAACCAGATGAATCCATATAACCAAAACAGAGAATTCCAACTTAATTCCGAATGAAATTTTAGCCCATCTAATTTAGACAATTCATGATATCTACAACCTCCTTTCCTTCATTTGGAGTGCCCAACGACAGTTCAATTTTTTGCATTTTATTAAGGTCGAGGAAGCATGAAATGTAAATGACTTTAAAGTCAATGCATGAGTTCAAATCCCTATTCTGTTAGCCACCCACTTGGGATTATATCACAATTTACCCAGTGCGCTTGATGGGTGAGCCTTGTATGTGCCCAAGAGGATAGGCGGCAGAAATCAGTGTTCTAAGGACTGATTGCCCTTCCTTATAGTCAGATTCTAGGGACTCGGAGTCAGATTCTAGGGACTCGGACATCCCTCATTATCAAAAACGTGTAATCATATGATAAAAAGTCTGATTGCACGCATTTTGTAAATCCAAGTGTCTACCAGGCAAAAAATGGCAAAATCTTGAAATAACTGTTAGAACCATGGTTTGCAATATCTGAGATATCTCTGTAATTGTCGTTTGACCGATACAAGATGTAAGATGTAACTGCAACATCTCAGATATATCTGAAATATTTTGCAATATCTTAGTCCCGACCCCACTTTCTACCAACCTTCCAAACATCCCATGACTGCGTTTATGCACTCCAATGCCTATCTAGCATCTTCTCCAGCGCCAGCAATACACAATGATGTTATCCATTATATATTCTCCTTTTGACTTTTAAATTTTATTGAGATGTACAACATCATGTTTTCCACTACCTTCAACCTTGATCTTCTATATCATTATTGATCAAGTCTTCTACTTAAAGAATATAATTTATAGTAACGCAATTGTATTCACATGGCGTTATGATTGTTTGAGGTTAGTATTAGGGCTTTTCGATGTTAAAAAAAGATTTGATTAACAGGATACATGAGATTCACGGATATTAAGCAAATATCACGATATATCTTATATATCTCTAATAAAAGATATTACAAACCATGGTTAGAAGTCAATTGTTAAGCCCAATGCGAACTCTTTTTCCATATAGTTATTTTAAACGAACACCTCTATTATTCTTTCATAAAAAAAGATTAAAAAAAAAAAAAGAAAACCTCATATAGTTCAAAAAAAGAACCAATGTTTTAACATATAGAAATCAAAAGAAGTGAACAACTAACGCCATAACCACTTTTTCTCTGGTAAGTTTTTATTTTTTGTGCTCATTTTCTCAGTAAATAATTTTCCTAAATCTTTTTAGCACTACACAATCTTAATTAACTCTCAAAGTGCTCTTCAGATGCTTTAGATGTTTATGGTATTTAGTTCCAACATACAGATACCCAAATTAAATGGCGAGCCAATCAGACCAAATCATAATAGAATCAATGCCGTAGTTATAGTTATTCATGTTTATGAATGCTACTGAAGAAAAAAAATTCAGCATATAACATAAAAGTGGAAGAAATTTCTGTAAAAGCTGATTCAAATTTGCCCTTTTTCATCTAGCAACGTGTTTGTTTGAAGATGATGATTTGTTAAATTTAGAAGCCCCTATTTAGGAAACTCATAAGAATCTACATTATGAAAGTAAATCTCAAATCTAATTCTTTAAGCTGAAGCACACAAGATGATTATAAGAGGAAGAACATATAACCCGACATAATACACATCATGCTACAACACGTGCTTTTGAAGTTGGTATAAAGTTGAAAACTTGCTCTATACAAAATTTTTACAATTAGATTCATCTAATACAAGCAATTGCTGCCATCATGATAATTCAAAGTAAGTGGCTTGGTAGAAGAAAGGAAGATAGAAATGATCTGCAACAGGCATCTGAAAAATCTATAAAAAATAGATTGAGATACACAAAACTGTGTCTATATCCAGTCATGAAGCTTCATAAGCTCATTCACTACGAACTAGATTGAAATACATGTAATAGCATTTGCATAAAACAATCTTCATCAGATAGTCCGATCCCATTTATCACTTCTATCTCACCCAAAAGTATGTTAGATATCAATATACTTGTCATGACCATTCGTAGATATCATCATTTCTAAAGGTAATGACATCACTTACAGCCACCACAACCCTGTAACTTGATGCACCCACATCCCAAAACCACTTAGATGCTAGAATATGCCCGACCATATTATAACCCCATTACCCCACCAAACCTAATTTTTCCTTTCTCCGTCCAAAATTCCATAAGCTTTATTCTAAAACCGAAAGCCTCAACTAGGCCATCTACACAAAACAAGAAATTAACCCTAAAAATTTCAAGCCTTTCTGAACAAAACCAATACTGCGTCCGTGCAGATTAGCAGAGGCATTTGGTTTTCCAAAATTTTGGTTAGAAAACCAATTGTACTTACTAATTCCACACGGAGAGAGCATTACGAATCGCGATTAAAGAAGAAACCCAACTCCAATTTCCCATCCCAATACTAATTCCAAAGTCAAACGTCCAAATAACACGAATTAGGCACAATCCAAATATCAAAAAGCATATGCTTTCAGACATCCACGCCAGAGATAAAGAAGAAAAACCCAACCTTGGAGCCAATAACCAACAACATGGAAAAAGCCCGATCAAGCATTGGCGGTGCTGGGGATGAGTCCAATCCCAGCGGGCTGCGGCTGCTTGAGCTTGTCCGCCTGGGCCTGGGCCTCCCTGAGCTTCTGCATCTTGAGCATGCGCTCCATGACGAGCTCGTACTGGCACTTCTCGTAGGTGTGGCGCTCGGACTCGCACTTCCAGGGCAGGTAGAGCTCGGCGGAGCGGCACTTGTTGAGCGGCATGAGCAGGTGGGCGCACTCGTCCCTGTAGGATAGCGGCACCCGCGCCTCCGCCATCTCCGCCTGCGTCGCCACCATCTTCTTCGACGACCTCAGATCGATCTCCGCCATGGCCTTCTCCTCTCTCCGATCGCCAAACGCCCTCAGCTTTTTCGTTCCGTTCTTGTTGGGCAGAAAGATGCTCTTCGTGGGCCTGGGCTATTTTAATTAAGAACGGCTACACTCGTACCCCATTAAAATGTCAATTACCCCATTAGTAAATCACCACACGTTTTACGCGTGTGCTTAGTTGTTTTGGTGCTAAAAAGCTCGAGCGCACATATAAAGCATGTGCGCTTTCAAAATCAACAGCTTCTACTGACACTGCCATAAAGCTTATAGGCATATGCAAAGATGAGCAATAGATGCTCTTATGAGAATAATAGAAGAAATATACATGTAAATTATGTCAAAAAAGGAAGAGGAAGACGTAAAAGAATTTAGATAGAATTAATAAAAAAAAATATAATTGTACTATCTCGTCCAAAAACTTAGCATAAATTAGACCTAAATATAGGCGTAAGATCAATGTCGTCACTCTAAATAAATGAAAAAAATACCCTACTCGATTATGATTAAACTCAATCGCACATCTCTCTTGTTAGATTGGTCATCTTGTGCTAGAATGACCATCTATTGAGGAATTTTGCTATGCCCATGCTAACTTTTTTTTGGTACAATGGAAAGCTACCCACCTGATACCATGCCTATGCTAACTTGACACACTACAACATTATCTAAATATTTCAAGAGTTAGATAAAAGAGCATTGAGAGGATGGAATGCATTTTTTACTTGGTGTATCATGAGTAAGCCTTAAACTAGGGACCTACCATCGTGCTAATTGGTGATCAGGCGATGGAATGCAATTTTGAGGAATGCGAATGCATTTTGCAAGGTCAATGAATTTGGAAAGATAGAAGTGATTATATTGGATCATTAGCTGGAAGAACTTGGAAAGAGCCAAATGAATGCAGAAGTTAAGCCAGTTAGGAAATACAATACTGACTACTTGTTGGGATCTCATAAGAGTGATAGTTTAAAGAGAATGTTGATGAACTTAGCGGGGAATACAGCGAGGCCTGGTTGAGCGTCATAATAGCCTTTACATTAGCTAAATGGCAGAACAAAACTCATATTGTTGATCTCGAGGCCTCAAGTGGTTGATGTATGGTTAATGATGCAGATAATAGGAGATGTCAACACAAGACTCTCTTAGGAATTAATAAGGTCTGAATGTGCAACTCACTGAAGGGGAGTGGGACGTAGTATGTTGTACATGAGAGTGTTGAACATATTCAAAGATGGTACGCCAAGCAAGTAAGGATATAGCTTTTTTTACAGCTAGAGAATACCCCCAAAGGTAGGAACTCATCTGAAAACACCAACTTCTAGGGCATCTTGGTATAGGACGTCTTTTAATTGCATTGGAGGGATCTGTTTCCATAGGCAGGAACTGAGAGAATGCCAAATTGGAATAGCATCGGTTGCTCTATTAGATTCCCGATAGACATGAAGAAAATGTATAGCTTATACAATGGTACGCCAGTGTAGCAAAATCTTTGTCGCTGGTCTAACTACCTGCAAGAATGTAAATGTTGGCAGTTCAAATTAGAAGAATTTGTGCTAACTCTTTTGGTCAGAACTGCAGAGACTGGTGAGGGCATTCCCTTTAAAGTTCATAGGAAAGGGCTTAAAGTCTCTTTCTACCTTGACCCTCCTCATGAGTAGGATTGGCCCTTAAAAGAAGCAAGGGATGGTTGGGACATATTGACTTTAATGAAAAACCCTAAAGAAAAACATTTAGTTTTCAAAGAGAGTGCCAAACAACCCCTTATTCTCACCTCTTCAGACAACAAGTGGCATCTTAAAAGTGCTAGTCTTGAAATACTTTAAAATGAATAAAATGTTTTATAAAACATTGCATGAACAACTATTAGTACTTCATCAAGAATAGAAGCTCCCTAATTTTCAATGTTAGACAAACTACAGCATTTTTACGAATTTGTTTTGTTGTTGTTTATATAGGGCATTTGTGGCTCAGAGTATTGTTATCATGTACCGAAGTAGGAAGTATGATTTATGTAAAGTCTCTACATTGTAGTTTTTCACACTTTTATCCTCAATTGATTGCAACATCCAAATTTACTTGTAATATATGATTTTACTGTATGATGTTCACATTTCAATACTTACCTGTAAAGAAAACTAGTTATAATATGTTTATTTCAGTTGTTATCTGTGCTTTTACTTCCTGAAGTGGGAAAAGGAAGAGATTCTTGGTGGGTGCTTTATTTGATGCAATTGCCTCGCACATAAGATACTCTGTTAACATTCAACAAGTTTGGGATACAAGCTCTTCAGGTACAAACTTTGAACTCTTCTTTTCATGCTTAATACTTGTCATTTATATAAAGAACTAGATACTCAGGGTTTCGGTTTCTTAATTTTGTTTGATATATAGGTGGATGATGCTATCTGGGCTGCGGAGAAGGCTGTTTCAAAGGCTCGGTCAGACCGGAATGAGGCTGTTTCTCTCATGAAAGGCATTGGACTGAAGCCTCAGTTGGCAACTTTTAGGTCATGGCTTTGGGCATTCTCAACTGTAACTCTTTATCCTACCTGTTTTTAGATTACCTTTTTTGGGTCGGAAATTTTTCTGATTACTTCTAGTTTTTGAAAGGGCAGTCTGCTTTCATAATACAGGATTTTAGAAGCATTTCTGTATCATTTGTAGTAGCGAAGGCCTATACCGTAACAAAGTAAGTTGATTAGATGGCTAGGATGGTTCAGGGGATTATACTTGTGTACCCTTATGCATCTGAACTCGTGCATTCACAAAAGCCAGTATCAGTCTGTTGGTCTACCCAATTACATTAGCACTTCCTCGCAGTTGCAATTTGTAATATTGCTGGTACACTACTACTAATTTAGTAGTGAAAAAATCTAATTTATTAGTGAAATAGAAGATCTCTTCCAGAACACTGCATGTACCATGGGATGATGCTGGATGTTTGTGCCCTGTGGGCGATTTCTACAATTATTCTGCTCCTGAATCATCATCATCATCTTTATACTCAGAAGAAACAAAGGCAGATTATTCTTCTTGGCAACCTACTTTATTGACAGAGGATGTAGAGAACTTAGGAAAATCCTAGCACCGTACGCGACGAGTTCTTCAAGTCTTCGCGTAGAACACAACTTCCTCCTCACGAATCAGCCTCACTCCAAGGATCGAACGCCATCAACACTTGATGATTAACCAAAAAAAAAAAAACTCTAAAGTCTCAAAGGGCTAGACGTTCATGCACTTAAAGCAACCCCTCTTAATGGATTTTTATAAAAAAACCCTAACACAAATAAAAAATCTCTTCCAAATCACTTTGCCCATTAATTACATTAACTTTTAATCTTTACCGTTGATCCAAAACCTCCTCCTAACCATCTAGGACACTCCCCCAATAAGCCTCCTTGATTTGATAGGATACCCAACTCAAAAAGATCTCAAAAACGCAAAAAAATCGCAAACTGCACGCACTGAGGCGATCGATCGACACGAAACCACAAATAACCAGTAGATACGATCATTCGATCAATTCTCGAGGCGATCGCCTCATAAATTTTTTTCTTTTGCGGGTAGCACATGGATTCACATGAATACACTCTTCAAGGGGACAATAAGGCTATATCCATCTCACATTAGCAACTTATTGAAAGAAATATTGGAAAAGGTTGCGACAGCTACAAGACTAAAGGAAGAAAGGGAAGCGATATGACTTCTCAAGACTAAATGTTTTGAATGTGGCCACAAACCAAGGCATACAATCTACTAGCTAGGCTAAGGGTCTGTTTGGTTGGATTCATTAAGAGTATGTTTGGTTAGAGTTTTTAAGAGTGAAAAATCTGAATTTCCTAAATGAAATTAAGATTTAGATAAAAAATGTTTGGTTCGGAAGAAGTAGATTTTAAAAAAAAAATTAGGGTTGGATGGTATGATTTATAAATAACCATAAAAGACAAGGGTATTTAATAAAAAAAACGTGTTTACGATCATGAAATAACAATTTTTTATAAATGACCCTATTTTTTAAAAAAAAATTAAAAAAATATCATTAAAAAAAGTAAAACTAGATTATTTTTGAAAAAAATTTCTCCAAAGAAGATGGATTCTTAATAAATCCAACATCAAAGAGCTGTTAAACCTTAAGAATCCAACTTTTTTAGAAAAAATTTTCTTAAAAAAATTTAATTTTACTTAATTTAATGACATTTAATGTAATTTTTTTTAAAAAAAATAAAAACATTTATAAAAAAACACAATTTCATGATTAAAACCACATTTTTTGTTATTAAATACCCTATCTTTCGTGTTTATTTATAAACTATATCACAAAACCCTAAATTCTTTCCTAAAATACACTTCTTCCCAACCAAACACCTAAATTCTAAACACTAACTTCTTCCTTAACATTTAAATTTCCTACTCCTAAAAACTCTAACCAATCAGACCCTAAACAAAAGTTAATTCCTGCATAATAACAACGCTGAAGGATTGCTGTAAACTAGAAGAGTATGTACTGTCAACCAAGGTAATTTGCAGAGCCACGTTTCCTACAAAGCTACCAGCCATCAATCTCTTAATAACTATACTATGCATATCCGCGTCGCTCAGAATGCTCCTAAATAACTGGTGCAGTATATATTTTGACTTATGCTCTAATAAGACGTCCATAATCTTTTCAATGACAAACGATCTTGAGGCGTTCGCCATTTTTTTCTAGATTTTGTTACCAGTTACCACACAGCTCACTCATACATCTCTGAATCCTCTTATTCAGACACAAAAAGAAAAACTAAAAACAGGGGAATTAAAATGTAGAAAATATGAAAACAGACAAACACTCTGAAATTAATTACAGGAAAAAAAATTTGATTGCAAGAAATTAAAAAAAAAAACAAATATAAAGTCGAGATAGATCAGATTTCTGGCTTGGATCTCCATTGGAGAAACTAAAAGTCGCTCAGAATAATCAGCGTCGATCATCTGGGGAAATTATCATCATTTCCATCTCCAACTGTAGTCACCATACCACTTATCTTTTCTTAAGAGAACAAAAGACTCTAAATTCACACTAATTGAAAAGAAACAAAGCAATTTCCCCATGACCTGCTGGTTTGAGCCGGATTTGGCCACCACCAATTTGCAAAATTGCAAGGATGCAAGTCACTGGAGATGATCCAATTTGGCATCGACTCATACACAACATCCATGGTTTGTTAAGACTGCTGGTAATCAGTATTCGACGCAAAATTCATCAAAATTCATGAAATCTAAGATTGACCCATCACCACAAATTCAATAAAGAAACAAAACAAAGACCTACCACCTATCTATGCAATTGAAGAAGATGTGCATATATAGACTTCAGGGAGGCTGCAGAGCAGATGGGGCGGAACCCTAGTTCTATTTGGAAAAGGTTACGGAAGTTGATACAGAGATGGACGGGTAGATGATAAGCCACGTGGACGACTGATGGCTTATGAGGATAACTGGGCTATGAGTTGGATTGTTGTTTATTTGAAGTGGGCTTTGGTGACATTCTATGGAAGATTGTAAAATGGGCTTGAAGTATGGGCCTCCAATGTGTGTGTGTGGATGGTAAGGGTAATTCGGGCATTGGGTTCTCTTTTTGTGTTTTGGCCGGTGAGCTCTGTGACCAGAAACGCGTTTAAAACGCGTATAAAACGCGTTTTACGCGTTTCAGCCACTCAGCCGTAAAACTCCCCGTTTAAAACGGGAAAACGTGTTTTTCCCGAAATAAACGCGTTTTATTCCGATAAACGCGTTTAAACACGTAAAACACGTTTTTTATTTAAAGTGCAACTCCTTTTTTAAATGTGCAACTTTGCAATATATTATTATTTAATATTTATACCTATTATATTAATTTTTTATTTTTATTATTTTTCCGTTTTTTTCACGTTATTTTTCCGTATATTCTGTTTTCTGCCGTTTTGTTCCGTATGCTTACCTCGCCGTTTTATTGCCGTACCCGTACTTTGTCACTTAGCCGGTGAGAGATTCCGTTGGTTTGAATTCAAAAGGTGGGAGAGATGGAAATATAAGATAACCAAGTTTCTTATAAACTCAAGTTGGCACGTGGAATATAATGGGATATAAATGCCTCCACTGAGGCTAGAACCCAGGACTCCGTAGCTTGGAGCTATAGGAAACATAAATTTTTATTTATTTATTGTATATTTCTCAAAAGCTCGAGCTGTTAAGGAAACGGAAATATTTATTCATTTATTGTATATTCTAGTAGGAAAAACACAGGGTTTAGGGTATATGTAAGTTGGAGCGCATGCTAGCGGATGGATCTCTATGTAGTTAGAAAGGAAGAAAGTCAGCATTTCAGTCTGGTGGAAAAAAGGAATTTGGGCAGGCTGATGAATACCTTGCTTGCATTGTTCCAGCCATCCAAATGTGCCTTCTCTTCCCACAGTCGATTATCTCAAGGAGCCTCTCAAAGTATGATAACTTGTTGTCACAGAAACGAACTGTTGAACTTCCAAAATGTTGGGATGGACGTTCCAACAGGAGAAGCAGCCTCTTCTATAAGAATCACCAATAAGTTAATCAGAGTTCAGTGATATTCAATAATAACTCGGTTTTGGAAGTTTTTGTCTTAAATTTCAGATTGTATGTAGTTCCTGTGTTCTATGGCATTCCGAATATCGAATATCATTGCGGATAGCATGCCTGAAGCTCTGAGACAGAACCGGTACCAGATGGTATGTTGGGAAGGGGAAGAGGATATTAAAATCTAGAAACTTAATGGAAGAACTAAAGAAAGCAATCGAAGATAGCATTAAATAACAAACTAAAAAAAAAAACTAGCTGAAGGTTATCTTGGTTCAATTATATACTCTACACAGGTGAAAAACTAATCTGGTGTCATCAACTATACTTTTGTTCTAGTGGAATATGCACATTGTAGGAAAGTAAGCTTTGTTTGTACAAAATTTAATTGATGCTAGACAAAATTTGCAGGAAGCTGCAGTCTTCCTCCTTATGTATCATTTGCAGTAAGGCAAAATCCTGGAATATGGGAGTGTTAAAGTGAATGCTGAGGATCTATCAGTGGATGGAATAATTGCTTCAGAATTTCTGAAATTTAAGGAATCCATTTATGAGGAGAAATGGTAGAAAATTGCCATTGAAGGTTTTTTTTTCCTTCCTTACTATTTCGAATGCCACACCTTAGGAGTGTTTCTTCCTTTTCTCTATGTCGATCTAGGGCCAGTGATGAAAATGCATTATAGGTAGACTTTGGGACTTTCAACTTTTCTACGCCACACATGAAGCTGCCCTCATCAATTGGGAAGGGGGTCAAATACGTTGCCAAATTTCTATCATCAAAATTGAAAGAGGAATCAGATAGCCTGAATCAGTTGCTATAATATATGCTAGCTCTAAAACACCAGGGAAAAGTATGAAAAGAACTATCGCCACCAACTAATTTCTACAAATATGTTCATTTTTTTCTACTATCATGTGTTTTGGCTTATTCTTAATTTTCTAACTTAATCACAGAAGCTGATGATAAATAAGACCATTGACAATGTAAGCAAACTCCAAAGTCACTGAATTGCTTCTAAGTTCACTACCCAAAGACACCCCATACCATAAGTTTGAGTCTAGGTGAGTCTAAGGGTCCATTTGATTGGTCTGAATCTGAATCTGAAAAGTCTACTGAAAAGTCTGAAAAGTTATATATCTGAATTTTCTAAACTGAATCTGAATCTAAAAAATTATTTTTCAGATTCAGACGAAACAGATGGAACTCAGTAGATTTTTTAATGGCATGTAAAAAGTATGAGACCAGAAGACGAAAAGGGACAAAAAGAATCGGATATGGCCTTTTGTTTTGCCGCAACTCTCCATTGAAAAAGGTATGGCAAAGGAAGAAAACAACTGAAAAAAGACTCTTCCATTCCCATGCCAAAAGTGAACTCACTGTCGTATGCGAGGAGCAGTAGCCCGGCCAGAACTGCGGCAAGGATCAAAACCAGTCGAAGACACGGCAAGAGCATTTGTATCAATCCGGCGATGGTGACAGAGAAATCGCTGATGCTTCAACCTTCGGCTCAGCTTCCAGCTATGAATTGGAGAAGAGGTCTCGTCTCGTCTTCTTCAAGCGAGAGCTAGCAATGACTGAAACCCTAGAGAATAAAGTAAAATGAGCACTGAAATCAGGCATTGGAAACAGATATATAAAGAGAATAAATGAAAACTGGATTTTGACTTTGAGAGATGGGAAACCAAAAGGATGGAAAACAATATATTCAGCCTGCAACCGGCAGGGACGAAGCGCAACCTGAGACTGCAATTTCTGAAACAAAACAAACACGAAACGTGAAAATGGTCCGGCAAAAGCGAAGTTGCCAGAAACAGCTCAAACAAGCGAAGACAGCAAATACCGAAGAGGAGTGTGGCTTGAAATCGCCAAACAAACATGAATCGAAACACAAACATGGTGCAATTCCAAAGTGGCTCCTCCTCTATATTTGTTCTTCTCATGCCGATTCAAGATTCAAATAGAAATAATCGAAACAGAAGTCCAAAGGGCCGCAGCACGGAGAACAAACCTGTAGAAAGGTAGCACCTTTGGCGAGGAATCGACGAGGTGGAGGTCGGGAGTCCGGCTGGCGGAGGAGGCGGCGGCCAATGGAATCACCGGCCGCCGGGATTCCAGTGGAGGATTTGGGGAGGATGGAAAAGGGTGGTAATGGGGTGTTCGAGCTGTTTACGAATGGGAGGGGCTTGAACTGGAGCTGGAGGAAATGGATGTCACGACAGTTTTCAGAAAATTCAGATGGGTTTTTCCATCTGAATTTTTGGCTTTTTGCACACATGGGCTGAATTCAGGCGAGAATTCTGAAACAAATGGGCTGAAAAGCCCAAAAAAGCTGGGCTTTTCAGCTACTTATTCAGTTCAGATATGAATAAGAGTAAACAAACAGCCCCTAAATCTTAAAAATCATGTTAAGTATGTTGTGAGATTTCAGAACTCAAACAAACATAGGTTTTAGCATTATAAATTTTCAGGTTTCAAGAGTGGGGTTTTGAGAGAGGATGGGGAAGCACTGCTGAACAGGTTAAAGAGATGATAGTTTCACTTTAGGATGTCCATCAAGCACCGGATCCTCTCAACATTGAGAAATTCTTTTGTCGAGTCCCCTCAATATTTAGTGTTGTTGTTTTCTGTCCACATGGGTACTTTGGCCAGGCCGATTTCTTGGTTTCCCTTATACTAGAGGACAAGTATGAGAATTTTATCCCGATGGCGCAAACAATATACTTTATATTGTTAAGGTAATAATTTCAGGAATATCTTAATCAGGTTGTTTACATTTTGGATCAAGTAAGAGCCTTGGAGCAGGAGATGCTCCTACGGATTAAGCAATAAGGGCTAAGTATCACACGTCAAATCCTTGTGGTAAACATAGATAACTGAACAAAATAGGAAACTTAATGTACTTTTTTTTGGGGGGGGGACAGCATCTGCGACGCGCTCCTGGTAGTCCTTCCAACTCCGTTCATGTTCTTCGTTTTGAAGTTTCCATTGGCCTTGCATCTTTTCATCTTCTCGCTTCCACTTGGCTTTAAGTGCGATAAGTGTTTGGGAACGAACGCTCTGATACCAATGATGTAGACCGTCATCTACATGAGAATCCACAGAGGAATACATCTATAACTAAGAAAGTAAAACAAATAAAATAAACTAAAACTTTATTGATCTTTGATTATTAATTAGGGAAGACCCATTTACATATTTATAGGCTTTTAAGCTATAATTCTAATTGACATAGGACAGACCCTAAGTTATAGTCTTAATTGACATAGGAGTAGCCTAATCTTAATCCTAATTAGAATAGGATCATAACACTTTATCGCTACATTGCTGACACAAAGGGAGCTTTTGTACAGGTTTGATGCGTTCCCTAAGCAATATGCCTGGACGTTCTTTACAAAACTGAATTAACTTATCGAATAATTATCACAGCCAGCTCTCTACGAATCATTTGATCTCACTGTCATCAAGGCCATGAACTATGGGTTTCTAACCTTTGCAACAAATCAAGGTGGACCAGCTGAGATCATAGTGGATGGAGTATCAGGATTTCATATTGACCCCAATAATGGAGATGAATCAGGCAACAAAATTGCCGATTTCTTTGAGAAATGTAAAGAAAATCAAGATTACTGGAACGAAGTTTCCAATGCCGGAATCCAACGGATCAATGAATGGTATGTCAACCTGGCAATAAATCAATTATCTGCCTCTGTCAAACCATGTTGTAAACACCATGAAAATTTCATCTACAGCATGTTTTTACTTACACCCTTGATACAACTGTGTTGCAGCTACACATGGCAAATCGATGCAACCAAAACTATTGAACATGGGGTCCATCTATAGTTTTTGGCGGCAAATAAACAATGAAGACAAACTAGCCAAACTGCAATATCTTCAAATGTTTTATCTTCAGTTCAGAAACCAGGTGATTTAGTTAGGGCAATCTTACTGATAAAAGTAAAATAGGGAAATCTTGTGTTCCTAATGAGCTGATACAACTGAAGCCAATTGGTTAATTTTGGTTGTCCATTTCAGGCAAAAGTGGTGCCAATGGCCATTGATGAAGCTCCAAAAGCAGATAACCCGCCATCAGTAAGGAAACCTCATCCAATACAAAGGCACAGAACCCAAACTCTCTATTACTTCTGATATTTGTCACTCAAGATCGTTCTTTGCAGCATAACCATTTATATTTGCTACATTTTTTGTCAGTCAACTCATTTCAACCAATTGAAAGTACAATTTCCTTTCATTATTGTCCAAGGAGCTAATTTTTGTGTCTGTGTTTGCATTTCTGTTTTCCCGCGTGTGTTGGCAGTAGACGTTCTCAATCGCGTATGGCAAGGTAAACAATGAAGGAAATTGTTCAGTCCCATCAAGATAATACTGTCACCTTGTTTTAACATCTATGAAAACTTTATCCTCCTGTCAATACTGCTTTAGATTCTTCTTTGACATAGGTGAAATGTCACCCAACTAGGATTTCCAACTGCTTTGGCTCGGAAGCTGGCATCAAACAAAAATGAGGAGCAGTTCTTGGATAAGATTGCTGCTTGGTGCAAATGAGAGTGCCGCTTGATATTTTTTCTATGACATTTTTCTTTCCAACAAAATAAGAGGAATCCATGAAGTGGAATGGATATGTATCTGGTTGGTTTTATCTTCTTCTTTTTTTATTCATTCAATGTGGAGGTCAGACAAATACAAAAGATATTGCAACAAATTTGATCGGTCTACATTCTATGCCAGTTCTGCAAACGATGGAACCCGTCCTCCCCAAGCCACCGGGCTGGTCAATGTACGAGCATGTCTAGCACGACAATGAGCTAATCCATTGGTCCCCCTACAAACATGAATGCGTCAAATTTTATCTTTTACTATCATCAAATGTATACCTCAAGTTTAAGTCTTCATCCTCAGCCTTAAAATGTACCTTCATGCCTTCACTTTATATCAGAAGTCTACATCTAAATGCATAATCAATTCCTTCGCTCTTTATCAGAACTCTACATCTAAATGCGTAATTAATTCATTATCTCAACTACCAAGCCAAAGTCTTCGCCTAAAAATATACCTTCGAGCAATAAAATTCACAAATACGTTAAAAGACTCCAAGATTAATTTAAGGATATAAATAAGTATATATTTGAGATGGATCAGGATTTTTGCTTGAATCTCCATTAGAGAAACTGAAAGTAGCTTAGTATAATCGGTTTCGATCTTGTGGAGAAAGTTTTTATCGATAACGAAGGGTATCCGAGTCCATAGGACCCGACTAGAAGGGGCAGAGCAATCGGCCTCTTAGAGCATTATATCATGCCGTCAAGCCCCTCGAGTGCATACAAGGCCCACCCATTATATGTACTAGGTAAATCGAGGGGTATAATCCTGAGCATGGAATGTTGTATCGGCGATATATCGCCGATATATCGATATTGGCCCTCAACCGGTAAAACGATATACTGTAATATTGATTTCGAATTTTTTTTAAAATATCACTGATATATCGGTTTCGGTCCGATATATCGGTGTTTTAAAAAAAATGATCTTTTTTATGAAAAATTTTTTAAAAAATAAAAAATCAACTTTTCTGTTTGTTTTCCATCCTATGCAAAGTGGAAGAATACTAGTTTAAAACGCAAACACATATTTTGAATTATATATGTATTTTTAATACATATTTTAAAATTTATGTTTGTCTAAATGAGTATCACACATTTTAGAAGTTATATTATGAAAATATATAGTAAAAACTAGTTTTAGACTACCGATATTTTTTTATACAATATCTCTGATATTTTGTCTCTTTAGTCGACCGATATTTTATCAATATCCAATACGACGAGTGGGTGGCTAATAGGGATTCATACTCAGGACCTCCACTTCAAGAGGCGTACCCTGGCCATCACACCAACACCAGTTGGTTATCATGTGGGGAAATTATCCTTAGCTCCACGATCACCTATTACTCTTTCTTTATAAAAACTATATAAACAAGAAAGAAACAAAGAAATTTCTCCATGACCTGCTGGTTTGACCCGGATTTGGCGACCACCAGTTTCCAAAATTGCAACCATACAGAATCACAGAAGATGGCCAATTTGGCGTCGTCTCATAAACAACATCCATGGTTTGTTAGGTTGCTGGTAATCAGTATTCGACGCAGATTAACCAAAATTCGTGAAATATAAGATTGCCTATAACTGCAAATTCACTGAAAAACTCAAAGAACACCTGCCATGAGACAAGATCTTCATTAACACTCTACACATGTACATATAGACATAGGGAGTCTTCGGAGCAGATGGGGAGACCCTAAGAAAGGAATCTTGAAAGATGATATTAGGGATGGACGGGTGGTGATATGCCACGTGGACAGTTGATGAGATTTTCGTTTTAATGAGCCCACTTATATAAATAGTTGGACGTCTGCAAAATGAAAGCCCAATAGAACAGGCCCAACAAGCATTAGACTTGGAGGACAATTTTGGGATTTCGCTTTTGCTTTTTGGCGGGTGAGAGAGATTCGGTCGGTTTGGATTCAAAAAGGGGGAGACATACAAAAGACATACTCCCTCCGTCCCGAATTACTTGTCTGAAATGGGAAAATTCATTTTGGTTTAATTCTAACCCAGACAACTATTATGGAATGGAGGGAGTACATAAAGTCCACAGCAGTGGCAGGGAAGAAAGGAACCACCTTTTATTAGAGAAATTCATAAGAAGACTGATTTAGTATTGATTTATGTAGTTCAAAAGAAAGAAAAGAAAGTAAGATGAATTTGAGACAGGCAAATGAATACCTTCCTTGCATTGGGTGCCTTGTTTCAGCCACCTAAATGTGTGCCTTCTCCTCAATCAGATTATTCCAGGACCCACTTCTAAAATCCGTTAACTTGTCGTAGCAGAAACAAACTGTTGAGTTTCTAAAGTATTGGGATGGCTATAAAATGCGAAAGAATCGCGGGTCTTTAAACCATTGTCTAGTCATTGTAGAGAAAAAAAATCAATTTCAGAAGTTCACTTCCTCAGTTACAGATTGCATAGCTCTTGTGTTAAATGGCTTTTCGAAGATCGGATAGGATTGCGGATTGTATGCCCGAAGCTCTCAGACAGAGCCGGTACCAGATGAAGAGATGTTTCGCAAGGTTATGGCAGCCAAGCTCCTTTTAGACTTCGCTCATTGGCTCATTGAATTTTGCTAATTGAAAGTTCTGGCTTTAATATTTGAATACAGGTATGTTGGCAAGGGGAAGAGGATATTAAAATCTAGAAACTTGATGGAAGAACTAGAGAAAGCAATCGAAGATAACATCGAAAAAAACGAACTAGCCGAAGGTTATCTTGGTTCAATTATATACTCTACACAGGTGGAAAACTAATCTGTTGTCATCAACTATATTCTTTTCCAGTGGAAACATGTACATAGTAGGAACTCAAGCTTTGTTTCTGCAAAATTTAATGGATGCTAGAAAAAAATTGCAGGAAGCTGCAGTCCTTCCCCCGTATGTAGCATTTGCGGTAAGGCGAAATCCTGGAATATGGGAGCATGTTAAAGTGAATGCCGATGATCTATCAGTGGATGGAATAACTGCTTCAGAATTTTTGAAATTTAAGGAATCCATTTATGATGAGAAATGGTAGAAAATTGCCATTGAAGGTTTTTTTTTCTAGCCTACTAATTCGAATATCACCACTTAGGAGTGTTTCTTCCTTTTCTCTATGTTCATCCAAGGCAAGTGATGAAAATGCATTAGAGGTGGATTTTGGGGCTGTCAGTTTTTCTACGCCACACATGAAGTTGCCCTCATCAATTGGGAAGGGTGTCCAATACGTTGCCAAATTTCTATCATCAAAATTGAAAGATGAGTCAGAGAGCACGAATCAGTTGCTAGAATATTTGTAAACTCTAAATCACCAGGGAGAAGTATGAAAAGAACTACCAGCACCAACTAATTTCTACAAATAGGTTCAATTTTCCACTATCATGTATTTTGGCTTATCCTTGTTTTTCTTTCTTTAATCACAGAAGCTCATGATAAATAAGACCATTGACAATGTAAGCAAACTCCAAAGTATGCTTCTTTTTGCTGAAGTGCTTCTAAGTTCACTACCCAAAGACACCCCATACCATAAGTTTGAGTCTAGGTGAGTTCAAATCTTAAAAATCATGTGAATTATGGTGGGAGATTTCAGAACTCAAAGACATAGGCTTTATCATTATAAATTTTCAGGTTTCAAGAGTGGGGTTTTGAGAAAGGATGGGGAAGCACTGCTGAAGAGGTTAAAGAGACGATAGTTTCACTTTCGGAGGTCCTTCAAGCACCAGATCCTCTCAACATGGAGAAGTTTTTTTCTCTAGTCCCCTCAGTATTTACTGTTGTCATTTTCTCTCCACATGGGTACTTTGGGCAGGCCGATGTTCTTGGTTTGCCTGATACTGGTGGACAGGTATGAGAATTTTATCCATATACAAACAATGTACATTATATTTTTAAGGTAACAATTTCAAGAATATCTTAAACAGGTAGTTTACATTTTGGATCAAGTAAGAGCCTTGGAGCTGGAAATGCTCCTACGGATTAAGCAACAAGGGCTCAGTATCACACCTCAAATCCTTGTGGTAATCATGAACAACTGAATGGAATAGGAATCTAAAATTGCAGCTCATGTACTGTTTTTTTTTGTGTGGAGGTACACTCATGGACTAGTTATTGATCTTGCATATGAATTAAACAGGTAACACGACTCATACCGGATGCTCAGGGAACTAAATGCAACCAAGAATGGGAACCAATATTGAACACCAAACACTCGCACATACTTCGAATCCCATTCAGAACAGAAAAAGGAGTCTTGCGCCAATGGGTATCTCGTTTTGACGTATATCCATACCTTGAGAGGTTTGCTCAGGTAAGGAACTGAACTAGACCTTAATTTTAGTCCAACTCTATGTGTTCATTTACACCTCACATATGCATGCCCTTAATACTTGATACTTTTTGTTTATATGACAGGATGCTTCTGCCAAAATCATTGACCACTTGGAGGGAAAACCAGACCTAATCATTGGCAATTACACGGATGGAAACCTGGTAGCATCTCTAATGGCTAGCAAGCTTGGAATAACTCAGGTATGGGATCTTTGTATATTTGAGCCAATTCAAACTCATAAATCGATCGAGAGCATTCATTTTTTGCTCCAATGTCTTCCTTTCCAGGGAACTATTGCTCATGCACTTGAGAAAACAAAGTATGAAGATTCTGATGTCAAATGGAGAGAACTAGATCCAAAGTATCACTTCTCGTGCCAATTTACAGCAGACATTATATCAATGAATACTACTGACTTCATCATCACAAGCACATATCAGGAAATCGCTGGAAGGTTAGATGACAAATCATAGATGGAATTTTTATACAAATATGATTTGTCCCATTTTCCAAATTGATAAAAAAATTGACCATTATAATTCTATTTGCTGCAGCAAGGATAGGCCAGGCCAGTATGAAAGCCATGCTGCATTTACTATGCCGGGTCTCTTCCGAGTTTCCTCTGGCATTAATGTCTTTGATCCTAAGTTTAATATTGCCTCCCCTGGTGCTGACCAATCAGTCTACTTCCCATATACACAAAAGGAAAAAAGGCTGACCACATTCCATCCTGCCATTGAGGAGCTGTTATACAGTAAAGAAGACAACAATGAGCACATGTAAGTTAAAATTGACAGTTAAATCCATTTCTATTTGGGACACAACATATTCATCCATGTATGATTTACGTCTCTCTTGATATAGTGGATTCCTAGCCGATCGAAAGAAGCCCATCATCTTCTCAATGGCAAGGTTTGACATAGTGAAGAACATTACAGGGCTGACAGAGTGGTATGGGAAGAGCAAGAGGCTGAGGAATTTGGTCAATCTTGTAATTGTTGCAGGCTTTTTTGATGCCTCCAAGTCAAAAGACAGAGAAGAAATGAGTGAGATCAAGAAGATGCACTCCCTGATTGAAAAGTACCAACTAAAAGGTCAAATTAGATGGATAGCTGCTCAAAATGATAGATACCGAAACGGGGAGCTTTATCGCTCCATTGCCGACACAAAGGGAGCTTTTGTGCAGGTTTGATGTCATTCCCTAAGAAGTATGCTTGTATAATCTTTACAAAATTTAATCAAATTAAATTATCTAGTATAAATATTACAGCCAGCTCTCTATGAAGCATTTGGTCTCACTGTCATCGAGGCCATGAACTGTGGGTTGCCAACTTTTGCAACAAATCAAGGGGGACCAGCTGAGATCATAGTGGATGGAGTATCAGGATTTCATATTGACCCCAAAAATGGAGATGAATCAAGCAACAAGGTTGCGGATTTCTTTGCCAAATGTAAGGAAAATCAAGATTACTGGAACAAAGTTTCTGATGCTGGACTGCAACGAATCAATGAATGGTATGTCAACCTAGCAATAAATCAATCATCTACCACTACCACTACAAAACCATCTTGTGAACTCCGTGGAAATTTCATATCCAACATGTTTCTAATTGCACCTTTGATACGACGGTGTTACAGCTACACATGGCAAATCTACGCAACCAAATTATTAAACATGGGGTCCATCTATAGGTTTTGGCGGCAAACAAACAAGGAAGAAAAACTAGCCAAACTGCGATATCTTCAAATGTTTTATAATCTCCAATTCAGAAACTCGGTGAGTTAAATAGAGTAATCTTCTGTTCTAATGAGATGATACGATTGAAGCCATTAGGTTAATTGCGTTTGTCCCTTGCAGGCAAAAATGGTGCCAACGGCCACTGATGAAGCTCCAAAAGCAGAAAGGCAGCCATCAGTATTGAAACCTCAGCCAGTTCAAAGGCATAGAACCCACACTCTCTATTACTTCTGATATTTGTCACTCAAGACCATTATTTGCAAATCATGAACTAGCACCACAACCATCCATATTTGCTGCATTACCAATTGAAAGTACAATTTACTTTCATTATTTTCCAAACAGCTAATTTCAGTTTCTATGTTTGCATTTCTGTTCTTCGGTGTGTGTCGGCAACAGACGTTCTCAATCCCGCCTGGCAAGGTAAACAGTGAAGCAAATTGTTCAACCGCTCCAAGATAATCTTGTCATCTTGTTTATCTTGTTTCAAAACTTTAATATTCTGTCAGTACTTCTTTAGATTCTTCTTTGACATCGGTGAAATTTCACCCAACTAGGATTTCCGACTGCTTTGGTTCGAAATCTAACATCAAACAAAAATGAGGAGCTGATCTTCGACTGCCTGGCGCAAATGAGAGTGTTTATTGATATTTTTCTATTAACATTTTTATTTCCAAAAAATAAAAGAAGGAAATTATTAAGTGGAATGGATATATATATTTGATTTGTTTTATCTTTTAATATCATATATTGTATGACTCAAGTTTAATACAAATGGCTGCTATTCCCTCACAATTAACGTTTATCATCACACTCCTAACCACAATTTATAAATCCATTAATTATGCTTCTGAATCCAGAAAAGTCCTTACTTATTGTGAATTATAACAGTTGTAAGTTGTATTTTTGATATAGGTTATAACAGTTCAATTAATGGCTGCCTCCTCCGGTGGGCACTCTCAAGCTCACTTAGTTTTAGAATGCAGATTCTAACAAAAGTAGTTTTTTACCTTGCCTTAAAAATGAAGAATTTTGTTTGGTATAAATTTTGGGTAATTTTAATTCTGGCAAAATCATAATAAAAAATACGTCATGCCCCAAAAACCTCTTCTTGCCGTCTTGACAATATTCAAATTTCCAGCCTGCGTACGTCTTGCAGGAATCAAACTTACCTTAGAAAATATTAGCTTTGTAACTTACAACTTACAAGAAGTCTATTCCTCGTTGGTCATTTAGGTGCATTATATTAAACTATGGTTATCCTCCCTTCAATCTACATCACCTTGGGAGCGGATAAACAATTAGATAATACCTACCTAAAAAAGGGGCACTGCAACATACCATGCCTGAAGCTCCAACGAAAAGCCTGTGTCCGATTTTCTTTTTTTCACCAGAAGAAAATTGATGTATTAAGAAATAAGATCAATGCTTCTTAATTTTTCTTTTTCTTTTCCACTTTATACATTTGGTAGGTTCCTTCTATCATCAAGTACTGTATCTTTTTCAATTACCGTGTACCTAAGTTTAGTACAACTGATTGGCATTCTCTTGCAACTAACGCATATGACCAACTCTCAGCGAATTAGCGACAAAGCAAACGGGAATAGGTGTACCTCTGAAGGAAGCCAAAGTTGACTTAGGTAGCAGCAATATTAGAGCACCCAATACAAGTTTAGTTCGTGAAGACTAACCACGTATACAACCATCAATGGCAGATTTTAAACATGTTCTAAATAGACAGGTCTCAAGACGCATAATATAAGGTTTCTAATCCATGCACTTCTCAGCAGTAAAACATAACCTTCTTCACATTGTCCTTGAGCGCAGGCAGGGGCCTTACAGCAGCAGCACTTCCAGAACCCCGAGTGCTGCGCGGCCCTCCACCTCCTGGTGCACCACGGCTAGCTGCCATGCCACTTGCCATGGAACCACTGTCTGATGTCTCCGGCTCCATGTAAAACCGAGCTCGAAAAGCAGCAAGATGAGCGTAATAAGCAGGTGGAACTGCAAAGGGAAGATAGAAAACAACTTCAACCTACTTTCCCACAAAAAGTATACAAACCAGAGTAACTTGGTATATGAATTTTTGGGATAATCCACTAAGGGGCCGTTTGGTTCATGATTAATCCAAAACATCCACAGTGAAAAATCCACTTTCACTATTCATTTCCGGATTTTTTACTGTGAATGTCTTGAAATCTGAAAGTGAAAAAAAAACAGGAAATGAATAGTGAATGTGAAACATCCACTGTGGATGTTTTGCTTTTAATCCCTTACCAATTGACACAGAGCGTGTACACCTTGCATAACTGAAAGAGAAAATAAACACAAACCAAATTAGAAACCAAATATTTTGAATATTAATAAAAGCTTTAAAAAAAAGTCAGAAAGCTACGTGTAGCAAAGGTTGTTGGTGAGAGATTGAAGGGCATCAGCTGTAAAATGATTCTCATCCCACAGAACATGGTAATGAGCAGGTCTGCTAGTGCCCTATCATTTGCCAACAATATCAAAAATCAGAATACTTATACGATATTATTAAGAAGCACATCCTAAAAATGCACAAGCAAAGAATAAAAGACGTTCATTTACCTGAATTCCAGCATGGCTACATAAATAAAAGTCAAACTCAGTAGGATGACATATTTTTGTATCAACAACCGTTCCTGAAAAGAAAACATGAAGCAATTAACAACATACATTGCTAAAACCAGTACATAGAGAAGCTCAAGAACCAAGTCATTGTCGTTATAACAAATCGCAAAACCAAAGAAAATAACAAACCAATTTGGCAACAGGTGGTTTAGACTCTTGTCCCCATCGTGTTGCATTACAGTTAGCTTACCAGGTAAAATATTTCCACTTCTATCAACTGCATGCCTATCATTGTGGTTGTTAGCAAAAAGCCTAGTGTGATGGCGTTTCTGGACTACAACGAAGGTAACAGGAGGCTGATAATTTGGCTCCAAAGAATTACAAGCCTAAAAGTAAATAAAATAATATGTAAGATTCAAGAAAAAAACAACCCACAAAATCATAGTACACAAATCAACATCAGATGCTACCTTCCGAATTGCATCAAGCTCAAACAGTAACACTTGATAAAACTGGCCTTCACTGACGCCATCCCTAATATTAAAAAATACAAGCTCATAAGAATAGCTAATTGAGACTGATTTTGTAGTGGAAACCTGAAGTTACACACTGGATACACAGAATTACCTGTAAAATATAATCCGTTGGGGTTTCTGGCCAGTTGCCCGACGAAAAGATATAAGTAGATCCCTGAATCAAGAAAACACTCAATATTAAAGACAGCTTTCAGAACTAAGTTTTCATAACATCGACTTACATCCATTGTGACTACACTGAACGTACTTAATCATGCCACCCGTACAAGCTCCCCTCACAGGATCCTGCCAGGTTTTATAAAGATCCTCAATGAGTTCTTGACGATGAGCCTGTGCAGAAACTAGACCAGCATACTTAGTGATCTCTGGCCAATCTTGGGAGGCTACAACCTGCAACAGACCCATGCAAATTTATACGAGTTGTAAAGAGCCAAGTGACAAATATAGAGCACGCATCTACTACAGTTTAAATTCCCATAGCAAAGAGCATCACTGACAGCTGCAATAGAGGGGCTAGAATCCTCGCCAGGATGGGGGTGAGTCACATCGGCACCAAATATTATTGTGGGTCTGTCGCTAACCAGCGGAATACGTCTTGATAAGGCATCCACAAGCACAGTGTTCCTGCCTCCCACCTTCCAACAACAATATTGGTAAAAAAAAAAGCGCTCAAGTCATACACAAGCATAAATATAAAATTACAATTACCAAAAAATATATATCAAATTTTCTTTAACCAATTTCTCGAAATTATGAACACACCTTCACATTTATCTTAAGGGCCACATTTGCCATATACTGCTTGTTCTTTTTAAACACATGCTTTGTTAAGCAGCATTGGGAGACTATTCCAAGGTCCGTCTCACAAATCCTTTTCAAATCCCCTGAATGAGCAAGACAAATACTTTATAGTACACTATGAAAGAAGTCAATGTACACATAGATTTACACATTTCAAACGCCAGAACATTATTTAAAAATAATACATTCGACAGAGCATCCCATACCATAAAGAGGGCCGTTGCTATCAGGTAGTATTACAATTAGCAAATAGATTTACACATTTCGAATGCCAGAACATTATTTAACAATAATACATTTGACAGAGCATCCCATACCATAAAGAGAGCCGTTGCTATCAGGTAGTATTACAATTAGCAAATCAAGCTCCTTTCCTCGTGCAATTTTTGACATAGCATCATGGTAACGTGATTTCAATGCTTTCTCAACCTGATCTGAACGAGAGGTGAAAGGTGGAAGTATTGGCATTGGATTAAATGACTGCAAACATACAATTCGTAAAATATTAGATATGAATTATAACATAATTAGCAAAACAATGACAAAAACAAACATAAGGACATTTGGTACCATCCCAGAGGTTATGCACATTCTAGCAAGCTCTTGACAAAATTCATTTGCAACACTGTCCTGAATATTGCGGGAAAAGTTTATACACATCCAGTTGTTGACAGTGCCTCCGTTGACCATTTTCTGTACAAACAATCATGTAAAAACGAACAAGCTCACATAAAAATAGTTCACAATTACAGATAATGTATCATTCACAGTATTCAGAAGATCATATTGTCATTTTGCTGAGCAATTTATTCTTACAAATAACTTCAGGGACAAAAAGTCAATCAACAATTGCCAGTTCTTAGTTTGTCACCTATATAACCTTCAAAAGTTTCTACAAAATGTACCTTGTTCATCATGTTCCACTGACCCACTTGTGGAAGACAATCTCTTTCTCTTCCAGTGTCATGATATTTTAGCTGAATTACCAACAGAACAGAATTAGACGGAGCGGAGCATAGTAGGTGAGTAATTTGAAGTAAGTTATCTTTTACCCACCCAAGGTGCTGGCAAAATTCGTGCCTCCACTTGAGCTAGCCTCTCACTTATCTTAATGCCAAATTCATGAGCATAAGGGTCTCTATTGTAGTCATTGTGATGCACAGTCTGAAAGAGAAAAAATATAAAGCAAAGACAATCATAATCAGCAAGTAACATTTGATGAACCAGACAAACGGAAAAGGCAAGTTCAATTTCCCAAAAGAACCAAATTCTAAATGAAAGGGTGTGGCAAACATGATTTACGTTTAAAAACTCCCCTAACCAAGCAACAGTAGATCAAATCGCATGTAAACATGAGTCTCTGTGTGAGGGAGATCAAAAAAAGTATGATGGAACATTTGAATGGAAGCAATGGAAAACTAGATGAATGTGTCACACGATACAAGATGAAACACAAGTACACTACAAGAACAAGAAGGAAAAGATTTAAAAGAACTTATAATGGAGCATCAACAAGAGAGAAGACTGCAACAAAAGCTACCTCCATAATGTCCCGCTCTCGCTCATAAGGACGTTGACAAGTGACTCTCAATAGAGCAGTAATTTGCCTTTCATTCAACCTTTTAGAATACCTCTGCCCTTCAACAATCTTACATACCTAAGAGTACAATAAGTCAAATATTACTGCCAGATACATTCAATTTAGTTACAAAAAAATGAGAAGCAATGAGGTGTTAAACTAATGATACCTCCATTGGAAGATAATTTGGTCTTTGTTGATTACCCACTTGTAAACAGGGCATATTAGTATGCTGAATGACAAACCCATAAGTCTCCTGGAAATACCTAACAACTGACTTCATTGTGCCTCTCTCATCAACAGGGAAACTTCAAGTGTACACATGTAGAAGACATGCAACTTGTTATCAATCAAGAAAATAAAGTCTATGCACAAATATATTGCATTCATTATTACCAAAATCAACATAGTGGAACAGTAAACTGCAATAAGAGAGATGAGCATATGACAAGAAGAAAACTTACGTTAACTCTCTGGTTGCTTGTGATGTAAGACCAGTTATGCGATACTTTCTTCGCATATTTCCTCGGTGTGTCACCTCAACCTTAACACCTCTCAATGCCTTTTTGATCTGCAGACATAAATATAGATGAGTTTCATATAACTGAAATACCAAAGTAGAATACATAGCTGATAACTAATTTTCCTCAGAAAGATATAAGCATAGTGCTGATATTGGCCAATAAATCTTCAATATTCACAAGGACATGAATATATCAAATAAAATCCAGATAGGAGATCCAAACACCATTTGGCTCCTAATTTGCTTTGCCTCATATTTTAAAGATATATGGTGCACACATTAATTGTTAGCTGCTTTATCAACTATCAAATTGCCATTCAACTTAAATTTTACGAGTTCATGCTAGCTGCATCAGCCTAAGATAATTATAAGAAAATGAGTGCCTAAATCAGTACTTAAAAATAAATAATCTAATATTTTCATTCCTAGTTGTAATGTTGGGGGAAAGGTGCTCCTTGATTATAATTATGATTATCAGTTGTAATTATCATAAATAAATTGCCCAAAATTTTAATATACTTAACCAGATATTTCTCATATAACACAAACATAGGCTATCTCTTAATAATGTTGCTGAAACTCGGGAAATAGGCACATAAACATTCATCAGGAGGAAGTCTAAACTATTGGAGAAGGCGAAAGAATAAGAAAAGCATACCTTAACACGATCAGAATCAGACAAAGGGCTTGATACCACATGTCGATTTAGAAGCTGATTTACAAAATCTATGACTGGTAGCGGCTCAATAAAAGCAGTAGATGACATATCTGATAATAGTTAACACATGAGATTACGAAACAGAGAAAAAAAAGAAGAAGAAAAGAGGCCAACAAATTAAAAAAAAAAGCTACTTGAGTATTACCAATGTTTAAGGACAAGCCCATTTGGGTTGGCCTGATGCTCTGGTAAAACCCTCGCCAACTTTCCAAACCTTCACCAAGTGGTTGCCGCCTCCCTAAATCTGGTGAGTAGAATGATCTTCCAACTGGAGAATATCTGCACAAACAATGAGAATATTAAAGAGAAAAATTTTATAAGTAAAAGTTAATAATAAAATTCAAAACGTGCTAAGAAAAAATATAAATTGCACTGGATGTACAATACCTGCTTGTAGGAAGCTCACGCAACACGATGTCAAGAACCTGTAAAGCTTCTTGAGGTGCATCTGCCTGTTTCCCAGCTAAAAACATTCCTAAGTGATGAAGATCAGCACGTGCAGCAAATTTTATAACAACTTTAAACGTCCGTTCACGCCTAAATCACACAGAAGACTTTATAAGAGAACATGAAGCATGCATATGATATCCAAAATAAGACATCCCAAATAACAAGGTATTTGCTGATCAACAAGCACCAACCTGGTACCACCTTGGCTTTCTTCCTCGTCCATGAGCTGAATGTGAAACTCCTTTGAAGAAAAAGGAAGTGGACCTGCAGTGTATAGACTTTTACGCCCATCATAAGCTGGGAGTCGTCTTCCAAGGTGGGATTCTTTATATAATTCCACCAACTTTTTCATCACAGCTCGATTAACACCACGCGAAGTCACTTCTGGAGTGATTGTCACCTAGAAAAAAAAATTTGATATCAACTAATCATATCACATTTAACTAGTACATTTTGCCTCCATGTCACCTACAACTTTAACCTCTAACAACTAACAAGCTTTAATATAATAAGAGAAATTTGTGAGATTATGATAGCATACATCGTACTGGTGAAGATCTTTATCTGGAAGCTCAGCAAAAAAATGATTAGCCTTCACAATGCACTTGACACCAGTGCTACCACTGCCAGGACGCAGAGGGAACCTCAATGATTTGCTTGAAGCTGGTGGTGGTACCACAGGCTGGCTGTCCTTTTCAGGGGATTCTTCAGGCTGAATTGTTAGTTGCCCAAACTGCATTTCAGTGGGCTGAGATGAAGAACTAGCCTGAGGCAGTGCCTCTGACGGTCTCCCAGATGAATACTGCTGGGAAGCTTGGTGCAGCTCGGGAAATGACGGCCTTGGAGAATAGCCGCTGCCACGTCCACTGGCAAGGCCGCTGCCAGGGCCACGCCCACCGCGACCACTTGAATGCTGGGGGCGGCCCTGATATTCAGGTAACAAGCCACTACCCTGACGCTGGGGCATGCCTCCCCGCCCTGGATACCCACCTCCTCCGCGACCTTGGTAATATCCTCCAGCGCCACGACTAGCTCCATGCTGCTGCTGCTGCTGCTGCTGTTGATGTGATTGTTGGGGGAGGGGGCTCCCACCCCTTCCTCTTTGATATCCGCCACGGCCAGAGCCACTACTGGCTGGTGGGGGATCTGAACTTTCTCCACCCCCTTGCGTCTCTGTTTTCTTCTTCCTCACCATGATGACTGAATAACACAACAAAAGACTATCACAAAAAGATAATGAAACCCCCCCCCCCCCCCCCCAAACGAGAACTTAAGAAAGCATTTATCAGGAAAACAAATAAATAATAACTCACACCACAACCATAAGGAACAACTATTATACAAACACAATATGAAGAATAAACAAAAGACTACACACTAAAAATTCCCCGTTCGTTGTTCTTAAACAAAGTAAACATATAATAACCACGCAAAGATAAAAACGAACTGCAAACAGTGGTGCCTAAAACCTTTGAACTCTACAGCATCCGTAAACATGTCTAACAAGCAATGCAAACAGAAGGGAAAAAAACACAAGTTTTTAAATGGTTATTACAATAATTATTTATTTATTTTATAATTATAATATAATAATAATAATTAATAAAAAGTGGGAAAAAAAACAACAAACTAAAAGGCTGAAATCATAACGCAAAAACTGAAAATCAATCCATCAACCAGATAGTACAGGATCACTAAAGAAATTGCTTCACTTCGGTCCATCATCTCACTTCAGTGAATCATCTAGGTCCCATACTCAAGCTTTACATAAACAGAAACATTTAAAAAGGCAAAATCACATAACCAACACCAAATCACATATCCAAGAATAAAAATCCACAAAATAACACTTAACAGAGTAGATTCACTTCACTCCATCATCTCACTCACAAATTCAGGCCTTACATAAACAGAACCAAAATCCCTATTAAAAATGGCAAAATCACATAAACAACACCAAGTCAAACATCGAAGAAATAGTTTCCAAAAAATCACACTTATAAGAGCAGATTCACTTCACTCCATCACTCCACTACCTCAAAAAAAATTAATTTCTACCGAAAAATTGTACAATTACATGAAAATCAACACAAAACCACATAGACAACACCAAATAAGACATACAAGAACAAAAATAACAAAATCACACTTATAAGAGCAGATTACATCACTCCATCACTCCATTTCCTCTTTTTAAAAAAACCCAAATTGCACAATCACATGAAAATATACCAAAATCCAAGTAAAGAACACCAAATCACACATACAGGAACAAAAATCCACAAAATCACACTTAAATTCACTTCACTTCATCACTCCATGTCCTTTTTTTGGAAAAAAAAAATCCTAATCCCCACCTAAAAATCTCACTACCACTTAAAATCAACACAAAATCCACACAAACAAAACCCAATCACACATACAAGAACAAAAACCCACAAAATCACACTCCACCCAGTAGATTCACTTCACTCCATCTCTCCACTCCCTCAAAAAACACGAAAAAAACCCAATCTCCCCCTAAAAACCATACAATCACATGAAAACCACCACAAAATCACAAAAAACAACTCGAGAACCACACATCAACTCTAACAAACCTAGATCGGTGCAGATACACAAATTTACACTAAAAAAAGGACATCTACAAGACAGAGAAGTCAGGGAAGGGGACGAGATGCTACCACCGGACAAGGCGGAGATGGGTCAGAACTGGGCGCCGGAATCCGCCGGCCACGCCGCCGTCGCCGGCCAGGAAGTAGGCTGGGAGAAGGGTGGTTGAGGGGTGAGAAAAAAAGACGGAGAAATGGCAGACAAAGGCCGGGAGCTGCGCTTTCACAGTGTGTGTGTTTACCCTTGGCCCTCGGATTTTATCTCCATGTGGGCCCCAAGGCCTCGAAAGACACGACGGATGACATGTTAGCATCCAATGTGTGCGTTTGGGGTGACTGGATTTGCTGAGATGGACAAATTATTGGGGGAGTTGTCGATCTCCAAGATCCAACAATGCACACATTATATTTGTGTGCTCAACTGTTTGAGTTTGTTGTCAAACCGTTGGAACAAACGTGTAAAGCTTGTATGTCAACAATCGACGACACATTAGAGCTTGGCACATTGCACTTAATACTTGTTGAAATAGAGGAGTTGTTGGGTGTTTTGGCATATTACTTCACGGCACTAGCAATTTCGTGTCAAACAGCTTGAACGTATCATCGATCTTGGATATTGATGGCTCTAGTGCCATGGTGTCAAAATAGTGTGTAACGTTGTTATACCCAATAGTTTCTCGTTGAGATGGCCAGCATTGTCGACCTTGGATACGATGGCTTCCCAATGCATTGGCATTAAAGTGATGTGGTCAAGCCGTTGGACCCAATAATTTATCATTGAGATCGGCTGATGTGGTCTCCAAAACAGCTGGTGGGCACGTGAGTGCGTAGTGTAAGATAGGTCTGACAAAACCTTCTGAACGAGATGTGGCGGGTTTTGGTTAAATGGGAAAGGTGGGCCACGGGTGGTTCGCTTTCTTATGTCCAACCAAAATTGGTCGGTCACATCAGAGTTGGAAGGTTTTGTTGTACGATTATCGATTTCACTAAAAAAATTGAGAAGGCTGTACAAGGAAAATATATGTTGTTCTACCAAATTAAGGGGCCGTTTGGGGCGTGATTAAAAGCAAAACATCCAGATGGGATGTTTTGCTACACTGTAGCATCTGGATATTTTATATATCCAGCTGAAACACCTCAGGACGTGTTTCAGCTGGATATAAAAATCCACCTGGATGCTACAGTTTTTATCCAGAATCCAGTCTGGATGTTTTGCAATAATCACGCCCCAAACGGCCCCTAAGTCTAGGAAGTAACTTATGGATTGTGGTGCCAAGGCTCAAGAATAATAGTTAACCTGCATGTTAATATAGCTTTATAGGTTAACCTACATTTAGAATATTGATTTGTTCCTCTCACATAGTCACATAGGGGTGAGAAAAAAGGATTGTTTTTTTATACAACATAGAAAAAGATGGTTAAACATGGCTATGTTGATACACGGGCCTCTTACATTAAAGCTCAACCATTCAATTAAAAGAAGCAGTTTGAGTCACGACTGACGCTAGATTGTCCTTAACTTCCTTAGCTACGAGTTTAGTTTTGTCAGGTTTTAATTTTAGAACATGTGAAGCAAAAATTAAATGAAAAAACCTCTTGAGTGTTTTTACCCTTCAAAGTGGGAAGCATTTTTCAGCAGCCTCTCTGATATCCACCTGGATTTCCACCTTCAAATGGTGCACACAGATATGTTGTGCGCTCTAACAAAAACACATTTTTATGCAGGAGTACATAGTACATCCGTATGCGCCATTTATCATGATGATTGATGGCTGGTATTGAGTGAGGATACATTAGAAACTTACATAGTGATTGCAATGATTCCAGGTGAAATCAGATAAATTAGCCCATGCCATTTATCCTCTATCTGATTTCACCTGCAATCATTTTTTATGCCACTTTTTATAGGAGTCGTTGATTTTCAAGATCGACGGTGCACATGTTCCACATGTACTCTCCAATTGTTTGGCACAAATTGTTGATGCACCACATTCATAGCCTATTCGCCATCAATTTTTAAGATCGACGATTGTCTGATACCCTGGAGCATTGTGCAAGGGACACCAAATAATTCTCTGTAGAATTACACGCGGCTTCCCTAGGCTTTAGTGATAGGGCCCATAGATCAGAACCAATCAAACCTGTGGGCCCTACCTAAAGCAGGATATACATTTTTGCTTTCTCGTGAAATTGATCTATGTTACACAAACTGTGACGGGCGTGGGCCCACCTTGCATGCTAAGTGGGGTGTGCAGTGCAGGGAAGGCTCATGGTCTCTGGAATTGCGACCAAAGCTGAAACAGGAAATGGACAATTCAAAAATAATACATCAAACAAAGTCATGGCTAGGCAATGGCTGGTCTGTGACCGTACCATGGCCCATGGGTGGTTGGGGATTCTAAATCAGGCGCACTCCCCGCGAACCGGATTAGCTGGTTCTGCTTTTTTTTTTTCCATCTTTGGGCCTCTTTTGCTTTAGATAGGGGTTGATGTGTGACCAGCTAGGTGGGCCTTTTGAGTTTGACCGGGTGGGGTCCGGTTCCAAATGGTGGTTTGGTTTGATTAATGTAGTCCCCTTGAACATTTGTATGTTACCATTTTCAACATAGGAGATGACTTATTTTCCCTTTTATTTTGCATAGATAAAGTGCATTATTTTTGCATGCAAAAAGTGTATATGATGAGCATGAGCTGAGGCTATCTATGTTCATATCATCAATCTCCTCACCTAAAACATCATGCGTTCATATGCTTAGGTGTGTTAATAGTATGTTCATATCATCAATCTTCTCACCTAAGGACATGTGCCTCCTCCCCCATAAGGTTCAATCCTTTCAGGTCATGGTACATAACTCTCGTGGTAGAATCATACACACCCAATGTGCACCGTGAAACCATAATGTTAAGCGTTATAATGTACATTATACATTGGCAAAAGATTGTACGTACATGAGTCAAGCAGCACGGAGGAAAAGTAAAAGGCCAAAGCAGTTGAACCACCGCTGTCCGCAGTCTCTCCTGCACTAGGCCGTACGAGTGTCACCTGCGAAAAGCCTACGACAACCCGCCGTCTCCACACTGACGGGAACCGTCTCCCATCCGTTACTATGACCGTCAGGCGCGGGGACCCAGGCACCCAGCTCTTTGACTGCCGTACTTTTCCATCAACGGAGACGTACGTAGTCAACAGAAAACGACACCCACTAACGGCTAACTCCGTGACCGTTGACCGCATGGTGACTGGTGAGGACCACTGAAATCACTGTCAATTGTCCGTACGCTGTGATTGGGCAAAGCTTCTGAGGCTCCTCCTCGATTGCAACGCTCTGTGGGCCCCAACTCAACGGCTACATTTCCCCGTTTGATCAGCCGTTCGATTGGCTATCAATGGTCTTAAATGATCGCAATTTGGTCTCATTGTTCAGTGAAATGTATGGGGCCCAGGTGATCAAAACTATCCCTTTCAGCTTAGCTTGATTAGGACAAGTGTCCCTTGGGCAAAATCAAGGGGCTCATAATATTTGCAAGAAGATATTTAGTGGGAAAATGGTCTAAATTTAGATACCCAAAAAAAAGGTCTAAACTTAAGCCATTTTCAGACTAAATTTCTTCATGAGCTTATGTTTATGTACGTCGGCTAGTGCACAGTCAACACACAAGAAGTGCTTGCTCAGTCCGTGTGGCAGCGGGTGCACCACCATTTTTTAGCTGGTCATGAAGTTTTACCAGCCAGCGACTTAGGTGGCATTTGGAGAGACAATCCGCTTGAATTGTTGGCAGATTGTTGCATGATTGTCTCGGACTCTGGAAAATTTGGTTTGGTAACTCGGATTGCTTAACAATTAGGATTGTTTTGCTCATACAATCTGGATTGTCAACAATCTAGGATTGTGCGCTGAATTGTTGACAATCTTGACCCAAAATTGTCTACAATACGAAAGAATTGTTTTCATGTAGCAAAATGGGACATGGATTGCTACACTATCAGTTTGTGGATAGTTTGTCTGTCCAAACACACCCTTAGGTCCACTTTTCTTTTTACTGCAAAAACAAAAAAAAATCCGCATTAGTGCCTTTTTCCTTATGAAATTTTGCCGATAAAGGTACCATCACATTGTCACAATTCACAAGTTTGCTTCGAATTGATACATACGACTACAAGATAAGATGATAAGGTTGATCTTATCACAAGAAAAGGAAAATGATAAGTTTAGGTTAGCTCCTTTGACACCACTAATTCAGCTCCTTCCAATTACTGAAGCCTTTTCTCCATGGTCTATTATTATGTGCTTTGTTTTGTCCAATGAGAAGACTGGCTCATGGGTGGAAGCTATATATGCTAATTATGATCATATGTGATAAGATATACTAATGAATGGATTAGTACAATTATGGGCCAGGGCCACCTCATTGTTATTGAGTGTTCCACCTAATGAATCGATAAGTAGCTTTTTTGGCCACCTTAACTCGCATTAATTAGTGATGCAAGTCCCTCATAGTTGTTGTATTTCCAAGCTATGAATGCAAAAGCAGATAAATACATAACTGGTTAACTATATATAGTACTCGATACTTAAGAGTGCTGCGGTTTTTTCGAAATCTACTAATTAAGGATAAAATGAGGCAATCTATATGAACTGAGGCAAAACTCGGGTAACTTGGGTTGGCCTTCTATTTCATAATATTTTTTTAGCATCATTCAATCATATATAGTAAAGTTATCATGGAGCATGTGTACAAAGTTTCCGTAACTTTTATTTTCATGCAGAATAAATTTGTCAGCAATTTAAGTTAAGAATAAATAGGATGAAATGTGATTCTCTGTGGCGTGACAAAATAAATCTACTTGTCTTAAAAAAAAGCTAGCATCATCATGTTTCGTAACCAAGACCGAAAACATTATCCCAAAATATGTATATGAAATGAATTAGCTTCCCTCGGAAACTAAAACCACAAGTATACATCGATGACTGGAAAGCTATCGCCAAATGAAAGTGATAAATTTGTTGTAGTAATTAGTTCTCAACTGTTTCCACACAAACACCCCCTAATCAAAAGGCTAACTAACAACTTGGGAACTCTCTTAAGGTTGCCCTTATAATCAAAATGGGTACCCTAAAATGTCAAAGTATAGCCAACTTCCTTTCGAAGTTCTCATAGAAAAACCAGAAATAGTAACCTTTTCACGCTTAGTACTGTCTATATTCGTTGCAAGGCCAAGAGGGAAAATGAAGCGTTGCGAACAATAAGCAATTACTAGTTCGTATTGACACATTGACAAAATAGTTACACTGGCATCTCATGGCATGATTTTGAGTAGTTAGCTAAGCAGGTCAAGGATAAAAGTTTTGACATGGAAATGCTACGATGGGTAAAAAAGATTGCTGATTTTCTAGTGCAATTGGCAATTGGTCAATGAGAGTTTGTTTTTGTACACGAACCAAGTACATGTTTGAACCACCTTAGCTACACCAGGATTGCTAGTGCTGCCCTCAAGGATTGTCTTCATGGATCAAATGCTGATTAGCAATACAAAGCAACCTTCCAAGCAGGGGCGGACGTAGGATTTTAAGCGATAGGGGTCAGGCCATTTTGAGACTGGGGTCAGGTAAGGAAATTAAGCCCATTTATAAAAAAATATATGAAATGTATATATAATCTATAGGGAAATTGTAGAAACCTATGGGGTCATCTGACCCCCATAGGTTATACGTAGGTCCGTCCCTGCTTCCAAGACGAAGAGAGCCTTGCAAAGTGCTACATACATCTTCAAAGGGATGGTGGACGACAAACACCACTGGGGATACAGTCTGTCTGGCAAAAGTGGGAAGGTGCAAAGCCACAGTAGAGGGCAACTTTTGTCTTATTTCAATACCAAGTCAAAAAAAAGAAGAAAAAATCGCAGACCATTGAATTCCGTGGATAAAATATCTGTTGACCAAAGAGACAAAATATCGGATATATTGTATAAAAAAATATCGGTAGTCGAAAATTAGTTTTTATCGTATATTTTCACAATCTAACTTTTAAAATGAGTTATACTAATTTAGACAAAGCATAGATTTCAAAATATACATAAAAATATAGGATGGGAAACAAAAGAGAAAGTTATTTTTTTAAATTTTTTTTAAAAGAATAATATTTTAAAATTTTTGAAAAAATGATATTAGGCCATATCGTTTTATCTGGTGGGGCCCGATATCGATATATCGGCGATATATTACCGATATGGAATTCCATGCTCACCATTCACCTAAAAAGGGGAAAAAGTTAACATGAGCATGGTTTCATGCGCGTCGGTGTGAGCCAAGTCTATTTGAACCTTCGAATTGTGATCCAATGGCATGTAGGGTTGGTGGTGATTCAAACTGAGGTAGACCGTAATCTACATAGGAACCCATTATAAAAAGAAAGGGACAAAAAGTAGGATTAAGGCTAAGAAAAACTAAATTAAACAAAATTAGAACCATTGATCATTGATTTGGTTTTCCATTAGGGAAGATCCCTTACATATTTATAGACTTTTAAACCATAATCATAGTTGACATATGATAGACTCTAACTATAGTCCTAATTGACATAGGAGTAGGCTAATCATAATCCTAATTAAAATAGATTATAACATTCCACCAACGCTTCTGCATTACCTTGTCCTTGAGGTGCTCTTGCCGTGTTTTACAGTGAAGGTAGGAATGTGAAAAACCTAACTTCATTGAAAGCGCTACGACCCATGAAGGCTCTTGTAGACGAATCCCTTCAGCGCACGTTTGTAATTTTTTTTAAAAAAGGACTGAACCAATCCAAGGGAATACGGTGTTGAACCATCCCTGTCCGGTGCACTTGTGGACCAAACCAAGAAAAACAACGTTGCTGGGTTGTCTTCCTTAGACCATTCCTCAAACAAGAGAGGGGAAGGACGGGGTGGGGTGGGCACTCTCTCGGGGAAGGGAGCCATGGCCGGAGGGTGACGACACCGACGCCGTGGGTCGACTGCTCGCAAAAGGTGGTGGCTGTGGTGGCGGTGGAAGCATCGGGGTCACAAAAGGTGGCGGCAAGGCAAGCACCACGGCAGCGTCGAAAGGCGAAGGCTTTAGTAGCTGCGGTGACAGATCTGACTAGGGTCGTTCGTTGGCCGCTGAAGGAAACCGGCGAGTATCGATTGTGCTTCATGCAGGAGGCAGCTTCGGCTGAGGTGGAGGCGTCAAAACCCCAGAAGGCTACCCATGTGGCGGCGATCATGGCGGAAAGAGGGTGTTGAAATATGAGCCACCGGCGGAGAACCTAGGAGGGTCTGAGCAATACGACGGCGGACTGGGCAAGATCCGGCAGCACGACGGCCATGGCGACGACGGAAGCTCTCACGGCGGCGATGGAGGAGAAGCTAGACAGAACAGAGGCGGCTGAGATCGGCAAGGGGCAGGAACGTCGGCGATGGGTCACGGCGGGGCGAGCTTGACGGCGCCGGAGAAGATGAGGTTGTAGGCGAGACGTCGACGGAAAGACGGCGACAACGTGAAGAGACAGAATCGTGCCGGAATGGGGAAAAAGAGCCATGCTCAATTGGGAAAGTGAAGAGACAGAGTCGCGCCGGAGTTAAAAAAGGGAGTTTGTGCTCAATCTGGAAAGTCACAAATCGATTCGATTTCAACTGGGAATCGGACGGTTTTGGCATCTATAAAGGGCAGAGCTTTTGGCCGGAAACAGGGGGAGTTTACAGAACTGGTTGGAAAGAATTTTGGAGAGAATTTCCGCCGGAAAAGCCGGGCTTTCCGGTGCGGTTTTCGCCGAAGGAAGAGGAGAAGAAGATAGGAGAAGAGAAGCTCCGATTTCACATTGATTTACAATTGCTACAGTGACGATTCAAAATTGCTACAGTACCGTGCTCGAGGAAGAAGACAGTGAATAGTGATTTTGCTACAGTGCTACAGTAACGGGAACAGTAATTTGTGAACCGTTTTTCTGCAAATGACTTTTTCGACAAATCAGGCTTCTTCTTTTTCCTATTCTAAGTCTGGCTAATTTTCTTATCAAGGCTAGATGAAGCCCTAAATTTGTATTTGCTACTCTCAGTTGTTTAATTTAATAAAATTTGATAATGATTCTTCATGCTTAATGCAATTTCATTATTGTTTCTCTTAAGTGCTTTGACCGAGACTTAATGAATGATTAATGGAATTTGATTTTGATATATCATGTGTCTAGATAATAACGGGATTATGATTGATTCTATGCCCGGCCAAGGATAGAATTAATTGTATTAATTTATAGTGGATGAATTTTTCGTGTCTCGACAAGAACGTGTAGTTCATTCCTTGGTAATTTGTGTGTCCGGTCAAGAACATAAATTACTGTATCATATCAATTTGTGGAGATAATAATTGAGAGTAGTAATTGCGTGTTTAGTGGTGGATTCGACTCTTTGATATTCTCATTCATCTGATTTCTTTTTAAAGTTTGTTTCTTAAGATTAATTAAAATCATAAAAATTCAATTTTTCATTAGAATTAGATTAATCAACCAAGTCCTTTGGGTTCGACCTCATATCCACTAGACTATACTGAGTCTCGTGCGATTGCAAATAAATAGTTAAAAATTCAATCAATCAGTCATCTTGGGCCGTGGTTTCTCGACCTCTGGTACCGGTCCATGGCTGCAAAGGTGTCGCCTTTTTGCATGGGTGGTCCTGAAGGGGCCGATGTGGGTGTCGATGGCAGCGTAGAATTGAGAAGCAAGCTCTTGGCGACGGCAGGCACAGTCATGGAGCTGGTGTGCAGAGGAGGTAGCAGTGCTGGTGGGTACAGCGGTGGCAACGGAAGGTCCACCGAAACTCCGACAGTGGAAAGGGAAGCAGCTCGAGGCATGGGTGGTGGTCCCGTGAGTAACTGAGATGTGCGCGGGGCCAGAAAACCACCACTTTGGGTGGATTGGAGCGCAGTCAACTAACCCGACAGTGAAGTCGCCGGAAAGGATGCGGCTGCCACGGCGCTGGCGATATGAGGGATGGACACGGCGTGGAGTGGCGGCGCCAGTGAGCATAAAGCAGGCGACTGAAAGAACACTAGTGCCAAGTCCGCGATGAAGGAGTCCGACAACACTATGCCCAGCCAAGGCAACATGCGATACAAGTACAACAGGATCACCTCAAAGTGATAATCCTCTTCCTGTTGACACGCGACGAGGAGTCTCTTCAAATCGGTAAGTTGTCTCTCGACTGTCGCTTCTAATTTCGCTGCAAATTCCTGTGTGAGGGTGGCAACAAGGGTGGGTTAGGTGGGAGCTGAAGATTGACTACTCTGATACCAATGATGTAAACCGTAATCTACATAGGAACCCATCATAAAAAAAAGAGGAAAAAAAAGTGGAATTAAGGCTAAGAAAGACTAAATTAAACTAAACTAGAAAATAAGCTATGCCGTTGATCATTGATTTAGTTTTCCATTAGGGAAGACCTCTTACATATTTATAGACTTTTAAACTATAATCCTAGTTGACATAGGATATACTCTAACTATAGTCCTAATTGATATAGTAGTATGCTAATCCTAATCCTAATTAAAATAGGATCATAACACAAACCCGTGTAATGATGCCCGCTGCCGGTGCCTACTCATACAAACGGGATTCAAAGAATAAAGGCTTTTGATATAATTAAAAATCACATGTGTGAACCCTAAGAATACTTTTAAGGCGCATTTGGCAATTGCCATGCGTTTACTGAAAAGCGTCGTATTGGCTATCAATTTTGTTGTAGCAAAGCTAAAATGTGTCCGCATCATAGCAAGGAATTCCGTATCGGATATCAGTATCGTATCGGTCGGCTTAAGAGACAAAATATCGGAGATATATCGGAGATATTTGTAAAAAAATATCGGTGGTCAAAAACTAGTTTTTACCATATATTTTCGTAATCTAGCTTCTAAAATGAGTTATACTAATTTAGACAAAGTATAGATTTTAAAATATGCATATTAGGATGGGAAACAAGTGGGAAAGTTAATTTTTTTCCCTTTTTTAAAAAAAAAAATTTCAATTTTTTTTTAAAAAATATTATTTTATTATAAAATAGCAATATCGGTGATATATCGTAGATATGGAATTCCATGCATCACAGCTAGGGGTGTAAACGAGCCGAGCTGAGCCGAGCTTGGGCATAGCTCAGCTCGAAATTTCACAATCGAGCTCGAACTCGGCTCGGCTCGTTTACAGCTCGATCCCTCTAGGCTCGAGCTCGGCTCATTCAATAATCTGGAGCTCGGCTCGAGCTCGAGCTCGAGTGCATTATACAGGGAACCACAATCCAGGCTCGAGCTCGGCTCGTGACTGGAAACAAAGAAATTACATTGTCATCTTTATATACATTGGCATTGCACATTTCTTCTTCAAAGAGGGAAAAGAGACAACAAAAAAATGTTGCACAGGAACTGGGAACATTCACAGATCCTCACATAAACAATTTACATATATAGAAATATTACATCAAATGGCATCAAAGAGCTCCATAAACAATTTACATTCAGATTTATCTTCTTAACATTGGATTCACATATATTTCATCCTTATCCATCAAAGAGTCATGCTCTCTCAAATTCTCACTACTTTTGAAGTAAATACTCTCTCGAGTGGAGAATATATGTTGTTTCTGTATTTAGACCAACATGTCAGGTTTTGTATTACCATTTAACCTTTCCCCAAAATTTGCAAACTAATCAAAGTAGAGACTTACCATCAAATGTATATAGTTGCCATGAAACCTAGCATTGTTATATTGGAGGATATACAATGTTTGTCTCATCAAAGAGGCAACCCACAAACATTTTTACTTACCTTTTGTATGCGAGCACTGCTTTTGCATCCCCAATGTTGGAAACAAATACCTGGTAATAACAGCATGTGACTTGCCCCATATCAAGTTCGAAGGAAAGAAAAGGGGCTAAGAGAAGCCACTAATACCCTATAATAAAAAAGACTCAGTATTTAGCACTGACTCAATGGCAAAACAGGAACAAGCTACAAACTCCCAATGTATATAACTGCATCTACAATATGCTCCAAAACGCGCAGCCCAGCTATATCTCCAATTTTTGTCACATGACCAATCTGAAATGCGTGCAACCAAAACAAATAGTAAGTTTCAAACAAATTACAAATTTCCAAGTGAAAGGGTTGTTTAAATCTTAAGAAAAGTTCACTGATAAAAAAGAACAAAAGACCAATAGAATGTCTATGTGACTTTTAATTCAAGAAAGTACTACTTACAGGAAATTTGTACTTGTCATTTATCTACTCATTACTGGCTACAAGATAAGAAACAGATGTTCCGAAGCTCGACAAAAAGTGAACAATAATACTAATGTTACTGACTGGCATTCTCAATTTTCTAAATATTATATCTTTTTCATTTTAGAAAGTAAAAATGAACCACTTGCACTTGCAATTGTTCCAAAGATTGTTGTGTCAAACAAAAACAAACAAGTTCTTTCGTTTTTCAATGCATGCAAGTGGTGTTTATTTTAATAATATTCCCTTCCAAACAGTTTATCTTGCCCATCCTCTATATTCATGTTATCACACTAAGCCGAGTGGTGTCTGTGCAAGTATTTATGTCTTGCTTTGATTCAATAAAAAGCTGCAGACAAGTATACATTGATGCCCTGTATTATTGTGCAATTCCTCTCCTTAACTTCAAGCAGATTCTCACAAGATATGAAGTAGATATTATAAATCAACTACCTGAAAATAGAAGTGTGACTTGTGAGAGAACCGCTATAAACTAATAGTTCACACAGTTTATTGTCGCTTTTCTATGTAAGATAGAATAGGATAGTGTTGTGGTGAAATGCTAGTAAAATATTGCTTTTGGAGCGTGAAGGAATGGCTAAGATGGACAGTTTGAAAGCTGTTATGCTTCGCTGAGAAACTTCAAGATAATTCCAATCAAACCATCTGCATCTGTGTTAATAGCAATAGCAATTGATATCCTGAGGGCTAACACTTTCTACAGAGTTAGAACCCTGCGAAGTGGGATGTCAAACTGCCATTTAAAAAATGGTTGATGTTGAGAGCCTATTGGTTGGCTATTGTTTACTTGCATTGCCAGGCCCACAGAGATCTATAGTGCAACATCAGGAAGTAGGAGGGAGAGTACAACATCATAATGCAGATTCAGGAGAGTGACTGAACAGCAAGCTGTGAGAGGGAAGGAGAGTATATGCAGATTCAGGAGCGATTGAACAACAGGAACTAGTAGGTGGATGGACGGAGGGAGAGTATAACACTATGAAGCAGTGTTATACGAAAAATTACATATAACTATAAAGAAAATTCAATCAATCAATAAGTAAAAAAGATATCAAATCTTCTAACAAGAAACATGAAGTTAACTATCACAAAGACAATACTACGAGTACTGAGCTAATATTAGCACAAGCAGCATATGCAATAAGATTGGTGGAGCTGACCTTCTGGACATAACTTGCTTGAGTAACTCAAAATGTTAATTTTACTTCATTTTCAAAAACATTACTTTAGTTAATTACATAAGATCAGTTATGAGATTATGGGACCTCATGATATTATGAGATTGAAAACATGCGACTAAAATTGCTACAATCACCATCATATGACAGGAGACTAAAACATGCGACTAAAATTGCTAAACATGCGACAGGAGACAGCCAATGAAAGCATCTTTAAAAAAAAAGGCAGACGAAGATTGCTACAATCACCATCATATGAAGTCGAATCAAAGCTGAAGCAGAGAAGGATTATACCGGAGGCGAAGGGCGAGTAGAGCGGCGGATCCGGTGGTGGAAACCCTAGGCAGAGGTCTCAGGGGGGCAGGGACCAGGCGGGAAGCAGGCAGGGACGAGGGGACAAGGGCGGCAGCTGACAGGGAATCGGGGACTGGGGTTCTTGCCTCTTGGGTTTGGGGGGTGAGGGCGGGGGGCGGCAGCAGCAGCAGCAAACTGTAGACAGGGGGCAGCCAAAAGGGCGCCTCGCCGCCTCCTTAGGGTTCGGGAAGAGGGGGCGGGGGGGGGCGGGGGCAGCCGAAAGGGCGCCTCACCGCCTCCTTAGGGTTCGGGAAGAGGGGGGGGGGGCGAGGGGGGGGGGGGGGGCGTGGCCGCGTGGGGGGGTAAAGAAGTGACCCACCCACTGAACCGGGAAAAAAAAACAACCTCTGAACCAAAAGAAAAAACCAACCCACTTATATGAGCCCATCAATGGTAAATGGTAATTCTTGAATTTCAAGATACTTTTAGAGTTGTCAGAGTTGATTGTATGAACAATTATCATATTTTTAAAAAGTTACTGAACACAAGCTTCTCTAATTTACGATGAAATGGAAAAAACCTGACCGCTGAACTAGAAAAAAAACCAACCCACTTATATGGGGCCATCACCCATGTCTAGTGGTAATTCTTGAATTTGAAGATAATGTTAGAGTTGATTGTATAAACAATTATCATATTTTTAAAAAATTATCGAACACAAGTTTCTTTAATTTACGATGAAGTGGAAAAAAAAACTCGACCGCTGAACTAGAAAAAAACAACTCACTTGTATGGGCCAATCACCCATGTCTAGTGGTAATTCTTGAATTTGAAGATACTGTTAGAGTTGATTGTATAAACAATTATCATATTTTAAAAAAATTATCGAACACAAGTTTCTTTAATTTACGATGAAGTGTAAAAAAAAACTCGACCGCTGAACTAGAAAAAAACAACTCACTTGTATGGGCCCATCACCCATGTCTAGTGGTAATTTTTGAATTTCAAGATACTGTTAGAGTTGATTATATAAACAATTATCATATTTTAAAAAAATTATCAAACACAAGCTTCTCTAATTTACGATGAAGTGGAAAAAAAGCTCAACCGCTGAACCAGAAAAAAAAAACCAACCCACTTATATAGGCCCCATCACCTATCTCTAGTGGTAATTATTAAACACAAGCTTCTCTAATTTACGATGAAGTGGAAAAAAAAATTCAATGTGTAGTAGAAGACATAATTTGTTTTGACAAAGGCACTTAATTAGTAATGAAATGGTAAAACAATTTAAGTATCTCTAGTTATTTCATATTTGTGATAAATGGTTCTCAGCGCATATTGAGTTGGAGACTTGGAGCCATTGCATTTCTCTACCAAAACTACGCACCCAAGTAATATGTACTATATCATCCTGTGTGAACAAGAAAATAATTTTTTTCAACAATTAAGACCTACAATGATAAAAAAATCTTATGCGGTGGAGTCCTAAGCTGCAAATGCAGAGGTTCTAGGCTCATGGAAGAGGGAAGGAAAATAGCGATTTAGAATGACTGCCTAAAGATATAGTATTTTATTTTTTGGATGCGTAAATTTCAGTTTTGCTGATAATAAAACCCAAAATGAGTATGTTGTGACAACACTCTTGTGTCACATTAGAAATATACCTTTGCAATTTAATAGCTTTGGCTATTTACAAAAATGAACAGTTAAATTTATTCAAAAATAAAACTCTTATTTATTTATTGAAAACTAAAACTTTGATATCCCCTCTATGTCCAAATTAAAAACTCAAATAAAATATTATGCACTACATATAAAATATCAATATATTTGTTGTATTTACAAAATGATAAAGATAATACTTAGTCTATTGACATCTCTTACAAATAGATATTTATACATAAATATATTTATTTTATATTTATATATATATATATCTGTATTTATATATATATTGATATATAAATATATATATATATATACACACATAACGAGCCAAGCTCGAGCTGGCTCACGAGCCGGCTCGCGAACTTATTCGAGCCGAGTTTAAACGAGCCGAACCGAGCCGAGTATCATTGGGCTCGAGCTCAGCTCGTATTGGGACAAGCTCGAGCCGAGCCGAGCTGAGCTTGGCACGAGCCGAGCCTAAAGTCGAGCCGAGCTGAACTGAGCCGAAAAGCTCGCGAGCCGGCTCAGCTTGTTTACACCCTTAATCACAGCGCTCACCCCAAAATAATTTTTTTAAAAGTCACTTTTATAGCCAATAAAGCTCTCACTAAACATACAACAAAATTTCCGTACTTCTGGACTAAAAAAAATGAGAAAAAGCCGTTTCTTTTATATTAAAGGGGCTTTTATATAAAATCTGCGTCTCAAACACGACTTTACGCTAAAACGGCTATAAAGAAAGCGCCCTTAGTTTTCGATATCTCCTGGGGGACTCAGGGCCCACGGATCAAGGATGAGATCGTGGCACCCAGTGGACACCGTCAAAATTGGACTAATGGGCCCCCAACTGAATCGAAAAAGTTAGTTGGGCACGCACTCCCCCAAACTCTCTCCAAATTTGGCAAAACCAGAAACAGAAAAAGGAATAAAAAAAATAATAAAAAAATCGCTTTTCAAAAGGCCCTCCGTCGAGCTCAGAATCTCCGCATTTCTCGCCCCCGACGATGAGCCCCAAGGCCGGCACCAGCTCCGCCGGCGAAGCCTCCGCCGAGCGCCGGAATTCCAAGCGCCCCAAATGTCCGTTCCTTCCCACCCACCCTCTTTTTCCTTCATTTTTTCCGATTTTTTTCCTCTAGATCTTCGTAGATTACTCGTCATGCTATTATTTTCAAATTTTCTATTTCTTCTGTTTTTTTTTTGGAAAATTCAGGCGCTGTACGAGGGGCAGATTTTAGACTCGGATAGAGGGGAATATATTATGATTTTTCTCATTTTTTTTGTGATATTTTGAAGGAATGAGGGAAAGATGGATTACATTAGGGGAGATTTGGTATTGCATTGTGGCTGTCTTGCTCTTTGTATATTAGATTTTGTAGGATTATGTGGCGTTGGGGCGTGCGTGCTGGTTTGGGGATTGTATATAGCCATGGGGTCAATTATGATGTTGATGTCATTATTGATTGGATAACACTGTTATTAGTAGGTATGGAATTGGATTGGGACTTAGATGATTTTAGTATGTGAATGAATGAGCCATCGAATATTTTATGTAGCTGATGTGCACGTTATACATGGCAGTGTTTTAGTCATTATTAAATAAATAGTGATGTAGTTAGTAGGTAGGAAATTGGTATGCAGATGATTCTTGTATGAGAATGAGTGAGACGTTGAATAGTTTATAGATGATAAGCACGTTATGCACGGACGTGTATAAAACTTGAAGCAAAATTAAATGAATGATGATGTGGAAAATGTTTATTCTTGAAGAGCTGACTCTATGCTTTAGAAGATTTACTTTTGCATGGAGGTGAGCTAGCTGCAATGGAGTGCATAAAATTGGCTATTTTTACTATTTGCATAAGAAAAATTGGATGGTTGTGAATAGGGATAGAAACTCTGTTTGTGTGATGATTTTTAATCGGAAGATGGTACCATCATGCCTTGAATTAGAGGTTTTGTAGTGGTTTCGAAATTGCCAATTTTTACCATCTGTATAATAAACATAGATGGTTGTGTATAAGGATAGAAACTCTGTTTCTGTAGTGATTTTACAATGGAAGAAGGTATTATGATCATGCATAGAATTAAAATTGTTTGTTAGGTGAAAATGGAGGACTTGCTAAAGTTTTTGTTTTAAAAAAATGAATTTTGCGGCAGCTATTGCGTATCAGTTTGGAAACTTTGTTTTACAAGAATAAAACATTTTTATGACAGTATTTAGTTAGTTTGTTATGTTTTTTTGGTTCATTTTTTATTTATAATTTTGTGATTTATTGCATTTACTGTAGATAGAATCCTGTATTGGCATTAAATGTTTTTCATGATGCAATCTCATCAAATGTTTTTTTCCAAGAGAGCTAGAACAAAACAGCCTAGTGTGGAGGCGTAAGATCCATTTACTGACCACAAACTTTTATGGAAACTTTTCCAGATTCTAGGTTTACTCAACAAGAGCTTCCTGCCTGCAAACCAATTCTAACCCCGGGATGGGTAAGCTTAGTATATGGACACTATTAGTCTTTTGAGAATATAGAAATTTAGTTTCTTTTTGTTCTTTTCTCTATTTTGTTGTCTCCTAATATTATGGGTTAATTTAATATCATCAAGTTCTTAATTATGTATGCTTGCAGGTGATTACAACTTTCACACTTGTCGGGATAGTGTTCATCCCTATTGGGCTGGCAACGTTGTTTGCTTCACAGCGAGTAAGACAGTTTCCATCCTCATTTTTTTTCCAGATTATGTTTTAGAGTTCTTCACTCCCTCTATTTAACATTAAATTTCTATTGTAGGACATATTTTCTAATATAGCTTGTCTTGACATGTAGGTGGTAGAAATTGTACATCGGTATGATACAGACTGCATACCTAAAAACTTGCGTGATGACAAGCTTGCTTACATACAAAGTACAAAAACTAACAAGACCTGTATGAGAAGTTTAACAGTAAGCTAATTTGATGACTTAATTATGTTTGAGAAATCCTTTTGAGGAGAACAAAATGTAATTCTTGTCATTCTGCAGGTGCCAAAGCATATGAAGAGTCCTGTATATGTATATTATCAACTTGATAACTTCTATCAGAACCATCGACGGTATGCAGGACTTTGCACGACAGTGATTTTATAATGGTTTATGATAATGTTTGCATTTATTTTATACTTTTTGGCAACAATCATTGGTTTCCAACCTAAATCATATATTGTTATATATGTGGCTACATATCTATTGAACAATCAAATTGTTGGATATCCATTATTTGCAGGTCAGTACCTCCAGAATTGTTTTTTTTTTGCATTATTTTTTGCTTGAAAAAGGGCTTGGCTGGTGCAAGACCATATTTAAGTCAGGTTCAATCAGAACTTATAGCAAGATTACATCAAGTTGTGATAGAACTCTTGAATTTGCTGAACGGATATATATTCAGTATTGGCATTTGTTTTCGTTGTAGCACAAAAAAAAAGTGTAGGCATTTCTTTTTTCCGTGATATGGATGTATTTCATTTTCTTGTTTTTTAACAAAAATGATTTGATATTGTCCGCAAAAGATGTAAAGTTGTATTGAAAAATGAAAGTTGTGAATTACATTTCTAAAAATAATTTATATTTTAATCATCAGATATGTTAAGAGTAGAAGTGACAAGCAATTGCGAAGTAGAGAAAATGAAAATGAAACTAGTACCTGCAACCCTGAAGGCACCACGTCACATGGGTCACCCATTGTTCCTTGTGGTCTTATTGCTTGGAGTTTGTTCAATGACACTTATGGATTTTCGAGGAAGAGCAAATCGCTGGTAGTAAACAAGAAGGGTATAGCTTGGAAGAGTGATCAGGACCATAAATTTGGCAGCGATGTGTACCCCAAGAATTTTCAGAGTGGTGGACTCATTGGGGGTGCTAAACTTAATGCCCACATACCTGTATGTGGAAGATTATTTAACCATCTTCTCTCCCCATCTCTTTAAAGTTCTTGTTGGTTGACTTCTATTTTGACATAATGACTTTTTGCTGACAGTTGAGCGAGCAAGAGGATCTCATAGTTTGGATGCGTACTGCAGCACTTCCAACTTTTAGAAAGCTTTATGGGAAGATAGATGTTGACCTTGAAGCTGGTGAAGAAATAACTGTGAGAATTGAGAACAACTATAACACATACAGTTTTGGAGGCGAGAAGAAATTAGTTCTCTCAACCACGAGTTGGATTGGTGGGAAAAATAATTTTCTTGGTATTGCGTATCTCACAGTTGGTGCATTGTGCCTCTTCCTGGCAATTAGCTTTATAGTTATCTACTTGGTGAGACCCAGGTGAGTAGAGTGCTTATATTGCCCTTCCTTGTGCTGTATATGATTTTACATTGTAATAGGTTTCGATGTATGGTTTCTAGTGGTAAGCTTGGTGACTAAGTTTTGTTTACATGACAATTAGTTTTACCTCGTATATTAAATAATTGACATGTTTTAATGCAGGCCTCTTGGAGATCCTTCCTTTTTGTCTTGGAACAGAAATCCTGCAGGACATTTGAACTAGGACTAGCTGGACCTGCTTAGGTTGTCTTACATATATGGTCGATGGTTCTTAATAGATTTTCCACCCATGTAGCTGTGTAAACACAGACCATATGGATTTGAATATGGATACTGTTGTAGGTGCTGCAGTATGATGCAAAATGGCCTGCATGTTGGAGAGCAATTCTAATTCCTAAAGGATAATCTAGTCTCAGCCATTTTTGGCTGGCAAAATTAATCTTCCATGTTGTGAAGTACAAAGCAAGTACTTGTCTCTGATGACATTGTCTGAGACTCTGAGGACAGTCACTTAGCAATAAGAATTTGATAAATATGATTTTCTTTTTTGGCAACTCTCTCCAAATAGGTGATTGTGTTGTTGCAGAAGAGTGCATATTAGCCAGTTGTGACATACAGTTCAGATACGACATCCCTTGATTCCAAAAGCTGCTTCACCACAATCTCAGCAACTTGTGCATGCCCATGAATGCTAGCAGCTCCCAAAAAAGCATCCCATATCCTATAATCAGGCCTCATAGGTATTTCACTTGTGAAAACCAGTGCTTCTACTAGAAGTTCAGCTCTTCCTAACATGTCCACCATGCAGACATAGTGCTTCATGGCGGGCTCAATCCCAAACTCCGATGGAAAATCGTCTTGCCGATATATCGGTATCGGACACAAACCGATACTATATAGTTTCAGTTTTTAAAAATTTTCTAAATATCGCCGATATATTGGTTTCGGTATTTTTTGAATTAAAAAATAATTTAATTTTTTTAAATTTTTTTTTTTTAAAAAACTTTTTTATTTGTTTTCTATCCTAATATGCATTTTTATGCATATTTTAAAATTTATTCTATGTTTAAATTAGTACAACTCATTTTAGAAGTTAGATTGTGAAAATGTACGATAAAAACTAGTTTTTGACGACCGATATTTTTTTACACAATATCTCCGATATTTCGTCTCTTTGGCCAACCGATATTTTACCGATATCCAATACGACATTCTATGCAAACTTCCCTCTCATAGCCTCATATTTGAACCCCTCATCTACAAGGCGCAACCGGCTGCAAGCTGATAGAACAGCAGCCAATGTCACACCATTGGGAATTGTTCTCTTCCTCATTTGTTCAACGATAGCAATGGCTTCCTCACCATGCCCATGCAGCCCATAACAACTTATGAGTGCGGTCCACGAATAGCCATTTTTTTTTTGCATTTGATCAAATACGCTCTTCGCCATTTTCATGTTCCCACATTTTCCGTACATGTTAATCAATCCATTCCCAACAAACATTTCCCACATTTTTATGTTCCCACATTTTCCAAAGATAATGGCATTTCATGGAAGTACATTCTTTTTTTGGGTAATTAAAATTTTATTAACCAAAAAGTAGCATAGAAATAAAGATAAGAAGAGGAGCATTCATGCAAACTATATAAAACACCTCAAAAGATGAGAAGGAAAAGGAAGAATGCTAAGAAAAATAAAAAAATCCATAGCTATATCTGAAGTAGCAAGATCATCTCCGGGAATCCACTAAAAATGCTAACTTGATCAACAATTGCCTTCATTAAGGATGTGTTTGGTTAGTAGGAAAAGAAAAGAAAAAGTGAGAAAAATCAAAGTCTTTCCTTTTTGAATGTTTAGATAGAGAGAAAAGTGTGACCGCTGAAAATTGGATTTCTCCAAAACCGAGACTACACAAAAATTCTAATTATATAGAAAGAAAATGAGAAAAAAGTCCAAGTCCTTTTTTTTTTAATTTGTCTTTTTTTTTTCTCTCTAACCAAACAGACCATAAAGAATACGGAGAAGATGATATGCCCTCGAAGATTATTTTATTTCTTTCATACTAAATCATAGAAATATAAGCATTTAAAAGCTGATTGAGGAAGAAACATGTATATTTATAACCATCCAATCTCATGCTGAAAATTCCCAACAAATTATTGAATATGACATCTGTAAAGTCCTTGCCAAATCAGTTAGTTGAAATTGCATGCAAAAAAGATGTGATCTCTTGATTCACAGGCTATTGCACAAAAAATGCATCCATTCATTAGAGAGACGCCTCATATTTGAAGATAATCATTAGTCATCAAACCACCTGAAAGGGCGAGAACCAAGATATAAAAGCTTTTTGGATTATGCACTTTTTATACCAGATCAGATCTAAGTACATTCTTGGCCGGCATTTCTCGGAAGCACGCACAGGTGTAGGCGTGATTCCGCATTTGGCATACACGTCGACAAGCGCCGTCAAAAAGATGGCGTCCGACTCGAAGCCGGACTTCACAAGCATCCCATGCATTTGAATAACTTCTCCACGGCTTGAAAAGCCTTGGATGATCGATGCCATGGTGAAAGAATTGGGCTTAAAACCCAGATGCAACATGGTTATAAGCCGAGATAACCACCGTCCAGGTGACGATGTTTCTATGCAGCATTTCGTCGAAGAAGTCTTGCATGACCAGACGGCCAATGTCGCCCTAGAAGAGGATCGGGCTATTGGCCACGAAGACATTTCCATGAAAGCCAGCTTTCACAGCGTGGCCGTGGACGAGGAACTCCGGCGTCGGGCGGTGGAGGTGGATGGCGGCCTTGAGAAGGTAGGGGAAGGTGAAGTTGTCTGGGGTGAAGAGGCTACTGTTCCGTTGGTCAGCATAGAGCTGCATGGCTTTCTTGAACTGGCCACTTTGGACTAGGCCTTGTATGGCTTAGTTGGGGGACTTGGGCTTGTGAATTGTGGAGAATGACAATATTTAGGTGCTTCAATATTGTCCAAATCAACATTCTCCATACATCTTGATACTGGGCACACAAGGAGTATGTAAGGCATCTGAGATTGAGCCATGTTAGTTTAACATCATTAGTATATAATCCTATATGGAAGAAGTTAATATGAGCCCCGGCTCACACGTGCATCGGTGTGTGAAGAGAGACCCGGCAGGCGTTACACCGGAGGGACCGCGGCGCCTTGGTGCGCGCCTAGCGTGTGAGCCTAAGCGTGTACTAATGGGAGTTGTCATCTTGTATTGAGCAAATGATCGATTGGAAACCTTTCTAGTAGGCAAGAGAAGAGAGGAATGAGACACCTTACATTGACCTATGTTAGTGCTCGAGTCAGGCCAATGATTGATTTAAGTCATTTTTGAGGATGAGTTTGATTCACAAGAGTGGTAACTGGTAGCATACTGCCATCGTTCTCTTCACGCCAATTATGCTGCAGAGTCTGCAGTTACAAGAAAGAAATGCAAAACGAGAATGTCATGGTGAGTGTTGCTATGTTAAAGATGACTTGTGTTCATAGCTGAGAGAACTGAAAACTAATGGGTGGGAAGTGGCCACTTCTTGTTGCATTGCTCTGCCTTGCTGCCTTCTTTTTTCTCTTGGTTTCCTTCTTTGATCTCCATGTGAAGCCTACTTTGACAAATGGTGAGCCTGTCCTGGTTCCCCAGCCTGCCGCGACGGAGGCGTTTAGCTTCTTCATTGGAATATTGACCCGACCGGATAATTATGATCGCCGCCATTTTCTCCGACTAGTCTATGGCATCCAAGCCACTCCCATTGCAGAGATACATGTTAAGTTTGTTTTTTGCAACCTTACAAAGGAAGAACAATGGGTGTTTATCGCCCTCGAGATCCTTCGATTTGATGACATTATAATTCTCGACTGGTATGAGAACATGAACTCTGGTAAAATATACACATACTTTGCTCGCTTTCACGGATATTAGCTTGTAACTATGTGATGAAGGCTGATGATGATGTTTACCTTAGGTTGCATCCTTTAGCCACCTCTCCTAGGCACTTACCAAGAACTGATTTGTACTATAGATTTGTTATCCCCTGTACTACCAATAATCCATATGTAGCATATATGTCAGGGATGGGATTCTTGTTGTCCTGGGACCTGGTGGAGTGGATTGGAGAATCCCCCATTCCAAAGAACAACACATTTGGCCCTGAGGATAGGTTGGTTGGACAAGGGCTGAAGATGGGAAACAAGGGAAAAAACAGGTTCTCTGATAAGCCTGCAATGTATGATGATGCCTACACAAATGGGAGGAGTTCACATAAGCTCATACCGGATACTGTTGCAGTTCACCGGCTCAAAAGATGGGAGAGATGGTTAGATGTTCTGTGGTATTTTAATGTGACACAAGGGCTTAAGCCGTCAAAGCTGTATCATATTGACTAAGATTAAAGACATCATGCAGGTTTAGCACCTTAGTATTTAATGTATCTTAATTTTTTTATCACTAGTTTAAATATCCGATGGCATATGTAACTTTTATTTTCGCATTTTGACTGTGTTCTAAATCCTAGTTTGGGAGATAGGGCTTGACCAAAAAATAAAAGGACTGTTAAGTAATTTTTTTCTCTAATTTTGTATTTTAAGAGCAAATCATACTTTCGAAAGATGTTGAAATTGCATCCCAGAATTCAGAATGCTTGTTATTATTCGGTGTGACAAGAAGACAAATCATGAATCTAATTTTCCCAAGAAGTACTTTAGAGACTGCAATGCACCTATTAGTCATAATAATTAGTGTAAAAAAAGAAGCCTCTCAGTCAAAATAATGGCTGTCATGCAATAATACTCATGTGAAATGAATATATTCAATTACATACATTACTTTGTGTTGTTGGATGCAATACAAACTACACACTAGAAACAGAATTTGTAACACCTGGCATGCCAGAGCAGCCAGGTGTATTGCTTCAGCCAGCAGGTGTCTTACCCATGAAGAAGATCACTTTGGGGAAGACGACTGTAGCACTGGTCGGGGGTCATTTTCCAAACAAAGCCAGTGACTTCGAGCCAGTGTTGGCGATCGGCAGCAACGCCGGCGGCGATGAAGAGGATGACCCCGACGACTTCCGGCGCCCCCAGCAGCACCAGCTAGTTTGACGACCCCAGTGACCTCCGGCGGGCGGCAATTCTCGACTATCTCCGGCGGAAGATTTGAAAGGCAAGCAGAGGGGGAAGTCAGGGGGAGGAAAGGAGCAGCCGAGGAGGGCGTCCTCGACCGGCGACGACTGCGATTCCGGGGACTTTGGCGACTCCGACGCCTATGTAACACCTGGCATGCCAGAGCAGCCAGGTGTATTGCTTCAGCCATGGAATGCCAGCTCGCCGATATATCGGCGATATATCGCCGATATATCGGTATCGGACACAAACCGATACTCCGATACCATTAAGTATCGTTTTTGACATTTTTTCCAAATATCGCCGATATATCGGCGATATATCGCCGATATATCGGTTTCGGACCGATATATCGGCCTTTTTTGAAAAAAAAAATTATTTTTTTTAAAAAAAAAATTTTTGAAAAAATTTTTTTTTTTTTTTTTTGGGAAAAAAAAACTTTCATGTTTGTTTTCTATCCTTTTATGCATATTTTGAAATCTATTCTTTGTTTAAATTAGTATAACTCATTTTAGAAGTTAGATTTTGAAAATATATGATAAAAACTAGTTTTTGACGACCGATATTTTTTTACGCAATATCTCCGATATATCTCTGATATTTCGTCTCTTAGGCCGACCGATATTTTACCGATATCCGATACGACATTCCTTGGCTTCAGCCAGCAGGTGTCTTACCCATGAAGAAGATCACTTTGGGGAAGACGACTGTAGCACTGGTCGGGGGTCATTTTCCAAACAAAGCCAGTGACTTCGAGCCAGTGTTGGCGATCGGCAGCAACGCCGGCGGCGATGAAGAGGATGACCCCGACGACTTCCGGCGCCCCCAGCAGCACCAGCTAGTTTGACGACCCCAGTGACCTCCGGCGGGCGGCAATTCTCGACTATCTCCGGCGGAAGATTTGAAAGGCAAGCAGAGGGGGAAGTCAGGGGGAGGAAAGGAGCAGCCGAGGAGGGCGTCCTCGACCGGCGACGACTGCGATTCCGGGGACTTTGGCGACTCCGGCGGCTTCAACGACCTTCGGTGGGCGGCGAACCGGCGTCGGCTTGCATGTGAGGTAGGATCCCATACCTCACTCACAAAGCTTAGATCTTTTTGAGTTCTTCGTCAAGGGAGGTGGCGAGGACGGCAGTACGGGGCTGTGGCGGCACCGGAGGGGGGTCGATTCAACCTCCGCCAGGCCGCCGGCCGCGGTGGAAGGAGAAAGGCAGCAGCTTTTTGCTGCTGCCATTTCCTCTTCCCCTCCCTAGTTCCGGCCGAACCATGGCCTGGCCATGGCGGAGGAGATGGAGGAGATGAGGTCGGCCAGCTGGGGCGGTGGCGGCCGACGACGGCGGCGGTGTCGGCCGCCACCCAGGCAGGAGCAGACGACCGGTTCGGTCGTCTTCCTGGGGAAGACGACCGGTTCGGTCCAGACATTTCCGGACTGAACCACCAAACCGAACCGAACCCGGTTCGGTAATATTTAACCAAACCCGGTCCGGTTCATGGTTAGACCGAACCCGGTTCAATAAATAAACCGGTTCAGGCAGACCGAACCCGGTTCGGTCCAATTATTATTGAACCGGTTCAATAATAAACCCGGTTCAATTTTATACAGTCGGTGGACATGCACCGTCAGTTAAAAATGCCTCAACTGACGGTCAAGCTTGACCGTCTGTGTATTTCGGTGCAGTTTGGTACATGCAGAGCCAGTTTGGTACATAGGCTCCTGTTATTGATTTTGGGCTCTTTAATAAATAATTTGATGCCCAAACTGCTGTGTTATTGGTATATGTTTGATGTTATCGTACAATGGACATTTGTCCCTAATTGTTATGCTGATTGATAGCAAAGGATCTTAATGATAAGGAAAACCCGACTAATAAACCTAGATGGTTTAGAGACATAATCATTTTATGGAAAATAATAAAATGATGACTTGAGGGCTGAACTTGAGGGTTGGGAAGAACCTAATCAAGATAAAGACTAAAATGCCCTTGGGATTGGGAGTCTGTGTATGAGTGTGAGTGACTTCCGATCAAGCGACCGAATGACTATTAAGTCAAAGGTCAGGCTATCTGTTGAGCTACTAAGCCAACAGTTGTGAATGGTATGTGATAGTTCCATACTAGTAATACTGTGATACCTATTAAGGATCACAAGGAATAGATGGGAGTGGTGTTGCATCTTCCGACTGATGGAAGCTCTGCCGTCTGTATCTCTCTATGGATTTTAGAGAGCATTCACATCTTCCGACTGGTGGAAGCTCTGTGTTATGGTACCTAATAAGGACCATCGTCTATTGGCCAGGCTTAAGCTGTTATATCTCTCTATGGATTTTAGAGGGAACAATGATATGATATTTTGGCCCATCTTTCTATGGATTTTAGAAAGCCTTTCTATGGATTTTAGAAAGAGTATTACATACTTTATTGGCCAGGCTTAAGCTGTTACCTCTTCTCTATGGATTTTAGAGAGAGCGTGCTTATTCTCGAAGGGGGTTTAGTGGTGTACAGTGATGCTTCTGGAAAAGGCTTAGGTTGTGTACTCATGCAGCATGGCAAAGTTGTGGCTTATGGCTCAAGACAACTAAAGCCACATGAGAGGAACTATCCAACACATGACCTAGAGCTAGCTGCAGTGGTGTTTGCATTGAAGTTATGGAGGCACTATCTTTATGGTGTGCAGTTTGAAGTCTTCACAGATCATCAAAGCTTGAAGTACATTTTCTCTCAGAGAGATCTAAAATTGAGGCAAAGGCGTTGGCTTGAGTATATTAAGGATTATGACTTCTCTATAGCTTACCACCCTGGCAAAGCTAATGTGGTGGCAGATGCACTTAGTAGAAAGTCAGAAAACCTTGCTGCCTTTATGATGATCAAAGAATGGGAATTGCTAGAATCTATGGCAAGCCTACACATAGAGCCATCATCCAAAGGAGGGAAGTCTTTTATGGCCAACTTTGTGGTACAATCTGGAATTGTTGAGAAGATTATTGTAGCGCAAGCCACGGATCCAGAAGTCCAGAATTTACTCAAAAGGACAGGTTCGGTTAGAGGAGTTGATGGGGGTATTCGATTCAACGGTCGATTAGTAGTCCCAGCTGTCTCAGAACTGCGCAGAGAATTATTAAATGAAGCTCATCATTCCAAGTATACCATCCATCCAGGTGGAACAAAGATGTTCAAAGATTTGAAGCGTAACTTCTGGTGGGATGGAATGAAGAAGGATATTGGCCAGTTTGTAGCCAGATGTCTCACTTGTCAACAAGTTAAAGCAGAACACCAGCGACCTGGAGGACTTTTGCAGCCACTAGAGATTCCGCAATGGAAGTGGGAGCATATCACCATGGATTTTGTAGTAGGCTTACCTCCTACCCAGAAGAAGCATAATGCTATTTGGGTGATAGTAGATCGGCTGACCAAGTCTGCACACTTCTTACCAATTCGGTGGAAGCAGGCTCCGGAAAGTTTGACTCAACTCTATATCCGAGAAATTGTAAGATTGCATGGTGCCCCTCTCTCCATAGTGTCTGATAGGGATCCTAGATTCCCTTCACGCTATTGGAAGAGTATACAAGATGCTTTGGGCACTGCACTCAATTTCAGCACAGCATATCACCCTCAGTCTGATGGACAATCAGAAAGGACGATTCAGACCTTGGAGGACATGCTTAGAGCATGTGTGTTGGATTGGAAAGGTAATTGGGATGACCATTTACCCTTAATTGAATTTGCCTACAACAACAGCTATCAATCCAGTATTGAGATGGCTCCATATGAAGCTCTCTATGGACGTCCCTGTAGATCTCCGACCTGTTGGAATGAAGTCGGTGAGAAAGTTATGATCAAGTCAGAGATGCTTCAGCTGTGCGCTGACAAGGTGAAATTCATTCGAGAAAAGCTTCGGTTGGCTCAGGAGCGACAGAAACACTATGCAAACAGAAGGCGTAGAGATCTTGAGTTTGAGACTGGTGACCATGTATTCTTGAAGGTCTCACCCACACGTGGAGTTTTGCGTTTTGGAAAGAAAGGAAAATTAAGTCCTCGGTTTGTAGGTCCTTTTGAAATCCTGGAACGGATTGGTAACTCAGCTTATCGACTTGCTTTGCCTCCTAATTTGGATCAGGTACATAATGTGTTTCATGTCTCGCAGTTGAGAAAATATTGTCGGGATGATGCACATGTGGTTGACTATTCCATGCTGGAACTAAAACCTGACTTGACCTATGAAGTAAAACCGATCAAGATTAAGGATCGAAGAAATCAGGTACTAAGGAATAGAGTGATTCCATTAGTCTTGGTCCAGTGGTGCAATGATAAGTTCGAGGAAAATACTTGGGAGACAGAAGAAGAAATGCAACGTGCCTACCCAGAGTTGTTTGAAGAATCTACCTGAATTTTGAGGACAAAATTCTTTTAAGGAGGGAAGAATGTAACACCTGGCATGCCAGAGCAGCCAGGTGTATTGCTTCAGCCAGCAGGTGTCTTACCCATGAAGAAGATCACTTTGGGGAAGACGACTGTAGCACTGGTCGGGGGTCATTTTCCAAACAAAGCCAGTGACTTCGAGCCAGTGTTGGCGATCGGCAGCAACGCCGGCGGCGATGAAGAGGATGACCCCGACGACTTCCGGCGCCCCCAGCAGCACCAGCTAGTTTGACGACCCCAGTGACCTCCGGCGGGCGGCAATTCTCGACTATCTCCGGCGGAAGATTTGAAAGGCAAGCAGAGGGGGAAGTCAGGGGGAGGAAAGGAGCAGCCGAGGAGGGCGTCCTCGACCGGCGACGACTGCGATTCCGGGGACTTTGGCGACTCCGGCGGCTTCAACGACCTTCGGTGGGCGGCGAACCGGCGTCGGCTTGCATGTGAGGTAGGATCCCATACCTCACTCACAAAGCTTAGATCTTTTTGAGTTCTTCGTCAAGGGAGGTGGCGAGGACGGCAGTACGGGGCTGTGGCGGCACCGGAGGGGGGTCGATTCAACCTCCGCCAGGCCGCCGGCCGCGGTGGAAGGAGAAAGGCAGCAACTTTTTGCTGCTGCCATTTCCTCTTCCCCTCCCTAGTTCCGGCCGAACCATGGCCTGGCCATGGCGGAGGAGATGGAGGAGATGAGGTCGGCCAGCTGGGGCGGTGGCGGCCGACGACGGCGGCGGTGTCGGCCGCCACCCAGGCAGGAGCAGACGACCGGTTCGGTCGTCTTCCTGGGGAAGACGACCGGTTCGGTCCAGACATTTCCGGACTGAACCACCAAACCGAACCGAACCCGGTTCGGTAATATTTAACCAAACCCGGTCCGGTTCATGGTTAGACCGAACCCAGTTCAATAAATAAACCGGTTCAGGCAGACCGAACCCGGTTCGGTCCAGTTATAATTGAACCGGTTCAATAATAAACCCGGTTCAATTTTATACAGTCGGTGGACATGCACCGTCAGTTAAAAATGCCTCAACTGACGGTCAAGCTTGACCGTCTGTGTATTTCGGTGCAGTTTGGTACATGCAGAGCCAGTTTGGTACATAGGCTCCTGTTATTGATTTTGGGCTCTTTAATAAATAATTTGATGCCCAAACTGCTGTGTTATTGGTATATGTTTGATGTTATCGTACAATGGACATTTGTCCCTAATTGTTATGCTGATTGATAGCAAAGGATCTTAATGATAAGGAAAACCCGACTAATAAACCTAGATGGTTTAGAGACATAATCATTTTATGGAAAATAATAAAATGATGACTTGAGGGCTGAACTTGAGGGTTGGGAAGAACCTAATCAAGATAAAGACTAAAATGCCCTTGGGATTGGGAGTCTGTGTATGAGTGTGAGTGACTTCCGATCAAGCGACCGAATGACTATTAAGTCAAAGGTCAGGCTATCTGTTGAGCTACTAAGCCAACAGTTGTGAATGGTATGTGATAGTTCCATACTAGTAATACTGTGATACCTATTAAGGATCACAAGGAATAGATGGGAGTGGTGTTGCATCTTCCGACTGATGGAAGCTCTGCCGTCTGTATCTCTCTATGGATTTTAGAGAGCATTCACATCTTCCGACTGGTGGAAGCTCTGTGTTATGGTACCTAATAAGGACCATCGTCTATTGGCCAGGCTTAAGCTGTTATATCTCTCTATGGATTTTAGAGGGAACAATGATATGATATTTTGGCCCATCTTTCTATGGATTTTAGAAAGCCTTTCTATGGATTTTAGAAAGAGTATTACATACTTTATTGGCCAGGCTTAAGCTGTTACCTCTTCTCTATGGATTTTAGAGAGAGCGTGCTTATTCTCTATGGATTTTAGAGAGAGCTATACATCCTGAGCCTTAGTTGCCAGGTGGTTTACTGTGCACAACCTTGGAGACGTTAGCATCCTAGAAGGCTGCGTTTCCCGACCCACATCGAGTCTAGGAGCTGATGTGGAGCCAGACCCTTCCGACGGTCATACCTTCTAAGGTAAGGAATGGGCGAGGCAGTCACCCTTGAGAAATTCGGGGCGTGCCGTGATTACCGGTATTAACCGGAATGATAGTCACGGTGTTTTCGTGCTGTCTGTCATGTAGGTATGACATTCGGTGAGTCTGTCTATGGGACAAAGACGTAATGATTGAACTTGAACATGGGAAGCAATAAAAGACTTGCTTGAAAGATTAATAAAAGATTCAAGTGGAATCCTGTAATAGGTTGCATAATATGTTAATGCAAATCCTAATTTGATGTGATGATGACTGTGTTATGGTATCCCACTGAGTATTTTTATACTCAGCATCCTTATGTGATGTAGGTGCTGCTGTGGAAGAGTGACTTCACGTGGCACTTGGGAGCCTGGTGGTGAGGACGTTCCGATTTCGTAGTATATCTCCTGCTACAGGTTTGTCCTAGAGTTGTATTAAGGCGCGAGCGCCGACTGTTTCTAGTTTATTTTGAGATGGATGACAGACTTGCACTTAGAGGACTTGCTTTAGTTTAATCGACTTTGCATCTTGTATTAATATATGTATATATGGTTTTGTATCCATATTTGTGAACCCCAGTTATCACGGCCTAGATGCTTAGTCGAAAATTTTTCATCGAAAGATTTATCGCTTAGAGGAACAATCCTCGAGTTTTTCGCTACCACTCTGATTTAAAAAATGGTTTCTAAAACCCGGGCCGTGACAGAATTTCTATTTTCAATGTTGTAGAACACACTTTCATTCTAAGAATAGAGCATGGTCCAAGAGTATCAAGAATTCTGACAAGGTACTATAAGAGGATCCATAGGTTGTGAACTATCTCTGTCACACATATCGGCTTTTATCTTTATGACCTCTTCTTCCTGTTTGCAACAGAAGCGCTCTATTAGCATTTTTCAGTTGTACGTAAACAATTCATAGAAGTATAGCAGAGTACAAGTGCTTTTGTATTACAAAACATTGCAGAGGAAGCTTGAGGATATAAATAAAATTGGTTATGAAGACTTTAATCAGTGTGAGACATTGGGGAGATGAGACAAACCTTAGCCAGGTTTCTGAAGAAGGTTGTGGTGTAATTCCCTGTTGGGAAAAAAGCTTCCAATAAATCTGCTAAAATGAGCTGAGGTTGCGAGACCCCGCCATCAAACCAATCTTCACAATCGCATCGTTTCAGTTCATTAAAAAAATGCATTGATCAGTAATGTATGTATATGGAGATCACTCCTGAACCATGCATGATACATAACTGAAACAACTTACCCAAGGAACTGGGGCTCCTCATTCTTTTATCATATCTCCAGAGGCTCTGATTCGTCAGAAAAGCAAAGCAAGAGTGATCATCTATGCTGATGTTGTCGAGGAAGGACGAAAGTGTATATGTGGACGGATCAGCAGCGTATGTTTCATCAATCAACACATCCACTGTCTAAGATGCAATGATATGACATAAGAAAATTTTCCTTAACGGAGTGGTTCCCAAGTCTATAGACTGTTTAATTGATTTCACCAATAACTCAATGAGTGCTTATTTACTAACTAGGTTGTATGATTTGGCAGATGCAGATTACAATTCCTAAAGTAAAAATCAAAAAGATCTTCATACGAAAACAGTAGCAGTGTAGTACTAAATCAGTGTTTCTTACGCATAAAATGGCATGGAAATCATCAATATCCTCAGGCAATGAGGTGTTGTAGGTGTTTTTGCTAATAATATCATCAATGTTCTCCCCCCCTGCATCTACAACAAACTGCAGTGGCAATAAGTAAATTAAACAAACCTTCTAGCCAAGAACTCTCGTGAGAATTAGTGCTAAGTCTATTTACCTTTAATTTGTAAGGATCTTTTGTAAATGACCATACATTCTGACAAAAAGAAGCATAAGAGGTTCAGTCATGGGGAGTTTGCACATGATCAGTAACTAAGAGCAACTTCCTCCAAGTAAAACTGGAAAAATGGCACCAGTAGGAGAGGGTAATCTAGCTGCCTCACTTACATCAGTATACTGCAGCCATGCCACCACTGGTTTGAAGGATGCAGTTCTGTCTGCGGCTGAGTTCTTTAAGCACAAGTAGTTGGCTTTCACCTGTGTCAAAACAGAAGTAATATGAGAAAACATATTCAAGATCCAGAAAAGTTAGAGCTATTGACGGAGTGACTCAACTGCATCAAAAACTTGATTGGCTCTTCCTTCGGCATTCATGAAGGCCCCCAAATATTTGATCCACTCTACTCTCTAAATGCCAGACAAACAAGTCAGATGCAAGTAAGGCCACATATTACCATATATGCTTTCGTCATCTCATTTGGAAAAATATTAAATGCATATTAATATAGTGTAATCAATTGGACATTGATACATGTAAAGTTAAGATATAATTAACTAGAAAGGCATATGATAGTAGATATGGGCAAGGAAGCTAATTGAAGTCACTGCCACATAGTCCCATATATGCTTTGTTGATCTCAATTTGAAAATGTTACAATATATATTAACTTAGTAAATTGGTGTTTGTCAAGTTAAACTACGATGAAGTAGAAAAGCATATAATGTTAGATGTGGGAAAGGAAGCTAGAAATTGACTACCAAGATGTTAACACTTTCAAATGGAGGAGAAAAGTGTGAAGGGAATAGAGACTCAATTAATAAGCCATAACAAGAGATGTAGAGATAGATGAACCATATTATACTTCAAAATGGCAGGTAGAGACAGATGAACCATATTATACTTCCAAATGGCAGGTTATAGAAAGAAAGGAATAGATAAGCTGACGATAGTGATTTGTTTTGATCACACTGGAGTTTGTTACATTTAACCTGCAAGGGAGCATCTTCCTTAGAAGGTAAGAAAGTAGCAAAGTTGCATGCTTGATCTCCATCTGTGCTGGTTATGAACTGGGCATTGAACTGAGAGAGCTGCGCCAAATCAGTCTTATTCACCATGACAATGTTCCCATCTGAATAAGACTTCAACACACATTGTGAGGTGATTGAGTCAGATGTTATCCCCTTCAAGCTCTGCACCATACCCAGAAGCTGCAAATTTCCAAATGACAATGTGACCCTCAGGACTCTTGGTTTATTGGCTAGCTTCTTCCTTTTTTGTTCATACTGTCAGTGAGATTGGAGAGAATTCTTACCTCAAGGAATGAAGCTGCAGTGACCAAAAGCAGAAAGGGACTAATCAGAGACATGGCTAGATGAGAAGTTACCAAAAATGTCCTACACTCCTACTTTTATATTAATGGAAAAAAATTTAAATAACCTGGAAAATCTGTGGCATCCACAGACATGTTCATGAGAGGAACTACAAAAGATTTGATTCTTCCTGTGCAGTACTTAGTCCTTGCTGCCATCTTTGAGTTGTTCTATATTTTGGTATGTATTTTGTGCCAAAATTTTAAAAAAAGTCATTATACACATTCAAAAGGTCAAATTAGCAATTGGGCACAACTGGAACAAGTTTTAGGAGGGAAGACAAAGTGCACCTGGATGAGAAGGTAGCTCTTGCCATCTCCTCCATTTTTGATGACTTTGAAGGTCTGACCATAATATATATGAAAGTATTCAGCATCTTCCACCTTGGAGATGTTGCCAGGAGGAGGAGGAGTTGGAGCCTTGGGGGATGCAGAACTTGCTGGTGTTGTGGCATGGAGAAGCCAGAGAATGAAGTAGAAGCAGAGAGGGAAAGCCATGGAAAGTCAGTGAGCTAACATGATTCTGATGGTTCATGAGCATGAATAATATGATTGCAAAATTGTGTTGGATTGTTTTTTTGTCTATTTTTTTGAAAAATATCTGTTCTTGGCAGAGCCCGTGACTTCGGCTTTTGTCCTTCTGTAGATGGGGTGGCTTCACATTCTGTTTTTATCATCTGTTTGCTGACTTTATGTTCTTTTAATAATTGGGTTCATGTGCTTGGCAATGAGCATTAGGAAAATACAAATACTACTAGTAAATGCTCTCTCTCTCTCTCTCTCCTAATATCTTTGCTGGTTTGATTAAAATAGGGACATAAAAGTGACTTGCTAGTTGCTACTATGAAGACAAGAAAGGAAACTAGAAACTTGTTTAGATGTAAGTTTACATGGCCTTTGATCAGTGAGCTCCATCCGCTACCAACATTTTAACAAAGAGGTGTTCACGTGATCCCAATTAAATCATTGGCAATATGACTTGTAGCAATAAATGAAAACTTTTTTACCATATCATAATACATGTTCATATCAGATTCTAAGATGCTTGCTATTAGAAATATAATTGTAGGAATTTTAATCTTCAAGTGCAGGTCTCTTCATTTCTACTTGAATCTTTTGGTATACATTTCAACTTGATTTGAAACACTGGCCTATTACATTTTGAACTCTTCTCATATTTTCTTGTTGTACTTGCACTATGTTTTCCATCTTCATAAATGAAATAGCTCCTCGGCAGTCCGAATTGCTGCCGCCAGCGTCTCCTCTGGCCCCTCGTGCGCCACATCGACGATCCCCATCCGCACCACCTCCTCCATCCTGATCTTGGCCGCCCGCATTGCCACTGCCCGCCGCGCTGCCGGGCTTGGTAGCTTGGCCCGGAGCAGACCCACAAACGACTCCGGTAAGTGGAGGCCGATGTCGAGCTCACTCATGTAAAGCACGCCGCGGTCGCCCCTCATTTGAACATAGTCGTGGCAGAGCAATTCACAGTGATCTCTCAAATCGAAATCAAGAACACAGCGATGCACGACCCATGCATCAAATTCAATGACTCACCAAACAATCTTAAGCAGGAGACACAATGTATGTTCTAAACAGTAGGAAAAGTAGCAAAGATCTAACAAGAGAAGACTACCAAAGAAACCCAAAAGACATCAATTTCTACACTAATAAAAAACAATACTTTTGACGAAGCTCGCCGCTGATCAGACTTTGACGATGGAAGCAGCAAAAACCCACCAATTCAAACCAATAACGCAGCACAATGTCGTCCTCCAGAAGCAAGAAACTCTAACCAACCACCACCAAGAAAACAATACTAAATCTAAAATCTTTCTGCCACAAATCACTTTGAGCTATCTCCAAAACCACCAAATAATCCAAATCCAAAAAGTCAAATTCACAAACCAAATTACAGATAATTCTCCATTACCGCAAATGCAGGGAAGCCAGCCTCTGGTGTGCCTGGCCAAATGCCGGACCCAGACTTAGCGCGTCCTCACACTCCTTCACAGCCTCCAACAACTGCCTGAAAACTGTCCGTGTCTCTCTCCGTGAGTGACAGAATTTTATATCTGTTTAGCCATCAAAGCGAACGGACAGACACAGATATCCGGATGTCGTTTACACCTCTACCATCAAGGAGACGACCTGTTCTGGTCACCTCTGCTTACGCTATGGGTGGGCGACTGTCACGACGGCCATTGTAGTGACGCCGCTATCTGGCTAGCACCCTACTCCCTTTTCCTCCTTTTCTCCACTAACTTGGTCTGCTCGTAGTTTGGGCGGATTTGGGGGAAGGAGCACGAAATGATAATAGTAGAAAGCTGTTGCCTTTGCGTCCTTTAGTGGTGCCGTCGTCGCCACCATGGGCAGAATACAATTAAAAACACAAAATCATGAAAGTTGACGAGGCAGGCACGATATCCGACCTCTACACGCGTTGGGGCTAGATTCGCCGCTAGCAGGAAGTCTTTAAATGTCGTCGGAGGCAACTTCCTCCTGCCGGTGCATCATCGCCGTCATCGCAGCCAGCCGCCGACATCGCCTGAGTGTTCATCTCCTTCCTCTATCTCTCTACTTTTTTTTTAATTGTTCATGAGCTCTCTCTTTCCCTTTTTAATACCAAGAACTGAGGGCTCTGAGAGATGCCTGCTCCAATACCAGGTGTTACACCTAGGATGACCCGCATGGTCGGATCTTGATCCTATGGCTTGTGGTGTTCCTGTAAATGTTGACATGCGTGAGCAAGAGTGCATATTACGTTTTAGTGTTGCATGCTATGTCACCCAAAGCTTCTCCCATCGTAGCTAATGGGAAAATAGTAGGATAGTCTCGAATATGGACAATAATATTTAGTTTTTTATTTCTTGTTTTTTGATGAAATCTAGTTTTTGATTTCGAATGTAGACAATTAAACTAGTTTCAATTCTATGTTTTCCCCGCATGCATTGGCACGCCATGATGTCCAGCCGCAGCCAGTTTGGCTCCATTAACATGGAGCCAAAGCAAAGCACCGGAATCCGACCCTTTTTTCACTTTCCGCAAGCTGTACCCTTTATTCTTCTCCTCTCCACCCCTCTTTTTATCTGTCCATGTTATCAAACAGATGCTTGGATTACTTGGACAGACTGACCGTTGATCTCCTCGTCATTTCTAGGATTCACATGTTTTATTTAAGATACTAACAAAAGCAAGACGTACATATAGGCATGATGGCTATGAGAGACCATCAGATGCATTGCCTCCATCGTCCTTGTCTTGTGCATGCATGGAAGAGGACGAGAAAGATGAAACATGAATTATGGGTGCAAGTCATAGCTAGCTATGTTATAACATGTACTCCTAACATAGTATTTTAGAACGGAGGGAGTAATTTTCTTCTCTGGATTTCATGAGTCTGGGTGGGTATATTTGACAAATTTAGCTTCTTTTTACCCTGGGATGAAAGGCCCCTCATGAATGGCAATGGGTTGTAACTTTTAATCGTATCCATTTGATGGATTCTTAGCTCTTCAGACTTTTGTTTGATATACAGAAAGGACTATTTATTGCCATGCAACTTACTTTTTTTTTTGGCATCAATGCAACTTACTTAAATAATGAAAATTTTGTTTTTTGGGAAAACTACCAAATCCATCCATAAATGTGTCCTCATTAGAAAACCAAACTGAACTGATTTTAGTTCATTTTTGTTTTCTAATGAGGACACATACTTTTGGACGGAGAGAGTAGTTTTAATGAATATTATCCATTCTAAAGGAAGGAAAGAGAGTTTTAATTCCCAAAGAAGTGTTTTGACAAGCCATACAGGCCAGAACACCTCTTTGGGAATTAAAAACCTTTCTCCTTCAGATTGTCTAATATTTATTAAAATATTTTTTTGGCAATTTACTCTTTTTTAATATCAAATGGGTCAATGATGTACTGTCAGTCGGAAATGCAATTTGTTAGCTCTTCTTCTTGGCGTTTCTGCTAAAAAGTTCGTAAGATACCTCATAGTTAACTCGGATAACTTGCATCATCAAATAATTATCATATTCATAAATCGTGGTACATATCTTCACTTTCATAGAGTTATTTTTTGGCACTAGTTTTTGTAGTACTATTTGCCTCTCTTCCTTATATTAATTAAAATAATTTTTCTTTCAAAATATTTGATTCCTTTAAATCTATAGATCTTGAACTTGATACTTTTTATTTCCATGTTTTGAAACTTCGACATTTTATATGCTACTATCTAATGTTTTGGAATTAATTTGAACTCGAATCAAAGTTGATCAACATTATATCAGTTTTATCCTGTCATTTACTTGTTCAAGTCACTAAAACAACATATATTGCAATGGACAATGATAACCCTACATCAGATTTCCTATTGCAACTCATGCAGTGTGAATAGTTAGTTATCTTCATCAATGTGCATGTGACAAATTTTATAATTCTCCTTTTTGAAGGATTAGTAAGCATATATTATGCAGAACATTAACTGCATGCTTAGTGTCTGTATGTATAAGATAACCAAATTTCCCCAAAGCTTGAGCTGTTAGGAAACGAAAATCTTTATTATATATTTTATATTCTAACATCCTCCCTTACATGCAAGTGTCTACCAAGCGCAGTACGTGGAACATAATTGGGATACTAAAACTCAAGACCTGAAGCTCTGAATACCAAATTTTTCCAAAGCTCGAACTATTAGGAAAAGGAAATCTTTGTTGTATCTTTTATATTCTAACAGTTTGACAATCCAAAATATAATTATATCTCACAAATTAAAGCAGATACATTCACATTGAACAAATTTGAGATGTTACATTTATAAATACAATTTCATGCATTGCTACTAACTATAAAGAAATCTACACCTTTCCTGTATATTCGTACAGTTAGAAAATGACCTCTAGTATGAGAATGATAATAAATTCAATTTGCTCCTGTTGTGTGACTACCATAAGGTTATATAACCTATGCACAGTTGAACAGCATACTCCATTTTACATTGGTCATCTTCCATGAGTTTCTCTTGTATTTGCAATCATATTCTAATTCAGACATATTCTATTACCACTGGTAAAACCACTCATGAATCCTATGTGTCGAGATCTCAGTAAAAGAGCAGATACAGTAAAAACACTGCTCATTGTCCCATTAATCAGCCAAGACCCCACTAACCTTGGCCTGAAAAAGAACCTTCTACTCATTAACTTGTCTCTAGCAAATGCCTTGAACCTGCCAAAAAAGGAGCCTGATCTTCCTCTTTCTTTTATGGGCATTTTCAATCTGGGCAACACCAAATCATGATCAATATTGATCTGATTCAAATGCACACAAACTTTTCTAGGGGTTTCAATCTGATGGAAAAAGGTGTCAGGCAGCCCAATATTTGAGACAAATAGTCCATGGTTAACCTCAATTTTCTCATAGTTTGTCATAATTTGGCAAGTTCCATCTGGGTCATCATTTATGAATCCCAGAGAGTAATTATCATTTGTTGGTAACTCGGAAGAATTGGGCTCGTTCCCTTCATTGAAGTTATTGAAGCAGTCATGTTCATGGATTACTGCAGTTTCAAGTCTTGGTCATTAAATGAAGAAAGTACATCGAGAGACAAAAATATTAAAGAAAAAGAGGAGATGATGGTGCACACCTTTAGGTGCTGAATCCCACTTCCTTTGAAAATCTGAGATGCTTTCCAGTGCCACAGTTTTGTGTTCTTCTAGTGAGCCCTACCGGCCATTTATCAATTCAGTTTTTTTTTTATGTAATCACACTCCAGTGATTTAAAACAAAAGCAAGGGATCAGGAAGATATCAAACTAATATTTAGAAATCAGGTAGCTACCTAATTAATTTAGAAAAATCCCTTAACCGATTTCACACTAATGTGGAGATAGTGAAGAATAAATTTGTTGATACAACAGTATCATGAACACTACCTAAATGCTTAATTTTGAAACAATCCAGTACTGGATTACTTTTCATTCTCTCTCTACCTGATAAGAAAGTTTTGCTAAAAACAAGGAGAAAAATAGGAAAATAAACTACATACTGATAAAAGATATTAAAGGATATTAATTATCTAAAGCTACCTCTTCATAAAATTTGTCTGAGAATTTCACTCCTCGTAGGTTCTCAACCATCTTTTCTCTTTTGATCTCCTCCTCCAATGCAGTTATCTCGATAAACCTTGTTTCATCCTTATGTTCATTCATCAATGGTACAAAACCATCAATAGAAGACTGATTGTTTCCTGTCCAGATATTCTTATAATTAGATGGACCAGCTACTTCTTGAGAAGCAGAAGTCACTGAGAGGATTTCTTGCAAAATGTCCCCTTCCTTCTCATTTCTTCCTGGTGTAATTTTGCAATCCGGGAAATCAAAATCAAGGAAGTCTTCCATTTCCAATGAGGGCACTGAGAGCCGGTGCTGCAATCGGGCACACTCTAGTGAAATGTCTACCTGTTAAGATCAAATAGAAAAACCCTTAACTTTTCTGCATCTTTCATTATAAATTGTAAAACACTTCTAAAATTTTTTGATGCTGCTAATCATGTGCGTGTCTCGTTAGTATGCGCTCCGATTTCATTTGTCAGGGCGCTGTGATTCATCGCATTTCGATCTGACGATGTGCATTATTGCAAAGGCATGCCAGTTTGAATCACCCGCTTGCCCTTTGATTGGATATCAATCCAACGGTTCATAGTGCCTCGATGCACCAATGCGATGAGCCAGCACACATGCTAACTTTTTCCTTGTGGTTATATTTAATTAACAAAACTGTCTGGAATGTTATTTTGTGAAATGCAAAAATATTACCTTAGATGGGGGATAGGGAAAGCTTCCGTTGCTTGGCAACATTGGGCTTGTGAAGCCTACTGTATCTTCTGTTAGGTACTGCATCCATTTGCCATCAATGGGGACTGCAGAACTGCTGTTGAAACAGGCACCTTGAACCATGTTTGATGCACATCCTTCTCCTGGAAGAAGATAACAACTGCTCTCCAGATCTTGTCCTCTTGCCTCATGAGAGGTGAACTCCATGGTAGATGATGAATGATCATTTGGTAACCACTGACAACCTTCATCGAATTGGGCACCACAGGGTTCTACAATTTTAGGACCCAACCCACTCTTCTTAAACACCCGACATAAGGCATAAGCGTCCTACAAGGATAACTATAGACAAATTAGTTACAACATAAACTTTAGGAGGGCACTTAATTAGAATTTTCAGTACTACCAAAGACTACTTTACTAATTGACATAGTAACATACTTGCGCTACCATTACATTACTAGATAACATATATAACTAATTAGTAATATAAATTACATTCACTTTTATTTTATTTAGTAACATCACTTCCGGTGGATCGCAGAGTGTTGCTGTTCATTGCAAACTAAGGTAGGGAATATTCTAGATCGACCAAAATTTGCCATACAAATTTTGATGGTATAGATTATTTCTTATCCTTTATATTTTTACTAAGGTGGCACAAGGACATAATTGTTAAGAGTTCCGTTCGTAAGCGCCACGGCTCATGTGCATGGGGGCACGGCCATCCGATGGTTTTCACACATTAATTCAGGGCGGGTTTTGAATCACCTTGCTGACGTTATTGATCGTAGCACATATTTACTTTTCCTAATAATTAAGCTAACCTTTCTTTTGCATGAAAAACATGTACGCTTGTCCGATGATCGATAAAACCAAAAAGATTACCTAAATAATTAGCAGTGATTTGAAAGGCAAAAAAAGGCCAGGAATGTGTGAGATTGCACCTGTAAACCGGTATTAATTTCACATTCTTTCTCATCAAGACGGTATTCATGCATGACCCAGTCAGTTCGGGAGCCATGAGGTGCCCGGCCTCTATAGTAAACTAGGGTTTTCTTCGTTCCCACGCACCGCATCTGCGAGTTCACTCGTCTATCTTTTCCTGTAGCCTTCCAATACCCTGCTTGTGTTGCCCTGTTAGTCCTCGAACCATTTGGGTATTTCCTATCCCTTGGGCTGTAGAAGTACCACTCCAAATCTTTGCTTGGCAAGAACGATTTCTCTGTCACAACCCATTTCATTACTACAAGTTAACAACTTTGCAATGATCAAACTTATTAATGGTGATTGTGAAATATTATTATATTACCTTATGAAAGCATCAAATTCTTGATGTTTTGTGATGCTTTCAAATCATTTGGAGGCAGTCAAACATCCTTTGCTGAAGTTTTTTATTTAATCACTCAAGATATATTTATAGCTCTTTAAAGAAAAGGTGCACATGTAACCCATGATCATGTCAAGTAAAGCATAGATATGTAGTAGAAGCTGGATGTTGGGTTATGATGAGAACTTTTTAGATCTTTGGAGCAAATCAGTTTAGATGTACAGCGGAAAAGACAAGTGGGACGAAAAAGAAATGTATCTTGTGAGTAAAGATAAACAAAGTTCGATGCAATAAGGAAGCTTTTTTGTCTTGCTGACTTCTAAAACCACTTTGGTCATATTGAAGACTGTCAAAGAGAGCAAGAGATGCTATATTATTATATATCAGCTAACAGTACACATTCAAGACCAACATTTCTTCAAGCTATATATCCAAAAAGTGACATGAAGTTTTAATTGTCAACATATTGAAATGTATCAAATGAGACAATAAAATATAAGTTGTAAGCAAAGATCATCAATATATGAAAAATATAAAAATAGATGTGATAAGGGGGGCAAATTTCCCTTGCTGTTATGTCTCTACTTTTGGCTATGAAGAGTTCCAAAGGCTACAAGTAGCACTACATTGAAAACCAATTATCCATGAAGTATTGTATTGCTTCAACATAGCAATTTAACTGATCGTTCAATCATCATCGTAATGAAGAATAGAAATATATGTTACCTTACTAGCTAGAGTTGGAAAATTGATGAAAATTATACCTGGCAAGTCCCAGGGTTCATACTTGTAGAGATCAACTTCAGGGATGATTTCGAGCTCGATCTTACGCCCATTGATCTTCCTCTTGAGGTAGTAAGCCACCAATTCCTCATCAGTTGGATGAAACCGGAATCCGGGAGGTAATGTCATAGGTGCCATTTCTTCCTCAAAAGCCTTCTCCTTCAATTAGTTCCAATTGGAAGTATTCTTCAATCTAAAAGCGACTAATGCAACAGGGAAGACCAGCTGCCTAGGAGTATCACCAACTGCACACTTCTGTCAAAACATGCACACTCCTGCAACAATTCAAGCACAACAACATACCATGAGATGACATGATTATTATGATAAGCACTCTATAGAGCTACTTCAATTCAGATAAACCATGACCATAGAAGATCAATTTAAGTGAAAAAGATGAAGAAAGAGACCTTCAAAGGAAGGAGGGAGGATGGTCTGAGAGAATGAAGAGGAGAAGGTGAAAAGAGAGGAATAGAATTGTTGTTGGCTGGGTTTATGAAGGGAGAGAGGAGACAAAAAGAAAGGGAGAGGGTTGCCAGCCCCCTCCTTTCTCTTTTTCTCCCATATTTTTTTTTATATCAGAATATTTTTCTTTATTTGCCCCCATTGCATGGAGAATGTGCATGATTCTTGTTATCGTTCACATTAAGCTCTAATTGCATGCACATTATACATGCTTATGATCTACATGTCGCGATCTCATTGGCTTTTTTCTACGGCTAAAAGCGTGCAGACGTGGTATGGGGCCTACTTTTGGCACGTGCGGAGGAAAGCAACATTGGGCTGCCCTTTTGCCTTCATATCAATCCATCTTTAGGTGCTTTTCTCCTTTATGAGTTCATTCTCCCCTACCAATTCAATAATTATAATTTATGAAGATATTCAAATAGAAAACAAAAATATCATTTTAGTACCTATAATGCTATAATCAACAACTCATGAACTGAAAGCTTTGTTTTTTGGTTAACATTAATTAACCGAAGAATCTATGCATACAACCGAAAGAGCATATCTGTGGTGTACCGACATCAAGGATTCCACAGGAACAGTTCATATGATTGAAGCAACATATGCTCACATGGATCTTTAGAATGCCAAATCAGGATCATCACTCTTGTCAATTGCAATGGTGAAGGAATACAAAACAAGCCAATAAGATTTATAAGAATGAAGCTGAAAAGGGTCTTGGTGTCATTGATTCTAGCTCAGAGGCATTCACTTACAAGTGAGATCAAATGGAGTTTCTATCCTTTTTACCCAATTTGGGTAGCATCAAGGAACAGGGACCAAGGAGGAGGAATAATGGGAAAGCTGGTGGACCCATCTCACTTTTCTCAGGCCCACAGGATGGAGGTCCAAAGATCAGGGCCCACTTCTATGATGCCAATTAGATGTGTTCATGTGCAGGCTGCAGGCTGCAGGCTGCAGCAGTGCAGGGGTGACAGCTGTGGGGGCTTCTGCCTCTACCTCAATGAGTCATCTTCTTTTCAGGAGTGTTTTACCCTATTTCAGGTCAATATTGCAAAAATACTCAAAGTACATGCACATTTTAGCACATAATTCCCAAAGTTAACATTCTAGTCTTTGAACACCGAAACATTTCAGCCGTAAATCATCCATATTACATGACCATTGATCTAATGTAAAGAGCACCTGTTTGTTGAAGCGCGTAGAGTACATGCGCGTGCACCATTGATCTTGATGACTTGAACGTCATTAATATTGAGTCATTTACTTGAACGTCGGTATGATACTCCCTCTGTCTTGTTTACTGAAGCTCGTCTGGATTTGAAAAACAGACGGGTCCAATTTTGCATGGCTGGGATTGTTCTCTCAAGACCCAAAACACACGGAGGAGGAGAAGGAAGACAAACTTTGTTTTTTTAATAGGGCCTTAGAATCCGACAAATTTCACTCAATTTTGGAGAACTTATTAGGTGCCCTTGCTTAACACCAACGCCCGAATGACACGTTTCACAAGAATGACTGCCACGTTAGCACTCAGGCCACGTGTCATTCAGCAATTCGCATTCCGCACTATATTTCCTTCTATTCATTTAAATATACAACTCAATATTTAAATGACTTCTATTGGGGATGGATGTAGCTCAGATGGTAGAAAAAAAATGACTTCTATTTATTTTGTAATGCAGACGAGCTTCATTAGACGGAGGGCGTACTTCATTTTGGGCTTCCGTGGACTTGTTTCCAATATACAAGCCCAGCCCATGACACAAATGGCATGCATGGTTCTCCAGCCCACAATCCAAGCCCAACATGCATTGGGCTCCTCTCGTATTCACCAGTTTTAAAGAAGACAGGCTTCCTCGACCAGGGAGCCGGCGGCGGCCATGGAAGCTCCGGCGAGAAGGTCGGCGGTGTTTACCACTATCCATGCCCCGACGGCGCCTTCGCCGCACTGGCTGCCCACCTCTACTTCAAGGCCGTCTCTCTTCCCGTCTCCTTCTTCCCCAATACCGTCCACGACCCCATCAGGTCCCATCCAATCGTCTCTCCTCCTTCGCTCATAGCCTTCCATCTCCATGCCCAACTCCCTCCAAGTTTTCATTTTTAAGCGCTTTGTCCATTCTTTTTGTATGTGGAATGTTTAACTTTGAGGATGGTTTGTTATACAGTGTAGAGCAGTTGCCTTTGGGAGAAGCTGATGAAGTTTACCTGCTGGACTATGCGGGGCCTTCAGGCTTTGTCAGGGAACTGTCTTCCAAAGTCAAGAGGTTTGATGGCTGTTTCTTCTTTGATTTATAAAGCATTGTCTGCTGAGATGTTTTTTGCAAAAAACACGTGTTTGCTTGTTTTATATTGTTCCATAGAATGTGATTCTGTTTGCATGAGTCAGTGATTATTTTGTGTAATTTTTATAGAGGTTTTCCTGTTGAGATGTTTCACTCTCTTCCCCGCTGTGTCTGGATTCGCAAAAAAATTGTCCAATATTAATTGTCCTACTTCATGTTTTTTTCTTTTCATAGTAATTAGTGGATGGACTAAAAAGGTTGATGAGTTGGCTTGCTGAAATATCACATTTTTCCAAATGTGGACAACTACTGTGGGACAGTGGAAGTAATTCTGTTTGCATGAGTCAGTAATTATTTCTGTGTAATTATTATATTTGTAAAGTGGTTTTGCCCGTTTCAAAAATTTTCAGCTCTGCTTACTTCTTGTCTGTCAGGGTGATTATCTTAGACCATCACAAAACTGCAATGGAGATGCTATGTGGTAATGGTGCATGGAACAAAAATGTGATAAAGGTTTTGAATATGGATAGGAGTGGAGCTACAATTTCATTCGATTATTTCAGAAGTATGTTCAATACTGATTTTAACTAGTAAGAATGACACTGAAGGGATAATGCTAGCACAGGAGCTGATCTATTGCTGGAAAATGATCTTGAATAGGCCGGCCGCCTGTTTAAATATATCGAAGATGGTGATCTTTGGAGATGGGAGCTTCCAGATAGCAAAGCTTTTAGTAGTGGGCTGAAAGATTTGAGTTTTGAGTTTAATGTCCGGCAAAACCCAAATTTATTTGAGCAGGTGAATTCTCTCTCCTTAATCTCGGTTTATGGTTCGGATAGGGATATGTGCATGTAAAATGCTTCAAACATATAACTGTCAGTTCGTAGATAGTCTTTGAAATTATTTTTTTTAGGTGAAAGAGGAAAGAAAGCAATTTAGCCTTCCGTAGGACAAATCTCTCATAAGTTATTTGTTAAGTGAATGTAACACCAGGCCACCTTGAAGCCAGGTGTATAGCAGTTGAAACACCTGGCCACCTTGAAGGCCAGGTGTATGCAAGGGTTTAACACCTGGCCATTTTGAAAGCCAGGTGTTTGGGGGGGGGGGGGCTGCTGGTTATAAAAGGGAGATGAGAGGGAGAGAAGGGGAGAAACAGAGGGAGTTGAGAGGGTAGAGGAAGGGGAGCCGGGCCACTGCCGGCGACGACGCACCGGCAAGAGAAGGTTGGCTCGGACAACATTCCGACGACCTCTGGCGAGTGGCGAATCGAGCCCAAACGCGTGTAAAGGTTGGATCTCGTACCCTTTCATCGGTATTATAGTGTTTTTGTTTGCTTTGATTGTACTTTTTGTCGATGGAGGAGACGACGGCTGGTACTTTCTGCCAATGGAGGCGACGACGGCGCATACTTTCCGTTGATGGAGGCGACGAGTGGCAGTGATTCAGAACTATGGCCATGAGTTCCATAGTCGGAGCATGTTGGGTCTGAAGGCAAATAAGGGTAAGCTACCATGCTTCGAAGTGAGAGTGTGAGTGGGGTACCACATGAGCATATTCCCACGGCCATAAAGGGCCTTTGTTCCACGCAGCTGGAAGGGGTAGTGGTTATCCTGAATACAGCTGGGACCACTTAGCTCCGTCATTGAAAACTATGTGACATAACTATGATGATCATATGTGAATCAGCTATTATAGTGCAGAGATTTGATTGGTACTATCTATTGACTTTTTATTACTGATGATTGTATTACGATATCCCACTGAGTATGTTTATACTCAGCATCCGCTCCTGATGCAGGTTCTTTAGTAGAAAACTATCTTCGCGTAGCTTCTGGTGGTAGACAATCAAGAGTGAGGATGATTTGACGGCTTCAAAGTAGGCACCAGTCTCCTTTCTTTTCTAGTGTATTTTCTTCATGTACAGACTTGTACACGAAGGACTTGCAAAAGTTTAATCGACTCTGCATCGTAATAATTATCTTTCAAGATATTTATGAACCCCAGTTATCAGTTATCACGGCCTAGATGCTTAGTCAAAAATTTTTAACTAATGATTTATCGCATAGAGGAATAATCCTCTTATTTTCCGCTACTACTCTGATTTAAAAATAGTTTTAAAAATACGGGCCGTGAAAGTGAAATCACTATTTGTTTTTTTTTTACAAAATCACTATTTTTAATGGTTCTATAAGATGACTGAGTGTCAAACTTTGATGAATTTAAATCCTATTATATTGTGTTGTATAACATTTTTTCTTATTCTTTTTTTTTGCATTGCTCTAGTTCTTCATTGTATATACATTTTCCTAACAAAATTGTTTTTTTTATTAAACAGCTTTTGCCAGTGGATTCTCAGTCTCTAATTAGACAAGGAAATATGAGTTTATCACATAAACAAAAGCTAATAAATGAAGTTCTTGAGCAGTCGTATGAAATTGCTCTTGGAGACGGAACATTTGGCAATTGCTTGGTAAGCATATTTGGTCTTCTATTTGTCTGTAATTAGTGTTGTTTTGGAAGTATAGATTGAATCTTTTTGTATGACGTTTCTTCTCCTTTTTGGTTGAGTTAGGGATCGGACATTGCAGAACCATTTTTTTACCTAGAAAAGTTATTCTTTTTCCCATGAAAATTAGGATTTCCAGGGATACATTGAAAGCCAAGTTTCCAATCGTAAGATGGTAAGGGGTTCTATAAAATTTACTGGAAGAACCATCGGAGTTACTAATTTTTTCTATAAATATTAGGAGATGTACTAAAGCAAGGAGGGAGGCAATTTTCGACCTAATGTATGGGTCCAACATCTGTAAGTGAGGTGTGATTTAAAAAATAAAGAGAATTTTGTCTGAACTATTGAAGAGAGAAGACGATTCTTGATACGATTCCACCGACTTAACAATTTCCCTATAGAAGAAAGAAGGTGAACCAGTAATTCATAAAAATATGAAACAAAACATTGGTATCATCGTTGTGATCAGTTCATATGTCTTAACCCAGTTCATTGGTATCAGTTATATGGTTTGTTATACAGTGTAGAGCAGTTTATTGGATTTAAAACGATAGTACAAAATCTATACAAAAAAACATAGTGGCAAGTTTTATGCCAAAATGGCTTTCCTGAGTCCCTGACCCAACCTTCTAACGATGGACACGGAACATACCATAGATTAAATTTGAAATGAAAGATCATGTTATTAGAATCAAACATATTATCCTTACAGTCAAAATGGGAAAACTTCTACCAGAATTTACTGTTGATTACATAATAACATGAGTCTCACAGAAAAGTGGAGCCCATCGTAACTTAAATTGTTTTCTATCATGGAGCTTCGCAAGATTGATGAAGTATCCATCTTCCCAAGTTTACTCGTGTGAGAGTTCCAAGAGAATTATGCACCAGGCACATCACACGCCATTGGATTGCGATCTAACGTAACTCATGTTATTGGGGTGGGCGGGTCATTCAAAGCCTGCCCTTTCCCTGCTTTGAAGCCCGCCCTCTGCCTGATCTAAATCAGGCAGCTGAAATGCACCAAGCGCATGCCTGTCTGTGTATGCCGGGTGGATATAACGGGACTCTTATATTATTGGTGCAGAGCTCATAGGAAGGGTCACAATGGGAGAAAGAAATGGCTTCTTCCTGCCAGTAGTCTGAACAAATTGGGTGTCAACCAGCGCAGCAATTACCAAAAACAACCAATAACTCAATAATTTGGTCCGAGTTCTATCAGTAGAGACAAGATCTAAGCCCACCAAAATAATCATAATTAATATATCTCTACAAAAATAATGAAGACGCTCATTTTCTTGCTCTTCAAGTGAATTTGCTCGTTGTTTCAAAGTTTGGATGGACTAGCTCCATCACATTGTAAAACCAGCTCAGAGCTGATTTAATTTTGTTCAATATCTGATTTAACTATCTACCGCAGGCTGTCGGTGCAGATTCTATCTCAGAGATGGAGTGAGCTTGGCAACCAATTAGCTAATAAGAGTTGGAATTTGAATTTTAGGTAAAAATGGAACCTTCGTGCTTCTTTAACTTCAGTGATCTTGTCATTTAGGGTGTTTGATCTTGCATATTTTGGTCTTGATTAAAGGATTGATAGTGAAAAGTAAGACATTGTGGATAGCAGAATCATTGCTAGTAGATTTCTGGGAAGCCAATATGTAGCTTATAATGCATCCTACACATCATAGTCATTTGCTGCCAATCAGAGTTTTTAACTTACAAAAACTAGACTATTGTTGACAGGGGCATAGGAGCTGTCGTCTACAGGGTACCTGAGCTTGAAAACAACCACTTACTGAAAATAAGCCTCAGGAGCATGGACACAGAAGACACCACAACCATTTCACAGGTCATATAAACTTGATGTCATTTGCTGCCAATCAGAGTTTTTAACTTACAAAAACTAGGCTATTGTTGACAGGGGCATAGGAGCTGTCGTCTACAGGGTACCTGAGCTTGAAAACAACCACTTACTGAAAATAAGCCTCAGGTGCATGGACACAGAAGACACCACAACCATTTCACAGGTCATATAAACTTGACCTCAGTTTTGACTTTAACATATTATGGGTTTGACGTTGGCAGAAGTACTAATTAAACAGTGGGTTCATTTTGTCGGCATATGGAGGAGGTGGCCATAGAAATGCCAGCTCCTTCATGTTAAAACTCTTCCGAGTTGGAAAAGTGGAAGGTTGACGTCAATTCATCAGATTAGTGAAAACTGCAGCTTGAAAATTTCAGTTCTTTTTGGGACTTCGTTTCTGATGACCAACATTCCTTAATACTGAGAGAGAGAGAGAGGACCAACTAGTAGGAACACATTTCCATGTGTAAAGCAAGTCCTCACGTATTGCATGGTGTTGATTCCGATCACTCTATGGCTTATTATGAGTTCATAACTCATCATTATATGGAAATTACTCCTTTTCCTGATTTTTTAATAATCAACTCAGGTAATATAACAAGAGAGAATTGCTTTATAGTTTACATATAGAATTTGCTTGCTGAAAGAATCCAATTGAAGGTGCAGAATGTTGTGTGTTTGTCTATTTATCTTCATGGCCCCAGGCAACTTCTTTGTAACTTGACAGTCGAGACCAATTTCTAGTGGGATAGTGTGAATCTACTTGGCTTTAGAGCTGTCTCATCGTTCACTGTGGAAAGAGACACAGCAATCTACATCATAGTAGAAGATGTGCAGGAAGACTCAAGTCTTTCTAGTGGAAAGCAATTCAATTAGATATCTAGTTGGATGTAGATATGCCTCACCACCGTTGAATGGAAAGAGAAGACAGTCTACATCAACGTAGAAGACGCGCAGGAAGACTCAAGTCTTTCTAGTGGAAAGCAATTCAATTAGATATCTAGTTGGATATTTCAGGTCAATATTACAAAAATATTCAAAGTACATACACATTTTAGCACATAATTCCCACAGTTAACATTCTAGTCTTTTCCCAAAGTGAACATTCTTTGAACACCGAAACATTTCAGCCGTAAATCATCCATAATACATGCGCGTGCACCATTGATCTAGTAAAGAGCATCTGTTTGTTGAAGCGTGTAGAGTATATGCATGCGCACCATTGATCTTGATGATCGACAACTCCTATTAAAGGACATTATCCTAGAGGCAGACCTCAGAGTCTTCCTTGAACACACAATAGCAGTGTCATGTGTTTGAACTTTGAATATCATGTCCAAACCTGAACATTAGGTATTTTGGGGCCTAAACGTTGGAGATTGAGAATTTTACCAATATTGAGTCATTGACTTGAACGTGGGTATAATACTCCCTCTGTCTACTGAAGCTCGTCTGGATTTGAAAAAAAGACGGGTCCAATATTGCATGGCTGGTATTGCTCTCTGAAAACCAAAAACACACGGAAGAGAAGGAAGACAAACTTTGTTTTTTTAATAGGGGCCTTAGAATCCAACAAATTTCACTCAATTTTGGAGAACTTATTAGGTGCCCGCTGAACACCAACGACCGAATGACACGTTTCAAAAGAATGACTGCCACGATAGCACTCAGGCCCACGTGTCATTCAGCAATTCGCATTCCGCACTATATTTCTATTCATTTGAATATCGTACAACTCAATATACTTCTATTGGGGATGTAGCTCAGATGGTAGAAAAGAAAAAAAATGACTTCTATTCATTTTTGTAATGCAGACGAGCTTCATTAGACGGAGGGCGTACTTCATTTTGGGCTTCATGGACTTGTTTCCAATATACAAGCCCAGCCCATGACACAAATGGCATGCATGGCTCTCCAGTCCACAATCCAAGCCCAACATGCATTGGGTTTCTCTCGTATTCACCAGTTTTAAAGAAGACAGGCTTCCTCGACCAGGGAGCCGGCGGCGGCCATGGAAGCTCCGGCAAGAAGGTCGGCTGTGCTGTACCACTATCCATGCCCAGATGGCGCCTTGGCCGCACTGGCTGCCCACCTCTACTTCAAGGCCGTCTCTGTTCCCTTCTTCTTCCCCTATACCATCTACGAGACTACGACCACATCAGGTCCCATCCAATCGTCTCTCCTCCTTCACTCATAGCCTTCCATCTCCATGCCCAACACCCTCCAGGTTTTCATTTTTAAGCGCTTTGTCCATTCTTTTGGAATGTGGAATGTGTAACTTTGAGGATTGTTTGTTATACAGTGTAGAGCAGTTGCCTTTGGGAGAAGCTGATGAAGTTTACCTGCTGGACTATGCGGGGCCTTCAGGCTTTGTCAGGGAACTGTCTTCCAAAGTCAAGATGTTCGATGTCTGTATCTTCTTTGATTTACAAAGCATTGTCTGCTGTGATGTTTTTTTGCAAAAAAAAACAGGTGTCCCATATTAGCTGTCCTACTTCACGTTTTTCTTTTCATAATAGTTAATGGATGGACTAAAAAGGTTGTTGAGTTGGCTTGCTTAATTATCACTTTTTTTCCAAATGCGGACAACTACTACAGGACAGTGGTAGTGTTTGCTTGTTTTATATTGTTCCACCAGAATGTGATTCTGTTTGCATGAGTCAGTGATTATTTTTGTGTAATTTTTATTTATAGAGATTTTCCTGCTGAGATGTTTCACTCTGCCCCTCATTGTCTGGATTTGCAAAAAAATGTCCAAAATTAATTGTCCTACTTCATGTTTTTTTCTTTTCATAATAAGTACTGGACGGACTAAAAAGGTTGATGAGTTGGCTTGCTGAAATATCACATTTTTCCAAATGTGGACAACTACTGTGGGACTGAGGAAGTAATTCTGTTTGCATGAGTCGGTGATTATTTCTGTGTAATTATATTTGTAAAGTGGTTGTGCCAATGCCGAATCGGGATTTTGGTAAAATATTGGTCGACCAAAGAGACGTAATATCGGAGATATTGTGTAAAAAATATCGATAGTCAAAAACTAGTTTTTACTATATATTTTCACAATCTAACTTCTAAAATGAGTTATATTAATTTAGATAAAGTATAGATTTTAAAATATGCATAAAAATGTATATTAGGATGGAAAACAAACGAGAAAGTTATTTTTTTCCTTTATTTTTCTAACGTTTTTCTTTTTTAAAATGGCGATATATCGGTCTGAAACCGATATATTAGATATTTTGAATTTTTTGAAAAAATGATACCGGTCGGTATCGTTGTATCGGATGGGGCCTGATACCGATATATCTAGGGGTGTTCTCGGATAGCCGTGTCCGCGGGGCTGGCTGCGTCCGAGGTGTCCATGTCCCCGCTGAGGAGGAGATGTTCGAGGACCAAGGCCACGACCACGGCCAAGGCTCCTCGGACAGCCGTCTGTCCGAGGTCCGAGGAGGAGGGGCGGCGGGGTGGAGGAGGGGGGGCCGTCGCGGAGGAGGAGGAGACGCGGGGGGAGGAGGAGGAAGGAGGGGCCACGCCGCGCCGCGCTACAAAAAGCTTGCTTTTTGCAGGACGGTGAGGTGGGGGGGGAGGGGGGGCGGTTGCGGAGGAGGGGCGGCGGGGTGGAGGAGGAGGAAGGAGGAGCCGCCCCTGCAAAAAAGCAGGGCGGCGGGGTGGGGGGGAGGAGGGGGGGCTGTCGCGGAGGAGGAGACGCAGGGGGAGGAGGGGGGTGGTCGCGGACTCGCGAAGGAGGAGGGACGGCACCGTGACGGGGGGAGGGGTGGAGGGGGCGGGGATGGAGGAGGAGGGAGCGAGGGGCGGCGGGTGGAGGAGAAGGGAGAAGGAAAAGGGGGTGGGAGTTGTGTCCGTGTCCGTGTATGCCGGACACACGGACACGGACACGGACAAAGAACTTGCGGACAAACTGTACACGGACGCGGACAACTTCTGTTCGAGTTTTGTCCGGTCCATGAACAACCCTAGATATATCGGCGAGCCGGCATTCCATAGTTGTGCCTATATAGATGAAATGCCAGCTCCTTCATGTTAAACTCTTCCGAGTTTGAAGGCTGATGTCAATTCATCTGCTTAGTGAAAACTACAACTTGAAATTTTCAGTTCTTTTGGGGACTTTGTTTATGTTGACCAACCTTCAAGGAATTCTGTATCGGCGATATATCGATACGGACAAATATTGTTTTTTCAAATTATTTACAATATCGCCGAACCGATATATTTCCATTTTTGGAAATCTATGATTTGTCTAAATTAGTATAACTCATTTTAGAAGTTAGATTGTAAAAATATATGGAAACAACTAGTTTTCGACCACCGATGTTTTTTTACAAATATCTCCAATATATCTCTAATATTTTGTCTCTTAGGCCGACCTATATCCGATATGGAATTTCTTGCCAACCTTCCTTAATAATGAGAGACAGAGAGAGGACCAACTAGTAGGAACACATTTCCATGTGTAAAGCAAATCCTCATGTATTGCATGGTGTTGATTCCGATCACTGTATGGCTTATTATGAGTTCATATCTCATCATAATATGGAAATTACTCTTTTCCTGATTTTTTTTAATTTTGAACTGTCAGTTAATTTAACAAGAGAGAATTCACTTTATAGTTTACATATAGAATTTGCTTGCTGAAAGAATCCAATTGAAAGTGCAGAATGTTGTGTGTTTGTCCATTTATCTTCGTGGGCCCAGGCAACTTCTTTGTAACTTGACAGTCGAGACCAATTTCTAATGGATAGAGTGAATCTACTTGGCTAAGCACTTCAATTAGATATCTAGTTGGCTGTAGATATGCCTCACCACCGTTGAATGTGCCTCACCACCGTTGAATGGAAAGTGAAGACAGTCTACATCAACGTAGAAGACGCGCAGGAAGACTCAAGTCTTTCTGGTGGAATTCTCCTAGTGCGCGCATGTGGAACCCGCATGAGACTCAAAACTTGGGCATATAAAAACCCAAGGGTCATGTCTTGTTCTCCTCACTATGTTTTTGTTGGTGCCTTTGATTTGGATTCCCTTCAAAATTTTCATTGAGATCAAATCCCCACTACCCTACCCAATGGATCTTCAGACACATCGGCATGAGTACTGGCGTTGGCTGCACCCTCTACAACTCCTCATCGCCATCTCCTACTGCATGATGCCCGCCATGGTTGAAGCTGCACATCTGAGCAATGAAACAGACCGGCAAGCTCTGCTGGCATTCAAGGACCAGATAAGCAATGACCCTTATAAGTTCTTGAATTCATGGAATGATTCTATCCATTTTTGCAGTTGGCAAGGAGTCTCCTGTGGGCGCCGGCACCGGCGAGTCACCGCTCTCAACCTCAGCACCCTTGACCTTGAGGGCCATATCTCACCCCACCTCGGTAACCTCTCTTTCCTTAGGTACATCACTCTACCTAACAACAGCTTTCATGGAGAGATCCCACGAGAAATGGGTCGTCTCTCTCATCTAAAACTTCTGGATCTAAGTTACAACTCATTGGACGGAGCCATTCCTGCTAGCCTCTCCAACTGTTCCCAGCTCATTTCCGTCCGGCTCACCCACAACAAGCTTGTGGGGGAACTTCCACCGGAGCTTGGCCTTCTGTCCAAGCTAACTGTCCTTTTTCTTGGTATCAACAATTTGAAAGGTGTCTTCCCGACCTTACTGGCGAACCTCTCTTCTCTTGACCGTGTTTCCCTAGCATTGAACAATTTTCAAGGGGCGATCCCGGAAGAGGTTGGAAAAATATCTGGCTTAGTTGCTCTTCTCTTGGGTGGCAACAATTTCATGGGCAAACTCCCTCGTGCAATTTACAATCTCTCTAACATGGAGACACTAGCAGTCGAGAACAACCAATTAAGTGGAAGCCTTTCTCCTCACATAAGACACTTCTTTCCAAACCTTCACATTCTTAGTGTGGGGCAAAACAGTTTTACTGGGAGTATACCTAATTCCTTGTCTAATGCTACTCACCTTGAACTTCTTGCCTTCAATCACAATCATTTTCATGGACCCATCACCATTGATTTTGGAAAGTTACAAAATTTGTTTGAAGTTTCTTTTGCTGATAATGAACTCGGGACCGAAGGAAATGATGACCTGCACTTTATCAACGCATTGACTAATTGCAGCAGGCTTCAAAGACTTCAGATAGCCAACAACAAACTCAAAGGACCATTGCCTGCCTCCATTGTCAACCTCTCTAGTAATCTTATTTTTTTATCACTTGGGAGTAATCAGATTTATGGAAGAATTCCGTCGGGAATTGGGAACTTGTTAAGTTTGGAAAATTTTGGTTTCTATTCTAACTTTCTTAGAGGTCCTCTTCCGGATGGTATTGGGAAACTTGGGCATTTAGGAGAAATCAGTGTCGATGATAACAATCTGTCAGGGGAAATTCCAGCTTCCCTAGGCAACCTCTCCCAGTTGGTCATAGCATATTTGGAGACAAATCAGTTCGAAGGAAGGGTACCCCCAAGCCTTGGAAATTGCTCAAGTCTGCAAAGCCTTGTTCTTTTCGACAACAACCTTAATGGTGAGATTCCGAGCCACCTATTTAAGCTCACATCAGTTACTGAGCTCTATTTGTCGAGTAACTTGTTAAGCGGCAAATTGCCATTGGAGATTGGGCAACTTCGAAGTATGAATACGTTAGATCTTTCTGACAACGAATTATCAGGTGAAATTCCTAAAGAACTTGGAAAGTGCTGGAGCCTTGTTTATCTCAACTTGTCTCACAACTCTTTTATAGGAAGCATCCCATTGACTTTGGGAGACTTGAGAGCCGCCGAAGGAATGGACTTTTCAAACAATAATTTGTCCGGCATGATACCTACATATTTTGAGGAATTTCCTTTCTTGCAATTGTTAAATTTGTCTTTCAATGACCTTGTGGGAGAAGTGCCTAATCAGGGTCCATTTCAAAATGCAAGCGTGATATCAGTGCTAGGAAATAGTAGGCTTTGTGGAGGAATCCTTGAGCTGCATTTGTCGTCATGCCAAGAACATGGTAGAAAAAGTCACAAAAGAACTTCGTTGCTCAGAGTAATGCTACCGTTGACTGTCGGGGCATGCATTTTATTCTTTGCTTGTTGTCTGATTGGGTGGTACTGGAGGAAAAGACCAAGAAATAAACAACCTCCACTTGCATCCTTAAAGGAGCAGTACCTGAAAGTCACCTACATGGACCTCCATCGAGCAACAAATGGGTTCTCTAATGCAAACTTGGTTGGTTCTGGAAGTTTTGGTTATGTATTTAAAGGAACTTCAGATTCTTATCAAATGGATATTGTTGTCAAAGTGTTGAGGACTGAATATACAAATCATAAGGGCTTTACAGCTGAATGCGATGCATTGAAGAAGATTCGCCATCGAAATATTGTCAAGATATTGACTTCTTGCTCAAGTCTTGATCTTCAAGGTAAGGAGTTCAAAGCTTTGGTGTTTAAATATATGCCAAATGGGAATTTGGAGTCATGGCTTTATCCACATGTTGATCAAGATTTATATCTTAGCTTTAACAAAAGGTTAGATGTGGCCATTGACATCGCTCATGCATTAGATTACCTTCATAACCATTGTGAGACTCCCATTGTGCATTGTGACTTGAAGCCAGGCAATATTCTTCTTGACGAGGACATGGTAGCTCATGTGAGCGATTTTGGCCTGGCCAAAATTCTATTAAACACATGTCATGATTCCTCTCTGACGTCCATGTTAAAGGGCTCTGTTGGCTATATTCCTCCAGGTACATATCCCTTCACGTGCTAGTTATTTTCGAATTATCATAATGTAACTACAAGATAAACATAGTAGTATATCAGTAGAAAGTTATTACATTGATTTATTAGGAATCTAATTTGAATTGAAACAAATGACAGAATATGGTACGGGACACAAGGTTACTCCCCAGGGAGATGTTTACAGTTATGGAATCCTTCTGTTAGAGTTGTTCATGGGGAAAAGGCCGACCGATGAAATGTTTAATGATGGTGTCAACATCTCAAAGCATGCGCAAATGACATTTCAAGAAAGATTGTTGGAGACTGTGGACCCAAGATTGCTCTTACAAGAAAACATCTATGATAATGTTGAATTTCAAAACTGCTTGTTGTCAATCGTTAAGATTGGAACTGCGTGCGCAGTGGAAGTTCCACAAGATAGAAAAAATATAAGTACTGTATGTCTTGAATTACAAGTGATAAGAGAAGCATATCACAAGGGCATAGTTAGGCAGAGAGTGCCTATTGAATGAAGGCAGATAAAACTAGAGTTGTGTATATGAATAAAGATTGTATCATACATTTACCTAGTCACATTAATTTGTACTCTAGCTTTGTTTTCATGTATTGAAGTTGCAAAGTTATATTGTAGACTTGCCGTCTCTTGTGTCCTAACTGAATAGTAGAGGCGGGAGACGAGGGACTCGCCTTGCTTGAACATGCCCTCCCCTAAATAGCTTCAGCTTCTGTGCTATCACTCCCATATCTACCTTCGTTGTCTTCAACCTCTCACTTTCTGGTTCTCTCCCGGCTTCTTCCTATTTTCTTATCCTTATCGGACATCTAGTCTAAACCATGGTTTTAAAAACTGGACCAGACTAGCCGGTTCGTCCTAGTCCGACCGGAGCCGAGCCCTTTCTCGGTCCGGGTCGACCGGGTCAATTCAACTTGGCCGACTGGTCCGGTCCGGGTTCACCCCCCCTCCGTCGAGCCCTCTGGTGCCCCCCCTGTTCTCCCCGAGCCCCGCCCCCACCCCCGGAGCCGGCCATCGAGCAAGAGGGGGGCCTCGTTGACCCCCCACCCCCAGTGTCCGATGTCGAGCGCCGGCGCGGTGAGAACAGGAGTAGGGCCCCGACGCCGCCCCTGTCTCCCATCGAGGGTTGATGATGCCACCCCCTCCTCCCCCTCCCCCCCACCACCGTGTCGCCGAGCCCGAGCCCCTGCACCGGCCATCGAGCCCGGTGCATTGAGAACAGGAGTGGGGCTCTGGCGCTGCCCGCCGTTTCGCCGAGCCCGAACCCCCCCCTCTTTTGCTGACGTCAGCAATCGGGTTGACCCCCGGTTGGACCCACCCGGTAAGTATTCCGGGTCAATGTTTTTTTTTTAAAAGTAGGTGCTCCCTCCACTCAACAAAACCTGGCTGCATTTGAAATCAGTTGAATTTGAGCCCTTATGACCTATTTTTTTATTTATTTGGGTAAATTGTAGATAGCCCCTCACGATTTATAACCATAAAGCACTTAACCCTAATTTATTGGCACAACCCCCACATTACCCGTTTGCCCTAACCTTTTCTAACAAAAACTTATGATGCCATCAAGTTCAATTTTTTTGACAACTTTACCCTTATATAATTAGATCATATAGCCCCGATGAATTTTTCATAAACGACCGTTAATCCCTATGTATTATTTATAAATTACACTTAACCTATATCTAGTATTTGTATATTGCACTTAACCCTGTTTAACAAATCAAACAACAAACCCCATGTGAATTAGATTTTTGAAGGTGCTACGAGAACGGGGGCAAGGCACAAGATGGAAAAAGTTGAAATTTTTTTAGAGCAGGAGGAAGAAGAAAATTGAACGAGTTTTTTTAGTTTGAAAGTAGATGATAAGTGAAAGAGGTAATCCTATAATTCAAATTTTTAGCCTAACACCGTTAAATTCCATTGTTATGGCATGAGGGTTATGTAGGGGTTTTAATAATATATGGGCTTAAGTGCTTTTTTGTTGTTATTCATGGGGGCTATGTGTAATTTATCATCTTTATTTTTATGACACTTCCGACTTGAATGCAAAATCCAGTCACCTAATGCTAAATCCGTATTTTTTCAAATGTAGTCAGGTTTTTTTGATGGAGTAAAAAGTGCTCCATTTAGTTACTTCGTAAAAACCAATATTTAATATAGGACTAAGGGATTGAAACTCTTTTTTTTTATGAAACTCTACATACTAATAAAACTGCAGTGTTTCTCGCAAAAGAACTTAGAAAAGAAAAGAAATTTACATAAAATTATGGGAACCTTTTTTTATCCCGCCTATTGTTTGCCTTGCACGTGTATAAAATACTTTCCCATTCCATATTAATATTCCTAATTTTTTATTAAAATGGTACTAAAGGATCAATTGGTTCATATTGAAGAACCAGATAGGACTATTAATATGAAACGAATGGAGCAACTCTTTTTCTTCGTCTTTTCGTATTTCCTTTGGAGAAATTTTGGCTTATGCTGGATTATATTATTTTATGAGATCTCTAAGCTTTTCAACTAGAGGAGTTCACTAACAATTTTCGAAATTGAGATTACAGTCTTTTTCTTTATCGGAAAAAAATATTGAAATAATCGTGAACAACTTCAAAAACCCAAAATTTATCATTGTCAGACTTTTTTAAAAACATAAAATGTATCATTGAACAATGTATTGCTTTCAATGATACACTTTGTGTATGTGAAGAAGTTTGACAATGATAAATTTTATGTTTTTTTGAAGAAGATGGAATTAATAAGTAAGGATATGTCTTTGCTATCTCTTACAAAATAAATGGCACAAAACTAGCTAGAATGGAGGCATAAGATCTATGTCGCCCACCCCAAATTATTGAAAAAATACGCTACTTGATTATGATTATGAAGTTCATCAGTATTTTAGTCACCAAATCCTCGTATTATTTCTCATGCAAAGTTAATGTAAAGATTTGTCAGTTTCAAGTAACACTAAATTATTCGCCTGAGATGGAAGCAAGAAATTTTGTTTCTTGGCAGCCTCCCCTTCCTTATTTGATCTCAATGAACTTTGATGGGGCTTTGCGAGGCTCTTCCAATGAGGCAACATTGCGAGTTGCTATATGCGACTTCGTTTCTTAGCGCTACTACTTCGCTTCCTTGGGGATTCTTTGGGGCGTATTCTCGTACTCACAATACTGCAAAAAGCACCTCAGCATAACTAATTTTGTTGTTGCTATACGGTGAACCATGCAATTCTTTAAATCCAGTGAGATCAAACACATTTACGGTGAGGGGAACAAAGATGCACATTGTCTTGCTATTTTTGTGATTGTTCGTTACAGTTGTACTCTGTTGTATAAGCATCCTTATGTAGTTGCATGATGCAGTTGCATCTCTGCTTCATGCAAATTGGTTATCACGTACATCCCCTTGAATGATAAATCTCATAACCTAATCTTATGCTTTTGTGGGAAAAAAGGCTTTATGATTTTATAAGCTTTTCTTCTATGTGATTATGTTCAAGTTTCTAATACATACTCCCTCCAACATCATTTATTATTCATATTTGAAGAATATTGAATCAAGCCGTCTTTTTCTTAGAAAAAAAATCAAAGTCTTCAAGCAATTTGCGGTTTCCAAAATTTGAACGCATGTATAATGTTACGTTTGTCGGTCAAACATGACAAGAACACAGAAAGTTGCATATGATGATATAGGACTACCAGTCGAGCTTCGGAAGTATTTTTTATCCACCTGGAAATCCGCCATCAAATGGAAGTTGTTGATCTTCAAAATCGAAGGCTTCCATTTGGAGGAATAAACTGTAATGCATGTGTGCCATCAGTTTTAATGATCGACGGCTTCCATTTGGCAGATGCCAGGAAATCTGCCAAGAGGATAAAAAATTCTTTGTAAAAATCCAGCCTGCCCCGCCGCATTATTTGAGGCACCCCAATGCACCGGGCAGGGGCGTGTGCATGTACCAGGTGCATATAAACAAAAACCCCTGATAACAATTTTATTTATCAAGATCCGTTGGATCAAAATCTGACGACTCTAGGTGACTTGACTCATGCAGCGTGCATAAGCCATGACTCATATAAACATATAAGATTAATATTTCCATACCAAATTATTTTTTAGTGATCAAAGGGAACCATATTTTACACTGCTCTTTTGTCACTTACCCCATCCTTGATGTAGGGGTGGGTCCGTTGGCCTCAGCTACTCCCTCCTTGATATATTCAGGCATAGCAGAAAATGTGGGGCTGCCGGAGGGGAAAGGTGGAATCAGTGCAGAGGAGGGGTGGTGGAGGCCTAGTCGCCGAGGGGTAGGTGGGGGAAGAAGTTAATTTTAAAAATAGGTAATGGTAAGGTGGCAATGGGGTAAGTAATAAAAAAAGTGGGAGGAATAAAGGCAGTTTCTGTAAATTAACCTTCTAATAATAATTATATAAATCATACTCCCTCTGTCTTCTTTTAATAGCTCTATGGGAAAAAGGACACTCCATATTAAATGCTCCATCAGGCTAAACTTAAGTGGATTCTGAACCTTTTCTACCCTACAATGACAGTGTCTTAGCTGTGGTTCCACCATTCAATAAAAATCAACAATTTTCCCAATTGTGCTATTAAAACAGGACAGAGGGAGCATGATCTTTATACAAAAATTCACACATATGGGTTTTAGGTAACCCATTTGAAGCAACTCTAAAGAGCCTAAAACACAAGAGGGCCAATGTGTCCAAGTAGAAGTGTCACTCATCAAATCTTTCCCATGCATTTTTTTGTTAACAAAGAACCTTTATTCAAGGGAAAATTATATAATAAATTATTAAATTTTTTTTATAAAAATAACTCACTGTAGAAAATAATTGCAGAATAGGGTATCTGACAAGCCACGCAGGCGCCAGCGGTATAACTGACCCCAAAGGCGTCTGTTCAACCGACGCCTTCAATCCCCTTATTACCTTCGGGTTCGGGCTCGGGTGCACCGAGCCCTAAAACCAGTTTTTTCTCTCCGGCGACTCCTCGGCTTTGCCTCCGCCTCCCCGTGCTCGCCTCCGACCACCGCCTCGCCTCGGAGGCGACTCTATCTCCATGGCCTCGCCTCGCCTCCGGCATCACCTCGCTCCCCGTACTCGTCCTCCCCGCGGTCACCCTGGCCACCGTCGCGCCTAGCCTCGGCGGCAACGTCATCGCCACTGTTTCGGCCAGCTCCGCCTCCCCGTCCTCGCCCCGGCCACCTCCTCGCCCCATCGCGCGCCTCTTCATAGGTAATATATATGTTTAATATATGTTAGAAATACGTATGAATGTAGCTGCATCGTATGAAATTGATTTTGTCATAGTTGTGTAGTATTTGATAGTGTTTGTTAATTGTTTTATGAGTAAAGATGGCGAGAGAAATGGTTCCGTTTGTGTTAATGTATGGTGGTAGAATTGATAGAGGTGAATACGGAGGCGGTGATGGCGGGGAGGCGGAGATGCAAGTGATTAACAAACTGGGATGGGACCAAAGATTGTGGAAAATTCGTATGAAGTACAAGATGCCTGTTTATGGCGGAAGGACTACCTTAATACCAATTGACGATGACAATTCTATGCAACAAATGTTCTATTTTGCATCTCATGTGCTTAGCTTTGAGCTATGTGTAGAGAAAGAGGCGCGCATGCCTAGGTTTGTAAATGATGGTGAAGGCGAAAGTAGGAGTGCTCGCAGAAATAGGTCGAGTGGACACTCTAGAGGAAGGTGTGTGGAAGATAATGAAGAAGATGATTTGTCTATGTCACTAGCGTGCAACGAACCCCAACTTTCACCTAGTTGGAGGTAAGTTTATTTATGTAGTTTAACCATTCAACTTACGGTTAAATGAATTATTTATTAATGATGTTAGTTGTTGCTTGAATAATTTAGGCACATATCTCATGCTCATGAAGCAATGAATCTTGGCATGGCACGAGGTGGTGAATGGTTTGGCACAGAACATCATTTCATAACCCTGATACTTACACTGGTTCAAGTAGTCGGCAAGAGGGAAATGTGAATGATGAGGAAGACGAATGGGAGAATGAGGATGAGGATGGGGTCAATGATGAGCATGTGCCGAATGCGCCAGCTAATGATGTTGAAGACGTACGAGGAGAGGATAGTGTGCAAGAGATGGTTGATAATGAGGGAGATGAATTAGTGGACATCGCTATTGCTACGGATAACTTGGATGATTTTGAGGAGGAGTTGCCATATGAGGAGGAGCCCCCATGGGCGCGACTAACAGATGATGAAATAGATGGGGCAATTAATCGGGTTTTGCATGAGGAGACATATCATGAGGAAGCAATATATGTGGGGCAAATATTCCCTAATAAAGATGAATTTGTACATGCATTGAGAGAGTTTTCAATAGCGAATGATGTTCGATATAAAGTGTTGCGTACAAGTCTGACACAGTACATAGCAAAATATAAATAAGAGTCCTCCTCATATGCAACATCAGAAATGGCGGAGGAGACTCCAAAAATACCACAACTATTGATCTACAACTTTCCAATAAAAATAAACAAAACACATCCAGTAGCAATGCCATAAACTAAGGCACAACTTTGAACACGAATTCATTGCAAAGAGTCTCTAACCCAAACATCCTGGGCTATCTCCAAAGGGTCGGCCTGATGCCAATTTGCCAATAAAATATATTCTCACATCAGAGTCAAAGAAATATACAAGGGGGCAACCAGATTGTGAGCTTTAGGCAACAACTTCACAAGTAGTAGCCTTGGAGATACTTGCCAACTATGAGGCGGCAATTGCAGGGCCGAATTTCACATGTTTTATTCTTGCATATTTCATTTATATGTTTTTTCTTCATGTATGTCTATCATTCCAAAAATGTCAAATATTGGCAACTAAAAACTGCGCCGCACCGGATATCCTCTCTAGTTTGTTCCTTGGGGATATAGTAATTGAACTCGAAAGCTGATGTGATCTTTTGGTGATATTTACTTTTAGTGGTTTACTCGGAGACTCAAGACGGCACTCTTTGAAGCTCTTGAAAAGGCTAAATCTGGTAGGCATACTTAAGAAATGAATCTCTCACCATTTCATGGTGCTACTTCTTATTTGTCAATTGGCTAACTTGTAATCTTATTTGGATACGCAGAGCTGATGATTTTGGGTTTTATCTCCTTACTTTTAACTTTTGGGCAGAGCTACATGACTCGGATCTGAATAACAGAGAAAGCTGCAGACTCAATGTTGCCATGTGCAGTTAAAAAGACTAATGTTATTACAGCGGCAATGAATGGACATTAGAAGAGGGTTCTATGGACTGAAATACTTAGGGGCTGTTTGGTTATTGAATTTTAATGAATCTAAAGCTTAATTAAAAGAGAGTTTCTGAGTTTCTGGCTGAATTGTTGTAAAATGGGAATGTCGTTTGGTTGCTGTAGTGAAAATTTACAATCTAGTCTTAATTTGATAAATCTCCTCACGAGAAGATTCATAAATTAAGCCTGAATTGAGGGAGAATCTTCTTTCAGCCTGAATTTTAAATTCATCCTAAATTCATGAACCAAACAGGATTCAGTTTCAGGCTGAATTTGCTGCCAAATTCATGAATCAAACAGCCCCTTAGTAAGCTTAATTCAAAAGAAGGATTTTGGCTGCAGGATCTTTGGGCAGTAAATGTTCTGAGGTTGGTTAAATAATCTTCCTTTGAAAATGCTGAAAAATATGAACTTCTTGTTTAAGTTTGATTGTGCATAAGTGGCCTTTTCAGATGTTAGGTGTACATGTAACCAGTTAGGAATGATAATTGAAGTCTAGTGTACTTTGATATGTTATATTTTTAATGCAAAAATTAGATTTGTACCTTAGTTTTAATTAGTAGATGTTTGCCTGATTACTAAAATTAATCCCTATCAACAGGGGAAGGTCCCTCTAATTTCCACAGAAGGCGTACATCAGTTGCACGTCTAAGGCCCTGTTTGGTTAACACTTTTAGGAGTAAAAAATCCAAAATCTTCAGATGAATCTAGGTTTAAGAAATAAGGTGTTTGGTTTGCCAAAATCCACTTCATTTGATGAATTTAGGTCATGGTGGCAGAAATTATAATTTTCGAAAGAAGACAAAGGCATTTGATAACAAAAAACCTCATCATTAGCTGAAACCGCATTTATTTAAATACCCCTATCATTTTTTAGAAATTACGGCAAATGCCATCGGAAGAAGTGAATCCAAATTCATTGGGGATTAACCCTTCTTTTATGGCAACCAAACAGGCCCTAAGTATTCTTCTTGACTGTAGTTCATGTAGCTTGGTGCTATGATAATGGCTCCTGGTAAGCTAAAGGTTGGGGAAAGAATTGCGGCCATAGTAATACACCTTCCAATTTTGTGGGACGTTCTGCAAATTGAAGTTTGACAAGGATCGATCCCTATTTAGTACAGATCGGTCAGTGGAAGGAATGGGAGAAATAAACTTTATCCCCTGATTATGAGTTCTTGAATGATATCTGTCAAACTATTAAAGGCTCTCATGTAACTTTGTATCCATATATTAGCCAGGTTCTTTTGGAATGACCTTTTTAGATTGCTTGCCAATCCATTTAACAAGAAAAGTTCCGTCCTTAAATGTTTTGTTGAATATAAGACAAGAAAATTTATTTCAGATCCTTCAAGAGAGATTTTCTTATGATACAACTTTTGTAAAAGCGCATACAAGCTGGTGGACTAGGGATTCAATCACATTTTATCTTGTAAGACCTCTGAGAGCTTTTTCCATACTACCTGGCGCCAACTTTCGTTTTCTCATATTACCCGGAATATCTGTTTTTCTTCCATATGACCTAGAAACTACCTAAAATACCCTTCTTCCCTCAAATGTAACTTAAGTCTTCCTTCTTCCCAAAATTAGCGATTTACTGGAGCATCCAGTTGGGGAAGAAGACATTCCGGTGAAGGTCCGTCCATCATCGTGGTTCAAATCACCGCCGGCGTTGTCCAACCTGGAAAAAATAAAATTTAATGTCGAAAAATAACAAAATCAGCGGAAAAGACGAGAAAAAATCTATGATGAAGGGATTTTGATGTAAGGGCAGCGGGGAAGCCCGCCCAACTACAAAAATTAAGATCTACATGTAAAGAAACACATATAAAGGGCACCCATTGGTGTTCAACCGCTCTTAGACATGAAATAAGAGGAAAAAATGGGCAAAAGCATGAAATACTCATCGGCGAGTGACAAGTTCAATTTATATATCTTTCTGCGATCCTAATGAAATGGAAGAGGAGGAACAATAAGGAAGAATGCAAAAAAATGGGCAAAAACGGATAAAAACGAACAAGTTATGACATTTTGAAGAAGACCGTAAAATCGTGTCGTCGACGACACGACTTGATTCAAGTCGTGTCAAAAAATACACGACCTGAAAAAAATACACGACTTAACATTCAGGTCGTGTATTTTTTGACACTCGTCGACGACACGATTTTACTGCAATATTCAGAATGTTATAACTCGCTCATTTTTTATCCATTTTTGCTCATTTTTTTGCGTTCTTCCTGATTTTTCCCCATCTTCTATTTCATTAGGATCACAGAAAGATATATAAATTAAACTTAATGCTAGCAGACTAGTATTTCACGCTTTTGCCCATTTTTATCTTCTTATTTGATGTCCAGGAGCGGTCGAGCATTAATGGGTGACCTTTATATGTGTTTGTTTACATGTAGATCTTAATTTTTGTAGTTGAGCAGGCTTCCCTGCTGCTCTTACATCAAAATCTCTTCATCATAGATTTTTTTCTCATCTTTCCCGCTAATTTGGAAGGCTAGGTTTTGCAAATAACTCGGTTGATCGAGCAAACTCGTGCGACCACAACCTCCCATTTCGAGAGACGCCGCATGGAAGCAGAAGTGCTAACGACACCGTTAACAAAGTATGCACAAAATCATATCAACGAAATGAGAAATAAGAGTGCTGGAACAGTCAGAGTGCAACCACTATCATTACGGCAGTTTGAAGTGACATCTTTATACCATGTGGTAAGAATTCATTCCGCAATTGTGTCTGATAATTCAATTCCAGAATAGTCGTGTCGTGAGAGGCACGACTATTGATATAGTCGTGTTATCGACGACACGACTATTGAAATAATCGACTATTTCACAGCACGACTATTCATACAGGCGTGTTGCCAAAGACATGATTATTCATGCTGTTGTGATCTTTATTCCTCAGGATGTTGTTGACCTGATGAAGAGAACCTGCACATGTGGCTTCTTCCAGAGCATGGGACTTCCGTGCAAGCACGCCATTGCATGTATCGATGAGAGGAGTTTCGACCCGGTAAAATATTGTGAAAAGTGGTACTACGCAAGTCTGTACCGCACCACGTACGAAGAAGTAGTTTTCCCTACTTTAGACAGGAGTCAGTGGGGGGATTATGGAGTTTTAGTCAAATGCGAACCGCCCATGCTTGAAGCTCCAAAGAAGGGGAGGAGACAGACAAAGAGAATTGAGTCATAACTCGACCCGCCAGAAAGGTCGAGGTTGAAATGTGGCAATTGTCGACAAGTTGGTCACAACCATAAAAAGTGTACTAACCCAACTGTTGCGAAAGAAGCAACAGAAGCGCAGAAATCAAAGACTCCCTCAACAAGGCAATCTTGCAACTAACGAGTCCTCGCAGAGACGCCACTCTGGCTTACCTGAGCCCCCACCCTTCTTCACTTAGATCGTAGTGAAATTCTTGTATAACAAAGATTACCTTCCACCCCAATGTATGCCTGTACAGGAAAAAACATGAAATTGTATTATCTTCGTTTCCTCAAGTACATGAAAAATACAAAAATTAGACTCCGTAATAGTCGTGTCGTCGACGTAACACGACTAATATATAGTCGTGTCTTATACAACATGACTATATAGATATTCGTGTACTTTAGTACACGACTATATAAGAAGTCGTGTTGCATAAGAGTCGACACTTAGTTCTTTCCAATACACTAAAGACATGAAAAAAAATGTATTTGAATTTATTGAAAGAATACTGTATGTACATGGAAGAATCTTTGTACAAAAAAAGAATGTTGGGAGAAAAGAATACATGTACAAAAAAATGTATGAAAGAATTTTAGTCTTCATCCGACAACCTCAAAAAACCCGCAACTGTGACTTCCTGATTTTTTCTTTGATTGAATCATCGTCAAACTCGCTGTCGATAACCCCACGAATCATAGTTGTAGCAATGATTGGGAGCCACAAACGTGTAATTCTGGACTGATCAAACTCGGGTGGGTTGACATTGGACGTCAAGTGCGCCACGTACATCATGATGAAGATGCAATAGTCTTTTGAGTTTTGTTGCCAAGGTGCTTTGGCAATCTGAGTCATCTTCCAGTCCATGCAACCAAACCACCCCAGTGTGTGTGCCATGACAACGTTCATAAACTTCGTGAATTTCTTAGTTGCGACCCTGTGATGTGGGTACAACTGGGGTTTGCCAGAGAGTGGGTTGTAGAAACGCCATACACAATTGGGGAAGTGTATATAGACGAGGTAGAAATGGGAGCCAGTGCGGATTGGGAAAAAGGCGTAGAACATGTTACTGTTCAATCCCTTGAGCATTCTCCTGAGCTTTTTTATCAATTTTGTATTATTGCCCCCTTCTATGTGTTCCTGCAAAACCGCAATAGAGAAATAAACTGATACTGGCAACGTCAAATTATGGCTCGTGATGTAGGGAACACTTACGTTGTCGAATATTTCTTTGAATGCGTGGCATCCAAAAAAAGTGAATGGATACTTCATCCGTTCTCTCTCATTGCGCTACCGCAAGAGACTAAAAAATTCATCTATAACCTATATAAAATAACAACATATTCAGAAATTGGCAAGATTAAAAAAATACTCGACTTAATGAAAAGTCGAGTATTTTATACACGACTATGTGTAAAGTTGTGTCTTCGAAAAAGGAAAAGCGGTGGAAAAGAGGAAAACATATACAGAAATTAAAAACGTAATGTATACTTACATTGGTGTTAATTTCTGTGGTTTGCAAGAGGGATACGTAGTCGTCATCACATAGCATTGGGATTGGATAAACATTCCTCGGATTGATGATCCATCCATCGATTGCCACTTTATCCCGCTCTAACAATACCCCCATGTCGAAGCATAACTCCAAATTTTCATAGTTTTCTGGGAGTTCGATTGTAGCCTTAGCCTTTTTGCGGGGTTTGGAGGACATCAACGTCAAGAGGCTGGTATGACGTTAAGCATGTGGCCTCCTTCAGCTCCTCCTTCGCCCCCTCCTCCTTCGACTCCTCCTCCTCCTTCGCCCCCTCCTTCGCCAATTCATCCTCCTTGGCCATTTGAATATCCGACTGATGTAAGGAAGAGATCACCTCATCGATGGTAGAAGTCGTTTGTCGATCGGATACAGTATCTTCAGAGTCGGCTTTCGGCTCTTTTGCAAAATTTTCCTTGCCTGCTCCTCCGCCATTCTCCGTATATGGTCATGTTCCCTAATCCTCTGCAATTCCCTCGCAGAGACAGTCCTCATTCTCTTCCTTACCACTACACTAGGGGGGAATAGGTCTCGTCTGTACGTCCGGCGGGACTCGACTTCTGCATGCTCCATATGTTTGTCGAATTCTAGTTGGAGCTTCTTCAAAAACAACTTCGCGGAGGATCTCTTTGTAGCCCGTTCAATCTTCTCTTCCACATCCACGTGCTTGATGGGAGCTAAAATGACATTTTAAATATTCGTGTCAGTAGCTGCACGAAAAATAACATAGTCGTGTAGAATGCAACATGAAATATTAAATAATCGTGTATCATGTGACACGAGTAATTAGTCGTATACCTTGTGACACGAAAAATTAAATAATGGTGTACAACTTACCTTTACCCCATTTCAATGAATCGTCGGCTGATTTCCTTGCCAGCTCCTTTGTCCGCATACCAATTAGAGTTTTCTTTATATGCATCGAGCCACTTTTTTTGGCTCCTTCATGTGATGAACCGATGACTTCTTCATCATCTCCTTCTTCTCTGATTCCTTCGTCTCCTTCTTCAGCTCTTCAGTCTTCTCCTCCTTGGGATGCTTAAAGTTCTGACCCTCTAACAACATTGTCGTTGTGGCGGCAGATTCCTTGATAGAGTGAAGAACCTCTCGCAGAGGTCCGACACTCCTTCCCATCTCCTCATACGAAGACAGAGCGATCTCAATTAGTGACTGTATGCCCTCCAATCACCCCAAGGCAGTAGACTGAGCAGCCGTCCTCGAGGAAGAGGGGGTAGGTTGTTTGGGAGTCCTCTTCATTTCCGGCCTCTCCATCTTATGTCTTCACAGAGGAGGGGCCACTGAGGGAGACGAAGGAATGGGAGATGGCTCTTCAGCCATGGGGATGATGACATCGATGACTTCTTCCCATACATCAAGATTATCGAATATACCCTTCCAGTAGCCGGTCATACGGTGCTTCTTCTGTGCACCCTTCTTGACCTCTATAATTAGGGCCCCACTTCCTGGCCACCTTTTCGCCCTTGGACTGGTAGGGCCCACGACAGCATGGAAGATTGTCGTGTGCTAAAAAAACCAAATCTGCATAGTAAATAGATGAAAACATAAGTAAAAATCGCGGATATAGGCAAGTCGTGTACTATTATAGTCGACTATAATAGTACACGACTAGAAATTTAGTCATGTCTTATGCAACACGACTACATAATTAGTCGTGTTGCATAATACACGACTATAAATAAAGTCGTGTTGCATAAGACACGACACTTAGCGTCCATGTGTCGTGTCTTTCGAAGACTCTAAAAACATAGAAATGCTACATACCTGAATGTCATATAAGGCGCCGTTTAAGTATCCACTTCCCAGTGACCCTCCTTTAGTTCTCACACCCACTAGTCTACTGGTGTGGGTTATACCAGAAACCAACATCTTATGCATAGCCCCAGCCTAATTGTATGAGCTCATTCTTGGGAGGTCTTCAATGTAAGGGTACAAAGAGGGATGCACCGCTCTCGTGCTGTGTGGAAGCAACACAATGCAGAAGAGGAGGCAGATGATCATCCTCGCCACGTCCTTCTCTGCCATCTTCATTTCGCCCTCGCTAAGCTTCTCAATGATTTCTTCAATATGTGGAATATCTGGTCTCCTGATGGCGAAGTACTTTATGAAGAATTCACCTTTTGTTCAGGTGGCACGGAGGGGAGGACCTCAACTGTTTCACCCTTTGCGGGCAATCAAGTGATAAGAGCAACTTCTTGCTTTGTGAAATGTAGCATTCTCCCCTCGATATTGAAGACCTTCGCCGACTCATCCCAGTACCTGACCAAATGGTCGATGAGGTTCCGAGAAACAACTACGTCCTCACCTTCAAAGATGACAGAGAACCCAGCTTCTCTGATCAGTTGGCAACATCTTTGGTGACGTCGTAGGAGGGCTGCACACTTTTTCATCGCCCTCGGTTGACAAAACGTCAGAAGCGCTGGTTGCGCATTGTATGTTCTCTTGCCTGATGGGCCCATTGGCCTCCTCCTCTTCCTGCCCCTCTGTTTTGGCTGTCGAGGTACCAACACAAAATCCTGATCCTCCTCCTCTTTCGATGGTATTTCCTCTATAGACTCATCTCTTTTTGTATCCATCTGCAAGGAGATAGGTAGAGTGGTCAGTAGAACAGTCGTGTCAAAAAAACACGAAAAAATAAAAGTCGTGTCGTCGCATACACGACTAAATATATAGTCATGTATTTCAAAGACACGACTTTATAGTTCATCTTAAAAATTAAAAATCTAAAATTTTGAGCTTCTGAAACTAAAATCAGTAAGGATTGTTCTAACTTACCACAGTTTAGTGGTGTTTATGTGTGTATTTCCTGGCAGACACCTTTCACACGCTTCCTCGCCGCAAACCGAAGCTCAATCGGTCACTCCGCCTGTTGCAGGAAGGCGCAAGGAGTCGCGAGGGAAACTCACCAAGTTGAAGCCCCGAAATCCCAGGAGGTTTACGCTTCAAATCGCCGCCTTTGCGCACTCTTCGTCAGTCGTGTCGTCGAAATCCAGCAGGGGGGCGTGAATCAGATCGTCGAAATCCTCGGGTGCAGCTCGAAATCGTCGAAGGACTCACCGCTGGAAATCACCGGAGTTACCTTGGTTTTTTTCGTGTCGTATACAACACGCCATTCGCACAGTATTAGCATGAAAAAGATAGATGAAGGGCATTTTTGGTACTTCAAGTCCAGATTCCAGGAAAAATGAGATTTCATGGGAAAAACCAGGTCATATAAGAATATGAAAGTTGGTGCAAGGTAATATGGAAAAAGCTCGCATGTACAATTAACTATCTAGAATTTGTGGCCACTACCAAATCTTCCTACTTTGAACTTTGAATCTGAACATCTTATTTATTGATTTCAAAAGAGTTGATTCAAGGCTGGATGAAAAGATAAGCATATTATTAGTCTTCTTTCTAGTGATTATTTATTAAGGAAACACTTCCATCTGATAGGTTGCCAATTGGGTTTCTTAATTGTTGAGGGGATATGTAGTGATTGCCCTACCACTTCTACTAAGGTCCTGACAACTTAGGACACCCTTAACTAAAATAAAACTTCAAGGTTATACTAAGAACCAAGTATTCAGCTAATCTAGAGGACATGACTATGGTCGTTTGTTAGGTTGATCATCATCTATAGACAAAGATGGCTGCTGGACCTGGTCCCAGCTAGCAATATCATGGTCATCAGGACTTACAATATGGTAGGAGTTAGGTTCAAAATCATTGCTATTATTCTGATTAATACATAGGTTACTCTTAGTATAGTTTGACACTTGCTCCTGATTATTCTACATATTTCCACCACCTTCAACATATGTTATTTCAGTGTTCAAAGTCCAAACCAGTGGACTCCTGTTCTCTTGGTTGTTGTCAATCCTTTGAACTATAATAATTAGACTAAAGAGCCTAATCAAATTAACTAGAATTCATCCAGCCTAATGAGATCTATTCTATTGATGAGCACTCAAATTCTTCTCGTGGACATGGATAAATTCACAACAGTTGTCCAACTTGCACCTAATGAATCAATCAAAAATAAATGTCGAAAATCAGAAGCAGCCGAAAATGTTGAATTTTAGCCTATAAGCAATATGGAGCACCACAGAAGTGGCCAGAAGATAAAGAGGGGAACCTTGACAGAGGTAATTAGAAAGGGTATGACTATTTATCTCTTCTGAATGAATTTTCACAAGACTTGTAAGAGTAGAAGCATAAAATCCATGTTGCATACCTCAAATTATTAAGAAAATGTGCCTTTCTATTCTAATTATGATTATAAGCATGTAATGTGGGGAACCTACTCTCTCTTTTTATATAGGTAATAGGTAATACTCACACAACCTTTGGTTCTCTGGTTGGATTTTTAATCAACCAAACCGCTTCATTTATCCAATGTTATTTTTACAACGGTCTATTATATAATCTTTTATATTTCGTAGACCCTTTTGATTTTCAAAAGTATAAAAAAGAACTAGTGTCCTTCTACCTCCTAGCAAGCAACCTATTGGTTGAAGTGGGTTTATCGCATTGAATACAAAGTCGATGGTTCTATTGAGCGCTATAAAGCCAGACTAGTTGCAAAAGGGTACATTCAATAAGAAGGAATTGAATATCATGAGACACTACTCTTCGTTGTTTGTTAGCAGTTGCTGCCACTCAAAATTGGTCTCTTCATCAATTCATAATCATAATCATAATCAAGTAGCGCCTTTTCCCAACTATTTGGGGTCGGCGACACGGATCTTACTCCTCCATTCCAGCCTGTTTTGGGCTACCTCTTTTGTAAGAGATAGTAAAGTCAAATCCTTTCTTATTAATTCCATCCAAGTTCTCTTAGGTCTCTCTCTCCCTCTTTTAGCAACGTTTACATGTATCCCTTCTAATCTTCTCACAGGGGCATCTAAAGGTCTTCTTTGCATATGCCCATACCAACGCAACCTACATTCCCTCAGCTTCTCCCCTAAAGGCGCTACTCTTAGGCTCTCACGAATATATTCATTTCTAATCCTATCTCTCCTAGTTATCCCACTCATCCACCTTAACATTCTCATTTCAGCTACATTCACCTTATCTATATGACTCCTCTTTGGTGCCCAGCACTCTGCTCCATAGAGTATTGCAGGCCTAATGGCCGTCCTATAGAACTTGTCTTTAAGTCTTTTTGGAACCCGCCTATCACACAACACTCCTGAGGCTGCCCTCCACTTTACCCACCCCGCATTTATCCTATGTACCACATCACTATCAATATCTCCTTCTTTATGGATAATGGATCCTAAGTAACGGAATTGATCACACCTTGGCACTTCTTGCCCATCTATTTCAATTAGGGCTCTATCTATAGTTCTACCTTCCTTAAAATTAAATTCCAAGCACTCTGTCTTAGTCCTACTTATTTTAAAACCTTTAGATTCTAGAGCAACCCTCCACAATTCTAATTTCGCATTTAAACCTACTTTACTCTCATTAATTAAAACTACATCATCTGCAAAAAGCATACACCAAGGTACATTATCTTGCAAATGACTAGTAAGCTCATCCATAACTAAAGCGAAAAGATACCGACTTAAGGCTGACCCTTGATGAAGACCTACCGTAACTGGAAACTCCTTAGTTCCCCCCCCCAATAGTCCGCACACTAGTCACAACCCCTTCATACATATCCTTTATGATATCTATGTAACATCTTATGACAGCCTTCTTCTTCAAAACACTCCAAATAAGCTCTCTCGGCACTCTATCGTAGGCTTTTTCCAAATCTATGAAGGCCATATAGAGGTTTTGTTTTCTATCCCTGTACCTCTCAACTAACTGCCGTAGTAAAAATATAACTTCCGTTGTTGACTTCTCTGACATGAAACCAAATTGATTCTCTGATACTTTAGTAACTTTTCGCAAACGCCCTTCTAAATGTTCATCAATTAAATGTTAATAATGTTTTTCTTCATGGTGATTTAACTCATGAGGTTTATATGTCTCTTTTGCCTGGCCTTGGCAAACAGGAGGAGACACAAGTTTGCCGCTTGCAGAAGTCCTTATATGGTCTTAAACAAGCCTCTCGCAAGTAGTTTTTCAAGCTCTCTTCCACTCTCAATGACACTGGCTTCATCTCGTCCAGGGCGGATTATGTGTTGTTTACACGTCATCACGGTTCTTCTACTACTCTTGTTCTTGTATATGTAGATGATATTATTGTGGGTGGAAACGATGCTTTTGCTATTGCCAAGTTGAAGCAATTCCTTGAGAGCCGCTTTCGCATAAAAGATCTTGGTCCCCTCAAATATTTCTTGGGTATTGAGGTCGCACGCTCCAAATAAGGTATATGCATCTCTCAGCGAAAATATGCTATTGATATATTGACGGATGCAAGTCAGCTTGGTTCCCGTCCGTGTGATTTTCCTACGGAACAGCATTTAAAAGTATCCAGAAGATGGAGATTTATTGCATGATCCATCTACTTATCGCCGACTAACTGGTAGACACATTTATTTTACGTGACCAGATATTATGTTCTCTCTTCATACTCTGAGTCAATTTATGCATGCACCTCGCAAGCCTCATTTTGAAGCTACTATGCGACTATTAAGATATCTCAAATGCCCTTCTAGCCAAGGTCTTTTAGTTTCATCCACAAATGTCTTATCTTTGAAAGCATACTGTGACTCAGATTGGGCGAGTTGCCCAATGACCCATCAGTTTACTATAGGATTCCGCATTATGTTAGGTAACTCTTTTATTTCATGGAAAACAAAGAAATAATCTACTGTCTCTTGTTCATCAGCAGAGGCCGAGTATATGGCTATGGCCAGCACAAGTTGTGAGTTAACTTGGTTACAGTATCTACTTGATGACTTTCACATTTCACGTTCACAACCTGCACTTCTATATTGTGATAGCAAATATAGGTTGAAAACCATTCAGGTGCTTGAGGTCCCTCATCCAGTGCAGAACGGGAAGATCATCAAGGTCGGAGATCCCATATATGTTCTTAAGAAGGTTGTATCTGCAGAAGAAGCACCAGCATGATCTCTGTTTTCTTCTTTGCAAGCTTAAGCGCAGAACCCTTCTTCGCAAGTTAACTGCACCACAGCAACTGATGACAATCAGCCTTGCATAATATATACTCTGTTTGATGACTAGGCTTGTTCTCTTGAATTAGTTAATGAAAATAACCAAACTTAGCGCCTATCGGAATAAACTTTTTTTTCAAATAAATGGCAAAAAAGCAGTAAGCTGAGTACCATGTGAGCGAGCCTAAACTTGAGCCAAAGCTCGAGCTTGAGCTTAAAACTGGGGTCGAGCTCGAAGTCGAGCCAGGTTTGAGCTCGAACTCTAGCTCGGGCCGACTTTAGACATGGGATAGTCGAGCTCGAGCCACGTTTTTAAAAGTTGAGCTCGAGTCGAGCTGAGTCAAAACTCGACTTGGCTCGTGAGCACCTACCGGTGGCTACTTGCATGTGAGAGAGGATGTTAGAATATACAATAAATAAATATAGATTTTTGTTTCCTAACAGCTCGAGCTTTTGGGAAACTTCGTTGTACTGTCTATGTCATTGTTTGTAACATAAGTAAATAACAAACACTTGGAAACTTTATAGAGAAATGTATTTTGGAGGCAGCATTGTGAAGATGATGATACAATTCCTCAGGAAATACAAACTTGAGCCAAACTGATCTGCAGTGCTCAATTGAACCATGATTTTTTAGAGCACCAAAATAATTGCTACTAATTTTGATACCGTTGAGATTAGAGCACTCCATTCCAACAAAAGTAAGGCCTCGCTTGCCAACAATTTTGATACGAAATGAGAATTAACGTACCCATACCAACAAAAGCAGGGGTTGCTCCAGCAAGCATTTTGGCCCAGTGATACTGATCTTCATCTTCAGATCAGTCATTAGTGAAATTGAAGCTTTTGTGATTCTGCGAAAATGTTACTTCTTGGCCTTGGAAAATCTCAGGCATCTATACTCCTCGCCACTGACAGTGATTTCAAGTGCTCCATCTTGGTTATCTTGATTTGATGCAGTTCCCATCAATACACTTTTCTCCTTTTCAAGATTTTCTTTCTCGATCTTCAGCCTTGCCTCTTGCCGGGCAATCTCAGCCTGTTGATCGAGTAAAGTTGCAACTATTAAGCAAATCCTAGGATCATCCAACATAAGCCAAGAAATAATTTGTCTTACTAGCAATTAGCTTCCCAATTATTGATTCAGGGACAAACTATCAATTCAAGAATTGACTAAACTTTATGGAGAGACTAGTTGAATCCTATTGAACCAGAAAACCTGGACAATTGTTACAAAAATTCATGATCCTCGAGATCAACCATCCAAAACATCATAAGCAACAATGCAAGGGATGTTCGCGAAGGGTAACAAGATTCTAGTTCCATAAAGCCACAAATTCAAGACACCTAGCTGTCCATGCTCCAAATAGAACATACTAAAGAAGAAATTATCCATACCATGAGGCAGGATCAACTTCTCATTAAGAAGTAAAATTAAAATCAAGCATTATCATAGGTCTCACTCATCCCACACACATAGAAAGCCTTGAACTTGTACACATTTGTATAGAGAAGCCTGTACTTAATTTTTACAACAAATTAAATGACATATTGGTGGAAGGAACAATTGTATGCTTAATTGTATAAAGCAAAAAACAAAATACTAACATTGGCCAAAGAACAAGACTTAGCAAATCAGAAAATATATGAAAGATAAAAATTATCAGAAAATATTTGAGTGCGATCAGTACTAGAATTTTCATGGTAATCTGTGTTTGAAAGCTTACTTGATGATGAAGATGAGGCCAGCTTATATTGACCAAGAAGGTAAAACTTCCAGGCCATTACATTCAAGTATCCAGCATCAAATCACAGAGTTGTTTTCTTCATAGCATTTCAAGTGTGAGGAGAATCCTGCTTCTAGTTGACGTCGTAGTGACTATATTGTTTCTTTCTTTTTGGTAACTTCAATTATGTGAATACAATCTTGAAATAAAAACGTATAACTGATCACAAGATGCAAAATATAAGTCTGATATCTTACAATGCATTGTTTCTGAGAATGTTAAGTTTGCTAGACTCCATAATTGGCATATTGGATTACGGATTTCTCAACCACCCATATGCCCTTCAGATTTTTCTTAATTTGTTTTTGCCTTTTTTTCTTAGCTTGTTCTCTTTTAAATGTAAGATCAAAAGCTGCTTTTGCGTTATCGCAGTTTTCGTGCCCAAGTTTCAGATGCAGCTTTTGCAGCAGCCTGTAGTGACTTCTGAATGGAGAAAGTTATCAAAACATCAAGGAAAAAAATGTTACAGGAGAAAATTGAACCTGTAAAATACCGATAAAAAAATTGAACCTACATGGGTTGCTATTTTGGCTAATAAATATAAGCTGCAATGAGTTCTTGGCTACCCGATCATTCTTCTCCTTGGATAATCTTTCTTCTCTAGGATAGTTACATGCTAGCTAAACTCCTACAGAGTAATCGTTTGTCTGGAAGTGAAGACATTGGTAACATGTTTTGTGTAGAGCTGCAAAATCTAGCACAAAACCTTCAGACTTGCTTTAATTTAGAAAAAATAACGTCTACTATCTCAAATTAATCGCTCAAAGGCCTTTGACATCCGAGGTATCAGTTTTATTCTAGATGACAATCATATGGCTCTCCTTGTGACGCAGCTGGAAATATTAACAGTTGATTTTTGTTGTAGATGACTAGTCAGCAACTACGATTGTGAAGAACAAATAGAGCTAGCAGAATCTGAGTCACTGAAGAATTATAGAACCAACTTATCTATCAACTCCAACAGAAGATCTTTACAGCAATTCGTAGAAACTGTTACGACAGTTTAAGATGAACAGTAATCGACAATTTTGAGAAACTGTAAAATTGTATTGATGTAACAACAAATTACAACAATTGAATACAAGTTTCTCAGATTTTTCCAGTATTTGATTAACAACAATGGAGTAGTATAAAAAACAAAGAAGAGATACAGAGAAAGGAAAGAAAGATCAAACCCCAAATCCAAGGGTTGATCACAGCTGAAAATCAGCTAGAACAGAGCATTCCAACTCCCCATTTCGCAGCATTTTGCTTAGGTTTTTAAAAACTATCCAAAACAGAAATCTCAGCACCATTTATAACTATCCAATTCCATCAAAATGAATTTGAAATTCGAAACTCTCATCAGGCGGAAAAATCCGTTTGTTTCTTCATTCAAGCCCTGTTTTGCCACTAACCGTTTAACTGAATGATTACTCAAATACCGCTGTTTCGAAATAATGCCAAAAATTCCTCTCTGCATCACCTTGCCTTTGAACATAAAAATATGTCATTATGCCTTGTGACATTAGAATATGGGAAACTAGCTAACGCCAACAGAAAATAAGCAAGGTCATCTAAGAACAAGAGCTTTGAGAAGTGCCGAGGGCAGTTCATCTACACTAAAAAAACAAGGCAAAATCAAAACTATAAAAGCTTAATCATCTTCCTCATTTTCCATGCCTTAGTAAAGAATGGGATTTGATTTCAAAAGAGAGATAAGACAAAATGGCTAGTGATGGAGTTGTCTTCTTGGACTTGTGGGTTAGCCCATTTGCCATGATAGTTAAGATAGCCTTGGCAGAAAAAGGTGTAGAGTTTGAATCGAAGGAAGAGGATTTGCCCAATAGCAAGAGTGAACTGTTACTGAAATTCAATCCTATCTACAAGAAAGTGCCGGCTCCGCTGCACGATGGGAAGCCCATTTGTGAATCTCTTGTCATCCTAAAATACATTGAGAAGGCCTGGCCAACACCCTCACTGCTTCCTCCATGCCCATATGGTCGATCCCAGGCCAGGTTCTGGGTAGATTTCATAGACAAGAAGGTAATTAGCACTCAAATCCTTGATTAGTTCATGGTCTTAAGGGCCAAAATTCACTCTTTTTCTAGGCGATGGCTTCTGCGCGCCTGCTGCATATTCAGGTGGAAGAAGCACATTCAATGGCCAAGACATTTACCAATATATACTATTTTACTGGGGTATATATGACTTATAATTGTTTCACTATCTACTCTATCTTTTAGTTTAGTTATATATTGAAATGCACATAAGTTACAGGAATCAAAACAATGACACTAAGATAATAGATATCAGCTAAGCTGACTCATGGTCGCACACCTAGGCACTCGACTAAGAACACCTACGCATCTATGTGCGTCGGGGCATTGTGCTGTTGAATTGAGATCCGACGGCTCCCTTTATACAGGGGGCGGGCGAGCAGTCACTAAATTTAGTCGGGTGTGATAGACTAAATTTACATTTCTAATCGGATAATTTAGTCTGCACCACGCCTTAGGAAGTGAATGGTCGCAGTTCGAAGAGCATTAGTGGCGGGACTAAGAGGCTAGTTGCCCCCCACCCTCTTGTGAAAAATGGCTTCTTTGAGTTTAAAAATATGTTTATTTTCAGGTACATGAGGAAGGAGCCAAGTTTTGGAAGAGCAAAGGAGAGACCCTACAGGCTGGAGTGAAGTAGTTCATAGAATTGTTGAAATTTAGTGAGGGAGCTTTAGGGGAAAAGGACTACTTTGGTGGGGAGAGCTTTGGTTTCATAGACATTGTGGCAATCCCCCTCACATCATGGTTCTATGCCTATGAGCAGTTTGGAGGGTTTAAATTTGAAGATGAGTGCCCCAAGATCACAGGTTGGATAAAGAGGCGTTTGACAAGGGAGAGTGTTTCCAAGATCTATCCTGACCCAACCAAGGTGTACGAGTTTGTTATCATGCTCAAGAAGGCATTTGGTCTTGAATAGGCAACGACTTCTCTTGTGGGGATCTTTTGTATCACTTAATTTCCTCTCTTTTTCTTCTTTGTTTTGTTGTAAAGGTGGGTGAGAACTGCATGAACACTTCCTTCCTGGATTGAGAAGAATAATAATGTATAAAAATGCACCTGCAATGCTAGATGGTATTTGGACAGATACATAAAGCTGGCCTGACTTTATGGTTACTCAATTATTCTTCTCCTTGCCTAAATTTTGTTCAAGTACGTACAACTGCATGCAAGTACGTACAAAGCCTTCAGAGTTGTTTAATTTAGAGAAAAAACGTCAACCACCTTGATTTGATCCCAAATGTCCTAGCTAATAGTCTTTTCTAAATGATAAACATATGGCTCTCCCCAAATTTATTAAAATGTTTTTGTCTAGATTCTTATAATGAAAGTTATCCATATTGGATACTTCCATTTTATAGACTTTGAGGCAGTATCATGTACAAAATCTAAGCTAAACTTAGAACAAAATCCAATACCATCTACTTTGGGATTATCCGCCAAGGGCAGTTGTCAGCTCTGAGAAAATAAGACCACATTCCATTATAAAATCTCCATTTTGTTCCTCATTTCTATGCCTTGAGAAAGAGGTCAAATCACAAGAGGGATAGGCAAGATGGCTAGTGATGAAGTCGTCCTCTTGGATTTTTGGGTTAGTCCTTATGCCATAAGGGTCAAGGTAGCTCTGGCAGAGGGAGTGGCGTTTGAAGCTAGGGAGGAAGATTTACCTGGAAACAAAAGTGAACTGTCAAGTACAAGAAAGTGCCGGTTCTGCTGCACAATGGAAAGCCCATTTGTGAATCTCTAGTCATACTCAACTACATTGAGGAGACCTGGCCAACACCGGCCCTGCTTCCTCCATGCCCATATGACCGAGCCCATATCAGGTTTTGGGTAGATTTCATACACAAGAAGGTAATCAGCCCTCAAATGCTACATTTTCTTGGTCTAAATCTTTAGAATGCTGCTTTATGGATTTCAACATTTTTCTCACTTTCCTGAAGTTGATAAGCCCTATAGAAATGAGGTAATAAGCCCTCTGGTCACCTTTAATACATACAGTTTTATTTAATAGAAACAGTTATCTTCAAATGAACATACAGTTTTCTTTAATAGAAACAGTTTTCTTCAAATGAACTAAATTTATCTATTAAAGAAAATTATATTTATTAAAAGTGACTGGGGGGGAGTACTAGATATTTCTCATTAGGGAAAATTTTATGTGAGACAGGGTTCATGCGTGTCTGCGTGAGCCGAATCACCAAGAGCCGTTGGATTTTTTTATCTCTTTCTCATCTGTCCCTTGATTTGATGCCTGCCATTAGATCGAAATCTGATGGCTCAAAGGGCTTCAGCTCATGCAGCCACGCATTACACTATGTTTCCATAATCTATTAGAAACAGAAATCTACATCTATCTTCCTTTCTCTTTTTCCTTTTTTTTTATGAATGCAGGTGTATGAGGCAGGAGGCAAGATTTGGAAAAGAAAAGTAGGGACCCAACAGGCTGCAATTGAGGAGTTCATAGAACTACTGAAAGTGCTTGAGGGAGGGTTAGGGGAACAGGACTACTTTGTGGGGATAGCTTTGGTTATGTAGACATTGTGGCAGTTCCAATGGTATCATGGTTCTATGTATATGAGCAGTTTGGAGAATTCAAGGTGGAGGTTGAGTGCCCAAAGATTACAGCATGGATGAAGAGATGTTTGACAAGGGAAAGTGTAGCTAGCCCCTGACCTGAGTCTCCTGACCCGCTCAAGGTGCACGAGTATGTTTGCATGGTGAAGAAGAAATATGGAATTTGAATAGGCAACCACACCTTGTCTCTTATTGTATATCTTGTAGGTCACTAGCTAGTTGTTCCCATTTTCCCTTTTTTTAATTTTATTTGTTTTTAACAATGTCATTCTTTTTCCTTCCTCTACTGTTGTGAATGCCAGGCTAGTACGCCAGTGGTCCAACGTCAGCAACAGCTATCATGCCCATCAGGATATTTGATTAGTATTGCATATCTTATTGTAATCAGGCCCATTTAGGCTAATTGTTAGGTAACGGGCTAATACAGAATAATCAGGTCAATTAGTGGCCCATCAGTTTGGCCAGATGGCGCACCCTAGGCAGACGTGCCATCTTTTCCCCTTTATATGTTAGACGCCCTCCTCAGTTGGAGGCTATGCAATAGAAATCATTTCAGTTTATTACTTTTCTTCTTTCTTTTCACTTTTACCATCGATTGATACCTTGTGACCCTTGCCGGTCACAACTTGGTATCAGAGCTAGGACGATCTGAGAGCAATCATGCCTCCTCGCAAACAACCACTGGGAATGCCAGAAATCAGGGATGTGGTATGTCACGCATGCATCGAAGAAGAGAAGCTGGCCAGACAAAGGAGGGGGGGACGTGGGAGTTTCCAGCAAGGACTCCTGCTGGCCCAGCGCTGGGGCCAGTGCCGTCTCCTGCTCCAAATCCCAGTCGACCTATGACGACTGGCTCTGTTGTTCCCCCTGTTCGGAGACTCACAACCGCTCAGATGGAGTGTCGCGCCAAGGAATTATGTTACAGGTGTGATGAAAAGTTTGTTCCCAGGCACCGGTGCTCAATGCGGGGAAGTTTACTCATAGAAGAAGTCGACGAGGAAGTTTCTTCCTAGCCTGAAGAGATGGCCCCAGAGTACCCCGACGTGCAACCTGAGATCTCTGTGCACGCCTACTCAGAGACCTTCACCCCACGTACCATGCAGGTACAAGGACTCCTCAAGTGACAGGAGGTCGCGATATTGATTGACAGTGGGTCGACCCACAATTTTATCAACGATAAGGTAGCACAACAATTGGATTGTTATGTGGCCGATGCCAAGCCTTTTGACGTACTCATTGGGGATGGCAAACACCTCAGGAGCTCAGGGGTCTGCGCCAAGCTGCCCTTACTATCCAAGGCCACACCTTCATTACCAACTTGTTCTTATTGCCGACGAAGGGGGCAGATGTGGTCTTAGGGGTCCAATGGCTGCAGGACCTCGGGGATGTGGTCTAGAACTTTAAGGACCTCATTATGGACTTCGAGGTGCACGGACAGCGGGTTCGACTCCAAGGGGCCCAACCAGGTGCTTTGCATACGGCCCAGGCTGTGGGGTCGTTCTTCAAGTTCGCTCCACATGGGATATTGTTGCAGCAGCGGGCTGTGGTGGATGTTGAGCAAACTGACATACCGGAGGACTTGCATTCTTTGCTCGATGATCATGCTGACATATTCTCTGAGCCAACCGACCTACCACCAGCCCGATCACATGACCATGCCATTCCTATTTTACCTGATGCTGCACTAGCCAATGTGCGCCCATACCGCTACCCTCATGTTCAGAAAGCGGAGATTGAGCACCTTGTGCACGGCATGCTACAGTCCGGTATTATTCAGCCCAGCAACAACTCCTTCTCCTCGCCGGTTCTATTGGTCTGAAAGAAGGATGGGTCGTGGCAATATTTGTGTCGACTACCGTGCCTTGAATGTTATTATAGTAAAAGATAAGTACCCAATTTCGGTTATAGAGGAGCTATTGGATGAACTGGCCGGTGCCATGGTGTTTAGCAAACTTGACCTACGCGCAAGATATCATCAAATCCGCATGAAACCGTCACATGTCCACAAAACTGCATTCCGGACACATGATGGTCATTTCGAGTTCTTGGTCATGCCTTTCGGCCTGACAAATGCTCCAGCTACCTTCCAAAGTCTCATGAACGACTTGTTCCAGCCCTTTCTCAGACAGTTCGTCCTAGTCTTCTTCGATGACATTCTCATATACAGCCAGTCGTGGGAAGCACACTTAGGACATTTGCGGTCAGTTTTCTCCATTTTAAGGACTCATTCCTTATTTCTTAAACGGTTGAAATGTTCCTTTGGTAGCAGACAGGTGGAGTACTTGGGCCATGTCATTTCGCATGAGGGAGTTTCCACTGACCCCTCGAAGGTATCTGCCATCCTGTCTTGGTCGGCCCCAACATGTGTCAAAGGTCTCTGAGGCTTTCTGGGGCTGACTGGGTATTATCGTAGATTCATTAGCCAGTATGGGATTATTGCCAGCCCACTGACTGCTCTACTCAAAAAGGGGGCTTTTGAATGGACAGGAGAAGCGCAGGCGACTTTTGATCGTTTGAAGCAGGCCATGGTTACTGCACCCGTCCTGGTCTTGCCAGATTTCACTCTTCCATTTGTGGTGGTAATAGATGCATCAGACATGGTTATGGGGGCGGTCCTCTTGCAGAAGGAACGGCCGATGGCTTTCTTCAGCAAATCCCTTACCGGCCGCTCTTTGACACTTTCAGCCTATGAAAGGGAAATGCTGGCTATTGTTCATGCAGTAACCAAGTGGCGACCTTACTTGTTGGGTCATCATTTCATTATCCATTCCGACCATCAGTCATTGAAATATTTTCTTAAACAACGGGTGTCTACACTAGCACAGCAGCGCTGGATGAGCAAGCTTCTGGGGTATGACTATGAGAATACAGTCCCTGATGCTCTGTCAAGGCGCTCGATAGAGGGTGCTTGTATGGCTATGACTGGCCCGACTTGTCCTTTTCTCCCTGATCTGCGTTGTGCCTATATTGAGGACCCCGATACTAGCCAGATGATCGAATGTCTCAACGGGCATCAATTGGATGATCCTTCCTTCACTTGGCATGATGACACTTTATTTTGGAAAGGGAAGCTGTGGATGCCTAACCATGGGGACTTGCTGATCGTTTAAATATAAACCCTTGCAAGTGCACAAGGCAATTGTACTACGGTGAGTATAAAAAGAGTTGTCGAACCTCACGGACGGTTAAATGATTTACCAAATTCAAGTGAAAGAAAGTTGTAGTTTTAATTTAATTTACGGAAAGCAATAAATTTTAACTACTTTAAATGAGTTTAACTAATATGGAGAAGTGCTAAGGCAGCGAATCCACCACTAAACATGCAATTACTACTCTCAATTATTATTAAGCATGAGTTAACATGATATGGTAATTCATGTTCTTGATCGGACAGACGAATTACTAATGAATTCACTAACGCTCTTGATTGGACACAATAGTTCATCCACTATTGTGTAATCAATCATATCCTTGATCGGGCATAAACTCAATCACAACTCTATTATAATGTAATTAATCTTATCCTTGATCGGGCATAAAATCAATCATAATATCTAATTGCATTCATAATCAATCAAGTATATGGTCAAGCACTCAAACGAATACTCATGAAATCGCATTAAGCATGAATCATAATAAACTATATTAAATGAAACAATCAAGAGTAAGAACACAAATCTAGGGTTTCATCTACGCCTTGGACGCAAATTTAGCCGGCCATCAGATGAGGAGAACGTTGTTGATTTGTCGGAGTCATTTTGCACTATTCACCGAAAATCACTATTCATGAAACACTGTAGCAGCATTGTAGCAAAGTACTGTTCACTGCGAGTTTACTGTTCATCGTCTTCTCCACTTAGCCGGTAGCATGTGTTCGGTTACTGTATCAATCTGCAAATTGGTCCTTTTCCGGCCCTTTCTTCCTCTCCTTCGGCCTTCTCCTCCTCCCTCTCTCTCTTCCGGCCGAAACAGCATCGGATTCCAACCACAACCACACCGGAAAGCAGCGGAAAATATCTCTGTGAAAAGCTCCCTTTTTCTCTATGTTTGTCCGCCCTTTCTTCAGTTCCTCCTCCTGTTTTTATAGACATTCAGAATCGAGTGCAAGTCCTAATTGAAGTCGAATCCACCCCGAATCCGGCACTTTCCAAATCCGGCACGACTACTTTTCTTTTCTTTCCCTATTGAGCATAGCTCTGTTTTTCCGCCGTCGCCGTCGTCAACTCACGGCCGTCCGAATCCATCCCCGCCACCGAGACCCATCGCCGGCAGCCTCCATCACGATCCTCGCCGCCGGTCGAGCGGCGCTCGAGCAGAGCTCGAGCGCCTCTGTTCTGGAACGAAGGCCCGAGCTTTGGCTGGGGCCGGGTTTCTTTCTTTTTTTCTTTTTCACTGAACCAAATTAGAACTGAACCTGTCGGTTCAATTCTATCCTTTTCTTTTTTTTCTTTCTTAGCAAAAACCCGTCGTATTGCTATCGCACGTCCAATCTCATCTTGACGGACTTTTTATTTTCTTCACTTAAAACCAACACCTGTCGTAACAATCTCATCCGTCAACTCTCATCTGAACGCCTCCTCTTTTTATGTACATCAGTGACTCATTCTGGTTCGATCGTGTATAATGTGGTATTTTTGCGTACAAATCTTTAAATGATCATAACTTTTCGCTCAGAACTTCGAGTTGCGCATAGTTTATGGCGTTGGAACGCTGACTTCTTCAACTTTAACATGAACCTTAAATCAGACCAATCAGAGATATGTGTATGAAGTTGTAAAGATTCAACCATTTAAGTCACGTTTCACCCCATTTCTACATCTTGCTCTTGTTTCCCCCAAAAACCAAAAACTATATTAAAGTAGTAGTAATTCTAATCTAAAACTAGCATAAACATAAGTTTAGGAGATAATAAAATGATTAATTCATGTGTAGATCACTTGCGTCGGCGTGTTATCTCACATTTTCATGATACATTGATGGCGGAACATGAGGGTGCCTTCCACACCTACAAACGGGTGAGCCAAAGTTTTCTGTGGCCTAGGCTCAGAAGGGACATTCAAAATTATGTGGCTACCTGTGACACTTACCAGCGCGTCAAGGCTGTCACTACCTCTCCACAGGGTCTCCTTCAACCCCTCCCCATTCCGGATCAGATATGGGAGGATATATCTATGGACTTTGTGGAAGCCTTGCCCATGGTCCAAGGAAAGTCGATCATTCTTGTGGTGGTTGACCGGCTCTCAGAATATGCTCATTTTTGTGCTTTGAGCCATCCTTTTACAACCCGAATAGTTGCTGAAACTTTTGTTAAAGAGATCGCTCGGTTGCACGGCATGCCTAAGATTATCGTCTCGGATAGAGACAAGGTTTTCATTTCTACATTCTGGCGTGAGTTTTTTGCTCTCCAAGGTACGAAACTCACCATGAGCACGGCTTACCATCCCCAGACAGATGGCTAGACGGAGGTGGTCAACAGGTGTGTGGAGCAATATTTGCGCTGCTTTGTGGGGGATCAGCCCCATAAATGGTTACAACTTCTTCCCTGGGCTGAATGGTCTTATAATACGGCTTATCACACACGGACAGGGTTTATACCATTCGAAGTTGTCTATGGCCATCCACCTCCTTTAGTTCTCTCTTATGTGCCTCACAAGTCATTCATTGCTGAGGTGGACTATTTGCTTCAAACAAGGGATGAGGTTCTTAGGCAGCTGAAAGCAAATCTCGCAGCCGCCCAGAACCATATGAAACAACTTGCTGATAAGAAGAGGACTGGTCGGGCCTTCCAGGTGGGTGATTTGGTCTACGTATCTGTCCTACCTCAGCGCCAAACCTCTTTGTTCAGATTGGATCAGGCCAAGCTCGCACCTCGTTATCATGGGCCATATTCCGTGCTGGAACGGATTGGGCCCGTTGCTTATCGCCTGACTCTACCCCCGGGGTCATTGGTGCACCCAGTTTTCCATATTTTGCACCTCCGTGGTTTTGTAGGTGATGCAACTTCAGTAATTATGGGCGCGCCCTTATCTATTCTGCCTCCTGTGGATGCGGACACCCCAGTGCCAACGTCTGTCCTTGACAAACGACATGTTCGTAAGGCGGGTCGCATTATTACGGAGATATTGGTGGCATGGAAGGGCCGTTCCTTGGACAATGCTATGTGAGAAGTGGAGGACGATATTCTGGCTCATTTTTTGGATTGGTCGTCAAGGCATTAGCGGAGCGTGGTGGATTGTTGTGAACGCCAGGCCAGGCCAGTACATCAGCGGTCCAACGTCAGCAGCAGGTATTATGCCCATTAGGATATTTGATTAGTATTGCGTATCTTATTGTAATTAGGCTTGTTTAGGCTAATTGTTAGGTAACAGGCTGATAGAGAATAATCAGGTCAATTAGTGGCCCATCAGTTTGGCCAGATGGCGCGCGCCCTAGGCAGACGTGCCATCTTTTCCCCTTTATATATTGAACGTCCTCCTCAGTTGGAGGCTATGCAATAGAAATTATTTCAGTTAATTATTTTTCTTCTTCTTTTCACTTTTGCCGTCGATCGATACCTTGTGACCCTTGCCGGTTACAACATCTACATTTTCTTCTTTGCCATTAACATAGGGAAGAGTTATGGACAATAATTTCTCGGAAAATTGCAGCTAGTGGCGCTGCAAGATCTGTCCCTAAAAACACATTCTCCATACGTCCCATAGTAATTTTCTAGATTTGAAAACAAACTTGTACCTCCTCTCCATATATTAGTTGAACTTACTTTCCAGTTTAGTTCATTTTGAAAAGTCAAATTTGACTATTAAAATGGAATGGAGCGAGTATCATACAGTACTATATTAGTTGTCTTATTTCATGTCATCCTTCTCAGGGATCAATTAGTGGATTGAGTAAAAAGGCTTAGTGAGTTGAGAACAAAGGTTAATAATTCAGCTTCCTTCAATTTCCCCTTTTTTTCCAAATGTTGACAACTAACATCGTACAAACCATTAACCTTGGATTTGTATTTTCAGGACACCTACTTTTGTTACTGTTCATGTTCATCATACCAATATTGGTTGGTCTACTGTGTGATATAGCAATACCTTGATATGTATGATAACAAGCGTCCGAGGTATCAGTTTTTTCTAAATGACAATAATATGGCTCTGTTCTCCTTGCCTAAATTTGTACTCCCTCCGTCCAATATTACCTGTTTGGATCATAAAACCGAAATGACCTAAATGAGTTCATTTTGATTTTCTAATCCAGACAAGTAAAGTTGGATGGAGGAAGTATAAAGAAAGTCACATGGAATTCATGATATTCCCTCTGTCCTGTTTTAGATGGTCCATCTGTAAAAGATGGCAGTCCTTTTTAGATGCTCCATATAGCTAATTTGAGTGGAGTTTCAACGTCTTCTTTCCCTCCCATTAGTTTGGATTTCTACCATCCAATAAAAATCAACATTTTTTTCTGGTGGAGCATCTAAAACAGGACGGAAGGAGTATTAGATGCCTTGAGGCAGCAATTAGAAGCTAACTTCAACAAAAAAACAAAACCATCTATTTCACTAGAAGTGTTTCCAAGGTGGCTTTGGAAAATCCGTATGTAAGCACAAGGCCAAAGTCCCATTATATACAGCTTCATTTTGCCTTGGAGAGAGAAGGGAATCCAGAGAGGGAGAGAGACAAAGATGCCTGGTGATGAAGTCGTTCTCTTGGATTTGTGGGTTAGCCCATATGCCTTGAGGGTCAAGATAGCACTGGCAGAGAAAGGTGTGAAGTTTGAAGCTAAAGAGGAAGATCTGGTGGGACAAAATAAGAGTGAACTGTTATTAAATTCCAATCCTATCTACAAGAAAGTGCCAGTTCTGCTACACAATGGGAAGGCTATATGTGAATCTCTTGTCATTCTCAACTACATTGAGGAGACATGGCCAACACCGGCGTTGCTTCCTCCATGCCCATATGAACGAGCCCAGATCAGGTTTTGGGTGGATTTCATAGAGAAGAAACAAGTAATTAGTAATATGCTACTCTTTTATTTGTTTAAAGTTTAGGCCACCTATCCTTATTCCCAGCTTAGGGCACGAATATTCCCTTTATTACACTATCCTTGGTTTTCATTTAGGTCCTATATTGTAAATGAGGGCACTTGTTTCTAGCAAGGGCGGCCCCTACTCCCCTTTCAACAGTGATTGGGGAAGTCAAAATCTACCGGTGAAAAACACAAGCAGCTCGAGCTGGTAAGAAAGAGAATCCTGGATCCGTGATCTTGTACAATTGGGGTATAAATGACTCCAATGAGACTTGCATGCAACGCCATTGATACCATGTATAAAACTGTTTCCCAATAAGTCGAACCCGTATGAAAGGGATAATCTTATTTATTGTTGTATATTCCATCGAAGGACGCATGTGAACAGCTGCGCATGATGTGGCTCTTTTCCTATTTCATTCCAAACAAAGCTAAGAAAACTACATCTATTTTTTGCTTTTCTATATCTCATTGTTTTTATTTGATGCAGATATATGGAACTGGAGCCAAGATTTGGAGGAACAATGGAGAAGAGCAACATGCAGCAGTGAAAGAGTTCATAGAAGCGTTAAAAACTCTTGAGGGAGGGTTAGGAGAAAAGGACTACTTTGGTGGAGGCAACTTTGGTTATGGGGACATTGTTGCAGCTCCTCTCATACCATGGTTCTATGTATATGAGCAATATGGAGGGTTCAAGATTGAAGATGAGTGTCCAAAAATCACAGCTTGGATGAAGAGGTGCTCGAGGAGGGAGAGTGTTGCCAGGACCTGTCCTGACCCTCACAAGGTGTATGAATTTGTTTGCATGGTGAAGAAGAAGTTTGGTATTTGAAAGCCTTGGTATGAAACTGAGACGTATGGAATTAAAGGTTTTTTTTTTTTTTTTTTTCTTGGTCTCAATAAAGAGGTTCTTCTTTGTTTTTTAGTTTGACAATTTGAAGTTATTATAGTGGGAAGCCATGAGAGTTAACTTTGGAGCTGGCATGTTATTCACTAAGAAGCATAATCGACAGTATTCCACAGCACGAGTAGATGCCATAATCGATAATGAACAGTTGAATTAAGCCTTTGTAAGTTGTAACGCATACGTTCAACTCTTACGTAAAGAACATGATGGAAATGTTGAATATTTTTTTTATATTTCACAATTTTAAAGGGGTGATTGGTGGGAATACTGATGAGAAATTAGAATTCTTACTTGGAGTTTTTGGAGGTTGCCGTTTTTATTTTAATGAGCAATTCTTGTGCATCTGCCAGAGAAATTAGTTAATGTGATTTTGAAACTAAGTGACCTGATGATTACTTTAGTTTCTACTCTCCCTCCACCCAATCATGAAGTCTTCCAAAAAATATAAGACAAATGGCAATTAATAAATTGTCAATGTGAACTCAAGATTAAGAATCTAGGTTGGTTATCAACCTCACCCATCTACAACAAGAAATACTCCCAACAATATAAGAAATACTCCCTCCGTCGCACAGTACCTGTCTGGATTAGAAAACTAAAATGAACTAAAATCAGCTTATTTTGATTTTCTAATCCGGACATGTAAAATTGGACTGTGGAAGCATACAATTCTTATTTCAAAATGCAATTATTTCAATCGATTACAATTTTGTGGTCTCACTATTCCAATAGTCTGCCTTATAAGCATCTATATGTAAAGCTTATAGATCACAGAGATTAGGGATTTCAAATCATGCACCACAAATTTAATGCACTGAATGTTTAAGAAGTTGGGTAATTTGTTGCAGGAGGCTTTTTCTAATTTCAGGCTTTTCGAGACAATTTCATTCCTTCAGGTTCGGATGGAGGCTAATCCTCTTGCTCTGCCACACATCGCCTAGCAAGACATGTTAAGAGGTTGTCCAGCCTGGTGGCTTAGAGGGGCCGTTTACCTGCGTCCGTGAAACTGGCATGAACATTCGATAGATCTAGAATATTGTCAATTTGTAATGTACCAAACGAATTATAATGAGATGTTATTTCCAATGAAATGATTAAAAAAAAGTTCATGAAGTCTTTTTATTGTCTTTTAAACAAAAGTGTACCTATACTATACGGGGACGGTTTACATGAGATCGCTCTCATATAAGGAGCATGAGGCCAATCTTTTGGGCCATTGGATTTCGATCCAAGGATAGATATCAAATCAATGAGTAGGTGAATGTGTTACATCAAGAAGTAGGTGAGTTCCATGTAACTATTTTTAGCCGTCGGATCAAGATCCAATGAATATGAATAGAATTGGCCTCATATAAGCCATTTGAGAGCGATTTTATTTAAACTTTTTTCATACTAATATATGCTAAAATTAAAATCATGTTTACATGGACACTACGATGGGTGGGCCTTGTACACACCCGAGGGGATTGACGGTGGGATACAATATTCTAAGAGGTCGGTTGCACTGCCCTTTCTAGTCGGTTCCTAATGACTCGGACACCCCTCGTTATACAAATAAAATAAAAATAAAGTCATGTTTACATAGACACTGAAAATGCCAAATTAACCCCAATGGCTTGTACACACCTACGTGACCAGAAATGCGTTTAAAATGCGTTTTACACGTTTCAGCCACTCAGTCGTAAAACTCCGCATTTAAAACGGGAAAACGTATTTTTCTCGAAATAAACGCATTTTATCCCGATAAATGCGTTTAAACACGTAAAACATATTTTTTATTTAAAGTGTAACTCATTTTTTAAATGTGCAACTTTGCAATATGTTATTCTTTAATATTTATTCCTACTATATTAATTTTTTATTTTTATTATTTTTTCATTTTTTCTTGTTATTTTTTGTTGTGTACGCTTACCTCGCCGTTTTATTGCCGTCCCAGTACACAGAGGTCATTTCTATATTGCCAGGCTGCCAGCTACCCCCGTCTGATATTTCTATCCAAACTTCCGAACTTGCGAGTCTCGAACCAGTCGAACTGGCCAGTTCAGGAAGCCCGAATGGCAGCCAACGCTCTTCCAATCGCCGCCTCCTTCCCTCCATCCCGCACAGACCCACGTACACAAATCCCACCAACTTTTCTTTGTTGTCTTCCTTCATCAAGATCTCAATCTCCTCCTTCCTCTAATTTGCATGCATTTCCTCTTCTTCCTTCTCGTTTTCCTTCTTTGTCTACTACTCATCGGCCTCATGTTATAGTTTCTTGCCTTCCCTCTTCTCCTGGTGGCTCTAGTACAATCTCCACCAAGCTCTATGTTAGTGGTAAGCCTCTACCATCCATTATTATTATTATTATTATTATTATTATTATTATTATTATTATTATTATTATTATTATTATTATTATGAATTTAAGTTGGATGTGATGTGTTGTTTGTTAGTGTAGCTGCTTTGTTACTGAAAGATAATAGCTTGGTTTCATTTTCGTCCTGATTTTAGTCATAAATGGTACTTGCAGTGATTGCATGCAGTGATTGTATTTTAAATGGCAATGCTGCTTGAAATTCAAGGAATTCAATGGATTTTTTGTAGATTGTGCTTTTTCTTCTGAAAGATGATAGCTTTGGTTCATTTTCATATGATTTTCAGGGAGAGTTATGTCATAATCGCATTTTACATACCTATGCTGGATGAAATTCAGGGAATTCAATGGTTTTTTGGATAAATTGCTGTTTCCTTCACTGACTACCCTTTTTTTGTTATATTTTGTTGCATCTGTGAATTGCCTTCCCATATTGACTCTATGTGTGGGTTCTCTGCAGAACAGCTTAGTTTTGATGGAAATTTATGACAAGTACATTTCACGTGAATTGAATGTAAACTTGTATGGATTTAGTAGGCTGATTTTGTTAGTGATTGAATTATTTTGCAGAATACTGAGACATGTTTTTGGGATGCCGGTTGATTTGTAACATAATACTCATTTACGAAGGGAATCAATACAAAGTGTTCAATTAGGCTGGGCTACTTTAAACATATAGGCATTTAAAAAAAAACTACTCCCTCCATTTCATATTAATAGTCCTATTAAAGTTTTCAATGTGAACTAAAATCAGTTCATTTTGAAATACCAAATAGGACTATTAATATGGTACGGAGGAAATAAATCCTTATGGAATTCACATTTGATTTCCATTGTCTTTCCAACCCTCGAATCATCTCCAACTGACATATAAAGGGAGTCAGAGCTTTGAGGCTGAATCATTTCTGATGCAGATTATTCACAAAATCATCCTATACCATCCTAATGCTCCAAATTTGAAGTAATAATGACTTTTCTTTATTTTATGGGCAATACTTAGGGAAATATAGTTGTTTCATGGCTTTTATTCACTTTTTACTTCTAAAAGATGTCTGACAAGTTTATTCAACCACCATTGTGACAGGTCTATCCTTCAGGACTACTGAAGAGACTTTGAGAAATGCATTTCAAAACTTTGGCCAACTCGTAGAAGGTGGCTTTCTTCCCCCTTTTATGCATGAATTCTAATGTTATTAAGTCTAATGCTTCCTATCATAGTCTCGAACTTTACCCTGATTCTTTCTATACAATTTTTTTATACAAGTATAGATTTTATGCATAGAAAATACTTTTTAATGCCTTCCTAAAGATTGTACCTCATAAGATATTTTCTGAGTGAATCATTGTTGAGCATGACTTCATTAAACTGACTGCCTGAAGCAAATTTTTAATCAGTTAACTTAGTGATGGATAGAATAGCAAATAGACCGAGAGGTTTCGCTTTTCTTCGCTACGCAACAGATGAAGAATCCAGAAAGGCCATTGAGGGAATGCATGGCAAGGTATCTTCTTTCATGATTTTGCTGAATTCTTATAACTAGCTAGAGTGTTATAAATGACCTGTGTTATATTGATTGAATGTTTAAAATGGACAAGCAAAGATACCTTCTGATATTTTTTGCAGAAATTCTCACAACAGACTGGAACATATGGTCTGTGATCTTTTTGTCAATTGCTTGCAATTAACTACGAGTGCACACAATGGTATCACCTATCAGGATTTTGGCTAAACACATCAAACTCTTCGACTTATGATTAATCAATCTACAATATCAACATTTTAGGACTAATTCATTCTTAAGGTCCTCCACCAAGGTAGAACCCCTATCTAGCTAAGTTGGCCAGCGATCAAGAAACTACAACTGGGGACCTCTATTTGTTGAAGGATCTCTTGCAGACCATTTCAGATTTAGTGCTTCTACTTCTCAATATGTTCTGCTTCAACATTATATGCATTCTCCTTATACATGCATTCGAATACATCAACTAACCGTTGCATTCTTGTATCTCAGTTTTTAGATGGTAGGGTCATATTTGTAGAGCCTGCAAAGCCGAGGTCTGAGTTGCGACGGAGCATCAAAGAGTCTCCAAGACCATACTGAAGTTGCTGTGAAGAATCAAGCGGCTTAAAAGAAGGCAAGAAGCATGCAGTCTTGTAGGATATAGTTGTGCTAGGCATGACAACAGCCATATACCATTGTGCGGAAGGCACAATTTTAATGTAAAATCATTTGGTAACACTGATTTTGTTACAAATTGCGGTATCGTAAAAGATGCTTTCAGATCCTTGGTGAACATTGTTTCTAGCAAAATCTCATGTGTTCAACATCTGATTTGCCTTAGTTAATATGCTTTTATCAAATTACAGAGTAAACAGCGTTTGTTCGATATTTCTTACGGAGGCTATGAAAGAGGTATGAATGAGTCAAAAGATCAAACGGTTCGACCTTCTATTCTTTAAATGGTATGGTTTGTATGTTTCATTGTACAAGCTTGTATCCGTTCATGGCGCAAGTTACAGGTAGGTGGCAACCAGTAGGCTGTAGTAGAAGGAGATATGAAAAAGAGAAGATAGAACTGACATTAAAAATTTCTCTTCCGAGCTTCACAAAATAACGGCTATGCAAAACGTTTGTTGACACATGCCACTTTGATCCAAAATCGACTGCCTTGATGAACCAACAACAACAAAAGAAAATTGGCAACAATATTTGCAAGCCAACTAGACAAGAAAAGTTTAAAAGGAACAGTAAATAGTTGAAGCATTATCCCGGATTCCATTACACTTTCACGTATTCCAACCAAGAAAGAAAAGAATAAGAACTGAAAGATACAGATATATGCTTCGCATAGACATCAGAGTTAAAAGGCTTGTTGAAGGACACGATGAACTGGTGAACTGGAGTGATTTGTATCCATGACGACGACTAACTCACAAGAGGCCACTGAGAGATCTGGCTTCCTTACTGTGCAAACATAAAAAAGAATGGTTGGTGCTACAAGCACAATCTAATCCGTTGTGCTGTATTTTCTTGGTCACCAAGCTGTGAAGATTGAGCATCTCTCTCTGCCACACATCTTTTATATGGCACAAAGCCCCTGCTGCCATGACTTGAGTTAATAGGCCTATAAAAAGCTGAATTATTGCTCACTTTCAGCCTAAATCCACGGTTTGATTCGTTCTCTTTGTTAGAGCCAGCAACATCACTACTCTTCTCTTCTGATCCTGTGGCGCTTACTGAATCTCCGCTGCCATTACTTGAGCTAATAGGACTATAAAAAGCTGAATTATTGCTAGCTTTCAGCCTAAAACCACCATCTGATTCGTTCTCTTTGTTAGTTAAGTCTCCAGTTATAGAGTCAGCAACATCACTAATCTTCTCTTCTGATCTTGTGGCGCTCACTGAATCTCTGCTCGAACCAGTAGCCGAATCTTCTTTGTTAACTTCCTTCATGTCCCGAGACCCTTCTACAGAAGGGTCGAGAGCCAGTCTCCAATTCATGCTCTGAGTAGAATGCTGATAAGGGAAACCCTCGTGCAAGGCCCACCATGGCAATGAAGGAGTCGTGTTAGGAGAGTCTGAAACTTCTGGGGGAAACTGCATGCAGTAAAACAATGGGGGTAGTCCACAAGGCCATGGAGCCCAAGCAGTTTTGCTGGCCTCCACAGAAAAACCTGGCAAGGAACCCTGTCCTTCAGGTGTGATATGAGAATTCTCCTCCTCCACCCCACTGCTTTCTTGGCTGCTTGCATTGTCAGTGGTGTTGAATTTCGTGGGCGGATACGGAATCGTGGTGCCAGACGATGGCTTTTGAGAATCTGTAACTAGAACAGTCCTTCCAAAGAGCTTGAGACAGGTCATCCGGGGTTCTATTGACAAAAGCTCTTTCTCATAGGCAGGTTCTTCGTGTCCTGTTTCCAATTTCTTATATTTTTCCTATCATAGAATGGTTAACCCATAAGAAATAGAACTAGGTGTTGAATGTGATAGCAAATGATTCAAATTTTGCAATTATGCTAGTACCTCGGAAGATTCATCTAATTGGCTTGAATGAGGCGACACCAAAACGGGGAGTGCAGGCCTGTTCTCTTCTTCCAATGATGATAGATCACCATTTTCTAGTTCTGCAGATAGCACATACTCTCCATTCGAAGCAGCACCTGAAGAATCCGGAGATGAGCAACCATTTGGAGAATTTGACATGGTTGATTCCATCACCTCCGATTCAACACCAGACAACACTGATTTTGGTGATCCATTCTCTTGGTTTGAAGCTGGGAGAAATAGTGATGAGGATCTCTCAGGTCTTTCCGAGGTAGTAATTCCTTTCGTAGACAAAGAATGGACCAATTTACGTGGATATGGATGCATAGGCTTTCTTTTTGGACGTGGAGGAGGAATCTCAATTGCTTTCACAGAATCTGAATTGCTACTGCCTGAATCCTTTGCCACCTGAATCACAAAGATAACACAATTTATACACACAAATATAAGACAACAGCCTGCAGAAAGTGAAATTCAATGGAAGAAAGAAAAGAGTATGGGCGCTTACTTTACATGTAAGTAAGACCCATGTTCATACTATTGTAGAAAATAGGGGGACTGGAAAGAAGAGCAGTGGACCTTAGAAAAGAATTTCTGAGCATGGCTTCGGATCTGAACAGCAGTCTTGGTGCCAACATGCTCTGCAAAAAGGGAAAAAAAAAGAAAGAGCCACTGTAAGCAATGGAAGTGAAAAATTGTAAACCAATTGCACCAAAAAAGAATCAATTTCAAATGATTGGCACCTTCAATCCGGCGCCAAGCACGCCCATATAGTTTTAGCGCTTCCAAAAACTTTTCATGTTCTTCCTCTGTCCATCTTTCTCTCTGTTTAGTAATTGTGTATGGTTTTCTAGCCTAATCACCAAGCGAAAATCAACTATCAAAAGAAATCACAAGCAACCAAGCTATTTATTATAAACCAATGATCTGAGCGGTAAAAGCAACCTTAGGCATAAGTTCAGCTCCAACTTTAGTTTGATCCAAACACATATTACTAAGAGGTGCAATATCAACATCCGTAGCTGCACATCCACTTTCTTCCTATAATTAGCAAAACACATTGGAAAAGAATACATCACCCACCAACCCTTTCAATTCTAATCAATCATGGAAAATATGAATATCTATAAATACATTGGATTGGATTACAGGATATCAAGAGGCCGAAATTGAATACAAACTGATTATTGGCATAATGAAATAAAGACGTCTAAAATAAATTCAAATGCTTACCTGAATTTCCATCTAAGCAGAAGCTCTTATGAATATTTCAGTCGATCAATAATCCAGTCTTCCAGAGCTTCAGCAAAAACTTTACACTGTTTCCTTCTGCTCGCGCCTATTTCAGAGCATATAAGAAACACCCAAGGCCTCTATAAATGCTCATATATCTAACCCTCCATCAGTTTGCCTAAAGATTCGACCAACCGCGACAGAAGCCAAAATTTCAAACAAATCACTCCAATTCTCTGTAGATGGTTCCCATAACTATAGCTCAAATCCCATTCACCAGCAAAGTCGATTCCTCTCTGCAATCAGATACCAAGTCAGTTCACAATTAATCATTCTGCAGAGAATAAATGAAAATTAATAACAAAATAGTGAAGTTTTTTTAAAAAACAGATGAACGAATCAGAGACGCGCCACCAAGACCTCGAAATCTCCAAAAATGAACCAATTCAGAAACAAATCATGACAAAACATTCATGTCTGAAGCAAAATCAATTCACAAACCAAATCCCACAATGCTAGACTCCCAATCTACCATATCATAAAAAAGATAAAACAAAATATTGCCATCGCCCGCACCTCAAATCAAAAACTCCCGTTCCAAACTCCTAATCAAATCAATAAGTATAAAATCTGACAAAAATCAAAGAACCTTGATTTCTCAAACTCCTCCCAATTAAAAAAAAAACAATCACTTTTGATTTCCCAAACTTCTCCTAATTGACTACTAAAACATCTGAAAAAAAAACAAAAAATCCATCCGCCTCCAAATTCTAAAAATAACATCTGAAAAAACAAAAACATTCTTGATTCGAACAAAGTTCATACCTAAATCCAGCTCCGAACTTACCGCCTCAAAAAATGGAAATTTTTTTTTCGAAAATCTGAAAAGGGCAGAAACGAGACAAGGGCGAGAGAAGCCAAGTGAGCATATCCCGACCTCCTCCTTCTCCTTCCTCTTTTTGTTAATGGAGGTCCTGGGTGATGCCACGTCGGACAGAAATTCTCCAGAATTTTCGGCCTTTCCGCATCTTGTGGCGGACGACGCCACGGGGGCCATTCCACGTGGCCTTGTCCCACTTTATGTGGCTCAGAATCGCTCTTATATTTTTGAAGGTAGGTGGGCCGGTTTTCTTTTTCTTTTCACAAAGATATTTAGTTGAGCCGGACCGGATCGGTGGTCTAATTGTAGAACCGAGCTGGGAGTATGGTTTCCTTTTCATTTTTGTTTTAATGAAGCAATTACATTGGATTCATCCTAATATATATGCATCTAAAGTTGTAGCATCCGAATATGTGTTAGCTTGAAGGAAAAATGATTTCTAGTTGTCACATTTTAAAACAAAGCTGTTGAATTATGAGGTTGGCAATAGCAACAATTGGTTTCAGTTTAGCAGTTGGGCATTTAGATCGTATAGAACATCTTATTGACAATGCACTTCACTCCTGAATGTATGTCCTATGAATGAAAGAGCATAAGGTCACTCACATAATATAATGCATATGGATGGCCAAAGGAAGAGGATTTGTACATCCTAGTGATCAAAAGAAAAAAAGAATTTTTGTATACACTAGTGGCCTACTCCTTCCGTCCAAAACAATATTGAAAAATTACGCATCCATTATTAGGTGACTAGATTTGGCCTAAACGCATAAAGATCCTCATGAACGTTGGCTTGAAATGCCATGGGCCCTTATTTCAAATGCAGCCAGGTTTTTTTCAATTGATGGAGTGTCAGTTAACCAAGACGGAAACCGACAACCTTTAGTAGCCAAAATTTAAAAAACCTAATTCAATCCAGGATTAGCTCCGGTTTAATTGCTTCTTTGGGTTGATCTACTGTAATAGACCCAATTGGGCAGAATACCAACCGGCTCAGGTAGACCATCCAAGACCTTGCCCCATATTTTTATCCACAAAAAGATTTTTTGACCTTTTCGCGGCCGGATAAAGTAGAATTATCCAGAGCCTCTAAAAAAGAAAAATTCTTCTTCTCCCGCGCATTTTCACGGCTATCTTACGTGGCTCACGGAAATGCTGTGAACCTCACATATTATTTCACTTCACCACAGCACGTGAGGTTAGCCGTGAAAACAAAACGGGAGGAATAGCAGCACTACTCGGAGCCCCACGCTTTCTTGCGCTTTTTATCCACGTCAGCTCCTCCAACGCCGCCGTCTTAATCCCCTTCTGACACGTTTCGGCTACACCCGCGCGTAGCGGACGGTGACGGATGCGCCGTTCTGCACCACTCCCGAGGGAAATCCTTTTTTTAGTAAAAAAGCGGAAAAACAGGAGCCACATGTTTGGATTGAGGCGGATTTAATTGGGGTTTGGAGTCCGGAGGGGTGACTCACCTGCTCTTACCAAACATAGATGCCTTCATTGTGGATTTTCGTTTATATGCGCTCGAGCTCATATGCGTTGCCGTGCGCAAGGTTGGCGTCGACGGCCGGATTTGGATTTCACAGCGCATGTTAAGAGGCGGTAGGGAAGTTTGGATCAACCATCCGCCCTCTCGAATAATATGCACCGTTGAATCTTGATTTGACGGCTTACATTACAGTTTCTCGATGCATGCTAATGCGCGTGTATTCCGTTTCCGCTTAGTTAACGAGATAGCTTACCATGGCGCCGCGCCCTTAACATGATCGCCGGTTAGTTAATTTGAATGTAGTGATCGATGGCTAAATTCGTGTTGATGGCTAATTTTTATGGCGTCAACATAATCTGCATTAGACATTTGATTCATCTGTTTTTGGAGTGCTTCGTCTACATATCTGTTTGGAAATCAATCCGCATTAGACATGAAACCAGACTCTTAGAAAATCATATCTTGTCGCCAATCCTCCACATATTATACAGAGTAAATTGAGATATAATCTCGTGTGAGTAGCCAATGGAGTTGAGTTGACGTGTCCTAAGCTTTTTAGATTCTATTATCAAACATAATCCAATGTCATTTCTAAATTTTTTACCAAGCTTACATGTTTTAAACTGATCAAATGCTCTTACCTTGTTTACTATTTCCTCTTTTCAATAACATTCATCTTAAAACTTCGAATTAGTAAATTGATGTATCCTACTAAAAACAGGAACAAAAAAAGGACTATTTCTTCTTTTCAATAACATTCATCTTAAAACTTTGAATTAGTAAATTGATGTATCCTACTAAAAACAGGAACATATAAAAAGGACTAGTGATATGATGTAAGAGCTTCAACTTGAGGCCTTGGGCATTAGGACATAGGGTCCACAAAGATTTCATGGGAGTCCTGCTTAGATTTTTGGTATCCACCCCTTTGTGGTTCAAGTCCAACTCTTGCACTACCAAAAAGTAGATGGAAATGCAAGTGCGAAATTAGCATTGCCCTGTCCCACTTGCACTTGCACCTGATCACCAGACAATAGAATCTCATTGCCATTATTCAAGTGCATTCACACCTCATATTTCCATGAAATTTTATCAGCCATGAAACACATGCATTTTGATATTTTACCTTTCCTGCACAAACAAAAGACGTTTTTGTTCCTTTTTGGCCAAGAAGGAAGAACACAAAGTACATTTATAGTTATTGCACATACAAACACATAGCCAGAGGCCACCCTACTAGATGATAAACTGATACAAATATCGTCCACAATATATAGTCCTTATCCAAAGACAGTATACTTGGTTGGGGATCAGATGACATGCATGTGGAGGAATATATACATGCAATAGACAAGAGATTCATGTTCATAGCTTCTAGCTCATAGCTAGCTTCTAAGTCAATCAATTTCAGTCTAGATGAAACACTCGCCTAACACTGTTGTTGGTTCATTGTTATTTTCTTGCACCTCTGTCGTCTGGCAAATATCTAATCAAGTTCCTATACTTATGTAACTACTCTTTTTGTGCATTGGTGTCTTGTGGATTTAGGCTCCAATGGCGATGCTTTAATTTCCTTTTTTTTAACAGGCTGTCCTTAATTGGACATGTGATTGTGTGGATCATGGAAGATACTAGTGAAAAAGTTGGCTGTGGCTTCATTGGCTGCAAGCTGAATGTGTGGGGCATGGCTACCAAAGTGGCAGAGCCACAACAATCCTGTCTTTTCATGTCTTGCCACTTTTCAGATGGCTACGGTGCCAATTGTGAGGTTGAAATTTATGACAACTTTATCCATGTTGGCCCTCTTGTGATTGCTTTAGTAATATGCAATTGATGGCCCCCATGAGACATGAGATTGAAAGATACCAAAAACCCGTCCTCAGTTTGGATTGCACGCTGCAACTCGCCTGCATGAAGCCGCTGATTGAGATGCAAGCTCTAAAAAATATCGAAGTTTCTGATATCTTTTCTTGATCTGCTCTCCACATCTTAAATTTTTTAAGAAAAGGTTACTGGGCTGAAATGTAGTACAGGTTGTGTATCACTATAATGGAGAAGCCTTATAGAGAGTGTCATTTCTTAACTCTATCCTATTATCTATCCTACTATATGTGAAATGCAGCATTTCGGAGGAAATATTATCCAGTGGAACGGTTCCATTTAGTGGCCTGTGCATAAGTCTATTTATTTCTAACACACACACTAGTGGTGGACTATACTATTCAGGCCCATAAGATGGATAAATTATAAGGTGTATGGGGGAAGTCATGCTCACCACTAACATGTGATTGACACGGCTCCCCGCTTGTCGTGAGGATCCATGAGGACCCATAAATTGGAGATAGTGTCAATCACCAATTGGTGATGAGCACAACCTTTAATTAAGCTGTGCGTACTTAATTTGTCTAAAGAAAGAAAAAGCGAGATGTTAAGTGCCTATGCCTTCGCCTCCCAGCCACATCAGAGCCATGATATATATAGGCTCAGTGCCCACATGTTAGCATGGTGGCATGCACAAAGCGAGTAGACGGATGGTCAGCATAAGTAGCATTAGTTGCTTAATATAATCCCGATTCCCATTCAAGATACATTAACCAGGGAGATAATAAATCTATACGGAGGGAGTGGTAACGTTATTTTATACATCAGGCGAGTTGAGGGATACAACTAGGGGTGTAAACGAGAGGAGCTGAGCCAAGCTTGGGTATGGCTAAGCTCGAGCTCGAAATTTTCAATTCAAGCTCGAGCTCGAGGCTCGAGTGAAAGTTCGGCCCATGCTAGTTAAAAAATTTTATGAAAGGATATTTAAATAAAAATAGTATATATATATATATATATATATATAATAACGAGCCGAGCTCGAGCGGGCTCGCGAGCTTATTAAAGTCGAGTTTGAACAAGCAAGCCGAGCTGAATATCCTTGAGCTCAAGCTCGGCTCGCAATGGCACAAGTCTGAGCCGGGCTCGAGCCAAGCCCGACACCAGCTGAGCCCAAAGTCGGGCTGAGCTGAGCCGGATCAGTTCGCGAACCGGCCCATTTACACCCTGAACTCCAACCAAAAGCATCTGACTGCTCTCTTGGTACTTTTGTGTGTGTGAAAATGTGGACCCTGAATGTTTCTTATAATTAATATTTAGGGGTAATGATAATACTACTCCACTTCTCTGCTCCAACTGCCAAGATACTCAGTATTTAGATAGTGGAGTTATACAGGCAAAATCGTCAATGAGAATAGTATGGTGTTACTCAGTAAGCATAAAATAACCTAAGGATTAGCTGAGCATATGGTGTTAGTGAGTAAAACTGGGGTGCAAAAAAGTCTCACCCTATTATAAATTTAGGCATGCAACGAAGTGACTAAAATACCCATCATAATTTAACTATGCGTTGATAACCGACAACCATATATTGACACTTTGCATGTACAAGAGCAAGTTATTGTGATAACTACCACTGTTAGTTACAAGTGTAGTTACTGTGATGAACTACACTTTCAGCATTTTTACCTAGCAATTTAAGTATAGATATCAAGAATCATTTTAGCCGATGCAACAGGTTCCAGAAGTACAAGATTTTCTGATTAAGCAAAAATTTACTCAACTATTAAAAGTTAATTATGAGTTAATCTTCCTTAGATAGATTAAATAATGGATAATTATATCAAACTACTTTTTTAAAATGGTGTAAACACAATGCAACTTTCATCCCAAAATTTTGTTCCTTTCAACAACAAAAAATGCATTTGTTTCTCCATCTTTTTTATACATGATTGCAATCTTTCCATTTGAAGATCCTAGGAGTGCAAAATTATGTGATGGCATGCATGTGTTTGTTTCAAGAAGCTGTACATTGCAATAGCCATGATAGATTCTTAGGAATAGAGTTGAGCCAGAACGAAAAGCCAAGGAAGAGAGATAAAGTTCATACACCCATGTCTTGAGTCCTTTGTCTTTTCATTCTTCAGAGATTGTTGCAAAGGGGCCGATCATGCCTAGCGACAAGAAGAAGAGGTGGAAGAATCGAATCAGAGATCAAATGAGAGCAAAAAGCTAAAAATAGGTAGAAGCCTCTTTAGGGCTAGTCGTAGATTGGCATTCATTGGTGTCAGAGAGTTGTTTACTAACTGTACACCTACAACAACTAGTTCATTAAAGTAGAGCATTTGTCTACCTAGAAACATATCTGAACTGAAAAGAACATTAAGATGCCATAATTTACTTTCTAACAAGTAATGAAATGGAAGATCTACCAATTTAAGTTACAACCTAAGTATAACTCTCAAAGGGCACATCTAACCAAGACTATTTTGAGCGATTTTCCACTAGAAAATATGTTGCTAATAAATAAATACTTGTTGTCACACTATATTCTTTTGCTTCACTCAATGCAATGTGAGGAAAAGTAAGCCAACATTTTATTTATGGGAAGCATACAATAGGTGATTAGCCAATACAAAATAGTAATGTCTCAAAGCTGGATCAACAATATATCACTCTTGTAACTTCTCCCTTAGGCAAGCATAACCAAATAAATCTTGTAATAAGGGGGGTATAGGTTGGGTAAACCTAACAAGAACTAGCAGTGGTATCCAGCCGGGATGCTCCTGCCACAGTATCGAAGAAGCTTGTTCATGGAGACATTAGCATTGTAATTTTGCGCACCCAAGACATTTGCACGAATGGCGGTGCAGAGGCAATTACAAGCATCCATGTCAACAAGACCATCCAGAAGGGAGCAACATGGATGTGTTAGTTTGCCACCAATATTGATTGCCCTTCCCAAATTCAGTAGTTTAGAACATACACTTAAGCCTAAGACATTCTTTGGGCATTTCTTATAGTGTGGTGGTGGGATGGAAGTATGAGGGGGAGGGGGAGAAAGTGGTGTAATAATAGTAGGTGGAGGGGGAGGTGGTGTAACAGTAGTAGGCGGAGGAGGAAGAGGAGGTGTTGTAATAATGATAGGTGGAATGGGAAGCGGTGGGTTAGGAATAAATGGGGGAAGTAGAGGAGGTGTTGTAATAATGATAGGTGGAATGGGAAGCGGTGGGTTAGGAATAAATGGGGGAAGTAGAGGAGGTGGTGAGCCTGTAATAGGTGAGAGGGGATGTGGTGGGCTAGGAATAACCGGGGGAAGCAGAGGAGGTGGTGAGCCTGTAATAGGTGAAAGGGGAAGTGGTGGTCTCGGAATAACGGGGGGAAGTAAAGGAGGTGGTGAGCCTGTAATTGGTGAAAGGGGAAGTGGAGGGCTGGGAATAATAGGGGGAAATAGAGGAGGTGGTGTGCCTATAATAGGTGAAAGGGGAAGTGGTGGGCTGGAAATAACCGGGGGAAGTAGAGGAGGTGGTGAGCCTGTAATAGGTGAAAGGGAAAGTGATGGGCTGGGAATAACCGGGGGAAGTAGAGGAGGTGGTGTGCCAGGAATAACCGGGGGTAGTAGAGGATGTGGTGAGCCTGTAATAGGTGAAAGGGGAAGTGGTGGGCTAGGAATAACTGGGGGAAGTAGAGGAGGTGGTGAGCCTATAATAGGTGAAAGGGGAAGTGGTGGGCTTGGAATTACCGGAGCCAGTAGAGGAGGTGGGGAGCTTGTAATAGGTGAAATGGAAAGTGGTGGGCTGGGAATTACCGGGGGAAGTAGAGGAGGTGGTGTGCCTGTAATTGGTGAAAGGGGAAGTGGTGTGCTGGGAAGAATCGGGGGAAGTAGAGGAGGTGGTGAGCCAGTAATAGGTGATAGGGGAAGTGGTGGACTAGGAATAACCGGGGGAAGTGGTGGTGGTGGTGAGCCTGTAGTAGGTGAATGGGGAAGTGGTGGGCTGGGAATAACTGGGGGAAGTAGAGGAGGTGGTGAGCCTGTAATAGGTGAAAGGGGAAGTGGTGGGCTAGGAATAACAGGGGGAAGTAGAGGAGGAGGTGTGCCTGTAATAGGTGAAAGGGGAAGTGGTATGCTGGGAATAACCGGGGGATGTAGTGGTGGTGGGGAGCCTGTAATAGGTGAAATTGGAAGTGGTGGGCTGGGAATAACTGGGGAAAGTAGAGGAGGTGGTGTGCCTGTATTAGGTGAAAGGGGAAGTGGTGGACTGGGAATTACCGGGGGAAGTAGAGGAGGTGGGGAGCTTGTAATAGGTGAAATGGGAAGTGGTGGGCTGGGAATTACCGGGGGAAGTAGAGGAGGTGGTGTGCCTGTAATTGGTGAAAGGGGAAGTGGTGTGCTGGGAACAATCGGGGGAAGTAGAGGAGGTGGTGAGCCTGTAATAGGTGAAAGGGGCAGTGGTGGGCTGGGAATAACAGGGGGAAGTAGAGGAGGTGGTGTGTCTGTAATAGGTGAAATGGAATGTGGTGGGCTAGGAATAACCGGGGGAAGTAGTGGTGGCGGTGAGCTTTTAATAGGTGAAATGGGAAGTGGTGGGCTGGGAATAATTGGGGGAAGTAGAGGAGGTCGTGAACCTGTAATAGGTGAAAGGGGAAGTGGTGGGATAAGAATAACTGGGGGAAGTAGAGGACGTGGTGTGCCTGTAATTGGTGAAAGGGGAAGTGGTGTGCTTGGAAGAACTGGGGGAAGTAGAGGAGGTGGTGTGCCTGTATTAGGTGAAAGGGGAAGTGGTGGGCTGGTAATAACTGGGGGAAGTAGAGGAGGTGGTGAGCCTGTAATAGGTGAAAGGGGAAGTGGTGGGCTGGGAATAACTGGGGGAAGTAGAGGAGGTGCTGTGCCAGTAATAGGTGAAAGGGGAAGTGGTGGGCTGGGAATTACCGGGGGAAGTAGAGGAGGTGGAGAGCTTGTAATAGGTGAAATAGGAAGTGGTGGGCTGGGAATATCTGGGGGAAGTAGAGGAGTTGGTGAGCCTGTGATAGGTGAAATTGGAAGTGGTGGACTGAGAATAACTGGGGGAAGTAGAGGAGGTGGTGTGCCTATATTAGGTGAAAGGGGAAGTGGTGGGCTTGGAATTACCGGAGGCAGTAGAGGAGATGGGGAGCTTGTAATAGGTGAAATGGGAAGTGGTGGGCTGGGAATTACCGGGGGAAGTAGAGGAGGTGATGTGCCTGTAATTGGTGAAAGGGGGAGTGGTGTGCTGGGAAGAATCGGGGGAAGTAGAGGAGGTGGTGAGCCAGTAATAGGTGATAGGGGAAGTGGTGGACTAGGAATAACCGGGGGAAGTGGTGGTGGTGGTGAGCCTGTAGTAGGTGAATGGGGAAGTGGTGGGCTGGGAATAACTGGGGGTAGTAGAGGAGGTGGTGAGCCTGTAATAGGTGAAAGGGGAAGTGGTGGGCTAGGAATAACAGGGGGAAGTAGAGGAGGAGGTGTGCCTGTAATAGGTGAAAGGGGAAGTGGTGTGCTGGGAATAACCGGGGGATGTAGTGGTGGTGGGGAGCCTGTAATAGGTGAAATTTGAAGTGGTGGGCTGGGAATAACTGGGGAAAGTAGAGGAGGTGGTGTGCCTGTATTAGGTGAAAGGGGAAGTGGTGGGCTGGGAATTACCGGGGGAAGTAGAGGAGGTGGGGAGCTTGTAATAGGTGAAATGGGAAGTGGTGGGCTGGGAATTACCGGGGGAAGTAGAGGAGGTGGTGTGCCTGTAATTGGTGAAAGGGGAAGTGGTGTGCTGGTAACAATCGGGGGAAGTAGAGGAGGTGGTGAGCCTGTAATAGGTGATAGGGGCAGTGGTGGACTAGGAATAACCGGGGGAAGTGGTGGTGGTGGTGAGCCTGTAGTAGGTGAATGGGGAAGTGGTGGGCTGGGAATAACTGGGGGAAGTAGAGGAGGTGGTGAGCCTGTAATAGGTGAAAGGGGAAGTGGTGGGCTAGGAATAACAGGGGGAAGTAGAAGAGGAGGTGTGCCTGTAATAGGTGAAAGGGGAAGTGGTGTGCTGGGAAGAACCGGGGGATGTAGTGGTGGTGGGGAGCCTGTAATAGGTGAAATTTGAAGTGGTGGGCTGGGAATAACTGGGGAAAGTAGAGGAGGTGGTGTGCCTGTATTAGGTGAAAGGGGAAGTGGTGGGCTGGGAATTACCGGGGGAAGTAGAGGAGGTGGGGAGCTTGTAATAGGTGAAATGGGAAGTGGTGGGCTGGGAATTACCGGGGGAAGTAGAGGAGGTGGTGAGCCTGTAATAGGTGAAAGGGGAAGTGGTGGGCTAGGAATAACAGGGGGAAGTAGAGGAGGTGGTGTGCCTGTAATTGGTGAAAGGGGAAGTGGTGTGCCTGTAATTGGTGAAAGGGGAAGTGGTGTGCTGGGAACAATCGGGGGAAGTAGAGGAGGTGGTGAGCCTGTAATAGGTGAAAGGGGCAGTGGTGGGCTGGGAATAACAGGGGGAAGTAGAGGAGGTGGTGTGTCTGTAATAGGTGAAATGGAATGTGGTGGGCTAGGAATAACAGGGGGAAGTAGTGGTGGCGGTGAGCTTGTAATAGGTGAAATGGGAAGTGGTGGGCTAGGAATAATTGGGGGAAGTAGAGGAGGTCGTGAACCTGTAATAGGTGAAAGGGGAAGTGGTGGGCTAGGAATAAATGGGGGAAGTAGAGGACGTGGTGTGCCTGTAATTGGTGAAAGGGGAAGTGGTGTGCTTGGAAGAACTGGGGGAAGTAGAGGAGGTGGTGTGCCTGTATTAGGTGAAAGGGGAAGTGGTGGGCTGGAAATAACTGGGGGAAGTAGAGGAGGTGGTGAGCCTGTAATAGGTGAAAGGGGAAGTGGTGGGCTGGGAATAACTGGGGGAAGTAGAGGAGGTGGTGTGCCAGTAATAGGTGAAATGGGAAGTGGTGGGCTGGGAATTACCGGGGGAAGTAGAGGAGGTGGTGTGCCTGTAATTGGTGAAAGGGGAAGTGGTGTGCTGGGAAGAATCGGGGGAAGTGGAGGAGGTGGTGAGCCAGTAATAGGTGATAGGGGAAGTGGTGAACTAGGAATAACCGGGGGAAGTGGTGGTGGTGGTGAGCCTGTAGTAGGTGAATGGGGAAGTGGTGGGCTGAGAATAACTGGGGGAAGTAGAGGAGGTGGTGAGCCTGTAATAGGTGAAAGGGGAAGTGGTGGGCTAGGAATAACAGGTGGAAGTAGAGGAGGAGGTGTGCCTGTAATAGGTGAAAGGGGAAGTGGTGTGCTGGGAATAACCGGGGGATGTAGTGGTGGTGGGGAGCCTGTAATAGGTGAAATTGGAAGTGGTGGGCTGGGAATAACTGGGGAAAGTAGAGGAGGTGGTGTGCCTGTATTAGGTGAAAGGGGAAGTGGTGGGCTGGGAATTACCGGGGGAAGTAGAGGAGGTGGGGAGCTTGTAATAGGTGAAATGGGAAGTGGTGGGTTGGGAATTACCGGGGGAAGTAGAGGAGGTGGTGTGCCTGTAATTGGTGAAAGGGGAAGTGGTGTGCTGGGAACAATCGGGGGAAGTAGAGGAGGTGGTGAGCCTGTAATAGGTGAAAGGGGCAGTGGTGGGCTGGGAATAACAGGGGGAAGTAGAGGAGGTGGTGTGTCTGTAATAGGTGAAATGGAATGTGGTGGGCTAGGAATAACCGGGGGAAATAGTGGTGGCGGTGAGCTTGTAATAGGTGAAATGGGAAGTGGTGGGCTGGCAATAATTGGGGGAAGTAGAGGAGGTCGTGAACCTGTAATAGGTGAAAGGGGAAGTGGTGGGCTAGGAATAACTGGGGGAAGTAGAGGACGTGGTGTGCCTGTAATTGGTGAAAGGGGAAGTGGTGTGCTTGGAAGAACTGGGGGAAGTAGAGGAGGTGGTGTGCCTGTATTAGGTGAAAGGGGAAGTGGTGGGCTGGTAATAACTGGGGGAAGTAGAGGAGGTGGTGAGCCTGTAATAGGTGAAAGGGGAAGTGGTGGGCTGGGAATAACTGGGGGAAGCAGAGGAGGTGGTGTGCCAGTAATAGGTGAAAGGGGAAGTGGTGGGCTGGGAATTACCGGGGGAAGTAGAGGAGATGGAGAGCTTGTAATAGGTGAAATGGGAAGTGGTGGGCTGGGAATATCTGGGGGAAGTAGAGGAGTTGGTGAGCCTGTGATAGGTGAAATTGGAAGTGGTGGGCTGAGAATAACAGGGGCATGTAGAGGAGGTGGTGTGCCTATATTAGGTGAAAGGGTAAGTGGTGGGCTTGGAATTACCGGAGGCAGTAGAGGAGGTGGGGAGCTTGTAATAGGTGAAAATGGAAGTGGTGGGCTGGGAATTACCGGGGGAAGTAGAGGAGGTGGTGTGCCTGTAATTGGTGAAAGGGGAAGTGGTGTGCTGGGAAGAATCGGGGGAAGTAGAGGAGGTGGTGAGCCGGTAATAGGTGATAGGGGAAGTGGTGGACTAGGAATAACCGGGGGAAGTGGTGGTGGTGGTGAGCCTGTAGTAGGTGAATGGGGAAGTGGTGGGCTGGGAATAACTGGGGGAAGTAGAGGAGGTGGTGAGCCTGTAATAGGTGAAAGGGGAAGTGGTGGGCTAGGAATAACTGGGGGAAGTAGAGGAGGTGGTGTGCCTGTATTTGGTGAAAGGGGAAGTGGTGTGCTGGGAAGAACCGGGGGAAGTAGAAGAGGTGGTGAGCCTGTTATAGGTGAAAAAGGAAGTGGTTGGCTGGGAATAACAGGGGGAAGTAGAGGAGGTTGTATGCCTGTAATAGGTGAAAGGGGAAGTGGTGGGCTGGGAATAACCGGGGGAAGTAGTGGTGGTGGTGAGCTGGGAATAATAGGGGGAAGTAGAGGAGGTGGTGTGCCTGTAATAGGTGAAAGTGGAAGTGGTGGGCTGGGAATAACCGGGGGAAGTAGTGGTGGTGGTGAGCCTTTAGTAGGTGAAAGAGGATGTGGTGGGCTGGGAATAACTGGGGGAAGTAGAGGAGGTGGTGTGCCTGTAATTGGTGAAAGGCGAAGTGGTGGGCTGGGAATAACCGGGGGAAGTAGTGGTGGTGGTGAGCCTGTTATAGGTGAAATGGGAAGTGGTGGGCTGGGAATAATAGGGGGAAGTAGAGGAGGTGGTGTACCTGTAATAGGTGAAAGGGGAAGTGGTGGGCTGGGAATAACCGGGGGAAGTAGTGGTGGTGGTGAGCCTTTAGTAGGCGGAGGAGGATGTGGTGGGCTGGGAATAACTGGGGAAAGTAGAGGAGGTGGTGTGCCTGTAATTGGTGAAAGGGGAAGTGGTGGGCTGGGAATAACTGGGGGATGTAGAGGAGGCGGTGAGCTTGTAATAGGTGAAATGGGAAGTGGTGGGCTGGGAATAATTGGGGGAAGTAGAGGAGGTCGTGAACCTGTAATAGGTGAAAGGGGAAGTGGTGGGCTAGGAATAACTGGGGGAAGTAGAGGACGTGGTGTGCCTGTTATTGGTGAAAGGGGAAGTGGTGTGCTGGGAAGAACTGGGGGAAGTAGAGGAGGTGGTGTGCCTGTATTAGGTGAAAGGGGAAGTGGTGGGCTGGGAATAACTGGGGGGAGTAGAGGAGGTAGTGAGCTTGTAATAGGTGAAAGCGGAAGTTGTGGGCTGGGAATAACCGGGGGAAGTAGTGGAGGTGGTGTGCCTGTAATAGGTGAAAATGGAAGTGGTGGGCTGGGAATAACCGGTGGAAGTTGAGGAGGTGGTGAGCCTGTAATTGGTGAATGGGGAAGTGGTGGGCTCGGAATAAGAGGGGGAAGTAGAGGAGGTGGTGTGCCTGTAATTGGTGAATGGGGAAGTGGTGGGCTGGGAATAACTGGGGGGAGTAGAGGAGGTAGTGAGCCTGTAATTGGTGAAAGCGGAAGTGGTGGGCTGGGAATAAACGGGGGTAGTGGAGGTGGTGTGCCTGTAATAGGTGAAAGTGGAAGTGGTGGGCTGGGAATAACCGGTGGAAGTTGAGGAGGTGGTGTGCCTGTAATAGGTGAAAGGATAAGTGGTGGGCTGGGAATAGATGGAGCTATATCAGAGGAGGGAGACTTTGGGAATACTACAGGTTGAGGGCCTAGGCTTGATGTCGAGTTAACTGCAATAGAGAAGGGTGATGGAGAATGCATGGTTGGAGATGGAATGGGGACGGTTGAGCTTAGTGTAGGTGGGAATGTTTGAGGTGCTGGTGGAGTCCTAGGCTCTGAAGATGTTGGTGCTGGTGTTTGAATGGTCATGGGCTCCGGGGGTGTAACCATTGGTGCGGAGGTTGGAGGTGGTGGTGGCACTGGAGGACGTGGAGGTGGTGGGCTTGGACTTGGTGTTGGGCTTGGCGTAGGAGGGAATGTTTGAGGTAGTGGAGGTGTCCTTGGCTCTGAAGATATAGGCGTGGGTGTTGGGGCTATCATGGGCTCTAGGGGTGTAACTATAGGTGGAGAGATTGGAGTTGGCAGTGGTGGTGGAGGTGGAGGTGGCGGTGGTGGAGGTGGTGGTGGTGGAGGTGTTTTAGGTTCAGGGGGCGTAAACTTAGGTGGTGGTGGTAGTGGAGGCGTCTTAGGTTTTGGGGGTGTAAGTTTAGGTGGTGGTGGCGTCTTAGGGTTTGGGGGTGTACGCCTAGTTGGTGCTGGCGGGGGAGACATCTTTGGATCCGTCGGTGTACGCTTAGGTGGTGGAGGTGGTGGAGGAGTTTTAGGCTTTGGGGGTGTAAGATTAGGTGGTGGATTTTTCCATGGGTAAGAAGGTGGTGGTTGCCTTCTAGGATACCACCATCCATAGAGTGTGGGTTTTGGAGGTGGATCGCTTACCTTCGTCTCAGCATCAACAATCCAAACGAGGAAAATGTGAAGAGATATTATCAAAACCGCAACATTGGAAATGAAGGCCATCTTATGCCTTCGAGGCAGAAGAAGGCCTTCTTTCTATATGCGAAAGGGAAACCTCGAACTGTGTATTGGATTGGTTTACAACATCCAATATATAGTGAGAGGCCAGAGAGTTGAGAATGGCGTTTGTTGACAGTTCAAATCACTGGAAAAGTTGCCCATGGAGGAGACATTCTTCCTGTAATTAAGTAATTAATTAGCCGTACCTTAGTTCAAGTTCTATTAATGTCCTACTTGTAATTTGGTAACACTGTTAAGAAGAAAATTGGCTGAGATGAAGTATAATTAAGAGGATGAATGCAAGCTCCTCTTAAATCGATTCACCTAATTTTTACTAATGCCCAAAAACAACTTAGAGGTCGGGCCCACCACTCTGGGACCTCTACAAACTGAGGAGAAGTTTATGGATTGTGGTTCTGCAATGTATCAACTTGTCCCACCAATGATATAAAGACTAATGTGAATGTCATGAACTGTAATTGCAGTTAGTCACCGATCCACAAAAGGAAGTATCGTTAGTCAATTTTTATGAATATATCTATGAATTCAAATTTCAAATCTTCTGATACGTGTTTCTTATCTAATTTCATGGGGCTAAATGCCTATGTCTTCACTTGTTGTGAAGAAAAGAATGCTGGACATTCTAAATATGCTCTATATTCATTACCTGAGAGCATTTAAGATCATTACTGCAAGCTTATTCAACCTCATAATTGGTCATTATAAATTTAGCAAAGTTTTCTCATGGACAACTATGAGGTTAGGTGGTTTCACATGTTTTTCTTACACAATATTCAATTGAATTTTGTTGGCTAGTAAAATCAGTTAAAAACAATGTCCAATTTGATTGACAATGTTGATAGTATGTATTATTAGTGACTGTCATATCATTCTCAAAGAACATAAATTAAAGTTTGTATGCATGAACCCAAAAAATTTAAAAGAACACGCCTGCTTTGCGAGGTCAGGAGCCTAAAAGAGATGATATTTCCAAAATTCCATTTAGAAACGTGAGATTTATAAACTTGCATATTGTGAACTTTATGTGCATTTCATTGGCTAATGCTTCATGAGCTAAGATTGAGGCAGGCAAACATTAAATCTCCTAGTGCATCATTGATCAATGGCAGTCTTCTTTCGTTTACATCAACTCCCATCCAATATTTTTCAGAGAAGATGTCCATTTTCACATTGCAATCTCTCCGATTTCTGTTTTTTCTTATAAGCATTTCTTGAATTTGAATTTAGAATGTCTCATGCACAATATGGTGATCCTCACGGTTAGTTCTCCCAATATCTCCTCGTTGCAGGAGTTTATAGTTTTTTCACGTCTAAGTTTTGAGATTAGTTTGAGTTTATTACATATAGTAAGATCATTTGGTTTGGGTGTTTCCATTAGTTGAAGGTGATTCTCAGTCCCAAGGAATGTCGTATTGGATATTAGTAAAAAATCTGTCGACCAAAGAGACAAAATATCGAAGATATTGTGTAAAAAAATATCGGTAGTCTAAAACTAGTTTTTACAGTGTATTTTCACAATATAACTTCCAAAATGAGTGATACTAATTTAGACAAGCATAAATTTTAAAATATGAATAAAAATACGTATATAATTCAAAATATGTATTTACATTTTAAACCTATATCCTTCCACAAAGCTACCAAAAGACCTACAAAGATAGCACTTGATTTTAGACACGAATTTCGTTGGGATCTTATACAAAAATTCAGATTACAGACTTTGTGACTCTCCAATTATGAAGTGACAACCCAGGCACCAGCCGGTGACACCCTCTAGACATTCCAGCTTTGGAGAGGACAGATGTCTATAAATATACATCTTCAGTTCTAAGAATAAAAATGTTAATAGGAAATTAAAAATTTGTCCCTCAAATAAAAGGAGTAAAATGCCCTTGACCAACGCTCCTAATAGATGATGTAAGGCTGTTTGGATAGGGAAAGAGGGCTGAATTCACTGTCAATTCAGCCCTCTTTCACATGAAGCAGGTTTGTTTGCTGAAATCCCCATGAATTTCTAATTCACCTAAAAGAGCTCTTTCATCAGGAGGTGAAAGTCTTCCTGAGTACTTTCACCAAAATTCGTACGGACAGATGAAAGGAATTCATCTGGGTGAACCCATTGGTGGCGTGGTGGAGCTCGCTGGCTGCGAACCAGATTAGAGGCCGCTTCCATGATTTCGTCCCGGAATTGGAGGATGAGGTCTCGACGAGGGGCAGGCTGAGGATGCGCCCTGCCGTGCTCGTGGTCTCCGGGCCGGCGGTGTTGGCGATGCCTGGCAGGAGCTGGGGTGGCACATGTCCCTGGCACAGGAGTCGTCAACGGGACTCGCCGATCCCACCATGCGGGTCCACTCCTCGAGCGTGATGATGCCGGAGCAGATGGGGACACGAACTCTGCTGGGTCGTTGAAGCAGTGTGAGACAGAGGTGAGGAAGAAGGGTGTTCAATCATCAATGAATTTTTGCTTTTGCCCTGCTGGGTCGTTGAATTCGATTGTTGCTGATCAATGCTGGCAATTTGGGCTTTTGGCTGCTGGTCAAGCTTCTGCTCTTAGATTATGCAACTAGTCAAACAAAAACGTGGGATAATTTGACTATTTGGGAGTGAATCAGCTTGAAAATGGTAAGTAACAATCTCATAACTCCCTCTTTCCTGGAAATTCTGGGCACTAAGCTGTGTAGCTGGGTTCAGAGCCAACATCTATTTCATGTAATTGCTTTGAATTTGGTTTGGTGCTATTTCATTCTTGAATTGGATTGGATTTCAGTAACTGATAAGAACAGTGCATGAAAAATTTCTTTTACTGTATCACATTCACTATCCAAACACACTGCCCATTTCATTCTTATAAAAAATTTCTCTATCCAAACGTATTTCACATTCATGGTGAAAGTCAATGAATTTTTTCATCTGAATTTACTTTCACATTCACTGTTATTTCACTATCCAAACAGGTAATAAGGATGAAGAGGTCATCAACCCTGGGTTTAGCCAGGCCCCCTTCCCCATACACTGACGGGGAATATACACCGTCCGAAAATACACAGATTGAGGAAATCCACTGACTGGGTAGAGGGGTGAGTTGGCTAAACCAATGAAACTGCGTACTGATCCATGTAACAAATATGAAAATCATTACATTTGATGTCATAGTTTCCACCAATATCCTCCCCAAGTGTCCTATTTGCTTTTTTTCAAAATGAAATGATGAGGTAATTATTTGGTGCATGGACAGTTCCAATCCCAACAACCTTCTTTCCTCTTTAACATTATGATCCTTGTAAAAAAGGTGCCAGCAATTCCTTGAAAAAACAAACCAAAACAAAGAGGAGTTTCCATCCAGTTTTGGCACATAATGACTCGACAAAGTTATTGGATTTTACTCATAAATGCTCCTTTTTAGTGTAGCATAATTCTTTAGAAAAGTGGGGCATAGGGTGTTGGACTGAAATCTAGGGTGCGTTTGGATTCATTGAGTAGGAAAATAGAGTAGAAAAGTGGAGTAGTGACATCATTATTCATATTTTAAAATTATATATTATGAATTTAATAGGTATTTAATTTCTTACAATTAGCTGTAGTTTGGTTTTTCCTAGTTAGAGCTGTGTAAAATGTTGATTCTAAACCATAAGAACAATATTTTCAATGCCTATATATTGTAAAGTAAGCTCAAATATATATTCGGTTAAGACATTAGAAAAACCTTAACACCTTTATTAATGAATAATAAGATTAAAGATACATACCCACACCCATAAACATATACAATACTCCCTTTATCCCATATTAATCAAGTAGGACATTTAAATGCGAGGTTTTACTTCATTCTGAAAAACCAAATACGAACTTGAAATCTGACGGATGGAGTACATATGTTCATGCCATGCATTTTATATCGGTAGCATAGATATACAAATCAAATTTACAACACTTCATATTTAATAATTAACGTCAACCAAGTTTTTCAAGCAAAATTCCAGCCTTGTGATCTACACAGAAATACGCATTTTATTATCTCCTAAACTTATGCTTATGTTAGTGTTTGATTAGAATTACTACTACTTTAATATAGTTTTTATTTTTTTTTTGTAAGAAACGAGAGCAAGATACAAAAATAAGATGAAAAGATACTTCAATGGGTAAATTATCATAACTTTGTATACATATCTCTGATTTAACTGATTCAAGCCTCGTGTTGAAATTCAAGAAGTCAGCTTTCCAACGCCACCGACCACACGCATTTCGGAATTTGGAGCAGAAAGTTATAGTCATTTGAATATTGTGAACATTACTTACGATCGATCGATATTCATACACGATCGATCGCCAGAACCGTAAAATAGTGTTATTGAAGGAAACGATTGATCGGCATAAAAACGATCGATCGTATCTACTGGAGTTTTTGGTTCGCGAAATACAGTAAACACGATCGATCGGTATAAAAGTGATCGATCGGCTGATGAGATAAAACAGACGATCGGCGCGACAACGTTGAATTTAACGAAGGAAAGTGATCGATCGTTAAGTGATCAATCGGCTATACGGAGCGATCGATCGCCGTATGCAACAAATTGAAATTAGACCTATTTCGACTCGGATTTGGAAGGGGACTTCGTGGTTTCTCTTCAAACATATAAATAGGCCTTAAGGGAGAACGTTTTGGGCTATCTTGGGGTATCTTGAGCAGAATTGGAGGCTAGAGCAAAGGAGAGAAGAAGAAGATGAAGAACTTGATGATGGATTCTCTTCCAATGCGAGGTTAAACACTTTTCTAAGGCGTAGATGAATCCCAATAATCTGGTTGTGCAGTTTCTTTTCTCTCATATTATGTTTTTACTCTAGTTGGTGTATAGATTTTATTGTATAATCACTGTTAATTCATTAAAGGTTTGTTCTTTGTACTCGAGAGAGACAATAGTGAATTCTTGTGAGTTTCAATCCGAAGAATACTTGCGTATCTGAGAGGAATGTAAGTAGACTGAGGTGTTATATATCAATAAAGTTTCATTGATTTATACTCGAGAGAGATAGATCACAATTCCATTTTTAACCGTTTTATGTGTTACGTCCGAGAGGAGAGCACTATATTTTGAGTTGACAAGTGTATGTCTGAGAGGAATATGCTAACCAATTAGAAATCTTTATTCAAAAGAAAGAGAGAAACGATACACTAGTTTATTGTGGTGGATTCGAAGCCTTGGTCTTCTCGATATTAATTAAATCTCAGTTAGATTAGCTAAAGTTCATCGTTTTCTCTAGATTAATTAAAAACTACAACTTTCTCTTGAATTTGGTAAATTATTTAACCGTCCCTGAGGTTCGACAACCCTTTCTATACTCACCGTAGTACAATTGCCTTGTGCACTTGCAAAGGTTTATATTTAAACGATCACCTTGCATGGAAATATTAAAATGTAGAGGTCGTGAATGAGCCAGACATCCAAGTTATCTCTCTCTCTCTCTCTCTCTCTCTCTTTCTTTGTTAAAAATCATCCCTGTTCATCATCTCTCCCGATCTACCCAGACCATGGACAGACGAAGAAACGATAGGAGAGGAGAAGAGGAGGTGAAGGGAGGAGCCGGGCGGCGGCAGTAGATGGAGCCCTGCAGCTATCCCGATGACTCGTAGCGGGGAGCTACAGCAACATCCGCTGCTTAGCAGAGGAAGAGTGAAGGAGAAAGGAGAAAGAGGAGAGATGGGTAATAACAAGGCCAGCCGACGATAGTGTCACGGCGATTCACCGCCGGAAGGCCAGCCCCGTCGACGCAGGTAGAGCATGCTGCCGCTAGGTAGCTCGTCTCAGCAGAGAAGGCGACGGGTTGGGTCAGGTCTGGCTCGACCCAAAACCCAGTCCAGACCAAGCCTTGGCTGGACCAAACTAGATAATGAACCGAACCAGACATGAACAGTGAACCAGGCCCAGTTCACAAACTGTTTAAGATTAAAACTATCGGTAGACATCTACCGAATGTTATAATTGTTTACAACGAACAGGTGTATTGTAGTGCAGTTTGGTACATACAGAGCCAACATGGTACATAGACTCATTTTTATTATTTTGGACTTTTTGATAAATAATTTCATGCCCAAATTGGTGTAATATCTTTATGTGCTTTATATTATTCTATTTATGGGCATTTGTCCATGATTTTATGCTGAATTGACTGATAGTTGAGGACCTTAATAATAAGAAAAACCTAATTCATAAACCTATGGGGTTTAGAGACTTAAACATTTTATGAAAGATAATAAAAGGATGACATGAGGGCTAAGCTTGAGGGTTGGAAAGAACCTAATAAAGATAAAGACTAAAATACCTTTGGGATTGAGAGTCAGTTCATGAGTGAGAGTGACTTCTAACCAGATGACCGATTGGCTATTTAAGCCAAAGGTCAGACAATCTATTTTGCTATTGAGCCAAAAGTCTTGGATTGTATGCTACAACTTTAAGAGGAGTTCATAATAGTAGTACAGTGATATCTGCTAAGGACCACATGATCTGGTTGGGCATAGGCTGTTTTGCATCTTCCCTATGGTGGAAGCTCTGCACTTGTATTTTACATCTTCCATATAGTGGAAGCTCTGTGTCAGTGGTATTGCCCAGGCTTATGCTGTTTGCATCTTTTCTATGGATCTTAGATAAAGCTTTTGCATCTTCCCTTTGGAGGAAACTCTACACCCACTCAGAGCTATTTATGCTAGGTGGTTTTACTGTGCACATCGGAGGTATTAGCATCCGGGAAGGTTGCATTCTACCGATCCACATCGAGTCTAGGAGCTGATGTAGGGCTAAACTCTTCCAACGGCCATACCTTCTGAGGTAAGGAATGGGCGAGACATTCACCCTCAAGGATTCAGGGCATGCTGTGATTACCAGTAATAGCCGGAGTGATAGTCACGGTATTTTTGTGTTGTCTGCCATGTAGGAATGATATTCAGTGGGTCTATCTCTATGGGACAAAGGCTTAATCATTGAACATGAACTTAGGAAACAATAAAAGATTTTACTTAAAAAATTAATAAAAGAATCAAGTGAAATTCATTAATAGGTTGCATAAAATATTAATATTGATTTTAATGTTGATGATTGTGTTACGATATCCCACTGAGTATTTTTATACTCAACATCCGCTTGTGATGCAGGTTTTTTAGTAGAAGATTGCCTTTACGTAGCACCTAGTGGTAGACGATCGAGAGAGAAGATGACTTGAAGCTTCAAAGTAGGCATCAGTCTCCTTTATTTTTTAGTGTATTTTGAGATAGATGATAGACTTGCACATGGAGGACTTGTATTAGTTTAATCGACTTTGTATCTGTAATATTATATTTATATATAATTTTATATCTATATTTGTGAACTCCAGTTCTCATGGCCTAGATGCTTAGTCGACAAATTTAATAATTTATCGTATGGGGGAATAATCCTCTTATTTTTTGCTAATACTCTGATTTAATAATGGTTTTAAAAATACGGGCCGTAACAACAACAATAAAATATCAACAAGATCAAAGCAAAAGTAAATTAACCAACAATCATAACCACCTTTCCATGCAAGAAATCGACCCCAAGATTAATAAGTGTTCTTGAACAGATATCAACTTTCTACTCATCAACTAGTTTATATGTTGGAAACAATAGTTATACAACACTATATAAACCAAACGGGTTTTACCTTAAACCTGTCTAAGTTCCCTCACAAAACCTCAATAGAAGAAGATTTGATAAGAATGTAGTACATCAGGCTTGGTTTTACTGCATAAGTTCGAAAACATAGCAATACAGCATTCACATAATACTCACATTGACAATAAATAACCTTCGACTAATTCGCTCACAAGATCTCCATGTCGAGTACGGAGCTTTTGGCAACATCGCCATCCTCGACATCGACGATGATAACTGATGCACACTTCCCTTAAGTTGCATAGTTATCAACAGACTTCTAAAGTACTCCTAGTATTATCTCAGTTTCTCCTCGTTGATGCGGTCTACAAATCTGCATTTGATGCATCAAACCCACTGAAATCCATGGATCCCACGTCTAGAACAGAAACAGAATCAACCCCACCACCATCACCATCACCGCCGCCGCCGCCGCCGCTACCACCGCCGCCGCCACCACCGCCACCCATGATGCTTTGTAGAAAACTCTGCCCAATCTGCAGGGAGCCCCCATCAACCATGCTCATCAGCACCTGATTCATCAATTGATTTCCTAGTCCCGGAGGCTGCTGCTGGGCCACCATGGTCCCACCGGTACCCGGTCCGTTATTGATGGGCTTGTTCACATAGCCCATTTGCTGCTGCGCCGCCGGATTAACGTACGCTGGCCCATTAGCTGCCTGGTATTGAGGGCCCATTTGGCCCGGTAAGTAACCCTGCTGAGGCCCACTAACATATCCAGGCCCAGTTCCCTGAATGGGCTGACGATGAGGTAGGCCCATTTGTGCTGCACCCATAATCCGGCCACCGGCCGGCTGGCCGGCCGGGTTGGTGGTGACGCAGGCGAGGTGCGCGTCAAACTCGCAGGCGCTGCAGCGGTAGAGCCAGTGGTTCGTGCCGAGACGATGGCAAATGTCGCAGGAGAAGCCCTTGTGGTGATACGGCGGGAAAAAGGAGAGGCAGAGGTGGTGGTGGTGGCCGGGGTGGACGACGGAGAGTGGCATGGCGGCGCAGAGTGCATGGAAGTCGACATCGCATGCAGCGCAATGGTACGAGAAGCCGTCGCCTCGTCGGCCGCAGGCGTCGCAGTTGAAGTAGCCTTCGGGGTAAGCTGCGCGGGGGAGGAGAGGGAGGGGGTGGGGGTGGGCTGGGTGGTTGATGAGGTGGGGGAGCTGAGAGCATTGGACGTGGAGAAAGTAGTCGCATGTTTGACAAGCGTAGATGTAGCTGGTGGTGGTGGTGGTGGGGCTTTGCTTGCATGCAGCGCATGGGGACGTGAGTGGGGCTTGGTTTAGGGTGGTGAGCTCTAGGGGGTGGTGGTGGCTGAAGTGCTGTATCTTGGGCTCACAACTGAGCTTCCCCATGATCTCTCTCTCTCTCTCTTTGTGTTTCCCTGTCAGTCTTTGAGTGGACTTTAACGGTGGAGAGGAGAAGGAGGGGGGAGAAGGAGGGACTGAGGAGGAGGGGAGGACTTGAGGGCGAAGGGAAAGCTTTAATGGAGATGATCCTGACCTGGGCTGGTCAAGAGAGACAATCAGACAAGCGCGTTGTTTGTTGTAGAATCTATGTGGTTTTTGGAAACTCTGTTTGGAGTAGACTTGGCGATGAGGATCGATGGTGGACTTTGCTACGTCAAATGCAGGTTTGGCGGGGGTGCTTTGTCCCTTGGGTCAACATCCTAATAACTTGGCATCACATCATATCAAATGTCAAATAAAAATAAGAAAGGAAGAAGGATGCAATGTATACGAAGGATTCTACCTGATTGACAATTTTGAATTTTTATGATATTGCTGTGATCAGGTAGAGTCTACTGTATGAGGGTTCAGATCCTCTGTGGAGGCCTTCACAGCCACCATGGGTTGACGCCCAATCAGACACAGAAACCTAGGAAAATCAATTTCCCATTAAATCATGACTTTAAATGCACTCGTTACTTTTCTAGTTGTTAATATCGTATTGGGGCCTCACACCATGGTGGCTGTGAGGGCCTCCTAGAGGATCTGAACCCATTATTGTTATGATAACGTAGAATTATGACAATATACTACCCAAGTGGGAATACTTTTTTGTATTCTCTACTTTATTTGGATGTTTCACACACTCTCTCTGCCTGATACCAAAAAGCCGAGGAAAGAAACGTAACATAGGGGAATGGCTGGAATAGGTAGTTTCTTTAGGGCTTTTTACATATTACCTGGCGCCAGGTTTGGTTTTATCATATCACCTGGAAAAAGATAGTTCCTTTCATATGACCTGGAAGCTACCCAAAATACCCTTGTCTTCTATATACGGCAGCAGGGGTTTTTGCAATTTTTTGAGAAGGTGTTCCGGAGAAGAAGGAAAAGGCGGTCCGGAGAAGAAGGTGTTTCGGAGAAGTTCCGTGCAGCAGCTCCGGCCATAACGTCGCCGGCGCCGGCGCCGTCCAAACCAGGAAAAGTGATCTTGCTGCCAAAACACGAAAAAAGAGCGGGAAAGCAGGTGATACGCAAACACAACTGCGAAAGAGTAATCGTCCATTCAAAAACGGTACGTCAACTTGAAATTCAACGTTTGATATAATGTAAATTTGATCGAGAGATGAAAGTTGAAAATTTGCAGAGTTTTCCACTTTTTCCTACTGTCGTATATTCCCTAACACGACAATAACAATAGTCGTATATTTTACAACACGACTATTACACGACTATTTTCAATCAAGGTTTATCAATTAATTTCGTTATTGTAATGCTAGGTAAGGATGGATTTGATACCTTTGTGCATACACTACGATGGAATGTTCACAAATTCTGATGGGTATGTGGGCGGGAAACTGAAGCTCATGTCTATTGATACACAAGTAAAGTACATGGGACTGTTGCAACAAGTGGAAGGAAGATTACCGCTGAAGTCTCCATCCGGTACATTGTCTTTGTCATATCTTGTTCGTTGTGGAACCCGATACGTCCTTGAAGATGATGAAGACGTGAAGACAATATTCGTCCTTCACAACAAGAGGCGATGCACAGATGGACCACTCGATCTATACGTGGAGTGGACTTCTGCTGGAAATAACAACACGGAGAATTCCATTGCCAATAAGCAAATGGTTTCCATTGTGGATAAGGACGGCGAGAATTCAATGCCTCCAAATGGGAGGCCGGCCAGTAAAACACCACAGGAGAGGCCGTCCAGCCCGGGGAATAAGTCACCTGCACCAGCAGTTGAAGGAGGAAATGATGAAAATTGTTCTCTTGAAACCGTGAGGTAAGGGGTGAAATTAACGAGTGGACATATCCTAAAGTCATGTTGCATACGACACGACTGGAATTAAAGTCGTATTGCATACGACACGACTAGAATTCAAGTCGTATTGTATACAATATGACTGGAATTGAAGTCGTGTTGTCGACAACACGACTAAATAATGAAGTCGTTAAGACGTTTTTGTACAATATGCATGCCATTCTTACCATGTTCTTATCGCAGATTGGGAGATGGTAATAAAAATATAAAGGATGAATTTCTGAATGAAGTCGATAACCAGTTTCAGATGAATGGGTTCAATGGTGAAGATGAAGATGAGGATCAAGACGAGGATGAAGAGAAAGATGAAAATGAAGACCAAGATGAAGATGCAGATGAAGAAGAATTATTTGAAGATGAACAAATACCGTGGTCTGCAGATGACTGGGATGAGCCTCTCACACTACCAGTTTTTCCCGGGCCGCATCCCATGGGAGGAGACCAGTCTGTGTCAGGTATAGAACTCCAACAAGCAGCGAGAGCGTCCACTTCTAAAGGAAAATCTGTCACGTCGGGGGCACAAGACTTGGACGACAATGAGTACACCAATATTGATGGTGAAGGTGGTTGGGATTGGGGTACCTCTTCACCGCAGGCCGAACCTGCAAAAAAATATGAGGAGGAGACGATGTTGAGCGGCAGTTTGCAAGGAGACGACTATGAGGCACAACTTGCCTTAGGGGCTAGATTCGAAAGTATAAAACAGTTCAAAATGGTTCTTACTGATTTGGCAATCAAGAGGAAATTCATGTTCAAAGTGGCGGACGAGAACAAGGACACCTTTGTTGCAAAGTGCAAGATTACAGGGTGCAAATGGTACATACGGGCTTCGAATCTAGTTGACGGAGTCACCGTGACAAGGAGTGAATGTTGTCATACATGCGACATTTTGATAAGTTCTAAAGATCATCCATTGGCCTCACACTTATGGATTGCACGGAAGTGTCATGGCCTCCACAAGGATTCAAACTCCATAAAAACGGCTAATATCCAACAGTACATTGAGAAACATTGGGGCGTCAAAGTGAACTATCAAAGGGCATGGAGGGCGAAAGAGGAATTGATACGATTGATCGATGGCAACCCGGAAGACGCATACCGTATTTTGCCCCATTATGGAAAGGAATTAGAGCGGTGTAATCCAGGTACATATGTGGTGATTGAAAGATGTTGTGATATTCCGGAAATTGAAAATGAGGAAGCCGGATACGAGTTCAGACGTGTCTTTTGGATCTTCGGCCTGGTCGCAAGAGCCTTCCGAAGATCACTTAGGCCGCTGCTCACAGTTGATGGAACATTCCTGAAAGGAAAGTACCCCGGAGTGTTATTGGTTGCAACAACAGTCGACGGGAACCAACAATTAATGTGCGTTGCATTTGCAGTTGTTGACAAAGAGACTATAAATTCGTGGTACGTATGCTAAGAAGATTGTATGAGTAGTCGTGTCTTCGAGCAACACGACTACTCATACAGTCGTGTTGTTTCGTATACGACTGTGTAGCCCCTATCTCTTCTTGAATCTGCTTTCACTCTGATTGCTGGCTTGCAGGAAGTGGTTTCTCAGCCTACTCAAAGCCACCCTCTTTACGGACCCCCCGGCGTCTCTGGATACAATTGTCTCGGATAGACAGAAGGGACTTCTGAGAGCGGTTGCTGATGTATTTCCTGAGGCTCACCATGGGTTTTGCCTAAGGCATATGGCCGCCAATATGCTTAATCAATGGAAGGATAAATACTTGAAAGACCTTCTATTCCGAGCTGCAAAATGCTTCCGGAGAACAGAATTTGATGAAATCTTGCAGAAGATGAAGGACCACAATGAGGAGGCATGGAAATATGTTCAGAAGATCAATAAAAAAAATTGGGCTAACGTGGAATATCCGGGTAAAAGATATGGCATGCTCACATCAAGCATATCAGAAAGTGCAAATAATATGCTATTGAAGGCTAGATTTTGGCCAATAACTCGGTTGATCGAGCAAACTCGTGCGACCACGACCTCCCATTTCGAGAGACGCCGCATGGAAGCAGAACGGCTAACGACACCATTAACCAAGTATGCACACAATCATATCAACGAAATGAGGAATAAGAGTGCTGGAACAGTCAGAGTGCAACCGCTATCATTATGGCAGTTTGAAGTCACATCTTTATACCATGTGGTAAGAATTCATTCCGCAATGGTTTCTGATAATTCAATTCCGGAATAGTCGTATCGTGCGATAGACGACTAATTATATAGTCGTGTTGTCGCCTACACGACTAATGATATAGTCGTATTAGCCACGAGACGACTAGTGATAAGAACCGTAAAAGGTGTATTCTTAGCGACGACACGACTATTAAAATAAGAAAACTATTTCACAACAAGACTATTCATGTTGTTGTCATATTTTTTCCTCAGGATGTTGTTGACCTAACGAAGAGAACCTGCACATGTGGGTTCTTCCAGAGCATGGGACTTCCTTGCAAGCACGCCATTGCATGTATCGATGAGAGGAGTTTCGACCCGGTGGAATATTGTGAAAAGTGGTACCATGCATGTCTGTACCGTACAACGTATGAAGAAGTAGTTTTCCCTACTTTAGACAGGAGTCAGTGGGGGGATTACGGGGTTTTATTCAAATGCGAACCGCCCATGCTCGATGCTTCAAAGAGGGGTAGGAGACAGACAAAGAGAATCGAGTCACAGCCTGACCCGCCAGAGAGGTTGAGGGTGAGATGTGGCAACTGTCGACAAGTTGGTCACAACCGTAAAAGGTGTACTAACCCAACGGTTGCGAAAGAAGCAAGGAAGCGCAGATATCGAAGACTCCCGCAACAAGGCAACCTGGGAACGGATGATTCAGCGCCGAGACGACCCTCTGGCTTACCTAAGGCCCCACCCTTCTTCACTTAGGTCGATCACAAATTCATGTATAACAAATATTACTCTACCGCAATGTATGCATGTAGTCGAATATTTCTTTGAATGCAAGTGTCGTGTTGCATAAGTGTCGTGTTGTATAAGCGCCCTCCCGTCTTTCAAAGACGCCGATCATTCTTTGTTTCCTCACGTACATGACAGAAAAATAAATTAGACTCCGTCATGGTCAGCGCTGCGTCGACATAAGAGGAATATAATTGTCGACTACAATATTATACGACTAATAATACAGTCGTATATGATACAAGACGACTATATAGATAGTCGTATATGATACAACACGACTATATAGATAGTCGTATATGATACAATACGACTATATCAGACGTCGTGTTTCAAGAGTCGACACTAAGCGGCTTTCCAATACACTGTCGACATGAAAGAAATGAATTTGAATATATTGAAAGATAAAAGATATGTACATGGAAGAAGATTCAGAAAACCACAAAAAAGTGTCGTCTGTAATAGATTACAGGTACAAAAAAATATCGAAAAAGAAAATTAGTCCTCATCCGACATCCTCAAAAACCCCGCAATTGTGACAGCCTGATTTCGCTTTTGGATTGGATCGTCGTCAAACTCGCTGTCGATAAGCCCGCGAATCACAGTTGCAGCAATTATTGGGCGCCACTTTCGTGTAATTGTTGACTGATCAAACTCAGGTGGAGTGACATTGGACGCCAAGTGCGCCACGTACATCATGATGAAGATGCCACAGTCTTTTGAGTTCTCTTGGCAGGGCGCTTTGGCGATCTGAGTCATCTTCCAGTCGATGCAACGGATGAGTCCCAGTGTGTGTGCCATGACAATGTTCATAAAGTTCGTGAATTTCTCAGCTGCGACCCTGTGATGTGGATACAACTGCGGTTTGCCGGATAGGGGGTTGTAGAAACGCCATACACCAACTGGGAAGTGTACATAGACGAGGCAGAAATGGGAACCAGTGCGGATTGGGAAAAAGGCATAGAACATGTTCCTGTTCAATCCCTTCAGCATCCTCCCAAGTTTTTTTATCAGTTTTGTATTATTGCCCCCTTCTATGTATTCTTGCAAAATTGCAATAGAATAAGAAAATCACGAACTGGAAACGTGAAATTAGCGCTCGTGATGCAGGAAAAACTTACGTTGTCGAATATTTCTTTGAATGCGTGACATCCAAAAAAACTGAACGGATACTTCAGCCGTTCTCTGTCATTACGCTCCCGTAATAGACCAAAAAATTCATCTATAACCTGTATAAACCAACAACATATTCAGAAATCGGCAATATTCAAACAATAATGGACTTTAGGTATAGTCGTGTCGTCGACATACACGACTATGCGTAAAGTCGAGTAGTTTATATACGATTTTATGAATAGTCGAGTATGTTATATACGACTATAGGAATAGGCGAGTATTTTATATACGACTTAAGGAATAGTCGACTATGTATACTTACATTGGTGTTAATTTCTGTTGTTTGCAGAAGGGATACGTAGTCATCATCACATAGCGTTGGGATAGGATAAGCCTTCCTTGGATTGGCTATCCATCCTGATATTTCCACTCTATCCCGCTCTAACAACACCCCCATGTCAAAGCATAACTCCAAATTACCATAGTTTTCTGGGAGATCAACTTTATGCTTAGCCTTTTCTGGGGTTTGCAGGACATCAACGTCAACAGCCTGGGATGACGTTAAGCCAGTTGCCTCCTTCACCTCCTCCGTTGCCTCAACCTCCTCCTTCTTCTCCTCCTCCTCCTTTGCCAATGAATCCTCGTCCTTCTTCTCCGCCTCCTCCTTTGCCCATTCATCATCCTTGGCCGTTTGGATATCCGACTGCTATAGGGAAGAGATCACCTCATCGATGATGGAGGTTGTTTGTCGGTCGGATAAGGTATCTTCAGAGTCGGCGTTCGGATCTTCTGCGAAATTCTTCCTCGCCTTCTCCTCCGCCATTCTCCGTATATGATCATCTTCCCTAAGCCTCTGCAATTCCCTCGCAGAGACAGTCCTCATTCTCCTCCTTACCACTACACCAGGGGGGAATCTGTCCCGCCCGTACGTCATCCGGGACTCCTCTTCTGCACGCTCCATGTGTTCGTCAAATTCTGGTTGGAGCTTCTTCAAAAACAACTTCGCGGCGGCTCTCTTTGTAGCCCGTTGACTCTTATCTTCCACATCCGCCTGCTTTATGGGAGCTAAAATGACATTTTCAATATTCGTGTTAGTAGCAGCAAGAAATATAACATAGTCGTGTAGAATTCAACACAAAAGAAGGAATAGTCGTGTACAATGCATCAGAAAAAATTAGCTAGTCGGGTTGAATGCAAGACGACAAATTAGCTAGTCGTGTTGAATGCAAGACGAAAAATTAGCTAGTCGTGTTGAATGCAAGACGAAAAATTAGCTAGTCGGGTTGCATGCAACACGAAAAATTAAAAAATCGTGTTACAACTTACCTTTACCCCTGTTAAATGAATCGCTGGCTGACTTGTGCGTCAGCTCCTTTCTGCGCATGGCCATCGGAGTTTGCTTCACGTGGTCCTTGTCATCGGGCCGCTTCTTTGCCTCCTCGTTGTGATGGACCGATGACTTCGTTATCCTCTCCTTCTTCTGTGATTCCTTCGTCTCCTTCTTCAGCTCTTCACTCTTCTCCTCATGTGGATGCTCAAAGTTGTGACCCTCTAACAGCGTTGACGCTGTGGCGGCAGATGCCTTGATACAGTGAAGAACCTCTCGCAGAGGTCCGCCGGGCCTTCCCATCTCCTCATACGACGACAGAGCGATCTCAATTAGTGACTGTATGCCCTGAAGCGAACCCTCCAATCGCCCCAGGGCAGTAGACTGAGCAGCCATCCTCGAGGAAGAGCGGGTAGGTTGTTTAGGATTCCTCTTTATTTCCGGCCTCTCCGTCTTATGTGGTCGCAGATGAGGGGCCACTGGGGGAGGCGAAGGAATGAGAGATGCCTCTTTGGCCATGGGGACGATGACTTCGACGACATCTTCCCATACGTCGAGATTTTCGAATAGACCCTTCCAGTAGTCGGTCATACGGTGCTTCTTCTGTGCACCCATCTTCACCTCTGTAATTAGGGCCCCACTTCCTGGCCACCTTTTCGCCCTCGGACTGGTAGGGCCGAACGCAGAATGGAAGATTGTCGTGTGCTCAAAAAACCAAATCTGCATAGTAATCAGATGAAGACATTAGTAAAAGTCGGGGATACAGTCAAGTCGTGTACTATTATAGTCGACTATAATAGTACACGACTAAAAATTTAGTCATGTCGTATGCAACACAACTACATAATTAGACGTATTGTCTAGTAGACGACTATATATCAAGTCGTATTGTATAATAGACGACTATAAATAAAGTCGTCTTGCATAATAAACGACATTAATAAAAGACGTGTTGCATAATACACGACACTTAGAGCCTTTCGAAGACTGTAAAAACATACAAATACTACATACCTGAAGGACATATGAGGCGCCGTTTAGGTATCCACCTCCCAGGCCTTTACTTCTCCCACCCACTAGTCTTCTGGTGTGGGTTATACCAGAAACCAACATCATATGAATAGCCTCAGCCCAATTGTATGAGCTCATTCTTGGGAGGTCTTCAATATAAGGGTAGAAAGAGGGATGCACCACTCTCGTGCTATGTGGAAACAACATCGTGGAGATGAGGAGGCAGATGATCATCCTCGCCATGTCCTCCTCTGGCATCTTCATTTCGCCCTCGCTAAGCTTCTCAATGATTTCTTCAATATGTGGAATATCCGGTTTCCTTACGGTGAAGTACTTTCTGAAGAATTCACATTTCGTTCGCCGTGGCACAAAGGGATGGACCTCAACTCTTTCGCCCTTAGCGGGCAATCCAGTGATAAGAGCAACTTCTTGCTCTGTGAAATGTACCGTTCTCCCCTTGATATTGAAGACCTTCGCCTCCTCATCCCAATACCTAACCAAATGGTCGATGAGGTTCCGAGAAACAACTACGTCCTCACCTTCAAAGATGACAGAGAACCCAGCTTCTCTGATCAGTTGGCAACATCTTTGGTGACACCGTAAGAGGGCCGCACACTTTTTCATCGCCCCAGGTTGACAAAACGTCTTAACCGCCAGTCGCGGATTGCATGTTTTCTTGCCTGATCGGTCCATCAGAGCCTTCCTCTTCCTGCCCCTCTGTCTTCGCTCCCGAGGTGCAACGAAGAATTCCTGATCTTCCTCCTCTTCCGATGGTATTTCCTCCATATACTCATCTTCTTTTGTATCCATCTGCAATGAGATAGGTAGAGTGGTCAGTAGAACAGTCGTGTTGGAAACACAGGCAATCATAATAGTCGTGTTGCATCGTACACGACTAACGCTCAAGTCGTATTGTATATAATACGACTTTATGCTTCATCTTAAAAATTAGAAATCTTAAATTCTGAGCTTCTGGAACTAAAATAAGTAAGGATTTTTCTAACTTACCGTGGTTTAGTGGTGTTTATGTGTGTATTTCCTCGTACTCGCCTTTCAAACGCTTCCTTGCCGCAAACTGAACCTCAATCATACACTCTGCCGGTTGCTCGAAGGCGCGGGGAGCCGCAGGGGAAACTCGAGTTGTTTGTCCCCGAAATCCCAGGAGTTTTTCGCGACAAATCGCCGCCCAAACCGCACTCTCCGTCAGTCGTGTCGTCGAAATCCAACAGGGAGCGCCGGAGAAATCGAGTAGGGGGGACGTTAAATCGGATCTTCAAAAACCTTGGTGCAGCTGGAAATCGTCGGAGGACTCGCCGGGGCGTCGCGTCTGGAAATCGCCGGAGAAATCGCCGGAAACCTTCTTTTTTTTCGTATCGTATCCAACACGCCCTATTCGCCCAGTAATAACACGAAAAATATAGAAGAGGGGCATTTTTGGTACTCCAAGTCTAGATTCCAGGGGATATGAGATAAAACGAGAAAAACCAGGTCATATGGAAAAACCAAACCTGGCGCTAGGTAATATGTAAAAAGCCCGTTTCTTTATTGATCCTGTTTGTGCACAATATTTTTTGGGTATGTAGCTTTAGATCAGAAGTTTGGACAGGTGGTCTGGTGTTTGTTCTCCATGGGGGTTGCCCTTTGATTTGTTGTTAGGGTCCATTTGATCACTTTTTATTTGGGCAATATTAATTAATGTGCTGTTCATCGTGCAAGTGCAAACTTTATTTATTAAGAGAATTCCTCTGTCTATTTTTGTCAATGCAACGATGGATTTAGAGGTGGATACGCAGCACATTAATATACTGGTGCGACTTTGGACTTTGGGGGGGAATGATAGCATCATTTCATTTCCGTGTAGAAATGTTCAACAGCCTTGCTGGTCAACTAGGAGGAAAACCCTCATGTATTCATGAACATCCTTTTGGAAAAAAAAAAAAAAAGTATGCCTACGTGAACATCTGTACTGTAGAAACAAACTACACACATTCAATGTATGACGCTTTAGTTTAAAGTTGATAGAAAAGAACTAGCGTGTAGAAGGTTCAAATGCCGTTTGGGGTGTGAAAAATCAGCACTATCTAGCTGAAAAAAATCCAAACTGGTTAGGATTTTTGGGATAATCCACTAACCAGGTGTTATAATCTATTAACTAGGTGAAATCCCAAAAATTCACTAACTAGGTTGAATTTTGGGAGCGAATGAAACTGATACTGATTTTTCACGCCCCAGACGGTAGCTCATGGCTATATCCGATATGTGGCCATCAATTCCCACTTGGTCCTGAAGAGGGGGTTGTTGAGAACCATTGATACATGATAAATTTGTACTTGCATACGTGGCAATCATTTTCAATCCTCCAACAAATAAGCAATGGGAGTCAACTCAATCAATGCAAGAGTTCCATATTAATTGTGGTAGGAACCGACGATCACTGCACATCTATTCACATACTGATGGCCCTGGTCTGGTCCCTGGCACTAAGACAGTAAGACTCATTCAAAAGAAAGGAATAAGCCTCATTCTGACCTTTTGCATCATCTCGATCCTTAGAGGATTGGTTACAGCTTACAATCATGGACAATAACACACCAACGTAGCAGATTTACACACCTTGAAACGACATCACATGATGGACAAGGCCTATATTTTTCAAACAAACAACTAAGCAGCAAACAGTCCTTTCTGCACCAAATTAAAGAAACCCAACAGTACAACTTCACGCGGAGCCTCCTGCCTGCATCAGAGGCTCTGATACAGAGCTGAAATTTCCATTTGACGGTCTTGCATACAGGCTCTTCCACATGAAGAACTAATAATAAGGGTCACATACAAAGTTCACAGTTTATAGTTTGATCAAACAGTACGCAAAGAAAGCTAATAGAACTTAAGCAACAGTTCAAGGTCTAGCTACTACATCAATCCAATCAATCCACCTAGAAGACCTGACCCAATACCCAGTCCAGCAGACAAACCTCCTCCTCCAAAAGCAAGGCCTTGCATCATGCCCAACGCCGAAACGGGTGAAAAAGGATTACCACCAAGAAGACCTGGCACCAGACCCATGCTAGATGTTAATGGACCTCCTCCTCCAAAAGCAAGGCCTTGCACCATGGCCAAGGCTGAATTGGGTGAAAAGGTATCACCACCAAAGGAGCCAGGCATCAGACCCATGCTAGATGTTAATGGGTACCCACCTCCAAACAGTCCTAACTGGTTCATGTCCATACTAGACAATGAAGGGGAAGCCCCAATCCCACCCCCACCCCCACTAAGCAGGCCTTGCATCATGGACTGCACCATTTGCTGACTGACCCCTTCTCCAAATCCTTGCATCATGTTCCCCATCAAGCTACTCATGGGGTCGGCTCTAGCTGGTTGTGCAAAGTATGTGCCGATAGACCCTGGTGTAGCTATATGAGGATTTGCATGGATCCTGTTGAGAAACTAACAACGAACTTGTTAATAAATAGCTCGTCTCCCAACAGTTTAAGCTATTGAGAAACAGCGGTTATTTTGTTAGATACATGCAGTTTCTTAAGTACTTGTTTCTTAACAGCTTAAGCTTCAAGAATTGAATATAATCATGAAAAACAAAAATAAAAATTAATTAATAACCTTTCATTTGCTGGTCGCCTTGACTGCATTGGCACTCTTTTAGGAAGAGCATCTGGTGGATTGCTAGGACCTTGATCAGGCCTTCTATATGTTTGCCTGTTCAAGCTTTCAGCCCTAGATGTGATCTTCTTGGGCTGGGAGATGGCACAGCTCAGGTGGGCATCAAACTCACATTGATTGCACATGTAGAGCCAGTGGTTTGATCCCAAGTTGTTGCACACATCACAGGTGAAGCTCTTGTTGGCATATGGAGGAGAGAATGAAAGATTGAGAGGGTGTGGATGTGCTACATGGCTTACAGACAGTGGCATGACTGAACATAGTATGTGTATGTCAATGCTGCACTCTTTGCAGTGGTAGCAGAGGCCAGAGCCTTCTCTGCCACATGCATTACAGAGGAAGGCTCCTCCAGGGTAGATGGGGAAGCTGAGGATGAGGGGATGTTTAGTGTCACATGGGTGGTTGATCTTTTTGGGCATTTTGGAACATGAGGTATGAAGGTTGAAGTTGCAAGTCTTGCAGCTGTACACCCATCCACAGGCTTTGAGCTTGCATCCTGAGCAAAGAGAAGTCTGCCTTGGCAGATTGGTGAGCTCCAAGGGATGCTTATGGCTGAAGTGGTTGATGATATGGTGGATCTCCCCAGTAGCCATGCTCTCTCTCTCTCTCTCTCTCTCTCTCTCTCTCTCTCTCTCTCTCTCTAATAGCCTTCCTGCAAGATGAAACCAATATGAAGAAGGCTTAAATTACATAGTGATGTGTGATTTTCTTAATGATCTTCTGATTTATCCTATCGTTATCATTCTAGTGACTCATTTTCAGCCCGTTCACACGGAGAAGTTTGTTACAATGGTTGCAATTACTGTAGTTGTTAACATTTTTGTTGTAATTGGTGATGGCAATGTCTTTAGGGAAGTAAATTAAGTTTTCTATATGTGTATATTATAGTTTTGTTTCTTTGATTGCATCGACTTGCTTACACTGAATTGGTGACTCAGACTAGTTAGTGCCAACAAAAGAAAGAGTACAAAATCTGTAGAATTTTTGTGAAAAAAACCATGCAAGAAGTAATTATCAAATCCCTGCCTTCCGTTAGGTAAATTAATTGATTGGAAGTCACCTCACATCCATGTGGCCGACGTTAATTAATAGGTTTTTGTTAAATTATCTATTAACGTAGCTGATAATAAGGCCATTGAACACAGTAGCCACCCGGCAGATGTGGTTAAGGCAGGCTTTTCAGTGAAGATTAATTAAGGTTTTAGGTGCTTTTCGTGTTGGTGAGGGCGGGAAGAAAAGCCAAAGAAGATGCTAATTATCGTACACGTCTCGGCCTGCTTTTCGTCCTTAGTCACAAACAAGGGCAGATTTTGCAAGAACAACTTATTTACACGTATACAATTTGTAAATAATAGAATCAGGAGCTCGAGCTCATTTTCTCATGGCTCAAGAATTTCAGGAGTCTTGAAAGTAATCACACCTTGAACTTCATATGGCTTTGTTACAGTTACAACTATTCCCAAGTCTCCAACATGCTATATATTTCCTTGATCATGGCTTGATGCTAATCATAAGCTTCATGCAATTGGTGCAATTTTTAGCTGGATCAAACTGATTCACATTTCTTCATCATGGTTCATACCCTGTAACAATCACCCTGAAAATTCAGACACATTTGTACAAATAAGATGCAATCTTGAACATAGGTTTCCATGTGTCTAGAGCAACATTATTTTCACATCACACGAACATTACACAAGGTCCAAAATCAATCTTGTATGACACTGTCTAGAATAGCAGCCACAGTGGCCAGGCCAGGAGATGACGATGAGTCTCCACCAAGAAGACCTTGCGCCGCCGTCTGCCCCACTGTCTGACCTATGGCTTCTGCAATCCCTTCCATCACACTCTCCGCCAAGCTGGTTCTTCTTCCAGTCGGCTGCTGCACCACCGGATACCCCCCACGAGAAACTTCCTCGTACCCGTTCGCTAATTCCACCGCCGGCGGTGGCCCATAAGCCGGCATCGGCTCTTCCAGTGGTTGCGATCGCAGAGGCAGCGGAGGGGTTGCCTTATATTTTTCATGTGTCACCTTAGTCATGACAGCTGCACTAGAACCAGTAGTATCGGTTCTAGTACTAGTACTAACCCTTGTTGTGGCCGGAGAGACAGCACAGCTGAGGTGCGCATCAAAGTCACACCGGCTACACCGGTAGAGCCAGTGATTGGCACCGGTGGACTTGCATATGTCACAGACGAAATCTTGGGTGGGGTAAGGAGGGGAGAAGCAAAGGAGGAGAGGGTGGCGGTGGGATGCATGGTTCACCTGGAGCTGCATGGCTGCACAAAGTATGTGCACATCAAGTTCACACTCTTTACAATGGAAACAGAAGCCAGTTCCTTCTCTCCCACATGCATTGCAGCTGAAGAGCCCTTCTGAGTAGACTGGGGAAGGGAATAGGGTGAGGGGATGGTTGGGATCAGATGGATGATTGATCCTTTTTGGCATTTTGGAACATGAACAGTGGAGTGTGTAATTGCATGGTTTGCATGTGTAGACGCAACCTGTGACCTGCAACTTGCATCCTGAACATGGGGATATGCCTTGGGAATTATGGGGGATTTTTGTGAGCTGCAAAGGATGCTGGTGGCTGAAATGCTGAATTGTCTGATCAATGTTGTTGGAGTTAGCCATGACTCTGCAAGTATGATTTGTGAAAGTGTGGAGAAGGATGAAAATGAAGTAGTTGAAAGGATTATGGTTATTTTAGTGTTATGATGGTCATTTGTTGTACAGAATTATTGTCAATCTATTCACGCGGTTTTCTTTGTTTAGGATTGTCATTGCTGTTGGAGAAGACAATGCTTGCATTGTTCTTGTCACCCCTTTAAAAGATAAACATGCAAAACAAAGCTAGACAGTGATTTTCCTAATTTATTTTGGATAATGAGAGGCTTTATAACCAGGGGGGTTTTAGTCCGTTCGTCGAACTAGGCTAGTTCGGATTTTGAAAAAGATGGGTCCAACATTATATGGCTGGGTTTGCTAGCTCTCTCGAGACAAAAAAAAATTATACGGGGAGAGGGAGGGAATGTCATGGCCCGTATTTTTAAAACCATGATTAAATTAGAGTTATAGCGAAAAATCAGAGGATTATTCTTCCATGCAATAAATCATTAATTAAAATTTGTCGACTAAACATCTAGGCCGTGATAGTTGAGGTTCACAAATATGGATACAAAACTATATATAAATATAATATAACATATACAAAGTAGATTAAACCAATGCAAGTCCTATATGTGCAAGTCTGTCATCTATTTAAAAATATATTAGAAATATAAAGGAGACTAATGCCTACTTTGAAGCTGTCAAATCATCCTCACTCTCGATCGTCTATCACCATGTGCTACGTGAAGACAGTCTTCTACTAAATAACCTGCATCACGAACGGATGCTGAGTATAAAAATACTCAGTGGAATATCATAACACAAGCATCAACATTAAAATCAAAAGTTGCATTAACATTATATGCAATATATTACAGAGTTCCACTTGATTCTTTTATTAATCTTTCAAGAAAAGTTTTTTATTGCTTCTCAAGTTCATGTTCAATGATTAAGTTTGTCCCATATAGATAAACTCACTGAATGTCATTCCTACATGAAAGACAACACGAAAACACTGTGACTATCATTTCGGTCATTACCGGTAATCACGGCATGCCCGGAATCCTCGAGTGTGAATTCCTCGCTCATTCCTTACCTCAGAAGGTAAGGTCATCTGAAGAGTTTGGCCCCACATCAACTCCTGGACTTGATGTGGATCGGAAGAACGCAGCCTTCCAGGATGCAAACGCTTCCAATGTGCACAATAAAACCACCTAGCATAAATAGATCTGGGGTGGGAGTAGAGTTTCCTCCAAAGAGAAGATGCAAATGCTCTCTTTAATATCCATAGAGAAGATGCAAACAACATAAGCCTGACCATAGAAGGTGATCCTCATTAGACACCACTAACATAGAGCTTCCACCATAGGGAATATGTAGAACATAAATGCAGAACTTCTACTATAGGAAAGATGCATAACAGAAGTGCAGAGCTTCCACCATAGGGAAGATGCAAAACGACCTAAGCCCAACTAATGATAGACAGAACCAATCATCACTCAACACCCTCTACACTGTAATAGTTGATCTAAATATGATTATCATTGTCATGTCACATGGTTTCCAATATCGAAGCTAAGTAGTCCCAACTGCATTCAGGATAACCACTACCCATTTTTGTCACGTGGAAAAACACCCTCTATGGCCATGGGAATATGCTCATGTGGCTACCCACTCTCACACCCACATGAAGCAAGGTAGCTTACTCTTCTTTCCCTTAAGACTCAATGTGCTCCAACTATAGAACTCATGGTCATAGTTTCTGAGTCACTTCCACTCAAGAATTGATTCACAATCTTAAAGATATTTTAGTTTTTATCCTAATTAGGTTCTTTCTCAACCCTCTAGTTTAGCCTTAAATATTATCATTTTATTATCTTCGTAAAATGATTAAGTCTATAAACCATATATATATATATATATATATATATATATTTATTAGTCAGGTTTTCCTTATTATCAAAGTCCTCAACTATCAGGCAATTCATTATAAAATTAGGGATAAATGCCCATAAATACAGTAACATAAAGAACATAAAGATACTACATCAATTTAGGCTTCAAAATATTTATGAAAAAACTCAAAATAATAAAGCTGAGCATATGTACCATGCTGTCTTTGTATGTATCGAACTGCACCACAATACATTGACGGTCAAGAGCTACCGTTCGTTGTAAACAGTTATAACAGTCGGTGGATGTCAACCGACTATTCTAATCTGAGCTAGATTTATGAACCAGGCTTGGTTCATTAGACTGAGTTCGGTTTGGGTCTAGACCAGTCCCGTCCGACCTGATCCTGAACCGGGCCAGTCGTCTCCCTCAACGAGATGACCAGCTTCTGGTCATAGCGGTAACAAGCTCTACTTGTGCTGTCGGAGCTGGCCTTTCGGTGGTGGGTACGTAGCCATCACGACGGTTGTCGTTGGGCCTCATAGCCCGGTGGCCTCCAGCCACATGGTAGCTCGAGCGGCAGCAACTTTTGTTGCTGCGGCTCGCCAGCAAGGCGATAGCTTTCAGGGCGGCGGCAGCTCCACCATCACCCTGGAGCTTCATTGACCATTTCCAGCTCCTGTTCTTTCTTGTTCGTCCTCTTCCTCACCTGCTCGTGGTCTGAGCAGATCTATCGAGGGAGATGGGTAGTGGTGTTGTGCCTTCACGTCATTGTTACGGCCTGCTCGGCCACCCCCTCTCTGCTATCGCACTTCCTGAGCTTCTGGCGGGAGTTCCACCTCCGCCTCGCGGCCATTGGTCCACCGGCGTGGTTCTACCACTGTTCATCATCTTCTTCCTCATTCTTCTTTTTTCTCTCTCTTCCGCCACTATGGCTCCTGACGGCTTGAGCAGCAGTAATAGTTGCCACTGCAGCCCGCCACCAAGGATGTTTCCCTTGCGGGGCAATGGCTAGGGTATGGCCGGCAGCCTCCAGAGAGCCTCGACCCTTGCCTTGCATTGCCTCTCTCCTTTGCCATCTCCTTCTTCTACCGGTGTTCCGGGTAGACCTAGGGAAGATGGAGTTGGGTTGCAGCGGCAACTTCTTCTGGCCCTTTGGTGCCCCCTGGGCCTCCTGCAGTCTCAGCCACTGCCGGGCTTTGGTTCCATCTCCTCCTCTTTTCCTCGTTCTCGCCCTCGTCTACCCGTGGTCTGGACAGATAATGACCTTTCAGCCTTCACCGAGGCTCCTCGGCTGTCTATTGGCAGTGGGGGGCCTCGTGGAGGTTGCACCATTACCTGGCGATCACTAGCCACCACCGACGTGGCCCCCACCACCACCTCCTTCTTCCTTCTTCCCTCTCTCTCTCTCTCTATGTGTGTGTGTGTGTGTGTGCGGCTGGGGCAGGAGCGAGGTGGTTGAGCTCTGCCCGCGCCATTGTAGCTCGCTGCTGAGCTCGACTCCAATGGTTTCTTCTCTATCCGAGTTCCTTCTTACTTTCCTCCACTTTCCCGCCATCTGCCTAAGGTCTGGGCAGATCCGGCATGGAGAATGAGCAATTTTGTTTCGTCGCGGCTGAGCTGGTCGGCCAGCGCCATGGGATCGGTTGGCACTACCGTTGTGTCCTTTCCTCGTTGTTGCAACATCGCCAGTTAGCTGGCGCCACAGTTCGGCGAGCACTGGCACCGCCTCCATTGGTATCGGGCCGTCGTTGCCTCCATCGGCGAAAATACAAATTAATGCACAATATAACAAAAAAACGACAAACCAAGTACGAGATTCGACCTTTGACATGTATAGAGTCGATCCTCTCTCCTTACCGATGCACTTTTCTTATTTTTTCTCTACATTTTATCTTTCATAAGACGTGTAAGTGGTTTAAGATGTGTGTCTAAAATGAAAAACTTGATTTCTATTTATAGGAAGAGTAGGTGGACCAGAGCGCACCACGTGTCACGTGTCAGGATACCTGTCAACAGAGTTGGACATGTGTCATCAAAGTAGGACACATGTCAGAAGAGTGGGACGCATGCCGATTTGAATATGACACATGTTGATTTGAATGGGACACATGTCAACAGAGTACTGAACCAGATTCAATATAATGAACCAACCTGGGTTTACTGGGATACTTTTTTTTGTATGGGCTTAGGTACCGTTTGGCAACTGCTTTTGCTTTTTTAAAAAACGGCTTTTTAACAAAATCGCTTTTGTTAACGAAAAGCTAAATCGTGATCTGTATGGTAACACCCGCTCTGAAAGCGCTTTTGTCAAAAGCCACCCCCTAAAGCTTGTTTGGATGTGGCAGATTTTAGAAAAGAAATAAATGACTCTTGTGACACTTTTACCCTTAATGAGGTAAAGAAGGATTGAATCTTGGCCTCAGTATGTAATCCAAATTTTAGTCATTCATTAACCATCTATTAGAAAATCTACGACTCAAATTCTGTAAGGTAGAATCCATCTGGTCCTCTCCTACTAACATCCTCGCCAATGTTGTGGCCATCTGTCCATACGGCGCATACAATGTTCCCACTTTTGCTATTCCATACAATGTTCAATTCTTGAGCCAATTGCAGACCAACCAGGTCTTAAACCAGTTGCAGACCAGCCAATATTTCAACCATCAACAAGCAAACCAGGTATTCAACCAGCAACATGCCAACCAGCTTTTCCAGCAGCAGCAGGCTAACCAGTTGTACAACCAGCAGCAAGCCGCCCAGATCTTCAACCAGTAGCAAGCCAACCAGATTGTGAACTTTTGGGGTGTCAGTAAGATGAATCATCCTGTTTTTCTCTCAATATCTTTCTTTTATTGTTTTACCTTCATAGATTGAAAGATATGATACGCCAGATTGATCAAGAAGAGTGGCAAACATACCATCCTGATACAATTTAAAAGAAGAAAAGGTGAAGAAAGGAAGCTAAAGATGAATATGCACTGCAATCATGGCCTGCTCATGTAAACTAGATGCAAAAATTAACAAATAATTACCATTCACTCTAATTTGTGTAACATTGCCCTCTAACTCAAAACTAAGCCTGAAAGTAATCAAGATTTCATTTGAGATTACTTTAGGCATCTTATTGAAGAAGGCCACACAAGCAAAGCTCGTAACATGAACGAACTTTCCATGTACTTCAACTCTAGAATCATAAGAGACAGTTTTGGTAAAATTTATTCTTCTTATCCTGTCTCTGAATTTAAATATCTGAGTTGGTTTGTAAGCTCAAACAGAAAAATTGAACACAATGTCTGGCATAGTAAGCAAGCAATTTAAGCCTCTTTCATTGCTAACACAGCTCCTCCACCCATTTGACTGCATGCACAAGAGCATTTCAGGCTCCCCCTGCTAGCTTCTCCCCTGAGATCATCCAAAGCATTTCAGGCCAATCCCTTTCCATCATTTATTGGAAGATTAACTAATTCTTCCATGAGCTTGCAAAACAATAAAATACCATCGCCCAAATAAATGATATGTTAGTTTGTGAAACAGCAAAGATCATTCAATGAAACAGGAATGCAACAAGATTCATGGATAGCAAAAAAAATTCAATGTCAGCTAATGAAACAGCGTAAAGATTCAATTTAATCTAAAAAAACAAGATTCATGGATAACAGCCAAATCTAACAGCTTTTTACTGAAACAAGAAAAGATCCAATTTTACCAAAAAAAATAAGATTGACAAGTAGAGACCAAATCAATCAGATTCTACCAAAAAATCAAGACTTACAAGTAGAGACCAAAGTCAATAACTTCCTCTCTTTTTTTAGATACCAAAAAAAAAACTTTTTTTTTGAAGTGAAGATAGGAAATTACCAGCAGATCATGAACAGAATGACTGCCTAGGCCCTGGCGCCGCCGGGCTTGAGGCCGCGGCCGCAGCAGAAGCACTTGGTGGAAAGCATCACAATGGCCTGGCTGAGCATCAAGAAGAGGAAAGCCCCAACTCCAAGCCCAGTCGGAGTCGTAAACGCAGTATTTGTAGTTCACATCCTTGTCTTGCACCACCTTCGCCTGCCACAGACAACACCAAATATTACTACTAATTTTGGACGGAGGGAGTAACATGAAATTGAACATTGGAAGCCAAAAGACGAAATGGGTCGGCGAGATCGGGCAAGAAGAAGGGAAGGAGGACTGACGGTGCTGCGCCTCTGCTCGGCAGCGACGGCGAGGCCGAAGGCGATGAGGTCGAAGATGAAGACGACAGCGATGATCAGCTTCGAGGCCATCCCGGTGGCGATCAGACTTAGAGCTACACGGCTGCGATCCCGGCGACTGTCCGGTCTGAGACGCCGACGGCAGAGGGAAGGGGATGAGCTCGGCGGCAGAGGGAGAGGGAAGGGGAACGGGAATGAAAAACCGAAAATGGACATGAGCGATGAAATTCCAAACTTGGGGAGGGCAAATACAGTCAATTTCACCCAAGATTGGATATTTCTAACGGACAAAAGCCGCTTTTTTAGAAAATCTCCTCCTGAGGAGATTTTCTAAAAAGTGGCTTTAGCACCAGTTTTCGAGTAAAAGCCGCTTTTGTCGGCTAAAAATCGTTTTTTTAAAAAAGCTGCCTTCCATACGGGATTTTTCTCAAAAGTGGCTTTTTCTACCTAAAAAGCGGTTTTTTCAACCTAAAATCTGCCTCCCAAACGCACCCTTAGAGTGTATGCCCTCGAGCCACAAAAAAGTGATTGCATTTCAGATATTACGCAGCCACAAAAAAGTGATTAGATCTGCCCTACACAGCAGTGGTAAGCTAGGCTTGAAATGTTGTAGGCCCTACAGGCCAATAAATTTATCTTATTTTAAAATTCAATCACTATTATTTGGATGGAGTAAGAAATTTCACTCATTTTATACTGAAGATGAGCTTAATTGAAAGGAGGGGTAAGTCTTTTACAATGTAGCACATGAGCATCGACAACTCTTTTATACGCCCTCCATTGGACTTCAATAGTTCGTTTTGGTTTTTAAAAATGAATTCATTTTTGTTTGTTTCAGAAAATAGGGCTAATTTATTAAAACCTTAAAAATATTATGAATACGAGAAATAACAACTGTTATTTTACTTCCTTCCGAGAGCCAGCAGTCAAAACTGTGTGTAGTACAGGTCTACATGAGAAGCTAGCTACATAGAAGTTTTTGTGCAACATTCTTTGTATATAGATCACTGCCATCTGATTTGAGAGTAGCAACGTAATACAATTAAGTCGACATTTGTATGTGTCAATTGGATAGAAACATGGAAGATTTTATGGTTCTCCTGCATACCTCCATTAATTGGAGCTGTCGGTTAATTGGAGATGTCAATTATCAGGATCGACGGACATGATAGTGCTAATGATTCTCTAACGCATATTAGCACTAGTAATGAGCTAGCAGGCATTAGCTAACTTGCAGTAGCGTGTGCGTGATGGCCCTCCTATTTGATGGAGGATATCCCAGTGAGGATATGATAAATGTTAGTCATTGTTTATATAGCTCATTGTCTACAAGTTGGATCTATGCCCATTGAAGGGTCCGCGAGCCTCAACGGAAGCGATTTTTAATCGTCCGTGGTGGTGTTGAATCCTCCAAATTCTGATATTGATTTGAAATTCTTTGCACTCACAAATAATAACACAAGAGTACAAGAATCTGAGCAATATATATATGAACAAGTATTTATTTCATATACAATCAAATTAAACACTGGAACATAAACTACTAACATGCGGCCTTTGTTCCAATAAATAATCCACGAAGAATGAGAAGGTTATATCCGAGATCACCTCTTGAACCGTTCGTGTGCGAATCAATGATTTGCTATCTCCACGAGATAACAATCTCACTTTCAATTTCTTCCAATGCTTTTCTTTGATTGTATTCCCCGATCAATCATCAAAAGTCAAAAGCCAAAAAGAAGAAGAAGAGCCAAGAAGAGAGAGTCTGAGGGACGTTGGAGGATGATAGCCAATATGCCAAAAATCCTATCCACTAATCAAGGAGAGGAGGGCGTCCCCTCATTCTCCTTTAACCAATTTCGGTTACACAAATATGGGGAGTAAATCTCCCTATATCTTCTCTCTCCACATCCTTATGCAATTAGGACTCCTCTAATTTTCTCTTTCCTTATTTGGTTATATTTAACCAACTTAGGACTCTTCCAAAATGGTCCATAATTAACTTAGGACTCCTCTAATTGTCTCTTCCAATTAGGTGTGAACCTACTTGGGCCCACGGGAGCCTAGCATCTCCTCATGTCCACACACCACATGGGAGGGCCGACTCCTTTCAAACAAGATAAGTAATATGGGACATGAACCTATATATTACTTACACCCATTAGGCTGGGATAGAAATTTTGTCACCCAATAATGATAAACTTACATTGTCAATTAGCGAATTGTAGGGTTATTTGGTGTACTCCCTCCGTCTGGAATTATTATCACCATAAGGTGGCGATGTTCAGTCTGAAGAAGGATGTTCAACACAAAGGTGTCGTTGAAGGAGGCGAGTTCAGTCTTCTTGTCCCTCCACAACATGAGTTTCTCTCTATGGACAATTCTCCCAGCCTGATTCATTAGAAGAGAATTCCTCGAGTCCATGGTCACTTGTAGAGCTCCACCCGCAAGATTCGAATCTTGAGAGTATAGGAAATCTGCCTCATATTCTTTAGCAATGTTGGGGTAATAGCGGATGTGGAGATTGAAGCATTGTGCTCCCATGAAAACTAAAAGACATAGTATAGGAAAAGAAAAACGTAGAACAAGCTAGATCAATGACATTGAATTTGAGCCTCACAACAGCAAGTGTAGAGTAGTTTAGCTTAGGAGAAGTACACAAATGTTGAAGTTTAAAAGGAGGTGGGTGGCTAATTTTTTTAGAGCTTAATTTGAACCTTCTTGGAAGTTTGATTCATATGACAAAGCTTTCTTTTGACCACTTACCAACAATCTTAAGCTTTGTAGATGACGATTTATCGGTGCGACCCAGGACAAGTATGCGGTTTCACTTTGGCAGTTTGTTCACGCTATTCCTGCATAATTTAGTGCTAATTCTATTTTGATTATGTGGAGACAGCAAGAGTGCTCCACATATCTTAATTACCTTGCTTCTTCCACATTAATTATCACCTAGTGCATATGGAAGCTGGTGATCGTCATCAATTTTTATTATGTAACGGTTACAGAGTATATATGTTTGTCTTGGTAAATAATAATTTTATTAATGTTTCTGAAAGCAGTAAGTAACAGATTTAGAAGGGGGGAAAAGGCCTACAGTCTCACTTATTCTATCTTTTGTTTGTACAATTCTGGCAAAGAAAGGCATTCAAATTGTTAATAGTTTAAGTCATTGGGATGGCCCATAATGAGGGAAAGTAAGTGCTAAGCGTATTGTATTTGTGTCGTCAAGGAGAGTAGAATGTAACGAATTTAAGCTGTTGGGTACTTACATTGCGAGAAACAGAGTAAGCTATTTATTACCAACATAGTGTTGGTGGCACCGGTGGACACGCTTTCATAAGCAGAGGTCCTAAGCTCAAGCCCTCACTCTGTTGGCTGCCCACATGGGATTACATCCCCATTTACCTGATCCTATGATGGGCAGGCCTTGTACATGTGGAAGGGGATTGGTTGTAGGATACAATGCTTTGTAAGAGACCAGTTACTCTGCCCATTCTAGTCGGATTCCCAAGGACTCGAACACCCATCATTATAAAATAAAATAATACTAACGGTAATAGTAATCTGCTTGTTTATGAAATACGAAATAAGCTGTTAGAATACAGTAATACTCCCTCCCTATTTGGTTTATCAAAATGATAGGACTATTAACATGGAATGGAGGGAGTATCTAAATTGTGAAGTAAACAAGACCTTTGTTATAATATATGGTCTTGAAAGAAAGAGACGCAGAAAATAATTAAACCATTAGGATTCTAATAAATCCAATCATAGCATTAAATCTTCAAATTTACTTTAAAACATGACAAGCAGTTATATGATATGTGAATGTGGGTATAGTCAAGGTATAACAAATTCATTGAAAAAAAAAATAAACATACTTTGTATTCTTGTGGCACTTTACTAGAATCACACCTTATCAATCCCTTTGTTCCCCTCATTCCATTGTCTAATCAAACAAAAAGACATCAAAATAACAGAGCTTAGCTTAGTCCTACTCTTATCACATTTATTGCATTTACTCAAGAACTGTACTCTTTTACATTTATTGTATTTATTTCTCAAGTATACTCTTTTGCACATCAAAATTCTTCATGATCATCCCATCAAATAAAGAAAAACTTTATGACACCAATCCCCATTTCTAGAAGCACACAACTATCAACATTATTTTAGTCCTAATACAGATTGAAAATACCCAATTGCCCATCTGATTACGTGCAGGTTACACATAGTATCATCGTCCAAGAATCTCTGTACTTGTGAAAGCACTTTCTTCTTCATCCAAATGTTCCTGCAACCCTGGAGAGGCGTCTGTCACCACTGATGCCAAATCAGGCAGATCTTCCTCACCCATTAGAACTTTCAACACCAAAGATGAAGTAGGCCTGTGAACTTCCTGACATTGGCAGCATAAGAGTGCTAACTTGAGCACAAGCTCCATTTGTATGTGATCGAATTCCCCGCCCAATCGACGATCGGCCGCTTCCAATATGCTGCCACGTTTGTACAATTCCAAGACTCGATTGATCACACTATTGTCCCAAGGGAGAGTGTCATTTTGAATGGGCTTTTCACCACAGCAAACTTCTGCAGCAAGAGCTCCAAATGCATAAACATCCGTCTTAATGCTTGCCCGGCCAGTCGTAACATACTCCGGTGCAACATAACAACTTGTGCCGGCAATTATCTTTGTCGTATGGTGGGAGTTTCCCTCCTCAACCGTCCGGGCAAGTCCAAAGTCCCCCAAGTAGGCATTGAATTCTGAATCAAGCATCACATTGTTTGATTTCACATCTTTGTGGAAAATCAAATGATGATGTGCTCCATTGTGGAGATGGCTGAGAGCAGAAGCAACGTCTGTAAGTATTTTGAGCCTTTGAGGCCAGCTCAACACGGTCGAGTTTTCATTACAAAATAAGAGCTTATCTAAGCTTCCATTGGACATCAATTGATACACTAGAATTAGCTCCCCTCTTTCATTGCACCAACCAAAAAGCTTTACAAGATTAGGGTGATTGAGGTGGCCAATAGTGGTCACCTCTGAGAAAAACTCCTTCTCCCCTTGGCATGAATTCATCGAAAATCTCTTGATCGCAACCTCAACACCTTTCAAGGTCCCTCTAAACACTGTACCAAACCCTCCTCGACCAAGTATGCGGGAGGGGTGAAAGTTTGAAGTTGCAATTGTCAGCTCTTTAAGCCTAAACTCTCCTGACCCTTCAATATTAGGTTTCCGACATACATAGCACAAAAGAAGTACTAATCCCGCAGCAAGGAGGATTGGACCTCCTATGCTCACAGGTAACACCCATTTCAGTGGCCCCCATCCTCCCTTGCCTATGGTGCTGCTGGTAAAGTTCCATGACCTGACACAATTTAGTTGGGTGAAGTTGCTAGTTGAAGCTGAAAACCCTACATAGACGTCCTGTGGGAGGTAGTCAGTTAGATTCAAGGGAATTGGAAAGGATAAGAAGGGTTGACCTGATACTGTTTTATTGCCCATGGACAAGTCTATAGTCATGATACCCAACTTGCCATCATAGTCAATCTTGACCAACACATCCATACCATTTGAAAGATTAACTATTGATCTGTCCAGTGGAAACTGAAAAGTAGAGTTGATGGAGTTCACATCCACCCCAATATGATTGGAATCGACGTCTCCCGAATAGCTCTTTCGAGTATCAAACTCAATTGCCACTATTTGATTTAGTGGTGATCCATTGGTTTCCGTGTTCACTATCCCAAGCCATTCGCCATAGCTATTGCTTGGAACAGATGTATAAGGGGTTAGAATGAAAGCCAAACCTTCGCCTCCAGGGTTTGTCTGAGGAAGGATGTTCAGCACGAAGGTGGTAATGAAGGAGGCAACATCAGCCTTCTTGTTCCCCCACAGCCTAAGAGTTTTTTCATGGACCACTCTTCCAGCCTGATTCACCAAAGGAGAATTCCTTGAGTCTATGGTCACTTGTAGAGCCCCACTTGCAAGATTCGATTCGGGAGAGAAGAGAAAGTCAGACTCATGGTCCCCGGCCATGTTGGGGTAATAGGTGAATTGGAGGTTGGAGGCTTGGACCTTCATGAAAACTGAAAGACATAGTGTAGCAAAAGAAAGATGTAAAAGGAGCTTCAAATTGGACATGGCAAAGTAATATTTGAGCTGCTTGTGGGAAGTACACAAGTGATGCTGTTTAAAAGGAAGTAATTGGCTTATACTTTAGAAGTTCGAAATTTGAAATTCCACGAAAATGGAAAGACATAATTTGAGAAAGGAATACGTAGAAGAAGATTCAGAATGGACATGGCAAAGGAAAATCACAAACAGCATGATAAAATGATAGATTTGTGCTGTTCGGGAGTAGTAGTATTGGTTGCTTAAATAGAGTTTAGGTGCCTAAAATATTTTAGAGGGACGAACCTTCTTGGAAATTTGGTGCATTTGACAAAGCTCTCTCTCATGTCTAGTTAACAACATACTAATTGAGCTTTTTTAATTTCTATATTTGGTAGCCGACTATTTGCCAGCGTGGCCTCAGGACAAGTTGTTTCTAGTATTAGATGGCAGTTCTCCTTCTTATCCTCTAATATGCATGTTTTACTAATACTATCTTGATCATGGAGAGAGAGAGAGAGAGAGAGAGAGAGAGAGAGAGAGAGAGAGAGAGAGAGAGAGAGAGAGAGAGAAGAGAGATTTACCCTTACCTTGCTTTTAACATAAGAAAGGTTTGTAAATTACTACTAAGTTGATTTTGAGCCGGCAATGGTCATTACTGTAATTAGCCATTGCTACTGCCTCCGAATTGTTTTACTAGTACTTTGGTCATTATTTATTTTTTGTTTTGGTAAGCACTTACTACTGCCTCGAATGGAATAAATAACATAATCAGAACAATATTAAGAAAATATAAGCATACGATTCTTACATATTCTTCGTTCGTATAACCTACTGCATATATTCATATATTCTTACTTTTTATTTATTTATAAGGGTTGCTTGATTTGGCCAATTATGAGATAAATTAATGGTTGGTCTGTATTATTAGTTGTGACTAAGCACAATTAAATTGATGGGTAATTTCTCTTTCTGCAGCCGGACTAGTAGTTCACGCGTGACCTACTACTTATTTTAGCCAACCCACCACCTTGCCGATGGTGGATATCACCGTCCGCATATAATAGGGGGTGGTAAACAGGGAACTACTCATCCTTTTTCAACCACATTCTCTATTTATTTCATGACAGCTATAATCGATTTCTTTCAACTTCTTCCACAATTAGATTGCAAAAATTGAAATTTCATTGAGTGAGACATAGGCATTATACCTGCAATGTTGTTAGTTCTTTATCAGATTTGATGTTTTTTCTGTAGTCTCTATATTTTATGCATCATAGTTTGTATCGTTGTTTCTTGCATTTTTAATGCAATACTAAAAAATTCTCATATTAATTAGACCATGAAGCCTACAAGGAAGTCACGTGACTTCTTTTCCCTGATATCCCGTCCAACTCGTATACTCGTTCACAAACCAAGTTCAAGTCAATCCTTCCGAGTCTTCTCCAATTTTAGAAAGAGGAAGTCAATTGATTTGACAAAATGTACACAGTATTTTAGAACAACGAATATTTCTAAATACACATAGTATTTTGGAATGGAGGGAGTGTATATTTTTCTGATGTGTTTGATACCATATATTTACTTACAAGAGAATTTTATATCTCTTTCTGCAGGAAACGCTAAATGTGAAGATAAAAGTACAGAAGACATCCCTAATGGCTGCAGTGACAACCATATTACATAAAGTCATGTACAAATTTAAACTAACAACGACTTCCATCTCATCAAATGACCTTCCGTGTCTTTTCTTATTTGATTATCTAGAAGCACATTGACCACATGTCTACGGACAAATACTAGAGTATTTTCCAAGAAAAATCGGCTTGATAACGATCAAAGAGAGTGCACTATACGTTATCTTTTTAAGGATAAGGTATCATATTACCTAAAATCAAGGATTCTCTTTTACTGTTTAAATATGTACCTAGTCTTAGAAGTATCCAGCATGTAGAATTTTCTGAAAAAATAACGAAATAAAAAATATTCTGGAGAATGCATCTCATTGATAATCCAAACCATTTATACACAAATGGTAACCTACAATAATCAAGAATGGCCATCCAAATAATCGAAAATACACACCTTAAATCTTGCCTTCCTCTTTTGCTTTATTTAGGGTGCGTTTGGAAGCTGATAGGTGAAAGGTGAAAATTTATATCAGCCTGAAAATAATCAAGGTTGTTTTTTCCTGATTGGTGACAACTCGTTTGGAAGCTTAAAGTAATAAGGCGTCAGGGTGAAAATTTTCAAGCCTAATTTGTGAAAGGTAAAATATGTTTGGGAACTGAAAATAAATCACGCTGATAGGAATATTTGTCAGCTTCGGGTATCGTGTAATCGATTACACGACATGAAGAGCTATCGTGTAATCGATTACACGATAACTTTTTAATGGGACAAACTTCAACGATGCGTTTCATACTCATTTCTTATCCGTTTTAGCCCTTTTTTTTCATTCTTCTTTATTTTTAGTGTTCTTTCTTATAATGATGATATCATAAAGATGTTGAGCCACCACATACTATTTATGATGGATTTTGTTGGATTTTTTTAAATAAAAAATCAAGGTTATTAGGATATCATGATGATTAGAAAGAGCATAAAAAATAAGGAATAACAAAATTTTTTTTTTGTCAAAAACGGACTAAAAATGAGGGAGATATTAACTGTTGAAGTTTATACAATAATACTGGCTATCGAGTAACTGGTTACACTATAGTACTCCCGATCGAGTAACTGGTTATACGATAGTACTGGCTATCGAGTAACTGGTTATACTATAATACTGCATATCGAGTAACTGGTTACACGATAGTACTGGCTATCGAGTAACTGGTTACACTATAGTACTGCCTATCGAGTAACTAGTTACACTATAAAACTGGCTATCAAGTAACTGGTTACACGATAGTACTGCCTATCGAGTAACTCGTTACACTATAGTACTGCCTATCGAGTAACTGGTTCAACGATGCGTATCTTACTCATTTCTGATCCGTTTTAGCCCTTTTTTTTATTCTTCCTCATTTTTAGTGTTCTTTCTTATAATGATAAAAAAATATCGAAAAACAGACTAAATGATAGAGATATGACAGGGAGGGGGGGTCCCTTGGCTTAACGGTGCGGCGGCGGAGGCGTCGGGGTAAATACCGGGGTGACCGGCTTTGGACGACCCGAGCAGTTGCCCGGAAGGGGTGGGCATGGTTCCCTCAGCTCAACGGGGCGGCGGCGATGAGGTGGGGGCCTCAATCAGCGGCGGCGGTGACTGGGGGGAGGGGGACTCAACGAGCGGCGGCGGGACGGGGGGGCACAAACTCTCTCAGCTCAATGGGGCACCATCGGGGTGGGGATACTCACCGGGGAGACGAACCTCAGGGAGATACTTGATTTTTTTTTCGTTGAAGAGGTGCGACGATCGATTCGTCAGCCTGATTCTCACTTTGGTGAGAATGAGCCTTTCAAGGTGAAAGGTGAAAAATTTTCACCTTTCACCTTTCATGGCCAATTTTCGGCCTTTCAGCAAACAAACACTTTTCAAGCCTGAAAGGTGAAAGAGTGAAAATTCTCACCTATCACCGTCACTGACCATTTTTCACCCATTCAGCTTCCAAACACTTTTCACCGTGAAAGGTGAAAATTTTCACCTTTCAGGGCTGAAATATTGGTTTTTCAGCTTTCCTTTCGAAGCTGATAGGTGAAAGGTGAAAATTTATATTAGCCTGAAAATAATCAAGGGTGTTTTTTCCTGATTGGTGACCACTCGTTTGGAAGCTGAAAGTAATAAGGCGTCAAGGTGAAAATTTTCAGGCCTAATTTGTGAAAGGTGAAATATGTTTGGGAACTGAAAATAAATCACGCTGATAGGAATATTTATCAGCTTCGGGTATCGTGTAATTGATTACACGACATGAAGAGCTATCGTGTAATCGATTACACGATAACTTTTTAATGGAACAAACTTCAACGATGCGTTTCATACACATTTCTGATCCATTTTAGCCCAATTTTTTTCATTCTTCCTCATTTTTAGTGTTCTTTCTTATAATGATGATATCATAAAGATTTTGAGCCACCACATACTATTTATGGTGGATTTTGTTGGATTTTTTAAATAAAATATCAAGGTCATTAGGATATCATGATGATTAGAAAGAGCATAAAAAATAAGGAATAACAAAAATTTTTTTGCCAAAAATGGACTAAAAATGAGGGAGATATTAACTGTTGAAGTTTACACAATAATACTTGTTACACTATAATACTGGCTATCGAGTAACTGGTTACACTATAGTACTGCATATCGAGTAGCTGGTTACACAATAGTACTGGCTATCGAGTAACTGGTTACACTATAGTACTGCCTATCGAGTAACTAGTTACACTATAAAACTGGCTATCGAGTAACTGGTTACACGATAGTACTGGCTATCGAGTAACTCGTTACACTATAGTACTGCCTATCGAGTAACTGGTTACACGATAGTACGGGCTATCGAGTAACTGGTTACATGATAGTATTGGCTATCGAGTAATCGATTATGCGATAACTTTTTTATGGGACAAACTTCAACGATGCGTATCTTACTCATTTCCGATCCATTTTTGCCGTTTTTTTTCATTCTTCCTCATTTTTAGAGATCTTTTTTATAATGATGAAAAAAATGTCGAAAAACGGACTAAAAATGATAGAGATATGACGGGGAGGGGGGTCCCTCGGCTTAACGGTGCGGCGGCGGAGGCGTCGGGGTAAATACCGGGGTGACCGGCTTTGGACGACCCGAGCAGTTGCCCGGAAGTGGTGGGCACGGGTTCCCTCAACTCAACGGGGTGGGGGCGATGAGGTGGGGGCCTCAATCAGCGGTGGCGGTGACTGGGGGGGAGGGGGGCTCAACGAGCGGCGACGGGGACGGGGGGCACAAACTCTCCCAGCTCAATGGGGCACCATCGGGGTGGGGGTACTCACCGAGGGGATGAACCTCAGGGAGATAGTTGATTTTTTTTTCGTTGAAGAGGTGCGACGATCGATTTATCAGCCTGATTCTCACCAAAGCGAGAATCAGCCTTTCATGGTGAAAGGTGAAAAATTGTCACCTTTCACGTCCGTGTCCGCCGGACTCTCGGACACGGACGCGGACATAAAAATGGCGGACAATTTTATACGGACACGGACGCGGACAACCTCTGTCCGCGTCCGTGTCTGTCCAGGAACACCCCTAACTACGATCGTGTATTGATTGATTGTATTTTTAACTCTTTTTACTTGCAATCGCACGAGACTACATATAGACTAGTGGAAAGGAGGTCGAACCCAAAGGACTTGATTAATTAACCTAATTCTAATGAAAGATTTGAATTTTAATAATTTAATTAACTAAAGAAATAAAATTAATAAGAAATGAGAGTAATAAAAATATCAAGGAAAAGTACCAAGGCAGTGAATCCACCACTAAACATGCAATTACTACTCTCAATTATTATCTCACATAAGTTAATATGATACGGTAACTCATGTTCTTGGTCGGACACACGAATTATCAGTGAATGCACTACACGTTCTTTAGTCGGACACGAAAAGTTCATTCACTATAAATTATGTAATTAACTCTATCGTTTGGTCGGGCATAAAATCAACACAAACCTGTTCTTGGCTAGACACAAGAATATCTAGATCAAATTCCAGTCATAATCATACTAGTATGTGGTCAAGCAGTAGATAAAATTATGAAATATGAAATCACATTAAGCATAATCATATCAACTATATTAAATTAAATAATTAAGAGTAATAAAAATAAATCTAGGGCTTCATCTATGCCTTGGACGCGAATTTAGCTAGCCATTGGACAAGGAGAACGCTGCTGATTTGTCGGAGCCATTTTATTATTCACCAAAAAACGTTGTTCACTATGCATTGTAGCAATTTACTGTTCACGGCGGTTACTGCTCATCGTCTTCCTCAATCAGCCCATGGTTACTATAGCGCATTGTAGCACGTCCAAAAACAGTCTTTTTCTGGCCAAAATTGTGCCCTTTCTTCCTCTCCTCCGGCCTTCTTCTCCTCCCTCTCGCTCTTCTGGCGAAACACCACCGGAATCCGGCGGAATATCTCCCCCGAAGTCCTCTCTGTTTTTCCGGCCGAAGTTTCTCTTTGAAAGCTCTCCCTTTTCCCAGCAAAAACTTTGTTTTTATAGACGATCAAACCGGAGTCCTTTTCTGTTGTGAAGTTCAATTCCAAATCCAGTCCAAATCAGTTATGTGAGTTTGCATTTCAAGCACAATTTCTATCTCCAGCTTCCAATTTGAGCACGATTCTTCCTTTCCTTTTTCTGTCAATCGAGATCTGTTCCTCGCCGTCGAAATCCAATGGCCTCGAGCTCGCCGCCTTGCCGTCCTTAGCCACCACAGTCCTCGCCGCCCCAGAGTCTTCCGCCGTGACTCATCGTCGGTCGTTCTAGCAGAAGCTCAACTGAAAGGCTCGAGCTTTGGCTCGGGTCGAGTCTTCACCACCATCCTTGTTGTCGCCACATATGCTCGAGCTCTTGCCATGACCCATCGTCGTGCTTCACCGGCAGCCTCTCTGGCCGGCACTCTTCACCGTTGAGTGCCATTAGCGCTCGAGCATAGCTCGAGTGCTCTACCTTCTGGAATGCCCGAGCTGCGGCTCGGGTGGTTTTTGGTTACTTTTTTTTCTTTTCTTCAGACTGAACTCAAGTGCTCTACCTTCTGGAATGCCCGAGCTTCGGCTCGGTTGGTTCTTGGTTACTTTCTTTTCTTTTCTTTAGACCGAACTAACCCGAACCATTCCAGTTCGGTTTCTCTTCTTTTTTTCTTTTTCTTCTAACAATCTCTCCCATCCGTTAGATCTTCGATCTCAGCACAGGTCCAATTTGATGCGCATTCACTTTTGGTGATCTGCATTTGGACTCTTAAAACCTATATAAATAAAGTTAAATATCACTTAGACGCATAATAAAATATAAATCTCTTAAATCTAATTAATACATTCAAATTAATCAATTAAACGCATTTATTTATTAAACTCTTAATTACTCACCTAACCTGAATAACCATTAATTATCCTTATTTCAACTAAACTTACGACTAACATATAAGTAGAAAGGCATAAGAAAATGTGAATATTTTGTATATATCATGTATTCATGGAAAAATCTTACTTGTCATTTATATACTGTTTATATACTGTTTGAGACACGATAGATAGCAAGGAGGGCAATTTAGGAATTTTATTGTTGAGACTTCCATGACACGCTTCACGGCCCAAACACACAATACCATTATTATTTTGTATTTGAAAGCATGATAGCACTACTATCGTGTATTCGAGAACACAATATCACTGTTATCGCGTAATCGAGTAGATGATAGCGCTGATGCAATGCCATTGTCGTGTATTCGATTACACGATATCAGTGCTATCGTGTGTTCGAGGACACAATAGCTATTTGAGGATATGATAGCAGTTACTATCGTGTAATCCAGGACATGATACTATCGTGTATTCGAATACATAATTTCAGAGCTATCATGTATTTGATTACACGATATCACTGCTATCATGTGTTCGAGGACATGAAAGCAGAGCTCTAATACACGATAGCAATGGTAGCAGTACTATCGTGCATTTAATACACACTTAATTCTTGTGTTTCATTTGGATAAAGTCTGTTGTTTATAATTTAAAATACACAATATAAATTTAAAATTGCACGCTTAATTTTCCTTATTCTGTTCATATAAACGCGAGTCCCTTCTGTCTGTCGGAAACATCGGGGACTACTTTGAGAAGTCCCTTTTGTCTATCCGAAATAATTGTTTCTAGTCTTGAGGGCGGCTCCATGAAAAGAAAAATATGAATTAACTCTAGGAACCACGTCCTGAAAGTAATATAGGATAAGAAATCTGTGAGAAAAACATGACTGCATTTATCATAATAAGCCATTGTAGTCGTGTCATCAAGGACACAATTTCTGCTAACATATACATGACAGTGTAGCCATGTCGTGTAATTATGAACACAATATACAATGCTATCATGTCATTGACGACACGACTCCTACATATCGTGTTCAGAATGACACTACTACAATTAATAATTGTTCTTCAACTTACTAAGTGTTTCTTGTCTCTGCCTCAACAATATATGCAACGTATTTGTTGATTATCATCAATGGATGTAGCAATCAATAGCCATTTGAGATACTTTCCTTTTAAAAATGTTCCATACACAGTTAAGAGAGGCCTAAGTGAACTTCTGAAAGCTCTTACAATGGGGCCAAATGATCGTTTAAAATAAAACCCTTGCAAGTGCACAAGGCAATTGTACTACAGTGAGTATTAAAGGGTTGTCGAACCTCAAGGACGGACTAATATTTTACCAAATTCAAGTGAAAGCAAATTTTGTTTAATTAATTCTAGAGAAAGCAATAAAATTTAACTACTTTGAATCGGATTTTAATTAACATAGAGAAGATACCAAAGCAGAGAATCCACCACTAGACATGCAGTTACTACTCTCAATTATTATTACGCTCAAATTGACATGATATGGTAACTTGTGTTCATGGTCAGACACACAAATCACAATGAATTCACTCACGTTCTTGGTCGGACACGAGAGTTCATCCACTATAAATTATTGTAGCTAATTCTATCCTTAGTCGGGCATAGAATTATCATTTGGGCTAATGATCCTATCCTTGGTCGGGCATAGAATTAACACCAGCCTACTTTTAGCTAAGCACAGGAATTAAAAAGATCTAATTTTATACATATCAATCAAGTCTATGGTCAAGCATTCAAAAGAAACTCATGAAATAGCATTAAGCAAAATCATATCAACTGTATTAAATAAAATAGACAAGAGTAATAACACAAATCTAGGGCTTCATCTACGCCTTGGACACAAATTTAGTCGGCCATCGGACAAGGAGAACGCTGTTGATTCGATGGAGTCATTTTGCACTATTCACCGAAAAAATCACTATTCACTGTTCACGGGTACTCTTCATGCACTGTTCATCGTCTTCCTCGCGCAGCCGTTACTGTAGCACTTCAGAATCTTAGTCTTTTCAGGCGCTTTCTTCTCTCTTCCGGCCCTGTCTTCCTCGCCTCCGGTCGCTCCTCCTCCCTTTCTCTTTCTTTCCGGCCGAAACCCCGCCGGAAGGCTCTGTTTTTCTGGCGGCTTTTTTCCTTCGTTCAACCTCTGTTTTTTCGGCAAGAAATCCTCTGTTCCTCTCCCTTTTCCGGCGGCTTTGGCTCTGTTTTTATAGACCTCAACCCCGTCCCAAATCGAACACGTTCCCCAGTCCAATTTGAAGTCGAATCGATCTTCAAATCAGGCACTTTCCAAATTAAAGCCGACTGTTTTTTTCTTTACCGATTGAGCACGGCTCTATTCCGTGGGATGCTCATCCCGGTCGACCCTCGCCGTCTATCGCATGTGCCGTCATCGACAAGCTCGAGCTCAACCTCCGTCGTCATCGTCGAGCTTCCGGCATTCAACCAGCACTCGAGCTCTGTTCAAGTGGTCTGTTTCATTTGAAAGGCCGTCGCTGTTTCGTCGTTTGAGCTCCGGGCTGTCGATTCACTCTGCCATCGTTGTCATTGTTCCACCATCGAATGACCCCGCCGGAGTTCAGCCCAGCCTCACCGGTCTTCCCCTTCACCGGCGCTCAAGCAGAGCTCGAGCACCTCTGGTATGTTTCTGGACGAAAGGCCCGAGCTTTGGCTCGGGCCGGTTTTTTCTTTTTTTTTTCCTTTTTCTTTTAACTGAACCAGACCGGACTCTGAACCGGTTCATATTTCTTATTTATTTTTTTCTTTATTAAACAAAAACCCGTTGTATCGATCTCATCCATCCAATCTCATCTTGACGGTTCTTCTCTTTAATCGTGTCTCTTTCGCGTGCGATATTTCAAATGATCATAACTTTTTTCTCAGAACTCCGAATTGTGAATAGTCAGTGGCATTAGAAAGCTGACTTTGTGAACTTTAACATGAAGCTTAAATCAGTCCCATCAGAGATATACAATCGAATTAATTAATATTCAATCATTAGAGTCGCGTTTCACCCCATTTCTGCATTTTACTCTTGTTTCCTACAAAAACTAAAAACAATATTAAAGTAGCAATAATTCTAAACAAACACTAGCAGAAACATAAGTTTATGAGCGAATAAAATGCATATTTCAAGTATAGATCACACCCCCAAACCTAGATTTTGCTAGTCCATAGCAAAACAAAACAAAATCAAACAAACATAAAAAAGGAACTAATGCATAAAAGTAAACACCAGTTTCGTAGGGAACACAATTGCATTGAGCGTATGCAACAAGCCATTAAACCTCTAGGTGGCCCTAGTAGGGCGAGTGTTGTCTCGTGAGGGTTTGCAGCCATGCTACCCACAAACATGTATTTATTAATCTAATTAACCTAAGTTCAAAAACAAAAATAAAATAAAAACAGTGCAAAACAAGCAAACCTATTATCCCGACAAATGCAAAATACAATGCTTAAGATAATTAACCACATGTACTTGGTTCATAATCAACAAGAATATAGAAGCCCTCAAGTAAGTGGTTTTATTCCACACTTTCATCTTGGAAATTTCTGCTCAATTATTATATAATATGGTAACATAAATAGTAGAAAGTGTAGAACATTGTAGCAATACATTCTAAATTTCTATTTTATACAGATCCAGTGTTACCCATTAACCAAAGAACATCAGAATCTATATAGTCATCGTAATCTTTAGGTTCATGATAGCACAAATCTGCGCGACTCCTTCGGGTCCAACATTCTAGATTTGAGAGGATAATACACCATAGACTTTTTTTTCCGCTAGGACTGTGTAAGGCCTGACTTCAAGATGCTTAGGTTTAGCAATGACTCAGGCCAATGACTCTCAGCCAGTTGGCTTAGGGCATTAGGTTCTAAAATAATCCTATAAAGTCAAACAACCCCTTTTCTTTCATTTTGTTTTCATTTTTTCGCATTTTTATTTTCAGCATTCTTTTTTTAGCACATGTTTATTCTGTCCAGGCTGTATTATACTCTCAACCTATTTCCGGTTGCAATCCCTTGCCATAGCCAAGTAAATGGTCTATCATGATCTTTTAAGCTCAACAAATAACTACACATCATCCAATGACTGTGACTAAAGACATCCCATTGTAGATTAGTATTTAACAAATCTCTAGATGGTATTACTTTATGTAACTAGTGTGTGTGAGTGAATTTTCTTAGTTCAAGCACCTGTTCCAAGAGGACTGTAATAGAAAGGTATGCTCAGTTAAGTATATCTATCCTCCAGTATACTTACTCACACTTCCAATGTAAATTAATCTCTTAAGAATTCTAACATGCATTATTATGGGATAAACTATTAAAACCTGAGAAAAATACTAACAAACAACTAAAAACTAATCAAATTTTATGATTTTTTATTTTTTTTATTTTTTTTTTGATTTTTTTTTATACAAATAATATTTCCGCCCCCAAACCTATTATGAACATTGTCCTCAATGTGAATAAAATATAGCATGACAATGAGCATATAACAAAGAAAATCAGATAAATGAGAGAATACACCTGAATACATGGGTTGCCTCCCACCAAGCGCTAAGTTTAACGTCTTCAGCCAGACAGAGCCACAATCATTCTGTAATTGCCGGATCATCCAAGTATACAATCATCACATCAATATCTGTCACAGCCTCGAGATATGGTTTCAATCGGTGACCATTGACTTTGAATGTATTCCCATCCTTTGGATTATAAATCTCAACCGCTCCATGAGAGTAGACTTGTTTCACAATGTAAGGGCCATACCACCAAGAATGAAGTTTCCCAGGAAATAAGTGTAGCCGCAAATTATAGAGTAACACTTTCTGATTAGGCTTAAAAGATTTCCTGGAAATCATCTTGTCATGTACGGCTTTAGTCCTCATCTTGTAGACTTTGGCATTCTCATATGCATCTAAACGCATCTCTTCTAACTCACTCAGTTGGAGTTTTCGCTGCTCACCGGCTTTATCCACATCAAAGTTGTAGGCCTTAATAGCCCAATAAGCCCGGTGTTCCAACTCAACAGGTAAATGGCAAGCTTTGCCATATACCAATCTATAGGGAGACATGCCAATAGGTGTCTTGAATGCTGTCCGGTAGGCCTATAATGCATCATTCAGTCTTAAGGATCAATCCTTTCTATCGGGGCGAACCGTCTTCTCCAGAATCTGCTTGATTTGGCGATTGGAGACATCCACTTGGCCACTCATCTGAGGATGATATGGTGTGGCAACCTTGTAGGTGACAGAATATTTCTTGAGAAGAGCTTCAAAAGACCTGTTACAAAAATGAGAACCTTTGTCACTAATAATAGCTCGAGGAGTTCCAAACCTGCTAAAAATGTTAGATTTCATAAAGTCCAGCACAACTTTTTGGTCATTGGTCCTAGTGGCAATAGCTTCAATCCACTTAGACACATAATCAACAGCAACAAGAATATATGTATGACCAAAATATGGTGGAAAAGGTCCCATAAAATCAATACCTCAAACATCAAATAAATCAACAATCAAAATAGGTTGTAGGGGCGTCATATTCCTTTTAGACAAGGCTCCCAATTTTTGACACCTATCACAAGATTGACAATAAGCATGGGCATCTTTAAATAGAGTTGGCCAATAAAAATCGCATTGAAGTATTTTGGCCGCAGTTTTCTTTCCACTGAAGTGTCCACCACAGGCATGAGAGTGACAAAAAGATAGGATGCTATGAAACTCACTCTCAGGGACACATCGTCTTATGACTTGGTCAGCACATACCTTAAACAGGTCAGGGTCATCCCAGTAATAATGTTTGACTCGTGAGAAAAATAAGTCCTTATCATGTTTAGACTAAAAGGTTGGGATTTGACCCACAGCAAGATAATTCACAATATGTGCAAACCAAGGTGGAGATGTAGTGGAGACAGCAAAGAGCTGCTCATCAGGGAATGAATCTCTTAGAGGGTCATAGCTGTGCAAATCAGGAATAGGAATTTTGGATAGATGATCAGCCACGACATTCTCAGAACCCTTTTTATCTTTAATTTCAAAGTCAAATTCTTGCAGGAGTAAGATCCAACGAATCAGCCTCGGCTTGCCATCCTTCTTAGAAAGAAGGTACCGCAAGGCTGCATGATCAGAGAAAATAATGATCTTACTCCCCAAGAGATATGACCTGAACTTGTCTAATGCAAACACAACAGCAAGCAACTCTTTTTCAGTGGTGGTATAATTCAATTGTGCATTAGTGAGTGTCTTGCTCGCATAATAGATAACATGAGGAATTTTGTTGACCAAAAGGCATTCTTCGATACACGAATGTACTGAAGGGACATGTGAAAGTCGTCTTTTCCTGATCCTCTGGAAAAACTGGCACTTGATTATAGCTGGAGTACCCATCTAAAAAGCAATAAAACTCTTGGCCCGCTAACTTCTCTAGGATTTGGTCAATGAATGGGAGAGGGAAATGGTCTTTACGGGTGTTAGAGTTCAGCTTCCTATAGTCAATGCACACCCACCATCCCGTGGTCTCTCTCACAGGCACTAGCTCACCATCAGAATTTGGTTTCACCGTGATGCCCGATTTTTTAGGTATAACTTGGATACGACTCACCCACTCGCTGTCAGAGATAGGGTATATAATTCCAGCGTCTAACAATTTCACTACCTCTTTCATCACCACTTCTCTCATATGTGGGTTCAACCGTCGCTGCCCCTCCCTAGAAGGTTTAGACTGGTCCTCCAGGTTTATGCGATGCATGCACACAGAGGGGTCCATACCCCGGAGGTCAGCCACTGTCCACCCTATAGCTCGCCGGTGTGTGGTAAGGATATCCAACAACTAGGCTTCCTAATCAGTTGATAGGCTCGAGGAGATAATCACAGGAAGGGTGTCATCGGGTCCTAGGAAAACATATTTCAGAGAGTTAGGAAGGGGTTTCAGCTCAAGTGTGGGCGGGGATTCAATGGAGGGTTTAAGTGGTGGGGCGGTGGACACAGGAAGAGGGTCAGGGTGGGGTCGCCATGGGGTATGTCCAGGATATAGGGCAGCCACTAAATGGTGATGGACCTCTTCGAGGTCAGGTGTGCCCTCATATGCATCTAGCCAGTCATAGAAAAGGGTATGCTCTAAGGCATCCTTAAGTACAGCAAAGGGGAGGTACTCCTGAACTAGGTCATCTACCATCAGACATGCAGCGTCGCTAGAGGGTTGTTGGGAAGCACTAAAGATGTTTAACTTAACCTTCATATTCCCAAACGAGACGTTCATGAGCCCTGACCTACAGTTAATGGTGGCATTGGCTGTGGCTAGGAAAGGGCGACCAAGGATAACAGGAATCTGGGATTTAGAGTAGGCAACTGGTTCCATATCTAAGACCACAAAGTCAACAGGGAAGTAGAACCGATCAACTCCTACAAAAATGTCTTCTATAACACCTCTGGGTCAGCGGATGGATCTGTCTGCTAACTGAAGGGTGACTGAGGTGGGCTGTAACTCTCCTAAACCAAGTTGTTCATATACGGAGTACGGGAGGAGGTTGACACTGGCCCCTAAATCCAAGAGAGCTCCACTAAGGGTATGGTCACCTATGACAATAGAGATAACAGGGACACCTGGGTCCTTAAATTTTGGTGGCATTTCACTGGTCAGCAAAGAGCTCACTTGGTTAGTCAAAAAGACCTTTTGGGTGATGTTGGATTTGGCTTTCCTCTTTTCGGTGCATAGGTCTTTCAGGAACTTGGCATAGGCAGGTACTTGTTTGATGGCATCTAATAAGGGAAGGTTTATCTTGACCTGCTTGAACACCTCTAACATTTCCTCAATTCTTTGATGAGACTTACTAAACGGGGAGGGTTTGTTGAGGCATTGGGGAAAGGGAGCCCTAGAGATATAGGATTTTTCATTGGTGGGTTCCGTAGGGGCATCCTGTTGTGGTGGGAGACTAACCAAGACAGGTGGGGTAGGAGTGGGTTCTGTAGCTCTATATGGGGAACTGGTTTCACTCGCATTACCCATGGATGGTTTCCTAACCAGATTATCAACTTTCTTACCACTCCTTAAGGTAGTGATGGCCTGTACCTGCTCATTTGGGCAATGAGAACCTTCGACGGCAAACTGTCCTCTAGGGTTCTGCAGTGGTTTACTTGGCAAGGTACCTGCTTCCCTACGGTTCATGGATTGGGCCAACTGTCCCAATTGGGTTTCTATTTTAGCAATGGATTGTGTATGAGAATGGACAAACTGGGCCTGAGATTTTTGGTCGGTTTTCATCTCCGTTAGGGTGGATAGTATTTGGCTCATCTGGTCTTCTAAGGATGGTTTCTTGTTGGATTGGCCAAATTGAGGAGTGGAGGATGGTTGATAAGGTTGAGATTGGCCTTAGAATTCCTGTCTTAGGGCTTGGTTAAAATTGGGCCCCTGGTTAGGTTGTCTCTAGGCTAAATTTGGATGATTTCGCCACTCCAGGTTGTAGGTATTTGAATAGGGGTTATTGGCTCTAGGGTATCCTTGTGCAAAGTTGGCATGCTCCTGTACAAGATCTGGATATTGGGAGGCAGAGGGGCAGTCAACTAATGTGTGCATATGGCTGGCACAAATGGTGCAGGCATCATGAGAGGTTGGCGTATAAGGTGGAGTCTATGAGAAAAACCTGTCAAACCTCTCTGTAAGGGATACCACTTGGTGTTCTAGGCTCGTGGTGGCTTTGACATCATATATGCCTCCCCTTGAGGCATTCCTACCAGGTATATGGCTTTCAGATCTATAGAGGGTAGCACTGTGTAAAGAGTTTTCGCTCAAGTCCTCTAATGGACCCCAAGCATCATCAGGGGTTTTCTTCATGAATGTGCCTCCACAAGAGGCATCTATTAGGGTCTTATGCTGATCGCACACACCCTCATGAAATCTCTGTACTAATTGCCACTTGGGCACATCATGGTGGAGACAGGACCGGAGTAGGGCTTTCATCCTCACCCAGCTTTCATGGAATTGTTTATTAGGTATCTGGGTAAAGGTGATGACTTCATGGCGGATCTTATTGGTCCGCCCCACAGGAAAGTATTTCTTGAGGAATTCGGCCTAAAGTTCCTCCCAAGTGGAAATGGAGTTATTCTCAAGGGAGTATAGCCATTCCTTGGCCCTATCTTTTAAGGTGAAGGGGAACAACCTAAGGCGCACCTGGTCATCAGACAGTGTAAGTTTAAAGGTTGTGTTAACCTCTAGAAAATTTTGGAGATGCCTATAGGGGTTCTCATTTAATTGGCCATGGTAGGTGGGCAGCATCTGGATGATGTTGGGTTTAATTTCAAAATTAGCGACATTTTCTGGTAAGATTATGCAGGAAGGGGAGGTGTAGGTGGTAGGCTTGTAATAATCTTGTAGGGTACGGGCATGAGGCACTACTGGATTCTGATTTAGGCCATTCCCACCTCCAAGGTTCATGTTGTCTGCCATAGGATGTGTTTCAAATATTGGGTTGCTGTGAGTTCTAAAGGCTCTAGACAGTCGCTCAGGATCAGGGTAAAAGGCCAGGTCGGGGTTCAGGGAACGATGACCATGCATGCACAATATAAAGCAATAAAACCTGTAGCAATCCTAATAGCGACAATTAGCATGTCATGCAATCCCACAAAGAAAATGAAAAACACCAAGCACCCAAATTTATCTAAAAGAGAAAGGATAAGAGAATGCAAACTATGGGAAGGGATGGCCCTTCCAACGTTGGCGAGGATTCCACGTGTTCTCTTAATCCTGCAACAGAAGAAGAATGCAATTAAGCTACTAAAAAGAAATCTAATTTAAACTAGACTACTCTAAAACCAACTATGCTAAGAATTCAGTAAACTATTGTGCCGTCCCCGGCAACGGCGCCAAAAACTTGATCGTTTAAAATTAAACCCTTGCAAGTGCACAAGACAATTGTACTACAGTGAGTATTAAAGGGTTGTCGAACCTCAGGGACGGACTAATATTTTACCAAATTCAAGTGAAAGCAAATTTTGTTTAATTAATTCTAGAGAAAGCAATAAAATTTAACTACTTTAAATCGGATTTTAATTAATATGGAGAAGATACCAAAGCAAAGAATTCACCACTATACATGCAATTACTACTCTCAATTATTATTACGCTCAAATTGACATGATATGGTAACTTGTGTTCATGGTCAGACACACAAATCACAATGAATTCACTCACATTCTTGGTCGGACACGAGAGTTCATCCACTATAAATTATTGTAGCTAATTCTATCCTTGGTCGGGCATAGAATTATCATTTGGGCTAATGATCCTATCCTTGGTCGGGCATAGAATTAACACCAGCCTACTTTTAGCTAAGCACAGGAATTAAAAAGATCTAATTTCATGCATATCAATCAAGTCTATGGTCAAGCACTCAAAAGAAACTCATGAAATAGCATTAAGCAAAATTATATCAACTGTATTAAATAAAACAAATAAGAGTAATAACACAAATCTAGGGCTTCATCTAAGCCTTGGACGCGAATTTAGCCGGCCATCGAACAAGGAGAACGTTGTTGATTCGATGGAGTCATTTTGCACTATTCACCGAAAAAATCACTATTCACTGTTCACGGGTACTCTTCCTGCACTGTTCATCGTCCTCCTCGCGCAGCCGTTACTGTAGCACTTCAGAATCTTAGTCTTTTGCGGCGCTTTCTTCTCTCTTCCGGCCCTGTCTTCCTCGCCTCCGGTCGCTCCTCCTCCCTTTCTCTCTCTTCCGGCCAAAACCCCACCGGAAAGCTCTGTTTTTCCAACGGCTTTTTTCTTCGTTCAACCTCCGTTTTTCCGGCCAGAAATCCTCTGTTCCTCTCCCTTTTCCGGCAGCATTGGCTCTGTATTTATAGACCTCAGCCCGTCCCAAATCGAACACGATCCCTAGTCCGATTTGAAGTTGAATCGATCTTCAAATCCGGCACTTTCCAAATTAAAGCCGACTGTTTTTTTCTTTCTCGATTGAGCATGGCTTTGTTCCATGGGATGCTCCTCCCGGTCGACCCTCGCCGTCTATCGCATGTGCCGTCATCGACAAGCTCGAGCTCAACCTTCGTCGTCATCGTCGAGCTTCCGGCATTCAACCAGCGCTCGAGCTCTGTTCTAGTACTCTGTTTCATTTGACAGGCCGCCCCTGCTTCGCCATCGTGTTTCGTCGTTTGAGCTCCGCCGCCGTCGATTCACTCTGCCGTCGTCGTCATTGTTCCACCGTCGAATGGCCCCGCCGGTGTTCAGCCCAGCCTCACCGGTCTTCCCCTTCACCGGCGCTCTGGTATGTTTCTGGACGAAAGGCCCGAGCTTTGGCTCGGGCCGGTTTTTTCCTTTTTCTTTTAACTGAACCGGTTCATATTTCTTTTTTTATTTTTTTCTTTATTTAAACAAAAACCCGTTGTATCGATCTCATCCATCCAATCTCATTTTGATGGTTCTTCTCTTTAATCGTGTCTCTTTGGCGTGCGATATTTCAAATGATCATAACTTTTTTCTCAGAACTCCAAATTGCGAACAGTCAGTGGCGTTGGAAAGCTGACTTCGTGAACATGAAGTTTAAATCATTCCCATCAGAAAAAAGCAATCAAAGTAATTAATATTCAATCATTAGTGTCTCGTTTCACCCCATTTCTGCGTTTTACTCTTGTTTCCTACAAAAACCAAAAATAATATTAAAGTAGCAATAATTCTAAACAAACACTAGCAGAAACATAAGTTTAGGCGCTAATAAAATGCATATTTCAAGTATAGATCACAAAACATCCAAAACACACGTTTGAAATTGTATCCGCCTGACTTTATTTCAGGTATATCATAAGACCCTTCCATAACCACATAGGTTTATGGATTAGACATTTCTAAGTCTTTGTCGTAGCGAGCAAAATATGATATGAATCATCTGGGTTGCCATCAATCAACTCGGAGAAAAATTATTTCGCCCGCCATGTTTTCTTATAGTTGACTATGATGCCCCAATGTTTATCAATGTATCATATGATATTCTCTAGGGTGATAGTATTTGACTCCTTATATAGGTCATGATATTTACTTGCAATCCACATTTGTGAAGTTAAAGGATGGTATTTCATTCTCAGTTTTATGTCACATGTATGCTCAACATCCCTCCTTATTACGCTAACAAGGCCTGACTTGTTTGACGCCTGAATATACCACTTGCACCCATTCTCCTTGCACTTTGTAGCAAATGTATCATTATTCTCATCAACTGAAGTATAAGTGAACCTCCTCTTTATTGCCAAATCAATAAGAATTCTCTTGAAATGTTTGATGTTTTCAAACTGAGCCCCTAACACAAGAAGAGCATCGTAGTCGGTTGCTTGCAAACTACCGCTCAACATCACCTCCTCCTTGTATGTCTCTACCTCCATATCCAAACCATACTCGGTGCCCAAATCCCAACCTCCATCTTCTTCAATATGAATAAACTTTGCATCGAATGATTCCTGGTTATCAGACACAACAACATTCTTCCCTTTCGATGTGGATGATTTTGTAGCAGCCATGTTTAGAATTTCTTCATCCTCAAATAGATCAATTTCTAGTCATCACCTGTCCAGCTCAGGAGATTGTGTGTGTAGAGGTAACAATCACTCATCCCCTAACCATGGATCGTCAGTATCAATAAATTCTTCCTCTCCATCAATACCTACCTTTGAAAATCCCTTATCATTTTTATATTTCTCATTCTCTTTATTTACTGTTTTTGCTTCGTCTCCTTCTATTGTATTAGATCCAACCTCTGGGGTAGCGAATGTCCTCACATCTTGATTACTTTTTCCCAAATTGCAAGATATGAAGAGGAAATATCAGCATAAATCATGTAGACAAATACATGAAATAGCAAGGCTATCGTGCAGTGCTATCTTGTAATTGAGGACCTATTGTGTCCTCGCTTACATGATAGCACTTGAAGACACAATAGCCTTGCTATCGTATAATCATGTATTCAAGGACATTATAGCATTGCTATCATGTATTCGATTACACAATAGTGCTATTGTGTAATCGAGGACACGATAATACAAAATAACTTGAAGTGTCGTGTCATAGATGATGATAAATTGTGTTCTTACCTTGCTGTTCTAAATACAAGCTCCGGCTGTTTCCTACCTTCAGCTCCCAATGATTGCAGGTCATCATATGTCAAGTGAACAAGTTGAACTAGTGGAGATATCCTCTCCTTATTGACACTGGAAGTCTTCTCTACATACAATGCCAACACTGCCCTCCTTGCTATTTAGGACGTATGATATGCATGAAAATGCTGGTGGAACTAGATATTTGAGGGATTGGTTGCCCATTGCAGACTTGAATCTTAATCTTTGTTCAACTTGAATCAACAGATCTACAAATTTCACCCGTTTGTTAATGCTCATCAACTTCACTTTCCTACCTACGTACTCATGGGCACTTCCAAATAATCCATCGTAGTGAGGGAAGGCCTGAATATTCTGTTCCCAAAATATGGCAAGGCTAAGGGCGGGGGAAGGATGTATGAAGAGGTCATGGAATATCGTATCGTATATCGGTAAAATATCGGTCGGCCAAAGAGACAAAATATCGAAGATATATCGAAGATATTGTGTAAAAAAATATTGGTGATCGAAAACTAGTTTTTACCATATATTTTCACAATCTAACTTCTAAAATGAGTTATACTAATTTAGACAAAGCATAGATTTCAAAATATTCATAAAAACGCATATTATGATGGGAAACAAACAGGAAAGTATTTTTTTCAAAAAAAATTCAAAATTTTTGTTTGAAATTTTTTTTTTAAATAGCTATATATCGGCCGATATCGGTTCAAAACCGATATATCGACAATATTTGGAAAAAATTTGAAAAATGAGATTGACTCGTATCAGTGTATCGGGTGGGGCCTGATTCCGATATATTGGCGAGCCAGCATTCCATGGAAGAGGTGCGGCTGAATGGCTATGTAATATAGAAAATGTTGGGTTTAGAGTTTTAGGAGGGCAAAATGGGAAGATTAGGTCCCAAAACTAGGTTATATGACATGAGACTGAAAAAATCAGGTAATATGGCATTCCGGCCTCATTGGCTAAGTAATATGGAAAAAAACTCATCATCCGAGTTTGCTTGTGTTTGGTAGTTTATTTAGCTGAACTAAAATACTACAATGGAATATTGCCATTCATTTGTATATCATTTACCATGATCAATTTCTTCAATGGCTGCAGATCATTTACTCTCCAATGATCGTTTCAAATGGACTGAGCTTTTGTCCGGACACAAAATTCTAGAGACTCAGCTTTTCCAACTTTCTTTCACCATATTCTACAAATATTATTCTAGGAGACTTTTAAAGGGTCAGCTAAAATAACAACGAATTTGTTTTATTAGATGACTGGGATAATCTCCGTTTACTTAGATATCATAAAACCCATGCATGTAAACTCTCTATACAGAGCTGACCATGGCTACAAACGTGGAAGACTTTTCTAATGGCCGGCCAGAAACAACTAGGAATGTTCATAACAAAAACAACTTGAAGCATTTGACGAGAAGGCATGCTGGTTGAGGCTTAATTCTCATCAAGCGTGTACCTTAAGGCATTTGACGAGAACAGGGCATGAGCATCAAGCCTCAAGATATATTTCCGGTATTCTTAATCTTGTGTTATTTGATCTATGGTTTTCAAAACCGGACCGGACCGGCCGGTCCGACCGCGGAGAACCTGAACCGGCCGGTTGAAATCCTTTTTTTAAAAAAAAAAAATTTCTGCTGAGGGGGGATCCGAACCTCCCCCCCTCCGACCGCCGAGAACCGGAACCGGCCGGTTGAAATCCCTTTTTTTTTTGAAAAAAATTTCTGCTGAGGGGGGATCCGAACCTCCCCCCCTCTAAGGCTTCATGCTATTGTTTTACCAAAACATATATTTATTATATGTCTATCATCCTCACATCTGCCCCAGTTCAATCCGGTTTGACCGCGGTTCGACCGGACCGGCCATCGATCGGGGTCGATGGCCGGTTCGATTTTGAAAACCTTGCTTTGATCAAACTACTTCCTCTGTCTGGAGTTATTATCACCATAAGGGTTTTCAAAATGAACTCGAATATTTTTCAAAATTAACTAATTCTAGTTCATTTTGAAAAACCATATGGTGATAATAATTACAGAGGGAGGGAGTATAACAAATAGCCAAACAACCCTACAATTTGCTAATTAATAATGTAAGTATATCATTATTTGGTGACAAACTTTCTATCCCAGCTTAATGGGCATAGATCCAACTTCAGAAAATGAGCTATATGAACAATAACTAACATTTATCATATCCTCACCAGAAATCCTCCATCAAATAGGAGGGCCATCAGGCACACGCTACTGCACGTTAGCTCATGCGTGCTAGCTCATTACTAGTGCTAATATGCACTAGGTAATTATTAGCACTAACATGTGCTAGTGTTTGCACCGTCGATCCTGATAATTGAAGTCTCCAATTAACAGTCAGCTCCAATTAATGGAGGTATGCAGGAGGACCATAAAATCTTCCATGTTTCATCCAATTGACATATATAGATCGACTTAATTGTATTGCGTTTCTACTCTCAAATCAGATGGCAATGATCTATATACAAAGAATGTTGCGCAAAAACTTCTATATAGCTAGCTTCTCCTGTAGTCCTGTACTAGACACAGTTTTAGACTTCTAGCTCTCGGAAGGACGTAAAATAACAGTTGTTATGTGCCATATTCAGAGTATTCTTGAGGTTTTTAATAAATTTCCCTATTTTCCGAAACAAACAAAAATGAATCCATTTTTAAAAACCAAAACGGACTATTGAAGTCAGATGGAGGGATTATAAAAGAGTTGTCGCTGCTCCATTGCTACATAAAAGACATACTCCCTCCTTTCAATGAAGCTCGTCTTCATTATAAAATGAGTAAAATTTATGGACGGAGGGGGTATACTCAAAGCCATAGAAAAAAAAGTTTCCCTCCCTCTCCCTGTGTTTTTTTTTTGTCTCGAGAGATTTAGCAAACCCAGCCATGTAACGTTGGAACCATCTTTTTCCAAATCTGGACAAGCTTCGTTCGACAAAGGGACTAAAACCCCTAGTTATAAAGCCTTTCATTATCCAAAATTAATTAGAAAAATCACTATCTAGATTTGGTTTGCATGTTTATCTTTTAAAGGGGTGACAAGAACAATTCAAGCATTGTCTTCTCCAACAACATTGACAATCCTAAACAAAGAAAATCGCATGAACAGATTGACAATAACTCTGTACAACAAATGACCATTTTAACACTAAAATAACCATAACCCTTGTCACGGCCCTGGTTTTTAAAACCATTTTTAAATCAGAGCTGTAGCGGAAAATCAGAGGATTATTCCTCTATACGATAAATCATTAGTTCAAAATTTTCGACTAAGCATCTAGGCCGTGATAACTGGGGTTCACAAATATAGATACAAAACCATATATACATATAGTATAACAAGATGCAAAGTCGATTAAACTTACGCAAGTCTTCTAAGTGCAAGTCTGTCATCCATCTCAAAAGAAACTAGAAATAGTTAGCGCTCACGCCTTAATACAAGGTCTAGAACAAACTCAAAGCAGGAGATATACTCAGCAATCTGAACGTCCTCACCACCTAGCTCCCAAGTGCATGTGAAGTCAATCCTCCACAGCAGCACCTGCATCACATAAAGATGCTGAGTATAAAAATACTCAGTGGGATACTGATCTGTACATTAAATATGCATTTTATTATCTCCTAAACTTATGTTTCTGCTAGTATTTGTTTAGAATTATTGCTACTTTAATATAGTTTTTGGTTTTTGTAGGAAACGAGAGCAAAACGCAGAAATGGGATAAAACGCGACTCTAATGATTGAATATTTACAACTTCGATTGCATATCTCTGATGGGACTGATTTAAGCTTCATGTTAAAGTACACGAAGTCAGCTTTCCAACGCCACTGACTGTTCGCAATTCGGAGTTCTGAGCAAAAAGTTATGATCATTTTAAATATCGCGCGCGAAAGAGAATGCACGTCAAATGGGTTCTGTGCCGAGATCGGAGATTGGACGCGCGAGATCAATACGACGGGTTTTAAGGAAGAAAAAGAAAAAAAAAAAGAAAAGAAAATAAGCGCTGAACCGGCTGGTTCAGTGCCGGTTCAGTTAAAATAAAAAAAAATAAAAAATAAAAAAAACCCGGCCCGAGCCGAAGCTCGGGCGCTCGGGTTTCGGCCGTTTCTGTTACAGAGCGATGCTCTGTTTTTGTTGGGTGCCGGAAGAGCTTGAGCTGGGGCGGCGGACGGTGGGTCTTGCGGCGGACGGCAGGTCTCGACGGCGCCGGAGAAGGTGAAGCAAGACGGCGACGGTAATGGCCAGAGCAGCGGCGATGGCGTTGCCGGTGGCCTGGACGGGAACAACAGTTGGGTCTGATTCGGCGAGGACGGCGGCGCTTGTGACGCCGGCGGGGCTGCAGAGATCGGCAGAGATGAAAACGGCAAAGGGAGGCTGACTGCGTCTCAATTTGGGAAGTTTAAAAATGGAAGTTTGGCTCATAACCGAAGGATAGCGAGATTGCTCGAAGTTGGATGTGTTGATTTGGGAAAGATTTCGAAACAGAGGAAGCTGAATCGGGAAGGCAGCAAGGGGAATTCGAAAGTCTATAAAAACAGCGGACAGAAGGAAAGAGAGAGAGAAGCCAAAGAGCGGCCGACAGAAGAGAAAAACAGGCCGAGAGACGATAGACAGAGCGACCGCCGGGCGAAAACACAGAGAAAAACAGCCCTTTTCCGGCGTGATTGTGGCCGGAAGAAGAGGTGGGTCTTCGCCGGAGCAAGAGGAGTCAAACGCCGGGAGAAAGCAGTGATTTTGGGTCGGATTTGAAGTTGCTACAGTACTGATTTGCAACTGCTACAGTACGCGAGTTCGCCGGAGAAGATGATGAATAGTGAACAGTGCTACAGTACTTCGGTGAACAGTATTTTCGATAATCTGACGAACCAGGCTTTTTCTTCCCTTATTTCTATGTCTAGCTAAATTTCATTGTACTAAGACTAGATGAAGCCCTGCTGATTATTTGACTCTCAATACTTATTTGCATTTCTAAAGTAGTAATTTTTATTCCATATGCTTAATAATTTGCTATGATTATTCTGTTGCTCGAGAGAGGGTAGAGTAATTATTAGTGAAATTAAACTAAGGGTTTGTTAATGTTCGAGAGATCTTAGCGAATTCCAAGGTATTACTTGAATAAAAATTGCATTTTTATTATTGATCTTTGCTCGAGAGAGGGAGATTAATTAAATTAGATTTAATTGTTTAGTTGTATGTTCGAGAGGGCTGCACACATTACGATTATTCGTGACTTCGAGAGGGGCAGTGGTAGTTGATCACTTGGAATTGTACGGGTTTAACGGAGAGGATAGCTATTTGGTTTGGGTGGATTCGAAGTCTTAGTATATTTCTCATCATATTATTTTCTCATAAATTTCATTGCTTTGTTAAATTAGAACTTTTCATTCTGTTATAACTAGTTTCATAAAAAAATCAAATCTTTCATTAGAATTAAGTTGAACAGTTCAAGTCCTTTGGGTTCGACCTCGTTACCACTAGACTATACGTAGTCTCGTGCGATTGCGAGTAAAAATAGTTAGAAAAATCAATCAATCAATTGGCGCCGTTGCCGGGGACTTGGTAACGGTTTAATTTAATTCTAATTAGTTTAGACCTTTCTTGGTAGGATTTTAATATTATTTTCTTGTCTTTGTAGGAATCGCACTGCAGAGGTAAAAAGTGACACGTGGATTTCTCGCCAACGCGGAAAGGCCATCCTTTCCCACTGTTTGTCATCTATTACCTCTCTCTTTTTTAGTTCACTTTAGGTGTTGCGTGATTTTAGTTATTTTATTTTTGTTTGCGTGGTTAGTTTATGCAAGGGCGTAGGTCATTGGGTAAAGACTTGGAGGCCTTTGACAGTGAAATTGAGAGAACTTTTCGACAAAACCAAAGAGGCCAATTAAGTATCACCCACCCTCTGCCTGAAATGGCAGAAGAAAACATGAAAACTCTGAAAGAGTACTACACTCCAAATGCCTATATATCTCCGTCCTGCATTCGAGTACCGGCTGCAACAGCTGGTAACTTCGAGATTAAGTCCAACATAATACAGATGCTACCATCATTTCATGGGCGAAATCACGAAGATCCATATAGGCATGTGGATGAGTTTTTAGAAATCTGTACAACTTTTAAATTGAACAATCTTACAGATGATGCGGTAAGAATGAGACTATTCCCATTCTCCCTTAAGGATAAGGCTAAAGAATGGCTCTACTCTCTAGAACCCGAATCCATTACCTCCTGGGCAAAAATGCAACAAGATTTCCTAAAGAAATACTTTCCCATAGGTAAAACCAACCAAATGAGAGATGCCATCACTACCTTTACCCAACAGCCTTCTGAACAGTTCCATGAGAGCTGGGATAGACTCAAGGACCTTCTGCGGAAGTGTCCTCATCATGCCGTACCTCGTTGGCAATTAGTGCAGAGATTCTATAGAGGATTGACGGATCAGAATCGTCATCTTGTAGATGCTTCCTGTGGAGGCACTTTCCTGTTAAAAAATGAAAATGAAGCGTGGGAACTTTTTGAAAACTTGAGTGAAAATTCGTTGCAACATACGATGGCTAATAGGAATTTAAATGATTCTTCTTCTTCTACCCTCTCTAAAGGTGGAATGTATGAAGTGAAACAAACAGATGATCTTTCTAACCAAGTTGCTACATTATCTAGGAAGATAGATCAAATCTTGAGCCTAAAGTCACAAACTCTTGCACACACTCAAGAAGCATGTGTTCTATGCTTAAGCCCCATGCATTCTATCTTAGAGTGCCCATCTGCTCCACAATTCCCAGAGCTTGTTCAGGAGCATGTCAATGCTGCCCAAACTTATGCTCGAACAAGCAGTGATCCATTCTCAAACACATATAACCCGGGGTGGAGGAATCACCCCAATTTTTCCTGGCGTCCACAAGCCCAGGGTGTACCTTTTAATCCACCCCAAAGAGCCAACTTTCAAAATAACCCACCAGGTTTTCAACAAGCTACCATACCTCCCCAATTTTCACAACCATCTAGAAATTCAGAATTTGATGACAAAATCTTATCTATTTTACAGAATATTCAAGCCCAATTTCAATCACAAGCTCAACTTGTGCATTCTCATACTCAATCTATCGCCAAACTAGAATCTCAGATTGGCCAATTAGCTAATTCAATGAGTAAGAGAGAAGAGGGTCGGTTGCCTAGTCAACCAATGAACAACCCAAAGGGTCAGTTTATGCTGGAACAACAAACTACTTCCAATGAACATGTTCAAGCTATAACATCCCTGCGGAGTGGGAAACAATTTGAAAATCGGGTTAGTGTTAATATGAGAGAAGATAAGGATCAGGGAAAAGAAAGCAATCCAGAGATTGATGAAACTGTAGAGATACTACCTAATTCAGGTCCACCAAAACAGAAGGACACTGTTTCTCCTTCTGAATTCTCTTCAGGGACCAAGTCTCAAGCCAATCAAGAGGTACCTTATGTACCCCGTGCTCCATTTCCTCAGTGCTTAGACATGCCTTCCCCTTTCAATAAGAACAAAGCTAGGATGGATGAAGTACTAGAAACTTTCAAACAAGTTAAGATAAATCTTCCACTCCTAGAAGCCATTCAACAAGTACCCGCCTATGCTAAATTTCTCAAAGACTTGTGCACCCAAAAGAGGAAGTCTAGGACTCACATTTCTAAAAAGGTCTTCCTTACTGAGCAGGTCAGTTCCATTCTGAAACATGACACACCACAGAAATTTAAAGACCCTGGCACACCTACTATTTCATGCGTCATCGGTGACCATATTATTAACAGGGCTCTTTTAGATTTAGGTGCTAGTGTCAACCTTTTACCCTACTCAGTATACGAGAAATTAGGTTTGGGAGACTTGCAACCAACATCGGCAACTCTGCAGTTGGCCGATAGATCCATTAGAAAACCCCGTGGCCTTCTTGAAGATGTTTTAGTTGGGGTTGAAAAATTCTTCTTTCCAGTTGATTTCTTGGTTTTGGACATGGAACCTGTGTCTCATGCTTCTCACACCATTCCAGTCATTTTAGGCCGTCCTTTCTTAGCAACGGCCAATGCATGTATCCAATGTCGATCTGGAATGATGGAGATGTCTTTTGGAAACATGAAGATCATACTCAATGTGTTTCAAGCTTCAAACCAAGGAGCCACTGACAGTGAACAAGAGTGCTCTTTTATTGATGAAATTGATGACCTTATGGAAGAGACACTCTTGAATGAGCTCATGTCTGATGCTCAAGATCCTACTCTACTCTATTTAGGGATAGAGGATTCTGACATAGAACCACCCATTGAAGAAATTCATGCGATGTCAGCTTCTCCTCCCTATCATGATTCCTTTCCTTTTAGAAATAGAGTAGAGCCTTTACCAATATCTCCCAGTCCATCACTTCAACCTTCTATTGAGTCTCCTCCTCAACTTGAGTTAAAACCACTTCCGAGTTCACTCAAGTATGTTTTTCTAGGTCCTACTGATACTCTCCCTGTTATCATTTCATCTAGCTTGTCTAGCAGCCAGGAGAGTCAATTGCTTAGGATTCTCGTTCAGCATAGGAGAGCCATAGGGTGGACTGTAGCTGATCTAAGAGGCATTGATCCTTCAGTCTGTATGCACCGAATTCATTTAGAGGATGATGCCAAACCTTCAAGAGAGAATCAGCGGAGATTGAATCCCAACATGAGGGATGTGGTCAAGAAAGAAATTGTGAAACTGCTCGATGCGGGTATCATCTACCCCATTTCTGATAGTGAGTGGGTCAGCCCAATACAAGTCGTGCCTAAAAAGTCTGGCATCACAGTGAAGAAAAACTCTGATGGGGAGTTAGTCCCAACCCGCGAAACTACTGGGTGGAGAGTGTGTATTGACTATAGAAAATTGAACACAAAAACTAGAAAAGACCACTTTCCATTACCCTTCATTCAGGAAATCTTAGAGAAACTAGCAGGTCAACAATTCTATTGTTTTCTTGATGGTTACTCTGGATATAATCAAGTCCCAGTATTTCCGGCAGATCAAGAGAAGACTACATTTACCTGTCCCTTCGGTACCTTTGCTTACCGAAGAATGCCTTTTGGGCTATGTAATGCACCTGCCACCTTCCAACGGTGCATGCTAGCCATCTTCTCTGATATGGTTGACAACTTTTTAGAAGTGTTCATGGACGATTTCTCTGTATTTGGTCCATCATTTGATGAATGTCTCCATAATCTGTCATTAGTTCTCAAGCGTTGTGAAGAGAAAAATCTTGTCTTGAGCTGGGAGAAAAGCCATTTCATGGTGCAAGAGGGAATTGTTTTGGGACATGTAGTCTCAAAAAGGGGAATTGAAGTCGACAAAGCCAAGGTCGATCTCATCACTCATCTACCACCACCATCTTCGGTGAAACAAATTAGGTCGTTCCTTGGTCATGCAGGATTTTACAGGCGCTTCATTAAAGACTTCAGTAAGATTGCTCGCCCCTTGAGCAATTTACTAGCCCAAGATGTGCCGTTTGTGTTTGATGATGCATGTAGGCAAGCTTTTGATGCTCTTCGTACCTTATTGTCTACTGCACCTATCATTCAGCCCCCTGACTACTCTCTTCCCTTTGAAATCATGTGTGATGCGTCCGACTATGCCATTGGTGCTGTCCTAGGTCAGAGAGTGAATAAGGTTCCTCATGTCATATATTATGCTAGTAAGACCCTGTCTGATGCCCAACTGAATTACACCACTACGGAGAAGGAACTTCTAGCGGTAGTTTATGCCCTAGATAAATTTAGATCCTACCTTCTAGGTTCTAAAATCATCATTTTCTCCGACCATGCTGCATTAAAACATCTCTTATCCAAGAAAGACACCAAACCTCGATTGATAAGATGGATTTTACTTTTACAAGAATTTAATTATGAAATCCGAGATAAGAAAGGTGTTGAGAATGTAGTAGCCGATCATCTCTCTAGAATCCTTGTTGAAACACCTAAAGATGAAGAGCCACTACATGATTCTTTTCCTGATGAACAGTTGTTTTCCATCTCCCAAATTAAAACACCTTGGTTTGCCAACATTGTGAACTACCTTGCCATAGGTCAGATTCCATCCCATTGGACAAAACATGACAAAGATTTATTCTTTTCTAAGGTTAAATCTTATTTTTGGGATGATCCGTACCTATTTAAAATATGTTCAGACCAGGTAATTAGGCGATGTGTGCCTGAGAATGAGTTTCATAGTATTTTACATTCTTGTCATTCTCAAGCATGCGGGGGACATTTTGGAGGCAAGAAAACTGCTGCCAAGATTTTGCAGAGTGGATTCTATTGGCCAACCTTGTTTAAGGATGCTCATGAGTTCTGCAAATCTTGTGATAGATGTCAAAGGTTAGGATCTATATCTCGACGAGATATGATGCCTCTCCAACCCATTCTTGTGGTGGACCTCTTTGATGTTTGGGGAATTGATTTCATGGGACCCTTCCCACAATCCTTTGGACACCTTTATATTTTAGTTGCAGTAGACTATGTTTCTAAATGGATTGAAGCAATTGCAACTCAGACAAATGATCATAAGGTTGTGGTGAAATTTCTGAAAGATCACATTTTTTGTCGCTTCGGGATCCCAAGAGCAATTATTAGTGATGGAGGCACTCACTTTTGTAATAGACCTTTTGAAGCCCTACTGAAGAAGTACTCTGTTACCCATAAGGTCGCTACTCCATATCATCCCCAAACAAGTGGTCAGGTAGAGTTGTCTAATCGGGAGATTAAAAAGATTCTTGAGAAAACTGTTAGACCCGATAGGAAAGATTGGTCCTTGCGCTTAAATGATGCTTTGTGGGCTTACAGGACTGCGTACAAGACTCCCATTGGTATGTCACCTTATCGACTCGTTTTTGGAAAAGCTTGTCACTTACCAGTGGAGTTAGAGCATCGTGCATATTGGGCAATCAAGGCTTTGAATTTTGATATGCATAAAGCAGGGTCCGAACGCAAATTGCAACTCAATGAATTGGAGGAGATGCGTCTCGATGCTTATGAGAGTGCAAAACTTTATAAAGAACAGACTAAACTTTTTCATGACAACGCTATTTTAAGAAAGTCTTTTCAACCTGATCAAAAAGTTTTGCTCTACAATACACGATTGCATCTATTTCCTGGGAAACTCCGTTCTCGTTGGTCGGGACCATTCATTGTGAAACAAGTATTCCCCTATGGCGCAGTAGAAATTCAAAACCCAAAGGATAGCAGTACCTTCAAAGTTAATGGTCAACGATTAAAACCGTACTTAGAAGAAAATTTTGACCAGGAAATCATTTATCCCTTGGACGACCCACCTACCCCTGAGTGAATTGAAGGTCGTGGTCTGGCTGAAGACGTAAAACTTAGCGCTCTTGGGAGGCAACCCAAATTTTATGTTCTTGTTTGTTTTCTATTTGTTTTTGCTATTGTAGGTTCTTTATTACCTATGTGGGGATGCTACCGTCGAGGTTTGGGGGTGTATTTAATTTTTCCATATTTATATTATCTCCTCATTCTTCGCTTATGTATTTCATGCTTTACATCTACCATGAGGCTCTCCATTCAGGTGACTTCCTTCCTCACTCCTTTTCTTTTACTATTCATTGTAGTATTATTTTGGTCAACATTGAGGACAATGTTTAGTTTAGGTTTGGGGGTGTAGAAAAGAAGTGTTTATCATATGTTTTTGCTTTTGAAAAAAAAAAAAAATTGAAAAAAGAAAATTAGTTTTTAGGTTGTTTGTTAGTATTTTTATAGGTTTTGATAGTTTATCCCGTTATGATGCATTTTACAATTCTTAGGAGATTAATTTACATTGGAAGTGTGAGTAAGTATACTGGAGGATAGATACACTTAACTGAGCATATCTTTCTGCTACAGTCCTCTTGGAATCTGTGCTTGAGCTAAGAAAACTCACTCACACACACTAGTACATAAAGTAATACCCTCTAGAGATTTGTTGAATACTAATCTTCAGTGGGATGTCTTTATTCAGAGTCATTGGATGATGTGTGGTTGTCCTTTGAGCTTAAAAGATCATGATAGACCATTTACTTGGCTATGGCAAGGGCTGGAACCGGAAATAGGTTGAGAGTATAATACAACCTGGACAAAATAAAGATGTGCTGAAAATATGAACGCTGAAAATAAAACAAAAATGTGAATGAAAAAAAAACAAAATGAAAGAAAGGGGCTGCTTGACTTTATAGGATTAACTTAGGCTGATGCTCGGGCCCGAAGCGGTCTCTTAATACCTAATGCCCTAAGCCAACTGGCTGGGAGTCATTGGCCTAAGTCATTGCTAAACCTAAGCATCTTGAAGTCAGGCCTTACACAGTCCTAGCGAAAAAAAAAAGAAAAAAAAAAGAGTCTGTGGTGTATTATCCTCTCAAATCTAGAATGTTGGACCCGAATGAGGCGCGCAGATCTGTGCTATCATGAACCTAAAGATTGGGATGACTACGTAGATTCTGATGTTCTTTGGTTAATGGGTAACACTGGATATGTGTAAGACAGAAATTTAGAATGTATTGCTACAATGTTCTACACTTTTACTATTTACATTATAATGCTATATCATATTGAGCAGAAATTTCCAAGATGAAAGTGTGGAATAAAACCACTTACTTGAGGGCTTCTATATTCCTGTTGATTATGAACCAAGTACGTGTGGTTAATTCTCTTAAGCATTGTAGTCTGCATTTGAAGGGATAATAGGTTTGTTTGTTTTGCAGTGTTTTGATTTGTTTTTACATTTAGGTTAATTAGGTTAATTTCATAAATACATGTTTGTGGGTAGCATGGCTGCAAACCCTCACGAGACAACACTCGTCCTACTAGGGCCACCTAGAGGTTTAACGGCTTGTTGCATACGCTCAATGCAATCGTGTTCCCTACGAAAGTGGTGTTTACTTTTATGCATTAGTTCCTTAGTTTGTTTGATTTTATTTTGTTTTGTTTTGCTAGGGACTAGCAAAATCTAGATTTGGGGGTGTGATCTGTACATTAAATATGCATTTTATTATCTCCTAAACTTATGTTTCTGCTAGTATTTGTTTAGAATTATTGCTACTTTAATATAGTTTTTGGTTTTTGTAGGAAACGAGAGCAAAACGCAGAAATGGGATAAAACGCGACTCTAATGATTGAATATTTACAACTTCGATTGCATATCTCTGATGGGACTGATTTAAGCTTCATGTTAAAGTACACGAAGTCAGCTTTCCAACGCCACTGACTGTTCGCAATTCGGAGTTCTGAGCAAAAAGTTATGATCATTTTAAATATCGCGCGCGAAAGAGAATGCACGTCAAATGGGTTCTGTGCCGAGATCGGAGATTGGACGCGCGAGATCAATACGACGGGTTTTAAGGAAGAAAAAGAAAAAAAAAAAGAAAAGAAAATAAGCGCTGAACCGGCTGGTTCAGTGCCGGTTCAGTTAAAATAAAAAAAAATAAAAAATAAAAAAAACCCGGCCCGAGCCGAAGCTCGGGCGCTCGGGTTTCGGCCGTTTCTGTTACAGAGCGATGCTCTGTTTTTGTTGGGTGCCGGAAGAGCTTGAGCTGGGGCGGCGGACGGTGGGTCTTGCGGCGGACGGCAGGTCTCGACGGCGCCGGAGAAGGTGAAGCAAGACGGCGACGGTAATGGCCAGAGCAGCGGCGATGGCGTTGCCGGTGGCCTGGACGGGAACAACAGTTGGGTCTGATTCGGCGAGGACGGCGGCGCTTGTGACGCCGGCGGGGCTGCAGAGATCGGCAGAGATGAAAACGGCAAAGGGAGGCTGACTGCGTCTCAATTTGGGAAGTTTAAAAATGGAAGTTTGGCTCATAACCGAAGGATAGCGAGATTGCTCGAAGTTGGATGTGTTGATTTGGGAAAGATTTCGAAACAGAGGAAGCTGAATCGGGAAGGCAGCAAGGGGAATTCGAAAGTCTATAAAAACAGCGGACAGAAGGAAAGAGAGAGAGAAGCCAAAGAGCGGCCGACAGAAGAGAAAAACAGGCCGAGAGACGATAGACAGAGCGACCGCCGGGCGAAAACACAGAGAAAAACAGCCCTTTTCCGGCGTGATTGTGGCCGGAAGAAGAGGTGGGTCTTCGCCGGAGCAAGAGGAGTCAAACGCCGGGAGAAAGCAGTGATTTTGGGTCGGATTTGAAGTTGCTACAGTACTGATTTGCAACTGCTACAGTACGCGAGTTCGCCGGAGAAGATGATGAATAGTGAACAGTGCTACAGTACTTCGGTGAACAGTATTTTCGATAATCTGACGAACCAGGCTTTTTCTTCCCTTATTTCTATGTCTAGCTAAATTTCATTGTACTAAGACTAGATGAAGCCCTGCTGATTATTTGACTCTCAATACTTATTTGCATTTCTAAAGTAGTAATTTTTATTCCATATGCTTAATAATTTGCTATGATTATTCTGTTGCTCGAGAGAGGGTAGAGTAATTATTAGTGAAATTAAACTAAGGGTTTGTTAATGTTCGAGAGATCTTAGCGAATTCCAAGGTATTACTTGAATAAAAATTGCATTTTTATTATTGATCTTTGCTCGAGAGAGGGAGATTAATTAAATTAGATTTAATTGTTTAGTTGTATGTTCGAGAGGGCTGCACACATTACGATTATTCGTGACTTCGAGAGGGGCAGTGGTAGTTGATCACTTGGAATTGTACGGGTTTAACGGAGAGGATAGCTATTTGGTTTGGGTGGATTCGAAGTCTTAGTATATTTCTCATCATATTATTTTCTCATAAATTTCATTGCTTTGTTAAATTAGAACTTTTCATTCTGTTATAACTAGTTTCATAAAAAAATCAAATCTTTCATTAGAATTAAGTTGAACAGTTCAAGTCCTTTGGGTTCGACCTCGTTACCACTAGACTATACGTAGTCTCGTGCGATTGCGAGTAAAAATAGTTAGAAAAATAAAAAAAACCCGGCCCGAGCCGAAGCTCGGGCGCTCGGGTTTCGGCCGTTTCTGTTACAGAGCGATGCTCTGTTTTTGTTGGGTGCCGGAAGAGCTTGAGCTGGGGCGGCGGACGGTGGGTCTTGCGGCGGACGGCAGGTCTCGACGGCGCCGGAGAAGGTGAAGCAAGACGGCGACGGTAATGGCCACGACGGCAGCGGCGATGGCGTTGCCGGTGGCCTGGACGGGAACAACAGTTGGGTCTGATTCGGCGAGGACGGCGGCGCTTGTGACGCCGGCGGGGCTGCAGAGATCGGCAGAGATGAAAACGGCAAAGGGAGGCTGACTGCGTCTCAATTTGGGAAGTTTAAAAATGGAAGTTTGGCTCATAACCGAAGGATAGCGAGATTGCTCGAAGTTGGATGTGTTGATTTGGGAAAGATTTCGAAACAGAGGAAGCTGAATCGGGAAGGCAGCAAGGGGAATTCGAAAGTCTATAAAAACAGCGGACAGAAGGATTTATACCATAACACAATCATCAACTTTACAATAAACCAGGATTTGCATAAACATATTATGCAACCTATTACAGGATTCCACTTGAATTTTTTATTAATCTTTCAAGCAAGTCTTTTATTGCTTCCCAAGTTCAAATTCAATAATTAAGTCTTTGTCCCATATAGGCAGACTCACTGAATGTCATACCTACATGACAGACAGCACGAAAACACCGTGACTATCACTCCGGTTAATACCGGTAATCACGGCACGCCCTGAATCCCTCAAGGGTGACTGCGTCGCCCATTCCTTACCTTAAAAGGTATGACTATAGGAAGGGTCTGGCTCCACATCAGCTCCTACACTCGATGTGGGTTGGGAAACGCAGCCTTCTAGGATGCTAACATCTCCAATGTGCACAATAAACCACGTAGCAACCATGGCTCAGGATGTGTGCAGAGCTTCCACCGGTCGGAAGATGCAAAAGCTCTCTCTAAAATCCAAAGAGAAGAGGTAACAGCTTAAGCCTGGCCAATAGAATATGTAATGCTCTCTCTAAAATCCATAGAAAGATGCAAACATGGGCAAAAATAACATGTAAATGCTCTCTCTAAAATCCATAGAAAGATATAACAGCTTAAGCCTGGCCAATAGAAGTTGGTCCTTATTAGGTACCATGACACAGAGCTTCCACCAGTCGGAAGATGTGAATGCTCTCTAAAATCCATAGAGAGATACAGACGGCAGAGCTTCCACCAGTCAGAAGATGCGACACCACCCCAATCCAAACCTTGTGATCCTTAACAAATATCATGGTATTACTAGTATGAACCTTTCTTAGAGTTATAACATACCATTCACAACTGTTGGCTCAATAACTCAACAGATAGCCTGACCTTTGACTTAATAGTCATTCGGTCGCTTGATCGGAAGTCACTCACACTCACACACTGACTCCCAATCTCAAGGGCATTTTAGTCTTTATCTTGATTAAGTTCTTCCCAACCCTTAAGCTTAGCCCTCAAGTCATCATTTTATTATCTTTCATAAAATGATTATGTCTCTAAACCATCTAAGTTTATTAGTCGGGTTTTTCTTTACCATTTAAGTCATTTGCTTTCAGTCAGCATAAAATAAGGGACAATGTCCTTAGATATCGAAACATCAAACATGTAAAGAGAATATGCCAATTAGGGCTTCAAATCCTTTATCAAATAGCCCAAAATCACTATAAGGAGCCTATGTACCATAATGGCTCTGTATGTACCACACTGCACAGAAATACACAGACAGTCGAGTTCGACCGTCAGTTGTAGGCATTTTTATCTATCGGTTGAGGTCCACCAGTAGTTCCAAATCTAAACCGGCTTATGAACTGGGTTCGGTCTGAAGGTGGACCAGGTTCGGTCTGAGGGTGAACCGAATCGAATTTAATCTATGCCTGAACCAACATATTTACTGGACCGGTTCGGTCTGAGAATGGACCAGCCCGGTCCGGCTTGCCATTGGACCAAATCGGCCGTCTTCCTTAGGAAAACGACCAATGGGTCGTCTGAGGATAGCGGCCGCCACGACGGCCGACGTCGCGTTGCCACCGGCCAGGCGACACCTTCCTCCCCTTTTCCTCCTCTATTCCCCTCGCCATCTGCGCGTGGTCCGGGCAGATTTGGGGGAAAAAATAAGGTCTGGCAGTAGCATAAAGCTGCTGCCTTTGCTTCCTCCACCGTGGCCGATGACCTGGCGGAGGTCGATTCGACCCCCGTTGACTCGCCATCGGCCCTTTCCTCCTCCTTCTACTTCCCCGTCACCTCCATAGACAAAGATCCCAAAAAAAAAACCAAAACTTGACGAGAGAGGTATGGAATCCTACCTCGTGTCACCGGAGATAGCCGAGAGCCGATGGATGATGGAGGTCGTCGAGCTCGCCGGAGGGTTGCTAGGGTCGCCGGAAATCGCCTCTCAAAAATAAGGTGCTGCCTCTTTTTTTTTCCTCCGGTGCATTCTATCGAGATGCCTCCCTGGTCACAATGAAAACCTCCAGTACCCCTTCCATGGTTTCCCTCAGCCACCTGCTGATTGTACTAATACACCTGGCTGCTCTGGCATGCCAGGTGTTACATTCTTCCCTCCTTATAAGAATTTTGTCCTCAAAATTCAAGTAGATTCTAAAAACAACTCTGGGTAGGCGCGCTGTATTTCTTCTTTAGTCTTCCAAGTGTTTTCCTCAAACTTATCATTGTACCATTGAACCAAAACTAAAGGAATCACCCTATTCCTGAGTACCTGATTTCTTCGATCCTTAATCTTGATCGGTTTCACTTCATAGGTCAAATCAGGTTTAGTTCCAGTATGGAATAGTGAACCACATGTGCATCATCCCAACAGTACTTCCTCAACTGCGAGACATGAAACACATTATGCACCTACTCCAGATTAAGAGGTAAGGCAAGTCGATATGCTGAGTTAACAATCAGCTCGAGGATTTCAAAAGGACCTACGAAACGAGGACCTAATTTTCCTTTCTTTCCAAATCGCAAGTCTCCACGTGTGGGTGAGACCTTCAAGAACACATGGTCACCAATTTTAAACTCAAGATCTCTACGCCTTCTATTTGCATAGTGTTTCTGCCGTTCCTGGGCCAACCGAAGCTTTTCCCGAATGAACTTCACCTTATCAGCTCACAACTGGAGCATCTCTGACTTGATCATAACTTTCTCACCGACTTCATTCCAACAAATCAGAGATCTACATGGACGTCCATCGAGAGCTTCATATGGAGCCATCTCAATACTAGAATGGTAGCTGTTGTTGTAGGCAAATTCAATCAAGGGTAAATGGTCATCCCAATTACCTTTCCAATCCAACATGCATGCTCTAAGCATGTCCTCCAAAGTCTGAATCGTCCTTTCTGATTGTCTATCAGACTGAGGGTAATATGCTATGCTGAAATTGAGTGTAGTGCCCAAAGTATCTTGTATACTCCTCTAATAGCGTGACGTGAATCTAGGATCCCTATCAGACACTATGGAGAGAGGGGCACCATGCAATCTTACAATTTCTCGGATATAGAGCTGAGTCAAGCTTTCTGGAGTCTACTTCCACCGAATTGGTAAGAAGTGTGCAGACTTGGTCAACCGATCTACTATCATCCAAATAGCATCATGCTTTTTCTGAGTAGAAGGTAAGCCTACTACAAAATCCATGGTGATATGCTCCTACTTCCATTGAGGAATCTCTAGTAGCTGCAAAAGTCCTCCAGGTCTCTCATGCTCTGCTTTAACTTACTGATGAGTGAGACATCTGGCTACAAACTGACCAATATCCTTCTTCATTCCATCCCACCAGAAGTTACGCTTCAAATCTTTGAACATCTTTGTCCCACTTGGATGAATGGTGTACTTGGAATGATGAGCCTCACTTAGTAATTCTATGCGCAGATCTGAGATAGCAGGGACTACCAATCGACCTTTGAATCGAATTGCCCCATCAGCTCCTCTAACATAACCTATCTTTTTGAGTAAGTTCTGGACTTCTGAATCCGTTGCCTGCACTAAAATAATCTTTTCAACAATTCCAGATTGTACTACAAAGTTGGCCACAAAAGACTTCCCTCCTTTGGATGAAGGTTCTATGTGTAGGCTTGCCATAGATTCTAGCAATTCCCACTATTTTACTATCATAAAGGCAACAAGGGTTTCTGACTTTCTACTAAGTGCATCTGCCACCACATTAGCTTTGCCAAGATGGTAAGCTATAGAGAAGTCATAATCTTTGATATACTCGAGCCAACGCCTTTGTCTCAAATTCAGATCTCTCTGAGAGAATATATACTTCAAGCTTTGATGATCTGTAAAGACTTCAAACTGCACACCATAAAGATAGTGCCTCCACAGCTTCAATGCAAACACCACTGCAGCTAGCTCTAGGTCATGTGTTGGGTAGTTTCTCTCATGTGGCTTTAGTTGTCTCGAGTGATAAGCTACAACTTTGCCATGCTGCATGAGTACACAACCTAAGCCTTTTCCAGAAGCATCACTATACACCACCAAACCCTCTTCTCCTGAAGGAAGAGTAAGAATTGATGCACTAGTGAATCTATTCTTCAACTCCAAGAAACTATTTTCACATTTTTCATCCTAAATAAACTTCACATCCTTCCTTGTCAATTTGGTCAAAGGTAGGGCAATAGTAGAAAAACCTTCAATGAATCTTCTATAATACCCTGCCAAACCCAGAAAACTTCTAATCTCGGTGACTATTTTTGGCCTCTCCTAATTGACTATAGCCTCGACCTTAGAAGGATCAACAAATAAGCCATCCTTTGAAATAATATGCCCCAGGAAGTTAACGCTCTCTAGCCAAAAGTTACACTTGCTAAACTTGGCATACAACTGATTCCCCCTCAACACGTCTAATACTCGCTCCAAATGCTTCGCATGGTCCTCGAAGGATGACGAGTAGATAAGGATGTCATCAACAAAAACAATGACAAACTGGTCTAACCAGGGTTGATAAATCTTGTTCATCAAATCCATAAAGGTTGCAGGTGCATTGGTTAATCTAAAGGGCATTACTAGGAATTCATAATGACCATACCTGGTCCTAAAGGTAGTCTTAGGGATGTCTTCATCTCGAATCCTCAACTGATGATAGCCTGAGCGAAGGTCAATTCGAGAGAAAACTTTGGCTAAATGCAACTGGTCAAATAGATTATCTATCCGAGACAAGGGGTATTTATTTTTAACAGTCACTTTGTTCAACATCCTGTAATCGATGCACAATCTGAGTGAACCATCCTTCTTTTTGACAAACAGAACTGGTGCTCCCCAAGGCAAGACACTTGGACGAATAAATCCTTTGTCAAGCAACTCCTGTAATTGCTTCTTCAATTCATTCAACTCCGCTGGAGCGATTCTGTATGGTGCCTTGGACACTAGTGTTGTTCTAAGACATAGCTCTATGGTGAAGTCAACTTCTCTTCTAGGAGGTAGGCCGGGTAGTTCCTCACGAAACACGTCAGAAAACTAAGACACTACCGGTATATCTTCCAACTTTGGTTATACTGATTCTAAGGTGATTACACTTGCTAAATAGGCAGCACATCCCTTCATCATAAACTTATGCGCCTTCAAGGCTGAGATTATACATGCATTATCTTTTGACCTCACTCCTTGGAAAATAAAATATTCCTCCCCAGGCATGGTAAAGGTTGCTCTTTTTTTCCTGCAATCTACTAATGCAGTATATACAGAAAGCCGGTCCATGCCTAGGATTACATCAAAATCAATCATGTCTAACAAGACAAGATCAGCTGGAAGATACTTATCTCCAAAACAGATAGGTACTCCTAGGAGACACTCACTCTAATAGTTTCACCCACAGGGGTCATTACAAGAAAAGGTGAATCTAACATGCTACAAGGGTGGTTTAAACTTAAAGCACACATACCCGATATAAAAGAATGAGTTGCACCAGGGTCAATTAAAACTTTTACACCAGAGTCGTAAAAAGAAACCGTACCTCCCACCACTGCATTCTTTTGAGCATCCTCCAAAGTAATAGAGTAAACACGAGCCTGTGCATGCCTGCTGCTTTCACCTTAATGTGCATTCCTTTGCTTTTTAGGGCAAAACCTGGCAATGTGCCCTTTCTTATGGCAGAAAAAGCAGATGCGATCCTTTGCCTCACAACTCTGCCTTGGGTGAATTTTTCCACAAGAGTTGCACTCCGACTGACCACTTGCCCCCTGAGACTGAGGTTGTGGTCTCAGGAAAAATGACCTCTGCTGACCAGCATTAAACTGCCCTGAACTTTTTTGCCTTGGCTCAAAACCCCTCTTCTGTCTACCCTGGAAGTTATGTCCCTGACCAAACTTGCTACTCCCAGCATCAATTCTCAGTCTCTTAGCCTTTGATCCAAAATCATTCTTGGCCACACCAGCATTAGCTTTCTGCTCCTCTTTATTTCTGTCCTGGTTCTTCTCAAAAATATACGCCTGCTCCACAGCATCAGCAAAAGATGTAGTTCGGGCTCCCATGACTTTCTCACACAGCCCAGTTCTAAGTCCATAAATGAACTTCTCCATTCTTTCACCATCATCCTCTATCTTGGTAGTGAAACGCTCCAACTCTACAAACTTATTGTCATAGTCCTGCACAATCATATTACCTTGCCTAAGACCCAAGAATTCACGCATCTTCTCTTTCCGAATGTGACTCGGAAAATATTTTCCATTAAAAACTTCAAGGAATTCCTCCCAGGAAATCTCTTCAACTTTTCGATCTTTAAAGAAGGTGCGTTTGGCAGAACTCCACCAGTTATCAACATTTTCTGTCAAAACAAAAGTCGCCATTCGAACTTTACTATCATCCTCCACCGAGATAGATTCAAAAATCTTCTCGATAGCTTTTACCCAACTCCCAGCCTTTTCTGGAGTTTCTTTCCCCGTGAAAGCTAGAGCCATTGCCTGGAACAATTTGAGATGAGCTATATTTTATTTCTCTGCTTTCTTCCTGGCATTAGGACGATGCTTCACTTGAGCTTGCACTGTTTGTGCCAGTCCTCTAATCATTTCCATTACATCCCCATCACCTTCTCCTCCCAAGTTAGATGACGATGCACCATGGAAGGTTTTCCATTGGCCCCTGCTACTTTCCGTAGACTCCTCACGGGACACCTGATGAGGAGGCAGAGATCCTTCTGCCTGGCATTCTCTGTCTTTACTTCTGCCAATATCCAAAATTCCCATTGTCCGGATGTTTCTCTTGCACGGTGCCATCTCAACCTACAAGATAAGAACACTTATCACTACTTCTACCCACAACCACAACTATAACTAGATATATCCTATGAGGACTTCCAGACCTGCAGATAAAGGTTATGCTCTTATACTAACTGTCACGGCCCAGGTTTTTAAAACCATTTTTAAATCAGAGTTGTAGCGGAAAATCAGAGGTTTATTCCTCTATGCGATAAATCATTAGTTCAAAATTTTCGACTAAGCATCTAGGCTATGATAACTGGGGTTCACAAATATAGATACAAAACCATATATACATATAGTATAACAAGATGCAAAGTCAATTAAACCAACACAAGTCCTCTAAGTGCAAGTCTGTCATCCATCTCAAAATAAACTAGAAATAGTTGGCGCTCACGCCTTAATACAAGGTCTCGAACAAACCCGAAGCAGGAGATATGCTCAGCAATCTGAATGTCCTCACCACCTAGCTCCCAAGTGCACGTGAAGTCAATCCTCCACAGCAGCACCTACATCACATAAGGATGCTGAGTATAAAAATACTTAGTGGGATACCATAACACAGTCATCAACATTACAATAAAACAGGATTTGCATTAACATATTATGCAACCTATTACAGAATTCCACTTAAATCTTTTATTAATCTTTCAAGCAAGTCTTTTATTGCTTCCCAAGTTCATATTCAATAATTAAGTCTTTGTCCCATATAGACAGACTCACTGAATGTCATACCTACATGACAGACAGCACGAAAACACTGTGACTATCACTCCGGTTAATACCGGTAATCACGGCACGCCCTGAATCCCTCAAGGGTGACTACCTCACCCATTCCATACCTTAAAATGTATGACCGTCGGAAGGTTCTGGCTCCACATTAGCTCCTAGACTCCATGTGGGTCGGGAAATGCAGCCTTCTAGGATGCTAACATCTCCAATGTGCATAATAAACCACCTGGCAACCACGGCTTAGGATGTGTGCAGAGCTTCCACCGGTCGAAAGATGCAAAAGCTCTCTCTAAAATCCATAAAGAAGAGGTAACAACTTAAGCCTGGCCCATAGAATATGTAATGCTCTCTCTAAAATCCATAGAAAGATGCAAACATAGGCCAAAATTACATGTAAATGCTCTCTCTAAAATCCATAGAAAGATATAACAGCTTAAGCCCTGGCCAATAGAAGTTGGTCTTTATTAGGTACCATGACACAGAGCTTCTACCAGTCGGAAGATGTGAATGCTCTCTAAAATCTATAGAGAGATACAAACGGTAGAGCTTCCACCAGTCGGAAGATACAACACCACCCTAATCTATACCTTGTGATCCTTAACAGGTATCACAATATTACTAGTATGAACCATTTTTAGAGTTATAACATATCATTCACAACTGTTGGCTCAATAGCTCAACAGATAGCCTGACCTTTGACTTAATAGTCATTCGGTCGCTTGATCGGAAGTCATTCACACTCACACACTGACTCCCAATCCCAAGGGCATTTTAGTCTTTATCTTGCTTAAGTTCTTCCCAACCCTTAAGCTTAGCCCTCAAGTCATCACTTTATTATCTTTCATAAAATGATTGTCTCTAAACCATCTAGGTTTATTAGTCGGATTTTTTTTTACCATTTAAGTCCTCAGCTTTCAGTCAGCATAAAATAAGGGACAATGCCCTTAGATATCGAAACATCAAACATGTAAAGATAATATGCCAATTAGGGCTTCAAATCATTTATCAAATAGCCCAAAATCACTATAAGGAGGCTATGTACCATAATGGCTCTGTATGTACCACACTGCACAAAAATATACAGACAGTCAAGTTTGACCATCAGTTGTAGGTATTTTTATCTGTCGGTTGAGGTCCATTGGCAGTTCAAAATCTAAACCGGCTTATGAACCGGGTTTATTATTGAACCGGGTTCGGTCTGAAGGTGGACGAGGTTCGGTCTGAGGGTGAACCGAACTGGGTTTAGTCGGTGCCTGAACCAACATATTTACTGGACCGGTTCGGTCTGAGAATGGACCTGCCCGGTCTGGCTTTCAATTTAACCAAACCGGCCATCTTCCTCAGGCAGACGACTAGTGGGATGTCTGAGGGTAGCAGCCGCCACAACGGCCGACATCGCGGTGCCACCGGCTAGGCGACACTTTCCTCCCCTTTTCCTCCTCTACTCCCCTCACCGTGTGCCTGTGGTCCGGGCAGATTTGGGGAAAAAAAATAAGGTCTGGCAGCAGTATAAAGCTGCTACCTTTGCTTCCTCCACCGTAGCAGACGGCCTGACGGAGGTCGATTCGACCCCCTTGACCCACCATCAGCCCTTACCCCCTCCTTCTACTTCCCCGTCATCTCCATAGACGAAGATCCCAAAAAAAACCAAAACTTGACGAGAGAGGTATGGGATCCTACCTCGTGTCGCCGGAGTCGTCAAGGTCGCCAGAGATAGCCGAGAACCGCCGGATGCTGGAGGTCGTCAAGCTCGCCGGAGGGTTGCTAGGGTCGCTGGAAATCGCCTCCCAAAAACAAGGTGCTGCCCCCCTTTTTTTTTTCTCCGGTGCGTTCCGTGGAGATGCGTCCCTGGTCACAATGAAGACCTCCAGTACCCCTTCCATGGTTTCCCTCATCCACCTGCTGATTGTAGTAATACACCTGGCTGTCTGGCATGCCAGGTGTTACAACCCTTTCAAGTTTCAACGACTTCATCTTCATCCTTCTCCACACTTCACAAATCATACTTGCAGAGTCATGGCTAAGTCCAACAACATTGATCAGACAATTCAGCATTTCAGCCACCAACATCCTTTGCACCTCACCAAAAACCCCCCCTAATTCGCAAGGCACATCTTCATGTTCAGGGTGCAAATTGCAGGTCACAGGTTGGGTCTACACATGCAAACCTTGCAACTACGCACTCCACTGTTCATGTTCCAAAATGCCAAAAAGGATCAATCATCCATCTGATCCCAGCCACTCACTCACCCTATTCCCTTCCCCAGTCTACTCAGAAGGGCTCTTCAGCTGCAATGCATGTGGGAGAGAAGGGACTGGCTTCTGTTTCCATTGTAAACAGTGTGAACTTGATGTGCTCATACTTTGTGCAGCCATTCATCCCACCGCCACCCTCTCCTCCTTTGCTTCTCCCCTCCTTACCCCACCCAAGATTTCGTCTGTGACATATGCAAGTCCACCGGTGCCAATCACTGGCTCTACCGGTGTAGCCGGAGTGACTTTAATGTGCACCTCAGCTGTGCTGTCTCTCCGGCCACAACAAGGGTTAGTACTAGTACTAGAACCGATACTACTGGTTCTAGTGCAGCTGTCAAGACTAAGGTGACACATGAAAAATATAAGGCAACCCCTACGCTGCCTCTTCGATCGCAACAACTGGAAGAGCCGATGCCGGCTTATGGACCACCGCCGGCGGTGGAATTAGCGTATGGGTACGAGGACGTTTCTCGTGGGGGGTATCCGGTGGTGCAGCAGCCGACTGGAAGAAGAACCAGCTTGGCGGAGAGTATGATGGAAGGGATTGCAGAAGCCATAGGTCAGACAGTGGGGCAGACGGCGGCGCAAGATCTTCTTGGTGGAGACTCATTGTCATCTCCTGGCCTGGCCACTGTGGCTGCTATTCTAGACAGTGTCATACAATCTTGATTTTGGACCCTGCGTAATGATCGTGTCATGTGAAAATAATGTTGCTCTAGACACATGGAAACCTATGTTCAAAATTGCATCTTATTTGTACAAATGTGTGAATTTTCAGGGTGATTGTTACAGGGTATGAACCATGATGAAGAAATGTAAATCACTTCGATCCAGCTAAAAATTTCACCAATTGCATGAAGCTTATAATTAGCATCAGGCCATGATCAAGGAAATATATAGCATGTTAGAGACTTGGGAATAGTTGTAACTGTAACGAAGCCATATGAAGTTCAAGGGGTGATTACTTTCAAGACACCTGAAATTCTTGAGCCATAAGAAAATTAGCTCCAGGTCCTGATTCTATTATTTCCTAATTGTATACGTGCAAATAAGTTGAAGTTCTTACAAAATCTGCCCTTGTTTGTGACAAAGGACGAAAAACAGGCCGAGACGTGTACGATAATTAGCATCTTCTTTGGTTTTTCTTCCCGTCCTCACCAACACGAAAAGCACTTCAAAACGTTAATTAATCTTCACTGAAAAGCCTGCCTTAACCACATCTGCCGGGTGGCTACTGTGTTCAATGGCCTTCTTATCAGATACGTTAATAGATAATTTAACAAAAATCTATTAATTAACGTCGGCCACATGGATGTGAGGTGACTTCCGATCAATTAATTTACCTAACGGACGGCAGGGATTTGACAATTACTTCTTGCATGGTTTTTTTTCATAAAAGTTCTACAGATTTTGTACTCTTTCTTTTGTTGGCACTAACTAGTCTGAGTCACCAATTCAGTGTAAGCAAGTCGATGCAATCAAAGAAACAAAACTATAATATACACATAGCAAAAACATAATTTACTTCCCTAAGGGTGCGTTTGGCAACCTTGATTTGGATTTAGAGGTGTGATTTTTGGAATCACGTCATTTAAAGAATCTCATGTGATTTTACAAATGACACGGTCGGGCCTGTCATTTTGAGCGACCCTTTTTTACGTTATAATAAGAATCACGTAAATGATTTTTGGAATCACGTTTGACAACTCATTTTTGAGTGTGATTTGATTCTTTTCCAAAATCTCACCTCAGAATGACGTGATTTACAGGGTCTAAATCCAGGTTGCCAAACGCATCCTAAAGACATTGCCATCACCAATTACAACAAAGATGTTAACAACTACAGTAATTGCAACCATTGTAACAAACTTCTCCGTATGAACGGGCTGAAAATGAGTCACTAGAATGATAACAATAGGATAAATCACAAGATCTTTAAGAAAATCACACATCACTTTGTAATTTAAGCCTTCTTCATATTGGTTTAATCTTGAAGGAAGGCTCTTAGAGAGAGAGAGAGAGAGAGCATGACCACAGGGGAGATCCACTGTATCATCAACCACTTCTTCCACAAGCATCCCTTGCGGTGTGTTTGGTTAGCAGGAAAGGAAAAAAAAGTGAAAAAAATCAAAGTCTTTTCTTTTTTTAGTATATTGAAAACTATTTTTTATCTCGTGGAAATCACACAAAAATTCCAGTTATACTTTTTTCTTACTCAAATAGAAAAAAAATGAGGGAAAAGTTCAACTCCCCCTCATTTTTTTTTTCTTTTCTTTTTTTCTCATTTGACTTTTTTTCTTTTTCTTTCTTTTTCTCTCTAACCAAACAGACCCTTGAGCTCACCAATCTCAGAATGCAAGCTCAAAGCCTGTGGATGGGTGTACAGCTGCCAGACTTGCAACTTCAACCTTCATACCTCATGTTCCACAATGCCCAAAAAGATCAACCACCCATGTGACACTAAATATCCCCTCATCCTCAGCTTCCCCATCTACCCTGGAGGAGCCTTCCTCTGTAATGCATGTGGCAGAGAAGGCTCTGGCCTCTCCTACCACTGCAAAGAGTGCAACATTGACATACACATACTATGTTCAGTCATGCCACTGTCTTTAAGCCATGTAGCACATCCACACCCTCTCAATCTTTCATTCTCTCCTCCATATGCCAACAAGAGCTTCACCTGTTATGTGTGCAACAACTTGTGGCTCTACATGTGCAATCAATGTGAGTTTGATGCCCACCTGAGCTGTGCCATCTCCCAACCCAAGAAGTTCACATCTAGGGCTGAAACCTTGAACAGGCAAACATATAGTAGGCCTGAACAAGGTCCTAGCAATCCACCAGATACTCTTCCTAAAAGAGTGCCAATGCAGTCAAGGCGACCAGCAAATGAAAGGTTATTAATTAATTTTTATTTTTGTTTAAGTTCATGATTATATTCAATTTTTGAAGCTTAAGCTGTTAAGAAACAAGTACTTAAGAAATTGCATGTATCAAACAAAATAACCGCTGTTTCTCAATAGCTTAAACTGTTGGGAGACGAGCTATTTATTAACAAGTTCGTTGTTAGTTTCTCAACAGGATCCATGCAAATCCTCATATAGCTGCACCAGGGTCTATCGGCACATACTTTGCACAACCAGCTAGAGCTGACCCCATGAGTAGCTTGATGGGGAACATGATGCAAGGATTTGGAGAAGGGGTTGGTCAGCAAATGGTGCAGTCCATGATGCAAGGCCTGCTTAGTGGGGGTGGGGGTGGGATTGGGGCTTCCCCTTCATTGTCTAGTATAGACATTAACATCTAGCATAGGTCTGATGTCTGGCCCTTTTCACCCAATTCAGCCTTGGCCATGGTGCAAAGCCTTGCTTTTGGAGGAGGAGGTTCATTAACATCTAGCATGGGTCTGGTGCCAGGCCTTTTTCACCCGTTTCGGCGTGGGGCATGATGCAAGGCCTTGCTTTTGGAGGAGGAGGTTTGTCTGCTGGACTGGGTATTGGGTAAGGTCTTCTAGGTGGTTTGATTGATTGATGTAGCAGCTTGTCACGGCCAACTAATAATTTATTGCATGGAGGAATAATCCTCTGATTTTTCGTTACTACTCTAATTTAATTGTCGACTAAGCATCTAAGCTGTGATAACGACAGACTCACTGAATGTCATTCATACATGACAGACAACACGAAAATACTATGACTATTACTCCGGTTAATACCGGTAATCACGGCACGCCTTGAATTTCTCAAGGGTGATTGTCTTGCCCATTCCTTACCTTAGAAGGTATGACCATCGGAAGGATCTGGCTCCACATCAACTTCTGGGCTCGATGTGGGTAAGGAGAACACATCCTTTCAGGACTCTAATACCTCCAATATGCACAATAAATTAACCACATAGCACCAATAGCTCATGGTGAGTGCAAAGCTTCCATCAAGGGAAGATGCAAAAGCTCTCTCTAATATCCATAGAGAATAATAAGCTCTCTTTAAAATTCATATAGAAGAGGCAACAGCTTAAGCCTGGCCGATAGAAAATATAATGCCATCTCTAATATCCATAGAAAGATACAACAGCTTAAGCCTGACCAATAAAAGTTGGTCATCATCAGGTACCACTGACACAAAGCTTCCACTATAGGGAAGATGTAAATGCTCTCTCTAATATCCATAGAGAGATACTGACGGGCAGAGCTTCCACCAATGGGAAGATGCAACACAACCTCAACCAATACCTTGTGATCCTTAACAGGTATCAACGTATTACTAATATGAACCCCTCTTTGAGTTATAGCATACAATTCAAAATTGTTGGCTCAATAGCTTAACAGATAGACTGACCTTTGACTTAGGGTGCATTTGGAAGCAAAAAATAAAACAGGGTGAAAATTTTCTTGGGTGAAAATTTTCAAGGCTGATAGGTGACGTATGTTTGGAAGTTGAAAATTCACATAGGTGACAGGTGACAAGTTTCACTCTGTTTTAAGATTTGCTGATTTCTGTTTGGGAGCATGAAAATAAATCAGACTGCTTTACGTTTGGGAAGCACTGTGAGAAACACCATGTCAGGGCATAAATATACCGAAAATATCCCTTGCTAATATATCATTTGCCTTCCCATATCCCCAATGCGGTAGGGTTCTGTGGCTACAGACGCCGGATGGGAGCCTTGCTCATCGTGTAATCGAATATTCGTTATCCACATCACGCTGTGGGCATCTATCATGACCCCAATTACTCGATTTCGTTTCTCAGTGAGTAATCGATTACTCGATTTATGTGCCCATCGTCTAGTCCGCTCTTTAAAACCCATCTCTATCGTGTAATCGTGATGTCGAAGTACTTGGTCAATGTGTAATCGGTTACTCGGTCTCCACCTCATCGCGTGGGCATCTATCGTGGTTTCGATTACTCGATCTTGGTACTGATCGAGTAATCGATTACTCGTTATCAGAGGTAAATGTGTAATCGATTATTCGCTTTCGCGACCGCCACGTCAAACGTCTCATATTGGCTGAGTGCCGTGTTCCCTTCATCGTGTCATTATGCAAGGGTGCCGAGTAACTCAACGCACGTGTCAGAGTGCATGCCGGACCCGTCACCCACGACTCCTAGTTTCCCAAATTGCGATCGCCCTTCACCCAATTATTAATACCCGTTTCTGGAGCTTCATCGCCACTGCGCAACTGCGACTACTCGGTTCGCGATTCCACTTTTCGGCGGCAGCGGGGTTCCATATAGCCAGCGGCGGAGTTAGGCCTCCAGTCGATTTAAAGCCGGTCGATCTGCAGGGTATCCCTCCTCAGGGTGTTAGGTTATCGTCGTGTAATCGGTTCCTCCTAAGACACATCCACCCACCAGTAAGATTGAAAAATCCAACCTTTGTTTTTTTTTTTTTAACGTGTGTCCGATGGCACGATTGCGCTCGCATATCGTGTCACTGGATCCCGATGATTTCATTATCGTAACCTGATTTCAAATCCTACTGGGTGCGTTCCCAGACTAGATGAATCCACCGCCAAATCCCACCCAAGAGAAGCGATCTTCGCAGTCCCCGAGGAAGTATAACGCGAGGCCAAGTCTTCGAACCCAGTGTACACCCGGCGCTCTCACCAAGTCTCTACAAGTTGCAGAGCGTTACCCACACTGCATGGACCTATTGAAAGAGACGGCTTTTCATTTGTTATTCGAATGCCGTCATGTAGTTGTGGCTAGAAATTTGCTTGATGTGTTGTTGGACTGTTGGGATGAGCGTCTGATGGTGTTCAACATAAAGGGTAGAAGGTTATCCTTCACTGAGCAGGATGTTGCCCTCATCACTGGGTTACGGGCATCTGGTGAGATTGTTAATTGGAAATCCCCTGACAGTAAATTGCTGGCGCCGGAAGGCTCATTCTACCGTAAGTACTTCTCCACACGGAGACCGGATAGGCAATCCATTGAAGAAATACTTGATAAATGTCTGCGGGGGGTAGCAGATCTTTCAGATGATGACATGGTTCGTATTATCGTCCTCCACATGTTTTCAACCACGCTCTTCACACAATCGTCAAGAACAGTCCCGACAAAACTATGCGATTATCTGGACGACCTCTCCCAACTGTCCAAGTATAATTGGCCGGCAGCCATCCATAAAATGCTTGTCTCGAAAATGTCACATTCATCTAGATGTTTGCACTCTAGATCTTCCGGAGAGACGAGTAGTGGCGGAACTCTGGCAGGAGCCGCGTATGTCTTACAGGTGAGTCCTTATATTCAGCTTATATTGTAATTGATAACTCGATTCACGTAGATTTCGTCACATCGAGTACTTGATGGTAGTGGATATCGTCCCCTCGATTACTCGATATGCATCTCTACCGTGTAATCGATTACTCGATGCTTCTGTATCATGACATGGGACCATATGCATCTATACCTTGTAATCGATTACTCGATGCCGTATAATCGATTACTTGACCTTTCTGGATATCGTGTAGTCAATTACGCGGTAGGTTCCTCTATCGTGTACTCAATTACTCGATAGTGTTCACTATCGCGTCCTCGATGACTCGGTATCATTGTATATATATACATTTAGTGATTTTCTGATTTCTGTTCTCATTCTGCAGATATGGTTCTTCGAGCACACCAATCTGTTTCATTCCACTATGGGTCCATGTAGTCCAAGAGTGAGAAGGTGGCCGGGAGCTGGGGTGCCGGTGGATGAAGCAAATAAGGGAATCCAAATCCATCACCGATTTCGACCGTATTACGTTCACATATTGGAGACGTTGGATGTCCAAACCGACGTCGTTGATGTCATATCCCCATTACCGGAAGAGTCATCTCTCATCCCCCTCCACCAACCTCAACCTCCGACGTCACCGAGGTCGACACAGTCGTCAACTGTCCACCATCATGTCACTTCCCTGCAGGGTGTTCTGGAGGGGATTAATTCCCTCCTTAATGTCGCCCTCGAACAGAGCGATATGATGGAAAGTCGAGGCTTCAGAGTCCCTCAGATTATTGAGGGTATTCAAACCATGCAGAAGTGGAATCACACAGTTAGAAGCCTAGTTGACAAACTGGGAGATGCCGTACCAGAAGCTCCCCGCCAACCACCCCAGAAGGTTCATCCGCATGGGCGTGCCGGCCGAAAGCGGCCACACCCCGTACGCGGTGAGTCGATTCGAATGCCGTCAACAACAACGACGCTGCCAGCACATGTTCGTCAGTCCCCCCCTGCGATGCCGGCCGAGTCGCCCGAAATGGACCAGCCGGATGTGTCACCCCGGCCTGAGGCAGAGCGGCCTCCAACCGAATCGCCTATATCTCCGGCCATTCCTACCCGCCACAAGGTGGCCGCCCACAAGACAACAAAATCAGGTAATTTCCCTATCACCAGCCCGATATATAATTCCTCATATATATGCCAATCAAGTACTCAATTACTCGATATATGTCTCCATCGTATAATTGATGACACGATAGATCTGTCAATCGTGTAATCGCGTGTACGATAGAGGTGCCCTTCGTGTATTCGATTGCACGATGGCATGTCTATCGTAGTGAAACGTTATACATTCCTCTAACTGTTAATCCTCATGTCCGTCATTTGCCTTTTGCATCTTTGTAGCAAGTAGGGCACAAAGGACTTGCGCGGAGGCAGCGCCACCGTCGGTTATGCCAAAGTTTACGCGCGGGAATGCTCAACTTGTACATAGGTTCCTCCAACAGTTACACGCTGAGGTTGAAGACGAACCTGCCCCCACTTCTGCCTTCCCACCCGGTCCTCCAGTGCCGAAAGGTAAACGAAGGCGATTAGTTAAGGCATTCCCCGATCTACCGACCCCTCCAGCAGCGGTGCGACCTGATGAGGCCCGGTCGTCTGAAGAGAAGGGTGACGATACGCTACTTGGCAGAAAGGGAAAGGAGCAAGTAATGGAGGCTGAAACAGCAGAAGTTCGTCCTACGACCGACGTACCCACCGACTACGTTGGAACTGAGATATGCTTCGAAATGGATGTTTTGTCGCCTAAAGATCGAAAGACGATTATGCATTGGATGAGGCACCCAAGGGAGGAGTATCCGAGTGATTCATTATACGATCACGACTACTTAAGTTTGCTGCGGACCGAGGAAATAAACTATACGGTACATGCACATTATGCTAATTTAATCGATGGTATTTCGTTGATCGTTATACTTGATGGTTGTTTTAATAAAATACATGCAGGTCATTGATGCGTTCTTTGAACTGCTCCGGAAGAGGCAACAGATGAACAGTGATGTATTGATGTATCCATACTGCTTCTTTGGAGGAATCATGGCTACTAAATATATTGAACTCGTAAGTGTGTGACTGCAACTTATTTTTACATGGTTCTGTCGGCAATCATCTAATATATATACTTCTCATCATGATATTTCATTCTTATGTAGGAGTTCATGCCCAAAGCTGATAATAAACAGCTTATAGATAAGTTGGTCAATAGCCTGCTGAAGGGAATCGATAGGAAAATGACGTATGCCTTCTTCCCAATGCACATAAGTACCCATTACTGCTTGCTGATTCTACACTTCCCCACCCTACGGTGGCGCTTCTACAATCCTCTTACCGGCCATCCAGCGACGCATCCACACCATAAGCTGGCTGCCGATCGTGTAGTTGCCTGCCTGGGTAAGATCCTCTCAACCCACTTCAAGATGAAGGGAGCTGACGGCTGGTTTATGTCCCAAATAAGGGATGCACCCTTCCAACGTAATTCCGCAGACTGCGGAATTTACGTAATGATGTACGCAGCACAGTTGGCGTCGGGGGTCGTCAAACCAGTTTTCGATCAGACGGCCATAACAATGCTCTATCGACCGATGATCGCGGCAGTCCTGTTAAGGGGAAGTATCGAGAGGGAATTTGACGACGTAGCAGCAGAAGGTTTACAGGACATCGCATTGGCCGCTAAAAGATCGTAGTGTACTAGAAAATACGAAACTACTGTAAATTCCCTAAGGATATGTTCATTACTTGACATATATAGACATTGCCATGTACCTACTCAGAGATTCATGTATTAATACTTGCCCTTACATGATTTGCAATTCCTTCAAATATATCGACCAATGGATGACTCGACAGATTAGCTTATCGTGAACACGATTGCTCGATGTGGATCCAGGCAAGGACCACGATCATCACGTCGATGACTCGACTGAAGAGCTTAGCGTTACCTCGATTGCTCGACTTGCTTGGGCAGGTCCACTTCGTGCCTGCGATGACTCGAATAAAGAGCTTATCGTGATCTCGATTGCTCAATGTGTATCCAGGCAAGGACCACGATCATCACGTCGATGACTCGACTGAAGAGCTTAGCGTTACCTCGATTGCTCGACTTGCTTGGGCAGGTCCACTTCGTGCCTGCGATGACTCGAATAAAGAGCTTATCGTGATCTCGATTGCTCGATGTGGATCCAGGCAAGGACCATGATCATCACGTCGATGACTCGACTGAAGAGCTTAGCGTTACCTCGATTGCTCGACTTGCTTGGGCAGGTCCACTTCGTGCCTGCGATGACTCTTGTAAAGAGCTTATCGTGATCTCGATTGCTCGATGTGGATCCAGGCAAGGACCACGATCATCACGTCGATGACTCGACTGAAGAGCTTAGCGTTACCTCGATTGCTCGACTTGCTTGGGCAGGTCCATTTCGTGCCTGCGATGACTCTTGTAAAGAGCTTATCGTGATCTCGATTGTTCGATGTGGATCCAGGCAAGGACCACGATCATCACGTCGATGACTCGACTGAAGAGCTTAGCGTTACCTCGATTGCTCAACTTGCTTGGGCAGGTCCACTTCGTGCCGTATATGACTCGACTGATTTGCTTATCTTCACCTCGATTGCTCTATATGCATGGCAAGGAGAAGTAAATTGCACTCATTTACCGTCGACGACGTGGCTGACTCGCCGGTGGATCAGGGGGGATATGTAGGGAGTTCCCGATCTCATCCCGGATTCGATCTCGCAGCTGAACCATTACTCCATCATCTGGCCCCGACCATTCCCCGGCATGACTACTAGAAGGATGATTGTCAGATGGTTCTTCTATCACTCGGAAAGCTTCATCTGTTTCGTACGCGGGCAGCAACCAATCTCTCATGTCAGAATCAGTGGCACTATTGTATTGCTCGTGAATAAAGTTGTGCAACGCGGCACAAGCATACACAAACTTTGCTTGCATCTCAATTGGATAAGGGGGCATGTTTTCCATAATGTGCCAACGTTTTTTGAATGCCCCAAACGCACGCTCAATTATATTCCGGAGAGACGCATGTATGTAGTTGTACATCTCATGCCTTCCAGTTGGCCGTCGCTGTTGGAAAGAAGCAACATGATACCTGTGACCTTGCCCCTTGTAAGGACCGAGGAAACCTAGCTTGTTCGCATATCCTGCGTCAACCGCGTAGTACTTGCCCGCCGGTGGTCGTGGGAAAGCAGAATTGTCATCTTCTAATACTGAGTCGAGAATTCGCTGATCATGGGCGGACCCCTCCCACCCTGTGACGACATAAGTGAAACGCATGCTGAAATCGCACACACAAATGACATTTTGTGTAGTGACCTTTTGTTTACCCCTGTATGCGTTTGACACATCCGACTTCACCTTCGCCATAACATGCGTGCCATCTATTGCACCAACGCAATCTTTGAAATATGGATAAAATTTTCTATTATTCCGAATGTAAGAAGGCATGTGATCGAGTGGAACCATGGTGGAGATTCTAGCATGGAACCATTGCTCTAACGTGGTGAACACCTTATACACATACCGATGTATGGTCTCTTCTGAGTGGGAAAATTCATGCCCCAACTTACGAACAGATGTACCGTGACCCATGAGCTGACAAAATATCATGAGTTGTTGTTCAACAGATGTGCCTCGACTATCTTCCAGACCGGATGCTCTAGCCTGTCTACATAATTCAACGAACGTCTGTTTGTTCATACGACAGACGTCCCTGCACATTCGATCATTCGTGACAGTATATAACATGTCACGTACCAACTCCTCTCCCCTGTGGCGATGTGGGTGAACAACATTACGAGATGGATGATTTGATAAATATTCCATAGCAATGGCACACTGATTAACTATTGCAGCATCCTCATCGTCGTCGCCAAAATACCTCCACCTCTAGAAAGTGAGAATAACGAAATGAACATACTACTGATTGACAAAAAATAAATGTTAAAACTGCTGAAATGAACATTAAAGCTAGGCTTACCAGAGGGTCCATGTGTTCCCTAACCAGGAAGTATCAAACGATACTCGTGTAATCAAAATGTGGGGGGAGTACACGACAGCCTTCGGGTATCTATCGTCAATGCGAGTACACGATAGCCTCCATTACCGTGGTCGGCGGAGGAAAGGTAGAAGACATATAAGTAACTAACGAGGTGCACATAGAAGATGTATATATAAGCATTCCCGTACTCACATGCAAACAGTATGAGAGAAGGCAATAATGACATGGAGACACTCATTCACCACACACTCATGGCCTACATATAGGTCAGAGGAGTCACATGCATACAGTACCATAAAGGACAAATAATCACATGGAGAATAGTAGGGAGGAAAAAAATATTAGTTCAACCCACACGAAGTCCACAAATGCATATAGGTCAGAGGAGTCACATGCATACAGTACCATAAAGGACAATAATCACATGGAGAATAGGTGGGAGGAAAAAAAATATTAGTTCAACCCACACGAAGTCCACAAATGCATAAAGTGGATACCATCTTATGCAACAGTAATAAAATGACAAGTTTCTTCAAATCTAGATGGGCGGTGTCTTCCCACTCCAAAGGTTCTTCAACCACTGCTCAGCAAAAAATTCATCGTCTTCTAGAGCCAGCCACAGCTGTCTATTAGTCTCCGTCGAGAATAATGTTATTGCAAAACTATACATTGGGTTAGATGGGTCATATCCAGGGAGGCGGCGTAGTAAACGAAGACATTTGTTGATTTCATCAATCTGTACTTGCTTATCAGTGACCTTCGCCTCGGCCAGCATACGATCGTGCTTCTCGGCAAGCGCATTTCTTGCCATCATAGCGTCAGACAGCGACTGGAAGCCGGTAGATATCTCGGAAGAGGAGTAAGTCTTCCTCTTCGAAGTCTTACGCTGGGCACCAGGGGTAGGAGGGGTAGGCCTGAGGGGATCACTGGTGGCGTGTGGAGGCATCTGTAGGGGAGTTTGGGAAGCAGGAGAGTCGGCGTTCGGAGGCTCTTACAAACCAGAACATGGATAATGTTATTATCACAAAAAAATGTAAGCCAGATACAAATACATATCGATGACAAGATACAAGCGGATGGTGGGATAACAGTATCGAGGTTTCATGTTTGTGCACCTGAGATAGGTTGCAAGTAGGACGTACTGAGGGGCCAGGGCCGATCGGGCTTGCTTGGATATCACTATCAAGGAGGTGCGAGAATGAACGAGGGTATGTGTTATCTCCCATATCCTCTCCCAAGAACTGATCAAATTCATTGGGAAGCATCCTAGGGTGATCCTCATCGGTACCGTGTGAACTATCCGGTGGCAGCTGTGCACTGGGGGGAACCACCTTTTTTGGCCTTCCTTTATAAGCCTGACTTCTAGTAGCATGGTTACCATCGAATATTATCGATAATAGACCCTCCATCTCTCTCGAGTATCCCCAAGACTTCAATCTCATGGCCTTCGGGTGTCTCTGCGGCATAAGGACATGAGAGTTGGAATGGCAAGGAAACATTTTACGGAAAAAAATGGGTGACGATACGCACCTGTCTAAAAATATTCCAAAAATCAGGATTTCCGGAGGTATATGTTTGGGTTGCTTCGTTATACCCACAACCAGTGTACTCTGACATCCACTTCCATGCATTGTAGAGGTACCTAGTCTTGTCATAGTGACTGCGTATTTTTTCTTCATTCACAATTATACCCTTCTTCGCAACTCTTGGCTTACATAGTCGTATCCTTATGAAATCCGGCCATAAGTGCATCAGCATACGCTGCGATAAATGCATAGTGCTCTTCCTTATTCCACTCAACCTGTTTGACATACTTTGATCTCTTGGCTGGGCTTGCCATCTATACCACACAAGAAAAAGCATATGAGAAGAGAGATGTTGACGTAATCAAGAACCACATGGAAATCGAGTTATCGAGTAACTGGGTATACGGAAGACAGATCGAGTAATCGAGTACTTGATCCTTCCATGGACCGTGGACCGGATTACTCGATCGTCATACACGTCACGATAAAATGACATGGAAATCGAATAATCGAGTCATCGGGTACACGATAGTCACATATATCGAGTAATTGATTACTCGCTTTATGTGTGTACCATGAACCCGATAACTCGATCTCGAGCCATCTACGACGTCTATTCACGATACCCACATGGAAATTGAGTAATCGAGGAATCGGGTATAAGGAAGACACAGATCGAGTAATCGAGTACTTGATCCTTCCATGGACCGTGAACCCAATTACTCGATCGTCATACACGTCACGATAAAATGACATGGAACTCGAATAATCGAGTCATCGGGTACACGATAGACACATATATTGAGTAATCGATTACTCGATTTATGTGTGTACCGTGAATCCGATTACTCGATCTCGCGCCATCTACGACGTCTAGTCACGATAACCACATGGAAATCGAGTAATCGAGTAATCGGGTATAAGGAAGACACAGATCGAGTAATCGAGTACGTGATCCTTCCATGTACCGTGGACCCAATTACTCGATCGTCATACACCTCGCGATAACCACAGAGTATTCGAATAATCGATTAATCGGGTACACGATAGACACATATATCGAGTAATCGAGTCCTCGATTAGTCGATTTCTGTGTGTACCGTGACCCCGATTACAGATCTCGATCCACGGATCACTTTCGCGTAATCGGGTACACAGTCCATGGATCTATCGAATACTCTATTACTCGAAAACTCGATTCCCCCGGTGGCTTATCGGGAGAGTCCGATCGGCTCGACAAGAAGAAGTTTTTGATTAATAAATAAGGAGATCGGGGAAGAGGTGAAAACAGATGAAAGTAAAACCTGTTACAATTGGCCTAAAGTAAGCAGATCGACCACAAATCGTTACACGCAGAGGCAGTACATATGCATTCACCCGCATCATATTCAAACCTCTAATGGGTGCCGAATATGCATCAATATCCAAATATCTCGCACATATGCTCATTCAGAGTAATAAATGTTATGGGAAAAATTACAGGGAGAAAGGCATACGTCAACGACAGATTCAAATTCAAAAAAATCAAACAATCAGGGCCGTGTGCTTACCGGGACGTCAATGACAAGGGACGGTCTTCGACGATGGTGCGGCGGCAGGAGATGCAAGAGGGAGGGAAAAATGGTTTATTGGGGGGTGGGGGAGTCGCGTGAGAGACGGTGGAAGGAAGATTTTCGAGGATGGGAGTGATGGCGGCTGGGATGAGAATGAGCGATGAAAGGAAGGAGAAAGGAAAAAACCCTAGAGGGGCAGCCCGTGATTTTTCGTCAGGCTGATTCTTGAGTGAGAATCAGCCTTTCAGGGGTGAAAGGTGAAAATTTATCACCTTTCACCGTCAGGACCCACTATTCACCCTTTCAGCTAAACAAACATAAATCAGGTGAAAGGTGAAAATTTTCGCCTTTCACCGTCACCGACCATTTGTCACTCTTTCAGCTTCCAAACGCTTTTCACCCTGAAAGATGAAAATTTTCACCTTTCAGAGCTGAAATATTGATTTTTCAGCTTTCCAAATGCACCCTTAATAGTCATTCGGTCGCTTGATCGGAAGTCACTCACACTCATAAACTGACTCCCAATTCCAAGGGCATTTTAGTCTTTATTTTGATTAGGTTCTTCTCAACCCTCAAACTTAGCCATCATGTCATCATTTATTATCTTTCATAAAATGATTAAGTCTCTAAACCAACTAGGCTTATTAATCGGGTTTTTTTTATCATTTAAGTCCTTAGCTATTAGTCATTATAAAATGAGGGGCAAATGCCCTTAGATATAGTAACATCAAACACGTAAAGATAATACGCCAATTAGGACTTGAAATCATTTATCAAACAGTCCAAAACCAATAAAATGAGCCGATGTATCATACTGGCTCTATCCACCGACAGTTCAAATCTAAACCAGTTTGTGAACCGGGTCTATTTCTTGAACCGGGGTTTGGTCTGGGAGTGGACTGGGGTTCGGTCTGGAGGTGAACCGGGGTTCGGTCTAGGTTGTGAACCGGTTTTGAACTGAATCTGGCTTTGGGTTAGGCCAAGATTGACCCAGCCCACCGTCTTCCTCATTGGGAGGCCTGTGCTGCCCAGTGTCTGTGGGCTGCGGCATGGCTCCTCCTGCCACCGCGACCCCCAACTTCCAGGGTATCCAGCGGTGGCTTTGCTGCCACGGGTTTCCCCTCCTCCTCCATCTTTTCCCCTTCTCTATCTCGATGTGAACTGCCTGACAACTCGTGCAATAATGGCATTTGCCGCTACAGCTCGTCGCCAAGACTCCCCCTTTTAGGCAGCGAAGGTTTTGCCGCCGCTCTCCTACTAGCCTCCCAACATAGCCAGCATCGGCGCCATTTCCTCCACTGACGCCGTCATCGCCTCCATTGGCGGAAATTTCAAAAGAAAAATTGAAACTTGATGAAAGGGGTACAGGATCCTTCCTTAAAAGCGTGCTGGCGATGATCCACTCTTCGCCGGAGATCGTTGGGAGTCACCGGAGGTCGTCGGAGGTTGTTGGAGATCTCCCCAGCTCCTGCCTCCTAGTGGGTCACAATCTCGACGTCCGACTGCAGGTAGGTGACGTAGGTGAGCACCCACACCTCCTCTATCTGGTCATCATCGAGGAAGCTTTTGTCCAACTGGTCGATGGTGCCGCACACCACCTTGCCAGCACATGAAGAGCAGGAGCCTGTCCTGCAGAAGCTGGGGAGATCGATGCCCTGCTCCTCAGTCTGGTCAAGGATGAAGACATAGCCCGGCAACTCAAGTAGCCCATCTGGCATGATGAGCTTCACCCTCCCTACACCTGGTTGGTCTAATCGGCCAGGTGTTACACAGCTAGACCTTGTATTGTTGCTTAAGTTCTATTAGCTTTCTTTGCATACTGTTTGATCAAACTAATAACTATGAACGTGTATATGACCCTTATTATTAGTTCTCCATGTGGAAGAGCCTGTATGCAAGACCATCAAGTGGAAATTTCAGCTCTGAATCAGAGCCTCTGACACAGGCAAGAGGCTCCGCGTGAAGTTGTATTGTTGGGTTTCTTTAATTTGGTGCAGAAATGATTATTTGCTGCTTAGTTGTTTGTTTGAAAATATATAGGTCTTGTCCATCATGTGATTTTCAAGGTGTGTAAATTTGCTATATTGGTGTGTTGTTGTCCATGATTGTAAGTTGTAAGCAATCCTTAAAGGATCGAGATCACGGAATTCTGTCTCGGCGATATATCGTTATCGGTCTTTGGCCGATAAAACGAGAAGAATCAATATCGGTTTATGGTTTTTTTTAAAAATCGCTGATATATCTCCGAAACAGAGCCGATATATCAGGTTTCGGCGATATATCGGTACGAATTTTTTTAAGGGCTCGGGCCATCAGGGGGAAAGGGGGCCTGGGGAAAAGGCAGACAGATTCCTGGATCTGACAGCGACGAATTGAGGGCGGGAAATGGGGATCTTGATTGCTAGACTGGGCAAGTCTACAAGAGGAGTGACTGGTGCTGATACCACCTGAGAAGGAGGTAGGGATTTCAAAAAGGGCTCTTGATTGTCATTTTCCTCCCATTTTCCCATCAACAGGCAGGGATTTCAAATCACTAGCTTCGATTTTGCTTAGGAACTTCGATTTTTTTGGTTAGGACGGCGCGGGAGGACTGCCAGTCGGTGCGGCTAGTGCCAATACCACATGAGAAGGAGGTAGCAGGGTATGGCTGAAAGTTGCAGCGGATTTGGTGTAGAGGTTGCAGCGATGCCAGGGAGTGGCGGCGGATTGGGTTGATAAACTGGTGGAGGGATTGATTGGCAGTGCTGGCGGAGGAGATCACTTCCATGTTTGGCTGACAAGAGAGACTTGCTTGCTAGTAAGTAGAGGCGGTTGAAGAGGCACTTTCTCGGTGGAGGGAAGGAGGAGACCTGAGCCAGCTCAAGTCACTAAGTGTCCCCGAGAGGAGGGATCCGGACTCGACTCTCACTAGATCCAATCTCATTAGGGCAGGGCAGGCAACCAAGGTGCAGTTTCAAGTTCGTCTCATTCATGTTCTTTCTTTTCTAAGATTTGATCGATCTGTCGTAGAATTGGCGAGAGATGATGTGATTTTGGTATGCTCTTCTTCCAGAACTGTTTACTTGAAGGTTAGAATTTGGTAGAATTTTTAGTGATAGTTTTAGTTTAGATCGCCATTGATCCATCAGTCAGAAAATTGGCAAAAAATGTTGCGATTTTTTTTTGCTTTTATGAGAGACGCTAAAGGGCTCCTATAAGTCGATCATTTTCCTGACCTGTTATTGATTGGACCAAATGGACAAAGGTTGGGAGCATGGCAGTCATGTAGGCACCTATGGCTCACGATATAACTATTGCCTAAAAGTCATGAAAACTGGCAAAGTTACGAGGTTGAAGGACCATTTGGTGGGTAATGGGAAAGACGTGGCAAAATGCAAAGAGTATCCTCTACATGTTCGTAAAGAATTCGTAGCATCAAAAGAAGCAAATAAAAAGAAGGCAGTTCAACTTAAAGAAATGAAGAAAATGGTTCTCAATGAGCTTAGACACTTTGGACATAAGCTAAATGTTGAAATGAGTGTGTCTGATAACAATGAACATGGCGAAGCAAGGAGACAAGATAAGCAAATAGAATGTCAAAGTAGTGGAGTTATACCTCAAAGTGGTAAAAATGATTTGTTCAAACGAAGCCATAGTAGTAAGGGATATCCAAGTTCTAGCAGTGTCCAACAATATCTACCAACTGCATTCAATCCTGGCTTGAAAGAAAGGTTTAAAAAGGCAATGTCCAAGTTTTTCATCTATAACCATGTCCCTGTAGCTATGGAAATAATTATCATTTTCGTAATATGATAAGGATAAAAGAGATAGGAAAATGAGTATCTCCTCCTAGCCCAAAAGAGATACTCGGTACATATTTAAATAAAGAGGTGGCTGATATAGATAAAAGAATAAAAGGGATGGAGTTAGAGTGGAAAGAATATGATGTCTCTATCTTATGTGATGGATGGATGAGGCCAACTAAAATGTCTATAATCAACTTTATAGTCTACTGCAATTGAAGAGTATGCTTTCTTAACTCGATTGATGCATTGAGCAAAGAAAAGAATGCAAACTACATCAAGACTATAATTGAGGAGCAAATCCACAAAGTTGGGAAGGACTATGTGATACAAATTATTACAGATAATGCTTCTAACTTTAAGAAAGCAGGCAAGTTATTGATGGAGGAATACAACTTGTACTAGACACCTTGTGGTTCGCATTGCCTTGACCTTATGTTCGAGGCATTAGCAAGCATGATTTCATGACAACAACTGTAGGAAAAGAAAAAGAAGTGACCTGATTCATCTACAACCATGAAAAACTTGTTCATAGAGGAATGCTTGTGGTCGTGATTTAGTTTGACCTATGCCACAATATTTGCTACAAATTACCTAGCTTTGGAAAGCTTACTAAGGAAAAATAGTAGATTGCAAAAAAAATTTCACCAGTGATACATGGAAGGCTTTGTGGTTTTAATAATCACCTAACTGGTAGACTTGTAGAGGCAATTCTATTTGACAATGATTTTTGGGATAGAGTTAGACATACATTAGCCATCATGACACTAATGTATGAGATTCTAAGGGTCTTGGATTATGAAAGGTATCCTACATTAGGTGGAGTTTATCATGCAATACAAGCAATGAAAAAGGCTATTCAAATAGCATTACCTATGTCTTACAAATGGGTTCACAAAATTATTGACCAAAGGTGGATGAAATCAATGGATGAACCGATATACAAAGTTGGTGTAATTTTTAACTAATTCTATTTCCTTTATTATGTACCATCTATTTGAATCTTATTTGTTTGTATTACCTCAATCCCAAGTACCATTATGACAAAAATCTTGGATATAAACTAGAATTGACAACAGTAGTGCATGAGGTGTATAACAAATTATTCCCAATGTCACCCACGGCGAGCGACATCGCCAATGGAGTATGTTAGTGCAATTATGTGGTGTCTTACTGCTCATTAATTGGTATTTCAGCCTCAAATTATTCATGATTTAAAATTGATCCACATATTTCCTTTTTTTGAGAAGCATGTGGCCGGTTTGGAGAATTCTATGTAATAGATGCACGGAAAAAAACATTATCTGGTAAGTGTCTTGTCGGAAAGATATATGTTTGTCTTATGATTTTTAGTGCACGTCCACACTTTAGAGATGCCACGTTCTAATTGAAAGTTTTTTCTGGAATAGCCAATTGGTGGTCCATGTATGGAGATAAGTGCCCAAGTTTGAGATTGTTGGCAGTCTGAATTCTTTCTCAAACAGCGTTGTCTTCACCATGTGAGCGAAATTGGAGCACTTTCGCTCTCATCCACACAAAACCAAGGAATAGGTTATCGTATGAAAAGTTGAAAAAGTTAGTGTACTGCCATTACAATATGAAGTTAATTATAAGGTCAATGGAGCATGATCAAATAAGACATGGCAAAAGTGAAGAAGATCCATTGGACAAATTTGAACTAATGTCACAAGTGGATAGAGATGACATAGGAAATTCGTATGCTGAGTAGTTTGCTGAAAATATAATAGATCAATGTGATGGGCAACCTGATCCAGTGATTGTTACAGCATCACAACAAGCTGGAATAGATGTTGACACGGCTACAATGAACATTATGATGTCGGCAAGAAATGAGGAGACATCAACTCGCCACATGCATGTAGAATACCCACCCTCTGAGGATGTTGGCAACCCAAATACAACAGATAGTGGTGGAGATGATGGTGATGAGGACGAGACCATTGGAGATGGTAGCCATCGAGGTGGCGATGGTAGAGGTTATCATGATAGAGGTGGAGGTCAAAGTGGCGCATATTATTTGAGTCCATTCACCGGTGAGGATGAACATGCTACACAGGATTCTGACCATGGCTCAAGACATGCTCCCTCATCTAGCCGGAAGCTAGTCCTTCATGCAAGAGGGAGGGGTGGGATGGCCAGTGAGAGGCAAATGAACCAAAGGAGGCAGAGAATCTAACGTGAGATGGAAGATAGCATTTCACAACAATTCTCATTAATTGAAATCTCCTCTCGTGATGGTTGGGGAAGAAGACTTAATTATGCAAGTTCATCGTCATATGGTTACAGTGGTTCAAAGGTGGGTGCATTTTCTCATATTATGCACAACTCATCATTCTCACTGCGTGATGGCCCTCCTATTTGATGGAGGATATCTCGGTGAGAATATTAAAAATCTTAGTTACTGTTCATATAGCCCAATGTCTGGAAGTTGGATCTATGCCCATTAGGCTGGGATAGAAATTTTGTCAACAAATAATGATGAAGTTACATTATCAATTAGTGAATTGTAGGGTTATTTGGCTATTTGTTGTACTCCCACCATCTGGAATTATTGTCACAAGGTTTTTCAAAATGAACTCGAAAAATATTCTAGTTCATTTTGAAAACCCTTATTGTGACATCCTGAAAAATTGTAGAAAAAAAATTGAAGAAAAATTGTTGGAACTCGATCATGGCAACTTCTCAATTTCCGGATCGGTGGCATCGGAGTTCTCCCCCAGGTTCTTCTTCGAGTCACTGAGAATTTCAGCGACGATGGTCTTACGGCCGGGCCTGCGGGGTGGCAGGGCGATGCGGGAGGCCTAGCCCATCAAATCTTGTTATCGGACAGCGGGGTTGCCGAAGAGGGCGGAGTGGAGCGGGCCAGCGAGGACGATGGCGCTTGCAATGAGGAACCCGTGGCAGGGTCCGAAGGGGTGGCAGGCAGTCCCACAGGGCGGCCGCGCGCGACGCTGGAGCCGACAAGGGAGGTAAAAACAGGTTCTGGGATGCAAATAGTGCGCAGTTTTGGAAGAAGAAAAGGAGGAGTTTTGGGTCATAAAAACAGAGGTTTTTCGGTGATGTTTTCGCTGGAAGAGATAGGAATCGATCGGGAGAAGAAAGGGGAAGAGAAAGAAGGAAGAAAGCATCAATTTTGTGCTGATTTTGTAATTGCTACAGTATTGTAACATTGCTACAGTGATTTTGAGTTGTTGGTGAAGACGATGAATAGTGTTTTAAGCAGGGGTGAAATGGGTACGTCTTAAAAATTCACTTCTATATCACATTCAGTATCCAAACAAACTGCCAATTACATTCATCTTAAGAATTTTACTATCCAAACGAATTTCACATTTATCATGAAAGTCAATGAATTTTTTCACCTTAATTTGATTTCACATTCATCGCTTTTTCACTATCCAAACAGCCCCTCAATTACTCGACTAGACCGATGAGTGCGAGAGAGTGGTCACGTGGGTTTCTTGTGGACCCCACAGTCTAATAAAAATACCCTTTTTATGAAATGTACACAATATTTTAGAACGAAGGGAGTATTAAATAAGTCTAATTGCATTTCAATCATTTAATAAAACAAATTCATTGTTATTTTAGCTGACATTGTAAAAGTCTCTTAGAATATTTGTAGAATATGGTGAAAGAAAGGTGGAAAAGCTGTGTTTGGTAGTTATCTCTAGCATTTTGCGTCCTGAGAAAAACTCAGTAGATATGAAAGGAACTTTGGAGAGTGAATAATATGCAGCCATTGAAAAAGTTGATCATGGTAAATGATATACAATGAAGGTTAATATATTCCATTGTAGAATTTTAGTTCAGTTAAATAAACTACCAAATAAAAACAAATTAGGATGAGCTAGGCTTTCGTAGTTGCGTGCCTGAGAATCTAGATGTGACATGCTTCAAATTCAACGACCCAGTTTTGAAAAGGCTGCAATTTTATTTACAGGACTGCAAGTAAGGTGCAAAGGTGGAAGGCAAAGTTTAAGGCTATTATTTGGATCAATATTCTTGATTATTGTAGGTTGTCATTTGTGTACAAATGGGTTTGGATTAGTTACAAGTCACATCTTGATCAATGAGATGCATTGTCCAAAATATTTTTTACTTCATTATTTTTTTAGAAAATTCTATATGTTGGATACTTCTAAGACTAGGTACATAAAATAAACAGCAACAGAGAATCCTTGATTTTAGGTAATATGATACCGTATCCTTAAAAAGATTACATATAGTGCACTCCCTTTGATCTTTATCAAGCCGATTTATCTAGGAAAATGCTCTAGTATTTGTCTGTAGACATGGTCAATGTGATTCTATTGAGAGAATCAAATAAGAAAAAACACGGAAGGTCATTTGATGAGCTGGAATTCGTTGTTAGTTTAAATTTGTACATGACTTCAGTGTTAATATGGTTGTCACTGCAGCCATTAGAAAAAGGGTGTTTTCTTTACTTTTATCTTCACTTTGCATACTGAATTTATCGTTTCCTGCAGAAAGAGATAAACATTCTCTGGTAAGTAAATATATGTATCAAACACATCAAAAAATATGTATTACATTAAAAATATAAGAAACAGTAGTACAAAATACGATGCTTAAAATATAGAGACTAAAGAAAAAGCACCAAATCTGATAAATAAATAACAACATTGGAGGTATAATGCCCATGACTCACTCATATGAAATTTCAATTTTTGCAATCTAATTGCGGAAGAAGTTGAAAGAACTCGATTATAGCAGATCAAAGATTAAGTCCAATCATGAAATAAATAGAGAATGTGGTTGAAAAAGGATGAGTAGTTCACTGTTTACCACCCCCTATTATATGCGGACGGTGATATTCACCATCGGCATTAAGGGGGTGGGTTGGCTAAATTTAGTGGGTCACGCGCGAACTACTAGTCTGGAAGAATTTCCCATCAATTTAATTGTGCTTAGTCACAACTAATAATACAGGCCAACCATTAATTAATCTCATAATTGGCCAAATCAAGCGACCCTTTTAAAAAAACAGTAAGAATATGACTCTTTCTTATGCAGTCGGTAATACGAACGAAGAATATGTAAGAATCATATGCTTATATTTTCTTAATACTGTTCTGATTGGACACTGTTATTTATTCCACTAAGTGGCAATAGTAAGCGCTTACCAAAACAAAAAATAAACACAATTCATATGGCGCGGCCTAATTACAGTAACAACCGTCCCCGGCTAAAAATCAACTTTAGTAGTAATTTACAAACCTTTCTTGCGTTAAAAGCAAGGAAAAGGTAAATCTCTCTCTCTCTCCAAGATCAAGATAGTATTAGTACAACATGCATATGAGAGGGTAAGAAGGAGAACTGCCATCTAATACTAGAACCTACTTGTCCTGAGGCCACGCTGGCAAATAGTCAGCTACCAAATATGGAAATTAAAAAAGCTGAATTAGTAGTTCACTAGACATGAGAGAAATATCAAAAAAAAAAACTACACATGAGAGAGAGCTTTGTCAAATGCACCAAATTTCCAAGAAGGTTCATCCCTCTAAAATATTTTAGGCACTTAAACTCTATTTAAGCACCAATACTACTACTCCTGAACAACAAAAATCTATCATTTCACCCTGCTGTTTGTGATTTTCCTTTGCCATGTCCATTCTGAATCTTCTTCTACGTATTCCTTTTCTCAAACTGTCTTTCCATTTTCATGGATTTTCAGATTTCAAACTTCTAAAGTATAAGCCAATTACTTCCTTTTAAATAGCATCACTTGTGTACTTCCCATAAGCAGCTCAAATTTAACTCTGCCATGTCCACTTTGAAGCTTCTTTTACATTTTTCTTTTGCTACACTATGTCTTTCAGTTTTCATGAAGGTTCAAGCCTCCAACCTCCAATTCACCCATTACCCCAACATCACCGGGGACCACGAGTATGATTTTCTCTTCTCTCCCGAATCGAATCTTGCAAGTGGAGCTCTACAAGTGACCATAGACTCAAGGAATTTTCCTTTGGTTAATCAGGCTGGAAGAGTTGTCTATGGAAAGACTCTTAGGCTGTGGGGGAACAAGAAGGCTGATGTTGCCTCCTTCAATACCACCTTCGTGCTGAACATCCTTCCTCAGACAAACCCTGGAGGCGAAGGTTTGGCTTTCATTCTAACCCCTAATAGATCTGTTCCAAGCAATAGCTACGGCGAATGGCTTGGGATAGTGAACCAGGAAACCAATGGATCACCACTAAATCAAATAGTGGCAATTGAGTTTGATACTCGAAAGAGCTATTCGGGAGACGTTGATTCCAATCATATTGGGGTGGATGTGAACTCCATAAACTCTACTTTTCAGTTTCCACTAAACAGGTCAATAGTTAATCTTTCAAATGGTATGGATGTATTGGTCAAGATTGACTATGATGGCAAGTTGGGTATCATGACTATAGACTTGTCCATGGGCAATAAAACAGTATCAGGTCAACCCTTCTTATCCTTTCCAATTCCCTTGAATCTAACTGACTACCTCCCACAGGATGTCTATGTAGGGTTTTCAGCTTCAACTAGCAACTTCACCCAACTAAACTGTGTCAAGTCATGGAACTTTACCAGCAGCACCATAGGGAAGGGAGGATGGGGGCCACTGAAATGGGTGTTACCTGTGAGCATTGGAGTTCCAATCCTCCTTGCTGCAGGATTAGTATTTCTTTTGTGCTATGTATGTCGGAAACCTCGTATTGAAGGGTCGAGACAGTTTAGGCTTAAAGAGCTGATAATTGCAACTTCAAACTTTCATCCCTCCCGCATACTTGGGCGAGGAGGGTTTGGTACTGTGTTTAGAGGGACCTTGAAAGGTGTTGAGGTTGCGATCAAGAGGTTTTCGATGAATTCATGTCAAGGGGAGAAGGAGTTTTTCTCAGAGGTGGCCATTATTGGCCACCTCAATCACCCTAATCTTGTAAAGCTTTTTGGTTGGTGCAGTGAAAGAGGGGAGCTAATTCTAGTGTACCAATTGATGTCCAATGGAGACTTACATAAGCTCTTATTTTGTAATGAAAACTCAACCGTGTTGAGCTGGCCTCAAAGGCTCAAAATTCTTAAAGATGTTGCTTCTGCTCTCAGCCATCTTCACAATGCAGCACATCATCGTTTGATTTTCCACAAAGATGTGAAATCAAGCAATGTGATGCTTGATTCAGAATTCAATGCCTACTTAGGGGACTTTGGACTTGCCCGGACGGTTGAGGAGGGAAACTCCCACCATACGACAAAGATAATTGCCGGCACAAGTTGTTATGTTGCACCGGAGTATGTTACGACTGGTCGGGCAAGCATTAAGACGGATGTTTATGCATTTGGAGCTTTTGCTGCAGAAGTTTGCTGTGGTGAAAAGCCCATTCAAAATGACACTCTCCCTTGGGACAATAGTGTGATTAATCGAGTCTTGGAGTTGTATAAACGTGACAGCATATTGGAAGCGGCTGATCGCAGATTGGGCGGGGAATTCGATCACATACAAATGGACCTTGTGCTCAAGTTAGCACTCTTATGTTGCCAATGTCAGGAAGTTCACAGGCCTACTTCAACCTTGGTGTTGAAAGTTCTAATGGGTGAGGAAGATCTGCCTGATTTGGCATCAGTGGTGACAGACACCTCTCCAGGGTTGCAGGAACATTTGGACGAAGAAGAAGGTACTTTCACAACTGCTGAGATTCTTGGACGATGATACTATGTGTAACCTGCACATAATCAGATGGGCCATTGGGTATTTTCAATCTGTATAAGACTAAAATAATGTTGATAGTGGTGTGCTTCTTAGAAGTGGGGATGGGTGCAATATGATCATAAAGTTTTTCTTTTTCCTATGTGATGATCATGAAGAATTTTGGTGTGTAAAAGAGTATACTTGCTAAATAAATACAATAAATGTAAAAGAGTACAGTTCTCGAGTAAATGCAATAAATGTGACAGCGTAGGACTAAGCTAAGTTTTGTTATTTTGATTTCCTTTTTGTTTGATTGGACAATGGGATGAGGAGATCAAAGGGATTGATAAGGTGTTATTCTAGTAGAAGTGCCACAAGAATACAAAGTAAGCTAACTTTTTTTCAATGAATTTGTGAGAACTTGACTATACCCACATCACATATCATAAAACTGCTTGTCATGTTTTAAAGCAAATTCGAAGATTTAATGCTGTGATTGGATTTATTGGAATCCTAATGGTTTACCTATTTTCTGTGTCTCTTTCTTTCAAGACGACATATAACCGCCAATGCAGAAACTAGTGTGGGGTAATTGGGGGTTTCCTTCTTGAGGGGCCATATATTAACAAGAGGACAGTTTACATGAGATCGCTCTCTTATATGAGGCCAATTTTTTGGATCATTGGATTCCGATCCGAATGTAGATATTAAATCAGTGGATAGGTGAGTAAGTCACATCAAGGGTAGGAGAGTGTATTATGTAGCTGTTTGTAGTCGTCGGATCAAGATCCAATAGCTACAAATGGAATTAGCCTCATATAAGCTAATGAGAGCGATCTCATTTAAACTTTTCTTTATTAACAAAAGAGCTATTTACTTCACAATTTAGATACTCCCTCTATTTCATGTTAGTAGTCCTATCATTTTGATAAACCATATAGGGAGGGAGTATTACTGTACTATAATAGCTTATTTCATATTTCATAAACAAGCAGGTTACTATTACGGTTAGTATTATTAAGAATGGGCAGAACAACCGGCCTTTTAGAAAGCCCTGCATTTCACCACCAATCCCCTCGGGCATGTACAAGGCCTGTCCATCATAGGACCGGGTAAATGGGGATGTAATCCAATGTGGGCAGCCAACAGATCAGTGAGGGTTTGATCTCAGCACCCATGCCATCAACGCTATGTTGGTTATAAATAGCATACTGTTTCTCGCAATGTAAGTACCTGACACCTTAAATTCGTGCCAATCTACTGTCCTTCAGGACACTGAATACACTAAGCTGAGCACTTACTTTCTCTCATTATGGGCCATCCCAAAGACTTAAACTATTAACAATTTCAATTTCTTTCTTTGCCAGAATTGTACAAACAAAAGATAGAATAAATGAGAATGTAGGTGTTTTCCCCCTTCTAAATCTGTTACTTGTCGCTTTCAGAGACATTACAAGTATTATTTACCAAGACAAACATATATACTCTGTAACCATTACATTATAAAAATTGATGGCGATCACCAGATTACATATGCACTAGGTGATCATTAATGTGGACGAAGCAAGAAAATTAAGATGTGTGAAGTCTTGCTGTCGCCACATAATCAAAATAGAAGTAGCACTAAATTATGCAGGAATAGCGTGAACAAACTGCCAAAGTGAAACCGCGTACTTGTCCTGGGTCGAACCGATAAATCGTCATCTACAAAGCTTAAGGTTGTTGGTAAGTAGACAAAAGAAAGCTTTGTCATATGAATCAAACTTCCAAGAAGGTTGAAATTAAGCTCTAAAAAAATTAGCCACCCACCTTGTCACGGCCTGTATTTTTAAAGCCATTTTTAAATCAGAGATAACGGAAAATCAGAGGATTATTCCTCTATGCAGTAAATCATTAGTGGAAATTTGTCTACTAAGCATCTAGGCCGTGGTAACTGGGGTTCACAATTATGGATACAAAATTATACATACATATAATATTATAAAATACAAAGTCAATTAAACCAACGCAAGTCCTTCGTGTGCAAGTATGTAATCCAACTCAAAATACACTAGAAAGTAGTTGGTGCTCACGCCTTATTACAAGGTTTTGAACAAACCACAAAATGAAAATATACTATGAAGTTTTCTCAATGTCCTCACTTCTAAACCGCCAAATCCCCAAGTGTCACATAAAGTCGGTCTTCCACAAAAGCACCTACATCACAAAAGGATGTTGAGTATAAAAATAATCAGTGTGATACCGTAACACTATCATCAACAAAACAAAATTTGCATTAACATTTTATGCAACCTATTACAGAATTTCACTTGATTTTTTTGTTAATCTTTCAACCAAAGTCTTTTATTGTTTCCCATGTTCATGTTTAATAATTAAACCTTTGTCCCATAAAGATAGACTCACTGAATGTCATTCTTACATGACAAATAGTACAAAACACCGTGACTATTACTTTGGTTATTACAGGTAATCATGGCACGCCCTAAATCCCTCAAGGGTGGTTGCCTTGCTCATTCCTTACCTCAGAAAGTATAACCGTCGGAAGGGTCTGTCCCCATATCAGCTCCTGGACTTGATGTGGGTCGGAAGAACGCAGTCTTCCAGGATGCTAATACCTCCAATGTCCACAGTAAAACCACCTAGCATCAATAGCTCTGGGGTGGGGGCGGGTGAAGAGCTTCCACCAAAGGGAAGATATAAATACTCTCTCTAGGATCCATAGAGAAGAAGCAAACAGCATAAGCCTGACTAATAGAAGGTGGTCCTCATCAAGTACCACTAACACAAAGCTTCTACCATAGGGAAGATGTAGAATAGAAATGCAGAGCTTCCACCAAAGGGAAAATGCAACACAGCTAAAGCCCAATTAATATCGCGTGATCCTTAACAGGTATCACTGTATTACTACTATAAACTCCTCTTAGAGTTATGGCATAAAATTCAAGACTTTTAGCTCAATAGCCAAACAGATAGTCTGACCTTTGATTTAACAGTCAGTCGATCGCTTGATCAGAAGTCACTCACGCTCCTGAACTGACTCCTAATCCTACGGCCAATTTAGTCTTTATCTTGATTGAGTTCTTTCCAACCCTCAAGCTCAGCCTTCATATCATCATTTTATTCTCTTTCATAAAATGATGAAGTCTCTAAGCTATCTAGGTTTATTAGTCATGTTTTCTTTATTATCAAAGTCCTCAACTATTAGTCAACATAAAATTAGAGGCAAATGCCTATAAATGCAGTAATATAAAGCTTATGCAGTCACTACAACAATTTGAGTTTAAAATAATTTATCAAAAAGTTCAAAATGATAAAATTAAGCTTATGTACCGTGTTGGCTCTGCATATACCCAGTTGCTCCACATTACACAGACGGCCGATTCATGTTCAGAATATTAATGTTCACCATTGGTTGTTCATTCATTATTCACTGACACAATTCATGTCCATCCCTATTCATGAACATGTTGGGTCACTGTTTATGAACAGTGTTTTTTTAAAGATGGTTCAGCTAGAACCGGTTCAGTCTGGGTGTGATTCAGGTCTGTCTGGTCTGAACCTGGACCGAACCGGTCGTCTCCAACCAGTTCTGGTCGCTCTCTGCTCGCGCCGTGGGTGGACAGCAGCCACGAAGTCATGGCGCTATTGCCCGGCCGTCACACCCCTCTTCCCCTTTCCCTTTCTCATTTTCCCTCTCCTTCTCAACCTTCATGACCCAGGCGGCAGCAAAGCACCTTTTAGTTGCCGCCTTTGCTATCTCGGTCGTCCACTGGTGGTAAGGTTCTGTCAGATATCCCTCCGCATCCTGGCAGCCCATGGGCCTTTGGCCTCTGTTGGACTGGTGACGCGCGGTCAGCATGCGTCATTACCGTCTTCACCAGCGCCGCCAACTCTCCTTTCAAATTCCGCCATTAATGTCAGTTCTGAGCTTTACAAACATGGTATAAAACAAACACATTGATAATCTAGTACGAAATCTTATCTCGTGCGCACGTTGGTGATGATCCACTATTCGCTGGAGGTCGTTGGATGGTCGCCGGAAAGCTTTGTCTCTGTTGGTTTGGTTAGGAACGAAAAATGAATGAACAACGGTGGAGGGGCAAAGATGGAGGGAAAAGGAAAATGTTTTGCTGACCAAATTTGGGGACCAGATTGCAGGACCCCAGGCCACATAGGCCTGGGGATCTGCAATTGTGCATCCCCATGTAAAGTTTACATGGGGATGCACAATTGCAGATCCCCAGGCCTATGTGGCCTGGGGTCCTGCAATCTGGTCCCCAAATTCGGTCATGCTAGACGCTCTCAAGATGGAGAGGGTGAACTGGATGAATTCAACCTAGCCTGAAGCAAAGCGACACCTGTCTCAATTCGAGTCCCACTTGGCTAATATGAGTCACCTCTTAAACTGTAACATGTGTAGTTGTACTTCTTCTAAGCAACACTACTCGACACTTGCTGTTGTGAGGCTCAAATTCCATGCCATTGATCTAGAGCTTGTTCTACGTTTTTCTTTTCCTATACTATGTCTTTTAGTTTTCATGGGAGCACAATGCTCCAATCTCCACTTCAGCTATTACCCCAGCATTACTAAAGAATGTGAGGCACATTTCCTATACTCTCAAGATTCAAGTCTTGCCGTTGGAGCTCTACAAGTGACCACGGACTCGAGGAATTCTCTTCTAATGAATCAAGCTGGGAGAGTTGTCCATAGAGAGAAACTCATTCTGTGGAGGGACAAGAAGACTGAAGTCGCCTCCTTCAACAACACCTTTGTGTTGAACATCCTTCCTCAGACGAACCTCGGAAGCGAAGGTTTGGCTTTCATTCTAACGCCTAATAGATCTGTCCCGAGCAACAGCTATGGCCGTTGGCTTGGTATAGCGAACAATGAAATCAATGGGTCCGGGAATCGAATTTGATACTCAAAAAAGCCATTCGGGGGACACCGATTTCAATCATGTCGGAGTATATGTAAATTCCATAAACTCAATTTTCCAATTTCTGTTAGACAGATCAATAGTTAATCTTTCAAGTGGAATGGATGTATTGCTAAAGATTAGCTATGATGGCAAGTTGGGTATGATGACTAGACTTGTCCATGGGCAATGAAACAGTATCAGGTCAGCCTAGCTTATCATTTCTAATTCTCTTGAATCTGACTGACTATCTTCACAAGATACCCATGTTGGATTTTCAGCTTCAACTAGCAACTTCACCCAGCTAAACTGTGTCAGGTCATGGTATTTTACCAGCACTAGCATAGGTAAGGGAAGATGGTGGTCACTGAAATGGGTCTTACCTGTGAGCATAGGAGGTGGAACCCTCCTTGTTGCAGGATTCATTGTTCTTGTATGTTATGCCTGTAAGCAGACTAGGAGAAAGACACATTGATAGAAATGGTTCAGCTATTTATTTATCTAGTATTGAAGGATCAAAGCAATTTAGTTATAGAGAGATAAGAAATGCAACTTCCAATTTTGATGACTCCCGCATACTCGGGCTAGGCGGGTATGGTATAGTGTACAGAGGGGTCTTGAAAGGGATTGAGGTTGCAGTTAAGAGATTTTTAATGAATTTATGTCCAAGGGAGGAGTTTTTCTCAGAGGTGGCCACGATTGGCCGCCTCAATCACCCTAATCTTGTAAAATTGATAGGTTGGTACAGAGAGAGGGGAACTACTACTAGTATACAAATATATGCCCAATGGAAGCTTAAGCACTTATTTTGCAATGGAAGCTGCTGAAGATACTTAAGGATGTTGCTTCTGCTCTTACTCATCTCCATCATGAAACACAACATAATTTGTTCTACAAAAATGTGAAGTCAAGCAATGTAATGCTTGATTCAGAATTGAATGCCTTCTTGGGGGAATTTGGACTTGCAAGAACAGTTCAGGAGGGGAACTCTCATCATACAATGAAGGAAATTGCTGGCACAACTTGTTATGTTGCACCTGAGTGCTGTGAGACCGGCCAGGCTAGCATTCAGACAGATGTCTATGCATTTGGAGCTCTAGCTGTAGAAGTTTTCTGTGGCGAAAAGCCAACTGGAAATTGCACCATCCCTTGGGACAACAGTGTGATCAACCGGGTCATGGAATCGTATAAAGAGGACAAGATATTGGAAGCGGCTGATCATCGTCTAGGCAGAGATTTTGATCGGCAACAAATGGAGATTGTGCTCAAATTGGCTCTCTTATGTTGCCAACTTAAAGAAACTCACAGGCCACTTCATCTTTGGTTTTAAAAATTCTTATGGGAGAGGAAAATCTGCCTGAGGAGTCTTGCCCATCTGCGGTGGCGGATGCCACATCGGTGTCGACAGCAGCTTCTTCGAGGAATTCGAAGATCTTGCAAGATTTTTTGGATGAAGAAAACAGTATTAGCTTTGCAAGCAGGGAGCTTACATGAAGATGATACTCAGCACATTTTTAGTGGGAAAATATGGTATTTTTATAGGTCTAATGTAATGTACATACTTATATGCTTCTCTTTTTTTTCTACAGCATAGTTGTAAGCTTAGTCATGTGGAAGGTGAAGAACTTTGAATATGTAGAACAATAGGCAATGAAATGAATATTTTGGACTCTAATTTAGCTGGCTTGTTGTTTTGGCGGGTTCTTGTTCTTAAAGAAAGCTTATGGGTACAATGGGTTCATGGCGTCTACTTGCATAACTCTTCAATTTTGACAGCTTATACACCTCATGCTTCTCATGCCTGGAACTCCATTTTGTCTCTCTAACAGCGTATGATGCAAGGTTGTCAGTACAAAATTGCTTATGGAAAATCTTTTCCCATGTGGACAGACCCTTGGGCTGATCATCGTCCCCTGTGATACAGATTTGGTCATAGAGATATGCACATTGCTGGAGGTAATACTACTCACACTATTGCTGATTCTATTCTTAATGACTGGAATCTAAAAGTTGTTACTTCTCGCACAATTGAGGTTATGGAGATTACCTTATCAAGCACCTTCCACTTCTTACCAATGATGACTACTCGATTGCTTGGATTTCTTAATGTGGTAAATTTTCATACAAGGCCTCTTGGAATTTTTCCGGCAGCAAGCTCCTCGTATGGAATGGTGGTCTTTAGTTTGGCATAAAAAGGGAGTTTACCGGCAAGCATTTATTTCTTGGCTAGCTCTTTCTAATGGTCCGATGACTTTGGACAACTTGCAAAAGAAAGGGATTTTATTGGCTAATCGTTGCTCTTTATGTTACAAGGATTTCGAAACTAGAGATCATATCCTCTTTGAATGCTCTTTCAGTAAGGCTATTGGGAGAAACCTTTTATTCAAATGCCACATCTCACTTTTGTTAGAAGTTTTGAGAAGGAACTAGCTTGGATTTTATCTTTTTGTAGTTCTAACAAGTACTCTGGTTTGCTCATTAAACATCTCTTCAATGCTTTCATCTCCGATATTTGGCATGAAAGAAACAAGAGGATTTTTGAAGAATCTGCTTGTGCTTCAGATTCAGTCTCTTGTGGCATCATCCGTCAAGTCATTATCTCCTCAGATGCTTTCGGTTTCAGAAACACTATTTTAAGTCTATGTGACTATTTAGCAGATTTCTTTGATTAGTTTTAGAGCTTTTACTTCTCATAGTTGTCTTCTAGCCTTCCATGTTTTGCTGTGGTGTTTTTCACCCGTCTTTGTAAGTTCTGCCCCTTCAGGGCCTGTAGTAATGGAATTTAATTTATCCAAAAAAATAAATATACAGGTACCAGCAACAATTTAATTGAAAGATCTTAGAAGTGGAACTGTTCTACTTGCTAATTACAAAAATCAGTATGGACTCTAACTGCCTAAGAGATAAACAGAAGAACCTGAAACTGTCATTGAGTACAAGAGATACAATTTGGCAGCAAGATACTTCACTCATCGAGGTCGATAGTGACTAACTCCTCAAGGGAGATGTTGACCACGGGCCACATGAAAGCTGGCTTTTCCATTGGCAGCTCAGGAGGGACAGCTTCCCCCTTGAGAACTTGAATAGCCAATCTCATGGAAGGCCTCTCATTAGGGTTTGGATGGCAACAAGCCAATCCTAACCTAAGCACAGTCTCCATTTGTTGCTTATCAAAGATGCCATCCAATTTAGGATCAGCTGCAGCCAAGATCTTCCCTCTTCCATACAAATCCCAAAGCCATTTGACATTTTCACTGTTAATGCCATTGCCATTATTCTCAGTGCTGTTGTAAGGCCTCTTTCCACATGCAACCTCCATGATGAACACTCCAAACCCGTAGACATCCGTCTCCCCGTTAGCCCTTCCGGTGAGGAAATACTCGGGCGCAACATAACCCGGAGTGCCTGCGATGATGCCAGTAGTGTGGTGCGTCTTCCCGTCATGTTGAACGGATCGAGCCAGCCCGAAATCACCCAATCGCGCATTGTAACTGGAATCCAGCATCACGTTGCTTGATTTCACATCTCTATGAAAGACTCTGTTTTGACAACCATTATGAAGGTAGCACAAGGCATGGGCCACTCCACTGATAATGTTATGCCTTCTATCCCAGCTCAAATCACATTCGTCACTGGAGGAACAGCTCTCATTGGAAAATAAGAGATTGTCTAAGCTTCCATTAGGCATGAACTCATACACTAGAAGAAAATCATCCTTTGATTGGTAACACCAGCCAATCAATTTCACAAGGTTCTTGTGGCTGAGCCTTCCAATCGTTGTAACCTCGCTTATGAATTCTTGCTCACCTTGTTTAGAATCCTTTGAGACTCTTTTGACAGCAACTGGCTCTTTGGTGTCCTTCAAAACTCCCTTGTAGACTGTCCCAAAACCTCCTTCCCCGAGCTTGTTATTTGGATGGAAGTTCGCAGTTGCAGACTTGAGCTCTTTCAGTTCGAACTTCCGTGGCGCGCCTTCGAGCATAGAGTCTACGATCTTCTTCTGTCTCAACTTTATTCGATCATTTCTTTTCTTTCTCCAGCATATAAGTAGTATTAAGACACAAATGAGGACTGAGGAAAGAACTCCAATTAAGATCCATAGAGTCGACGTTTGCTTCTTTGTACCTTTTTCTTCGCCGGAGAAACTCCACGCCCTGATGCAGTTGAGCTGGGTCTCGTTCCCAGTTGAACCTGAGAAGCCTATGTGAACATCTTCCATTAGATATTCAGACAGATCAATGGGCAGAGAAATGACTGGGTTGGATTGATCAATGCTTGATGTGGAATTGCCCATGGCAACAAAGATGGACATATTCTTTGATGTACCATTATATACAACTGAAGCAATAACATCAGATGCACTGGCGAGATTAACACCATAACTAGTTAGTGAAACTGCTCTTGTGGATTTAATCCCATTCACGTCAATGCCGACATGGTTCCCATCGATGTCGTCGGTGGAGCTCTTCCTCGTGTCGAATTCGACTGCCACGATGCCAAAATTTTCATTCTCTTCATTCACTATCCCAAGCCATCGGCCATGGCTGCCCGCTGGCAGTGTTTTATTGTTGGTAAGAATGAAGGCCAGCCCTTCGCCTGACCCGTCCATCGGAACAATTTGCAGGACAAAGGTTGTGTTGAATGATGCAAGAACTGGGTCGCCTTTCTTCCATAATCGGAACACGTCCTTGTAGAGAATCCTCCCTGACGAGTTCCACATTCCATCGTCTCGATTGCCTGTATCGCGCGTTATCTGAAGTGCTCCCCTATATATCCTTGATTGTTGATCATTAAACTCAAAATCTGCTTCATCACCATCGGTAAAGTTTTGATACTGAAACTGGAGAGAATTGGATTGGTGAAGGAAAATGGTGAAAAATAGTAGTGGAAGCAGATTAGCTGTAAGAGAGGAAGGTGGAAAGAGGCTGTAGATTGGCATGCCTCACTAGCGCAAACTTTTTGCGGTGAGGGAAAGGCTATGGCTTGTAGAGAGGAAGGAGGAAAGGCCAATGTTTAAATGTATAATCCAGATATGACAAGCTTCTTGGTAACTTTCCTGCCTCTTGGAATTTCTTGATGAAAGTAGTCTACTTATCAAGGCAACTTTGATCACACGCTTCGTGTCAATCACCAATTGATGATAAGCATGAAATTCAGGTCTCCTTTAGCCCAAAGCATACTCAGGGCCATTTGGGGCGTGTTTAAAAGCAAAGCATCAGGGAAGGCTTTTTCCTTCCTTAGCTCAAAGCAGACTCAGTCAAATGATTGAATTTTGAACTCTGGTTGGTACAAAACACGACTAAGCGGCCGTTTGGGGCGTGATTAAAAGCATCCAGATGGGATGCTTTGCTACACTGTAGCATCTGGATATTTTATATATCCAGCTGAAACACCTCAGGATGTGTTTCAGCTGGATGTAAAAATCAACATGGATATTACAGTAAAAATTCAAAATCCAGTCTGGATATTTTTGCAATAATCACGCCCCAAACGGCCCCTAAGACGCATGGGCTGGAAGTCTAGATATACTTTGATTGAGTTCAGCAAGTCCATGAATATGGCTCGACTGTGAATGTATTGTGTACAGAAGTATCAACAGAAGAAAGTGCACGGAGATTGCGTCTCTTGTGATTATGAGAATCTAGCCAGCTCTTTTGAGCTTATGAAATGGCCTCTATGGAAATTAATGAGTTATTTTTTTATATAGGAAATTAATGAGTTAATAGCATTACATTGGACTTTTCCTTTCGATACTTTTTATGACGTCAACCATCCTTACTCTGGGCCGTATGGTTAAAAGAGATTGTGAAAACCAGTTTAGAATAAAATTTTGCAAGATGGCTTTTGCTAGCGATTTCTGTTTTTTTTGTTTTCTAAACCATCTTAGTTGAGAAATTTTATTCTAAACCGGTTTTAAAAAAAATTTGTAGCCAAGTATTAGTAATTGCCACTTGTTTCACTTTAGCAATCCCTATTTGCCCTATAAACGTATAACGAACAGAACGCATGTCTGCTGTCACTATAAGTAGGGCTAATTTGCCTTTGCCTAAAAAAAGTAGGGCTAGTTCCATCAAGGAGATAAACACCTTTTAAAAATAGAAACAATGACATAAGCAAATTGATAGCTAAAAACATCTCCAAAGCTAGCGTCAATCGTTTAAACAGACTACTTGATCTTACAAATTAAATAGATACTGAAAGAGAATAGTTTAGGAAGACATATGTTGGTCTATATGAAACGAAGGCAAGTTGACAATAGCACCAACTCCAATTCTTATTGTATTATTTATTTGGGAAAATTTAAAATTAGATTGTTCTAGTATAACTTGCATGAGTCTGAGTAATCTTAAACCGCCAAATCAATATCTTACGGCGATGATGATTCACACTTACCTATTAATGATTTGACACTTAACGTCAAATCTTGATATGATGGATGGAGATGGATTAGCTCATACAAGCTACGTGAGAACAATCTCATCTACTTATTTATAGATTATTGTAATTTTGAAGACCTTCACATCATGCAAAGAGATAAGCAGAAAACTTTGTTTTTGTTAAAAGCCAGACTTGATTTATTCTGTCGTGAACAAATAAATGTCGCTGAAAAAATATATATGCTAAAAAACAACAGCTCGGGGCTGCTTGATTTTATAGGATTAATTTAGGTTGATACTCAGGTCCGAAGACCTAATGCCCTAAGCCAATTGGTTGGGAGTCATTAGCCTGAGTTATTATTAAACCTAAGTATCTTGAAGTTAGACATTGCACAGTCTCGTAAAAAAAAGTGTATGGTATATTATTCTCTCGAATCTAGAATGTTGGACCCGAAGGATGTGCATAAGCATTTGTTCTATCATGAACCTAGACAATGTTCTACACTTGTAATACCCAAAAAAAAATTGAATTGTTAAGCGGGTGTTTGGATCAGTGAGATGGTGGGAACTATTGTTATAATGCTCAAGGTAAGCTTTACATTGCCATAGATTTTATGCAACTGGATTTTGAAAAAAAAAATTAATTGTAGAAAATTTTTGGATGCAATCGATCGCCAAAGAGACGCGATCGATCGGGTCATTTTTTGTAGCCGAGCGAAAGCCTGGTGCCATCGATCACTGGCGTGACAATTGATTATATCTACTGTGATTTTTGGATTTTGCTCTCGCGATCGATTGCCTTGCAAAATGATCGATTTAACTATTGTGTTGCGATTTCGGTGTGAGCCGATCGATAGCCAAGGCTTGCAATCGATCCTCTTAGGGCAGTTTCCGATTTTGGTGTTTTTGAGATCTTTTGAGTTGGGAATCCTACCAAACTAAGGAAGACCATTAAAAGAGCACCCTAGATGGATTGAACGTAGTTTTGAACCATAGTAAGTATGAGAATCTATTTTTGGCAAGTGTTGCACATCGGGTATGCAGAACATCAGAGCCGTTCATCTGAGAGCCATGTACCTGACGTAGGAGTGCCTGAGAGCCAAAGCCACGTGAACACAGTGCCTAAGGCATTATGCACATGGGTGACATGTCTTGCTTGGTTGGTTATAGATGTGAGAGCAACTCATGGGAGAAGATTGGATTTTATTCTTATTTGAAAACCGATGGAGATTGTATTAAAAAAAGGAATTACCTAAGATAGTTATGGTAAATTTAAGAGGAATCAATTATAATTTAATGAGAGGAATACCATGACTTTTCTTTAGCCAATCAGAGAGGAGGCCTTTTGAATTGGGAGTCCTTTTGGATGGAGTGGAATTAGAAACTGCCATAGTGGTTATGGTAATCGAAATTAGGAGATTTAAACCCTTAATTAATGTGAAAATCCTAACTGAATTGGGAGAGATTGGTGGAGCACATTTTGGGGCAATTGAAGGGTCTGGTTTGAATTGGATGGTTGTGACGTAGAGTGGGGAAAAGATCAAGGGTGGAGATAAGGCTCACTAGAATTGGAAACACCCTATATTAGCTTTGCAATTTTGGGAGACGGCCACTCTTTTGCACGACTGGTGTTCTCTTCATATTCACTTCTCCATTCTCCTAAACCAGCAAGTTATTTCTCCTCATCCTTGCCCTAAGTTGCATTGAATCAAAGAGGCGAAGAAAGTGTTGAGTAGAGGAGTTCGAGGTGCATACGTGGAGCCAATTCAACCGATTGGTTACTTTTAAGGTAGGATGATATTTTTTCCCTACAATCCTTGCTATTGAATTTTAACTTACCTATGATCAGTTTAACATATGAGTTATGATGGATATTGCTTTGTAGTATTGCTAATCATATTGATATTTGTGTTGTCCATTGGACGAAGTACCGATTGGCATGTCATGTGAGTAGATAATTGCTTCCATATGATCATCGTACCTTAATCTTTCACGTGCTAGACCATAGGAGACATCTCCATCATCATTGATCCTTGAATGGATATCATTTCATGCTGTTGTATCTCATTCTATGTTCTGTCCACAAAAAGTTGGTACCTTTCTTATTCAATTTAACTTGAATCTATGTTGATTATGTTCTATTTCAAATAAGTGCTCTTAATATCAAGTCATACTTGAAGTATTGCTTTTGGATTATGGAATTTCATGAGTCATAACCTGCTGGGGTTTGAAGGAGTTACTTTTTAATCATGTAAGTTCGTGGCTAATTGGTATCAGTGTATGCAGATAGTTGTCTATTTTGGTTAATGTGGTATTAAGGAGATAACATATGTGTAGACTGATTGAACGGAAGTGTACATGAAGTAAATTACCTAATTACATATGCAATTGGATTCGGTAAAACTCTTAAAAAGGTGAGTTATAATGTCAGGAAGGTAGTATTAAGCATTAAAGTAAGTGATTATCAGTTGTTAATCAAATCAGATTAGGTTTATTGCTCTCGGCCAGAACTGGTTTTGCACTGACGAGCTGTAATAGAAAATTAATAACTAATTGTAAAAAATTCATAAAAATATTCCGTAAAAGAGTTATCTACTGTAAAAATTTCAAAACATGATAAGCACGGTACAGATCATAGTAATCATAGGAAGTGGGTTGTTGTGCATACAACAGTACACTGTGTTGAAGGTTTATTGCACTAATATCTATTAAGACTATAAGATTTGGTTAAGTATGATAATTATCAACCTTATAATGTACTATAAGATTGGGTTGGCAATAACTACAATAACTCTAATACAAGAAAAAGGTTTACCAAGATTCAAGTTCTTCCTTGGTGGTATGGTGCACTACATGTCTTGAGTCTCGTAAAACAACTTTGAGTCTACGAAGTTCTCGGATAGGATTTAACTTCTTGAACCCTACCATCTTGATGTTTTGTGACATTTTAATTAGTGTCGCTTGATTCTGGGATGGTCTTAACTAGGGCTATGCACGGTGAAGGTATTCAGAGTATCAACTATCTTATGAGTTCTCGGTTATGAGTTATCCGATGATTGAAACAGTAAATTTCCTTGACTACTCCTATGTGAGTCTATATAAATCGATATATTGAAATCTCCTTTGTACTACTTTGTGAGTCAGATATTGAAAGATGTTTGAGTGAGTCTTTAGACGATAAACCTCTGCTGTTGACAACTTATTTCAGTTCCATGTAAATTGCTTCTCCACTAAGATTTCTTATTAAGATCACTCCGAGGTGGAATCATAGTATCCTCACGAGCCATTGCTAGATCTATAGTGATCTCTGATTATTTTTGAAACTCTGTAGTTCAGCTGATGAAGGCACACATATGTTTTTAGACTGTATGATATTACGGAAGGTCTGTAGATTCCGCCCATTGTGCATGTAAGCACTGATTGGGCCAGCATCCCTAGACACATGATCGGGTTCCTCTGAAGAACCTCTAGGATGTTCTGGTATAGAAGTCCATAGGGGAAGTGGAGTGATCTGAGAGCATAAATTGATGTCTCCTTACACTATGGATGTCTGGACTCTGAACTTATTGTTATTTTTCTCCTTACAAGATGAACGTTCAGAGTCTTGAATGATTATCCTATCCATACCATGAAATTGCTATTGTCTTTGAGTATGGTCGATATTCAGGTAAGGTAAACACTATATTTTTAATTCCTGATTCTATTGAACTTTGAAATTCTTCACTAAAATATGATGTCTGTATATTTTCTACTCCTTTTATTTGTGGGGTTTTTCTTTGGCATTCTATTGGGTATTTCCTCTGGAATACTCACGCATCCTATTATGCAGGAATAAATGAGTGAAACTGAGCAGGTATAAATTGCTGGAGTAGCTATGGATTGTTGAAGCTTGGAATAGAAAAAATTCTTTTTAGTTTTATTTATGCTTGTTGTTATTTGACTGGTTGGCTGGTGTGCCAGGACTTGATATTTGGATGATTGAGTTTTTTTAACTGCTGTAATAGACTAAGTAGTGGTTTTTTAATGTTATGTTAAGATTGAATACTTGGATATTGTTCTGTCATATTAGCCCTTACATTCCAATTCTAATAATTGGATTGAGATCGATCGAGTATTCGGTCACTCCCCAAGTTTTGACCTCCTGACTGTCTGTGATTGGTTATTTCCACGCTCTAATTGAGGTCTGGAATTTTGGGGCATGACAACACTTTACTATTTAAATTATCATGCTATATCATATTGAGCAGAAATTTTCAAGATAAAGGTATAGAATTAAACCACTTGCTTGAGGGCTTCTATATTCCAGTTGATTATAAATGCAAGTACATGTGGTTAATTTTTTTAAGTATTATGGTTTGTATTTGAAGGGATAATAGGATTGTGTATTTTAAAGTGTTTATTTTTTATTTCTTTTGCGCTTAGTTGAATTAGGTTAATTTCATAAATACATATTTGTGGGTACCATTGCTGCAAACCATCACGAAATACAACTCATCCTACTAGGGACACCTAGGGGTTCAAAGGCTTGTTGCATACGCTAAATGCAATCGTGTTCCCTACGAAAGTGACATTAATTTTTTATTTTTATTAGTTAAATTTATTTGTGTGTTTTGTTTGTTTTGCTCGATGACTAGCAAAATGTAGGTTTTGGGGTATTTGATATCTACAAAATATACACATTTTTATATACCTTTCTATTTATATGTTAGTCGTAATTTTAATTGAAATAAAGATAATTAATGTTTATCAGTGTTAAGTGAGTAATTATGAGTTTAATAAATAAATGCGCTTAATTGAGTTATTTAGATGCAGTAATTGGATTTCATAGACTTACATTTTATGATGCGTCTAATTTAAATTTGATTTATTTATGTAGGATTTAAGAGTTCTAGATTCACATCGCCAAAAGTGAACGCATGTCAAATGACTTATGTGAAAAAATGAGATTCAATGGATAAGGTTGTTACAACGGGTTTAGCCCAATGAAAATAAAAAAATGAACAAGACTGGACAGACCAGTTCAATGGCCCAGTTTGGTCAGGAGAAGAAAAAAAATTGAAAATGACCCAAGCCGAAGCTCGGGTGGTCAGCCAGAACATAGCACTCGAGCAGCGCTGGGGGAGAACAGAGGTTGCGCGAGCGCCTGCGAACGATGGCGGCGATGAGTCTCGGCAGGCAGTTTTGTTCTTGCTTGGAAAGTAAGAGAGGAAGGTGGAAAGAGGCTATAGATTGGCATGCCTACTAGAGCAAACTTTTTGTGGTGAGGGAAAGACTATGGCTTGTAGAGAGGAAGGTGGAAAGGGCAATGTAAAGGAGTCAGTATAATCCAGAGATGAGAAGCTTCTTGGCAAGTTTCCTGCCTTTTGGAACCAATTGGTGATGAGCATGAAGTCCAGGTCTCCTTTAGCCCAAAGCATACTAGTCAAATGATTGAATTTTGAACAATTGGATAATTAGTCAGGGGAAGGCTTTTTCCTTCCTTAGCCCAAAGCAGACTCAGTCAAATGATTGACTTTTGAACTCTGGTTGGTCCAAAAGAGGACTAACACACATGGACTGGAAGTCTAGATATACTTTGATTTGATTGAGTTCAGCAAGTTCATGAATATAGCTTGACTGTGAATGTATTGTGTACAGAAGTATCAACAGAAGAAAGTGCACGGAGATTGTGTTTCTCTTGTGATTATGAGAATCTAGCCAGCTCTTTTGAGTTTATGAAATGGCCTCTATAGAAATTAATGAGTTATTTTTTTTATATAGGAAATTAATGAGTTAATAGCATTACATTGGACTTTTCCTTTTGAAATTTTTTATGAAGTCGGCCGTCCGTACGCTGGACCATGTGGTTAAAAGAGATTTAGTGAAAAGCGGTTAGTGAAAACCGGTTTAGAATAAAATTTTGCAAGATGGCTTTTGCTAGCGATTTCTGTTTTTTTGTTTTCTCAACCATCTTAGTTGAGAAATTTTATTCTAAACCGGTTTTAAAAAAAAATTGTAGGCAAGTATTAGTAATTGTCACTTGTTTCACTTAAAGCAATCCCTATTTGCCCTATATACTTATAACGAACAGTTTAGTATATGAACTGGCTAGAAAACGCATGTCTGCTGTTACTATAAGTAGGGCTAATTTGCCTTTGCCTAAAAAAAAGGAGGGCTAGTTCCATCTAGGAGATAAAGACCTTTTAAAAATAGAAACAATTACATAAGCAAATTGGTAGCTAAAAAGATTTCCAAAGCTAACGTCAATCGTTTAAACAGACTACTTGATCTTACAAATTAAATAGATACTGAAAGAGAATAGTTTAGGAAGGCATATGTTATGTTTATATGAAACGAAGGCAAGTTGACAAGAACACCAACTCCAATTCTTATTGTATTACTTATTTGGTAAAAGTTTAAACGCATGAGTCTGAATAATCTTAAACCATTATATCAAGATCCTACGGTGATGATAATTCACACTTTCTTACTAGTTATTTGACATTTAACATTTAACATTAAATCTTAATTTGATGGATGGATGGATTGGCTCATGTACGCAAGAGAACGATCTCATCTACTTATTTACTTAGTTATAGATGATTGTAATTTTGAAGGCCTTCACATCACGCAAAGATGCTTGATGAGCTAACATAAAGATAGATTAAGATAATGGAGCATAGATAAGCAGAAAACTTTGTTTTTGTTCAAATTCAGACTTGATTTATTACGCCGCGGAAAACTGGTTGATTGGCCAGACTTGACCCGTTCATTCAATCAACATGGTCAACTTCCAATTAATGGATGTAGAAATTTATTTGGACCAAGACTGATAAGTTTGCTTCTCCAATTAAACCGTGTTCAATCTCGCATTATATTTAGACTAAGGGGCAGTTTGGGGCGTGATTATAAGCAAAATATCTACAGTGGATTTTCGATAAAATCCTTTTCCCCATCCAGCTAAAACACTCAACTGGATAGGAAAAAATATGGATGCTACAGTGTAGCAAAATATCCATTATGGATGTTTTGCTTTTATTCACGCCCCAAACGGCCCCTAAAGTTCACTTCCTACCATGCATTAAGAGAGAGAAATTTGCTTAATACCATGACCACTCTTGATATAGATTAGTATGAAGAGAATATTTCTTCTTGACAGTACAATATACTCTCTCCGTGCCAATGTAGTAAATATTTATATTTTGCTAAATTACATGACTTCTTCTTTCCAAAATCGGAGGAGATTTGGAAAGATTAACTTGAAATTAGTTCGTGAAGGAGCATACGAGTTAGACGAGATATTAGGGGGAGAAGAAATCATGAAACTTCCTTGTGGGCTTTATTGTCCAATAAAAATAAAAATTCTCTCAAATGTACATAGTATCTTGGAACGGAGGGAGTATATAGTTCTTCGAAAGTAGTGTGTCGTACAAAAGTCTGCAATAAGTTTCTTCTGGACTGGTATATTAGAATCTCCTGAATTCCCCTGCGCACAGCCACCAATGTGAACTGAGCATCCTGGGGCTTGCAGATTTTTTACCACATAAGCCCCAGGATATAGGGCCGGTTTTTTATAGTCCCTTCCAATGAAACTAAATAAAATAAAATATTTGTACCCGCATGTGCATGCATATAGTACACTCTATGTATGAACTTTGTCTCAATCAATCTGAAGCTTTATTATATTTTTTGTTATTTTTTATTTATTTATATACAAATACATCAGTCTTTGTATTTGAAAGAGTTAGGTAATGTCTCGTGAGAACTAACACCATTTTTTAACATCTATGGATTCAAATTAACTAGTTGAAACACATATGTAATAGTCTCTCTTAGCAATATTCAGAGTCCATAAGTTAACATAAAAACAAAAACAACTAAATCAAGCTGGCTCGCAAGCTAAAGTGACTCCACTCGATTTCGCTGAAACTCGGCTAAAACAATTTAAAGCTCAAGCAGAAACAACTTAAAAAACAATTTCAACTCAGCTGGTTAACACCCCTAATTACAAGCATGTGAGATGAAAAGTTGGAACCTATATAACGATCAGCAAAATAAGGTCGGCTTATGACCGAAAGTATTTTCTATTTGCCTCCGTGACATCCACCAGGTTATCCTCATCAATATGAGCAGTCAATCAATAGTTTTGATCGATAACGCACATGGATGTACTTTCCACTCCCGCAAAAAGCTGCCTTTTGCTAGACAGCACCGTACATCCGTATGAGTCATTGATTTTGATGATCAATGGCTCCCATTTGAAGGCAATAATCCATGCTGCTTGCTTTAAAAAAATACGCCCTCCATCCAAAAAACTAGGCAGGATGGAAAATAATTTAAATTTATTTGCTTGTAGGGTCTATCGCATTTCAACCTCCTCCTCAGCCCTGCACAAGGTTCGTCAAATTTTTTAGGACAGAGGGTGCAATACAAACGGCGCCAAAGTGCTGATTGTGGTACGGGAGGGGGGGCGGATAGTCGTTTTTAAGCCATGGGCCCATGTCTTTTCTGCCCACTGATAGCTTTGGGCCCAAATCAGACTGTAACTTTTTCAGTGATACGTGGCAACTCGATAGCATATCTCTCTTAAGTACACGACCACACCCCGGCAGCTCTCGTCAGTCTCCATCTTAGGGTTTTCAAAAAAGGTCCTTACAATACAAATCACCTTTTTATTTCATTTTTTTAGAAGTTTTATTTTGGTTTAATTTTACTTAATTGGATTTTTCTGCCTCGATATTGTCAAATTAATGATGACTTAAGAAAGTTGTCCACTATTTGATTAACGTTTGATTTAAAAGTATGATTTTTATTTGGTATTAAAAATGGCATTTTTTTTCTTACTAGATGTTTTTAGGATGTCAGATTAAGATCGGATTAGTGACAAAAGATGCATGAATTTTGAAGTTTGGTTTTGAAACTAGTGTGTCATACAAAAGTATGCAATAAGTTTCTTATGGACTAGTACATTGCAATCTCCTGATTATTTTCTAAGAGGCACGCACAGCCACCTATGCGAACTTAGCACCCTTAGCTTGCAGATTTTTTACCCCACAACGCCCCATGATATAGGGTACAAGCAGGTTTTTTATAGTCCCTTCTAATGAAAATAAATAAAATAAAATATTTTTACCCAGTGCATGTATATAGTACACTCTATGTATAGATTTTGTCTCAATCAAGACTCAAGCTTTATTATATCTTCTGTCACTTTTTATTTTTCTATATACAAAGACATCAGTCTTTGTGTTTGAAAGAGTTAAGTTATGTCCCATGAAAACTAGTTGGAACGCAAATATAATAGTCTCTCCTCGCAATATTCAGAATTATTGAGAAGTGGACATAAAAACAAAATCAACTAAACTAAATTGGCTCACGAGCTAAAGTGACTCGATTCTGCTCGAGCTCAGCTCAAAACATTTCAAACACAAGCCAAAACATCATAAAAGCTCGGTTCGTAAATACCCCATGAGGTATGAAAGTTAAAATCTATTTAACGATGGGCAAAATAAGGTCGCCTTATGGCCAAAAATATTTTCTATCTGCCTCCATGACATCCACCAGATTATCCTCCATTAATATGAGCCTATCTACTCCTGCAAAAGACTGCCTTTTATAACTGGTAAGCTATTTGAAGCTCCCACTCATCCCCTGTACAAGGGTCGGCCAATAGGGCAGATCCAGTCATTTAATTCTGGGACCTATAATTTTTCAAATGAAGTTACAGAGGGAGCAATACCAGATTGTGGTATGGGGGCCGGATAGCCGTTTTAAAACCATGGGCCCATGTCTCTTCTGCCCACTGACAACTTTGGGCCCAAATCAGACTGTAACTTTTTCAGTGATACGTGGCAACTCGATAGCATATCTCTCTCTTAAGGACACGATCACACATTCACACCCCAGCAGCTCTCGTCAGTCTCCATCATAGGGTTTTCAAAAAAGGTCCGTACAATGCAATTCACCTTTTTATTTCATTTTTTTAGAAGTTTTATTTTGGTTTAATTTTAATTAATTGGATTTTTCTGCCTCGAGATTGTCAAATTAATGATGGACTTAAGAAAGTTGTCCACTATTTGATTAACGTTTGATTTAAAAGTATGATTTTTATTTGGTATTGAAAAATGGTATTTTTTCCTAATTAGATGTTTTTAGGATGTCAAGATTAAGATCGGATTAGTGACAAAAGTTGCATGAATTCTGAAGTTTGGTTTTGAAAATAAATTAGAACTAATATTTGGAGATGTTTTCTATGGCTTTCTTTTTTAAAAATCTGTCTTTTCTTGTTTATTTTATCGTTTTGTTGTTCCACATCATATTTTAGGGGAAATATTATTTTGAAGATGACTGTTTGGAAGAGTATTATGTGCTCTGCACTGTTCATTGATTTGCCCATGTCCACATAAAAGTGTGTGCTAATGCTGATTTTTCTGATCAAGTTGCACTTATCTTTTCTTGATGATCTATTATCTGTAGGCCTATTTAAATGAGTAGATTATGTCGAAATTAACTACTAATACTAGTCCCTCCGTCCAAAATTAATATTACCATCAAGCTTAAGAAACCTTATGGTAATAATAACTCTGGATGGAGGGAGTATATTCTAACATGGTGTGGACATTCGCAATATGGGATATTATTAGTTTCAAGCTTATCTCTTTCTTATGGGTTTCTTCTTGGGTTACATGCATGGAGGGAGCAACAACTTCATAACCCCTTTTTCTTATGTAAATTGTAATTAAGATGATATATAGAGCTTAAGAATTTAGATGAAATTTGTTTCAGCAGTTTTATTATGGAAAATGTTTTTTTTAAAAAATCACCTTGCTCATGGAAATATTGGTTTGTAAATAAAAAAGTTCCATATCATGTTTCTCACCTCACTTTTTAATGAATGAATATTTGTTGGAGATGCTTTTTGTTTTTTGTAATTTGCTTCTGCTCTAAAACTGATGTTTTGTGGCACTTGAAAGATGGCAGATACTGATGAAATCCAGCCTCTTGTTTGTGATAATGGGACTGGAATGGTCAAGGTATGAATGAAAGCATAATTTTTTTAACTTTGAGTCTCCTCTTTAAGTTTTTTTATTTTTTTATGCAAAAGTCATTTTTTATTTTTTATATAAGAGTAATTTGTTACTTATAAGCATAAACATCTACACTGGTTGCTACCTGCAGGCTGGTTTTGCAGGAGATGATGCTCCAAGGGCTGTGTTCCCAAGCATTGTGGGCCGGCCACGCTACACCACTGTCATGGTGGGGATGGGCCAGAAGGATGCATTCGTAGGAGATGAGGCCCAATCCAAGCGTGGCATGCTGGCTCTGAAATACCCAATTGAGCATGGCATTGTGACCAACTGGGATGACATGGAAAAGATTTGGCACCACACTTTCTTCAATGAGCTCAGGGTTGCACCAGAGGAACACCCTGTTCTTCTTACTGAGGCACCTCTCAACCCGAAGGCCAACCGTGAGAAGATGACCCAGATCATGTTTGAGACCTTTGATGTTCCTGCCATGTATGTTGCTATCCAGGCAGTTCTCTCCCTTTATGCCAGTGGCCGTACAACTGGTAAGCTATTTACCTTAATTTGATTTTGCATGTGTCTTCCTGTTAAGTACTATTACAATTTACAGGGTATATGATAATGTAGTAAACCTACGCATAGTTTTCCATTCTTCCAGTTGTTTGCTTAATAGTCTATCTATATTGTACAAGCAACAGTGTGACTGACCTGTCAACCCAAGTTAGAGATTTCTAAATTGAGCTAAGTTGAGCTGGCTTAATGTTCTACATCAATTATATTTAACCTTTTTATTTATATGACATCAATTATATTCTATTTGACAACATAATTATAAATTTGGAGATGATATGCATACAATTGTAGACATGCGACCAGCGCTTTTGGTCGCGTGATTTCAACTGTGTGGAGAAAATTGGAGGAAAGCGGGTTTGCCTGCCCCTGCATATGAGCTGATCCGATGATTTGAGAGGTGCAGGGCACATACCCAGCGAGTATTAACTATTCACAATTGATTTGTCTCTGTTAAGGCATCATTAGTGATAATGTATAGCATACAATATTGTAGAAGCAGAACTATATTTCATCAAATGTTTTTACTAGGTAGTAGAAAAACATGTTTCATAAATTTGCGTCTAGCTCAACTCAAGGAGCTGACAATCAAACTATGTTGTCGAGCTAAAAAGATGGATCAGCTGGTCATGACTCATGACTTCCGAGAAAGAAAGACTAGTCTAAGTCTTGCTTGTTGGTGATTTTACATGCAGGTATTGTGATGGACTCCGGTGATGGTGTGACCCACACAGTCCCCATCTATGAAGGCTATGCCCTTCCTCATGCCATTATGCGCCTCGACCTGGCCGGTCGCGACCTCACAGAAAATCTTGCCAAAATTCTGACTGAGCGTGGCTACTCCTTCAATACCGGTGCCGAGAAGGAAATTGTGAGGGACATGAAGGAGAAGCTGGCCTATGTCGCTCTAGACTATGAGCAGGAGCTTGAAAACTCCAAGGCCACTTCATTGCTGGAGAAGACCTACGAATTGCCGGACGGGCAGGTGATCACCATCGGCAATGAGCGCTTCCGGTGTGCCGAGGTGCTCTTCCAACCAGCCATGATTGGCATGGAGGCTGAAGGAATCCATCATACCACATATGGCTCCATTATGAAGTGTGATGTGGACATTAGGAGGGATTTATATGGAAACATTGTCCTAAGTGGTGGGTCTACCATGTTCCCAGGTATTGCTGAGAGGATGCACAAGGAGATTACTGCACTAGCTCCAAACTCTATGAAGATAAAGGTGGTGGCTCCTCCTGAGAGGAAATACAGTGTCTGGATTGGAGGGTCCATCTTGGCTTCTTTAAGCACATTCCAACAGGTTCAGTTTCTTTTTTATCACATTACATATGATGGGGGCAAATTTGTAGCCTAGTTGATTACTTTTACCAGTATTGCAAAAAAAAATTACTTCTACTAGCTTATTATATCAAGATTTAGATTTCTTTAGTTGGCTGGAGAATTTTTACTCCCTTCCGCCCATCTGGATGAGAAAATCAAAATGAACTAAAATCAGTTCATTTTGGTTTTCTAAAGTAGAAAGTTAAATTTGGACGAAGGGAGTACATTTTTTCTTTTCATATATAACAATTGTTACATATCTAGCATAAGACTAAACTATTACATTTTGTTGATGCTTGTTGTGCATATCTAGTATGAAACAAAATTATTACATATTGTTGATGCTTGTTTTGCTGTTTTGCAGATGTGGATCTCCAAGAATGAGTATGACGAGTCTGGGCCCTCAATTGTTCATAGAAAATGCTTTTAATTGCTCCCAAGGATGTATGCTTTTGTTTTTATCTTTAATCGTCTCTCACATCTATATAATTGTACATCGTAGCAGTGTAGATTCTTTTGTTAAAATCAGTTACATGACTTCTGCATAAGTTCGAAATTTATTTTGGATTGAAAAGTGGACTAGCTCGGCTATTTCTTACTTTTTTGTTTAAAGATTGGTCTTTTCTTGTTTCCATTGTCCCTATGTGGTGATTGTTCTGTTACAACTCCTTAGTATTAGGTTATGAGGCTATTTATTTATGTTATTTACTTATTTCCATTAGGCCATGTGGGCCATTGCAGTAGGAATAGGCTATTTAATTATTTGCATAACATGGCCCATCAGGCCCATCAGCTTTAGGCCCTGCACCTATATGTAGGAGACGACTTGTCTAGTTTATGGTATTGATGAATGAATTCCTAGTTTCTCATCTCCTTCTTCTCTATTCTCATCCTCATTCCCTACTTTTAGTCACCAGCTTTTGTGCACTCCCTTAGAGTGCACAACACTGGTATCAGAGCATTCGACTCCTGGCTTCCGACGCTATGGTTCGGAAGAAGGCTACGGACAACCCAGAGGGTCCATCGACCCAGTCTGACGAGGAAGTCCCCTCGGGCCAGGCCCAGGCCTCCCCTCCTCCGACCATGGATCCAGTTTTCCTTAAGGCCATGATCAACATGATTGTGACAATGCAGTCTTTGCAGCGGACGTTGATTGAGCGACCGCCAGCGCCGACTTCCCCTCCGCATGCAAAGATGGAGCACCAGTAGACCACCGGGCCGCATGGGTCTTCTTCCACGACGGGCCAAGGGTCTCCTCTACAGAACCCCTCATTCCAAGGTCAGCCGCCTCCTCCGCAGCATGGGTTTACCTAGTACCGGTCTGTGCCGCCGGGCCAGACATCTGGGGCAACGCAGGGCTCTCCTCTGGGCCAAGGTCGTGCCTTTCAGTCCTCCTCTATGTTTGGCCAATTTGATCCGACTAATATCTTGCCACCAGGGCATGCTGGCACTCATCTGCGTGCCTTCCCTTATCATACTGCTCCACCTCACCAACAGCCACGGGGTGAAGCGCCACCCTATGGGCCCTTTCCTGGAAGGCCAAATCCTACTGGCTATTCAGAATTTACGCCAGGCATGTCCCAGCTTCCATTTCATGATGTGTCAGGACGGCCCTTGGTTGAACCACGATTGGCCCGACTTCAATTTCCTAAGTATAGCGGCGAAGATAGTCCTACTGATTGGATATATCAGGCAAATAAATTCTTTGAATATCATGGCACTCAGTCAGAAATTGATAAGTTGCGCATCGCTGCTTTCCATTTAACGGGTGATGCCTTAGTTTGGTTCCAATATTTTGAACGGGATGTGCTTAATCCAACTTGGGCTGACTTTGTAGATGAATTATGTGTGCAATTCGGGCCCAATGATTATGCTGATTTTAATGAAATGCTGGCATCTCTCCGTCAAACTTCCACATTACGAGTCTATCATCAGGAATTCATGCGTATTGCTAATCGCTTACCGAATTGGGACCAAGCGGCATTAGTAGGTGCCTTTATGCATGGCTTGCGGGCTGACATTGCAGATGAAATCCGCCAGTTTCGACCTAAATCTATGAGGGATATCATTGGGCATGCTTGAGTCGCGGAAGAGAGATTAAATCAGCAAAGGCGTGTGATTCGGCCCCCTTCTGGGCTACCGGCCTCTAGGCCCATCCCTCCTAATGGGGCTGTTGCCAACTCTAGGCCCGGCCCACCAGTAGGGTCCACCCTGCCTTCACCTCTTCGCCGGTTATCCCAAGCACAGATGGATGAGAAACGGGCCAAGGGCCTCTGCTTCAACTGTGACGAGCGATATGTTCCTGGACATCGCTGTCGCACACCCCCTACAGCTTTCATCTTGGAGGAGTCTTGTCCTGAGGAGGACGATCTTACTGCCCCACCGACTGAGGATGCTTATGTCAATTCGACTGCTGAGATCTCATTTCATGCTCTCTCAGGAACTTACATCCCTCACCCTATGCGCGTGCAAGGTCAGTTAAAGTGCCAGCCAGTTGCTATTTTGATTGATAGTGGGAGTACCCACAATCTCATTAATGATAGGGTGGCGTAGCGAATGGGATGTCACATTGCTCATGACTGTGCTTTTGACGTTCTTATTGGGGACAACACCCACATGTGCAGTAAGGGCCTGTGCCCCCGCGTTCCCTTGCATATCCAAGGATATGACTTCGTGGTGGATCTCCATCTTCTACCCACAAAGGGGGCGGATATTGTGTTGGGGGTCCAATGGCTCCAAGAACTTGGGGACGTGGTATGGAATTTCAAGGATTTAGTTATGTCATTTGGTGTGGCTGATCAGCAGGTTCGTTTACAAGGATCCATTCCAGGTACACTCCCATCGGCCCAGGCTGTTGGGTCTTTCTTTCGGCACTTAGCTCATGGGTTTTTGCTACAACTTATGTCTATATCTAATTCGACCCAACCAGACCTTCCGGCCTACTTGACAGCTCTTTTGGCTGAGTATGGGTCCCTTTTTGGTGAGCCATCCGGCCTTCCTCCTACGCGTGGGCACGACCATCAGATTCCCATACTTCCTGCGTCAAGCCCCGCTAATGTGCGGCCATACCGCTACCCCTATGTGCAAAAGACTGAAATTGAGCGTTTATGGCTGACATGCTGGCGACTGGTATTATTCGTCCCAGCTCTAGCTCGTACTCTTCTCCCGTTTTGCTGGTCCGAAAAAAGGATGGGACATGGCGGTTCTGCGTTGACTATCGTGCCTTAAATGCTATTACATTAAAGGACAAGTATCCTATTCCTATTATTGAAGTGCTTCTCGACGAGTTATCAGGTGCGAAATATTTCTCTAAACTTGATTTGTGATCTGGCTATCATCAGATACGGATGCATCCAGAGGATATTCATAAGACTGACTTCCGTACACATGACGGTTATTACGAGTTTCTCGTGATGCCTTTTGGGTTGACTAATGCGCCAGCCACCTTCCAAAGCTTAATAAACGATATTTTTTGGCCTTTCTTGCCAAGTTCATTTTGGTCTTCTTCGATGATATCTTGGTCTATAGTGCTTCTTGGGAATATCACATTGGCCATCTACGGACTGTCCTTGATCTTTTGGCTGAGCACTCCCTTTTGCTGAAACGGTCCAAATGTTCTTTTGGCCAACCTCAGATTGATTACTTGGGCCATATTATTGCTGAACATGGTGTATCTACAGACCCGGACAAGGTGGCCCCTATGCTAGACTGGCCCACTCCCACATCACTGAAGGCCTTACGAGGTTTCTTTGGGCTAACAAGCTACTACAGGCGCTTCATCACCCAATATGGTACTCTGGCCGCCCCTCTCACTGCCTTACTGAAGGCCGGTGACTTCGCTTGGAGTCATGACGCTCAGAGGGCCTTCGACTGTCTTAAGCAGGCTATGACATCTGCACCTGCTTTAGCCTTGCTGGATTTCTCTAAGCCGTTTGTGGTGGAAATGGATGCTTCTGATAGTGGACTGGGCGCGGTCCTTCTGCAGTCTGACAGGCCCATTGCCTTCTTTAGTAAGGCCTTATCCGGGCGCTCTATTCGTTTGTAGGCTGATATCTACAAAATATACATATTTTTATATGCCTTTCTACCTATATTTTGGTCGTAATTTTGGTTCAAAGTAAGGATAATTATTGGTTATTCATGATTAGGTGAGTAATTAGGAGTTAATAAAGAAATACATTTAATTGATTAATTTAGATGCGTTAATTGGATTTAATGGATTTATATTTTATAATGCGTCTAAATTATATTTAATTTTATTTCCGCAGGTTTTTAAAGTCCCAATTACAGATCGCCAAAGTGAAACACGTCAAACGAGTCCAGATGAGATCCGATGAACGAGCTTAATACGACGGGTTTTAAAGATAAAAAGAAAAAAAAAAGAAAAGGAAGCACTGAACCGACTGGTTCAGTGCCGGATTGGTTTAGAAAGAAAAGAAAAAAAGACGACCCGAGCCATCTGCTCGGGCGTCTGTTTCAGAAGACAGGGGCGATGCTCTATTCTGATGAGCAATGGGCAGGTCCGGCGACGGCAAGGTCATGGCGGCTGGGTTCGACTGCGGACGGCGGTGATGATCATGGCGGAAGCACGATGACGAAGAGCTTAGACGGTTCCGGTGGCCATGGGCGATGACCACGACGGAGAAATTGACGGCGACGATCAGACAGCTCGACGGTAAATATGGGTTCTGATCACGGCGGCGGCGAGCTTGGCAAGGACGGTATGACTACGGCAGGCTGAGCAAGGTTTGAGCTTGACGGCAGAGCCTGGAACGGCGAGGTGATCGGGATGAATCTCACGAAAGAATTGTGCTTGAATTGGAAATTCACCGGATTGATTTGGATGCGGGGAAAGGGGCGTGTTCGATTGGGATTCTTGCTGGGTATTTGGAGGAGTTAAGGGATTTTGAATTGCTATAAAAGAAGCTGGCGATGGAGGAGAACTGGACGACAGAGCCGCCGAAAAAGAAAAAAAGACGACCCGAGCCATCTGCTCGGGCGTCTGTTTCAAAAGACAGAGCTTTAACGAGCGGATTTTCGCCGAAAAAAGCCAGGCTTTCCGGTGTGGTTTCGGTCGGAGCAAGAGGTCGGAGCAAGGGAAGAAGGAGGAAGGGAGCAGAAAGGGTCGAATTTGCACTGTGGCGAACTGCTACAATGCCATATTTCAACTGCTACAGTAGCCGACTCGTTGGAAGGGACGATGAACAGTAATTAGCATTGTGAACAGTGTTTTGGAACAGTATTTTTGGTGAACAGTGCTGTGAATAGTATTATCATGACTCTGACGAATCAGGTTATTTCTTTCTCTTATTCTATATCTAGCTAATTTTCTTTATCAAGGCTAGATGAAGCCCTAAATTTGTATTTGCTACTCTTAGTTGTTTAATTTAATGAAAGTTGATAATGATTTTTCATGCTTAATGCGATTTCATTATTGTTCCTCTTAAGTGCTTTGACCGAGACTTAATGAATGATTAATGGAATTTGATCTTGATATTTCCTGTGTCTAGATAGTAATGGGATTATGATTGATTCTATGCCCGGCCAAGGATAGAGTTAGTTATATTAATTTATAGTGGATGAATTTTTCATGTCTGGACAAGAACGTGTAGTTCATTCACTGGTAATTTGTGTGTCCGGCCAAGAACATAAATTACTATATCATATCAATTTGTGGAAATAATAATTGAGAGTAGTAATTGCATGTTTAGTGGTGGATTCGACGCTTTGATATTCTTATTCATTTGATTTCTCAATAAAATTTATTTCTTTAGTTAATTAAAATCATAAAAATTCAATCTTTCATTAGAATTAAGTTGAATCAGTCCAAGTCCTTTGGGTTCGACCTCGTTTCCACTAGACTATACGTTGTCTCGTGCGATTGCGAGTAAATAGTTAAAAATTCAATCAATCATAGGCCTATGAACGAGAAATGCTTGCTATTGTGCACGCCGTGACGAAATGGCGTCCATACCTATTGGGCCGACACTTCATTATCCGGACGGACCACCAACCCCTAAAGTATTTTCATGAGCAGTGGATATCCACTCCTGCCCAGCAGTGTTGGGTCACGAAGCTTATGGGCTACGATTATGATCTGGTTTATAAACGGGGGTCCGACAATACTGTGGCCGACACTCTATCTCGGCGCCACGCCGAGGAGTCCCTTTTAAGCCTCTCTGTCCCTACTTTTCCTTTCATGGCTGATTTGCTACAGGCTTACCAGGACGTCCCTGAGGCCATGGACATCTTACAGCGCCTCCAATCTGATCCGACATGCTTACCCTCTTTTGTTTTGCAGGGTAGTTACATCTTCTGGAAACAGTGCCTATGGGTCCCCCCGAGCCCGAACCTACTGCAGAATATTATTTCCTTCTTTCATGATACCCCTAGGTTTGGTCATGAAGGATCCTGCCGCACCTACAAGCGTGTGAGTCAAAATTTTCTTTGGCGGGGAATCAGAAAGGACGTCCATTCATATGTGGCGGCTTGTGATGTTTGCCAGCGGGCGAAGGCCTCCACGACTACTCCTGTGGTCCTTCTACAACCTCTCCCTATTCCTGATCGCGTATGGGAGGATGTTTCAATGGATTTTATTGAGGCTCTCCCTGTCATACAAGGTAAATCAGTTATTCTTGTGGTCATGGATCGTCTATCTAAGTATGCTCATTTTTGTGCCCTTGGTCACCCTTATACGGCAAAGGCTGTCACTGAAATTTATGTGCGCAAAGTGGCCAAGCTGCACGGCATGCCTAGGACAATAGTGTCCGATAGGGATAAGATCTTTATTTCTTTGTTTTGGCGGGAATTCTTTGCATTACAAGATACTAAATTGCACATGAGTACCGCCTATCATCCCCAAAGTGATGGGCAAATGGAGGTTGTTACCCGTTGCTTGGAACAGTACCTGCGCTGTTTTGTTGGTGAGGAGCCTCGTCGGTGGCTTCAACTTCTTCCATGGGCTGAGTGGTCATATAATACTGCTTATCACATCTCTACCGGATTCACTCCCTTTGAAGTGGTTTATGGCCGCCCTCCGCCTACAGTGATCCGTTATTTACCCTCAGTTCTTCAGTGGGCGAGGTGGACTATACACTTCAGACTCGCGATGAGGTCTTGCGCCAGCTCAAGACTAACCTTGCAGCTGCTCAGAATCGGATGAAGCAGGTGTATGATCGTTCTCATATGGATTGAGAGTTTTCAGTTGGGGATTTGGTTTATGTTAATCTCCTGCCTCATCGCCAACATTCTTTGGCAGCAGTTGCATCTACCAAATTGGCCCACCGGTTTCATGGGCCTTATCCAATATTGGATCATATTGGGCCAGTTGCTTATCGTCTACAGTTGTTGCCCACTTCTCAGGTTCACCCAGTTTTTCATGTATCCCATCAGCGGCGTTTTGTGGGCGATTCTTCTCGCCTTACTAGTGGGGTGCCTGCCCCGTTGCCCATTCCACCGGAGGATCCTCCTGTCCTTCCTGCGTCTATTTTGGATCGCCACCGGGTTCGTCGTTTTGGACGTCTGGTGACTGAAGTACTTGTTGCGTGGCACGATCATTCTCTAGACGATACCACCTAGAATGGGAGGATGAATTCTTAGCTTGTTTCCCTACATTTTTGCCTTGAGAACAAGGCCCTAGTGGAGCATGATGGAATATTACGACTCCTTAGCATTAGGTTATTAGGCTATTTACTTATGTTATTTATTTATTTCCATTAGGCCATGTGGGTCATTGCAGTAGGAATAGGCTATTTAATTATTTGCATAACATGGCCCATCATGCCCATCAGCTTTAGGCTCTGCGCCTATATGTAGGAGGCAGCTTGTCTGGTTTAGGGTATTGATGAATGAATTCCTAGTTTCTCATCTCCTTCTTTTCTATTCTCATCCCCATTCCCTACTTTCAGCTGCCGGCTTTTGTGCACTCTCCTAGAGTGCACAACATGTTCTTGATTGCTTATGGTGGATGCGAGTTTTACTATACTATGAATGTTGGCTGTCAATTAGATCTCGTTCGGCATATGCTGGGCATGAGGGTTTTGTGGTTTAGAGGGTTTGGGCAATTGGGTAGCTTCGTCTGATTCACTTTAGATTTCTCGATTGCCCTTGAATTGAGTAACCAATTATGCATCGAGTAATAATTTCAATTTTAAGTCGACAATATCGTTTAAATCAATGGCTATGGGGATGTATCCCGAAAATGCTTGAAATCAAATAAAACTAAAATTATTTGGGCAGAGTTTCAGGTTCCCCAAGTGCAAGGAGGCCTTAAATGTGTTAGATATGATCTACAAAAAGTGATGGTGGGTTTGATGCTAATTTATCTTTTGGCTTGTTGAGGTGAATATGGTAGATTTTACGTCACAAATCGTTCTCTCAAGGATGTAAAATGAATTCTGATGTGAGGGTTAATGTGATTTTTTCCTTGTATGTTGTTACCTTGCCTATCTATCTCCGTACAATTATTTTCAATTTCTCCTATTATTTTGCCAATGGGGGACTTAATGTATTCTGTCGTCTTCTTAGGTTTGCCAAATAGATTAAAACCTCAAAGAGATTGCCCCCGAAACACAAAACATGGAGGAGTTCCTGGGTTGAGTCTGACCTGAGCATATTTGGAAAGGGGTATTTGCCCGTATGGGGCATATGGTTAGGGAGTGAATGTGTACTCTGTGTGGGTCACTGGCGGTTGTAGCCACAAAAAATAACACAAAGACATTGGGAGTTGACATTTGACTTCACTTTGGCTTATTATGACTTCTATCCTTTATGCACATTTTTCCACAATATGTAATAATGCATCCTTAAGGAAAATCGTAATGTTTTTTATACATCGGAAAATCACCTCCGGAAGCTATCCACAATTAAGGGTCTAAAGCCCATGTAAGTGAAACCGGAGGGGTTTGCTTGCAGAGTCTATATTAAGACTATTTGTTTGCTCTCTACCCCTCTTGCTAGAAAACAAGACTAAATGCAGCTAATTATCATGCCTAGAATATGGGATTTGTGGGTAACATAGATTCGGGTTTGGAACACAATCCGAGTTTTTACAATGAACTAGTACATAACAATATTGGTCATACTTAGCTTATACCAATGAAAGCAGGCCTAGTTTTTACTCCCTCCATTCAATGAAGCCTGTCTGTATTTGAAAATGTATTAAATTTATTGAACTCTAAAGCCCTTACGAACAAAACAGAGTTATCCAACCTCTTCCCGTGTTTTCAATTATGAGGGAGCTAAGTGGTAATGATGTATAAAATTTATTGTCACAAAATTCTCCGAATAACCTGGAAAATTTCCAAATCTAAGGTCAACAAAATAACCTACTGATTCGCCACATCACCAATGTAATCTGTAAATCTGTGATTTTCCCTAATTTTTCGAGGGGTTCAAGACTAAAAATAATCTCTTTTTCCGAATTTTAACATGTGGGTACTGATATGACTGCTGATTAGCATCAATCTGGTCCAGTATGCTTGAAAAAGTACCTTTCTTAAAGTGCTAAACATTAGTATCGTTCCTCCGTATTATAGAGTTAACATTCTACTAAAGCTAAAATAATGAACTTATTTATGCGTTACTCCAGCCATTTTTCTAAAATATTACGACAGTTGCCCAATTTGAGCCGAACTACGACCTTGCAACAATGACCATACCATATGGCCGGACAATAGCGAGGCCCAACTCCCAAGCCCAACTAGAAACATGGGTTGGGCTTGGGTCGTAATGTTTTGATTGGGAGCAAATGCATTCTTGTGGGAGGGGTAAGCCCACTTCCAAAAATATTCAACAACAAAAAAACACATCAGAAATGCAAAAACCCTAAAACCCAACCAGTTCCCCTCTCCTCCTCCTTTCTCTTCCACTCGGCCACCAATTTTAGATCATGTAAGCCTCCTTATCATCATTCATCTCTTCTTCACTTCAACAAGATGTCTCTAATCATCTTACTTCCAAATTCCCTGCAAAAATCTGATCTTTTGGAGCTCTTTTTTGAAAAAATTGAAGTTGTTTTGCTTCTGAAATTCTGCAATAATCTTACTTCTTAATTCACTGTAAAAAGATGATCTTTTTGTGTTCTTGTTTGAATGATTTGATGTTATTGTGTTTCTGAAACTCTGTAATAATCTGACTACTAAATTTACTGCAAAAGAAATTATTTAAGTGTTCTTGTTTGAATGATTTGATGTTATTGTGTTTATGAAATGTAATGGCCTTTGGTTGTACATTTATTGTATAAAGATGATCTTTTTGTGCTCTTGTTTGGAGATTTGATGTTTGAAGATGTATTTTGTAGCTTGTGAGAGATGAATTTCAAAAAGGTGCCCAACATTCCTGGGGCAGGTGCAGCATCTGCTTTGGTGAAGGCAGCTGTTATTGGCGGGCTTGGTCTTTATGGAGCTTTTAATAGTCTCTACAATGTCGAGGGAGGGCATCGAGCTATTGTGTTCAACCGCATTGTTGGTGTTAAAGATAAGGTTCATTCGCTTATACAGCATTTATTTTGATTCAATATATGGAAACATTTCTGCTGAATTTTTTTCGTAGTTTTTTTGTATGGAAAATTTACTTAGAGTTTGTGCCACTTTATGCTGTTTTAATTTTATGGTTGATGTTGAAAAATAAGTGCCATGCAATCTTTAGTTGTATTTCTGTTTGCAGCAAAATAGCTTTTGTAATGTATGAACTAGCTAACTGCCTCTGTATGTGGTGTTAAAGGTAAGGTTCATTTGACTATAATGCATTCATTTTGATTCAATTCTAGAAAGCATTTCTGGTGTTTTATTTGTGGAGTTCTATTTTTGGGTGTTTAGTTTTGTGTATTTGCTATTCATTGTTCTTTTGATTTTATAATTGAAGATGAGAATTAAGCACCACGCAATCTTAGTTGTAGATCTGGAGACATGAGGCAAAGTAGCCTTTTTGTTATGTATAAAATGTTGGTTAGTTGCCAATGCATGAAAGAAACACCACATTTTTTTCATCATTTTTTTCGGTTCTTATATTTGAGTCGTGCAGGTCTACCCTGAAGGAACGCATTTGATGATTCCATGGTTTGACCGGCCAATTATTTATGATGTCCGTGCTCGCCCACATCTTGTGGAGAGTACGTCCGGAAGTCGTGATCTTCAGATGGTGATCTCCTTTTCTTAGCCTACATACTTTCCCTTATTTATGCAGGCTTAGATTTATCTGACAGAAGTTTCTGCACTATGTGATACAGGTCAAGATCAGTCTTCGTGTTTTAACTAGACCTGTGGCAGATCAACTTCCAACAATCTACCGTACACTGGGTGAGAATTACAACGAGAGAGTTCTGCCTTCCATTATTCATGAAACATTGAAGGCTGTGGTGGCACAATACAATGCTAGCCAGCTTATAACTCAGAGAGAGGTTGGTGTTTTTCCATTGAGTAAGAAAAAGTACGACTACTAAAATTCTGTTTGGTAATTCTGTAAGTGGCGAACTGTATACAGGTGTCTATATGAAACTTTTGTTCTTTGAGTTTCCTGTAGGCTGTAAGTAGGGAAATCCGGAGAATTTTAACTACCAGAGCGGCAAATTTCAACCTTGCTCTTGATGATGTGTCTATTACAAGCTTAACTTTTGGGAAAGAGTACACTGCTGCTATTGAAGCTAAACAGATTGCTGCTCAGGAAGCAGAGCGAGCCAGATATGTGGTGGAAAAAGCTGAGCAGGACAAGAAAAGTGCCATTATTAGAGCACAAGTAAGCACATTTGTTGCTTGGTTCCTATCCCTCATTTGACATTTCTATATAGTTTCACAAATCTTTACCTGTCATCTGGTTTTCATTACCATTAGGGTGAGGCGAAGAGTGCACAACTTATTGGGCAAGCAATTGCAAACAATCCAGCATTCATCACTTTGAGAAAGATTGAAGCTGCAAGGGAAATAGCCCACACAATCTCAAACTCTGCCAACCGGGTGTTCTTAAGTTCAGATGACCTCTTGCTAAATCTTCAGAATATGAGTTTGGATGGTTCAAGCAAGAAATGAAGCACAGTAGCTCCACACATGTAACTTCTTGCTCATTTTGTCTTCTGAGGGGTTGATATCTTTAGAATCATTGGTCACTAGGGGGACAATAATAAAATTGGTTTTATTTGGAATACCTACAGCTATAACGTGACCATACTGCAGTTTTATACGTTGAACATTTTAGGGTTAAAACCTTGGTTGCATGTCCTAATTCTGCCCCTGGCGAGAAAGTTATTTATCTTCTACACTTTTCCAAATATATGTGGGAAAACTTTAATATGAATTCATATATCTGCTCATTACTAGGTGGCAATAACTGCCAAGCCACCTCCTGATAAAAGCCCCTAGTAGTCAACTAGTCATTGAGCAGCTTTTTACATTTAGATTTAAATGGTGGAGAGACATCTATCAAAAAAATGGAGAAACTGAAATAAGGTTGGCATAGGGATGGCACTACGGTCAATTTTTTACATGACCTGGACACGGTGCTATTTGCCCGGTCCCGGGGTTCACAGGTACGGGTTTTGGTTCTGGGTTGAAAATTAGACCTGACCGACTGGGTCGGGGCGGGCGGGTTTGGGTCTCATAGAAAAAATCCAACCCCATCCATCTTTGATATAGAAAACAAAACCCTAAGTGTGCTCTACTCTTTTCCGTTCTTGATCAGTCACTCTCAGAACTCACGGCGGGTGGCCTACAGCATGGCCTCTCTCCTGCCTGATATCGATTATGCTTGAAGGCAAGAAGACCAAGTTAAGGAATAAGGCTCTTTTCTTGATCACCGAGAAGGTTGCAAAAGGAAGTCGTGATTGGTTCTTGAAGAGAGGATAAATAAAAACTTTTTTATTCTTTGTTTAGCCGATCAAATCTATATATTTTTTCCTGCTACTGCTTTCAGTTTCTGATTCCATCCTTCATTTGGCACTCTGTCTCAGATCAGTCAATGTTCCCCAACGGTTATGTTTGTTTTTTTGGATGAATCTCTGTTATGTTCGTTGATTGATATTTATCCCAAACAGGTTTTTTGATATATAGTTTTTTGGATTGTGTTGTTTAAGCATAGGCTATTGCAACTTAAATTTCGGTGTTATTTAGAACTAGACAATTGATTGATTGTTGGGGGTCGGGGGGGTTAGTCCCAGGGTTGAAATTCTAGTAATGGGGGTGAATTTTTTTTTATTTTACTAATTAGAATGCACGCACCCTAAAAACGAATTATTTGATTCCGTCAAACTAGTTGTGTACTCTTCCATCTAATCAAAATCATCAACACTATAAACTATTTATTTAATTTTTCCGTCTAACTAGAACCTTAAATGGGGTCACATCAGTTCACCCACTCATTTCACTACACATCAGGTGTGTAGGAATCTGCTCTACAAATATCATTTCCCAACCTTAAACCCTAAAAATTACATATTTGATTGTTCCATCTAACTACTTATATGTAGTCTTTCATTGAATTAGTTCCATGATTTCGATGTAGCTTTGTTTTAGTTATGTTACGTGATTTATACAATATTAGATAATGGGCTTTTGAAGGGATACTTCCTCATAAGGTTTTAATTTTTGTAAAGGGGAAAAAGGAGCAGATTCTAGTGCGTGTAGTTTGGTGACAGCCTAATTCCTTGTGTAAAGTTTTCGTAGCTGCATGTATCAGTACCAAGCAGCTAAAAAAATAACTCTTTGTCAGATCAAAACCTTCTTGTTACATTTTACTGGAAAAGTTGAAATCATCTAATCGAGGTGATTTCTGAATTGAACTGTTAAAGATATGCAAGAATACATAATGTTTATCTCAGACTTCACAAGTAGGAATGTAAGATGAATGTTGATACACATGGCCACTTTTTGTTGGACAGATAAAGTGGGCATCGCATGCCCCTCTTTCTCAGGGCAACAAATACCCGCCACATGATAATTGAAGGGTTTTATTGGCCCAGTCATGTTATTCTGAAGTTTACCTGGACAGGCAGCAGCAGTAACACATTGGAGAATTCATTGTTGTTCTACATCGTCCCATACAATTTAAATTTCCTACATCGTCCTTCTCTTGTTCAATTACCCGTAGAACAGTTGTAAGCTTGATAGTTGAAGCGTCCAATCAGTCAAAATTACTTCGAAGATGTTAATGAATGCTGCTCAACTTGCAGGTAGGCGTACGACTTACAGCCTGTTAGATCTAATGGTTGGGCTGCCATGATATTAAATACCTAGACATGGAAAATACCATTACTGGCAGACATGGATAGATGATGGGGAACCTAAGAACAGACATGAAATAGGAAAATAACAACCTTCCAGAAGTCTTACGGAAATGAAGCATAATACGCAAATACAAACATATATGGGAAAAGTTTAAATGAGATCGCTCTCATATTGCTTATATGAGGCCACTTTGAATCGTAGCCATTGAATCTTGATCTGACGGCTACAAATATCCATAATCATCTCACCCACTCCTTGATGTGACACACTCACCTACCTATTGATTTGATATCCAGCCTCTGATCGGAATCTAACGGCAATAAAGATTGGCCTCATGCTCCTTATATGAGAAGGATCTCATGTAAACTTATCTCAACATATATACTGCTTCCACATATAATGATTGCAAAGGAAGTTAATGGTCATTAAACATTTGTCCAATTGGTAGAAGACAACTATGAACAATATCAATTAAATTAAATTAATCTACATTGCAATTCGGAGAAATGCATCTATGAACAAATACTTCACACCAAACTTGAGACAATTCCTTCAAGAACAGTTGAGGCAATTTCTAGGTTTCATACTACTCATTGTGGGATGATTGGTCTTTCTTATGCCCACCAAGAATACGGCGTATTTGCAGACCTCTACTGAAGGCCTGATTGAAGAGCATACGAGTCTGGAATTCAGAAACAAATGGAAACCATGCTAGAAAGGCAACTGGGGTAAACAATAACAGTCCCATTGTGATTTCATAGCCACGAGCAAGCGTTCGGACCGAACTCCATAATCCAAACTTTTTAATTACAGGCTTGCAAGCCTGGGCAATCTGCGGAAAAAAAAAATCAGGAAACTGACAGTCATTGCCAAAACTACAATGAAAACTGTTGCCAACAAATTTTAATTATTGAAAAAATCAATCAAATTCTACTTTACATACCAGAAGCAGCCCCCATCCAGTTGGCATGAATGCTAAAAAACACACGATGATGTCTTGCACTGTCATATGGGGCAGGGCTATCAGAGTAACCAAAATGGAAACGAAGGTGAGGAAGATAAGCCCTTTAAATAATCGAAATGCAAGTTGAAAATCAGCACTGAATTTTCTCCTTCCCATTGAAATTGTCTGCAGTGAAGATTCCACAAGGACAAAAAAAGCCAAGGAAAAATCAGCCACATGCTATTTTCTTAATTTCTTGATTGTCAGAAAAGTATTCCAGCAAGAAATGCAGGCTATTTTCATAACATAATCTACTATTAAACAACTAAGTGAAATATTTCTAGAAGCTCAATGGAAAAAAGAAATTAGTCATTACATATCACATCATCATAGGAGATAAGGCACTTGATAATCACTGATCAAGACGAAAAGGCATTTAAAATATTTATTTCGAATTAAGCACTTTTTTAAAAAAAAATAGCCATAGGAAATAATCCATTCAGTATCAAATGCGAGAATTCTTTTTAGTGCATGCACACAGCAAAATGAGGGGCTAGTTTTGCAAGCGATGCAACTCAATATAGGTTAGTAATTTTTTAAAGATTGGTAGGTTAATTTAGTCAAAGAATTTGTTACATGACTACATAAATAAAAGGGCCTTATATCTTTACATGAAAAAGAGTGAAAGTGTGGAGCTATCCCCGTATCTGAGTGCTCACTTACAAACGAAACAACACATCGCAAGACAGAAAAATCCATGCTCAGATGTCATATCTGTGCATGCCAGCATTAGTGTTCTTCGGTTGTCAGTGACTGCTTTGGTTGCGTATGTGTGCATCTGCATGCAAGTGTGCTTGTGTGTGCGTGTATTTTGCATCATCATTTTGATGGTTGGACCATGTTTCCTGTCAGTGACTGCTTTGGTTGCGTATGTGTGCAGCATGCAAGTGTGCTTGTGTGTGCGTGTATTTTGCATCATCATTTTGATGGTTGGACCATGTTTCCCCCATCCAGTTTCAAAGATCCATGTGTCGACGAATAAAAACACTGATGATAGTAAGAATATCCTTGACATACCTTCAGTACAAGCAATATCCCTATGATTACAAGCCATGATATTCCATAGACCTGCAATTTTATACACAAAAAATTGACAATTTTAGCTGCTGCAACTTCAATTTACGAAAATGTAGAAAGAAAAATATCCACAAAGCTCAAAAACGGAAACTTCAATTGAGAGAAGGTCCAATACCAGAACACTTGTGTTCTTTTTTGCTATAGTCAGGTGATAAACAAGCCCATATTGGTAAATGAAAAAGCGCAAAGCCAATAATATTTCAAAAATAATTCCTCTCTTTCCAGAGTACTGGAGATGTTCTTGCTGTTTCTCCCACCAAGATTCCCAACTTTTCTCAGGTGGAACCCCAATTCCTCCTCTGTTGTCCATCCATTTATTCCAATCAGTCCAGTCATCAACAATCTTTTGCCACTCAAATCCTGACGGATTAAAGAGGAATGGAGCAAACAGCCAAGTGCCCACCAAGAACCACATTGATATTGTAATCAGAATATAAGCAACTGTGCTTCTATAATGGTGACCAAATACATGGTACACGATGAGAAGTATCATGAGTTCAAGACCCTTAACAAAGTGACTGCGAGAGTATAGCCGATAGTTCTCAGCAAATTTGGCATGAAACACCACGAATCCTCGACCTGTAGCTCTGTATTCAGCACCACCATGGAGCAACGTACGACCATAATAATGGGTTTTAGTGCCAAGAGAAAATGTGAAGAACACAGGCGCTAATTGTAACTGCATAAGTATGAATTCACTCAAGGCAGTTCGAAATCCTTTTTCTAAGCCAATTTCCATCATCATAGGCAAGGACATAAGAAACCCAAGTTGCACAAAGGACTGAGAAGCAAGAGCCACTTGTAGAGGCTTGTTATTTCGAATAGCTGCATGCCGATTCAATCCTTCTTCAAGGCCGCTAAGCACAAGATACATGCGACCATATAGGAACACGTAAACAGTGAGTACAGTCACCTGAAAGTTAACTGATAGAAAATCAAAACTTGTCTAACAGTTTTTTTTTTAATTAGAACTTGTTTAACACTTTCTTCAGCTAACTTAAAGATGATATTTGGGTCATTTTTTCACAACACGAAAATAGGAAAAATTTATGCAGGTTAAATCAATATAGCAAAAAATATTAGCTTGTGCCTTAAAATTGAAGAATATCCAAAAATTTACAACACTGTGCCACATTTATAATAAGAGGATACAATAAAGCATAGGAAAAACAAGATAAGATGTTCCAATCTTACCAAGGTGCTGAAATAAAAACCCACAGTTGTGTAGTAGCAAGATAGCATCCGGAAGAAATCAAAGCGATGACCTAATCTATATATGTCACGACTAAGTGTCTGCTCGCCATTGCCATTTGCAATCTTTGCCTCAAATAATGATATTTGGTTAAGGCCCACGTCTCTGCCTTTTCCTACTTGCATATACTCGTGATGCGTCACATTTCCTTCGCGAAGCGTGGAATTGAACCCTAATATTCAAAATCACAAGAGAGATGAACATTATATAATGAGGACAAGAAGTGGCAAGAGATGACACTATAGGTTAGAACATGCCTGCAAAGATATCTTCACTCAAGTTTATAATCTTTGATGCTTTACTCACACCACCCCTCGTAAGGTGAAATAACCTATCAAATACATCTGGATGTCCGTAGTGAAAGCGAACTCTGTAGAGAAGAACAGGAAGCGTAATTAACTCGGCCAAAGATATAACAGAATTAGGAAAATATACTCCATCCGTTGAATACTAATAATCTGATGTGGTTTTCAAATTTTAATTTGAAAAACTAAATCAGACTATTGATATGAAATGGAGAGAGTAGTATTTTCAAAATAAGCTTCCATATTATTGGTATGAGTGTCTAAACAATAAAAATATGTACTTACTTCAAAGGACTTGCAAGTAATCTTTGTCCTATAGTCACAAAACTAGTCTGATGTGGTTTTCAAATTTTAATTTGAAAAACTAAATCAGACTATTGATATGAAATGGAGAGAGTAGTATTTTCAAAATAAGCTTCCATATTATTGGTATGAGTGTCTAAACAATAAAAATATATACTTACTTCAAAGGACTTGCAAGTAATCTTTGTCCTATAGTCACAAAACTAGTCTCTTGATTGGACATAAACCAGGCTAGGGAAGAAATACTGCACAGGCAAGAAAATCAGAATGAAATTCATAAACGGTTACACACACTTTACATTTCAAACATAAAAACTATTGATACCGAGAAAAAAACAACATATCAACTATTGAATATTTCTACGAAAAGATAAATAAAAGAAACTTGCACTTCTACTACACCTGCCAGTAAAAATATGCTCCCTCAACCCAAGGATGGTAGGATATCTCACACCATCATGCTTTTTAAGAAATTCTTCCAATAAATTCCTCATTTTGAAAGCCTCCTCCATATAATTATCCTACATTGGAGAGGAAATTTGATTTACCTTCCAAGACAAATATTATAAACTCAAATGCATTTATCCGAAGAGAAAAAAAAAAGTAAAATTATAGGCAGAAAGAAGATGCTTTACCTGATTCATATCAATTGTCTGCAGACCCTCTCCACGAGTGAAAATAATCGCATGATTTTGATTTTCTGGCTTTCCTTCTCCCAAAATAGCTGGACCCGGAAGCTTAATCCGATAAATAACCTATCAAAAATATTTAAGTGAATGAGAAAATGATGCACCATCAAAGAAAAATGACAGGAAAAAAGCTCATACATATGCAGTCACAAGCACAACAAGGCAGACAGACAGCTACCTCATCAAGATTTTGCACAGTGCCCACTGGATTTTGACCAGGATCAACACCAGTATCTGTCTTTGCAATGTTGGCTCTCACCAATTCAGAGTAATAAACTTTTTCATTTGTCTTCTTGGACCTGTCTTTGCTAGGCTCTTCAACCTCATCGATGTAAGCCACTCGAAGAGAAGGATATCTAAAACAAAATATCACATCAGCTCACTTAATTCATTTTAGTATGCAATAGCATCATCATCATCATCATACGCCTTATCCCAGCTATCTGGAGTTGGCGGCATGGATTATATACCGCATTTGACTCTTATCGGAATCAAAATGGTACATAATCCATAAAAAAAAACATAGTGGCAAGTTTTTACGCCGGATGCCCTTCCTGACGCAACCCTTCGAAGAGGGGACAATGATAAGAAGATTCAACATCATCATACACCTTTCCAAATATGTGGATTGGCTTCATGACATGATGGTTGCACATGAAATATTAATATAGCCACCTTCCCTCTCAAAGCTGGTAACAATGAAAACCAGTCTGATTTTACATGGGAGCATGGCTTATTTTAGTATGCAATATGGCAAAAGGAAAGTTCACATACGCTATCATAAGCTTCAGAATGTCTTGAGCACGAGCATGACCAGAGCGCTTATCAATCCCATATTGCTGGCAGGAAACCACATACGTGAATTTCATATCAGCCACAGCTTGACACTGGGACCATAAAGATCTTTCCACTTTTGCTTGATCCTCAGATGCCGATTCAACAGCCTTATAACCTTCCAACAATTCTGGGAAAAAAAGTCATGGAAACAAAGCACAAAAAGTTAACACTCAAATTTCATGCAGAAGCATTACTTAAATAATTCAAAACTTCTGTCTAGTAACATTTTACCTTCATCTTTGGCCATATCAAGAAATGCTTGAAGTTCCAATGCCTTTCGATAATACATCATGCCCCTTACTGAATTTTCTCAATTCATGAGGGGAAAGAACAATCATTAAGTAACAGGAAATGAAAATCTAACTGCAGCCAATAATGACACTTCAAAAATTGAAGAGCAAGAAACCATGCACCTCCATATATAAGCTTTCACTAGTAAAAAGCCAGTCAATACATGAGCAAGAAAACGATTTGAAAAATCCAGTCGACATTCAATTGTTAGCTTGTTAACTAACTAGCCCCAATCTAGATAAACAATATTTTGGGGCAAAAGCTATAACGAAATTAGCATTATCCAATTAATTTAATATCGCCTTTTTACTAGTCTTGAATGGGTTTTCAAGCAAATACTGTATTACATGCATATTGTGAGTGTGTACACCACAGAAGTGAGTGCATTTTGCATTTTTCTATTTCTTTAGTAATACCACCTCAGTCACATAAGTAATTGCTAATAAGATGATGTCTTCCGTAAACTTCAAGATTCCTTCTTCAACACTTCCTACTAGCCTTAGTTCTTCAGTTCTCATATGTGCATTTGACTGGATGAAGCAGCTTGAAAACAATTTGTTTAAGCATCAATGCATGAGCCAAGATCTAACCCCTTACCAAAAGAGCAATCACTATATATGTCCAATCAAGCACTCCAAGGGATCTCAATGTAGGCGTTAAATAAACGTCACAAATTATATTGCCTAGAATTTTGTGGTGAGAAAGAAAGCACTAACCAGTTCTGGTCAGCGTTTGACCTCTATATGATGCCCATAGCCTAAGCTTCTCTTCAAGATCCTCATTTCCTCGCAATTCTTCTTCTGTTTTACAACCTGTCCGCTCAAGGAAATTGGTCCACTCATCTGCACCCAAAAGAGCATCTCAGATACATGCAAAGGAATAACTGATCCAGAATCAAATGGATGTTCGAGGTACATGCAGAAGAACATGCATACCTGGATAGATTTTCTGCAAGTAGAAAAGGATGGATACGCCATCTTCATTCTGCTCTTCTAGATCATGTATGGAGAATAGAACCTCTTCTTTATAGTAAGGAGACAAAACGCTGGAATAAGAGGTCCCAAAGATGTCAACTCAGTAGATGGCAAAATTTAAGTATGTACGAATGGAAGCTACAAGTGTTAAGGACACAATGTCTTCTTACAGATAGAAAAAGATGTCAAACACTATGCACACGCATGGATGCACATATATCTGGTCAAAGAAGGAAGAACCGGAATCATTTAAATTTGAAACAAGATGTAAGATAATAGACTTACGAGAATGACAGCATGTTCCGGACTTTCGGAGCAGAGGGCATATCCATAAATAACGAATTAGTGAAGAAAGAAATGCGCCTTCTTGCTTCAAGATTAGATGGTACATCCATTGCAGATTCTTTCACGGTAAGGAGTAGATACAACCTTTTAATCTGGAGCATAATAGCCATCATTGAACACTTCCCAGGAACTGACAGAACAAATAAAGCAAGGACTAGGAGGCAACATGCTACCTTCTCTTGCCATGCATCTGAGAAATCTTTCAGCGGAAACTTGATTGCACCAGCTGTCGCAAACAATTGACCCTGTTGATGGTCAAGAGGTGTCATCCCCTCACTCCAATAAGATCCCCCACCATGACTTGAGTCTAAAATGCTGCGCCATAGATAAAACAACAATGAATTTCATGAAGCAGCATAAACAAAAAACAAAGAACATATGTATCACGTAATGAAGAAACCATTTGAATATGCATCACCTGGAAAACTGCTCCTCCATCAGGTCTCTGTTCACAACTTCTAACATGTCCTGAAAGAGAATCACGACTACATCTCTATCTTCTTTCTCATTTTTCATCTGCCACAAGTGTTTCCACCACATGAACACAATTCTACATAAGTTGTGATCAACTTCTCAGACTAGTTAGGAAGTCCAGATCATATATTATCGGAAAACTGATCTTTACCAGATAATTAATTAGCTTCACAAAGTGCTCATATAGGCTAGGTAGAGCGCTCATGTTCAATTGAGTAATTAAAGTGTCAGCACTTATATGCTTTTCAACTTCGTCAAAAATGATATTTATAACCCTGAAAAGACGAGAAGATATAAATAAGATTGGAATGTGGAAGAAAGAGCATATGATAGCAAACTCATGACTGCACTAAAGATGGTAATCTTTACATACTCTGTCTCACGCGACCCGGCGATTAAGGTCTTAATAATGCTTTTAAATGAGGCATAGCATTCTTGAATTGCACAAGACATGTAATTATCTGCCTGTATCCTCTTCTTCAGCTCACGATCTTTACCATTGCTATCTTTAGCCATGTCCAAGGCAATTGGTATCTGCATGAAAGAAAAATTCCAAAATTTTTACTAATACAATTTTTTGTTCTCATCTCAATCTCAAATTCCGCTTTATATGCCCAAAATAGTCAGCAAAAGGTAATTGGAATACATCAAACTCACACAACTATGTTCATGCAACAGTGATTATTTGGGGTATAGGTTTTACCTTGCTGGCTAATAAGAAAGGAGGCCACTGAATAAGGTCTAGATCACGGTCTGCCCAATAAGGGACAAGCAACAAGTCCATTTCCCTGGAATAGTAATTCAAACTTAGCAGCCGCTAATAAGAAAACTCCTGTTACAAGCATTTACCAAAATAATTGGGCCACAAACCCATTTTACCTGTTACTAATCAAGTCTTCCTCTCTAAAACTTTCAATTATTTTGTTCCATAGTTGAGCAAATTTTGCAGCTTCTTTCCCTTTGCCTGGTGGAATCTGAGAACCAACAATATGAACAAGTATACAACAACAATAATGAAGCTGATCATTGAAAATAGGAAAATAACTAAAGCTATTATCCGATACAAATGATATCACCTCTTCAAATTTACGAGATAGAGTAGCCTTCAGACCCTTCTTTCTCTCAATCTTGTCTTTGGGAACCAAACTTGCATTAAAAGCAGCTGGCAATGATTGAAATCGCGATCTCAACATCCCCAAAGTCCGAATCTGAAATTGAAAGTGGCATATTGATGTTAAGAAAATCCTGTACACGATACCCAATCAAATAAGAGCAATGTGCAGAAACATCAAGCCTAATACAGCACACAAAATCAACTACTGTTGAGTGATGGTCTTGTACTTATTAGCCGGGGTTTGATTTGGTAACTGGAACTTTTAAAGGCCAGAAGCGACAGTGGCTACACATCCATGTCACTAGATCGGATATGGAGCAATGACATTAACTGTACCTTAAAAGGATGCATTTCACAGACTAGACATAATCCTGAGTGAGCCAGTTTCTGGGTACTGCACAAGAGAATTTCTAAGAATATGAACAGAGAGAAGAATAGTGCAGTGCCCATGTTCAACGATGTAGGGAACCAGAAGATAATGCAGATTCCCCATTCTTTCATTTTCAAGTTCTTTTTTATATCTGATTCTCCCGTCCATATTTCTCTCCTCAATACACCTCAAACAACTTTAAACTGTACAATCAGTGGCTAATCCCTAGGTCTTATTGACAGCCTTTCCGAAAGAGGAAGCTAATGCAACTATGTTCAAAAGCACCATCACTTGAAACAATCAAGATTTATAAGGGGAAGTTGGTCAACCACATATCTCGATTATAATCATAATCATAATCAAGTAGCGCCTTTTCCCAACTATTTGGCTTGGCGACACGGATTTTACTCCTCCATTCCAGCCTGTTTTGGGCTACCTCTTTTGTAAGAGATAGTAAAGTCAAATCCTTTCTTATTAACTCCATCCAAGTTCTCTTAGGTCTCCCTTTCCTTCTTTTAGCATCGTTTATATGTATCCCTTCTAATCTTCTCACAGGGGCATCTAAAGGTCTTCTTTGCATATGTCCGTACCAACGCAACCTATATTCCCTCAGCTTCTCCCCTAAAGGCGCTACTCCTAGGCTCTCACGAATACATTCATTTCTAATCCTATCTCTCCTAGTTATCCCACTCATCCACCTTAACATTTTTATTTCGGCTACATTCAACTTATCTATATGACTCCTCTTTGGTGCCCAACACTCCGCTCCATAGAGTATTGCAGGCCTAATGGCCGTCCTATAGAACTTGCCTTTAAGTCTTTTTGGAACCCGCCTATCACACAACACTCCCGAGGCTGCCCTCCACTTTACCCACCCCACATTTATCCTATGCACTACATCACTATCAATATCCCCTTCTTTATGGATAATGGATCCTAAGTAACGGAATTGATCACACCTTGGCACTTCTTGCCCATCTATTTCAACTAAGGCTCTATCTATAGTTCTACCTTCCTTAAAATTAAATTCCATGCACTCTGTCTTAGTCCTACTTATTTTAAAACCTTTTGATTCTAGAGCATCCCTCCACAATTCTAATTTCGCATTTAAACCTACTTTACTCTCATCAATTAAAACTACATCATCTGCAAAAATCATACACCAAGGTACATTATCTTGCAAATGACTAGTAAGCTCATCCATAACTAAAGCGAAAAGATACGGACTTAATCCATATCTCGATTATCAGAAAGAAATAAGAAAATACGGGTGTTGTATTCTTTTAATTCCTATAATTTTTGGGATATTTTTTAGCTTTTCCTGGAGAAGCCAATAACTTTACCAAGAGATGTGCCAAAGCTTCTCCATCAACCTGTTTTTTCCAATTTCTGTCAACATTTTAGGTTGCCTGCATGGTTAGTAATGAAGTTCCACTTTGTAATGTGTATTACTGCATCAACCAACTTTTGTCCTTCAGTCTGAACATCGTCAGAATCGTAGACATATGGAACTAACAATCACCAGCTACATTAAGAAAATGCTCTTATCTTACAAGAAGATTATGCAAAACGCAAATTCTAAACTTACCTCACCAAGGCGCCGAAATGCTCCATAAAGACCTCCAAATAATGTGGAGAAAATTGCATACCAGATCTGAGTATCCATGAAGTAAACCTGGAAAGCTTGAAATTAGCAATTACAAGTTCAACAGAATTGTCCATGCTCCCATGTAAAAGCAGACTGGTTTTCATTGTTATCAGTTTTGTGATGGAAGATGGCTATATTAAAATTTCATGTGCAACCATCATGTCACGAAACCAATCCCCACCAATTTGGAAAGGTGTATGATGAATATGATGGCGTTGAATCTTCTTATCATCGTCCTCACTTCAGAGGATTGCGTCAGGAAGGGCATCCAGTGTAAAAACTTGCCACTACGTTTCTTTGTATGGATTTTGTACCATTTTGATTCCGACAAGAGTCACACGCGGTATATAGTACATGCCCTGGGATAAGGTGTATGATGATGATGAAGTCCAACAGAATGTAATGCACACAACGAATTAGTCCACTTCATTATAACTTGCAAAGGCAGCCAATTGACATTCCTTAGAATACTAATAGGTTCTTGCTTTCTCAGTCTCTATCCACAACTTTTACAACTTAAACTAAGCCAAAATTATTTGGAGCATAGGTTTTGTTTCCATTCCAATTCAATTCAATAACATGTAAAACTAGTAATATTACGAGAAGAACTGTTCTTTAACTTAATAATTAATGGGGTGGAACAAACAAAAAACATAGCTTACCAGAATAATTGGTGCCCATAATGCAATAACAACCCCTATGTTGCTATTTGCTGCAAGAAGTAAACCATTCAGGTTGACAAGATGCTTCTTTAAGAAAACAACATAGACATACAATTTAAATACGCAATACCGCGTGGAAAAAACTCATGCCACTGGTATCTGGTAATCTGAATATCCATGATAGCTTTTGTTGGTTCTACGAGAGGCTTTATCTGGTGCAAAATAGGATTAGACCAGAACTGGACGAAGAAGCAATCAAAAGTTATACTAAATAGTACACATTTATAATACAACACTAGACAGAGTCGTGGTAATGGGAAACTAAGGCCTAAAATTCCCATATTGTCTATGTTGCATAACCAAAGGTCCTAACATGCTTAACCTTATCAGTATGGATTGCCAACAAACCTAAATATTTTTGCAGGAACAGACATGATTAGGTGCTGCATAGAAAAAAAAACGAGAATATTCTGGAAATGGGCCCATGACCTCTCTGGACCTCACATTCCATCTACATTAGATACATCATACATCTAGGGCCTAGTAATTTAATGTACTAAAGGTCCTAACATGCTTAACCTTAACGGTATGGATTGCCAACAAACCTAAATATTTTTGCAGGAACAGACATGATTAGGCGCTGCATAGAAAAAAAAACGAGAATATTCTGGAAATGGGCCCATGACCTCTCTGGGCCTCACATTCCATCTACATTAGATGCATCTAGGGTCTAGTAATTTAATGAACTAAAAAACAGACAAATTTTGAATCTTCCAGTTCTGCCAGTCACCCAGAAGAATAGAGACATGATCCTCAACTTAAGACGAGTACTGAGAAAGACAAGATATACACAGCTTAGCAGTTATCTAAATATTAATCTATAATCTTTGAAGCATCATTATTATTGTTCCTATTCAATATTTTGCAAACAAAGTTTATATTTCAACAGAAGACAACATATACATGTTAAAAGTGACGAGGCAGAAAAAAGAGACACAGAAAGAGGCCCACTTGTGGCAATATTTAATATCATGATCAGGGAAGATGACTAAATTGAGCAAATGTGTAGAAGAGTGAAAAAATACTAAGCACACCCAGAAGTGTACCTCAATGTAGTAACTAAATGCCAACTTGGTTATTAGAAGGAGCACCCAAAACATTGTGTAACTGGAGAGAGAGAGAGAGAGACGACGACGACGGTTAGTCTCCTATATCTCATTTATTTGAACCTCAATTGTACCAGAAATCTTACTTGAAAAGTGAAAATGTACTTTCATGCATTGCCCTTCCAACATAAAGACGAGGCTGCCATTATGAATGGAGCACTAAATTAGCTGAAGGAATTATAACCCAATCATCTGTGATAAACAGCATATTACAAAATTATTACAGTAAGCTAACCTGAGACCACCACATCATAAGCATTACAATCTTATAGTTTGACCGTTCCAGGAACCGTCGGAGAATAGGGAATAGAAAGAGCAAAAATGCAATGATATTTGGCGACAAATAGATTGCAACTGCCAAAATGTACAAGGAAGGAGCATTCTGGCTGTTGTGAAACCAACTTTTGATAGTTCGAGCAAGTCCAGGAGGATTTTCCCAACTATAAGCATAAGTGACAGGAAGTATAATCACCCATGCGGCCGCAGAAACAACTTTCAAGATATACCTCAACTTAACATGGAATGACATTGTATTCCTCGCTTTCCAGCTCATAATTACATCAAGAATAGCTGTGAACATGATTACATAACCTTAAAACCTTTTCATGAATTTGCAAATGCAGAAACTTGCTAAACATGCAAAAAAGGAACACAGAGGTAGCTACACCCAACAATAGAGTAGGTGTACCTTGAGCAAGCTTCAATACAGCGGCAGTTATAAAAATGCTCAAGATCTTCTTGAAAACATCAAGACGAAATATTGCAGTTGGTTCAGGCCCATTCCAGGCAATAATAATCATTGCCTATGGGAAGTACGAATAATTTAAATGAAGACAACTAGAAATAAACGGACACACAAGACAAAAAAGAGAACAAAGTTGCTTCAAAGAGATAATAAACTACCTGTAGACATAAAATTAAGAAGCTCCACATCCTGTCAAAACTTCTGAAAATGTGCCAATATGATCTTATCTCAACAAAATTAATTTTTCCAACCCATCGATCCCGAATTGCTGGTTTATTCTCCTGAAAATTATAATAATGCATAACAAATCACTAATCTGAATTCACAGCATAAAATTTAGTCTGATTTAAATCGTCAACATCTTCAGAAAACAATCGAATAGCAGTGTGCATATGCAGATACAACACCAGTTTCATGTGGATATAATGTTTCTTGATCTAGGCAGGGAGTGGAGTGCACATCAGTGAAAACAATCTAATTATGTGAGAGGCCAACAGTTCTCTTTTGGAATGCTTATGAAAGATCGAATATTTAGTATATTCTCGACACAACAAGATAATTTCTCCATCTAGGCAGGGAGTGGGGTGCACAACAGTGAAAACACCCAAATTACACGAGAAGCCAACAAATTTATTTTGAATGCTTACAAAAGAACAAATATTGAGTATTCTTTTTGACACAACAGAACTTCATTAAAATAAGTAGTATAGCATTGGTTTAATATCTCAGGGATCAACAGTAAACTGCCAAGCAATTATAACATGGAAAAACTATGCTCTCTGTACAGGAAAAAATATACAACCAATTTTTGTAATCCCTTTCTTAAAGAGAAGCTATTGCATCAAAACAACTAGCTCGCAAATTTGATGGAAAAGAAACCTCATGCAAAATTTAGCCAAACTGATCGCTATACAAAAAACTTAGGTATTGTAAGAAAAAGCAGGATTTCCAGTTTTAGGTTTGACAACACCATGAAGCAGGATTACCAGTTTTAGGTTTGACAACACCATGAAGACAAAAAGTAAACAATGACATGCGGCAAAACACAATACACAAATATACAGTTTTCATGATATCTTACTCCATTTTTATCACCACGAAATACTTCCAGAGGTTGACAAAAAAAGTCTGCATCAGCTCGCATCGGCCATCCCAAATGAAAACAATCAACAGACCTTTTGAAATGCAAAAAAATGCACTTAACAGATTAAATTAAGCAGACACAATAAACAATCATCAACAAACAAGAACCAAGTATATGAACATACCAAAAGTACTCATTTAAGTCGTCATAGTTCCTCCACTGGGAATGCTTGGCTTTTGCCTTCTTGCTCCTATCAGCTTCCTGTGGATCAAAAGACATTTGATTAAACAAGTCAATAAAAAACATGTATCCATGTTCAACTGGCTGATGCACAAATAACTGGTACTAGAGTAACAGAGATTAAAGATGAAAAGTTGGATTTGATACCCTGGCAATCGTCTGATAAATAGGAGTTACTACTAATTTTAAGAAAGCTTCTTCATTACCACCATATGCTGGCTTAACATTCTCACCAGTCACCGGACTAACATTTCCAGCAAGAATACCATAGAGTTCAAATGCCATCTACAACATGACATGAATCAGTAAATGTGAAAAGAAACTTAAAACAGCGATTATTTGACACCTAGAAAAGAAATCCTGCAAAGTGTAAATCAAGAGAACCGTGTATAAACGTAATTGCATAGGCAGCGCCCCAAGAACATTCAAAGCTCAGTAAGAGAAAATATACAGATGCAACATGACTTTTGAGCACCAAAAATTTAAAAAGAAATTACTTCTGAATCTGACTATCCAAAAAACGTACATGATGATAGATATAGCAAAGGCATTCCGGCATGAATCTTAAGTTTGCTGCCTCGCCCCAAATAAGAAGATACAGTCCCATATACAGTAGCTTTCTTTGCTGAACTTCTTGTTGGATTGTTGGCAACCTGTAAAAAATGAAAGATTGTCAAATGATTAATTGACAACTAACCAAAACTTTTAGAATAATAATGCCGCATGGATTGCTCCTCAAATTCTGTGGTATGATTGATTGTAGCTGATAATAAATGCATACAGCTGCATAGAAAAATCCATACCTATAACAAAAATTAAATAAATAGTGTAAATCGATTTAAGCACTCGTTGAAAACCATTTCCTGCAAGTGACTCAGCTAAACAAGAAAATAAAATCGGGAAGTATAAGAGCTCCAAGAACTTCAAACAGTTGAAAGCATATGATTCATTAAAACTTTTGCCAACAGCCATTTTTGGCACGTCATCCAGTATAGCAGAAAATATGTGATTCACTCATTGTATAATTGTTTGTTCAAGCTTTAGTGAGAGATTGTGTAAGAGAGAGAGATGCCATTCATTAGTAAAAACACACTATCATTTCATCTTTTTCTCCTGAGTTTTAACCTAAATTTCAATCTTTTTTAAATTACCCACAAGCCAAATAGTTTACATGCGTATTGCCACCTTCACTATACAATAAACACATTAAAAATTTTATACCTCATTTTTGTCAAGAACAAATTTTAGCATAAGTTTTTCTTAGATATATGCATATGCATAACTGGAGTCAAATTTATTTTGATATACCACTCTTCCAAGGAATTAATGCATGCACGCACACCAGCAACCATTCATCAGTCAAGAATATAACTCTAAGGAATGAATGTATTTAGCATAGATCTATTGTTTTCTTGTGTATATTCACTAATAATAGAATCATCTTTCAATTAGACCCATATGCACATGGATCTATCATTATATTCCAAAACGTATTGATAGGGCTCATATTTAAATTTTTATCGTTTTCTCAATAACCTGCTTCAATATATAAGTACTTAGACATTGATAAAGCCCCAAAATAGGACCCGCATATATAAAAATTTCACATCATTTGCCTAATGGCTATATGCTCGACTTTCTTTTATATAAGCTTCCCCACCTTATATACAGCATATGAGTTCTTAAACTTTGATAAAGCCCCAAAATAGGACCCTCACATTTCAATTTCTAGCATTTTTTCAATAACCTTTAGCCCAATTACGAATGAGCTGAGCACGAGCTTATAGTAGATACCACTCAGCTCAGCTCATTGACAGCCCTAATTTGAGCTACACATTATCATGCCAATGGCATCTTTAGTCTCGAAAAATACAGAAACTTATTCTACTAACAGCTGGAAAGAACAAAAAAACAATACTAACCATAGGCTACTTTTTCGGCCCAAGTATTTGCACCATTTCTTGTAGTTCTTAAACAACTTCTTCATGACATCTGTCAGGGCACGCTCATCCAACTAAGTAAAAGAGATGTTCCAATAGTTATAAAACACATTGCAGCATACAAGCAATCTCGTACTCTAGCTAAATATCAGGGAAAAGAAGGAAAGAGGAAAACCTTTGGTTGTTGATCAGGTTTTGGAAATTGCCTAATGTGAACATTTGCAAGAAGCAAAATCAAATGCTCTCTTTGATTTGCTACATTGTCCTTCTGCATTTTATAAATGAAGGAACAATCATTCCAGATATTCAGCTAATAAAATCTTGAAAGAGGCATGCATGTCTTGTAAGCTTTCTTTCTGACATTGTAATTAAAATTTACCTGAAAACCAAACATAGCTTGAAGCCAATCAAGAATGTCTTCATCTACCTTCTTTTTATGGTCTTTAGGCCATGGTAAACCTCGAGTGTTCCGTAGAGCAAAAACAGCAGCTTGGATCTGTACATTAAATGTGAACTTGTTTCAGTAGAGTATAAAAAACAACATGATCTATTTCCGCATTTGAATTATTTGACCCACAGATTAATTGCTCAAGGATTAACCTCGGGATACTGCATGATAGCCTGATTTGCACTATCTGGATCAAGAGGAAGAATGTTGTAGGGTACATATATTGCAGTCTTTTCAGCCACTTTATTGTGAGCTTCCAAAATCTGAACCAATGCAGAAAAACTAAACATTGTAAGGTCAAATAAATTTCCGGCTACATGAACATCTGCCAGCAAGGTAGTGTATTTTGCACAAAAGTCTCATCATGTAACACTAGCACACGTGTTTTCCTGAAATACTTAATAAATTAGACAGTTATAGCTACTACAACCAATAGGAAAAAACACACAGAAGAATTTCTACACCACCTCATGGTCAACTTCAACTGACTGTGTAAGATTGACAGCCTTTAAAACTTCAAACAAAACAGATGCAGTTTGGTATGCTTTAGTCAATTGAGCACTGGATAGAAAATACGTGAAATTATATTACAAAAAGCAACTACACCATGAATAAGTAACATAGGAAGTTGCCATAAACAAAACTCTGACATAAATATAGTATAGTAACCTCATAAAACAAATCTCGAAGAAGAGTACTCACCGATCAGCTTTGTCAGCAGCATTTTGTAATGCTTGGATATATTTATGGTAATAGTGTTGGTAGAAGCTCTTCATTTCTCGTGCATCACTTTTTTTAACTCTTCCCATTAAAGTTGGATCATTTTCCTACGTAATACTAAAAGTTAGAATCTGTCCTAAAATGCAAGCGCCAAGTTATAGACTCTCATTTGCAGTTTCATAAATCTTCTAGATGAGGATTCTTTGTACCAGAAATAATGATACAGTGTAATATTCTTACCCTCTCAAGACGTTGTAGGAGTGCAGTTTTGAACTGTCGGACTCCACGCCCACTCGATGTGGGGTCCAGCCTGTGTGCCTTTTCAAAAGCATAGAAACGACCTAGAACCAAATCAATAGCAATATATACTAAATTGGTTTCAACAAACAGTAGGTATTACAGATCACAAAAGAAGAATTCAGCAGATGAATATCGGAATCACAGTTGAGCAACAAGAAGACATAAGGAATAAGATGGTTCCAACACAACAAAAGGCGGAAAGTTATGCTAACAGTGTAAAACCAACGTTTGTTGGTCATGGAAAACAAGTGCATACCAGGGAGATAGAAGAAATCGCGTAGACATTAAACTGTGCAGATATCACCTATTTGCTTCAGGTTTGGAACTAAAGTGTGTCACGTAGAAAAAACAATTTATTTCTTAAGAAATGACTGTGCACGAAAGTGAATAAACTGATCATGGAAAGGCGTTCGATGTATGTTCCTCCAAAAGAAAAACAAAGAAAAAGCGAAGAATGGAACGGACAGACACACGAGACCAACCACTGTGAAAGTAAAGAAATAAAGCTCCACAAATAGAATATTCAAACCATGGAATGCCGGCTCGCCGATATATCGGTATCGGGCCCCACCCGATACACCGATATGAGTCAATCTCGTTTTTAAAAAAAATTCCAAATATCGGCAATATATCGGTTTCGGACCAATATATCACCATTTTAAAAAAAAAACGTTTTCAAAAAACAAATTTGGAAATTTTTTTTGAAAAAAAAGGAAAAAACAATCTTTCCTGTTTGTTTCCCATCCTAATATACTTTTTTATGCATATTTTAAAATCTATGCTTTGTCTAAATTAGTATAACTCATTTTAGAAGTTAGATTGTGAAAATATACGGTAAAAACTAGTTTTCGACCACCGATATTTTTTTACATAATATCTCCGATATTTCGTCTCTTTGGCCAACCGATATTTTACCGATATCCCATACGACATTCCTTGATTTAAACAGTTCATTAACTCACTTAAATCAGACAACACAAGCTCATTTTATCAATACGATATGTGCAGCATCATTAATGGCAAGTGACTGATGCATTCCTAACTCCTTTAACAACCATATTATTCTGGTTAAATGGTTGAATCCAGAGAGACACTTACGCAAATTAAGCCAGTAGACAAACAAAAAACAAGAAAAAAAGGCAGCACGCTATTACAAGTAAAACAAGGAAGCTTACATAGATAAGCAACCCTGGGGTTGCTGGCCTCGACCTCATTTGCAACCCGAAGAATCGGAGCAATCTCAACCAGCGACGACGGAACTACCTCACTATCAAAGATGGACTCTCCCAAATTCCCTGCTGTCTGCGTCCTCTGGAGCCGCCTCTGAGACCCTTGCTCATCTGGCCCTCTCCTCGCCGCCATTCTCAACAACCCACCCGCAAGTACACAGAGCTAAACTCAAACGTCCCCCCTTCTTTCTACTTCCTGAAAATTTCATGGTGCACGCAATGTCAACAACGTCCCCATTTCAGCAAAAAAACAAAAACACTCCCTTTTTATGAGAAAAAACACGAATTTTCTACAAATTCTACCCACAAACAACTTAATTTTCAGAAACAATAAGTAAGAACATAAAAAATCGTTACTTTTGCAACAAATACAAAGAGTGAATAACAAGTGATCTAGTAAATTTGCTTCCTTTTGCCAAAATGGCTGATACACTAGTTCGAAAGGAAACACATTTTCTTGCAAAAATAAGCATTAAAGGCAGAATAAAAATGAACAAAAAAGAAGTAAAAAGAGTGAAAAAGGCTACTTCGTCTTCCACACAGCTCCGGATCATTATACAGATCACCCTACCTAAAAATCAATACTTGCAGACCCAAATGAACCGAAAATCGGGGAAAAACAAAGAGAAGCTAGGACTCACAGATTATTCCGCTCCAAAAAACGAGCTTTTCATGCGCCAACAAGGAATCAGAATCAAATTCCCACTACCCATTTGCAACGCATTTACAACATAAAAAAATCAGAAAAAATCAGAAAAAAAGCTCACTTTGCTCATCTCCGAGAGCTCTAGATTTCAGGAAAAAAAAACAGGAAAAAGTGATGCTCAGATTGGTTCCACCATTGATGAGAGAGCGACAGTAGCTTCTGTACTACTTCCCGGGTTTTAGAGACTGGTGGAGCCCAGACCAGCCCCAGGTAGAAGACAAGCAGGGTACTATGAAACATGACAAAACTTTCCCATTTATTACGTCCTTACAACTCCCTTTGGTTTAAGCCTTTCGCCTGATTCCGTGGGGCCCGTCCACATGTCTTATGTTAATTAGCTCATAGCATTTCAAGCCTATACTGATCATTATATTTGAAACGTTTTTAAGCATGTAGCCATAATTTATGAAGTGTTCTCTCTATTCTAAAATATTATGTGTATTTGAAAAAAATTTCATTTTTATTTGACCACGGAGCCTAAAAAAAAAAGTCACACAACTCATTCTCCTTGATATCCTATCCAACTTATATATTCCTTCGCGAACCAAATCAATTCTTCCAATTCTCTTCCAATTTTAGAAAGAGAAAGTTATAACAGTAATTTAGTAAAATATATATAGTATTTTAAAACAGTAAATATTGTTAAATATATATAATATTTTGAAACCAAGGGAGTATAAATTATAACACTATTTTTTTTTACGAAGGGACTATATTATAGACGTGGCCGGGTAGACATGCATAGCCCGGCCGATAACCTTGCAACCGTGACTAAGGGGCCGTTTGGGGCGTGATTAAAAGCTTTGCTACATTGTAGCATCCATGTTTTTTTCCTATCCAGGTCGTGTTTCAGCTTGATAGGGAAAAAAACATGGATGCCACTATGGATATTTGCTTATAATCACGCCCCAAACGGCCCCTAAATCCCCCCACCAGCACCCTAATCTAGGTTAACAAATGAAATTACTTGCTCTCTTCTATAGTAATATTGGTCACATTAGATTAAAGTTTGGCTTTGTAATGCAAACAATTACACATAGGGGCCGTTTGGGACGTGATTAAAAACAAAACATCCAAATGGGATGTTTTGCTACACTGTAGCATCTGGATATTTTATATATCCAGCTGGATGTAAAAATCCACATGGATGCTACAGTATATATCCAATATCCGGTCTGGATATTTTGCAATAATCACGCCCCAAACGGCCCCATAATGAGAGGAATTAGCGACTATGATCACTGCCATTTTGGGCCCGGTTAGATGTACGGAAATGGGTAAAGGCTAACTTCGTCAAATCGTAAAAGTTCGATTTTCGAAATACGAATTTGGAGCAGAAAGAGCATGTCGCCATGTCTGCCGAGCTGCCTTGTTTTTCGGAAAACGAAATTAGCCGTTTTAAAATTGAGATGACTATAATACCCCTCGTGGTAGGCTTTTGGGGTGAATGCTGGGAAGGGTAATTTCGTGATCTTGGGGGGATGTACCTGGGTTGGTGCATTGAGTTAGCAAATTTTGAATTTGATTCTGATTTGCAGATTAGAACCGTTGGATCAGTGGGCCCGCAGTGGATTAATTGTGCATTATGAAAAACAAAGTTGGTTAATTCTGTATATTTATAGCAACAATTGTAAATCTTGGAACGTCTTATGTTGAAAATCTTGGAAGGGGTTTCTAGACCTGATGAAGACCAGGTCGTGCCTTATATACACATAACTGAAATAATTTAAGATGTGATAAGGTCTCTTAGGTCTGGTGTATGGGTATATATTAGTAGGTTGGGGCCACAAAGGATCACTCAGTGCTTTGAGAAAAACGGACAACAATTGTTAAATTTTATTGTTATATAATTATGTCATAAGATATATATAATCAATTGAAGATACATCATCATGGTCAAACTATTACATTTGGTGTTAATTTATATTATATTGATGGCTGGTTGACAACCGTGCTAATCGACAAGGTTAAGTCAAAACCCTAGACGAATAACAAAGTTATAACTTTTATAAATAAACAATAACTTCAAGTATCATGACATATAAAACTGGACAACAAGGTTACACCTATAGATGGCAATAGCAAGGAAAGACAACGCAAACTCTAGGTTATTAATATAATATAATACATGCAACGAATATACAAAACAGGTAAGTGATCACAACTGATCACTACAAATACATCAACGACGATAATATATGTACCTCAAATAAGCTTTTAGTAGCGTACACATGAACATGAATCAATTCAATATCAGTAGGTACAATGCTAGTATTTGATTTCAAACATAGAATATCTAGGCACTACAAAAACACAGAATTGTTGATAAAATTGCTTTAAAATATCGTACTTGAATTGTTCATTGAAAACTTCACTCTTCAAGCTACTCCAGTCGTCCCACGTACACTCCTCCCCGAATGCTTCTAGTGGTTGGCCAGAAAGGAGAGAGAGAGAGAGAGAGAGAGAGAGAGAGAGAGAAGAGAGGGGGTCGGGAGAGAGATAAGTGAGAGATCGGGAGAGAGAGAGAGAGAGAGAGAAGAGAGAAGGTCGGCCAAAATAGGAGAAAAGGAGGGCCAATAGTTTCCTTTATAAGTGCGCCCTAGGGAGTCCTACTCCTGGTAGAGTTAGGGCTGCCCTTTCCTATTCAAGCCTATCCTTAACCTAGGTTAAGTCTCCCATGTCAAATCTCCAATGACCCAGCCTGAGGGACTTCTTATCTACCGTCCACCTAACTCCTTTATTCCAACTCCAACTCTAAGTGTATCTCGTGGAAGATTGATTTAATCCAAGATACTACAAGCTTATCTTCTGCACGAGGACTTTGCTGACCAGACTCCAAGTTCTGATGGAGTCCTATTCTAGGCAGAGGAGGTTGCAAATCAGGCCCTGGGTGGTGATGCGAATCTCGTTCCTGTTGATGGTTGTCTCGAGCCGTAGTTTCTCGATCCTCTGGTACCACTGGGAGGGTAGGATGCAATCGGCCCAGTCAATCAAACTCACGTACCAGTCCATGGCTGCAATCGGCCGCGACTTGGGGGGGCAGGATGCGTGGGGCGCCGACAGAAGCTTGAGGGGGTGCGACAGCGCGACTGGGAGTATAAAGTTCGCAACTTGCTTCATCAGTGGTCGTGCTGGCAGGGACTGAGGCTGCTGTGAAGATTCCCAACGATGCTATGCCCTGCCAAGGTGACATGCCGGACGGTGGCAATAGAGTGCCAGCGGGGAAAGACGAAGGCGGAAACATGGTCGATAAGGTGATGAAGCTCGGAGGAGGAGCTGACACAGACAAGCGATGCAGGAGCTCCTCAAAGCGGCGATCGGTGATCTACACATGAATTATGCATTTTATTATCTCCTAAACTTATGATTATGCTAGTATTTAATTAGAATAACTACTACTTTAATATAGTTTTTGGTTTTTGTAGGAAACCAGAGTAATACACAGAAATGAGGTGAAAAGTAACTCAAATGGTTAAATGATCATAACTTCGTGTACAAATATCGGATTGGACTGATTCAAGCTTCGTTAAAGTTCAAGAAGTCAGCTTTCCAATGCCACCAACCACGCATAATTCGGAGTTCGGGACAAAAAGTTATAGCCATTTGAAGTTTATGAACAGTAACTATGATCGATCGGTTGTCAATGCGATCGATCGCCAGAGACGCAAAAACAATGTATTAAAGGAAACGATCGATCAGCACAAAAATGATCGATCGTATCTACTTGAATTTTTCAATCGCGCAAGACAGTAACTATGATCGATCGGTATCATAGGGCGTCGATCGGCAAAGCGATCGATCGGAGAAAAATAATGAAGGAATTGCGATCGATCGGACAACGAACGATCGTCAATACGGAGCGATCGATCGCCGTGTACGGCAAACCGAAATAAGACCTATTTCGACTCGGATTTGGAAGGGGACTTCGTGGTTTCTCTTCACTCTTATAAATAGGCTTTATCGGAGAACGTTTTGGGCATTCAACCTTAGAGAATCCAGAGCTAAATTGGAGGCTAGAGCAAAGGAGAGAAGAAGAGAAGAATATGAAGAACACAATGATGATTTCTCTTCCGATGCGAGGCTAAACACTTTTCCAAAGCGTAGATGAAGCCCAATAATTTGGTTGTGTAGTTTCTTTTCTCTCATCTTATGATTTTACTCTAGTTGGTGTATGGATTTTATTGTGTAATCACCGTTAATTCAATAAAGGTTTGTTCTTTGTACTCGAGAGAAACAAGAGTGAATTCTTGTGAGTTTCAATCCGAAGAATACTTGCGTATCCGATAGGAACGTGAGTAGACTGAGGTGTTATATATCAATAAAATTTCATTGGTTTATACTCGAGAGAGATAGATCACAATTCCATGTTTTAATTGTTTTATATGTTACATCCGAGAGGAGAGCACTATATTTTGAGTTGACAAGTGTATGTCCGAGAGGAATATGCTAGCTAATTGGAAATCTTTATTCAAAAGAGAGAGAGAATCGATACACTAGTTTATTGAGGTGGATTCAAAGCCTTGGTCTTCTCCACATTGATTAAATCTCACTTAGTTTTCATTGCTTTCTTAGTCTAAAATCAACACCGCTATTTCTTTTTGAATTTGGTAAAATATTAATCCATCCCTGAGGTTCGACAACCCTTATTAATACTCACCGTAGTACAATTGCCTTGTGCCTTGCAAGGGTTTTAATTTTAAACAATCAATTGGTCGTCTGCTAACGCTCCGTGATCTCTACGATTGAGTTCATCAAATCGGTAAATTTCCTATCTCGCGCATCCAATTTCGCTTCCAACTGGTTAATATAGGAAATCTTAGCACGGGTGGGTTGGGTGGGAGCCGAGGGTCGACTGCTCTGATACCAATGATGTAGACCATAATCTACATAGGAATTCATAGAGAAAGACATCTATAACTAATAAAGTGAAACACATAAAATAAACTAATTCTTCATTGATTTTTGGGTAATCAATTAGGGAAGACCCCTTACATATTTATAGACTTTTAAACTATAATCCTAATTGACATAGGATAGACCATAAACTATAGTCCTAATTGACATAGGAATAGACTAATCCTAATCCTAATAGGATCATAACACTTTCCTTCTCCAATCCAACTCTAAGTGGGAATCTACAATTTTTATCCAATTTTATATTTATCTTTCCACCTCTAAGAAGAATTCCATCCAATCAGTTTCCTAGAGTCCTGGTTGGTCAGGGTTTCTAAAAAAAATTAACCATAAGAATTGGGGTCGTTACAATTATCATCTCGATACAGATGAAGTAGTTCAGGATTTGGATTACATCACCAAGATGGTGATTACTCAGACGTAGATTACTCAATCCAAGATTTGGTCTAATCCTCGATTTGAGGATAACATCCAAGTACATCAAGTTGAATTAGATATGAACATAAATAGATCTTCTACATATGCTAGAACTCTAGATAGTGTTCATAGAGTTCTACTCTGTTCAAGACTCTCCCCATAATGGAACTCATAGAGTTCTATCTTCTCATAACTTTTATCCTGCATCATGGGGCCCAGTCTTTTGCTCTCATGTGCATCAAGTTGAATCAAATATGGACGAAATTTGATATTCACTAGATTCTGGAATACTGAGCATCCACAGACAACCTGATCTTGTCCCCTACCCATGAGTGCCTATGAGACCCATACCTAGGCATCTCTCCCCCTTGACATAGGTGCTCAACCTATTTACGAGTAGGGGGCCACCTCCAGACGTTTCCTTAACCTTCTTCAATAAACAAAGGTTCGGTGTTGTCTAGTTCTTCTTCTTCTTAGTTGAATAAGATTTCTTCTGTTATAGTAGTCTCTGAAAAATTAACTCAATCGCTGACAAGAGATCTTAACCTTGTAGTTGGTCTGGGCCTATCGCCTCTCCTAACTGCTTTGCATCCTTTAAAGATGTTGATCCTTCAAGTGACTTCTCTGGTGGTGAGAGTGAAAATTCATCTCAAACAAACCCTACTTCCTGCTCTTCTTCCTCTAAGAAGTAATTACGAAGATACCGTCGCAAAATCGAACCAATAGTGGTCATGGGGTGTACTACTTTAATAAAGATAAAGTCAAAGCGAGACCTCCTAAACATAATTAAAGAATTATTTTTATTTTGGTAAAAGAGTTAGTTTAGTTGTTTTCTTTTATCTTGTGATCATCATAGTGAAGGAGTTAATTTTGTGGTTTTCCTCTTTTGAGGTTAGTTTTATGTGTGTTTTGTTAAGACCAACCTTCTCTTGCTATATCTTATTTGTCTAAAAAAATTTATTAATTACAAAAAAAATATGGAGCAGAGGATTAGAATATATTTATGGGGCCGTTTGGGGCGCGATTAAAAGCAAAACATCCACAGATCGTGTTTCACGCTGGATATAAAGAAAACATAGATGCTACAGTGGATGTAGAAAATCCACTATAGATATTTGCTTATAATCACGCCCCAAACGGCCCCTATGTACTACTTAAGTATTATATCATAACATAGTACACACACCTGCTTTAGTTTGGTCACATCGTGTCCAGATTTGAACATGTTCAGAATGTGTGCAAGATTGGAAATCAGATCACATGTTAGACCCAGACAATCTGATGGCTGACATCATGCACACACTTCAAACACGCTGTTTCTCATATTTCCAGGGAGAATGACCATGACACCCCCACTTTAGTCCAGCCATTTCCGGATGGTACTATGGGTATTTATGTAATTTAAAGGCCTGTGAAGTCTCGCAATTCCCAAATTGGAGTAGTAAAAATCCTTTTTGACCAACCCAAAGAATGTCCTAACTTGATCCCAATGTTTTTTACATAGATACATTGCTCTAATTTAAGTGATTAGATCAATCTCCACAAGTTGTTTTCTAGATTGGGGGGGAAAGATTACGGAGATGAATACATAAACAACTCGTGATCATTCCTAAAGCATCTTTGGAGAAATATTGAACTGGAAGATGCGATAATTTCACCAAAATAGGAACTATCTTCGCGAACTCACGAACAGGTTTGAAGCCAGGATGCCACTTGTGCACAATGAACGGCCTTCCGTCAATCGTCCAGTTGCTCGATAAAACCTTCTCGTAACTGGCCTTTGAGGAGAACTTGAAGAGGAAGAACCCCTCTGCCAAAGAATGCATTTCAAATGCCGATGGAAGACTGATGTAGACACGGCATCTACAACAGAGAAAAACGAGGCTAAACTAGAACAAAATAAATAAACATAAACTAATCTGGCGGAAGACGAAAGAACCAGACCGCTTCTTCTAATGGTTTGGTCCAACGTAGACCGGGCCGGGATGGTTCAAAATCTATCTATCTTGGGTTTGTTCAGTCCATTTTCAAAAATAAAATAAAAATTGAAGGGCCATTTATGGTGTGGGCCTATTTCTTGATCCGCAACTTTCTCCGTAAACAGACTCTTCGCATCTCATCTACCGGAATATTCGTGGGTCCAACGTATTTCGATGAAGTTGAATTTTCGTATTCCTACCTTCGCTATAAAAATGACAAGAGCACCTCGAGGACGAGGTGATGCGGAAGCGTTGGTGGAATGTTATGACTCTATTAGGATTATGATTACATTAGATTAGGGTCCTATGTCAATTAGGACTATAGCTTAGGGTCTATCCTATGTCAATTAGGACTATGGCTTAAGAGCCTATAAATATGCAAGGGGTCTTCCCTAATTGATTAACCCAAGATCAATGAAAAACTAGTTTATTTTAGGTGTTTTACTTTCTTAGTTATAGCTTCTCTATGGATTATCACGTAGACACGTGAGACTACGGTCTACAACATAGACTCCAAACTCACGTGAGGGTGTTCTTCAGCCATACAAAATATGGCCGCTTCCCCATAGCATAGCCGACAAGCGAGAGACGCCACCGATCAGATTCCTTTTCCAAGATGGAAGAAGGAACCATAGCCGATGAACTTGCATAGATCTCTGAAAAATGGGGAAGCAAGGTGGAGGATGAGGAAGATGTAGATGAGAATAATTCCCTCCATGCGGTGCGAGAGGAGGAATCCGCCGTGTCTCTAACGGTCAGGCTGTCGGCAAAGACCCGGGCCGAAGCAGCTATCTTGGATCAAGGAAGGAGGAAGACGCTTTTCAGCGACCAATTTCCGGCCAGAACGGCCGGCCACAAGATGCTCTAGAGCCTGGCGGCCAATTAGACAATTGGATTCACCTTTGCATCAATCAGTAGAACACATATTATAGGTGCGCCATCAATCGAAGCCCTTTTAGCATTCATAAAAAAAAAAGGTCACTCCAAAAGGCTTAAACCAATGGCAGCGAATGCAGGTTCCTTTTGTGAAATCAGAAATTTATCGGACACTTTTGCAAATTTTGAGATTGAGAAAAGGCAACCTCCTTTACAGGCACAATGAAGAGATCAATAAATTAATGCCAATATCACATGACTTTTTCTGTCTTTTATATGAAAAATTCCAAGATACCAATGGCAGTGAAATGCAGGTTCCTTTTGTGAAATTAGAAATTTGTCAGACACTTCTGCAGTTTCTGAGATTGAGAAAAGTACACTTTATTCTTTTATCATTATCGAAAGAATGCACAATGAAGAGATCAATAAATTAAGACCAATATCACATGAATTTTTCTGTCTTTTATATGAAAAATTCCAAGATACTTAAAGTGCTTCCAACAAGATGACCAGCCACTTTTAGACCACATCACTAATCAACCGGACATGCTGATTGCAGTGCCTCTCCACAAACATCTTTGTTGCTCCATCCACAGTTCTTCGCCATGTCTGTGACGAAAAAAAGAACACTGGTCAACATGAGTCCATGAGATGAAACATTAGTACATTCACACGAACAAATATATAGATTTCCCTATAATCATCAAGTAATTTGATCCAAGTTTTATCCGGTATCACGTGTTAACACATGGGGCAGGCAGATCTTCAATCCGACGGCTCACAGCTCCCTGCGTGTACTTCTCGTTGGACCAGGTCACATATTAACATTTTCCAAGTTAAAATTCAAATGAGTTTGATCCAAGTTCTAAATCTATAAACTCGTGGGTAAACAAGAGCCATTTATGCAAATAAATCAATTACCTCAAAAAATTAGTCCATGGTTACCAGAAACAACAGACGTATTTCCATGATGTTAGAAACAAGAAAGAAGAAACTAACTCAAAGAATTAAAAATTCTAATTGAAAGCAAACTAGAAGTAATTTTACCTTCTCAACCTTGGCCAAGAGGAAGGCATTGATGATGATCTCCCTCATCCTGAGGTCCGACCTCCTCATCTTAAACTGCCTGAGCAGAGCCGACCGCCGCGTCGGCCCAGGCAGGAGCGACTTTCTCTCAACCACGACGTGCCCGCCTCTCGTCGGACTCTGCCGGCCCTCTCCGCCACCCGCATTACCCAGCCTCCTCCGCTTCAAATTCAGCCACACCCCAACCTTCTTCCCGGAGCTCCTACCCCGGTCATGCTCCGGCAGCTCTGCTTCAAATTCGGCGAACTTGCGCAGGAGCTCGTCCGAGGAGGCCTTGCTCACATGCTGGACTCTGCAGTCCTCCATTAAAACTGTATAGTAGAGATTCCGGCAACTAGGACTGGCTATGGCTAGAGAGACAGTCAGAGAGAATCAGAGAGGAGAAAAGTAGGAGAGGTGATTGATTGGTTGCGGCCATGGAGGGTTAATTAAAGGTGGTGGGGGGAGAGAGGCGCCAAATGACCGTTTGAAAGTGATGTGTACAAGAGTTTAATAATTAAGAGAAGTGTCTGCAGATTATGGGAATGGGGACACCAGCAAGTGCAGCTGCAGCCTGCAGGAGGCCAGCCATGGTCATGTGAAGCAGATATATAGCCGTTGGGAAGAAGACTCGGATTTTAATTTTTAGGATGACTTTGGTCTCATGTTACTTACAGGGATCCAAATGTGTAATTTTTTAGGAGAAATGTTAAAACCCGTGTTCTGGGGTGGTTGCCATCAGATCACTTTAATCGGACGGTTGACACCTTGAACACGTGTTGGGCATGAGTTTAAAAACACGAGGTTTGTCTTATTCCATGAGAAATAGGATGCCTTCGGTCATGTGCCAGCCGCACGAAAAAATGTATATCCTAGTCACTTGGGCAGCTGCACGAGTCTGATTGGTTTTGACCTGTGGGCCCTGCTATCAAATCTGTGGGCCCTACCATGGGCAGCCACCTGCAGGCTAACCATGTATAGCATAATTCGATACAGGTATACTAATTCATTGTGTGGAGCAAATTCTACTTCATTGTGTTTTCTAACATAAATACCCATTTGGTCATTCCTATAATACTCCCTCCAATACTAATTGTCTGCATTCATAAAACCAAAGTGAACGGAAGAGTAATTCTACTCAGTTCATTTTTTGTTTTTTAATGCAGACAGGTACTATTGGACAGAGGGAGTAATGTAGAGTAGATTTCTATAGTAATACCTAATCATGATGTGTGAGCGTATGGACGATGGTGCAGAACTCTAACATGGACCCATGGATTTACTTGATCATTTTCCGAGGTACAAACGTAGCATTGGGGGGGCAATATCCATTATTCAAGTACAAGATGTCCGCGTCCGGTTGCTTGTGAATTCGGACATGAGCTTGGAGAGAGCTTCGTTTGCGTGCATATATAGTTCACAAGGCTCATGTAAGATGAAGAATACACTCTACTAATATACCGTTTGGGGCGTGATTCTGGATGTTTTGTTATACTGTAGCATCCAGGTTTTTTCCACTTTCAGCTGAAACACCTCAGGACGTGTTTTAGCCTGGATATGAAAAAAACTTAATTGCTATAGTGGACGTTGAAAATCCAGCCTGAATGTTTTGCTTCTTTCACGCCCCAAACGGCCCTAAGTACTAGCAGTTTCAAAGTTTGGCTTCCATTTCACATTGTATCCATTTGTGAGGTCTGAGGAGCTATGCCAAAGGCCTAATGCTTGTATAGCATTTTAGAATGCTCCTAAATAGGAACCTTTCAAAAGTTTTGAGAATCAAACTCCATTCGAAAGCAGCATTTGGACGTTAACATACAAATTATAATATGATATTCATATCAATTCCAGATGACATTGGTCCTAGAGTATAATTAATAACTAAGAAAATATTTGTAATTTAATGGAATGCCTAAATCTGATCCCAGGCTCCAACAAAATATGCTGGATATATGATGAGTTACCAGAATCCAGAACCATTTAAAATAACAAATTTGCATGTAAACCACTATTAGAGTTTTGGAGTCAGACTTTGTAGTATAAGAGTCATGCATTATAGTGTTCCCAATTACCTGCCAACAGAATTAGGACCTTCAGAACTATAATGTGCACTATTCCGCAATGCCCTTCCCAATTTTCAATATTAATTGTTAATTATTTGCATTCATGATTATTAAGCCGCCATGGCTGCATAGAGGATCAGGTTCCAAGTATCAGGAAGGCCGGCGATGCACCAGTGGCTGCAGTCCATCTTGAAGATGCCGCTGTAGGCGGAGGGATGGGCGTCCTTCCTGAGCTGAGACAAGAGAGTTATGTCAAGCAAGTAGACGGGCTTGGTCATGTTGGCTAGAACTCTCTTCACCACTCCATCTTCTGGGAGAGAGCCACCAGGGTAGATAGATCCAGCCACCGGCTCTTTCTGTCCGTAGCACCTCTTTGCATTAGGCTCATTCCAATTTTTCCCACTGTTCAATTAAGAACAAGACCGTTAGCAATCATGTTGTACATTAAAGCCGATTTAGACTTGTGTGTGTGCTGTATATAGTAATGAAGTGAAGACTAATTTGGCAGGGCGTGCTTTGAGTGCATCACAAGCCGAAAATCTTGATTCAGTGTTGCGTGCTAATATGGGGGCAAGCGGGTTTGAATCACCTGGTTGTTCCCACATTAGGACGCGCCATTGGTACCAATTCGATAGCTCGCAATGCGCAGGAGCATGCCCCCTAGTTGTGTGGGGTGCACACATTTCCCTTGGAACAACTTCTTACTTATTACCCTAAAACAAGAACTCTAAAGCTCATTTAGGACAGCACGTAATGGAGTGGGCCTACACGTAATGGACAGGAGAAATCCCCTGGAAGATAACTTTGGTTTTGTTTAAGTCCACAGAGGTGTCCACCCAATTGGCCCATGTTGTAAGACCCTTCTCAAACGCAGCCAATCGATCCATGTCCTTGTACAGGTTGCCCCCGTTCATAATGTAATCCCATCTGCGCCAAAGCCAAAAACATATTGCTGAGCCAAGTAAGAAGCAAAAATTTATATTCACCTGCGTTAGAATGCGCCAAGGTGCTGCGATCCATTGGATCGAGATGCAACAGTGTGCGTTAATCGGTAGGCAGGCAGATTAAAGAATACTTGATCAGGAGTTGAAGAGTTTGGAATATGATCTTACGGCATGTTCACCTTGCGGATCCACCAATGCCAAGTATTGAAGATCACTACATCCATGTCTTGCCATAGGCTGCTGGCCTCAGTGGAAATGGTGTCCAACTTCAGCACCCTCCCAACGTTCTCCTCCTCTACTATGTCTACCAGGTAATGGCTTATATAATACATGACAGACACATTGTAATCCTGCATCATCCACACCCTATTCCCTTCAATAATCATGTTACAACAGCAATTGGACATTGATACAAAGAGTGCCATTTATGTGTGCCGAGCTCACATGCGTTGGCATCACAGGATTTCGATCCGACGGTTCAAAATGCCTCAGCGCATCATTGGATCTCGATCCGACGGTTCGAGATGCCTTAGCGCATGCAGACGAGTGCAAGCCGAGCGCACATTTTAGTTGTTTTCCATGGAAACGATAGTAGCAACACACGAGAAGGTGCATAACAAACAAGGTGGGCCAAAATGCATGCCTGAAATGTGAGTGAAGAAACGCATTGATTCCGGGTGATGTTGCCTGGGGCCGTTGGCACGGCCGCGTGAAGCATGCAAAGGAGGGACTCCCACTGGTTCAGGCTAATGGAGTCCCCTACAAACATTATCTTCTTCCCCCTCCATGCCTCCAACAACTTCTTCCCATCAAAGCTGCAACATTAACATATGATCACAAGTCGTAAACACAAATGAATTTGACGATCAAGAAGAGATATCAACACTTGCATGGTTAAAAAATGAATGGTTGTCACCTTGGCAGGTCACATGCACTAGGCTGCCATCTATACTTCAAATAGAGCTTATCAGGCCTGCCATACTTTAGGCAGTTGAACTCTGACCTTATGTAGGGGCAGCTTGCAGAATCATACAAAGGATAGGAGTCATCAAGAACCCAGCTCCCATTGAAGAAATCACAGCTTTCACCTTGCTTCCCAACAGCTTGAAGGTTGGTGTGGTTGAGGGACAAGAGGCTGGCCTGGGCTGAGTAAACAAAGAACAAGAGTAGGAGAGCCGTTTTACGATTTAGGGAGAAAGTACCCATTTGGGGTTTCGATATTAGAACCAATTAGAGGAGGAGGGGATACTTGATATGGGAAAGGTCAGGCTTGAGTGAGAAGAGGAGTCGAAACACCATATATGGTTGTGAAAACGCATGCTCATTGAATGTAGAAATTGCAATTTTAGTATGTTGCAAATGATATGATCATAGTAAAAATTTTGAATGGATGCTCATATCCGGAAAGTTTACTGAAGGAGATTGGGCCAAAAGGATTTGGGGGACTGATCTGATCTTTTTAGGGTAATGAAGTTGAAAAGTTTTAATAACTTATATTCCTTCCGCCCTATGCTAAGTTTTGCAAAGAGGACAGTCCTGTTTTAGATGCTCTATGTGGTCAATTTAAGTGGATTTTAGCCTCTTTTCCCTATTAGTTGGTTTTCCACCATCCAATATAAACCATTTTTTTCTGATGGAGTCATTAAAACAAGACGGATGTAGTATTAACTTTTTCTTCACCCATTAGCTAGGCACCACCTAACAAAAGTACTCCATCCTCCCATATTAATCACCACATTTGAAAAATAGTGATTTTTATTGAATGGTGAGATCTACAAATAATTGTAAATGATGGGGTTTTGAAAATCTTGAATGGGTACTTGTATCGGTCAATTATATTGACATAGATTAAGCCAAAGGTGCATTTGGCAAAGTGGATTTAGACCATGTAATTTTAAGAATCAGTGATTTGTCTAAATCATACATTTGCCAACTCTTTTTTGGGTACGATTTAATTCTTCCCAAAATCTCACCCCAGAATGACGTGATTCTTATTATAACGTGAAAGAGGGTCGCCCAAAATGACAGGGCTGACCCTATTATTTCCCAAATCACACAAAATTCTTTCAATGACGTGATTCCAAGAAACCGACCTCTAAATTCAAATCAAGGTTGCCAAACACACCCCCTAAGAATTTGGGGGAATGGCCTTCTTGTGCATGATGGTCAATAAGCACAACATATGTCCCTAAAGGCAAAAAATTATGTCTAATAACCTTTGTCAAAATTTATCAAATGAAAAAAAAAAACTCCATTTCTACTCACTAGACACCACTTAAGAAAATTATAATGCCCCCATTAAACTCTATATCCCTTGAAAAATGAAAACAATGAAGGGAATAGGTACCCACGTCGCGTTTTGATTCAACAAATTAGAGGGGATGCCTGCCAAACTTGAGTGAGGCTGGGGAGTTGGATGATCATCCAGTGGCTCAGAGGCCATCTTTCAAAAATCAGAGGAGGGATTTTAAATTCCTCCTTTTAATTCTGGGCCTTTAGATGACAATCCAGCGGACCGTGTGGAGGAAATTACCGGGGTCTTTTACAACTGGGGCCTACATTTAGATATATCTGTGGTGATAAATTTCCGGTGCGACTATGCTACTTTATGGGTCAGAGCCAGTATGCTTAGCATCTCTAAGAGGGAAAATGTTGGACATTGAATTACTATTATAACTATTTAGATCCAATCAACATGTATAAGCCACCAATTAGAGTTGGGGTTTGTAGATGTAATATAAATTTCATAGTTATTCCATTTATTTAAGAACCAAAATTGAGCTTCAAATTTCTAAAATGTGCCTATTTTGATGTCAATTGCAATTTCACGTCCAAATAGTGGGGGCTTCGATAGAGATCAAGCGGCCATGGTTGCATAGAGGATCAGGTTCCAAGTGTCAGGAAGGCCGGCGATGCACCAGTGGGAGCAATCCATGCCACCCCGGTAGGCACCGCTGTATGCAGAGGGATGGGCATCCTTTCTAAGCTGAGACAAGAGCGTTGTGTCAAGCAAGTAGACAGGCTTGGTCATGTTGGCCAGTACTCTCTTCACCACTCCAACTTGTTCAAGCGAGCCGCCTGGGTAAACAGATCCGGCCAATGGCTCCTTCTGGCCGTAGCACCTCTTTGCATTAGGCTCATTCCAATCTTTGCCACTGTTTAATACCACATGCCAATCTGTTAGTTATAGGTGTATCATTGTGAGCATTATACATTCAAGTTGTTAGGGGCGTTTTGGCATCAGGTAGACTAGAGTATCGGTGAAACATACAAATAAGGTAGAGAACACAAAAAATATGAACATTTGGGTGGTACAGTGTCATAATTCTATATATGTTTCATACAATCCACTCTACATTATTATAGTAGCATCATGATTCCCGTACCCCGCATCCTCCCTTTTTGATCAATTTAAAAAAATTATTAGTTCAAAAGAAGGGTACCATAGATATAACATTAGCATCATAAAACTTTTCCGAAAAACTAGAGCAGCTATGCACCGCAGGCGGAAAAACTAAAAAACCTCCTAAATAATTTATACATAAGGAGCATGGAGAAAGAAGATAACGAAGATAACTACCTTAAAATCTTTGAACCTTTTCTTTCCCCTTCGCCCTTTCTTTTTGTTTTTCTTCCTAAAAGAATTAGCCGATTAAATTGATATATTTATGCGACGTAAATTGAACTCCTCCCCATCATTGTACCCCAAATTGTCTTCTCATTTACCAAAAAAATTGTATTCTTAACACGCATTATAGGACTCCTAGTTGACTATTTGATTTAATGAATGCATTATGACTTCTTTTTTCCAATCCATAAGTTGAGTCAAGTGTTACTAGTGATCTTACTATCCTAGTTGAAACTGTTTGTATAACGAGAGTATCTCTTAGAAATTAAAAGAAAAAGAGAAGGAAATGAGAGAAACAGCCTACTTGACATGGACAGGAGAAATCCCCTGAAAGAATACTTTGGTTTTGTTGAAGTCCACAAAGGTGTCCACCCAGTTGGCCCATGTTGTAAGACCCTTCTTAAACGCAGCCATACGATCCATGTCTTTGTATAATTTGCCCCCATTCAGAATGTAATCCCATCTGCAAAACCCAATTAAAATCAAATTACTGATCCAATTATAAGAATTCAAGCACTTAATCATCAGGAACTTTGATCTTACGGCTGGTCCTTTCCGACTTTGACCCACCAGTGCCAAGTGTTGAAGATCAGCACGTCCATCTCTTGCCATAGGTTGCCAGCCTCAGTGGAGATGGAGTCCAGGTTCAGCACCCTTCCAACCTTCTCGCTTACTATGTCCACTAGAAAATGGCTCCAATAGTACATCACAGACACATTGTAATCCTGCACCAATTAATCAATTTTACCTTGAATTTCATGTCAATCCAGTGTTTAAACACTGGTGATCTGATGCTTTAACATCAAACTTTCCAGGACCTGCGGAGCTCTACTAGGTCACTACAAGGGTTACGTGCTCGCCCTTTTATATGTGCCCCGGTTCACATGCGTTGGTGTGCAGTGAGATGCCGTGAGCCGTTGGATTGCGTTAATAAATTGGACATGCAGGTTTGAATAATGTGCACACGCCTTTTCGATCAACACATGCCATGGGATTTCAAACAAGGTGCTGCATGTGCAATTTTGCTAGTATGAAAAAAGGAATGACAAACAAGGTGCTGCAAAATGCATGCCAATTAGAGAAGATGAGAGAGTTGCCTCAATTGTGAGTGAAGAAAGGTATGGATTCCGGGTGAAGTTCGCCTGCGCCATCGGTGCGGCCGCGTGAAGCATGCAGACAAGCGACTGCCACTGGTTCAGGCTCAGAGAGTCCCCCACAATCATTATCTTCTTCCCCCTCCATGTCTCCAACAGTTTCTTCCCATCATACCTGCAACAGCAAGAGCATCACTTGCATGGAGAGAATAATATGTGCACCAACAAAAAGCTTCAGGAGAAGAAAGAGAATTTAGAATATGGACTTTAAAAAGTCCCTTTGGTATGCACACCAATTCACATGTGCATTCTCCTTGGCGCTGTGAGCCGTCGGATCTCAATCCAATGGTGCATGTGGACAGGCAAGATTGAATTATTCCCACTAGTCCACCACCTATTTTAGCGTACGTGCGCCATCGGATCTCAATCATTTATCCATAGCTAGCTTTAACTTTTTCCTCACTAAAAACATAGCTCGACTTAATTCATAGTTGAATTGCAACAAAAAGATTATTCATCTCATAAGATGTTACCTAGGCAGGTTTAGCAAACAAACAAGAAGTGTTACCTGGGCAGGTCACAGGCAGTTGGTTTCCATCTATACTTTAGGTAGAGTTTATCAGGTCTGCCATACTTTTGGCAGTCAAACTCAGGCTCAATGTAGGGGCAGCTAGCAGAATCATACAAAGGATAGGAGGCATCAAAGACCCAGCTCCCATGGAAGTAATCACAGCTTCCACCTTGCTGCCCAAGTGCTGAGCAAACAAAGAACAAGAGTGCAACACATAGACCTTTGAGCTGAAAGGGAAAGGAGATGTGAGGGAAATGGCTGCCCATCTTGGTTTTTGATTCAACAGGAAGGAGGAGGGGATGCTTGATATATATAAAGGACAGGCATGAGAAGCAGAGTTGAAAACCATATGGTTGTGAGTATGCATGCTCATTATTAATGTGGAAATTGCAAATTTAGTATGTTGGAAAAGATCAAATCGTAGTGGGAACTTGAATAGATGCGTGTATCAGTCAATTATAGTAAGAAGATCACCCCAATTTCTAGGGACTGCGACTATCTTAGAATAATAAGTAGTGAATTTATTTTGCACAAACTACTGATTACTCGGTCAAGAAACACAGCAACTGTTAAGATGATTGAGATGAGTGTTTGCCATATGTTTTAGAAGGTGCGAGGTGAGTGACTATAGGATTGTGTAGCTCATATCTAAAATTGTTGCATAAGGTACTCTAAGAGGCCAAAACGTATAATGGTTCATATAGAATACCAGATGAACAAGCAAAATTATCTAGCATTGGGTGAATTATACCAAACGATCAAAGAGATTAGTTTAAGCGGTTACATTATCTTACTTATCATCCTAATATTGATGCTTCCACTTTACATTCATGGTTCTTTCTCCCTTACAAAGCACCCTAAACATAGCTTAATTATCATGCTAAAATTTCATGCTTCCACTCCACATCGATAGTTCTTTTCCACAACTAAGTACCCTAAGCATTGAGAATAGATGCGGCATGTCAAACAACTTTTCATGATAGTATTGCCAAAGAAAACTTTTGGATTACAAAGAAATGCTGCAAATTAGTATGAGAAAAAAGGAAAAAAAGAACTTCAGCCGCCATGGTTATCTCTGGGAAGGAGAACCATTTTTATATGGAGACTTCCTTTAATTCATTCTTTCTTTTTCTATCCTTTGGTGCCTTTCAGATTCCATAGAAACAACTTACGGATGCAGTTTTGGGGGCCCATGATTGTAGAGCAAGGGTGCCCCCATGAAGAAAAAAATCACTCATTTTTTTCAGAACTTGCCCATATAGGAGTGTGGGGGCGCCTGCAAAATGCCTGGGTGGCAGGATAGGCGGCCTTCTATTATACGCATAAGTGAACGAAATCTTTTCTTGATACATATAAGTGAACAAAATCTTAAATACACAGAGAGAGCTATTTTTTTAAGAGTCCATCTAGCCTGACCCATTTTCAATACAAGATTAAAGGACCAACGGCCATGTGGGGGTGGGGCCCTGGAAAGATGAAAAGTGGTTACCAAAACATTTCCCTTTTTTAGGGAAGGGAGATTTTGAACAGATTTTTCTTTATGCAGATTTCTTTCACATTAAAAACTTGCACATGAGGGGAAAGATCTTTAATTATTTGAGGAGATCTGCCATTAAGGCAATAATTACGTGATTAAAGGGGATTTTAAATACAGAGAGAGCTATGTTTTAGGAACGGGAGATTTTAACGGATTTTTCTTCCTATATGGATTTCCTTCTAATTAAAGTCCTGCTCATAAGGGGAAATATTGAAATAACTTGAGGAGATCTGAAATTAAGGCATTATTAAGTGATTAATAGGGTGACAATAGTTATCCCTATTTGGACACATATCCTGTAAAAATTACAAATTGTGTAATGCACACCCTTTTTTATATTGTTCCAATTAAGGCCCTTAATGACACCCTAAATTCTGATGTAGAGATACATTTGTGAAGTCAAAGTGTATCTACACGATTTGATCCTATTCACATATGAAGCGTCTCAAGTCCAATCTGTTATTGAAAACGGAGATTTTGAATACTACTCTATTATGGAAGGAGCTTTTTTTCCAACACCAAAAGAGCATGATATCGGAAGACATTTTATTTTTGGGTCGATTACATTTTATTTTTCACTGGTGGAGGAAGGTTAAGACTATTCATCTGATTTAGTTCCTTCACATTCATCTTCTTCATCTGATTCAATTCCTTCAGGTTCATCTGATTCAAAATAAAGGAGATTGGCTCTCGAGTCAAGAGATAGAGTTGACTTAATGGACTTAAAGCCATCATCTTTCCACATGAGTCTGCTCCACCACTCTCTACCACCATAAAATAAAATTTATCAAAAAAATAAAATGTCTCAACATAATTACTGTAAGGACCCTCACCTTGAACCGGTTTATTTTAATGTTACTTATCAGTTGTCATGTGTAACACCCAAAAATTCGGTAAGATTACTAAAACTGCCATTTTAGGAAACTGTTCTAAAATAAGAAAGTTTTACTACCTGTTTTGATTTTTAGTGAAATCTTATAATCGGGTGTGTTGTATTATTATTTTGATGCTTATGAAAGTGTGGAATTGATAAATCAGATTAGGCAGTACACCAAGGGGCGAGGACTAGCCTTGGCACTGGGCTCAACCTGGCGCTGAGACTGGCCTGGCGCCAGGCCTGTGTGCACTTGACGACAGGGGTGAGGGCTAGGCGCCAGGGTACGTGTATAAAGTGTTAGGACTTGTTCGAATTATTTTGATGCTGTAAGTTGGACCTTCATAGCTTGGGAATTTATTTTTGGTAAATTTTGCACGCGCACCAGAAGTCGGAGAAGCTTTGGTCGCCAGATGTGTTGGGCGCCAGGGACCACTGAGCGCCAGTGCAGTACAAGGTCCCAGAGCCACATAGGCACATGCCTAAGGGCGTGTGAACGTGTGTGACGAGACGTGATTTGGCTGGTTATGGCAAGGGATCAAACCAAGGAGAAATAAAAATTTTGAAATTATTCAAAATTCGGTTGAAATTGGCATTATATTTGGGAATTCCTATTGGGGAAATTAAAGCAATTAGTGGGGTGGTAATTGGACGTGATTAATGGGATAATCACGGCAGTTACCAAGCTGATTATGGGCACGTCTTGTTTTGGAAAGAGATCATGGATTGGTTTTCAAATTCAAAGGTTACAAACTCTATTTTGAGTAACAACTTGATGGGACTTAAATCCCTACTAAAAAGAGATTTATAACTGATCTAAGCCAAGGAAGACCACATCCTTGACCTAGATCATGTGCTAGTAGTTGGTGAACCTTGGCCCTTAGATGGGAGTTGATCTACGGTGGAGGTTTAACCTAAGTAATTAGACTTTTACTATTTAAACCCACATAAGAAGAGATTGGCAATCCTTTTGGAGAACCTTGGGAGTTGTACCAACTTGGAGCAGAACAATCAGCCTTCTTGCAGTTCATCCAAAGGGTTTTACATCAGTTCGTGCACTCATTTGTGGGGATTACACGAAGGAAAGGGGTAATACGCGTAAAACCGATTAACTCGCAAATAGTATTGATTTTGCAAAAAGGTAGGATGTGTTTTCCCTACTGTATTTTTATTGATTTCGCCTTATTCGATCCTTGCTATTGACATATGCATGCTTTGATTTGTGAGTTGTGTAGTAGTAACATCTTCGATGAATAAAGATTTGATTTTTACACAATATTCACACATGTACGGATCGTGTCACTCTATCGTATTCAATTCATTGTGGAATGGCCTAGATAAGATCATATCTCTAATATCCAGCGTTGACATACTTGATTATGTGTCTTATTCACTTCTGGAGTTGCTGTCCATATATTGTTGTCTCATTTGTTTTGGTACCGATGGATTGTGTTATATCGATGGTTGTCTATTTGAGTAATTATTTGTAAAATGATGATGATAAAAGTTATGTGATCACCAATTCATAGGAAATCAGATTCGTATTGCTGCTGGTCACTGAGAGGTCATTCTTTTGTGTGTCGTCAGTACCCTTGTCTCATGATAGTGTCCTAGATTAGTGGTCTTATTTGGGGTTAAACTGGTTAACCACAATTGGGTGCATAAACTGTATTCTGATTGCTATATATAATTAAAACAGTGGATCTACCTACTGATATAGTTATGAAAATATCATCAGAGGACTGGGTAGTAACTAATATATCATGGACATATGGGTATTAGTATGTAAGCATCATAATATGGAAGTTAATTGACATAATTAAGCCTCAGCCAGTAATTTTCCTGGACAAATAGACAGTAGTGTAAAATTCATATCTAATTATAGAAAACTCAAAAAAATGCGTCATCTATTGGGATGGATTGTAGACTCCTTGGGAAATCTGGAGTAAAAATTTCATAGCTAAATACGAACTGTAAAAATTATGGTGAAGGTTGAAATTGATCTGTTATGCAAAAAACAGTGCAGTGAACCGGGGAACACTTACTACTATTTAATATCATGTGATTATATAAAGTTATGAATCGGATAAGACTTAAGTGAAAATCAGGGAACTTGGGTAGCTTTGAGTGCAGAGAGTTTAATCTTCTGGAATTATGTATCGGAGTGGAGTTAAGTCAAACCAAGTTGAGATTCCATGTCAGGTTATCTTACCGATTGAAGTTGTCTCAAGAAATCCGATTAGGGTTTGTACTCTCGAACCCTAATTCTCATGACTGCCTTGAATCATCTGAAATTAGTGTTAGAGTCGATAATTCTTATCTAGGGCCTTGCACAGTGAAATTATTGGACCAGTGAAGTTACTGTTACACCCCTATAGTTTGGGTGAAGCGTGAAAGATGATTTGTTTCAGCTACTCCTTAATGAGTCAGATACTGATGAAGATTATTGAATTCTCTATCTTTTAACTATTTGTCAACTCCTTGGGATATTGAAATCTCAATGGTGTTTCTATGGGAGTCCATTATGAAATATTGAGAAATTTTCCATTGATTTTAATACAGCCTCTGTTGCTGTCAGATTATATTCAGTTCTCTATAAACTACTAATTCCACAAGAGTGATTGATGAAAACTCTTCGAGTAGAAATCATAGTATGCTCAAGAGCCATTGCTAGATCCTTTGTGATCTCAGATATTTGATGAACCTTCGTAGTTCAGTCGATGACGGCAACGCGTGCGCTTTAGACTGTATGATATTACGAAAGGTCTACAGTCTCCTCCCATTGTGCCCGTAAGCACCGATGGGACCAACATCCCTAGACGCATGGCCAGGTTCCTCTGTAGAACCTCTAGGATGTTCTGGCATAGATGTCCATAGGGGAAGTGGACTGACCTGAAAGTAGAAATTGACAACTCCTACACTTTGTATGTTTGGAGTCTATTTTAATTGTGATCTATATCCATTCAATGAAGTATTCAGAGACTTGTTGCTTATTTCTTAGCATGAGTTGCTAACATTCTGGTGCGTTGATTATTGCATCTATTATTCCAGATTTAATTGATGATATTCCATATTTTGCATCCTTTGGAGTCTTTTACTTCTATATTTTATCAGTGGGGTTTTGGCATCCTACTGAGTATTTCATTCGAAATACTCATGCATCTTTTGATGCATGTATTAAGAAGGAGTGAAGCAGAGCAGGTAAAAGTGAATGTTGACTTCTAGTGGCTAAAGATCAGTCGTGCAAGACTTTATTCTGATTATTTGATGTTTTGAACTTTCTACTTTATGGCCATGTGCCAGATATATTATTTGATTGCTGTTGAATGAATTATGTTGTAATAACTTAGTTAAACTTGAGATTTTATTATTTAAGATTTTTGTTAGCGGATATTTGTTTAACATTCTGGATCCTGCGTGTATCCCATATTACGTCAATGGGAGACAAGATTGATTGAGTCTTCAGTCGCATCCCGGATTCTAGACCTCTTGACCATTATTAGGAATAGTGCTTCCGCGCTCTAAATAGGGTTTTGAAATTCGGGGCGTGACATCGTGTGGTTTAAGCATTTTTCGATTTAATTTAGTGGTTTTCGAAAATAAATGGGGTTTATAAAGGTTTTAATCAAAACCAACTTCACAATCATGAGTTTTAAGTGATTTTGGATCAAATCTGAATTTTTGGGATTTTTTTATTTTTTCACCAAATTTTCCAAAAAAGCAGTGTTTGGCGGGACCCCTGTGGGCCCCAACGGCAAAATTAAGTTTTTGTGACGAAAATGCCCCACACATCAAAGGAAGACATTATAAAAAATTTCAGAATTTTTTTGGATCTAATTTTGGGTTAAGTTGCCAAATTTTCCAATTTTAGCTAAAAACTCTATTTCTACCCCATATTTCACTTTGGTATGCCCCCAATCTTTTCTATAAAAAGGAAGTGGTGTTCTATTTCCCAAATTAGGAATAAGCTTGGCTAGGAGACTTGGAGGTTATTCCCCATTAGGCTTGAAGATGAAAGAATTAGAGGTAATTAGGTTAATCTCTTCTTATTCTTTAGGATTTTCTTAAAACCTTTTTTAATCTTGATTTTTCCATTGTTTCAATCTATCTTGACAGCATAAAATCTCTGTTTTATCACTCTTTTCTATGCCCTAATCTTCAAAATCTTGTTTTCATGCTTCCAAAGCTCTAGATCTAGGGTTTTCTTTTGATTTTCAAAGCTAAATCAAGATTAATGGTGTATTAACATAAAATCATATTTTTGGAAGGTGTTGGAGGAGGTTGAAGATTCATTATCAACACGTGTGCCGGTTCGACTCTTGGACCGGATTCGGTTCGAATCGGGCGGTGCTCGGGGCGTGACAAAGTTTTTGGTATCAGAGCAACTTTTTATCCAAGAGTAAATATTGAGTGGAGGACAAGTCTTATGGGTTAAAGGGTTGTGAGATGATCAAGGTCTAGACTTAACTAGCGATGTGGTTTCCTTTAGTTGTATGCTTTGGTTGTTTGCCTTGATTGTGCTTGTTTGTGTGTTGATTTGTGGTAGTGTTGTTTTGTGTTATTAGACTGCATGATTAATGTCTAGTTGTTGTGTAGATGGCTGGCTCTAATCATGTAGGCGCGTATAACCACCATGGTGCTCGAGACCCGAGAGTGGATGCCATGTTGACCGCGATTGAGGGGTTGACACAGGTGGTCCAGACGAAGCATGTGAGTGGTAGCAGTTCTGTGTCTCTCTCACTTGAGGGATTCAAGAAGCTTAACCCTCTTAGCTTTAAGGGTGGGTTAGATGCCTCTGTGGCGGATAACTGGAGACTTCACATGGAGAAGATCTTTAGTGCTCGACGTTGTCCTGATGTGGAGAAGACCCAACTTGCAGTCTTCACGTTTGAGGGCGAGGCGCAGAGATGATGGTTGTCGATGGAACGCCAGAGGTTCTAGGGTCGAGAGGACATTCCTTGGGAGGAGTTCTTGTCAGCCTTCAATGACAAGTACTTCCCTCTTTATGTCCGGGAAGAGAAGAAGAAGGAGTTCATGAACCTTCAGCAGGGATCGATGACGGTCTCAACCTATGAGACCCGATTCGTGGAGCTCGAGTGCTTTGCTCTGCGTTTCTTCAGTGACTAGTATGAGCAGACGCTCAAGTTTGAGGATGGTTTGAGGCCTTTCATCAAAGGTCGAGTTGTGCCCTTCAGGCACAAGACCCTGGCTGAAGTGCTTGAGACGGCTATTGTGGTGGAGCGTGATTCGGATGAGTATATGAGGAAGAGGGGGCAGTAGCAGCCTAAGAGGCCGAGGCCGGAGGATAACTATAGCCGCCGAGACCATAAGAGGCGAGATGCCCGTCATGTGAGGCATAACACTCAGCAGGTGCAGCAGAACCCTCTTGACCCCCGTGCTTATGTAACTTGTTTTGATTGCCGGCAGAGGGGGCACTATGCTAATGAGTGTCCTCAGAGAGCTAATCGTGCTCAGAGACGTCCTACGGTGACACCTAACTCTGGTCCCAGGCAGCCGGGAGCATCTCAGGCAAGGCCACTTGCGAGACCACCTACGGGGCAGCTGGATACTAGAGGGAAGGTGCCAGTTAGTGGTGGAAGAGTCTTTGCGATTTCGGAGCAGGAGGCGGCCAACTCTTCAGGCGTGGTGGAAGGTACGATCCTCATTGCCTCCCACTATGCTAGAATATTGTCTGGCACTGGCTCTTCTCATTCTTTTGTCTCCCCATGTTTTGTTGATGAGATGGGTGTTGATTTTAAACTGTTTTATGTGCCATTGCGTGTGTCTACGCCTTCGTCTTCTCTGCGGACGGAGGAGTATGTGGAGGAGATCCCTATGGTGATTGAAGGGCATGTGTTGCACGTCGATTTGATCTTACTACCTATGATTGACTTCGATGTGATCTTAGCCATGAACATGATGACCAAGTTCCATTGTGCATGTAGGCTGCCGAGGGAGGAAAGTGAAGTTTGAGTTGCCAGGAGCTAAACCCTTTATCTTTCAAGGGGTGAAGCGTCTGAGTGGCAAGTTTTTGGCCTCATCCTTCAAGGCCAAGAAGTGGATCGATAAGGGATGCAAAGCCTTCTTTGCTAGTGTTACGGGGTTGAATATGGAGCTACCTTCCTTGGATTCCATTCGTGTTGTGGTGGAATTTCCCGATGTCTTCCCTGGTGATTTGAAGGGTTTGCCACCGGAGAGGGAGATAGAATTCTGCATTAATCTTATTCCAGGCACTACCCCTATTTCTAAGGCTCCCTATCGTATGGCTCCAGCCGAACTCAAAGAGCTTAAGGCTCAGTTGCATGATCTAATGGATAAGGGGTATATCTGGCCTAGTGTATCTCTTTGGGGTGCGCCGTCTTGTTTGTGCAGAAGAAGGATGGTTCTTTGCAGTTGTGTATCGACTACTGAATGCTTAATCAGGTTACCATCAAGAACAAGTACCTTTTACCTAGAATTGACGATTTGTTTGATCAGTTGCAGCATGCTCAGGTTTTCTCTAGGATTGATCTAAGATCGGGTTATCACCAACTTCGGATCCGTCCTAATGATGTGGTGAAGATGGCTTTCTGCACCCGATATGGTCATTATGAGTTCTTAGTGATGCCGTTTGGTCTTACTAATGCACCAGCCTCATTTATGGACTTGATGAATCGAGTCTGTCGGCCGTATCTTGATTGATTTGTGATTATATTCGTGGATGATATCCTAATCTATTCAGCCAATGAGGAAGAGCATGAGACACACTTGTGAATTGTCTTGCGGACTTTACTGGAGCACCAGCTCTTTGCGAAGTTCATGAATTTTTGCATTTTTTATTTTTCCTCATCTTTCTTCTCGTGATAATAACTTTAAGGATTTTGAGACACCACCTAGTGGGGATGAAAAAAACAAGAAATGAAGCGGAATAATCGCATCCTCTTTACATCCCCAATAGAAGTTGTAGAATAAAATTTGGAATATCCTCATAGGGAGAAAGAGGAAAAAAATAAAGAACCTAAAACAAATGGGGAAAAAAAGCAATAAAAATTAGGAAAATATGACTCGTTGAATTTTGCTCTCAAATCATGTTATCGGAGAGCCACAAATCGTGTATTCGATGATATGATAGTCATGTTCGTGTACACGATAGTTGTGTGCACGATGACACGATTTAAAAGTAAACTTCAACAAATCATATCTCCCTTATTTGTTATCCTTTTTTGTCTATTTTTTGTATTCTTCTTTATTTTTCCTTCTCTTTCTACTCGTGATGATAGCTTAAAGATCTTGATATATCACCTAATGGGGATGAATATTTTTTTTAAAAAAAAAAGAAGAAGAAATAAAGCGGAATAATAGCGGTTATGCTCCCTCTTTGTAAATTCATCATCCCCACTAGAAGTTGTGTAAGATGATTTTGGGATATCATCATAGGGAGAAATAGGAGAAAAAATAAAGAAGAACGCAAAAAGAATGGACAAAAACGATAAGAAATGAGAAAAATATGACTTGTTGAAATTTGCCCTCAAATCGTGTACGCCACAAATCGTATCATTGTGTACATGGCGTGTATACAAACACGACTATCATGTTATCAGATACATGACATGATTTTAGGGTAAAATTCAACGTCATATCTCTCTTATTTCTTATCCATTTTTACCCATTTTTTGCATTTTTTTCTCCTCTTTCTCCCTACGAAGATATCCCAAAATTTTATTACACAACTTCTAGTGGGGATGATGAATTTGTAAAAAGGGAGTGTGTGGTGAAGCCACTATTATTTTGCTTCAGTTCTTCTTCATTTTTTGTTTTTCTATACTTCTCCCTATGAAGATATCTCAATTTCCTTGAGAAACCTTCTTGTGGGGATGATGAATTCGGAAAAAGTAGTTCGTCACTTGGCCACAAGTACTTCTCAGTGCAAAATGGGACATGGCTCAAGGCGGGCAAAACATGAAGTATTTTAGGGTTAAAGTTTAGGATTTAGGGCGAAAGGGCAAAATGGGAATATCAGGTCCCGAAACGAGGTTATATGACATGAGCCTGAAAAAAATCAAGTAATATGGTATTCCAGGCTCATTGGGCAGGTAATATGAAAAATCTCGTAACCAAGATTATTAAGCTCATCTTCTTCCGAGGATTCTCCACCATATGACGACCTCAAACAAGAGAATATATCCAAGTTGGTTTTTAAAAGTTCATATTCCTAGTTGTTAAATTAAGTATTTGATTACACAGTTGTGACTTAATTAAGAGTTTGATGGCCAACAAACAATCAGCTGATTAAATTTTTGTCTTCTCTTCTATGCTATAGTCGTATATATTGACATAAAAGTTGTCATTATATCAACATTTAGTTAAAAGGTTTGGATCCTAACTTCAAACCTCTTTGAACTCCAATGTCGATGCTTGTCAGAACTAAAGATGTTGTCAGAACTAAAGATGTTGATAAGAGCTTCCTCTCATCGTTTATGTGGTTCTTTAGTTGGCATATGAAATTATGTTTTTATTGAAATAATAGAATTTAGCATTGGTTTAGTATTCTTATCAAAATAAAATAATTTAGATTACCATTATTAACGTTAAATGTCTGAAGTACAGCACGTGCATTCTGCACGTGCAATTTTACTAGTATGTACAAATATTCAAGAGGGGGCAGGCCGGTTACATAGAAAAACACTTGCCCTCTGTAATGCACACCGTCTGATCAAAATCGCATGCGTGCCTACGCCCGAGCGCATACTGATGGGAGTCCTCATAATCAGAGCAATGTTGAAACAAACATGGGTCCCCAATAGTTGGTCCATCAATTTAACAACAAAAACATGCCCTCTTTTCGTACAAAGACAGACTTTCAAAGATAGAGGCAGGAATAATCCATGCGAATTAAAATCCAGTGCATCTCATGGTCCCCTTCTGCAGGGATGGTTCAATATTCCCTGCAGCTCACATGAAGACATAAGGAAGACCTAGTAAAAGGGGAACTTGGGTTGAGAACAGTACTTGGCAGTTTGAACTTTGAATGCAACCGTTGGTTTTTTAAACACAAACCTGAGCTCTGAAGAGAGATTGGTTCTTAACTACACAACTCCACTGAAAAGACGGCAGAAGAAAGACCAAACAGGCTGCAGGCGAATATAAGAAGCCTGATACCACTTCTTTCACTTTGCAAACTTTTGCCTTGTCTCCTTCCTGCTTGTCCCTCTCTGTTCCCTTCTTGCCCTCTTGGCGCTTGTTTCCTTCTACATTCCCTGAGCTCTTACTTAAGCAATAGGTACAGTTCTTTGGTGGGCATTTGTCTTGCTGCTGTACACTACTTTGGACAGAGATTCAGATTCAAATTGCCTCATGTTCTCTGGGTTATACAGAAGCAAGGCTCTGAAATGGTGGTAACTTGGCATATAACTGGTTTTGACATATCTGACTCGTTTCGGTGTTACTGTTTGCCAAACTAGAGGCTGTTGACATTAACCAGAAAAGCCTTCTTTGGAGCTAACGGCGGAAGATTTGAACTCCTTGATTGCATCACACAGCCAAGCTGTTGCTTCTGGTACTGATTTCATGTTGTCTCCCACACTAACCTCCTTAATAGCTGCTGAAAAGATGATCCAAGAGTTGTAAAAGTAGGAGAAATTTAGGAGCTGCATTTCTTAGAGGTCTGTTCTTATTTCTTTTGCCTTAGGTTTTTATCTTGTTCCGAACTTTTTTTTTTAAAGTCTTCTCAGATGCAAACTTGAAGTTTTATGATTATGTTGCAGGGTAAGGATGGCTACTTTGAAAGATTTCCTCAGAGAGGAAGGGTTTAAGGGGAGAATGAAGTCAAGATCGAGAGCTTCCTTCAAGGCAGAAGCCATATGCATGCTGCACCACCTCTCTAGTGAACAGAGTGAACCCTTGGGTCCTGCAAAAAGTAGGACCAAGAGAACCAAATCCGATGTTGTTAGGCGTGAGAACTCAAATCGAGAAAATGGAAGGGACTAGGTGCTCCAGAAAGAACATCGACGTGAACGGACTTTTCTGTGAATCAAAGAAAAAAGTGCAGGAAATTGAGGAATATGAAGAAGGAGATATGGGTGGCAAGCCTGAAGTGGAGATATTTAATGTAGAAGCCTTTGAAAACTGGGAGAATAGGTTGAATTATAATGACAAATTTGGTGAAGAAGACATATCTGGTAATTATATTCAGAAGAATGTACGAAATATTCATAAACTAGGAAAGAAGCATGTTAATGACTTACAGGTGAGAGAGATATACGGGGAGAATTTTTCAAAGGATGTGCAAGATCGTGGGAGATATGGAGCCAGAACCGCAGAACATCGTTTGATAACTAGCGGTAACTTGCGGAGAACTTTGCCTGATTTAAATGCCTCCTCCAGCGGGTTGAGCAAAATCTCCCAGCAGCTTAAAATGATTGACAATCCTCAGAAGGAAAGACAAAAGCATTTTGAATCATCCTTTGCTGAACCAGCATTCGGTGAAGTTGCAACCCAAGCTATGATTTCAATTCTAAGTGGGCATATAAAACAATACCTCAAGGATAAGAAGTTCTGGGCAATGCTCCATTATAATTGCCTATCTTGTCTAGGCTTATCCACCTGGGAAGATGACAATGCTGATGAGAATAGAGTTATATTCAATCTCAAACATGCAATCGAAACTATAGAAAAGGTTGTCGCAGAGGAAGCAGGGAACCCAAAGGACTTGAAGAAAGCTTCTTTGCAGTTGAGTGTGATAGCAGGGTTGAACACGAACGATTTAAAGGATGGCTTCATATCTGGTATTCCCAACTCAAACTTAGCAGCATGTGCACATATCTACCTTAGTATTATCTACAAGATTCAAAAGAAAGATCGGGTTTGCTCAAAGCATCTTCTGAAGGCCTTCTGTGAGTCTCCCTACCAGGCCAGGTCTTGTTTGTTGAAAGACCTGTGGGATCACCTGTTCCTTCCTCATCTATCACACTTGAGAGTGTGGTACGACCAAGAAGCTGAAGCCATACCAAACATATCAAGCAGACTCAGAAAAATGGAGCTTCTTCAGAAAGTGCATAATGAGATATTGGTCAGTGGTACTTACCAATTTGCAGTATATTACAAGGAGTGGCTTACAGATGGAATTGAAGCCCCTGCAGTTCCATCTATTTACATCCCAACTATATCTGTTCACAGATTTTCACCTAGCGATTCATGTGGACCTTTTCCAAGGCTTAGTCGAATCAATTCAGTTTCACAAATACCGCCGATCAGCAGAAAGTTGTTTGAGGCTGTTTTCAGCCAGTCTGCTAAAACAGATGATTTGGATGAGCCAAAAGATGGAGAGGATGAGGAGACTTTTACCGCTTGTACGAGAAGCTTGGACAATACAAGTGAGGAAATTGAAGGTAACAAAGCTATTTACCCCAAGATGGAGCAAGATCATGTAAGCAATTTTTTCTCTCCAAGGTCTCCTTTTCTTACATTGTAAAATCTGAATGATAGTCTACATAGAACTCTTCAGTAGTCTCTTAGAAATGACAAACAATAAGTTTTGACTTCAAGTAATCATATGGCTTCTGAACAGAACACTAATAAACTGCTTGACCATGATATAATTGTCACACTGTCTACCCTTTCCACTGAACTTTTTTCACACCTCGTCATAATGTTTATCATACATTACAAAATCAGTAGTATACCTCTCAGCCTGTCTTACCAGCTGTACGTTTTCACATATAATCAAAATATATTCCATAAATCACAAAATGGGTTGTATAACCCCCCCCCCCCTGTTGTACATTTTAGTATGGTATCAAAACGTTTACATGAATTAAAAAGATGGGCATGTCTCTCTCTTACAGTTTGTACTTGTTCAGTCTCTACAGGTGGATACATCATTCACCAATGAATGATGATCTGGGATCACGCTTAGTGACTCTTATAGAGACTGAAGAACTTAAGGTACAAGAAGATGATACACTATGCTGCCAGAACATCTCGACTAACAATGTTCTTGATCAAATCTCACATGCAAAAGCTAATGAGCTTACTCTCAAGAAGCTTGCTGAAGCTGTTTTCCGGCTGCAACTGAATGAAGAATCTATGATTTCTAATACGGCTTCATATTCAAATGTAATGACAGTATTAATTGTACCTGCTTTATAATTTGCAAATGGGATCCTAACTGGGATTCTGTCTAAGTTCATATATATTTTGGATATTGCAGACTCATGCAGAACCTTCTCCAAACTGTGAAATCAAGAAAATTGTGCTTCCAACTACAGTCATCAGCAGTGAGATTCCTGGTGTATACACCAGGTACAATTTATGATTTTCACAGATCCTAGAAATAGTTCACACTGAACAGCTTCCAACTCACTCATCTTTATGTTAACAGTACAGGGCCATGTGGAGATGATGAATATTATGAAGAAAGCTCTTTCTTCTCTAGTATTCCCAAGGATTTTATCTGTCCTTTAACAGGCCAGCTGTTTGAAGATCCCGTAACACTAGAGACTGGTCAGACATTTGAATGGCTAGCCATTACAAAATGGTTTAGTCAAGGCAATAGAACATGCCCAGCTACCGGGAGGATTCTTGAACATATTGCAGTTCCGGGTACTAACCTTGTCCTGAAGCGTGTTATCGATGGCTGGAAGTCAGAGCACTGTAAAAGCCTTCTCATCTTGGCAAACCAACTTGCTGACAGCCCACCCAGCAATAAACTTAAGTCCAAAGATGAATCTGCGATAATGATACTAGAGAAGCTTCTTACTGAATTAAAAACAGAGGAGGGAACAGAGAATGCAAAACACCTTATATCATTGGGAGGTTTAGCATTCCTTATACGGCGGTTTGAACTAGGAGAATTGGAAGAAAAAATTCGAGTGGCAGCACTCTTGACGTACTGTATTAAGGCTGACGGAAATTGCAGAAACTACATAGCAAGAAGCATAAACAAGCAATGTTTCATTAAGCTTCTACATGATAAGCAAGTTAGATCAATAAAAAATGCAGTCTTACTACTACTGGAACTAATCTGCCTTTACAGGTTGGAGAAACTTACCTTGTGAAATGTTATGGTTTTCAACCTTTCTGTGCCAAGTAATACATGATATGACCCCTTTGCTTTGATTTGACAGGAGAACTACAATTTCATCCTTCCTGAGCTGCCTGCAGCAAGAGGGAATCATGAATACACTCCATGTTCTTCTTGTCTACCTACAAGGCTCTCCACCAGAGCAAAAGCCCCTTGTTGCCGTGCTTCTCTTGCACTTTGATCTTCTGGTATTATGCTTTATGGGGTAGAGTTAAAATTCTTATTGCTAAACTAGTAAACTTGTAGATAAACTCGGAATAAGACTACCTGCCTTCTTGTATCCCCTTCAGTTCTTCTATTCAGATAATCAAACCTGTAATCTTTCATTTAGTTTCTTCAGCATGATCTATTGGTCTTGATAATTGTTACAATGGGACTAAGCTGAAGAGGTCAAAATTTTCTTATTTTTTTAAATGGTCACAAAAACAGGCATTAATAATTATTTTTAACATGTGATACTTTTCTCACTTGGAAGAAAGCATTTCTTTGAAGGTGGAATCAAGAAAATACAGCATTTACAGAGAAGAAGCTGTTGATGCAATTACAGTGGCCCTAAATTCCAGTTTAACGGATGAAAAAATTCAGAAACAGATGTGCAGATCTCTCTATATCCTTGGAGGTCAGTTCTCTATAGCAGGGGAGCCACTGATTGAAGCCTGGATCTTGAAACAAGCGGGATTTCATAATAACCTTGACACCATTAGCAATAAACATGATGATAAGATAATTGAAATTGATGAAATGACTTCAGAGGTACGTCCCCATCGATAAGAAATTTTCATCTCCTTAAAATGTACTTGCTTACTTGAAGAAGAGCTAGAGAAGTGTAAATTCTAATCTACTATTGCCGCATTGGAGGAATCATTTCTAGAACGGAAATGGAAAAAGATCTTTCTTGGAGACAATTTCGAAGTGCTCCCCAGAGCCTTGATTTGCAGGAGACATGCTTAGCTACTGTTGCATGGCTGAGCCGTTCACTTTCTTCTATGTCAGATACTGAGTTCCAGCTCTCAGCTTTCTCCTCTCTTATTCCAAGAATAACAACATGCTTGGAAAGTGAGCAGGGCAAGCACAGGGTGTTTGCTTGCATGACCCTTCTAAATTTCAGTGAGATTTCAGGTATGCATACTTGGTGTGAGGCTACCATAATAGTGATTTTAGCCCAAATATGTTGATACTGCTGCCGAAATCCTACCTTTATATATGTATCTGATATTTACTCCTGCCAAAATAGTAAAAAAAGTTCACCTTTTTTTGTTACAGAACGTCGCGTGATGCTTTGTTCATTTGCAGAACAAAACACGATTCCATTAAGTAAACTTGTAAATACTACATGGACGGCAAAGCAGGTCCTCACTGCAATATCCAGTGTCCATGATTAGCTTTATGCAGGGAAGAGATGTCCTTTTTCTGTAAATCCATTTCCCAAATGCTGACAGGTTTGTATTAAGCAATTCTGACTGGTGCCTGAGAGCTATGGTCGTTAATGAAGTCAATATCCTAAAAGAAGCGTACAAAAACTTTTGAACATCTAGAACATTCAAACAGCCCTTTTGCAGGCCATAAAGTTCAAGCATTTTAACAAAGACAATAATATTTGTCAGCAACACACCCAGTGAAGTCATTATCCATTTAAGTAAATGAAGCATTTGAAGAAAAGTGTTGATGCCTCAGAAGAGTACTTTGCCATTGAGTCTAAAAATTAAAAATACACAAGCTCGACATATACAACCACCCTTTGCTTTTTGGTGAGTGAGTGCACAGTTTCAAATGATAAGCGGTGATAGCTTTATGCTAGAACTCCAAATTCATCGAGAAGCTGAGTGTGTGGCATTCGAGGTTCCTTGTGTTAAGCTGAGGCAGAAAACAAGAAATTTAGCAGTTGAAGTTGCGAGATGTATTACATTCAAGGTATAAGAAGTTGCGTATTTAAACCAAATCATCTCTAAAAGAAAGAGGAAAAAAAGGGAAAAAAACTGATGCAAAGACATTAAGCAGCTTTCACTGCTTAAACATGGTTGTATTGCCTAGAAAGATTTCCATAAATGCCTAAGACACGCAGCTACAAAGAAGGAACGAAATATTTAGATTGCGAAAATTTGGTTTAATTAAGAACATATTTGACAATGACATAACCATACATGAAAAGAGGCCATACCACAACGGCAATTCCAGTCTCACAAAATTTTGGTATGCAAATGAGTCTCACTAATTGTCCCTCTGGTCCTACATAAATACAGACAAAAGTTTATTTTTTCTCTAGATTAAGTTAATGGATATTAATAGCATCTCTTTGAGCTAAAAGTATACAATCGCACCTTGCAAAAGACGATTGTCATACTTATCCTGGTTTCCTATAAAGTACACATCAGGGCAGCTCTCAATGAAAAATGGATCCCTATCCGTGAAGGGGTAACAACCTGCCAGGATAAAACCCAGCACAGATTAGTACAGCCTACTCTTCGGGAACTATACTGAACGAAGCATTCATGTGATGTAGTTTACCAAGAGTATTAGGCGCTGTAGGTGCAAGATGTCTCCACTTTAATGTTCTCTCCAGATAATCAAGTTTATCTTTTGCTTCAGAGTACTTGTCAAGATCATCTATGTTCTGACCTGATGTGCCAATAAACCTGGGAAAGACATGATGCAAGTTAATAAATCCAGGTAGTACAAAAACTTACCAATAAGGTAAGAAACATACCCAAGCTTACCTAACATCATCAAGCTCAAAAGCATGAGGGTTTGTGCATGCCCAAAAGGTATTGTAAGCAGAAGCTCCTGGAAAAAGACATCTATGTAGAGGCTGAAAACAGGAAAAATGAAGATGTTGTGAAGCAAATATGATCACCCTCACAGTGATTGTAAATATGACAGGCAAAGGAATGCATATGTACCTGTTGAGGCAGGGCAAAGTTAGCTGGGTCATGTTGCCCTGGCATGATATCCACATGCACAGCTGATGCAAGCTGCATATGTGAGTAAAATGAGAAGAGAGAAGAAAATCTGTAATATAACAATATATTCAGATGATTAAAAATGATAGGAAGGAAGTAAAAAAAGAGTGGAAATAAAGAACAAATATATGCAGTGTCCTTGAAAGGAACACGTACCTCTGTCAACAAAATGTCAAGCTCTCTGATTGGTTCTGACAGCTTAGAATGATCCTTTGTAGCCAAGGTCTATAGTTAACCAAACAATTGTGACAATGGTGGATAGTTCCATGCTAATGTTTGTTGATGCAAAAGGAACAAATACACATTAACGATATCTGTGTTTTACCTGGCCAGCTAGCAGTCCTAACGGAACTTGAACAGAATTGCCAGCAATAACTAAATGAACGACTTCTGATGCATAACTTTGTTCCTATTTGATCCAACAGGTGAGGACATGGAGGAAATCACCGAATCAATCATCTATCCCAGTGAAAGGAATTAACGAACTCGACAGTTCATAGGAAACAGTAGTGGTATGATTCCACCAGGTGAGAAGACCACCAAAACGTACCTTTTCATCACCAGAATGCCCAGCAAGGTGGTCCACAAGAAGCTGGAACAGTAGTGGATTAGATACACTACTTCCAACACTCAGACCTGAGATGAACACCACATATTTGTCCTCTCCTGCAGCCAACATAGGAGAAAATTATAAAGATCACTAGTAATCAAGGCGTAAAGAGTAATTTGCCAACAGAATTGTTTTCATACATGGAACTAACAAAATCTTGAGATAAATGATGCTCATTTTTATCGTATAAATAATTAATCCGTGACTACAATTCATGAAAGAAATGTTACTCGTTTTGAAAATTACTTGCTTCAAGCTGCAAAGGTATTTGAGGTGGAAGGCCAGCTTCAAGAATATCTTGGACCAAGAAGTCCCCATCAGCAGTCCCTTTTCCATGGACAGCTATAACAACTCCTGAAATTGTAAAGACAACAAATTTAGAATAAATAAAATGATAGGACTGAGACTTCACTAGGAGGCAGCATTTTATGCTCAACCGTCCCAGAAAAGTATAACTAATACAAGACTGTCAAACGCTCTATGGCTTATTGTAAGGGAAAAAGTCATATTTTAAGATATCCCAGGTTCTAAGTCCCCGCAATGCAAGATCAGATCCCAAATTCTCTTGTTTCCGTCAAATTCTTAATCATTGACCTTCCTTTCAAACAACATTAAATTTAATAATTACAATAACAGAAGATGAAGTAATAGACTGCTCAGCCTCTCAAAAAGATAAAAGAAAAACTGAAAAGCAAATACGTTTTCATGATTCTTTGAATAGAGTAATGTGAAGTTGTCTACCTGTCACATATACAGATGGAGAGAGGGCATCACCAGAAAGTTTAACCCTGCCACTCTCATCTTCTAAAACAAGGTGATCATCTGGATGCACGAAATTATGTGGTCTCACAAGAGGTACCACTGATCTCTGCAAGTAGGACCATAAATAAAATGGAAGAAGAATAATCAGTACAAGCCCTGAACTTGAAGAGAGCAAAATTCGAATTTACACCTCTTTGGAATACTCATCGAGAATAGACGGCTTCAGCTTCATATGTTTATATAAGGTTCCGACAATAATACATTCTTCCCCTTCCTGAAGCCCCAAGACTGTTCGAACTGCATTCAAATGCAAAGGAAAAACATATGCCAATCAGAGGATATATGGTTAAAGACAAAAGCACCAAACAGATATTTTATTTCTTTTTTTTTTGACAATTAAAGGCCCCAAGGAGGGGCTATACATTAAAGAACCTAGGTGATACACGTCCAACAGCACCACAAGAGTACATCAAGCAAGAAACTAGGCAAATGTTTTAGCAAACAACAAATGTAAAAATTCAGTGCCTACAAATAATAGCTAAACAGTCGGTTGCAATATTTGACTCGCACTAGATATGGTTCTCACATTAGGGACCTTGTGCTGCACATCCAAGCTCTTCATAAGCACCAAACAAACTCAAATTCGAAGAAAGCCATAATTCTTAGTACATAATTTCATATGGGACAAAGGACCCCAAAAAAGTAGAGTTTCAGTTAATAAAGCTACTCCCTCCATCCGATGAAACCGTCTGCTTTTCAAAAACACGGGTCCATCATTACATGGCTCACATTGCTCCCTCAAGACCAAAAACACAGGAACAGGGAGGTAGGCCTTAGAGTCCAATAAATTTAACTCATTTTTAAATGCAGACAGGCTTCACTGGACGCAGGGAGTACTTCCTAAATCCTTAGTTAACCAACATCATCAATCCAAGAAGTGATATTTTCTTCCATAGGAAGCTCAAGGAATACACAACAACAGAATCAACAAATACCCATAAACAAAAATTCCTAAAAAAAACAAGAACAAAAGCTCAATGCTGCGTGCAAATGAGCAACCTGGAAGATGGGGCTTCCACTTGCCGGCAGATGAATACAGCGAAGTCCTCAGCTTGTGGAGACGAGCAAAGTATATCTGGCTGTACTGCTGGCCCTTGTACTTCTCCGAATGAATCAAGAACCTTTCGCCCTGACCTCACAAACACAGAAACAGAAACTCAGAATTTGTCAAACCATGTTTTTGATACGAAACGACAGAAGACGAGAAATGGAGAAGATGGTTTTGGAGAGTACATGAGACTGGTAGAGGGCTTGCTTCCGCTGGATGCGTTTCGGGGGATCGACTTCCATCGCCGCCATGGCTGGTCGGAGAAGATCGTGAGTCTGAGCGCGCGCGGGAAGCTGGGAAAATGGCGGGGGCTCGATGATGTAAATGGGCTTGTGGTGTTACTGGGCCTAAAGGGTGATTCTGATTGTTGGGCAAAATTGGCTGCCCGTTTTCGGAAAGCCCAGACCCACATTGGGAAGAAACGTCGATGGCGGGCAATGAAGCCTGTACGTGTAACACCGGAAAAATTGGTACGTTAACTAAAAGTTTCTATTTTAGGAAACTGTTCTAAAATAGAAAAATTTTATTGCCCGATTTGATTTCTGGTTGTGCGATGTGCTTTGATGTTTATGATGTGGTATGATTCGTTAATCGCATGACTAATCGTGGTAGAACTCCAGGATGCGAGGGTTGGTCCTGGCGCTGGGCACAACCTGGCACCAGGGTCTGAGAACACCTAACGCCAGGAGTGGGGCCAGGCGCTAGGGGACGTGTTCAGTGGATGAGACCCATTTGAATTTCATAATAAGTAAGTTAATTTTGGTTTTATACGTGGTCCGTGGTCTACGCGAGATAGTATAACAAGTAGTGCAACCGCGGGACACCAGAGTCATATGTGCACTGGACTCAAGCCAAGACACAGGACCTGGGCGCTGAGCCACATGGCACTGGCCCAGGGGTGTCATGTGAACGTGGGAGACATGGTTTAAGGTGATTTTCAGATGGTTGGAGTGAATCTTGGTGCAAATCTACAGTTGACCTAATAGCGATGGATAAGGTAAGTACTGCGGTAATTGGAAAGTTATCATTTCAGCTAAGATAATTATGAAGATAAATATGAATTAAAAATGAAGTAATTAGAGTATCTTCTACCACCCAATAGGAGGAGGAGACGCCACATAAGCAAGAGAGAGAGGGCGTCCTATTGGATGGCTCTTATTTGGTAGTTTCCTAGTTGAGTAGGAACTAGACTTGATAAGGTAATATCCTAACTAAGAAGATTGCAACCTATCTAATGATGGAGTTAAATTGTTGGGCGCCCTAATCATAATTAAGGGAAGGATTCTAATTGGTTAATTAGGAGTTGAGATTAGGAAGGATCTAATTAGAAGTTATCCTAGTTGAAGGAGGCATAGGCTATTTAAGGAGGAGGCCGGCCCAAGCTCTTGCACGCCAATTTGTGACGCTAAGCCTTGGGGACAACTTGAGCTCTTCTCCTTTTCCTTGCCACCAATTCCAGCAACCTTCTACCTCTTCCCTCAACCTCTTTTTTCGTGCGATCGAAGGTGTGGAGGCGTTGTTGCGAAGGAGAAGTGACGAGCTACGCGTGGATGTGTATTTCGCATACATCTGAGTGGTAGGATGGTTTTTCCTAACCAATTTGGTTTGCAATCCTTTGCTTCATTTATATTATGACTAATTGATTATCCTATTGATATTTTCTTAGAGATTTGAGTGTGTAATGTGATTCATGAGGGATTTCTTGTTATTTGTCAAATAAGAGTATTCATAATGACATATCATGTTCTAATTCTTCATGTTGATGCATATATGCCTACTTTTGATGAGATTATCTATAGGTCATGTCTCTTGAACGTGGAAGGTCATGAAAGTTCTCTTCTTTATTCTGTTATGTCCTGATTTAATAGCCCAATATGGTTACGAGATGTATTAATAAGGTTAAAAGCTTAATTAGGTCAAGGTTGATGCCTTGAATCTAGTTTGATGTATTATCATCAATTAAATTAGGAAATCATTAATTACAGAAGGTACTAAAGTGTGGAATTACTCTAGAAGGAGAGTAATTAAGGGTATTAATGTTAGATTATCATGGTTAATGGGTATTAGTACGTGATTACCTATTATAAGTAAATAATGTGCTCTCGGCCAGAACTGTTTCTACGCCAATAGTGCTTAGTATAAAAATTATAATTAAATGTATAAAAATCAGAAAAATATGCTGTAAGTGGGGATATAAACTAGACTCATAGGACTATCTTCTATTAAAATTTCAGAGTCACATTCCTCCTGCATTGGCAGTGAGGTCAGTCGTAAGTAGGTTTTATAGTATAAGACAGTTTACTAGAATTAGGGTTTTAAAGCACTAGTAAGTATTATTACTCATAATATGATATAATCTGAATAAAACAATATTAATATAGTATGATAAAACTACTTATGAGTCACTGTAATAAGTGAAGAAGTTTAAAAGATTAAGACTTTGGGACGAGTCAGCATGCACAAGAGTCAATTTGGTCTTATTTCTATGGTTCATCGTGGTGTCGGTTTGAGTATCCAATTGGAGATCAAACTTTCCTAGAAAGGTATTTTGAGATTATAAGTAATACAATTTCATACTTAGAGATATCCCTATCAAAGGTAAGACATGATACATGATGTGAACTATAAGAGTAAAATTCATTACTCCTCAGATTGTGAGTCTTCATTATTCTCTTCATTATGCGAGATATGTGAATCTTCTTGTTACTCCCTGAGAGAGAGCCATATATTGTTGAGAAACCTTGATTATCTGTTTCATACTCCATGAGGGAGTCATTGCGGTAAGAGTTACCATATTCTTATAAAGGTAAGACTTGTGCTTTTGTTGAATCATTGTCCAGTTTGACATTGACCTATTTCTCCACTTATTAAAAGGTTGAATCATAGTATGCTCACGAGCCATTGCTAGATCCGTGGCGATCTCCGATATTTATGGAACATGGTTTCCCTATTGCCCGAAAGGAGGCAAATACGTACGCCTTAGGCTGGTTGACATTACGAAAGGTCTTCAGTCTCCGCTCATCATGCCCGTAAGCACTGATGGGGCCAGCATGCCTAGACGCGTGGTCGGGTTCCAAAAAGAGAACCTCTAGGATGTTCTGGTATATATATCTTACCTCTTGCGTATTGGTAAGTTCAGCGAACAGAAATTATAACTCCTTGCACTATAGATGCCTGGAGCCTTGAGTATCTTAACCATTATCTTCTTACACTGATATTTGTTTGGAGTCATATTGAGATTATTCTTTCCTATACCTGTACATTGGAACTGTTATCATTTGACCTTGCTATTCATGCAACATAAACCTATGAGTGGTATTTCAGAGAGTGTTTATTCCTGTTTATCTGAGTGATTTATTCTTCATAACCTATTTTATTTTCCTGGTGGGTTTTTACATCCTACTGGGTATTTCTATAAAATACTCACGCATCCTCTGATGCAGGCTTCAAAGATCAGTAAGTCAGGACTTTGCAGTTCAGAAAGGCGTAGCAGATGCGTGGGAGATGTCTTGAAGAATTGCTTTATTTACTCTATTGCATTTTGTTAGAACTTCTTTAGTGTTGGCCAGTGTGTGCCTGGATTTGATGCTTGCTTTATTTGACAGTTTTTATTTAATCTGCTGTAATAATTTTAGTATGAATCATTTGCTACATTGACAATGTTATTTAAAATTTGATGAAGAATTTCTTAGTTCTCAATTTCTAAGTTTCGTTATGAGTTCCTGGTGATGTTGATTACACGTTCTTTTGTAACGATGTAATTGACCCGAGTGATCGAGTATTCGGTTGCGTCCCAAGGTTCCTATCTCGACTTTTAATTGGTTTACTTAAATGCTTCCGCACTCCGATCAAGGTCAGGAATTTTGGGGCGTGACAGTATGTGTTTGGAAATAAGATAAATTTATATTGGACTCTAAGGCTCATACAAAAAACAATATTATCGGCAAGGAATTCTGTATCGGATATCGGTAAAATATAGGTCGGCCTAAGAGACAAAATATCTGGGATATATCGGAGATATTTGTAAAAAAATATCGGCGGTTGAAAACTAGTTTTTACCATATATTTACACAATCTAACTTCTAAAATGAGTTATACTAATTTAGACATAGCATGGATTTCAAAATATGCATATTAGGATGGGAAACAAAGGGGAAAGTTATTTTTTTTCTTATTTTTAAAAAAAAAATTCCAATTTTTTTTAATATTTTTTTAAATGACGATATATCGACGATATTATAAAAAAAATTTAAAAACCGATATTTACCCGTATCGATTTTTTGGGTGGGACCCGATATCGATATATCGGCAATACATCGCTGATATGGAATTCCTTCGTGTTTTTGTTGGTGAGGGAGAGCTAGCTAAGTAATGATGGAACAAACTTTTTTCAAATGCAGATAGGTTTTATTGGACGGAAGAATCCATTTTCGATCGCTATAACCTACATGATTGATCACCACTGTGTTTGAAAAGTGGGTCCCACAAATCGATGGTAGGGGGGTGTGACGCGGGGTCATGACTTTTAAAATTTGAAGCAGGAATGAAACCTCGGCCTCCGGGATGGAGGAATAGTTCTTGACTGCCACTTGTCCATCTATGCACGATGTGGAGCCATTTGGAAGCAAATATGGTACATACATTATACGAAAGGTATGAATGTCTCTGAGTTCAACATATGGGTGAAAAAATAATATTCCCTCCGTTCTAAAATATTGTGTATATTTGAGAAAATTCTCATTTTTGTTGGACCATGAAGCCCACAAGGAGATCATTTGACTTCTTCTCCTTAATGTCCCGTCCAACTCGTATGCTTGTTCACAAACCAAGTTCAAGTCAATCCTTTGAAGTGTTCTCCAATTTTGAAAAGGGCAGCCATATGATTTGGCAAAATATACACAATATTTTAGAACAATGAATATTTCTAAATTTACATAGTATTTTAGAAGAGAGGGAGTATAAGGCTCCTAAGAACGAGCGGGGGCGTGGGGATCCACTCGCTCCCTCAGTTTTTGTCATAGCAGAAGAAATTTTGAGTCGTGGGCCATCTTCTTTGAATTGATATGATAAATTACTGATCCAACTAGAACTTTCAATACCAATCCCTTTTAACAGACCTTAACTAAGCAACGTCCTTCTTATACTCCCTCCATCCAATATTACCTGTCTACATTTGAAAATGAACTAATTTTAATTTATTTCTGTTTTTTAATGCAGACAAATAATATTGGATGGAGTACAATTTTTGTCCTTTCAGTTTCGTCAACGCACCAATAAGAGACCACTGAATCTAGTAATAGATGATAGCACACTCAATTGAATTAAGCACAACTTGGTTTAGCAAAAAACAACAACAAAATTGAGCATAACACGAGATTAAGGCCATCTAGAGTTTACTTCTTGGGAATAATTGGATTTATTGGAAAATCCCATCGGGAATTGAGAATATTCAGTGTTGGGAAGCTTGGGCAATTAGGAATATTCAGTGTCTATGATAACAATCTGTGAGGGGAAATCCCAGCTTCTGTAGGCTACCTCTCACGGTTGATCAAAGTACCTTTAGGAACAAATACTTTTGAAGAAAGGGTACCCCCAAGTCTTAGTTTTTTTCTTTATGACAACAACCTTAACGATGAGATTCCGAGCCAGCTATTTAAGCTCACATCAATTACTGAGCTCTATTTGTGGTGTAACTTGTTAAGCGGCAAATTGCCATTGGAGATTGGGCAACTTCAAAGTAAGAATAAGTTAGATCTTTCTGACAATGAACTATCAGGTGAAATTCCTAAAGAACTTGGAATGTGCGGGAGCCTTGTTTATCTCAACTTGTCTCACAACTCTTTTATAGGAAGCATCCCATTGACTTTGGGAAACTAGAGAACCGTTGAAGGAATGGACTTTTCAAACAATCAGGCATGATACCTACATATTTTACGGAATTTCCTTTTTTGCAATTGTTAAATTTATCTTTCAATGACCTTTGTGGGAGAAATGTCTCACTAGGATCGATTTCAAAATGCAAGCATAATATCAGTGCTAGGAAATAATAAGCTTTGTGGAGGCATCCTTGAGGTTCATTTGCTTTCATGTCAATAACATGGTAAAAAAAATCACAAAAGAACTCCGTTGCTCATAGTAGTGCTACCATTGACTCTTGGGTCATGTATTTTATTTTTTGCTTGTTTTCTGATTGTGTAGTATTGGAGAAAATAACCAAGAAATAAACAACCTATACTTCAGGACATTGTGCATTTTTGCACCACTTTGTTGGATCACCCCACCCCACAATAACACATCCTCCATTTTTTTAATCTTCCAAGAAATTATTTGGTATAACAGGCAAAATATTTCAGGACTTTGGGAAGCCATCAATCTTAAATCAACGGCGCACATGCTATAAACGTGCTCCAATAAATTGGTGCCAAATAGCTTAAGCGCACATTCATAGCGTGTGCGCCGTCAATATTGAAAATTGAGTGCTCATGGCAATAAGAGGTTATATGAGGCCTCGGTTGTACCCAATAATATCTCAATTAAGTGCGGTGGGCTTATAACAAAGTGGGGTTTAAAAACACAAAAGGGGTATTAAAGTCATTTCACTCCCCCATTCTACTATATCCCGTGACTACTACGTGAGTCTCACTTCCCGCCACTCCTTCCCCCCACCGGCGACGACACAGAAGACGCCGGCCGGCTGCGGCGACGGAGACGATGGCGATGGCGATGGCGATGACGTTTTCTGCAAATCTCATCTCCCACAGAAAAACCCACTTCCCCTTCCTCACCCTCCCTCGCTCCGCCGTCTCACCATCCCTCAGGCCTCCTCCTATGCGTGCCTACCGGCCACCGGCCAACCGCCGGATCTCTGCAGCAAAGGTCGCTGCGGACATCGATCTCCCGGAGACCATTTCTTCTGATATCAATACTGGTAATTTCTTTACCATCTTGAACTTGGTTTGGTTCCTCTTTTCCATGTGGTTCTTCTGTCCGGAAAAGGTAGTGACATGGTGGAAAAGTCAACTTTTATGCCAGAGTGAACCCCGAGGTAGTAAAAGGCCTATGATGTTGAGAAATAGGGCTAATTGTAGCTATCGTTTTCGGACGGGAGGAGTATACTGGATGGCTCGAGAGTGATCTTCTGTCCTGAACTTGTTATGTAGTGGTAATTACTACTCCCTCCAGTCACTTGTAATCAAGACAATTAGAAAAATATGTCTACCAAAATTAGATGATACTGTTCTCTAATGATTCCCCTCATCAATGCCCGGCAGCGACCCTCGGTGGAGGTCGAGGTCAAGAGACCTCCGTGATGAAAGGCACTCCCTTACTATGAAAGGTGACACGCTCGCTTGCTCAGAAAGCCTAGGCTTTTACTGTGGGCATCACATCTGAATAAAATTGACAAATTATGTGACGGTCTCAAAAAGTGACTGGAGGGAGTAATTAGTAGGACACCAAGGTTTTGAGAATATGGGTTTTTGGACCCTTTGCGGTATATGCTTGTGTGATTGACATAATAGGGGTAAGCATATTGGTAAAAGTTCCCATGTTGTGTTGTTGTATAGTTTTTAGGAGTTTAGTTGGATTTATTTATTTTTATTTTTTTGCTTCACATATTTTATCGTGTCGAAAACTCGAGCTGATTGATAGATAATTTTCACCTTTTTTTGCTGTTGTGTTGAATTTGGCAGACACCAAATATGTATAACTCGATACTAGCACCGTTGGTAGTACATGTAAGGTACCTTTGTATATGTAACTCTCAAAAACCAAATATGCATAACTTGATACTAGCACCTAGAACATGTAAGTTACCTTTGTATATGTAACTCTCAAAATGTAGTTAGCTTATACTCTGTCCCATCCGTTTTGGTTTTGAAATTGGACTATAATTAGTTCATCTTCGAAAACCAAATCATACAGGCAAGGTTGGGACAGGGGGAGTATTTTTTATATGGAATATGAAAGGGATCAAGCACAGTTGTGAAGCGAATGGAAATTTTGCATCTAATTTGTTTCAGATGCTGCTTTCAATCTGTAATCCCCTTGCTTGCTGTATAGATATGATCTTAGTTTTCTCGGTCAGCTTATTATATGTAATAACATGTCATGGTCTCAGGGACATGCTCTCCGCATTTAGAGTAGGTCTTCAGATGGACTACTGAACAAGAGTGGCTGATAACTTGTTTTAAGTAGTATAATATCTGGCACACCTTTGCCTCTAGTGTAATAAACATTGTGTTCTTCCATGTTTCCTTTCAGGGTGGGGTGAGTTTGCAAGAAATGTTTCTGGAGAATGGGATGGATATGGTGCAGACTTTACCAGTAACGGAAAACCCATTGAGCTTCCTGAGTCTGTTGTCCCTGAAGCTTACAGGGAATGGGAAGTTAAGGTCTTCGATTGGCAGACTCAATGCCCTACCTTAGCTGAACCAGAGGAACTTGCAGTGATGTACAAGTTGATCAAGCTACTACCAACGGTGGGATGTGAAGCTGATGCTGCAACACGTTATAGTACTGATGAGAGGCACATAGGTGGTGCAAGCAATGAAGTGACTGCTTTTGCTTACCATCTAACAGGTTGTTATCTAGCTCTATGGCCTTTGAAAGATCAAAACTCCTGCAAAATGTTGGAGTTGGAGCATTGTTTAGTTGATCCTCAGAATAAGGAGATACGAATTAGGGTGATTCAGGTTATTCGTGTGGAGGGAACAGTGATGAAGATGTGTAATATTAAGGTCTTCTGCGAGCAGTGGTATGGACCATTCAGAAACGGTGACCAACTTGGCGGATGTTCTATTCGTGATTCTGGGTTTGCTTCGACTGAAGCTCTAAAAGAATCAGAAGTTACTGGTCTTTGGGAGGGTCCAAGCTATGTTACTAGTTTTCAAGGTCCCCAAATGGTGAGTAGCTTTAATTTCCTTTTAAGTTGACAGTAGAACCTCTCTAATTGTCTTTCAGGATGCATCATTTTGCTTCACAGAGATTTATTTAAACTGGAATGCTGAGCATATTAAAAATGAACACTTAGTTGATATTAGAATAGAATAAATTACTTGTCAGAGGGAATGCAAAAAAAGCTTGTGCGTAGCAGCTATGTTGACGTATATGAATGTGAAAAACAAATGGTTCCTTTGTTCCTCTCCTATGCATGACATCTAGTTTCTGTTTACCTAAGTTTAGATACCTTTTATTGTTCCAGAAAACCTTTCAAGAACTTAAAGATGGAAAACCACAAAGGTTGACTAGGGATCAGAATGACTTTGTACTGCTACCGAGGCAAATATGGTGTTCCTTAAAAGAAAGGGATAGTGGAGGATTCTTGGCTGAAGTCGGATGGTTACTAGATCAAGGACAAGCTCTGTCGTCGAAATTTGTTTTCTCAAGTCAAGCTACATTACAGGCAAGTTTTTTATTTGATCTCTGTCTTAGCTACTTCTATATTGTTTTTAGTAGATTTTGACTGGAACTTTTTTCCTTCTTCAATTGTAGAATTACAATTACAGCCTTGGAAGGTGGCAAATAGATTTTTCTTTTTCTTTTCTAGATTGGAAGTGGCTTGCACTTGGCTATGATTAGGAATTGGACTTCGAAAAAAGCATTACAGTGCTCTAGTAGCGTAGTTATGAAAGACCTATTATTAAAAAAATGCTATGGAAGATCAAATTTCCTTTATGTTATGCTACTACATCATGATTGTATTTATGTTCTATTCGAATGTTTTGCCAATTCTTTATTAGTTCTACATGTCGTTTAAACTTTTACCAACAATTTCTATTGCAGGAAGTAACAATTGGACGTGAATCTTCAGTTCAATAGGAGATACAGATGTCTAGTGCATATGCTGTGATTGTTTCTATTTTCATTGTATTAGATTCTACGATGGCATAAATAAATTTTAAGTTATTCAGTTGAAATGAGTATGCAGTCATCTCCCTGTGAAAAGAAAAAGTAGGCAACCATCTTCACCATGAGTAATGGATTCTGTAGTTTCTTTTAACCTTCTTTTGAGAAGGGCAAAGAACGCTTATAATTCATAGGCTTGCTAACTCTTTTCTCTATTATTGAGTTGGCTTGCCACTGACCAACAGAACAACTCAACCTCATATCATTTTCAGTAGGTTTAGCTTCTTTTTCTCTTTTAGGTTGAAAGATGGTGCAGTTGCCTTGACCTGAGTAACAGATATGAACAAGAAACATGTCCAGAGTTACAGATGTGAAAAGAAAACATTCTTACATGTTCGAAGCATTCTTGCTTGGGTGGATCAAACTCTAAACTTTGGGATAGGGAAAGCCTCGTTTCAATTCATGTTTTTGTATAGCCTTCTCATTGGGCAATCAGATCCAAACATATTAATTTCAAAACACAGAGCTCAAACAACCTGCCCTTAGGAGATTTTCATGCAAGGAAAAAACATCGACCATGTGCAATCTCACAATCCATATCAGTCAGTTGGCTTTCTTTTGAATTTTGAGTTTATATAGCAGGGACAACAAACATGTACCCTTCTGTTTTTTTTTTTTTTTCTGTGACAAAAGTGATCATAAGAATCAGCAAAACAGCAAACGGACAAAGCTCACATTTTAAGTAACTGCTTTTGTCTCAACTTCATTATAACTCAGAAATTTAGATAGTCTCCTGATGCACGGCTAAAATATATAATTTGCTCCATAAAGAAGCCTCATAGCCAAATAATTTCTTGAGGGATTCCGAACCGGAAAGACCAGAAGGTGTTTTAACATCTTCCTCTCCTCTTCTGACCTCACTATACAACCTACAACAATAATATGGAAAATTACATGGTTGAAGTTTCAACATGAAAATTAAATTACAGCGAGAGAAGTACACAGTTTATCACAGATGTAGTGAAATATTACTTATCTGTTAGCTAATTAACTTCAAATTATCAAGCTTTTGCCAGTAACGATTGCCATGCACAACAAAACGAAAGCAAGGAGATTTAAAATTTAAGATACATACCTGTACAATAAATGCAAGATGAAACTTTTAAAGGGATCTAGGTGAATCTCTCATGCTCATGTTTAGGCTGTTCCGCATAGTTCTTCTTCCAATTCCGGCATTGCCTTTTTGCATCATAGCAACAAATTCACCATAGTCAATCCGTCCATCCTAATATACCAAATGGGTGCGGTGCATTAGTCCAAAAAGGTTGACCCGATGAGAAAGAACAGTAAGGAAGACATTGATGGCCAGCAATTAAGTGCAGATCTTTTATAGTTGTTGTCAGTTCTATATATCATATGTGCACGAAGATTAAAATTGTTTTTTTCTGAAAGTATTAAACTTACATTATCTTGATCGACTTCTCTGATAATCTCTTCCAAAGAGACATCAGTCATGTTATGCTCTTTACAAGCCTGTTGCAGCTCATCTACTGTAATATAACCACTTCCATCCTTGTCAAAATATGAAAAAGCTGCTACCAGATGCTCCTCACGTTCGAGTTTATTAAGGTGAACTGTTGCAGCAATGAATTCCCCATAGTCAATTGTTCCACTGTTGTCCACGTCAGCCTATGAACACTCAAGTAAGTTAGCAACATTATAAACACCAACTACCAATAAAAACCAAGTGCATGGACTAGATATGAGGAATTAATCAGGATTATCCTGAAAATGCAACAAATTTCGTGGCAGATAATTGTTTTGAAAGGTAATTTTCGAAACTGTGGCTCAGTGATATCATATGATTCTATTACATGGTTAAAGGATATTGAAGATTGGAAACTTACTGCATCCATTAAAGCACGGATTTCCGACTCCTTCATGGTCGAACCATATCTTCTTAAACCAGCTTTTAGTTCATCAAATGTGATAGCACCACTGCTATCAGTATCCATTGCCTTGAACATCTCCTTCAGACCAGCAATCTCTTCCTCTGAGAGGCTTTCAGCAATTACCTGATAATGCAAACCAAAGCCTTAATATAACTAGAAGTCGAATGACTTTAAGTCTTATGAGGGCAGGGTCTTCGTTTTTTATAATTCAAACAACTGTCAAAGTTGTACCCGTCACATAAAAACAAACGTCAAAGATGTATTTATCTCATTAGAATGATTGTAATGTTCATTATCAATTCCAAGTTGTGGTTGTAGCAGTAACTACGTCAAATATGACCTAACTGGACAGTGGAGACCAGCAGCTACCAAGGCGCACGGCAAAAGCCATTAAGCAGAGTTACAACAATACTGTAAAGTTGGTTGTTTTATGGAAATGGTGAAGACATTTAAAGGTTGAATCATAACATTTTCTAAAGTTCAGTTATTGAACATAATAAAAGTTCTCCGATTACCCAATAGCCAAGGCCATTTTCCCAACCCTCTTTAGGCATGCTAGTTAAAATTATGGTATTCAGAAAGATGAAATGACCAGCAGACATGTACTAGAGTGGCCCTAATTTCCATAAGAAATTAACTCACCCGTAGGGCCATCTTTTTCAATTTGTTCATTGCAGAAAACTGCTTAAGGCGAGATAGAACAGCTGGATCTAATGCTTGATCTGGAGCAACACCATTTTCACATATCCAAGGATGACCTACAAACAAAAGGAAACAAATTTAATACTACTATGATGTTTTTCCATTCTACTAAGACACCTGGAAAAGAAGTATGTATTTACATTGACATGAAACAAAACAACTCAATTGCAGTGAGGTGATAAGCTCATCGAAAAAAAGCTAACCCCATCACAATAACTAGATATTGTTGGTCAGGATGATATTGACTTTTCATACTTTCTTAGGGCTGCATGAAGGTGAACTCACAGAATCCTTTTTAAGTTGACTTCTCACACAAATACGAAATCCTTGCCCCCCCATCTAATAAGAACTATTGACAGTGTGGACATCATGAACTTCCTGATACTAAAGTGGCTAAAAGCTCATTAATCATAATAATTAACAGAAATGCAGTTTATGAAGAGCAGCAATATTGTCAATTGTGGATTCAAAGCTGTAAAAGCATAATCCTGATGCGTAGAATTATTTTTTATGATCGGTTGATTCCACTAAATCTCCCAATTATTATATTATTTTAGTTAATAATTACAAAATGGAATATTCATAGTGGAAGCTGACATACAAAGAACTTCATGAGCTGTCAAGCGATCTGAAGGGCGAGAACAGAGCATCTTCCTGATGAGGTCCTTGCCACTGTCAGAGATCAATGGCCATGGCTCAGACTCAAAATCAATCACTCCCTTTAGTACAGCATCAAATATCCCTTGCTGCGTTTCTGAACTCAAAAAGGTATTATGATTTCATCTTAGGGCATACCTTAAAGCAATGACAGGAAAAACAAAGAACTAATTTGGCAAACCATACCTGCCCAAAATGGTGGTACACCACTCAGCAATATATACAAAATAACCCCTGCTGTCCATACATCAGCTTCAGGGCCATAATGCTTACAAAGCACCTCAGGGGCCACATAATATGGACTCCCAACCACATCCGTGAAAATTTGACCTAAAACAGCAAGTCACTAATGAGTTATCATAGCACATTGATCCAATAATTAGTTCTCTAATTTGGACGAGATGTGCTGACAAATATGGACGCAAGGGGGAAAATCGCTTCCTGCTAGATATGGACTCTTAAATGTGAAAAGAACAACGTTATCATTATCTTAAGTGTATCAGGTAGAAAAAGCCTACTAGAAAAAAGGGGTTAAACAAAAAACGCAAAAGGAAGCAAGAACGTCATTAGACAAATCAAGAAAAGGGCAGATAAACAAAATAAGGTGAAGGACACAAAACAGAAGAGTTTCTGGCATAAATATCAGATAACTTCAGAAATTTGGCGTGTACTGCAATTGACATCATTTTGTACTTTCAGAAGCAATGCACAGAAAATAAGCCAGTAATTTTACCTTCTTAAGATTGTACAACCTTCAAATTACTACATCGATAATGGCGAAATAAATCAATATATACAGATTCTTACCCGGTTTGAAAAAGATTGAAAGTCCAAAATCTATGGCCTTAAGCGAGGAGTCATCATCCTTGTTAACCAGCAAAAAATTCTCTGGCTTCAAATCCCGATGCATCACCCCAAGAGAATGGCAAGCTTCAACAACACCAACAATGATCCTCATCAATTCAGCTGCCTTCCTCTCACTATAATGACCCCTCTGTATAATCCGATCGAACAATTCACCTCCAGAACACAGCTCCATCACAATGTGAACATACAAATTATCCTCATAGGCACCCTTTATCGTCACCACATTCTTGTGTCCTGACAAGTGGTGCATGATTTGGATTTCTCTCCTTACATCCTCCACATCCTCATGGGAGATCAATTTCCTCTTAGAGATGGATTTGCACGCATATTCGTTCCCCGTGGAGATCTCAGTACACAAGTATGTAGTCCCGAATTGGCCCTGTCCGAGCTTCCTACCCAAAGTGTATAGATCTCTTATATTGGCAGTCTTGTGGCCTAATACATAGTAAGCCTGATTATCACCTGCGCGCCTCATGGTGATCTCCCTGGGGAGTGGAGGAATTACTGGGTCTAATGAATTCTGGTTCTTTGTAGGCTGAGAGGATTCTTTAGGGGTAGCAGTCTTCTGAGAATTGGAGCTGTGGGTCGAGTAATCAGTTGAATGCTCAGAACCGTTTGGTTTGGAAGAGAACGACGGATCGAAGATGGGTTTGCCGCTGCCTCTGAAAGATCCCCGGCATGCGTTGCCCATGAAACAGAGAGCAAACCCCAGACTTCACCGCAATCTTTTAAATCATTCAACACAAGATCACAAAGTCAAACACTTGAAATACAAATATCTAAAAATCAAGAAATGCATCTCATGAAGCAAGTTTGACAAGCTCAGCATTCAGATATATTTGTTTTTTGCCACCGTCCAAGCATAACCCAGATTTGCTTTCTCAAAACAATCAACAAAAGAAACACTTGGGACTAAGAAAAACATTTATGACAGTAAATTAGACGTTTCCTCATTCAGAGAAGGCAAGTTAACATCCATTAACTTGTAACAAGGGATAAGAAGAAAAAACCATTAACAAGAAAAAGAAACCTCCATGATAAACAGTGCCCAACCTCCAGCTTTATCATTTGAGGAAAGTAATAAAGTAAAAAAGAAAAAAGACAAAAACATAAAAGCTCAGAACAGAAATGCATCTAATGAATCATGTTTGACAAGTTTTATGTCCAAATTCATGCATTTATTACAACCATCCAAGCACAACCCAGATTTGCTTTCTCAAATCAAAACAAAAGAAACAGTTGGGATTAAGAAAAGCATTTATGATAGTTAAATAGTTTTTTCCTCATTCAGAGAAGGCAAGTCAAACACTTGGGATGGTAATAATAAAAAAAACCAATCAACAAGAAAAGAGCATCTCCCAAAACCCAGACATATTATTCATTGGAGGAAAGACACAAGATGGTACAAGATCACAACCTGGAAAACTTCTTTATCCAGTTTCTCAGACTTGACTGACAAAAATCCAAAGACCCAACAAAGATTCCGTGATCTGGGTATTGAAACAAGATGAAAATGCAGTCAAAATGGTGAGAAGAGGAAGGCTTACAGGCAGGGAGGAGGCACAGGAGGGGTAAAGGTGGTGGAGGCATTTAAAGCTGGATTTCTTGGGACAGGATGCTGCATGGCGGTTTCGGGATCACGTTCTGATCCGCAGGAAGAACTCCATTTTTGGATTTTGATTATTGTTTTGTCTTATTTTTGGGTTTCTTGTTATGGATTTTGATTAATGGCAAGAAAATCTAGGAAGGAGAGGAGACACTGTTGACCAGACCCAAGTTGCTTCCTTCCCGAGTTTTTCTTATATAGCTACGCGGTTTTTAGTTCCTAGTTCATTTTCTTTGAATAGAGTTGCATGTAGCTCCTCTGAGTTTGGAGATTTTACAACCTTTTTTTTTTATAATAACGGGTGTCCCAATCCTTAGAACCTGACTACAAGGGGGAGGGCAATCGGCCTCTTAGGGCATTGTATCCTGCCACCAATCCCCTCGGGCACATACAAGGCCACTTACCATATGCACAGAAACTTTAGAGTCTGCATGGAGGGTGTCTGTCATGATATCGTCCATTAGTAGGAGCGGTCGATCATCACAATTGACGGCACACATGCTTGCTACTTAGTGTGCTCTAGTGAATAGAGCATGTCTGTTGGAGCGCACTAGTACAAATTTGCACGTTGTTGATCGATGATCCCATCCGAGGTGGCCAACCTGGCCGGCAGCCTCTATGCGGACCACAAAGGCTTCTAGTAGGCACCGGGGGTAATGCGGGATATAATCACCGGTAGATGGCCAAGGGGATTTGAACTCAGGATCTATGCTTGAGGAAGGTTTCCTCTAGCCATCACACAAACACCCTGTTGGTTTAGATTTTGCAACTTCTCTCCCCTCTGACTTTCCAAATTCTGGCCTTCCAGCTAATTAAACACCCTCTCCGATAAAAAAAATGGTGTACATGGTTCACATGGATGATAAATTGATAATCTAACTTTTTAAGTAAAGATACAGTAATTTGGGGCCAACTGGCCTTCCAGCTAATTAAACACCCTCTCCGATAAAAAAAAATGGTGTACATGGTTCACATGGATGATAAATTGATAATCTAACTTTTTATGTAAAGATACAGTAATTTGGGGCCAACTGGTGTGAAATGGAAAAGGGTTAGTTTGTATGAGAAGTCATGCTAGGCTGACATTGAGATTCCTGCATTTAACAATTTATGCATAATCCGGTTTACATGCTCTTGGTGCGTGCACAAGGTGATTTGGGGCAGCCCAATTTCGATCATACCTTCCACCCCCTAAAAAATGCATGTCGGACTCTGCACAATGCCATGATAGATATTCAAAATCTGCCCTCCAGCTAATATTAACCTATTCTTATTGATTTGTGTGGCTATGTTGTTATAACACGATTGATCAATTTGATGCAATGCTTTTAAGTTATATATATTATAGGTAATATCATCTAATGATTTGTATTCATTTGACAAGGAATGAAATAAATATTATGCTAGTTGCAAAAGTAAGTATCAACTGTCTCTTTGAGTATCGATCAAAGTCAATTTGGATACCTGTTACAAAGTGCTTTCCTTAATAGTGACCTTCTCTTTATGTATGGCCTCTTTACTTTTGGATAAAAAGCTATGGCATTGTCAAAATATGAAGTGGGGTCTCTTCATCTTTCTACCTAAAAATCAAAGTTGATAAAGAAAGCCAAATTTCTAATTGTCCAAATATGAAAAGTTGCAAGATAAAATTAAATTCGTTGCAAAATTAAAGATAAGATTCAAATACAAAAATCTTAAATTTGAGGGTACATATGCAAATAATCTACCATGGGACATATGAGCAACATAGAAATGGAACAGTTTCTAATAAATATGGCTTGACGTAGAGTTGATATTTAATGGGCTGTCAACGATATTAGGATATGGTTAGGGATTAGATTAGTAAAATTTGGTTTGACTAGTGTTTGGAGCTTGGACACGGTTGCCTCTGTTTGAAACGCAAGGGAGATGTTGACTGGCCAGCATGAGTCCAGAGGCCCTTTGGTTAAAAGTGAGGGTGTGAGGAAATTCCGGATTCACATGGCAATGAAATTGCAAAGTGAGGATACAATTTATCAAGTGGTTGTTTCATTGTTATCATAGTGCCTTTCAATAAGGATTTGCATTAGTTCAAGTGCTAAATTAGGCACTTCCATTGAGGAAGCATTTTTTGTCCGCCTCAAGGATTTCCGCTTGGAAATCTGCCATCATATAGGAGTTGTTGATCATCCGGATCGATGGCGCATGTGTATCAACTGCACGCTGTAGCACAAGAACTGTGCTTTTTTACTGAAAAGAAAAGCATTTTTTTTTCTGGAGCGCACATGTGATGCGCAGGCGCCTTCCAGGCGAGGTGGATAAAAAAATGCTTACTTCAATTGATAAGCAACAGCCTTACAAGGGCTTAAGTACTAGATTAGCTGCTAGAGAAGAAAAATGTTTTATTTACATCAAAATTCGAACGTGATAAAGCTACTTCATCATTCAAATACCGTTGATCATTGGGGTCCACCTTTCTAATGTCAAACAGACATCTGCCACGTCAAACTTAGAGGGTTCTTATAGGCTTCCAATTTATGTAAGTGTTGGATTAGGAAACTAAATTGATGGCTAAGGGAGGTTCACATGGAGATGAGTGTTTGACTTCAGCAATGAGAACAGTCGAAAGACTCACTGTCGTAGGTGCCAACAAACAGCAATAAATTTTCATCAGGAAGACTTTGAACTTTTAAGCCTTTTCCTGTTGTGCTTGTGATGTCCAGCATTCAAAGCAGCCCAGCTGCCCCTTTTATGGTCACTTTTGGCTCCTAGAAATGTCGTTACTTGGATTCTAGTCTCTAGAACTGCTCAACATGGAAATTGGAATGCATTTGGAAGAACTTCCACAGGTTCATGTGGACCTTGTATAGTAGTAGGCTGAAAGAGGATAACTGATATATGAGGACTGAGGATGCCAGATTTTGAGCCCATTTTAATGCTTGGACTTGTGGATCTCCATACAACTGGTAAGACTTCTATTATTAGTTGGACTCCATTAGAGTGCCATCTTAATGGTTATATCTGTAAAAAATTACAGTGTCTCGTATTAGTTGCTCCATTTGGCTTCTCACAAGCTTTTTTTTCATAAATCTCTCACAAGCTTTTTACAACTCTTTTTGAAATGTAGCTATTGATATTATTTTAGGGGACAAATTAGAGCTCAAAAGTGGAAGAGTATCTCACTAAGCGACATTGTTATTTTTTTTTTGCTAACTTCTCACTAAGTTTGATGCCAAAAAAGAAGAAACTTCTCACTAAGCTACATTATGGGAACCAACTCTTTTAGGGGGTCCATAATGAGGCCATGCCACTTATATTTGTTGTTCATAAGTTAGCTAAAAGAACATTTAATTATACATCATGGTGCATATTGTGCACTATGTACTCGAATCAGATATTTGAAGCAAAAATAAAGATGGGCATCCGGGTTTTATAACCCGCAACCACCTTCACTCCCCCGCCTCTGCTTAATGATGAAGATCATGTGGCTCAACGCGGGACTCATGGGAAAATTGTAGGAGCTCTTTTTTGGGGCGATAATATACGAGCTTATGAGCCACAAAGAGAAAACAAAATATAGCACTTTTTGTTCTCTCGTAATGTGTTTTTAATAGAAAAAGTGGCAATCACCCCACCTCACGCGCAACAACATGCATCAAGGAATTGCAAGCCATTAGATTGAGATACAACAACGAGTGTTAATAGAGGGGGCTGCCCTGTAATGAGCAGCACCACCTGATCGAAATTCGGCAACATGTGATATGCCTCCCCGCACGCCAATGTGCAAAACAATTGAGTTTTTTTTGGAGTAAGAGTAGAATGTTTTTTTTTTGTTATTCCAGACTGAAGTGTGAAAGAATATTATGCTTGCTTGCTGCAAAAACATACTTCTTCCACAATGTTCTTATTACTGCCCGGCGAGGGGGAGGATATTGCTATGCTTATTAGTCCCTCCTGCCAAAATAACCTATCTGGATTAGAAAATTAAAATATTCTACTCCCTCCATTTTTAATTGAGACCCGTCACATAATTTATTAGTTTTATTAAGATGTGGAGTTTACAATAAAAGTCTTGGCTTCTAAATGAGCGAATGCCTTTCATTACGGAGGCCTTTCGACCTCGATCTAGAGTTGCTTCCGGGCATTGGAACAGAGGCGAATTAATTAGGGTTCCTTCTGTTCGTAATTAGTATTAATATTTAATCTTCCACAGAAAACCAAATGTTCCTATTACTGCCTGACGGGGGAAGGATATTGCTATGCTTATTAGTCCCTCCTGCCAAAATAACCTGTCTGGGTTAGAAAATTAAAATATTCTACTCCCTCCATCATTTTTAATTGAGACCATCACATAATTTATTAGTTTTATTAAAATATGGAGTCCACAATAAAAGCCTTGGCTTCTAAGCGAGTGAATGCCTTTCATCACGGGGGCCTTTCGACCTCGATCTAGAGTTGCTGCCGGGCATTGGAGCGGAGACGAATTAATTATGGTTCCTTCCGTTCGTAATTAATATTACTCCGTTCCAAAATACTATGTACATTTTAAAAAATCATCATTTTTATTGTACCACTGGGGTTGGATGAAACTCACGTGACCTCCTTTCCTCTGCAACACCCACATCCTCTCCAGCCACCCCCCCTCCCCTCCTCTTCCTCACACTCACCTCTGTCATCTCCTACCCCGCCTCCCTCCGCCCCCTCCCCTCCCTGCCCCCTTGACCCCGCCTCCCGCGATGCTCCCTTCCGCCGCCTCTACTTGGTCTCCGACTCCACCTTGTCCTCCATCGTCAACATCCTCTGCCCCTTTCCCCTCCCCCACGAGCTCTCCCTCTCCTTCTCCCCTGTCCGCCTCGCCCGTCGCCACCGCATTGACCCCTTTCCCATCTCCCATGCCTCCCGTGCCACCCACACTGTCACTCGCATCCTCTCCACCTGCGTTTCCCCCAATTTTGCTCCTCTTCTCTCCAACACCACCACCTTGTTTCCCTATCCTTTATTTTCCTCCTGTCCAAAAAAACAACAAAAAGACAAAAGAGCAGCAGTAGAGAGAAGATAACAAAGAGGTGCCAGTGCTTCAATTCATAGCAGCACGAGGAAGCTAAAGAAGATAGATTAGCTGAGTTTTGTGATCTGCAAAATGGGTTCTTTAAAAAATCTGTGTTTGTCTGGTTCCTCCTAGTATCAATTCACCTAATCCAAAGCTTTCCCTTTCTACAACAACCATGCCAGTAGACGACTTTCCATGACTTCTTCTTCTTCTTCGGTTTCTGGCTTGTTCTTCCAATCTAATTCCCAGTCGAATATGCCATTCAAGACCTCCATTTCAGCCACCCATTTGACTAAGGAGGAGACCCTCGAGGCTGAGCCTGAGAACCTGGCAAAGATGACATCTTTCAATTTCAAGACCACATGCTGCATAAGGCTGACTCAGTGAGTAGAGCCCTGGACCAGGCAGTGCCCATGAAGGAGCCGGCGAGGATACACAAAGCCATGCGCTACTCCATCTTGCCCGAGTCCCGATTCGACCATAAGAAAAGAGGAGGGATCACGTGACTATGGGTCAAATGTACACAGTATTTTAGAACACTGATTTTTTTCAAATGTACAGTATTTTAGAACGGAGGAGTAATATTTAAGGCCCGTTTGGTTGCCCATAAAAGAAGCTGGATTCTAAGAATCCAGCTTCTTTTGGGAAATCTCCTCCCAAAAGAATTCACTTCTTCCTGTAGTGGCAAAATCTGTAATTTCAGCGAAAAATGAGACCTTTTTGTAAAAAAAAATGTGGTTTCGTACGAAACCGCGTTTTTTTTTACAAAAAGGTCTCGTTTTCACTGAAATTACGGATTTTGCCACTGGAAGAAGCTGGAGTGACTTCTTTTGGGAAATCTCCTCAAATAAGCTGGATCAAGAATCCAGCTTCTTTTATGGGCAACCAAACGGACCCTTAATCTTCCACAGAAAACCAAATGTTCCTATTACTACCTGACGGGGGAGGATATTGTTATGGTTATTAGTCCCTCCTGCCAAAATAACATGTAAAACTAAAACATTCTACTCCCTCCATCATTTTTAATTGAGACCGTTATATAATTTTTTAATTTTATTAAGATGTGAGGTCCATAATAAAATCCTCGGCTTCTAAGCGAGTCCTTTAGACCTCGACCTAGAGTTGCTGCCCGATATTAGAGCGGAGACGAATTAAGGAACGGTATCATCTAATTTCGTAGTATATTTTCTTAATTATCTCGATTAAAAGTGGCTAGATGAAATAGGAGGGACTGGTTTTCTAATACAGACAGGTAAAGTGGGGTACAAAATAAACGGAAAACAAAAGACAACGGCGCCGGCGACGATAGAAGGGACTCAGTCACTGGTCCAGCTTTTCCTTCTTCTTCCAGCACTTGCTTGAGAACCACTCCAACCTCATCAAGATTCGATCTTTACTGAAAACCCACCTTTCCTTTCTCCCTCCCAATCAACCTTCATCAGCACAAGTTGAGAAAAACGATTTCTTTTTCACTGTCTCTTGGAAAAACCAGAAAAAAACAAGACTGACTTCATCAAATTCGATTTCTGCTGCAAACCCACCTTTTCTTTCTGCCTCTCAATCTATCTTTTCATCTAAAGATTGCGTTTTTGTATAGCAGAAGTTGAGAAACAGGAGTTCTTTTTTGCTATCTCTTGGCATTCATGTCGCTGAGAATCAAGGCGGTGGTGGACAAGTTCGTGAAGGAGCTGCAGGAAGCGTTGGATGCAGATATCCAGGACCGGATTATGAAGGAGAGGGAGATGCAGAGCTATATTGAGGAGAGGGAAAGGGAAGTCGCCGAGCGGGAAGCCGCTTGGAAGGCTGAGCTTTCTCGCCGTGAGGTACCCGTCTCGTCCCAATCCTTGCTTTTCATTTTCTGCAATTGAAATATGGTGGTAGTAAGGTGATAAGTGAGCTAAAGTTTGCCTTTTGCATTTGATTTGTTGGAGTGTTGTGAATTTTGTTTTGTTGATTGAACTGAAATTGTATCATCCTCTTGGGAGCTGATGGCTTTATCATCTTTTCAATTTATTCTTGTATAGATTATGGCTGGATGATAAATGGATTTAGTTTGATTCTTGCATTACTTTTGTTTATGTTTTGTCATCGATGCGCGTTGATTTTCTCATACCTTCACTGTTTTGTGTACATAAGTAGAAGGATCAGCAATATAATGTTATACTTGTGAAGATCTTTGAACCATTTCTGATTATGACAACCATGTTTGATTGTAAATAGGTATGGAGCCCTGTTAAACTTGTTTTTAATGATTGGTTTTAAGAGACGGAAAACCACATAGTATTTTCCTTAAGCAGTCATTGTTGTGAATCGGATTTAGTACGCGTTGGTGACCAAAAAAATGCTCGAACGTTAATAACTAGAGAGGTAGTAGCAGCTGTTATAGGAAATGGAAAGGAAAAGGTTGTTCTATAGTCTCCACCAATATAGTATTGTACTCTTGGTTTTTAATGGAGTGTAACAAAAAAAAATAGGCTGATTGTTTACACGATAAGATGCACTTCATCATCTCAACAACTTTTATGTGGAAGCTATAATTTGCAGATTTTTTCATTTTTTTATACTTCTGAGGAGTTAGTTTTCTCTTTTGTGCATATAGGAACGCTGTTGGTTTTATAGTGTTGAAGGGCTAAGGCCATCTTTTTCATTGATGTGTATGCATTTTTCTATGGTATGTCTAATTAAGACTGGTCGATGCTCTTTCTTACAGTTAAAAGCTAAAGTATTAAATCTAATGGGAACTACCAACATTGCTTGAATTAACAAAAGTAGTGTTGGATATTATGTTCTGGTCCGGGTGCTTATATGTGTTGATGGAACATTGATCATCTTTTTCAAAGAATCTGCTTTATGAGATCGGTGAAAATTGCCACTTCTCTGTCTACTTGAACAGACTGAGCTAGACGCATAATTTCATCCACGTAGGGGAGCTTTTCTGATTCTTTGTTTCTAGGATTAGAGGGTTTGTCAAATCTAGACACCATTGTTTTCACTTCATCATCATCATCATCCTTTTTATATAGGTTTGGAACTTATGTTGCACTTAATTATCCGTTAAAGGAGACAATTAATCTTTCAAACACAGGTTATTGTCGTCATCATCATCTTCATCATCAACTAAGCTTTCAAATACAGATCACCATGAAAATTCTAGTACCGATCGCACTCAAATATTTGTTGATTTGCTAAATCTTGTTCTTTGGCCAATGTTAGTATTTTGTTTTTTGCTTTATATAATTAAGCATACAATTGTTCTTCCACCAATATGTCATTTAATTTGTAGTAAAAATTAAATACAGGTTTCTCTATACAAATGTGTACAAGTTCAAGGCTTTCGATATGTGTGGAACGAGTGAGACCTATGCTAGTGCTTGATTTTACTTCTTAATGAGAAGTTGATCCTGCCTCACGGTATGGATAATTTCCTCTTTCGTGTGTTCTATTTGGATCATGGACAGCTAGGCATCTTGAATTTTTGGCTTTATGGAACTAGAATCTTGTTACCCTTCGCGAACATCCCTTGCATTGTTGCTTCTGATGTTTTGGATGGTTGATCTCGAGGATCATGGATTTTTGTAACAATTGTCCATGTTTTCTGGATCAATAGGATTCAACTAGTCTGTCCATAATGTTTAGGCAATTCTTGAATTGACCGTTTGTTCCTGAATCAATAATTGGGAAGTTAATTGCTAGTAAGACAAATTATTTCTTGGCTTCTGTTGGATGATCCTATGATTTGCTTAATAGTTGCAACTTTACTTGATCAACAGGCTGAGATTGCCCGGCAAGAGGCAAGGCTGAAGATCGAGAAAGAAAATCTTGAAAAGGAGAAAAGTGTATTGATGGGAACTGCATCAAATCAAGATAACCAAGATGGAGCACTTGAAATCACTGTCAGTGGCGAGAAGTATAGATGCCTGAGATTTTCAAAGGCCAAGAAGTAACATTTTCGCAGCAATCACAAAAGCTTCAAGTTCACTTGACTGATCTGAAGATGAAGATCAGTATCATTGGACCAAAATGCTTGCTGGAGCAACCCTCTAATTTCAATCTGTATCAAAATTATTGGCAATTATGTTGGTGCTCTAAACAATGATGGTTCAATTGAGCACTGCAGATCAGTTTGGCTCAAGTTTGAATTTCCTGAGGAATTGTATCATCATCTTCACAATGCTGCCTGCAAAATACATTTCTCTATTAAGTTTCAAGTGTTTGTTATTCACTTATGTTACAAACAATGACATAGACAAGCAAAGTAGTTCTTCCTAATCACTTGAGAAGTTTCACATCCGGATTCCTCATAGGTTTGAGCCACATATCGGCCATCACCCGGGCTGAGATGCTCCACAGTGACTCCGGTCCTTTCCCGCCTTGCCCCTGTTTTGTGCCTCCCTTCTTCCCCGCCGGCGGTGCCTTCCCCAGTCCATATGCCGTCAACCACTGCATTGCCGTGAGCTTCTGCTTCTCGCCTTCTCCCCTCTTCGTCATCTTCAGCCCCCCAACATGCAAACTGCTCACCTTGAACCTCTCCTCTTCTTCCTCCTTGTCATTACCTCCTTCCTTAGCATGGCTCGCCTGTATCAGCACCACAACTGGCCCTCCTACTGCCTCATAGCGCCTAAGTGGGTCTCTCGCCTGCACCACCACCATTACAGTTACTCCCTCTTTTCCCAGCACCTCTTTTGCCCGCTTATCCAATGCCTTCACAGAGGTGATGAGCAGGCGAGGGTCCTCCGATCCTCGCAGCGGCGATATGTCGAATGGCGCCTCCTCCTCCGCCATCTCTGCCTGTATCTTGAGTGCCTCAACCACCATTGCCTCAACCTTCTGCAGGGAGAAGGGCAGTATCTCCTCCAAAGCAACAGCCTCCTCTCCCACATTCCATATCCCCGTGGTGATGCGCTCCCGCCTCCCCGCACACAGCGCTGCCGCCATTGCCTTCACTGCCTCCACCGACCGTGCCGCACTCGAGCTTGCACCTTCCTCCTTGCCTCGCCCTTGGATGATTGCCGAGGCAATGCCTTCAAATGCTATCTGCTCCGCCGTCTTGCCCAATAGCTCATCCATGGCGGCCACAGCCTGGAGTTCCGACTTCAGCTCCTCCGCCCCCATTCCCGCCATCTTTTGAAACAGCTCGAACCCGGAACCGGAACCTAGTTCCCCAGTTGGCAGCACAATCGGTTTAGATATCTGCATTGCCAGCTTCGGCATCTCCTTCCTCGATACCTCCACATTCAGTGGATTCATGGCTGCCAGAAAACCCCCATCTCTGGTCTGAACAACCGACTGCAACCCCTTTCCCAAGTCTGACACGAAGACCTTCAACTCCGACTCTGTCGCATTGTCGTCCTTTAACTCGGACTTCAACGGTGTGCCATCGGAGAAATTGAGCTTGAATCCTCCATTACCTTCTTCTTCTTCCAGCAGCTGGAGGAACTCTCTAGTCACAGTCTCTTCATCTGCATCCAAACCATGCGGCATTTTCCCCTCTTCGGCCTTTACCGGACTTCCGGGCTGGATCATGGACTCCAGAGCTTTGATTTGCTGAGCAATGGAGTCCAGCTCCGTCAGCCTTCTTTGGTGCACCGGGTCATGGACAATCTCCTTCACAACCTCCGTCGAAGCCGAGGACTTTTCTTCTTCAACAACTTCCTCTGTTTCCTGTGTTTCATCCTGAAACTCAATTCCTTTGTCCACCACTTCAAACTCCGGCATGTCCAGGTCCTCCATCTTGCTCTCATCCTGAGTTTGCGGTGGCGGCAGAGGTGGCGTCGCGGGCTCGTCAAGGTCCAGCTCGTCGATGCCCTGAAGTTCTCTCGCACTTCCCCCGCCTCCACCGTGCTTCGACGGTGTGGAGGCCTCAAACCGGCTGGTGATCCGGGGGCTCTGCACGCTGAAGGATGTCTTGGATTGCTTCCGGGCGAACAAAGTTGAGGGAGAATTTGCGCTCTTTCCAGACTTGAGATTCTCTCCCTGGCTGTAAATGTTCAACCCTTTGTCTTCTATGATCTGAAATCCCAACTTCAATACCATCTCCCCTCCTTTGGCCTTGCCGTAGAGGTCGAAGCTCGTGTCCCATTGTCGAATTCTTGTGCCCTGTGAGCTCTTCTCCACAGATTCCTGAATTAGCAAGCTTAAATCGACTGCGCTCCGACCAAAGTCCAGCTCCTCTGCGTCTATGGCTGCTACATAGATGAGGAATGGCCGAGGCTCAAACTTGAGGGGCTTGTCGCCGCCACCGGAGCAGTAGACATGGCATTTAATGAAAAGGGTCTCTTCGAAGTCGGCTGCCCCCTGAACCACCCTTGCCGGCATAGTCTGCACAGCGCCTTCGCGACTCTCCTTCTTGCGCACGCATAGAGCGAGCCGCAGGCCATTCATAGACGCAGGCAAGCCTTGCACAGCCACGACCTCGACAGAGAAGAGGCAGCCAAGGCGGTGCATCCCAATGTGTGACAGCGCCCGCATCGGCTTCCACCCCCATATCCCCCTCTTCGCGTCCCCTGCAGTTGCTGCAGTCTCCAGCTTCTTTGCCGCACCCCCTCCTTTCGGCGCTTCCAACTGAGAGCTGCTGTCCGGCCTGGAGCGCCACGGGGAGAGTGACATGCGTCGAGAGCGGCCATGCGATTGGCCAGAGGCCGCTGGGGTAGCGGAGTCATTGGTGAGGACAGGTGCGGCCGAGCGGGGTAGCGCAAGGGAGGCGGTGCGGCGGGTTGTGTGGGAGTGGTAGAGGGACTGGGAGAGAGCTTCCAACTCCTCAAGTAAATGCGCATTCGACTCCCCGCCATCAGACGGGCCAATAGTGCTACTAGTACCATCCCTGGTGGCCATGGCTTCTACGGCTGCCGGCGGACGACGAGGCAGAGGAGGAGGAGGAGAAGGAGAAGGGAACAGGATAAGAGAGTGAGGAGGTGAAGGGTGAGGGAGTGGGGGAGATGTGAGGTGGAGAAGGGGCCATGGAAGAGGGGATTGGAGCGTATGGAGGAGGAGCCATGAAAGGGAAATGGACAAGGCCAGTGTTTGGTTTGGGAAAAACTGGCGGGACCAACCGAATTAAATTCAAGTCTCTTTCAACGGTAACTTTTAATTTCTCCCAGAGTTTTTCATCATAAATCCTTTATTAAGACAAGTATAATGTTGTGTATGACTGTTTTGGGCTTTGCTGGTTGATGTCTTGGAAGTATCAACTCATTTTTTAAAAGAAATAAGAAGAGGGGGGCTCTTTGATTTTGTTTTATTTAGAAAATGATTGGACGATTAACACTTGCGTGTCTTCATGTTGGACACTAGTAGGGCAGAGATTTCTTGTCACTTTTGGTTGATTGGTTGGCGAGATGAGCTCCAGAACCTGCTAGTATCTACCCAATTCAATGTGGATGCTGGTGGATATGATAGTTTTCAAGGGATTTGCCTGTATAGTCTGCAGTATCCAATGCCAATTCCAGATAAAGGTTGCTGGGATGGGAAGGTTATTGATAATGTCACTATCACTATGTTATGAATGACTTGTGAACTGGGTTTTAAGATAGAGCAGAGCTTTTTAGGAGCTTAATTTCGGCCAAAATCAATGGTCTCCCTGCCATGGAGTGTTTGATGTTTTCCTCTTGACAAACGGACAACTTTGGAAGCATGAGCAATTTGCAGAGGACAAATACTTAGAAGAGAAGATTAAACTGCAGTAGATTATGAAGAAGACTCGGGTTAGATTACGAGCACAAAAGTAGTTTTTTTAGCAACTTGGTTCAAAGAACATTAGTTGTCTTATTTGACAGTAGAATCTACTCTGCAAAATAGTTAATACAGGGAGTTTACGCCTGAACAATAAGTTTTGCTGGGAATCCCCACAAGATCAAGGTCCTGATTAGGGAAATGATGGAAACCAGTGAGCTAGATTCTCGGTTCTCACTGTGTTAGTTCTTGTTTCTATGTGTTGTTTATGTAACCTCCAACTTCAATCTTTGTAATTGCCTCATCTAAGCATCAAGTTAAACATCTAATTATCATTTGGGGTAGTCGTTCTGGATTGGAGAATACTAGGATTGAAATCCAGGACTCTCCAATCTAAGATCGCAGAAGAACAGATTTTCAATCCTGTATGCTATATTTAAAATATATGTTAAGATTTTCAATACTGGATTGCAAAATTTTTTAGGGTTTTCAATCCTAGAATGGAGAATTTATGGGATTTAAATAACTACTAATCATATACTTAAAAAAGTACTTAACTATTCATCACAATCTCATCTAAAAATTTAAAAAAAGTTTTTGAAACATCCATAACATAACAAATTTAAATAATCAATGCATAACAATAAATTTAACACGAAGCTTTCCAAATTTCTTTCCCTTTCAAATATTATTTGTATGTGCAAGAGCTTATAGTACAGGATGTTGTGTCTGGGAATCGACTGGATCACTGCTCATGCTGAGCATTTATTCCCTCCAACAGAACACTCATTTTTAAGTCAAAATTATAAACTTTTTGCATCCAAGAAATGCACAATAGTATAACAAGCATAACAGAAAGAACATCACAAAAAAGCTTCTTGCTTTATGAGGGAAGAGACTCTCCTCTTGTCAAAAAGAATATGAGAGAGAAGTTTTAACAACAACTGACAGTCATACTAAGGCTTTGCCTCTAGACTTCTTATAAATCTTCCATGACGACATCGATCAGCATACCAAGTATGCTTGAGGAAAGTAGAGAGGAAGATGAAGATACCAAGTATGCTTGAGGAAAGTAGAGAGGAAGATGAAGAGTGGTGATGCCAGGCTAATACTAGTTATTTTAGGCTTCTTTGTGATGTGGCAAAGAAAATCGAGGGCAGGGGTCAAAAAGGGCGCCTTGAGCTTGGATTGTTCAATACCACCTCTTGAGGAGGTATTGAAAGTTGTCAAACTTAAGACTAAAAAATGAATTAAAATCTATTAACTTTAAAATTATGTATAATTTTAACTAACGATATATTAGTAGTCCCGTATTTTAATTACTTAACCACTAATGCATCACTCAAAATCCTTTGAAATCACTAACGCTGGATTCAAATTTTAATATTATAAACCTTACACCTCTGTGGATTTTACAATCCAGATTGATTACCCCCGGTCTTCACTGATTTTCTTTGGCTCATTCCTCAAATGAGAATTATTTAATGAACAAAAAGAATATAATTTTGCATGCGTATAACAGGCAAATAGATGATTCAACCGAACAAATTGCCATCTGAAGCAGGACATAACGAACCATGAAAAAATGAATAGTTGCATTGCGTAAAAAAAATACCCAGCCGAAGGCTTCTCAATTGTATGAATCAACTCAGTGCTTTATTTACATATCCATTCTTTACCAACATATACGATCAACAAGAGGTCAAAATGTATTTCAAATTTTTCTTTGATTTGCTGTAAACATGGACGTTTGTAGCATTCAGTGTTTTCTAAATATTCAAATTCAACTACACTCAGCAGGAAATTGAGCTGCGTCTGCTTCCGCGATACTCCCACGAAAGACAATATTTGCAGGAGATGCTCTGATCCGACTAATTCTATTCATCTAAGATATCATTCACTAGACACATTAACTCTATCCATGAAAGTATTTGCACCTCCACTCGTTGGCCTGTAGCAGTCCATAAATTCAGTTCAGACAGAAATGCAAGAAAGAACATGAGCACACAAGCTTCATTTACTAATAGCACTTTCAGTTTTAAGTTGCACATATTCACCGACCACCGTGCACAGAAGGTCAGAGCAGAGTCTAGTGACGTATCCTAAATGCCAAGTTACATGTATCTACCACAGAACACTATTCAAATGCATTAATTACCAATTTTTTAGTACAGAAAACTTGCAATACCAAGTTTTGCCATTCTGCCTGCTTTCTCTAAGAGCCTTGATTTTGTTTCACTCTCCAGTTTCAGATTAAGCACATTCATCCATTTTCTTCAAGTCCTATCTTTAGTCTACATGTCGCATATAAAATAATCTCGTCATGCTTCCATCATTACTCTTGTGACTAAAATTACATACAAATTTCAACAATCAAAAGGCGACTCTACAAAGGTTCACTCACACCTTTCATACATAATTGTAATGAAACACAATCACTAGATAACCTCTTTTTCTCTGAATAAATGGATGGATCAGTAAAAAGTATGCTACTTCTGGTTATATACCAGAACAACAAACTGACTTCAAAGTGTCCATAGTTTAGAACACACAATTGTTACTTTGCATATCTACAGGGACACTTTATATGGTTGTGAGGATTGGCCACACTCTTCTGTCAGAGATAGAGGAGAACTAGCTAATGCAGTTTTCACAAAATAACAGTCTTAACACCCTCAGAAATTTGTCCGACTGTAAGTAAAATGAGATGCAGTATACATGGCCTATAAGTGATCAAAAGCTACATTGTCATAAGGTTATCGAACCAAACACTTACAATCCAGTGAGCAGTTTGATAGAGTCATAGAATAACCACTGCATTGTCACAACAGGTCCGACAATTGCAATGCGAATAGGAAGACTTCTGGTAAAAAGAGTACCTAAACCAATGGTCTTCACAGCCTGCAGATATGAAGCTATCACAACTTTTATTTTTAAAATTAGGATGATTCACAACTGCTAGCAGGCCTAAACAAGAATGCCACGGAACAATAAAAGGTGCAAGTTATCTTACTTGAAATACAGTATTGGCCTTCTTGTTATAAAGAGATGAAACAATATTATCTGCAGGATTTGATACAATTGTTCCAATGGCTCCAGATGCATATCCAGCCATGCACGTCAATCCTAGCTGTTGAACTTTTGAGCAGTCCTCTTTGGGTTTTCTCATAACATTTTGATATAAGAAATCCACTGAATGCTCAAATGTTGAAAACATAATCATAGAGACTGCCCATCAAATTGCATTTTAATGGGTTAGAAATAGGGGACATGTACAAAAGACTATTTGTTCATATGCTAATATGTATAAAAAAAATTTCTATGTTTTCACCAGTAAAACCAGAACTTACAGACATATCACATTAGCATGTTCACCCAACCCATCTTAAGGGCCACCAGAGAAGGATTATATTGTATAAACGTGTTAAGATAAAATAAATTTTAAAAAAGACCAACCCAGTCGGCAAGCCAACTCAAGCAGATGATTATTTTTCCTTGCCTGATCTAGATCCAACAGGGTGGTTGGAAAGTCAGCTATTGATGATTATAGGGTTATATGCAGAAGAATAAAAACTCCGGACCCATACACATCATGCTATTAAACGTATAAGATTGCATAGGATGTCCATATAATTCTTCACGTGGAAAAAATTTTAGGTGGAAATAGATTGTGTGGAGGATTACACCTACAGCTTTTATTTTAAGAATATGTATGAGGGAGGAAGGAATAGAAAGACCAAAAAGAAAAAAAGAGAGGGAGGGAAATAATAAGTAGGAATTTACATGGAAGATTTCGACCCCATAAAGCATACAGTCCTCGGTACAGTCTGCAACCAGTAAGATTATAGGATCATATGAATGTCTGAACTTACAAAATGAACTAAATAAAAAGGAACGTGATATGGGTTTTATACCCAGAAATCCCTTCAGTTGCATAAACCTTTGGAAAACCATCAACTAAACCCTTTGCAAACTTGGGTTGAGTCTGAACTTGGACTTTCACAGCTTCAAAAGGACAAAGTGCAACATCTGCTACAGTCTGAGCAGATGCGCTGCTTAGAAAATATATGAGACTTTTATTCTGGCCTACGAATTTATTGGAATAAAACTGTTTGAAGTATTCATATAGACCAAATTTGCAGCCACCTTGAGCACCATATCCAAAAAACTTCCCACCCCATCCTCTCCAGAGGACCGATGGGCCATGTTCATGAAGAAGAATTTTCATACCAGAAAACATGCTATAATATTTGACAGGATTCACCTAAAAAATCAAATACTTGTCAGACAGTTGAATAAATAACGAATCACCAAATAGAAGATGAATGAAAACTGAAGGGCTCTTGTAGACAGAAGACAGTTTCAGTTAGTAAGAAAATAGACAAATCATGTAACATGAAAAAACACAATCAATAGAAATAAGCAAACCCAAGCTCCCTCATTTCAAAATCAGATCAAAATATCAGTCATAGTAGGCAGGAAAGAACTAAATCGATTAGCAGTATGCATAATACTAATTGAATGAGCAACAACAATAACTTCGACAGCGCTTCATAGAAGTCATCACCGCATAATCAACAGAGATTAAGACATTAAATAATTAAAGCTCCAACAGCTACTTAATCAATAAAAAGAAGCAAGCCCAAGCTCCTTCAATTCAAGATCAGAACCAAAATATCACAACAGCAATAAAGAGCAAGAAAGAACTAAATTGGCTTAGTAGTATGCATATTGCATAATATCAAGTGAATGAACAACAACATTCGAAACAGATAAAAAGATCTATGATTTCCAGACATCCTTCATAAACCCCATCATAACATAATTAACAGAGACTATGACATTCAATAATTATCACTAAAACTCCTACAGCTTCTTTATTAACCGATCAATTAGCCAACCATATAAACATATGCAAAATCCGACATGCTACCATGCACAACCTACTACCTAATAGTAATCTTCACATCAAAGTTTTTTAGGAGAAGTGATAATTATTGTTCACTATCTGAATTAAGCCAAGAAACAAAACTTAAGCTCACAACCTATCATAATATAAGGAACTATGATTTTGGCAGCCATCGTAAACCCCACCACAACATAATTAACATTAGAGTAGGACAACCAATAATTTTCACTCAAACTCCAACAGCTTCTTTATTAATCGATCAATTAGCCAACCATATAAAGCTATGCAAAATCCAACAACTTACTGCCCCCACCCAACTATCTAAAAGTAATGTTTCACATCAAATTATTCTCAAAAAGGAGTGACAGTCATTGTTCTATATCCGAACCTAAGCCAAGAAACATAGTAATCACCCAGAAACAGAGCAAAAACTATACCAAAATAGGCATAGTGATAAATCATACTTAAAATTCTAGCATAACAAGATCAAAATCAAGTAGAACCGCATTAAACCAACCTGCATATTGACTTTGAGCACATCAAGAGGCGTAACAGCAAGATGGGTGGTTCCTGCACTGAGCATTCCCCCAACAGCACAAACCGCATAGTAGCCAGGCGAGAAGAGCCTCAGCCCACTCTCATCTCTCCCTTTCACACTCACCACCATCTCTCTACCTCCTCCTCCACCCTCCAAACCTTCCCCCTCAGCTGAAAACCCCTCAAACCCAGCTACCTTCCTCCACAAGACCTCAGGCCATTCACAGCTCATTTTCTTGACAAAATCAGTCGTTTCATTCCAGTTTTTGAGAGTTTTGAAGCAAACCCATGTGAGTTCTTGCAAGAAAAGGCACAAAACAAATGCCAAGCTTCTTGCTTGATCATGTCATCCTCATGACATGGAACTGTGGCCATTTTTCACCATATTTGGCTCATTTTTCATGGGAGACAAAGGAGGTCCCGTGAAGCAGAGGAAGAAGAGAGGAAGGTACGGAGGAATGGGGCGTGGAGAGAGGGGAGTTTGATCGCTTGGAGTTGTTCCACGTCTGTGGGAAAGAAAGGAAAGGCAGGGACGGGAGAGGCAAGTCAGAGACGCGCCACCGCCTGAAAATGGCTGGCTAGGACTTTATTAGCGGTTGGATTAATCTGGGTTGTAAACCCCTAAACGGCTAAACCCTGTCATTAAAAAAGTTGACCTAAACCATTTTTTATCCGCGATTTCCGCCGAGCCGTTGGATCGTTGAGATCGACTGCGTATGTGCATCATTTTTGTTAAATTAATATTTTTTTATTAAAGCGCATTTGTGATACATGTGCACTGTCGATCTCTATGATTAACGGCTCCGATACGATGGTCAATTTCAAGGCAAAAATCGTTGAGGTAGATAAAAAATGCTTCCGCTTGAGCAAGGAAGGGAGACTGGAGTATAACTGTCCTACCTTGGTGTCAAACATCAATGGGTGAGTGACACCACGATACCCATTGTGGGCCCTCGGCAAGTGATAGACACCAATGAGTGTTGTGTCACTCACCCATTGGTGATCTACACCACGATAGGACACCTACACCCAATAATTTCTCCTGACTCTGTAGGACTGATTAGGAGGATAGGGCAATCGTCCTCTTTGAGTGCACTGCATATCACCAATAACATGGGGTAATATATTGTGAATTTACTATTTACCTGGCGTGTATGATTGGTTGAGTTGAGTTAACTAGTATTAGTAACTCCTTACTAGTTCAAGATTTTGGAAAACTTCGTTATTTAACGTTGCATCCCAGCAAAGTCTTGGTTTTGAATCCTGCTGCTTGCACATAAGGGAGAAGTGTTGAGCTGAGTTTAATGTTATAGTAAACCTTCCACTAGCTCGATCTTTTGGGAGACTTGGTTATTTGATTGGTGTGCAGCCAAAGGAGCGGGGCTTGAATTTAGGAAATGAACAAGTAAAGGGGTTAAAGAATACAAATATTGCCTTTTGTTATGATGCTTTTTCTCTAATGACCTTTTAAAGCAAGTGGCCCCCCACATCTGGCTACCTGTAACTGATCTTTCTTTTGGTTTCTTTCTCGGAATTTGTTTGGCTTTCAGCAGCTGGAGATGATCTCACTAGAGAAGAATTTGGAATGTGGACATATCCCTGATTGACACATCCTTTTCATGAAGTGTGAGAAGAATTGGAATGTGGACTCACATTATGACCCTCATATTGTCAATTAGGCGTGGTTAGGACAAGGAAGCTGATACTTCACAGCAAAATATGTAATCTAAACTCATACACGCTGGGTTTTGTTGGACAGTGGAAGTGGGGACCTCACTTGGCCCACTTTTCACTAGCCAACAGAAAACCCATTTGATGGAGGATTATCAATTTTCTTTGGACAAAGCTGCAAGTGGGCACAAAGGCCCTTTCCGCCCAACTCTCCTCAGCACTCATGAGGGTTAGCAAGGCAGATGGGACATTTTGGCACAAAGCCTAGTTGGGAAAGCAGGCCAACTTCTGGCCGAAAATGTTATCCAGACGATCCCTTAATTAGAGCAGTTTCTATAGGCTCATAATGCAAACTCCACAATTGGTAGTAGAGTCTTTTCTACACTCCACTGTTGGGTCAATGGCTTTACCAATGTAGGTGGATGATAGAAAGGAATGCCTGATTGGGGATGAATTTTGTTGCACGACTCCACTCAAGATGAGGATTGGTGATAAGTCGAGGGATGTTTATCGCAGCCTTCTCCTCCTGCTCGGGTTTTGCTGCATTCTGTGGACGATAACCGTAACCAATGGCATGTTATGTGCCGAAGGGCACAGCAAAAAAGACACTGCAGATTTTTTATGCCAAAAACTAATAAGTCAGCAGCACTTCGAAAATCTAAATGCCACTCCTTCCCTGTATCTTTGTTCAGCAATTCAAGTACTGATTTGCATCACCTTTCTTTTCCCTGAAAAATAGCAATTTTTTGTCATTCTATATGCACATCGAAGGGAGATGTTAACTGGAACGAAGTGTTCCATGTTAGAAGGTCTACGCTCAAGGAACACACACATTGGAAGGCTGTAGCAATAAATCACCAAGTAATTAATTTAAAAGTGTTGGCATATCATGGAATAGAAAATGTAGGACAGAAAATGCATATAGTAGCCGATGAAGTATCTCTGATGACACATTGCCTGCCACAATCAAATATAAGCTAGCTGGAAAAGAAGAATACCAAAAGAAACTTAAGGATCCATAATCTAGAGAGATATTAACAATGATAAATACCCTGATATAATGGTATGCAGAAAGGTATGCAGAAAACTGACTCAAATAAGGCTCATCATAAGAAACACAAACTTTATTAATTTTGTAGTCCCCCATTTGCCACTGCAATGTGACCAAGTAGCGCATCAATTTTAACCAAAAAACTTAAGGCTTCTAAATGTAGAATTATATGAACATTGATAACTATCCTGATGAAATAGTATGCAGAAAACCGACTCAAACAAGGCTCACCATGAGAAACACAAACTTGATTAATTTTATTGTTTCAGAATTAAAGATGAGTGAGTTAACCACCCCACGGTTTGGCAACCTCACCCCTCAATACACAGATGGTGGATATCATCGTCTTAAACTGCACTGAAGCTGGAAATCCACTGACCAGGTAAAGGGGTGGGCTGGCTTAGCCGTGGGGTGGCAAACTACTCATCCCAAAATTGATTTTAACCATAAAAGAGCGGAGAAAATGAGCGAAGATGAAAAGAAAGGTCAAAAGCATAGAAGCATTAGACAGGTTTTACTTCTCACATCATTAACTATCTTTTACAGTAAAAGGTGAACTGGACATGATCACATAGATCATTTTTCATATGTTTTCATCTCCACTCATTTTTTTTTATTGAGCCATTTACTTTAGCGTTTTTTTTTCTTTCTTTGTGCAAGTGCATTGCATGTTTGTTAATGAAAAAATGTATTAATGTTTTTCATTGGACATAATCACATAAATCATCGAAGTTGCAGATGGTGTTAGTGCTGAAATATGTTTTCGGTCAATCACTGCCAATGGAAAAGAGAATGTTAGGGCAAACAATTTCATTTCTTCAGAAGGAGACTCATCTGTCAAGGTTGCAAAACGAAATCAGTCCAGCAGAAAAACTTAGAAGTAATGGATACCAATATCAGAGAGATTAGAAATGACACATTTAATAAATACTAGTATACTTGCAATTCAGTAGGCATTTTAATGGTTTTATACAATAACAATTTGCAAAGGCTAACATGAATTGGAAGACTTCTAATACCGTATTATCAAGAACAATGATCTTCATTACAATACCAGCATAGATAGGAAGCTAGTACAAAGTCTTTATTTGTTTTAAATAGAGTAAAGAAAAAATGCTAGCGTGTTGCATGAAAAAATTGCCAGCGTATTTAAGAATAAAATATATTTTACTTGAAATAGGTATTGCCTTTCGTTATACAAAATGCAACTTTAGCATCTGTAGGATTTGATTGGATTTTCCAATGGCTGAAGATGTATAGCCAGCCATGCATGTCAAACCTGCTGTCGAACCTTCAAGAATATAGATATTACCAATAATCATCACAAGAGCAAGATCCTCTGCTGAAATGACGGAAACAGTTGGCATCTCTCACAATTAGCTCTCTTGACGTTACGAGAGATATACACTTCATGACTTTGTGACAGTCCTCACACACACGAAAGTTCTTCATGATGTGAATGGGCATCCAAGAAGGCAAGCTCATTAACCCAAAAGCAACAGCTAGCTTATCACTGTGATGACTCTGGTGATCCTGAATTGTGGTGTTTACATAGCCCCTAGCTTCAATCTTCTTCATAATTTCGTCTAGCATGCGATGAACCTCTTGAATTTGAGGATGATTACAGTCATCAACTGTAAAGACATGTACACGTTTAGCAGCTACAACCAGGATTTTTCCTAATTCCCCTCTCTCGCATCAGTTTCCTCACTTCAGCAAGCTTATCTAATTGACCTGATTCTAAATATATGTTAGCTAGTAAAATATAGCTTCCTGAATCATTCGAGTTTAATTCAAATAACTGCTTCGTAGCAAACTCTACATACTTTGTGTCGCCATGAATGCACAGTAAATCTCCCCATACAACAGGACTAGGTGCAATAGGCATTCTATCAATCATAGCCTTAGCCTTTTCCAGCAAGCCAGCCCTACCTAGAAGATCCACCATACAAGCAAAATGCTCAGACTCCGGTGGTAAATTGTAATCTTTATCCGTGGAAATAAAGTAGTTTTTCCCTCTGGTTACAAGACCTGAATGGCTACAAGCAGACAAAACACCAGCAAAGCTTATATGATCTGGTTCCATGCATGTTTTCAACAACCCCTCAAACGTTTCTACAGCCAGTCTCCCTTGACCTTTTTGAGCATAACCATTGATCATGGCATTCCGTGAAACCAGATCCTTTTTAGTCATGCAGTCGAAATATTGTCTAGCATCCTCAATTCTTCCGCATTTAGAGTACATCGTTATAATTGCATTTGCCACAGACACATCATGGTTGAGATTCATCTTGACAGACTGAGCTATAAGTTGATTGCCAAGTCTCACAACTGCCACCTCAGAGCATACATTAAGAACTGTTGATGCACGAACTTGATGAAAATTGCCTTTCTGAGAATATACTGTTATCAAATACGTCCAAGATATAATGTCTCTAAACGGCATTAGATAAAAAACATGCCTGGCAATTTCCAAACTACCACATTTCGAGTACATTATGATTACAGAATTGGCCACAGGGATACCCGTGTCATATCCACTCTTGATTGTATACGCATGGAGTTGAACTCCACAAATCAAATTCTGTTTTGTTGAACAGGCACCCAAGACAGTGGCAAGAGTAAAGTCATCGGAAGCCAGAGTGTTTTCTCTCATTTGACTAAACAACAAAAATGCTTCTTCCTCCATGCCCGTTTGAGCCAATCAAGCAATTAAAGACGTCCATGAGACAGAATTACGAGTAGGCAATAAATAAAAATCTTCAGCTGATACTGCGGTCTGCATGGGGCTCCCAAGCTGATAGCCACCAATATCAATTTTAATGAATGATCCATTTTTTTTTTCTTTTTTTGTTCACTGCAGCTGTGGTTTGAGTTGAAGCACATCTCTTTGAAGAGGTAAATCCCCCTGTCTCATATAAATCAATCAGTGCACTCCCACAAAGACACCAGAGCTCAATCCAGATCGTAAAATTTGAGCATGAAGGTGGTTGCCCCACCCCAGATCAAACACACTGGTGCAAGCACCAAGTGCACTAGCATAAGCCATTGAATTTGGTTTGAACCCTTGATTCTGCATCTGAATAAGCATGGAAAATGTCTCATTCACGCATTTATGCTATGCCAAAATTAGATATTACAGTATTCCACGAAATTGTGTCCCGTTCAGGCATGCGGCGAAACAAATCAAGTGCAGCACCCGCCCCATCCAACTTAGAACAGCCAAACATTATACTATTCCAACAAAAAACACTCGGGTCCAACATCCGTTCAAACACTCACCAAGCCATGTCTTCACATTTGATGTACATATCTAAAACAGAAGATTCAACAAACGGGACCAATCCAAAATCAAATTTCATCAGCAAAGCGTGCGACTGACGAGCCATATCAACATTCCCCACATTGCCACATTGCCACAAGCCTTCATAGCACGAGAGAACGACATCAGACCAATGCCACAACAGGCCACTCTAGCCAGTAATGCAAAAACGATTAAAGCCTCCTCAAACAGGCCATGTTGCAAATACGCGGTAATCATCTCATTCCAAGACACAACATCTCTCTCCAGCATTTTATCAAACACACCCCTGCTTTTCATCAAGCCATCCCACGCTCGACAACCCGGTGATCATGTTATTCCATGTAAACACATTAGGATGTTTTATGTCTCTAAAAATCTGAAAGGCTGAAACGCATCAGATAACGACTCACAGCTCGAGTACAGAAGCAACAGATGGTTCTGCCGGAAAACGGACTCGTCCAATCCAAGCAAAACCAGACGGGCGTGGATGCTCCGGGAAAAAGGCAAATACTTGAGCTCCCTGCAGGCGGATATGGATCCGGCGAACTTGGACGATAGCTTCATGTAGGACTCTGCTCTGACTGTGCTCGTACAAAGAGGCTTCTCCATTGCTTTGGAGAGAGAGGAGACTGGTCTGAGGCGGGGCAGCCATGGAAGCTTGACCATTCAAGACGTGGAGCTGGAAGAAGGAAGTGTTCATCTCATGCCCGTTGCTCTGGAGCCACCCAGAAGGCAGAAAGATGGAAAGGAAGGATTTTGACGACGGAAGTGGGTCTGGGGACGGAAGAGAAGTTCACCCGGCCGGGAATGACGGCTAGCGACACGGTGGCGATGGCGGCAGTGAGAGCTCCGGCGTGTCCTCTCGCCGGAGATTAAGATGATGGATCCGGGTTTTGGTGGATCGCTGGATGTCCACGGTCCGTGTATTTTCAAACACGTCGCATCTAGGGGGCGGGCTGGCTTGACCGTGTGGGGGGGTGGCGAACTAATCCCTAATATATACTCCCTCCGTACAAGATTACCTGTCCGGATTATAAAATCGAAATGCTCCCGCCATTTTTCTAAATGAACTAATATAGAAAAATCTTATGGTAATAATAATTCCGAATCGGAGGGAGTAAAATAAAATTAATTTATTTTGGTTTTATAATCCAAACAAGTAAAAATGAATAAAGGGAGTACTTAATATTGGTTGAGTTCGACGCTAAAGCAGCTTTCAAGCTTGAACTTGAAGTTCGTCAAGACAAGCTCAATTATACGTGTGCTCATTTCAATAGTACCCTTTGGACTATAACATCGAAATAAAATGAAGTTCATTCTAGTTTTCTAATCCACATAAGTAAAAATGGGCGAAGGGAGTATTTACATTGGTTGAGTTCGGTGCGAAAGGAGCTTTCAAGCTTGAACCCGAAGTTGGTCAAGACAAGATCAATTATATACCCACCATTATAAAATACTATATACATTTGAGAAAATTGTCATTTTTATTAGACTATGGGACCTACAAAGAAGTTATGTGACTTCCTCTCCCTTGAATCCCCAACAAAAAAGCTAATTTAATAAAAAAAATTAATAAATAGAAGCCATAGAAACTGTAAACACTGTTCATGGAGAAACTAAACCAACAAGCATATGCAGCACACTTACATCCAAAAAGAGGAACGGATTGGCAACAAAACTACTGGGATAACCAGCACCAAATGCCGTAGTGCAAGTGACCACCGGAGTTGCCACCGGCCATGCCGCACTCTTATCAACCCCCACATCTTCTATTTCTGCACACGAAAAGAGAGACCTCTTTTTAGAATGCAATGAAGTAATCTAATGAATTACAAAGAAAAACTTGATAACCAGAAGTCCAATGATGAGTTGTAAATTTTGGGAGTGAACTGATTGACCGATTTGATTAGGCTGAGGGCAAATGGAGAATGGCCATAGAAGATGTCGATCAACCAAGAGCCTTCGCTATTGACTGGCAGCCGAGAGAGGATAGCAGAGAGCGATCGTAGAGGGAGAAGGTAGGCCAAGCAAACAAGGATGCAACTAGACCCAAGAGAAGAAAGGAAGAGAGGAAGAAGAGGAAGGGATTGGAGAGTGGTCCCACCTCCACCTCCACATGCACCAGCATTTCAGGCTCATGTCAGAGCTCTTGCCAGCGAGCTTGGTGGCGGGGTGATGGGAAGGATCTTCGACTCAGAGTCGGAGAGGTAGAAGATGATGGCAGTCCGAGAGGATCGGGGAAAATGGGAGGATCCTGCAACTCTCCCCCTTCCTACCCGGCTCTACCGCCCTCTCCCCCTACCCCCCAAATCTCTCTGCCTCCGCCCTGCCGCCTCCCTTCCCACCTCAGCTTCAGTTTCTCCATCTCTATCATCATTTGATATGCTGAGGGTCAGATGAAGAGGTGCAGGGGGGGGGGGGGGGGAAGATGAAGTCACGTGATTAGCCAAAATAGGGGGGGGGGGGGGGGGGAAGATGAAGTCACGTGATTAGCCAAAATACACGTAGCATTTTAGAACAGTAAAAAATTCCAAATGTACACAATATTTTGGAACAGCGGGAGTGCGGGGAGAAGAAGACAGGGAAAGATGAAGTCACGTGATTAGCCAAAATACATGTAGTGTTTTAGAATAGTAAAAAATTCCAAATGTACACAATATTTTGGAATGGAGGGAATACATTTGTTTAGCTCGGCTAGACTAAGCTTGAGAAAAGCTTACATTGAAACATTATTTATATAGGCTTCATGTATAAATCTTGACGGGCCTCATCTCATGCAGCTCTCGCTTGAGCGGTGCCACATACAAACAGGATCCTTCTTCTTTTAGTTTTTCTACATAAATTTATGTCTCCTAAAGCTTAATTACACCATCTTTTCATGACTTTTTTTAGCATTATTTGCTTGAATTCCATGCAGTATTTGGTAATTTTATGGAGAGAAATTTTTTCGTTAATTTGGTTAACCAATTGATACCCCATTGTCATTTCACAAAAAAAAAAAACATTATGGCCTCCGCATTATCTAAATTTTAATTTTTGTATATAAATGAAAAGAATAGAAGGTTTTCTTTTTGACATCAAGAATGAAAGTTTACAAGAAAGCAGACCCGTTCAAACGAAAACATATCCTATGAGTTCGCAGAGCAGATGGTTGGTACTTCAGGTGAACTCCGAAAGGATATGGTGCATTAATGCTGTATGATTGCACTATGTGATTAACAAAAATTAGTTCCTCTATTAGCCTCTTCCCTCCCAGCCTAATTTTGTGATTAGTTTCCTCGTCTCATTGTTTGATGGTTTGTGCCACCTCTATTATGATATGTAATTGGAAAATGGCTGGGGAGGTGGACAGAAGTACTTCTTGTTTCTCCGATTGGGAGTTTTTTCCATATTACCTGGCGCAAAATCTCATATTCCCATATTACCAGGTTTTTCCCGTGAAATCTCATATGACCCGGAATCTGGACTTGATGTACCCAAAATGCCCTTTCTTCTATTTTTTCGTGTTAACACTGTGCGAAGAGGCGTGTTACAACACGCCTCGAGTGTGAAGTTCTCCGGCGATTCCCATCGGCGACGGCACCGGCGACCGGCGAGTTGGAGCGGCGATTCAACCGGCGGAATACACGGACGAGTTCGAGCCTATTCGCGTCCCCCATCTCGATATCGAGCTGCCCCCCTGCTGGATTTCGACGACACGACTGAGGGAGAGTGGACAAAGGCGGCGATTTGAAGCGCATCCGTCGGGATTTCTGATCTTCAACCTTGAGAAGACCCCCGCGGCTCCCTCCGCCTGCATGCAACAGGCGGATTGACCGGATTGAGCTTCGGTGCACGGCGAGGAAGACTGTGAAGGCACCTGCGAGGAAATACAGACATACAGACGACTAAACTACGGTAAGTTACAACTATCCTACCTGATTTTAGTTTCATAAGGTCGGACATTTGAATTTTTAATTTTTACTATGAACTATAAAGTCGTGTCTAGAGTAGACACGACTGTGTATTTAGTCGTGTCTGCGACGACACGACTTTTATATTTTCGTGTTGCACCGAGGACACTTTTGTACTGACCACTATACCTCACTCCTTGCAGATGGATAAAAAAAGAGATGAGTCTATGGAGGAAATACCACCGGAAGAGGAGGAGGATCATGATTTTGTCTTCGCACCTCGGCAGCGAAATCAGAGGGGCAGGAAAAGGAAGGCTCCGATGGACCGACCAGTGAAGAGAACATATAATGCGCGACCGGCGCTGAAGACGTGTTATCAACCGGGGGCGATGAAAAAGTGTGCGGCCCTCCTACAGCGTCACCAAAGATGTGCCCAACTGATGAACGAGGCTGGTTTCGCTGTCATTTTTGAAGGTGAGGACGTTGTTGTATCTCGGAACCTCCTCGACCATTTGGTCAGGTACTGGGATGAGTCGGCGAAGGTCTTCAATATCAAGGGTAGGACGCTACATTTCACAGAGGAAGATGTTGCCCTTATCACCGGATTGCCCGCAAAGGGCGACAGAGTTGAGGTCCTCCCCTCTTTGACACGCCGACCGGAAGGTCAATTCTTCAGAAAGTACTTCGCCGCGAGGAGAGCAGACATTCCACACATTGAGGAAATGATAGACAAGCTTAGCGCGGGCGAACTGAAGATGGAAGAGGAGGACATTGCGAGGATGATCATCTGCCTCCTCTTCTCCACGGTGTTGTTTCCACACAGCACTAGAGCGGTTCATCCCTCTTTGTACCGTTACATTGACGACCTCCCAAGATTGAGGTCATACAATTGGGCTGGGGCTATACATAAGATGTTGGTTTCTGGTATAACCCATACCAGCCGCCTAGTGGGAGCGAGATCGCAAGGAGAGTGCCTGGGCGGTGGATGCCTAAATGGCGCCGCATATGTCCTTCAGGTATGTAGCATTCATAGTCTTCGATCGGGAAAAAGTCTTATACAATACCACTATATATATAGTCATGTATTATAGAACACGACTATATTTATAGTCGTGTATAATGAAACACGACTAGGTATATAGTCGTGTTTTTTAAGACACGACCATAGTTCAATTCGTGTTGAACTTATAGTCGACTAAGGCAACCGCGCATTGTTATAATGTTTTCAACTGTTTAATTTGCAGATTTGGTTTTTTGAGCACACGACAATCTTCCATCCTGTCATGGGCCCTAGCAGCCCACGGGCGAAAAGATGGCCAGGAAGTGGGGCCCTCATTACAGAGGTGAAGAAAGGTGCACAGAAGAAGCACCGCATGGCCGACTATTGGACGGGAGTGTTCCACAATCTTCAAATAGGGGAGGAACTCGTCGACGTAATCAGCCCCATGGCCGGAGAGGCATATCTCCTTGCTTCGTCAACCTCAGGGGCCCATCCTCCACGACGGCAGAGGCCGCAGAGGCCGGAAATGAAGACGACTCCCAACCAACCTGCCTCCACTTCCTCGAGAAAGGCTGCCCAGTCGACTGCAACTGCAATGGGCCGATTGGAGGGTGCCCTTCAGGGCATACAGTCACTAATAGAGATAGCTCTGTCTTCCTATGAGGAGATGGGAAGGAGAGTGGGACCTCTGCGAGAGATTCTCCACTCTATGAAGTCCTCTGCCGCCTCAGCGTCAATGCTGTTAGAAGGTCAGATCTTCGAGCATCCGAAGGAGGAGATGACTGACGAGCCGACGAATGAGCCGAAGAAGCGCCCCGAAATGGAGAGAAAGAAGTCATCGGTGCATCAGATGGAGCCGAAGAAGCGGCCACTTCAAAAGGAGCATAATAAGAACACTCCTATCGGTATGCGGACGAAGGAGCTGGCAAGGAAGTCACATCTGGATTCGACGAAATGGGGTAAAGGTAAGTTGTAGACGATGATTTATTTTTTCGTGCCCCATCATACACGACTACTATATTTGTCGTGTTTCATTGTACACGACTATGTGGTTTATCGTGTTCTATATAACACGACTATGTTTTTTATCGTGCTGCTACTACTGACATGAAGAAGTAAAATGTCATTTCAGCTCCCATCAAACGCGCGGTTGAGGAAGACAAGATGGAACGGGCTGCGAAGAGATCCTCTGCCAAGATGTTTTTGAAGAAGCTCCAACCAGAATTCAAGGAAGATATGGAGCGTGCAGAAGTCGAGTCCCGTCCGACGTACGGCCGGGACATATTCCCCCCTGGTGTAGTGATAAGGAAGCGCTTCAGGACTGTCGGGTCGAAGGAGGAGCAGAGGATTAGAGAAGAGGACCATATACGGAGAATGGCGGAGGAGCAGAAAAGAAGAAATAGGTCCCCTCAGCCGAAAGCCGACTCCGAACAAACTATATCCGATAGAGAGGCGACCTCTATCATCGATGAGGTCATCTCTTCCATACGGCAGTCGGATATCGAAACCGTGAAGGAGGAGGTGAAGGAGGATGTGAAGGGCGGGGACGTCGAAGAGGAGGAGGTGAAGGCGGATGTTCTGGACAAAGAGACGAAGGAGGGGGAGGGGAAGGAGGAGGAGGCGAAGGAGGAGGAGGAGGGGAAGGAGGAGGAGGTGCAAGCAGACGAAGAGGCGATGGACGAGGAGAAGACGGAGGAGTTGAAGGAAGAGGAGGCTGAGGAGGAGAAGGCGAGGGAGGAGGAGGAGGTCGCCGAGGGCACTGGCTTAACCGCATCACAGCCGGTTGACGTCGATGTCCTCCTAACCCCTCAGAAGTCTAAGTCTGTAATTGCTCTCCCCGACCACTATGCCGATTCGGAGTTATGCTTCGACATGGGGGTACTGTTAGAGCGGGATAGAGTGGCAATAGATGGATGGATGGCCAATCCGAGGAAGGCTTATCCAATCCCAACGCTATGTGATGACGACTATTTATCCCTCCTACAAACAACAGAAATAAACACCAATGTAAGTAAACCTATGCTCCTCATATATAGGGTTGTAGACATAAAGTCGGTATTGGAAGACACGACTTTGCGCGTAGTCGTGTCTATGGAATACACGACTATACGCATAGTCGTGTCTATCGAGGACACGACTACTATGCAGATCGTATATATAGAATAATCGACTTTTAATTGGAAGTTGCATGTTGCCTTACCGAAGTGTAATGACTCCTCAATATGTTTTCTGTAGGTTATAGATGCTTTTTTAAGTCTGTTGAGCCAGCGCAACGAGAGAAACCCGATGAAATATCCGTGGGCATTTTTTGGTTGCCAGACATTCAAAGAGATATTCGACAACGTAAGTGTTCCCTGCAGAAGGAGTGATAAGTAAATAATTATGATATTATTAGATCGTTGTCTAAATCTCTTTCGCTTTCGCAGGAGCACCAGGAAGGGGGAAATAATGCTAAATTGGTTAAAAAGCTCGGGAGGATGCTGGACGGCTTGAATAGGAACATGTTCTACGCATTTTTCCCAATCCGCACCGGCTCCCACTTCTGCCTCGTGTATGTCCATTTCCCGCACTGTGTATGGCGCTTCTACAACCCACTGTCTGGCAGATCCCAATTATATCCGCATCACAGAAAAGCTGCTGACAAATTCACGCAGTTCATGAACGTCGTTATGGCAGGCAAGCTGGGGTGGTTTGGTTTGCTAGACTGGAAGATGACTCAGATAACCAAAGCGCCGTGGCAACAAAATTCGAAAGACTGTGGCATCTTCATCATGATGTACGTCGCGCATTTGGCGTCCAATGTGAACCCCCCGGAGTTTGACCAGTCCACAATCACACGACTGTGGCGACCAGTCATCGCTTCAACCTTGATTCGGGGGCTTATTAACAGCGAGTTTGACGACGATTCCGGACAAGGCACAAAAGATGCTGTCACAGTTGCGGGTTTTTTGCGGCTTCCGGATAAAGAATAACTTCAAATTCATTTTATTCACATTCTTTTAATGTACAAAGTTCATTTCCTGTAAATACCAGATGTCACTGTACAAAGTTCATTTTATTCACATTCTTTCACTGTACAAAGTTCATTTTTAATGTACAAAGTTCACATATTTGACTCATACCAGATGTAGACAAAATATCGCTATCATGAATGTGAATACGGCCTTGATACAACAGGTTAGTTTCATATAATCGTCTCTGATGGAAAACGACTACGCATATAATCGTCTCTGGAACAACACGACTACGTATATAATCGTCTCTGATTCAACACGACGTTATATGTAGTCGTGTTTCACAATACACGACAGTAGAGATGTTAATTTGGGTAGGCCTTCTGCGCTATACAAGACTTTGACTACATCCTAAGTGAAGAATGGTGGGGGCTGAGGTAAGCCGGAGCGGCGTACATCCGCTGTCTCGTTCGTAGACAGTTTGCCTTGTTGCGGAAGTTTTCGTTTCCTGCGCGTCCGATGTTCTTTCGGAACGGGGCTTTTTGTGCACTTTGTACGGTTGTGACCAACTTCACGACAATTCCCACATTTCGCACGTGGCCTTGCAGGTGGATCGGGCTGTGACTCAATTCTTTTTGTCTTTCTCCTGCCCTTCTTTGGAGCTTCAAGCCTTGGCGGTTCGCATTTAAATAATACGCCGTAATTTCCCCACTGACTTCTGTCTAAAGTAGGGAACACTACTTCTTCGTACGTGGTGCGGTACGTACTTGCGCAGTACCACTTCTCACAATATTCTACCGCTTCCAGACTCCTCTCATCAATACATGCCATGGCGTGCTTGCACGGAAGTCCCATGCTCTGGAAGAAGCCGCATGTGCATGTTCTATTCGTAAGGTCCACAACATCCTGATGCGAAAACATGAATTAATTAGTGTATTCGACAATACAGTCGTGTCGTCGAAGACACGACTGTATGGGTAGTCGTGTCTTCGACGACACGACTTTGTTATAGGCGTCTCTTACAGAAAACAAATTTATGCTTACCACATGGTATAAAGATGTCACTTCAAACTGCCGTAATGATAGCGGTTGAACTCGAACTGTTCCAGCACTCTGATTCCTCATCTGATTGATATGATTCTGTGCATATTTTGTTAACGGAGTCGGTAGGCCGTCTGCCTCTATTCGGCGTCTCTGAAAATGGACGCTTGTGGTCGCCCGCGTTTGCTCGATCAACCGAGTTATTGGCCAAAACCTTGCCTTTAGAAGCATATTATTTACACTTTCTGACGCGTTCGACGTGAGAGTGCCGTACCTTTTACCCGGATATTCGACGTTCGCCCAATGTGTTTTCGGAATATTGTCAACATATTTCCAGGCCGCCTCATTGTGTTCCTTCATCTTCTCCACCGTAGCGTCGAATTCTGGTCTCCTGAAGCATTTTGCAGCTCGGAATAGGAGTTCCTTCAGGTACTTATCCTTCCAAGTATTAAGCATATTTGCGGCCATATGCCGGAGGCAAAACCCATGGTGAGCCTCGGGAAAGACATCGGCGACCGCTCTCAGAAGTCCCTTCTGTCTATCAGAGACAATAGTGTCCAGGGATGCCAGGGGGTCCGTAAAGAGAAAACATTTAAGTAAGGTGAGGAACCACGTCCTGTACAAGTGAGAGACAAACATATTAAACATAGAATGCTTCAGGTTGTTACAAGGTCGTCTATAAGCAAAGGACGACTAGATGAGTAGTCGTGTTGTCGATTACACGACTGTGTGCCCAGTCGTGTCGTGCCTAACACGAGTACTCATACAGTCGTCTTTCCTGGTTCTAAACTTACCACGTTTTGATATTCTCTTTATCCACAATTGCATATGCAAGACACATTAATTGTTGATTGCCGTCGATTGCTGTAGCAACCAATAATACTCCAGGGTACTTTCCTTTTAGGAATGTTCCATCAAGCGTGAGCAACGGTCTCAGTGTTCTTCGGAATGCTCTTGCAACCGGGGCCGAACATCCAAAACACACGTCTGAAGTCGTAGCCGGCTAACTCAATTGGGATATCAGGTATATTAGCTGATCTTTCGATGACCACATGTGTACCTGCGTTAGACCGCTCTAATTCCCTTCCGTATTGTGGCAAAATACGATAAGCGTCTTCAGGGTTGCCATCGATCAATCGGATCAATTCCTCTTTCGCCCTCCATGCCCTTTTATAGTTGACGGTGACGCCCCAATGCTTCTCAATGTATTGTTGGATATTTGAGATTTTTATGGAGTTTGAATCCTTATGGAGGCCATGACACTTCCTCGCGATCCAGAGGTGAGAAGCCAATGGATGATCTTTCGAACTTAGAGAAGTGTCACATGTATGCCGTTCTTCCCTCCTTGTTACGCTGACTCCATCAAGTCTGTTCGACGCTCGTATGTACCACTTGCACCCCGAAACCTTGCAACTTGCAGCGAATGTGTCCTTGCTCTCATCCGCTACTTTGAACATGAATTTCCTCTTGATTGCCAGATCAGTTAGAACCATCTTGAACTGCTTGACGCTTTCGAATCTAGCCCCTAACGTAAGTTGTGCCTCGTAGTCTTCTGCTTGCAAACTTCCGGTCAACATCGTCTCCTCTTCACAATGTTTTGAAGGACCGGCCTCTGCAGAATAGGTACCCCAATCCCAACCACCATCACCCTCAATATTGAGATAGTCATCGTCCTCCGACGCGACAGATTTCCCTTTAGATGTGTCTCTTGCCGTTGGACCTCTAGAGGTTGATGTTCGCGTGTGATATGGCTGGCTGAAATGTGGTACTGTAAGAGGCTCATCCCACTCATCTGCAGACCACGGTAATTCATCTTCATCCAACAATTCTTCTTCATCTGGACTGGAATCTTCATCGTCATCTTCTTCATCTTCACCTTCTCCATCTCCGAAACTGCGGGCAAAAACATGTATGAATGGACTTGACAAAACGATTGCACGTACTATGAGGTATTGTTTTATGCAACACGAATTGACTTATAGTCGTCTACGATTCAACACGACTAGGTATATAGTCGTGTTCAATACGGCACGATAACCCTTTTAGTCGTGTACTATGAGGTATTGTTTTATGCAACACGAATTGATTTATAGTCGTCTACGATTCAACACGACGAGTATATAGTCGTGTTCAATACGGCACGATAACCCTTTTAGTCGTGTACTATTATAGTCGACTATAATAGCACACGAGTTGCTTGTATCCGCGCCTTAGAAGTCTCACCTCGCATAGTCCCCATCTCTTCCTCCTTCGACTGCTGACGCGGGTGTCTTATTGCCCGGGCTGGACGGCCTCTCCGGCGGTGTGTTACTGCCCGGCATCACTTGTGCCTCTGGTAGCCTCTCCGGCGGTGTGTTACTGCCCGGCATTACTTGTGCCTCTGGTAGCCTCTCCGGCGGTGTGTTACTGCCCGACATCACTTCTGCCTCTGGTAGCCTCTCCGCCGGGCTGTTATTCGCATTGGCATTTATTTCCTTATTGAGAGTCGATGTCTCGGTGTTATTGCCCGTAGAAGTCCACTCCACGTACAGGCGGACTAGTCCATTTGTGCCTTGCTTGCTCTTGTGAAGTATAAATATTGACTCTACGTCTTTATCGTCTTCAAGGAGAAATGTGTATTCTTCAGATTCAACATGATATGACAAAGTTAATGTACCAGGTGTAGACTTAAGCGGTAATCTTTCTTCGACTAGCTGCAACAGTTCTAGGTACTTTATTCGTGTATCTATAGGCAGGAGCTTCCGTATCCCGCCCACGTACTTACCAGAATCCGTCAAAACTCCATCGTAGTGTAAACAAAGAACTATCTTCTCCATCCGTACCTGCCATTAAAAACCCGACATAAGTTACAAATCCGTGAGACACGATATATTGAAAACCGTATATGAGTGCATCGTATATGAGTCGTGTTTCATCAAACACGACTATGGTTACAGTCGTGTTGTCGACGACACGACTGTAACAACAGTTGAAAACTTGCTACGTTTTCAACTTTCTTCTCTGGAACCAACTTTCAACATATAAATCGTCGTATTTTAACTTCACCTACCAGTTTTTCGATGTGCCTTGCCTCCGTTGAAGTTGTTTTCCAATACCCGATCTTTCCCGCTCCTTTTCCCGCTTGTTGCCGCGAAGATGACCTTTTCGGACTTCGACGACGCCGGCGCCGGCGATGATATGGGCGGAGCGGCCGGACGGAACGCCTTCTTCTCCGACTAGCGGCAGCTTCTCCGGGTACTCGCTCCCTTTCCGGGTACTCGCTCCCTTTCCGGGTAATATGGAAAACCAAAGTGTGGGTGCCTTATACCTAAACCTAAGGGCATTTTGGGTACTTTCCGGGTCATATGGAAGGAAGAAAAGGATTCCGGGTAATATGACAAACCGGTGTTTGGCGCCAGGTCATATGTAAAAAGCTCTCCGATTGGTGACAATTTTCGTAGTCTGCAATGTAGGTCTTTGATCTACAGGAACAGCCGACTTGTTATAGGGCATGGGGGAATGAAAGGGGACCTGGGGAGGGGCCCAACAATGGTCCTAATGTCATGGATTCTTTGCCGGCGTTTCTCTCTGATTCTGGGCTTCTTTATTTGGCGATTGTAGAACTTCTGTGCATGGCTGGCCACTTGAGTTGGGGTCCTGGTCACCACCAAGTGCCTTGAGATGCTCCTCCAATCTCCCTTGCCATATCTCTCCAGACCCATTAGGAATAACCTGAAATATTAAGATTGATACAAAAGCTTAGAATGATCTTGTTAAACCTGAAATAATAAGATTGATACAAAAGCTTAGCATGATCTTGTTGATGTTAGAACATTGGCCATGGAAGTTGGAAGGTCCATCTATATCAGATGTTACTATTATCCTTCGAATATAACATACTAACATTTAATCTATACTATCATGAAGTATGTGTTAACTTGTGATTAGCACTTCTTTACATGCAACTTCTTCCCTCTCTTTCCATGACAATTTTCAGCTCCTTCCACATTTTTATACATGCACAAACGCATATGATCATAGGTTGAGTCCTCTTAGTATGCACGCTGGCTCACGTCTGTCGGCATGCTCTAGGGCATTGCTGACGATCGGATTTCAATCTGACGATTAGCATGACTTGATCTACGTTAGATAAGATGATCTAATATGAAAAAAATCTTACAAAATTGCAAACCTGTGTTCCTCTTCTGACCAAGGCACTGCTTTCTTTCGATTCTTACCACCCCCGTTTTGATCTTCTTGGCAACATGAGCCACTTCCTCGTCCTCGTCGTCTTCCACCACCACCTCCTCCTCATTTACATACTAAGGAACAGCCACACCACCTGACTCAATCAACTCAACATCGTCCACCAAGACTTGATAGTGCATCTGCACCTCTTCATCTATCTTCCCAGGAATGTGGTTGGCAATCCTCTTCCACCTCTCCGGCATATCATCACCATACCAAACCAATGCATTCTCAAACACCTTGTTCTCTCTTGCAGACCATTATGTATTGATCTTCTCAAGTGCAACCACCATTGTTGAAGTAGCCAATTAGCTCTGCCACTTTCTTTGTGTTGGTGGTTGTAAGGAAGGGGTAGGGAAGGAGCTCCTATTAGTAGCGCCAAAGGGTAGGATTCAGATCTGCATAATTATTTTTATAGGATGATGGCTGATCTTCACAATGGACAGCGGTTGGAGATGGAGTATGACAGATCTTCACAACGGATGATGGTTAGAGATGGATTCAAGAACTCGCTATTGAAATGCGGATGAACACAAAAACTTTCAGGCTCTGAGGCACGTATAAGTACAGTTTTCTTTAAGGAATTATTTTTCCCCCTTGGATAAAACCAAGTTGCTGATGGGCTACACGACAAACTTCCTCCCAGGATACAACAGAGCCTTTGAGAAACTGCAACCAGCAATGTTGAAGAATTCTCCCTGAACTCTCCTTGAAACTGTATAAGAATGTGGCTGAAATTTGTGTTTGAAAACACAAGAGAAGAGCACAAGAGAAAATAAAAACACAAAAGAGGAAAACAGTAATGTGTGTTTTCTTCTATCTGTATGCTCATACATTTGCCTAGGCCTGGGTCTCTATTTATAGACTCCTAAGGGGTGCGAAGTGAAGAGGCATGTCCTTTTGTGAAGATGCATCTCATCACAACCGAAAAGATGCAACTATTCCCAATGGTTGCAACCCATCACAAAATTTAAGAAAATACATCTCTCACTAAGGGGTGCAAAATAAATGAAGGTCACAAAAAACTAAGGGATGCAACCTTTCACCAAAAGGTACAACCCTTCATTTAAAAAAAAAAAAATCAATAGCTCCTCTTTGATCTCCTGCCCTGCCCTGCCCTTTCTAATGGAGATTAATGCAGATTAATAAGCTTCTTCTCCTTCTTCCTGATGTTCTTGATTCCTTCTTTGTTGCCCCTTTAGGATTTAGACTGCCCCTTTGGCTTTGGTATTTCCACCCCTATTTTAGGGAGAGAAAGTCAATGGCCATATTGACGTGTTTGTTTTCCTTTCTTGTATTATTGACTTGCTTTTTTTTGCCTTTTATTTTGTTTTATAAATAGAAAAAATTAATATGAGATGCGGAGTTAAGGAACCTTGAGCCATCAGATTTTGATCCAACAGTGACCAACCGCAAAATTAGGACCGGGGCAAGTGATTCAAACCTGCCTGCACTCAGATTTGATGGTAGCTGTTAGATCTAATTCCTATGGCTTGAGGCGCCTTGGCTCATGTGGACATGTGAGCCGTGTCTCATATACATTAACAGGATCATTATAAAGTACAAGTGACAAAGTTAACACACATCGAGCGTACCGATGGAAAAACATGCGCTCTGCGCATCAGGGGCATGCAGTGGGTGAAGCGTGCATTGTCAGCTTGATCGAGATCCAACTGCGCGCATCAAATCAACGGGCGACCAAGTGATTCAAACCAGCCCTTGGTGCATACAAGCGGGACTCAATTACAAAACACATTTAATAAATTTTCCTTTGCTTTTCTCTCTTATTTTCTCTTCTTTCTCTGCTCCACAAGTTTATCTCCTCCTCACTTCTCTCCTATTTAGACTCTGCTGCTTTCTCTCTGCCTCTCAATGTGATCTCATGGCCAGCTCTCAAAGTGTCTTAAAGTGATCTTTCTCATCTCACATCATGCTTCCTTTTCTCACTTCCGCTTTGTGGACAGATTCTCCTTTCTCCATGTCCTTGGCCTCATAATCTCTCATTACAGTATTTGGGCTAGGGAGTAGGAATTGTACTTGGGCCGTTTGAACATCCTCTTATTTGTCAAGCTAAGGGAGTATCTTGGGCTAGGGAGTAGGAGGTTGTAATTGGGCCGTTTGAACATCCTCTTCTTTGTCATAATCTCTCCTTAAAGTATCTTGGGCTAGGGAGTAGGAATTGTACTTGGGCCGTTTTAACATCCTCTTCTTTGTCAAGCCAAGCAACATCTTAGGTATGTGACACATCTAAGATATCCATGTACATCATCTTAGGTATGTGAAGGTTAAGAGTTCCACTTTCCCAGGAGACGCGCCATGCGTCGTTGCCAAAAAAATAAAAAGGACAAGAGCACATTGGTCATGTATTTGACTCACGAGAATCCATGTCTTGCAACAATTGGAATTTTTTGTAGAAATGAAAATAATAAATTTTCACAATTCATAGTTTATGCCAAGGACTTCTGTATTGGCGATATATCGCCGATATATTGATATCGGGCTCCACCCGATAAAACGATACGGACCAATATTATTTTTTTAAAATTTTTAAAATATCGGCAATATATCGGCGATTGGTTTCGGACCGATATATTGCCATTTAAAAAAAATATTTTTAAAACAAATGGATTTTTTTTTAAAAAAGAAAAAAATAACTTTTCCATTTGTTTCCCATCCTAATATGCATTTTTATGCATATTTTGAAATCTATACTTTGTCTAAATTAGTATAACTCATTTTAGAAGTTAGATTGTGAAAATATATGGTAAAAACTAGTTTTTGACCACCGATATTTTTTTACACAATATCTCTGATATATCTCCGATATTTTGTCTCTTTGGTCGATCAATATTTTACCAATATCCGATACTAAATTCCTTAGTTTCTGCACCTTTGGATCGCCATCTAAGTGTGCAACATGCATTTGCATGCAAAAAACTAATTTACTTACGTGCAGATACAAGTTAACTTTCTCTATAGGTACAGATTTTCATTCTTCTTATATTTGAAGTGGTCCAATATTCATTGAAAAAAAACAGTGGTCCAATATGTCCAGAGACAACAAAGGACATTTCTGTATGAGCCAGTACAGTAGCTAGGTCCCATGCCCATATGGCCATGTTCTCCACCAATTTTAGGGTTCGATACTAATGTGAGAACTTGACTGGTAGCAACTAGCAACAGCCTGCATGCATGCAATCCCCAGCGGCAGACGCAGGATTTTTAGAGATGGGGTCAAGTCATTTTGAGATGAGGGTCAAGTAAGGGAATTAAGCCAACTTATAAGAAAATCCTAGTGAAATGTAAGATGGGGAACTTGATTTATATGTAATATTATTGAAATAGATGAAACCCATGGGTTACACATAGGTCCGCCCCTGTCGTCAAGTAATACCGTTGGTGGGGGTAAGCGAACACATGCATCCTAACGGTGGTTGCATTCACCCTTGACTACACCAAATCACAAGGACAGTGAGCTACATTTTCTATGGCAATTGATCAAACTCGCAAGCCAGTGAGTCACATTTTTGTGTCACAATGGACTGCCATCTACTTTGGTTTAAACACCTAAATCATTATAGAGTTTAAGTAGCTTAGCCTGACTCAAAACATATACTCCCTCCGGTCACTTTTAATAAATACAATTTTCTTTAATAAATACAATTTTTAAAAATATACTAATATTTTTATACTTATATAGAGTATAAGTATATTTGTTGGGCAATCTTTGCCTTTGCATGACATGATCTATATTCATTCTGTAGAGGAATATCAATGTACTCTATACGAGGTTGGTTACCTTAATGGTGCGTTTGGAAGCAGAAAATAAAACAGGGTGAAAATTTTCAAGGGTGAAAATTTTCAAGGCTGATAGTTGACGTATGTTTGGAAGTTGAAAAAAAAACATGGGTGACAGATGACAAGTTTCACTCTGTTTTGGCTCAACTGATTTTTGTTTGGAAGCATAAAAATTTATCTGCTTTACGTTTGGGAAGCACTGTGAGAAACACCATGTCAGGGCATAAATATACCAAAAATATCCCTTGCTAATATATCAATTGCCAACACATATCCCCAAAATTAAACGGTATGGTTCTGCGGCTAGAGACGCCGGATGGGAGCCTTGCTCATCGTGTAATCGATTATTCATTATCCACATCACGCCGTGGGCATCTACCGTTGGTACAATTACTCGATTGCATTTCTCATCGAGTATTCGATTACTCGATTTATGTGCCCATCGTCTAGTTCGCTCTTGAAAACACTTCTCTATTGTGTAATCGGGTTGTCGAAGTACTTGCTCAACGTGTAATCGGTTACTCGGTCTCCACCTCATCGCGTGGGCATCTATCATGGTTTCGATTACTCGAATTTGGTGCTCATCGATACTTGTTATCGGAGGTTTTCTATTATTCGCTTTCGCGACCGCCACGTCAAATGTCTCATTATGCAGGGGTGCCGAGTAACTCAACGCACGTGTCAGAGTGCATGCCGGACCCGTCACCCCCGATGCCTACTTACCCAAATTGCTCTGGCCCTTCACCCAATTATTAATACCCGTTTCTGGAGCTTCATCGCCACTACACGACTGCTCGGTTAGGTTTTCGCGATTCTACTTTCCGACGGCAGCGGGCTTCCATATTGCCAGCGGCGGAGATAGGCCTCCCGTCAATTTAAAGCTAGTCGATCTGCAGGGTATCCCTCCCCAGGGTGTCAGCTTATCGTCGAGCTGACCATTCCTCCAAAGACACATCCACCCACATGTAAGATTTAAAAATCCGACAATTTTTTTGTTTTTTTATTTCATGTGTCCGATTGCACGATTGCGCTCGCATATCGTGTCACTAGATCCCGATGCTGTAAATATCGTAACCTGATTCCAAATCCTACTGGATGCGTTCACAGACTAGATGAATCCACAGCCAAATCCCACCCAAGAGAAGAGATCTTCCCAGTCCCCCAGGAAGTATAACGCGAGGCCAAGCCTTCGAACCCAGTGTACACCCAGCGCTCTCACCAAGTCTCTACAAGTTGTAGAGCATTACCCACATTGCATGGACCTATTGAAAGAGACGGCTTTTCATTTGTCATTCGAAGGCCGTCATGTAGTTGTGGCTAGAAATTTACTTGATGTTTTGTTGGACTGTTGGGATGAGCGTCTGATGGTGTTCAACATCAAGGGTAGAAGGTTATCCTTCACTGAGCAGGATGTTGCCCTCATCACTGGGTTGCGGGCATCTGGTGAGATTGTTAATTGGAAATCCTCTGACGGTAAACTTCTGGCCCCGGAAGGCTCATTCTACTGTAAGTTCTTCTCCACACGGAGACCGGATAGGCAATCCATTGAAGAACTACTTGATAAATGTCTGCGGGGGGTAGCAGATCTTTCAGATGATGACATGGTTTGTATTATCGTACTCCACATGTTTTCAACCACGCTCTTCACACAATCGTCAAGAGCAGTCCCTACAAAACTATGCGACTATCTGGACGACCTTTCCCAACTGTCCAAGTATAATTGGCCGGCCGCCATCCATAAAATGCTTGTCTCGAAAATGTCACATTCATCTAGATGTTTGCACTCTAGATCTTCCGGAGAGACGAGTAGTGGCAAGACTTTGGCAGAAGCCGCGTATGTATTACATGTGAGTCCTTATATTCAGCTTATAGTGTAATTGATAACTCAATTCATGTAGTTTTCGTCACATCGAGTACTTGATGGTAGTGGATATCGTCCCCTCGATTACTCGATATGCATCTCTACCGTGCAATCGATTACTCGATGCTTGTGTATCATGACATGGGACCATATGCATTTATACCTTGTAATCGATTACTCGATGCCGTGTAATCGATTGCTCGATTGTTATGGATATCGTGTAGTCAATTACGCGGTTGTCTTGCCTATCGCGTACTCGATGACTTGATATCATTGTATATATCCATTAGTAGCTAATGATTTCTGTTCGCATTCTGCAGATATGGTTCTTCGAGCACACCAATCTGTTTCACTCCACTATGGGTCCATGTAGTCCAAGAGTGAGAAGGTGGCCCGGAGCTGGGGTGCTGGTGGATGAAGCAAATAAGGGAATCCAATTCCATCACCGATTTCGACCGTATTATGTTCACCTATTAGAGACGATGGATGTCCAAACCGACGTCGTTGATGTCATAACCCCATTATTGGAAGAGTCATCTCTTATCCCCCTCCACCAACCTCAACCTCCGACGTCACCGAGGTCGACATAGATGTCAACTGTCTACCATCATTTCACTTCCATGCAGGGTGTTCTTGAGGGGATTAATTCCCTCATTAATGTCACCCTCGAACAGAGCGATATGATGGAAAGTCGAGGCTTCAAAGTCCCTCAGATTATTGAGGGTATTCAAAAAATGCAAGAGTGGAATCACTCAGTCAGAAGCCTAGTTGACAAACTGGGAGTTGCTGTACCAGAAGCTCCTCGACAACCACCCCAGAAGGTTCATCCGCCTGGGCATGTCGGCCAAAAGCGGCCCCACCCCGTACGCGGTGAGTCGAGTCGGATGCCGTCAATAACAACTATGCTGCCAGCACATGTTTGTCAGTCCCCCCTGCGATGCCGGCCGAGGGGCCCGAAATGGACCAGCCGGATGTGTCACCCCGGCCTGAGGCAGAGCGGCCTCCAACGGAATCGCCTATATCGCCGGCCATTCCTACCCGGCACAAGGTGCCCACCCACAAGACAACAAAAGCAGGTAATTTCCCTATCACCCGCCCGATATAATTCATCATATATATGCCAATCAAGTTCTCAATTACTCGATAGATGTCTCCATCATATAATTGATGACACGATAGATCTGTCAATCGTGTAATCGATTGTACGATAGAGGTGCCTGTCGTGTATTCGATTGCACGATGGCTACTCTATCGTAGTTGCACGTTATACATTCCTCTAAATGGGAATCCTCATATCCGTCATTGCCTTTTTCATCTTTTTAGCATCTAGGGCACAGAGGACTCGAGCTGAGGAAGCGCCACCGTCTGTTATTCCAAAGTTTATGCGCGGGAATGCTCAACTTGTACATAGCTTCCTCCAAAAGTTACGCGCTGAGGTTGAAGACGAACCTGCCCCCACTTCTGCCTTCCCACCCGGTCCTCCCGTGCCGAAAGGAAAACAAAGGCGATTAGTTAAGGCCTTCCTGGATCGACCGACCCCTTGAGCAGCGGTGCGACCTGATGAGACCCGGCCGTCTGAAGAGAAGGGTGACGATACGCACCTTGGCAGAACGGGAAAGGAGCAAGTAATGGAGGCTGAAACAGCAGAAGTTCGTCAGACGACAGACGTACCCACTGACTATGTAGGAGCTAAGATATGCTTCAAAATGGATGTGTTGTCGCCTAAAGATCGAACGACGATTATGCACTGGATGAGGCACCCAAGGCAGAAGTATCCACTAGATTCATTATATGATGCAGACTACTTAAGTTTGCTGCGAACCGAGGAAATAAACTACACGATACATGCACATGATGCTAATTTATTCGATGGTATTTCATTGATTGGAATTCTCGATGGTTGTTTTAACCAAAGATATGCAGGTCATTGATGCGTTCTTTGAACTACTCCGGAAGAGGCAACAGATGAACAATGATGTATTGATGTATCCATACTGCTTCTTTGGAGGAATCATGGCCACTAAATATATTGAAATCGTAAGTGTGTGACCTCTTCTTATTTTTACATGGTGCTGTCGGTAATCATCTAATATATATACTTCTCATCTCATATTTCATTCTTATGTAGGAGTTCCAGCCCAAAGCTAATAATAAACAGCTTATAGGTAAGTTTGTAAATAGCCTGCTGAAGGGAATCGACAGAAAAATGACGTATGTCTTCTTCCCAATTCACATAAATACCCATTACTGCTTGCTGATTCTACACTTCCCCACTCTACGGTGGCGCTTCTACAATGCTTTTAGCGGCCATCCAGCGACGCATCCACACCATATGCTGGCTGCCGATCGTGTAGTTGCCTGCCTGGGTAAGATCCTAGCAAACCAATTCAAGATGAAGGGAGCTGCCGGCTGGTTTATGTCCCAAATAAGGGATGCACCCTTCCAACGTAATTCCGCAGACTGCGGAATATACGTAATGATGTACGCAGCACAGTTGGCGTCGGGGATCCTCAAACCAATTTTTCCATATACGTAACGAGGTTCACCAGAAGATGTATATATAAGCATTCCCGGACTCACATGCAAACAGTATGAGAGAAGGCAATACTGACATGGAGAAAATCATTCAACACACACTCATGGCTTACATATAGGTCAGAGGAGTCACTTGCATACAGTATCATAAAGGACAATAATCACATGGAGAATAGTAGGCAGGACAAAAAAAAATAGTTCACCCCACACGAAGTCCGCAAATGCATAAAGTGGATAACATCTTATACAACAGTCATAAAATCACAAGTTTCTTGAAATCAATAGTGATGGCACGCATCTAGATGGGTGGTGTCTTCCCAGTCCACAGGTTCTTCAACCATTGCTCAGCAAAATATTCATCGTCTTCTAGGTGCAGCCACAGCTGTCTATTAGTCTCCATCGAGAATAATGTTATTGGAAAACTGTACATTGGGTTAGAGGTGTCATATCCAGGGAGGCGGCATAGTAAACGAAAATATCTGTTGATTTCATCAGTCTGTGCTTGCTTATCTGCGAGCTTCGCCTCAGACAGCATACGATCGTGCTTCTCGGTAAGCGCATTTCTTGCCATCATAGCATCAGACAGTGACAGGAAGCCGGCAGATATTTCAGAAGAGGAGTAAGTCTTCCTCTTCGAAGTCTTACGCTGGGCACCAGGGGTAGGAGAGGTAGGCCTGAGGGGATCACTGGTGGCGTGTGGAGGCATCTATAGGGGAGTTTGGGAAGCAGGAGAGTCGGTATTCGGAGGCTCCTACAAAGCAGAACATGAATAATGTTATTATCATAAAAAATGTAAGACATATACAAATACATATCGATGACACGATACAAGCGGATGATGGTATCACAGTATCGAGGGTTCATGTTTGTGCACCCGAGATAGGTTACAAGTAGGACGTACTGAGGGGCCAGGGCCGATCGAGCTTGCTTGGATATCACTATCAAGGAGGTTAGAGAATGAACGAGGGTATGTGTTATCTCCCATATCCTCTCCCAAGTACTGATCAAATTCATTGGGATGCATCCTAGGGTGATCCTCATCGGTACCGTGTGAACTATCCGGTGGCAGCTGTGCACTGGGGGGCACCAAATTTTTTGGCCGTCCATGATAAGCCTGACTTCCAGTAATATGGTTGCCATCGAATATTATCGATAATAGACCCTCCATCTCTCTCGAGTATCCCCGAGACTTCAATCTCATGGCCTTCGGGTGTCTCTGCGGCAGAAGAGATGAGAGTTAAAATGGCAAGGAAACATCCTGTATCCGAGTTTCCAAGATATTCAAAATTACGGTTACAGAATAAAAATGTCAGACGATATGCACCTGTCTAAAAATCTTCCAAAAATCAGGATTTCCGGAGGTATATGTTTGGGTTGCTTCATTATACCCACAACTAGTGTAATCTGACATCCACTTCCATGCATTGTAGAGGTACCTAGTCTTGTCATAGTGACTGCGTATTTTTTCTTCATTCACAATTATACCCTTCTTTGCCAACTCTTGGCTTACATAGTCGTATCCTCCGGGTTGAAGACCCTTACCCTTACGAAATCCCGCCATAAGTGCTTCGGCATACGATGCGATAAATGCATAGTGCTCTTCCTTGTTCCACACAACCTGTTTGAGATACTTTGATTTCTTGGCTGGGATTGCCATCTATACCACACAAGAAGAAGCATATGAGAAGAGAGATGTTGACGTAATCGAGTACTCGACCGTCTACCCGATTACTCGTTATAGAGCCAGCTACGTCGTATAAGCGCGATAACCACATGAAAATCGAGTAATCGAGTACTCGATATATCCATGTACCGTGTACCCGATTACTCGATCGTCATACACCTCACGATAACCACATAAATAATCGATTAATCGAGTAATCAGGTACATGGTAGATACATATATCGAGTAATCGAGTACTCGCTTTATGTGTACCATGAACCCGATAACTCGATCTCGAGCCATCTATGCCGTATAATCACGATAACCACATGGAAATCGAGTAATCGAGTAATCGGGTATACAGAAGACACAGATCGAGTAATCGAGTACTTGATATATCCATGTACCGTGGACCCGATTACTCGATCGTCATACACCTCACGATAACCACATAAATAATCGATTAATCGAGTAATCAGATACACGGTAGACACATATATCGAGTAATCGAGTACTCGCTTTATGTGTACCATGAACCCGATAACTCAATCTTGAGCCATCTATATCGTATAATCACGATAACCACATGGAAATCGAGTAATCGGGTATACGGAAGACACAGATCGAGTAATCGAGTACTTGATATATCCATGTACCGTGGACCCGATTACTCGATCGTCATATACCTCACGATAACCACATGGAAATCGAATAATCGATTACTCGATTTATGTGTGTACCGTGACCCCGATTACGAGATCTCGAGCCACGGGTGACGTTCGAGTAATCGAGTACACAGTACATGGATCTATCGAGTACTCTATTACTCGAATACTCGATTTCATCAGTGGATTATCGGTTGAGGCCGATCGGCTCGAAAAGAAGAAGTATTGATTAATAAATAAGGAGATCGTGTAAGAGGTGAAAACAGAAGAAAATAAAAACTGTTAAAATTGGCCTAAAATAAGCAAAAAGGGTGAAAATCGTTAAACGAAGAGGCAGTACATATGCATTCACCCGCATCATATTCATTCCTCTAATCGTCAACGAATATGTATCCTTTATTTATTTTTTAGAGCTTCAGAAATATCCAATTAGCTCGCACATATGCTCATTTAGAGTGCATGTTATGGGAAAAATTACAGGGAGAAAGGCATACAGCATCGACAGATTCATATTCAAAATTCAAACAACCATGGCGCGTGTGCTTACCAGCACATCAATGAAAAGGGACGGTCTTCGACGACGATGCGGCGGTAGGAGTTGCAAGAGGGAGGGGAAAATGGTTTATTGGGGGGTGGGGGAGTCGCGTGAGAGACAGTCGGAGGAAGATGGTCGAGGACGGGAGTGATAGCGGCTGGGATGAGAGTGAGCGATGAAAGGAAGGAGAAAGGAAAAAAACCCTAAAAAACGAGAGGGAGGGGTAGCCCGTGATTTTTCGTGAGGCTGATTCTCACTCGAGGGAGAATCAGCCTTTCCGGGGTGAAAGGTGAAAATTTATTACCTTTCACCGTCAGGACCCACTATTCACCCTTTCAGCTAAACAAACACAAATCAGGTGATAGGTGAAAATTTTCACCTATCACCGTCACCGACCATTTGTCAACCTTTCAGCTTCCAAACACTTTTCACCTTTCAGGGCTGAAATATTGGTTTTTCACCTTTCCAAACGTACCCTAAGTAAACACTTAATTTGAAGAGATAATCTATGCTTATTTTACACCAGAGGACTAAAATATTCCCTAATAGCTAGGCGCAGTAGGCATGCTTAATTAATGACACTTTTCAACCTATTACTATTAAATTAGAGGGCTAGCTAATAGTTGGCCCTAATTACAAGCATATTCAGAGTAAAAAAACTGCACAAAAGATAAGATGAACAATTCAGAATTATCTACCCAAGCCGTATAGCTTAGATGATAATCTCAAGTACTCAAATTGCAACTTATTTAAATCTTAAAGAGTTGACCATGTAATGGATTGTTTAAGTACTTTTTCCATTAAATTGTTGATTGGATGAGCTCCACATCTGCCTGGAGCTGCCAATGAAGCATTGTCCCTGCTAATGAATCCAAATGGAGTGTGATTTTGCAGTCCGTAAGTAAAAACAAATGTCTACTTGGCAATGATGCAACATCGATTAATCATACTTATTTTACCTTATTTACCTTATTATTTATAACAAGGCAGACTTTGTTTTGTTATAAAATCCACATTTTTGGCTTCTTCTAGATGGAAATAATCACAATAACCTTTAAAATTAGGACCACTTGATACTTGGACTAGGAAAGCCAATAGCTGTCACACTTGGCACATATGTGAGACATCATGGGTCCCACACTAGCATAATTTAGATTATTCCACCAAACTTCAATGTTCAAGTTTCAAAGTACAACCAAAATAATGTGGCAGCCATTCATTGTGCTCCTAGGCCCCATATGACAATTTATGACAAGAGCATATGATTTAGAGAAAGATTTTGATAGCTTAGGTTGGAGCCATCCAAACCATGTGTGGCAAGAACAAAATCACTCATGCCTTTTTTTACTTTTTGTCTCCTGCCTCTTTTTTTCAGTCTGGCATATGGGTATTCAGGGAAATAAGGGGTCCAACCTTCCCTAGAAACAGCCTTGATATGGAGGTATTTTTCCACCAGACTCCAGATCTACATATGTTCAATTATTTTGATTCTGTTGCTTGTGATTTGATAAGTGCCAGTCAATTGGAGTGAGTGATGGCTCGAAAGAGAGGAAGATTCTTGATCTTTTTGAACCCTAAATAATGCAAGGGAAAGTGTTAACTAACAATCAACATGGTCCCATCCATGTTAGCCAAGAAAAGCCTTCCCTCCACCTTACAAATTCTTGTAAGTATTTGCATATGGGGAAACTTCTATTTTGGTTTTTCACCCAAAAAATCTACTTGTACTACTGCCAAGGCTGCTAAAATTGATTAACCAATATTGTGCTACAATCAATCAAAATTCTGTCAGCTTTTGTATCAAAAAGAAAAAGAAAAAACGTGTGTCACCATTATATTGAACCAAAATTGTTTGGTAGGATGCGTGGCCAAGACCACATTGACAAGAAAAGGAGTTCGAACTCCCACTCTGTTGGCCACTTACAAGGGTTATATCTGGGGCTAATATATGATTTGTGGGGTATTGTACGTGCCGAGGGAATTGGCTCATTGGCTAGGTCATACGGGTTCCCAAGGAAATTAGAGGCAGGATTCCTGCTAGTCGGGTCTTAATGGTTTGGACACCCCTCATTAATAAATACTTAATATTTAACCATTTGCTTTTAATATGATTTAATAAATCAAGAAGATAAACTTCTTTTGTTTTGTAAGAGCGAGTTTGGCTAATCTATCATTTGGTTAATTTAAAATCCTATGGATTACCATAAACGTTACAAGCAAAAGTTATCTCAGCCAAAAATGCAGGTCATAGTCAAAGACTGCTTATCACCATTGAAGACTTTCATCATGAATCATAAGGTTTTAATCAACCTAGGGTTTAACTTAGTTTGATACGTGTTCATAGACATTGACGTTTCAAATCAATTATCAATGCAAGAATGCTAGCTGCCAGAAAATAAATTTTAGTTCTTAGACCACTAATTTTCATATGGCCAGGGGCTAATTATGTTTCGACCAAGCACAACGTGCATGGTGAATTGCATTATATTAATGCTCAGTTTGCGTTCTAGAAATTTCAGACCTTTATAATTAGTAGATAAAAAAATCAATATAAATTTTTTGGCATGAAGCTAAATTCATTTTATCTTTGGCATGAAGCTCAGCACAATTATATATCAAAGCATACATGTGCATCTTGATGAAAGTAAGCTTTATTTCAAACAAAATAAGATGAGCCATTATATGGTAGCCATGTGTTTGTAAAGCAAAAAGGTCCTCTCATATGGGAAAAACAATTGAACTGGGATTCTTTTTTGTACAAAACATTGAACTGCAATTAGGGAATATAAATTTTAAATTAACTCATAAAACCACCAATCGGACTCCTTTAAACGCTTTTAATCTCTCTTGTTTGCAATGATGAGAATTTTCACTATACAAATTGAGAAAAAGAAGTCTCACAAAGTTAACAAGCACCAAAACAAAGGGATCCCAGACTATAAAGTGCCTTTTTTTAATTTGGCCCTTCTATTCTAAGTAGCACTTTTACATGTGGGTGTCTCAATGTCTCGTTGAGTCAGCGCCAGCAAGTCCCCAGATCACCGGCCACAGATAGTTGTATACTGAATAGAAAATAATACTATATTGACCTGATAATAGATTGACATAACTTTATCATTAACTTGCTAATCACTAATAATCATTTTGTTGGGCACGCTTAGTGACATTAAACAATGGTGTTAAAAGTTGTAATTAAAACGCAAAAGCGACGTTTTGTTAAGATCATAATGGATCCCATTGCTACAAATTAATAATGTGGCAACCATTCATTGTGCACCTAGCCTCATACGTCAATTCATGCCAAGAGCATATGATTTAGAGAAAGATTTTGATAGCTTAGGTTGGAGCCATCCAAACCATGTGTGGCAAGAGCGAAATCACTCACGCCTTTTTCTCCTTTTTGTCTCCTGCCTCTTTTTTTTCAGTCCAAATCATATGGGTATTAGGGGAAATAAGGTGTCCAACCTTCCTAGAACAGCCTTGATCTGGAGGTATTTTTCCAACTGACTCCAAATCTACATATGTTCAATTATTTTGATTCTGTTGCTTGTGATCTGATCAGTGACAGTCAATTGGAGTGAATGATGGCCCTGAAAGAGAGGAAGATTCTTGATCTTTTTGAACCCTAAATAATGCAAGGGAAAGTGTTAACTAACAATCAACATCGTCCCATGCATGTTAGCCAGGTAAAGCCCTCCACCTTACAAACTTTTGTAAGTATTTGCATATGGAGAAGACTTCTATTTTGGTATTTCACCAAAAAAATCTACTTGCACTATTGCAAAGGTTGCTAAAATTGATTAACCAATATTTTTCTACATTCAATCAAAATCCTGTCAGCTTTTGTATAAAGAAAAAAGAAAAAAACATGTCACTGTTATATTTAACCAAAATTTTTTGGTAGGCCAGGACCACGCTGACAAGAAGAGGAGTTCCTGAGTTCAAGCCCGCACTCTGTTGGCTACTTACAGGGGTTATATCCGGGCTAATCTATGATCATTTGTGGGTATTGTAAGTGTGAGGGAATTGGCTATGCCATACGCGTGCCCAAGGAAATTAGAGGTAGGATATGGTGCTCTAAGAGCTTGGTTAGTAACCTGCCCCTTCTAGTCTAATGATTTGGACACCGCTCATTAATAAAATACCTAATATTTAACCATAATTGTTTTTAATTTGATTTAATAAATCAAGAAGATAAACTTCTTTTGTTTTGTTCGAGCGAGTTTGGCTAATCTATCATTAGGTTCATTTGATATCCTATGGATTACCATAAACGTTACAAGCAATAGGTATCTTAGCCAAAAATACAAGTCATAGTCAAAGACTGCTTATCGCCATTGAAGACTTTCATCATGAAGCATAAGGTTTTAATCACCTAGGGTTAGTTAATCACTATAACTTAGGTTGATACGTGTTCATAGACATTGACGTTTCAAATCAATTATCTATGCAAGAATGCTAGCTGCCAGAAAATTAATTTAGTTATTAGTGGCTACCACTATTTTTCGTATGGCCAGGCACTAATTATGTTTCGACCAAGCACAACGTGCATGGTGAATTGGATTATCTTCATTCTCAGTTTGCATTCTAGGAATTCCACACCTTTATAGTTAGTAGCTAAAATAAATATAATTTTTTTGGTATGAAGCTAAATTCATTTTTATCTTTGGCATGAAGCTCAGCACAATTATATACCAAAGCATACATGTGGATCTTGATGAAAGTAAGCTTTATTTCAAACAAATAGATGAACCATTAATGGTAGCCATGTATTTGTAAAGTAAAAAGGTCCTCTCATATGGGAAAAACAATTGAACTGGGAATTTTTTTTTGGACAAAACATTGAACTGCAATTAGGGAACATAAAATTTAAATTAACTCATAAAACCACCAATTGGACTCCTTTAAACGCTTTTAATCTCTCTTCATGATGAGAATTTTCATTCCAGAAATGAGAAAAAGAAGGCTGTAAAAACTTAACAAGCACCAAAACAAAGGGATCCCAAACCATAAAGTGCCTTTTTTTTAATTTGCCTGTTCTATTCTAAGTAGCATATTTACATGTGGGTGTCTCAATGTCTCATTGAGTCAGGGCCAGCAGGTCCCCAGATCACCGGCCATAGATAGTTGTATCCTAAAAACAAAATAATACTCTATTGATCTGATAATAGATTGATATAACTTTATCATAAACTTGCTAATCACTATTAATCATCTTGTTGGGCACGCTTAATGACATTAAACAATAGTGTTAACTATTCTTTCTTTTTTGCCATGCTTACATGTGAAAGAAAACTGGTTTTCATTGTTTCCAACTTTGTGATGAAAGATGGGCTCTATTAAAATTTTATTTTCAACCATTATATCATGGAACCAATCCATATATTTTAAAAGGTGTACGATGAATACGATGACATAAATATTCTTATCATCGTTCCCTTTTTATAGGGTTGCACCAGGAATGTCATTTGGCATAAAAACTTGCCACTAGTTTCTTTGTATGGATTTTGTACCATTTTAATTCCGATAAGAGTCAAATACGATATATAATCCATGGGATAAGGTGTATGATGATGATGATGATGTTAAAAGTTTTAATTAAAACACAAAATGATCATAGTGATTAGCAAAAACAATGTGTCATAGTTGTTAAGATCATAATGGATCCCATTGCTATAAATGAATATCAGTATAACTGGTATCAAATGAAAATAAAAACAGGAAAATGAGAAAAGTGTAAAGTAAGCCATTCCTAAATACTATACAACATTGAGATCATGATTACATCTCCATCCCTTTATTATATGCTCATCATATGATTTTTCAACACGAGCCAATTTTCAAAATGAACTAGAATTAGTTGAAATAAAAAACCATATGGGACTATTAATATGGACAAAATATTACACATTTTACTCCCAGCATAGAAATCATGACTTTTAAGAATTTAGGCTCAATCCAGCTTCTTTGAATGACAACCAAACAGGGCCTTAATTAATACACGTAATGATTCATAACTGACCATTCGCCCTGTCCCATTGCGCACCATCTTATTGTTTGTGAGTTGACGGCTTATAAAAAAACCTTACGCCCACTGCCTGTGATACACAATTTTCATACGACCCAGGTGCACTCGGCACCCGTCCTGTGCCTGCGCCCAGTGTAGGCGCATATCAAGGTACCTACAAAGTAAATACATGAAAAACAAAAAATTTAAAACAAAAACATCTTCTACTTCTTATGCTAAATATTAATTCGTTATATAGCATTATAATTTCTTTGTCATAATTATTCTTAACATTATTATTAAGACATTTATGGGCCTAGTGTACCAACTACCGCGCACATATCAACGCGTATAGAGTTAAATACATCAAAACATTGAAAAAAAATAAAAATCATCGATTTTCACTGTATGTAGATTATCATTTCATCATTTCTTTGTCATATTTATTTATAGCATTATTACTAAGATATGCTAATCAGTATCAATATGATAATCAAATCATTAATTATGCCTAGGCCATAACATTTCTCTGTCATAATTATTTTTAGCATCATTATTAAGAGAACATGTTAATCAGTATCAATATGTTAGCCAATTTTTTAAAGATGATTACGCTAGGCCAAAAAATTGTAAAAAATTAAAAAATAATAATCAAATTTCACTATATAGCATTATCATTTCTTTGTCATAATCATTATTCTTCGGATCATAATTTTTTTGTATAATTCTTAGCATCACTATTAAGACATGTTAATCAGTATCAAAATGCTAATCAAATCATTAATGATGATTATGCAAGAAGGCCAGACAAGATTGGATTTCAGTGGGGCACCAGATCAGCGGCGTGATCACGCTTGGCCTCCGTAGCTTCAGCCCCTCCATTTGGGCCTCTTCCTACTCCTCTCCTCTCCTCCCCTCCCTCTCCCCTGCTCTGTTCAGACAGGTAGACTCCCCCCCTTGCATAAAAAAGCTCTCTTTTTTAGCTTTCGACCAATACAAAAATCATCCATTTTACTGCAATAAACAATGCCCAGCCAGGTCGATTGCCTTTGGCAGTTTGTGGTTGAAACTGTGAACAATCTGGGCTTTCTCTCTTTGTTAGCTGTTTGGTTTTAGTGTCTGGACTGCAGGCTTCGATCAGGAATTTCTTGGGTGCCCATTTGCATTGGTTGTTCTTGGGACAGAGCAGAGTTTGGCAAATCCTCTGTTTTTGGCTCAAGTATGAATCTTTGTTCTTGTTTTTGTGATGTTTGGATCTTACAGGAGGCGGAGTGACTCCTGAAGTGGTTGTTATTTGAGGTTCTTACCTTTTTGCGGTTGTCGCTGTCAGATCTTTGGATGCAATTTTGAGGTGGGAGTGTATAGGGCATGATTGTTGCTTAGAGATCTTTTGAAAAAGGTTAGAGCTTTTGTTTTGCTGGAATCTTGTGAAACTTTTTGTAGTTTTTTTTTTCATTTTCTTGTAGCTTTCTCAGCCCGAGGTTTCTTTCTCCTTTTTAAGTTTGGTCCTTTGTGGGCGGAATATCCCCTGTTATTTGCCAGTTCAAAAGGTTCTGAAAGGCTTTGAGTGAGCTTTTTGTTGCAATATTCATCTCTTTTATTTTACTGAAAAAATAGACTATCAAAATTCTACGTTTTCGGATTGTAGAATATTTGGATTTTATGCACTAATGGTTCACAAATACTTAAATTGCCTGTGTGGTCATTTTTGTTTTAAATTGCTATTGCTAATGTGTTGTTGTCTGTGATTTTGTAAATGTGTCCTGTATTGATGTTGTGTAGGGACACTATTAAATTTGGGAAGGAATGTTGGTTTATTATAAATGATTTTGTTTTAATTTTTTCTGTAGGCTGACTGGTTGAAGGGTTGGTGTTTATTGATTTTAGAAAGATGAACGGTGCGGTTTTTGTAGCTATAGCTGCTTCCATTGGGAACTTGTTGCAAGGATGGGATAATGCAACAATTGCAGGTATTAATTCTTGATTTTGAAGCTACATTGAGTTCAGAGAATGGAGACAATAAATAACCCAACTGTGAGGCTATTTTCTGTTTTTAAGGAGATGTGCTGAACTTATATTCTGTACTTGTAAACAATGTAAACCTCTTTACAGTTTGCACTTGAAGTCAATTATGAAACACATCTTTGTTTCTGCAGGGGCTGTTCTTTACATAAAGAAAGAGTTTGATCTTGAGAGTGAACCTACCATGGAAGGTTTAATAGTTGCTATGTCGCTGATTGGAGCTACAATTATAACAACTTGCTCTGGAGCCATATCTGATTGGCTTGGTCGGCGACCCATGTTGATTATTTCCTCAGTCCTATACTTTGTCAGTGGTTTGGTAATGCTTTGGTCTCCCAATGTTTATATACTTCTGTTGGCCAGACTTTTGGACGGATTTGGCATAGGGTTAGCTGTAACCCTTGTTCCAGTATACATATCTGAAACAGCTCCATCTGATATAAGAGGATCATTGAATACCCTTCCACAGTTTAGTGGGTCTGGTGGAATGTTTCTGTCCTACTGCATGGTTTTTGGTATGTCATTGATGGATAATCCGAGCTGGAGACTGATGCTTGGAGTTCTCTCCATTCCATCTCTTTTATACTTTCTCTTGACTGTATTCTTTTTGCCTGAGTCTCCACGCTGGCTTGTAAGCAAGGGACGAATGCTGGAGGCCAAACATGTATTACAGAGGCTACGAGGCCGTGAAGATGTCTCAGGTTTGCAAGAGCAATTCCTTTTTTCTTTTTAAACTGATGTCAATATCCTTTTTGTGCAAGATGGAAATTCAGATTTTAGCGTAAATCATATCATAATCATAATCAAGTAGTGCCTTTTCTCAACTATTTGGGGTCAGCGACAAAAAAGATAGTAAAGTCAAATCCTTTTTTATTAACTCCATCCAAGTTCTCTTAGGTCTCCCCCTCCCTCTTTTAGCATCGTCTACATGCATCACCTCTAATCTTTTCACAGGGGCATCTATTGGTCTTCTTTGCATATGCCCATACCAACAAAATCTGCATCTCTTCAGCTTCTCGCCTAAAGGAGCTACCCCTAAACTCTCACGAATATATTCATTTATAATCCTATCTCTCTTAGGTATCCCACTCATCCACCTTAACATTATCATTTTGGCTACATTCAATTTATCTATATGACTTCTCTTTAGGGCCCAACACTCCGCTCCATAGAGCATTGCAGGCCTAATGGCTATTCTATAGAACTTGCCTTTAAGCCTTTTTGAAACACGCCAATCACACAACACTCGTGAGGTTGCCCCCCGCTTTACCTACCCCGTATTAATCCTATGCACCACATCATTATCAATATCCTCTTCTTTATGGATAATGGATCCTAAGTAACGGAATTGCTCACACTTTAGCACTTCTTGCCCATCTAGATCAACTAAGGCTCTACCTATGGTTCTACCTTCCTAAAAATTAAATTCCATGCACTTTTTAGTCCTACTTAATTTAAAACCTTTTGATTCTGGAGCCTCCCTCCATAAATGCAGTTTCACATTCAAACTTACTTTACTTTCATCAATTAAAACTACATTATCTACAAAAAGCATACACCAAGGTACATTATCTTGCAAATGTCGAGTGACTTAAGGCCGACCCTTGATGAAGACAACCATAACCGGAAATTTTCAAATTGATCAGCTATAAATGCAGGCCATGGGCATCAGACTTATTTATTCAAATAATAAGAAGTTCAAAATCCACATGACGGTTTCATAAACCAAAGTGTAAATTTTAATTCAACTGTGAACCTGGTCCCAAGCGGGTTCAGTTCAGCCAAAAATGGGCATGTCCAGCAGGCCGTCAAAACTGGCTTCTATTGTGTTAAATATCTGGCTAAAAAGTGTCCAGCTTCTGAAAGTGATTTATTTAGTTAGGGTAATTATTTGTTTATATTTGCGTAAAACTTTACTCAAAAAATGTAACAAATAAGCTGTCATGAATAAATGATAGGTTGAAATCATTAATTAGACTTTTAATTTACGTAATTTGAAGTCATTGTGATTAATATGCTTATGATTGAATTGGTTTAATTGCGTGAACCGCCTGCTCCAGCTGTTATGTTAGGCTATGCACAGTTTACAGTATCCACACTGTAAGTATATATTACGTATGTGAATTTATACGAAGAAGATCAGACCAAAACCTCATTCATCACGCGATGGGGGACCTTTTTCTATTGTGTTTCCCTAACATTGTATTTTGATAATTTTTTAATTCTAAATAACATTGTTGTGTTATCTTTGGAATAATCAACATTAATGTTGTGTCCCGTCCTTAAGGTCCGGTCCACCTCTAGAGTCCGCATAATAGTTAATTAGGGTTTACTCTTGAATAAAGGCATTTAAGTAATTAGGTGTTAATTTGTTAGTCATTATGTCTAATAAAGAGTTGATGCCCGGACCCTAGGGATGGGAGACAACACTCAGTATTCTCACTTGGCAGAAAGCAGTGACTTGAAGTATTTGATTTGAAGTTCTAATTGTGTTTTTATGTTTAACTTTAGGAGAAATGGCCCTTCTTGTTGAGGGTCTGGGAGTAGGAGGTGAGACATCCATCGAAGAATATATAATAGGTCCTGCCGATGACATGGCTGATGACCAGGAAGCAACTGAGAAGAAGAAGATCACATTGTATGGGCCTGAAGAGGGTCTTTCTTGGGTTGCCAGGCCTGTAACTGGACAAAGTATGCTTGGCCTTGTGTCTCGCCATGGCAGCATGCAGAATCAAAGCACAATGTCCCTTATGGATCCAATGGTCACTCTTTTTGGGAGTGTCCATGAGAAGCTTCCAGAAATGGGAAGCATGCGTAGTGCTCTCTTTCCTAATTTTGGAAGCATGTTTAGTGTGGTAGAGCAGAACAAGACCGCAGAGTGGGATGAGGAGAGCCTTCAGAGAGAAGGAGAAGATTATCAGTCTGATGGTGGTGGTGCTGATTCAGACGATAATTTGCAAAGCCCACTAATATCACGGCAGACAACTAGCATGGAAGGAAAAGATATGGTTCCACCATCTCACGGTAGCGTTCTAAGCATGAGACGGAATAGCAGCCTTATGCAAGGGACTGGAGAGGCCGTTGGTAGCATGGGTATTGGTGGTGGGTGGCAGCTGGCTTGGAAGTGGTCTGAACAAGAAGGAGCTGATGGGAAGAAAGAAGGAGGGTTCAAGAGGATTTATTTGCATGAGGAAGGTGTTCCTGGATCCCGGCGTGGATCTCTTGTCTCAATTCCTGGGGTTGATGTGCCTATGGAAGGTGACTACGTCCAGGCTGCTGCTTTGGTGAGCCAACCTGCTCTTTATTCCAAGGAGCTCCTGCGGGAGAATCCAGTGGGTCCAGCTATGGTCCATCCGTCTGAAACGGCAGCAAAAGGGCCAAAGTGGAGGGATCTTTTCGAACCAGGAGTCAGACATGCGTTGATGGTTGGAATAGGGATCCAGATTCTCCAGCAGGCATGCCTCTATCTAAGCATTTGGAAATGAACCGATTGGATTCTTTTGAACTGTTTAGATAAGTGTACTGTGTTCTGAAATACCGTTATGATGCTTTATGCATACCTTTATAAATAAACTACCCAATAAACTAATCTGTAAGTGGACCATTATTGCATAGGTAGCCAAGCATGGTCAAAATGCATACATATAAAGGGTAGAAATTTGTCGATTTATATTCAATTTTTGCATCCGTTCTACTTAAGTTTTTGCTAACCTGCATGGTTTGTTGTGATGATTTGGTGTAGAACTATGCTTAGATTTTTCCTCAGATGACATTTTTTTTAAACTATTCCTCCAATTTACTGTGAAGGATTTAAAATCTTCTTTTCCTTATTATTGACTGCAGTTCTTAGACAATCTTCTCTCATGCTATTATGAGGGAGTTATCTATGTTTCCTTTTTTATGCATCCATTTATCTGTTAGTGGAATGAACTGATGAAAAATAGTGCTGTGAATCTAATCTTCATATTGGTGATTTTCCTTTTGGCTTTAACCTAATGAGATGCATTTGTTGTGAAACAATAATAAATAACACTTTTGTAACATGGATTTGGATAATGGTATCGGATCATTCATGCTCTCCATAAATGAAATTAAGGTGGTTGGATATGATTATTTCGCCATTAGTAATTATCCAAATGTGCATGGATGAGGCCCTTGAGGCTTTGAAACACTTTCTGTCAAGCTGCTTTGTGGTGATGTATAATTTCCTACTGAGAAAATGCTATGGGCCTTCTTAGCTAGTTCACCTCTGTGTCTTCTGAGTATGTGGCTCTGATGTGGTCTGATTTATAGGTTTTTTTTAAATGGAGAGCCAGATGGGACAAGTGATGAAAATAGGAAAATGTGCAAGGACTGAGGTTGAGGACCCAGAGCATCCATCTTTCCAACTGATACTGACTTTTTTTTTAATCCGCAGTTTTCTGGCATAAATGGAGTTCTATACTACACCCCTCAAATTCTTGAGCAAGCCGGTGTTGAAGTTCTTCTTTCAAACATAGGCATTGGTTCAGACTCTGCTTCGCTTCTAATCAGTGCTGTCACAACTTTGTTGATGCTGCCTTGTATTGCTGTTGCCATGAGATTAATGGACATATCTGGAAGAAGGTATAGTCACTCCTTTTTTCACCCTTTGATGTCTTCCTATCTTTTAACTGAGAGAGAGAATGCTTCAGGTTTAGCTGAAGTTACTAAACAAAGTTGAAGATAGCTTGATTAGATTTCAAACATTCAATATGGTATCTATTGTCATAGCTACGATTTATCATAGCTACGATTTATTTTCTTGAGGTTTATGTTGTTTTAAATTTTGACCTTGTGCATTGATACTTGCCAAGGATAAGAAGCACTGTTTACCAGTTGGGAAGCCACTTCTGGCCTTCTCGTCTAAGACAAAATCTCATGAACGAGAATAAGCATGTAATTCTTTCATCATGCACATGTGATTATACATTAATGTATAAGAGACCCGTTTATAGGCGCTGTGCATGTGTGTCATCGTTTGCCAAGCAAGCGCTATTAGCCCACACGATTTCAATTGTGCAGCTGCCTTTAAAACAAGGGGCCATACAGGTTTTGAATCACTCACACATCCCTTGCTACACACGAGCTGTTGGATTGAGATCCAGCGGCTCAGGATGCGCCCGACAGATATTTTGGATTGTGCGACCCAGTGCATATTAACTTTTCCCTTCATATAATCTACTCTTAAATTTTAGAAACTAGTTATCAAATCTAATGATTTTAAATGGTCTCTTGCTTATTTGAGTATGGCTGTGTGGGACATAGGGCAGTTGATAACAGTTGGTCACTAAACTTGGTCCAATCCAATATGTGGATTCCCCCCTTCCATTTGATCTCCATTTTAGCCATCTAGAATGCGACTAATACTTAACCATTTTCATAATGTTTCCAGCTGATCTTATCAGCACCTAGCTCCTGTGTACCTCAGTATGAAGTTTGTGTAATATGGAAAAACTAGTCCGCCTACAGCTGCATGCGGACTACTGCTCTGTAAAACCCCCTTGCTGTTGGATGATGATCAAAAGTGTAGGGTATTTCCTTTAATTACTACGCTAACAAAGGGATTTTATGGTCACGTGAAGGTGCAGCAGTAAGCTGGGCTTTGCTCTGCAGCTCGGGCTATCTGCCCTCATGTAATGTAGCTACCTTGAGCTCACTGTGTAGTTTGAAAGTGTTTCTATTTTAGTTTTTTATCTTCAAGTTTGCTCCATCTTTAATGTTTACAACATATGAGATGGCATGCATAGTATTCTTTTGAACTCTCAATACACACACATACACATGTTTATCACTTGCCTCAGCTTTCATGTTATCCTAAAAGGTGCTTACATGTTTCACCGATTTTCTTTCCATGCAGGTGGCTACTTCTCTCAACAATTCCTGTTCTAATAGTAACGCTTATTGTTCTAGTTATTTCCAACCTGGTGAGCATGGGATCTGTTCTCCATGCTGTTCTCTCCACCGTTAGTGTTGTGATGTATTTCTGCACATTTGTGATGGGCTTCGGGCCCATACCCAACATCCTTTGCTCAGAGATCTTCCCTACCAGCGTACGCGGGCTATGTATTGCCATTTGTGCCCTGGTATTTTGGATTGGGGACATCATTGTCACATACACTTTACCAGTCATGCTCACTTCCATTGGCCTAGCTGGTGTATTTGGAATTTATGCTGCTGTCTGCTGTATCTCCTGGGTGTTTGTGTACTTGAAGGTCCCAGAAACGAAGGGAATGCCACTGGAAGTTATTACAGAGTTCTTTGCTGTAGGGGCCAAGCAACAGGCTGTGGCGAGAAATTGACCCCTTTCTTTACAGAGTGGGATTCACATTTTAAGTCGTTGGGTGTCTGGCGATATGAACTGTATGGTTGATACCTATGCCAGGATGGAATTGTGCCCAGGAATTGAAAGAATGGGAAGAGCTCATGGTGAGGGTCAGAGAGGAAGAGGGAGGGGAGATTAAAAAAAACAGAGGCTTAATACATGTGAAAAGATGCATTTTTCTTTTTACATTGTAGATGAGTATGCGGATGATATGGGTTGTTCTTCCATCGAGATGTTTGTAAGCAAGCAAGTGATTATATAACTATAGTTTCAAAGTCAATTGTTCAATGGCCTTTTGTTTTCTGAATGAAATATTCTTCATTTAGATGATTGTTCTGTTAGCTATTGCCCAAGTTGCCTTGGGTGCTTTTCTTTTTTTTTTTAGTTGTTGGTTGCTTACGCTTGCTGCTATGGCCGTATCCCCTGCCCATGCTGCAAGCACAGGAAGCAGTTGGGCGGCGAGCAACTGCAGCATTTTTAAAATTAGTAATAGAAGGTTCAAGGTCAGGATTGTGAAAGCACTAATATCATTAAAGGTAATGTGTCTTGAACAAAAGAGGTCTATTGCCACTACAATCAATGACCAGTTCATAGAGCTGCACCAAAAGCCTGGACCTAACCCAACCTGGATTGAACTGACCCGACATTGACCAAGGTTGGGTTGGGTTGGGTCGGGTTCTATCTCGGGTAGGGTCGGTTCTAAGATTTAAAAATCCGGTTCTATTTTGGGTCGGGTTAGGTTTGGCTTTAAAATACCCAAGAACCAAGATACTTGATATATACTATTTAAATCTTTTATTTTTTAATATATATATATATATTTTTTATTATAAATATATAAATTATTTTATTAATTTTTTTTATAATTATATTAATTATTTTATTAAAATCTCGGCTCCTTACCCGTTCAATGTCAGGAACAGAACTAATTCTAGAAAGAAAATGTTAAGATCATGATCGGTGAAGTACCAATTCTTCGTAACTCAATTTTGCACCAAGAGTTACATTATTCGAAGAAAGATATGGTGAAACATTAAGAGTTTAGATAAGTATTTGGTGCGTTAACTTGGGAATATTATGAGATTACTGAAAGCAAACCTTAGAGATTCAGCAATTAAACTTAAACTTAGGGGCCTTTTGGTTCGTGAAAAAACCAAAACATCCATAATGAAAAATCCACTTTCAGTATTCATTTCCGAATTTTTCACTGTAGATGTTGAAACACCTCCTTAATAGGATGACAGATTTGCCACCCCAAAGATTAGAAAGCCCAGCCCACCCGCCCTGTTTTCTTAGTTACTCTCGGCCAAAACGGTGGCAGTGGCTGGCCAGCCACTGCCACATTAGTCGAGCTCTTATGGTGGCTGGCCATTGCCACATTTCTTCCCAATTGTATAACTACTCTCATCATAAACTATGACGGTGTGTGGCCACTGCCACATTACTCAAGTTTTGATAGCGTGCATGAAATCAATTTTAAGTGAGTAAACAGAATTCCAATATCAATCTCATAGATACATACACAATTATGTGGAAAGCCGTATTCGATGATAGCTATCGAATGTACGGCTTAGATGGAGATCTAGCTTATCGTGCGCGTGGGAGCTATGCCCTGCGCCACAGCGTGAGAGCATATCAAAAGCCCATGTGGCAAAAATCCAAGCCCACAACATATTAGGCCCACTTCTTCTCGGCGCACGTTAGACTAATGACCCACCTAAAACTATCCTGCGCCGTGTGCCCATGTTTACCAACTAGAGACCATTTGCAGAAAGTTGAGAGCTTCCTAAAGGCTATCGTGCACCAGTGCGGGACGCCCATGTTTGATGAGCATGAAAATCAGTTCAATTTTAAAAACCAAAATAGGATTATTAATGTGGGGAGGATGGAGTATATGTATATATTTCATCACAAATATGGGCTGAGGTGTTTAAAAGTTGATCTTCGGAAAGCTTTCGATACAGTTAGACGGGACTTTCTAGCTCTTGTTTTAAATCAAATGGGATTTGATATTATTTGGATTTCCTGGGTGATGGAATGTGTTTCAATAACTTCTTTTAGTGTCCTCATTAACGGGTGCAATTTTGGTTTCTTTAAAAGTGAATGTGGCATTCGTCAAGGATGTTCACTCTCTCTTCTTTTTATCTTTTGTATGGAAGCGCTTACATTATCTTTGGACCAAAAGGTGGATGCAGGTACAATCATACCTCCTATATTTAAGAATGCTCCTAAAGTTTCTCATTTATTATTTACAAATAATTTGCTATTATTTTCGGAGGAATTCATTCTTTCATTGCTTGATATTAGAGATGTGTTGCGGGAATTTGTTAAGTTCTCTGGCTTAGAATCAAATATTTTAAAGAGCTTTCTCTTCTTTTCTTCCTCTTGCATTTATAAAGAATCTATTATTGATGTGTTAGTTTCCAAGTGAGAGAATTGCCTATCAAATACTTGGGATTGCCACTTAGTTAAAAAAAGTTATCTTATTTTCCCTGTCCCCCTTTCATCAATAGCATAAAAGGCTGAATCAATGGTTGAAAGACTTATTTACTCTCATATGCTCATTATCTGCAACTTGTAAAGTCTGTTCTTAACGGTATGCAACTTTATTGGAAAACACATTTCTCCTTCCGAAAAGAGTGATTAAGCACATTGAAAAGTTGTTTGCGACATTTTTATGGAAGGGGTGTTCAAATTGAACACCTTTCAGCAATGTATCATGGAAAAGGGTCAGTAAGCTTTATCAGGAAGGCGGCCTTGGTCTTAGAGGTGTTTTTTATTTTAATCAGACAAGATTATCTAAGCACTTTTGGCGAGTGCTCTTCCTCAAAGAGAGCCTATGGGTCCGACGGGTTCATAGTGTCTACTGACATGAGTATTCTATTTAGACAGCTTATACTTCGCATGCTTCTCATGCTTGAAATTCTATTATGTCCCTTTGAGAGCATATGATGCAAGAATTTTACTATTCAATTGGTAATGACAATAATATTTGCATGTGGTTGATCCATGGGCGGACGACCTCTCATTACCCGATTTGGTCATAGAAATATAGTCCTTCTTGGAGGTAATATTCATAGTACTGTTGCTAATTCAATCTCTGAGGAGCATTAGAATTTTGTTGCAGCGACTACTTGTACAAGAGAGGTCTTAGAATTTCTCAATACTCAACTGTCAATTCTCACTCAAGACAAAGATTCTATTCATTGGCTCAAGCCCTCAGGGGGAAGTTTTTTTATAAAGCTTCTTGGAATTTCATTTGACAAAAACATCCACATGTGGTTTGGTGGTCTTTAGTCTGGTTTAAACGATGTATCTATAGACAAACTTTTGTCTCTTGGTTAGCTTTATCTAATGGTCTTATGACTATAAATAATTTGTAAAAGTGAGGCCTACTGATTCCTAATAGATGTAATTTTTATTGCTCTAACTTGAAAACTGTTAATCATATCATTTTTGAGTGCCCTTTTAGCAAATCTATTTGGGCAACCCTTCTTCAAAAGTGTCATATTTCTCATCGAATTTCACATTTTCAAAATGAGATTGATTGGATTCTTTAATTTTGTGCAGCAAATAAGTATGCTGGCCAGTTTCTAAAATATATCTTCAATACTTTTATCTATACAATTTGACATGAAAAGAATAAGAAGATTTTTGATGAATCTTTGTCCACTCCTGATTTGATTATAAGTCTCATCATCAATCAAGTTAAAGTGGCACTTGATGCTTTATCTTTTCGAGCTACTATATTCAATCATTGTGATTTCTTAGTTGATTTCTTTTATTAGCTCTTTTTCGAAGTCCTTTTAGGACTTGTTAAGTACTTCACCAGCTTCTCTTTTTCCTTTCCCTTATTGGGCTTTAATTCAATTTAATTTACCCAAAAAAATAGTATATGTGTATATGATGAATCTTACTTCTTTTCTCTTAAGATTGCACGCACTTTGATTGATTAGTGATGATTTGCTGCCAAGTTACATTCGTGGAAAGTGCAATTGGTTGAAGTTGTTTTTGGTATTGAGCAAATGTTTGGTAAGCACATCTGCTTTCAAGTCTTTCAGCATTTAAAATGATATATATGATGAAATTTTACCTTTCGATTTGTGAGACGACAGTAGTACTGATTGACTTGTTGTTGGAACAATTTGCTTATGGCATGCCATTGCTGATGCTCTTGTTTTCTCTAATCTGTGTTTGTTTTAATTCATTGGTGATAATTTGCTGCCCATTTGCGTTCTTTTACAGTGCTTGTTTATGAACTGCTTGGTATTGAGCAAATGTTTGATAACGACATCGGCTTTGAAGTCTTTCAGAATTTTGGAAATGATGTATAGATGATGAATCTTGCTTTTTAACTTGTAAGACGAAAGTAGTAGTAATACTAGTTGACTTGTCATTCGAACCGCTGAAAGGTTCTTAGCTGCTGATAGGTCCAACTCTTCTTTGATATCATGCCATATTAATTTGTCTTTTCCGATGCTCTAATTTACTCTAATTTGTGCTTCTTTTTATTTATGGTTGTAACCGCTCGATTCTTTCATTCGGATGTCAACTGTTTACTGCAGGACTGGTTTCTGCGGATCTATCAGAGGCTGGTGATTTTCATCATCAGATGTCATTTGCCATGGGTGAGATATAATTGGTATGCATTTTTTTTCTGAATCAGGTATCATGTAATTAGTTGGTCTCATTAAGGGGTCGTATGTTTATTGGCTGGCAGTTGGACGATAGATACAAAATATTACACAGCTGATCTTTGCATATGGGTAGCTGATCTTAGTGAAGGGCTTTCTATTGGGTCATTACCAATGCCGGAGCAGGTGGCTGCCTTGGTGATGGTTTTCGACATGACTGAGGTCAACTGAGACACAGCTAACTGTGGAAGTTTCAAAGTGAACACAGCTAATCTACGTTTATCATTACTTGCAGCCAGATTTTTTTATTAGTCTCCAACAATGGGTCTCCAAGATTATGAAATGCTACTATTGTGCATTGAGAACAAAGCAGATCTTTCACCAGGACACTTAGCTCATGGAGAGTATGGAAGAAGGTTGCAGAAGCCTGGCGAGTCCACAAGTGATCCTCATCCAGAGTACTTGGGCTTTGGAATCTCTGAGGCTGAAGGGAGTAGTTTATTGGGGGATGAAGAACCCTCTCTAGAGATAAAAAGATCTTGTATAGAATGGTTAGTACAACATAGACTACATTGAAGCTTGTGCATCCAATGCTGACTTTGACAAATGTATGCATTTTGTGCTGTCTTTGTAGCGGTTTTTCTTTTTCGAGCATTGAATTATCGTTCATAAACAGTAGAAGATGATTAGATCATGTTTTTGACAGGTTTAACAGTTGATGGAGACCTGCAAGACGTTGATCGGCTTTATGGGGCTCTGTCTGCTCATATGTGGCCTGGAATGGTATTGAAGCCTGGAAATAAGATGGCCTGAATCACTACCGGTGGAGAAAGAAGGTTGCTATCCATTTGCTCCATTTCGAAAATGGGATTCCTTTTAAATTTGATTATTTTCTAAATTGATAAGCTTTCTGTTTTATTACTTCTGTCCATGTTCCTCAGATGAAGATTCTGAATTTGAAATTGAATATGAAATTTTGTCTAAGGGTTCCGCTGAACCTTGGGAAAATGTGGATGAAGCGTGGGATACTGTGAATGATGTTTGTAATACAAGAAATCCAGCAATTTCTGATCACGTGACATTTCAAGACTGAGATCAAAGGCATGAGGCAACTGTTGCAGATGGAAGATCAAATTTCAACCTCTGAAGCTGTTGCTGAAGTTCAGTCAACAGACTATGATTTAACAACAGACAGTGCAGCTGAATGTAAGATTTCAAATGCAGAAGCCCCAATAAATTTAAAGATTGAAGAAGAAGAAAAAGGATAAGAAAAATCCAAATCAAATGAGGCTATGCACATGAATATGGAAGATTTGGAACAGTTGTGCGAAATCAGGTCACACATGCCGGAAAACCTGAGGTATTTGATTTCCAAAGATGGGAAAGGGCAGCAAAGCTGGCCATGAAAATGGCTGCGATGTTTGCAGACAGCAGTGATGAAGAGGGCTAGATATTTGATGAAAAAGGATCCCAGTCATGGAATTTTTTTCACGACTACATGATCATGATATCAGTCTGCCTGACCTTTCTTATTATGAGTCAATATTGTGAGTGTCTAAAGAAATAATCTACAGCTGAAATGGATACTCGTAGAAATGTTGTGTAAATTTTTTTGAGAGATATGATTGATAAAAAATTCTCTCATGTTTGGTTGTGATTGTGGTATGAATCATATAGTTTAATTAAATTTTATACAACAGTCCGTTTCATTGAAATTACAAATACATTTTTAAGCTTCATATCAGCGTATCGTGCACTAGGCAAATGTTCCTAAACTGAAATTTGTCTCAATGACACCTTCTGTGTTGTTTGCAATTTCCACCGTATTTTGGCAGGAATTGCACCCAATTGTTTTGCTTCTTGTAGGGTGAAGCGTGACCTCTATTGTGACATGCCCAATCCCATAGCATGTTGTTGAAATATACTCCATTGATGTCGTCGATAGGTCCAGATAAATGAGATTGTGAACTATATACATTCAAAACCTTACAATCCTCCCAAGTACTATATCAAAAGAAAGAACAAAGAATAATAAGTACAGTTGGCTTCACTCATTCACCGTGCATGTACAAATGCTTGACAACAATGCCTTACCCCAACTATTTGCTGTCAGAGTAAAGCTATGCATCCAGGGATCCTCAGGGCTTTCATCCGGCTATACATCGACATCTCACATTGCAGGCAGTTCATGAAAGACCTCAGACGTCAGGAGTCAATAACGGAAAACTACAGAACTTCATGATTTTCGAAGTTCCTCTGATGATGATGAATTATGTTCAACAGGACTGGATTTTGAAGCATTCATGGAATTATTTTGAGGGTTAGCATTGGGGCTAGGTTCAACTTCCTCATGGGGCTTGGAGACTGATTTGAAAGGCCTTTCAAAGTCTCTAATGCTGCTCGGATCAAGGACAATTTTGTTCAGCTTTTGCTCCTATAAGGACAAATGACAAAGAAAAAATGTCAACTAGAACAAATCAACATCACATTCTCAACCACTCTTTACAGTGCTTATCCATGCAAGCAGATATGGAGAATGATGTACCTACTTAGAAAGAAACAAATCAACTTACAAATGCAATAAGCAAGTGCTTAGTGCTTACCCTTTGTAAAGCCTCCAGCTTATTTTGCAATGCTTCATGCTCAGCTTTAATTCGGAATGGGACACCATCCTTCTGGTAAACGTTATTCTGCACCAAGTCTTCATCAAGTTCACTCGTTGTAGTTGCGAAAGGATGATTAGCCGGGATCCATCTAACTGTATCAGGATCAACATCTGGGGGGACGGGATCCCCTTCTTTGAGAAATATGGTGGGTCTCTTCCATTGATATGCTCGAGATCTCCTCTTCTGATGGCTTGATTGTTGCTCCTGTGTAAGAGTCACTGGAGCCAAGCGATACACCTTCCCACACATCTCTACTGTTGAGTTGCTCTTCCCAACTTTCACTAAGGGATTGTTGAATGGATCATCATACTTGAGGGGTGTTGAGCTGTGAAAAGTAAGGTGCATATGCCAACATTAATATCCCTTTCAAGAAATACTAACAAATTAGAAATGTATCCATACATAATAATGGACTTCATCAATTTGATCAACCAATAAAGTCTAGACTACAATAAACTGTAACAAGAGTGGAAATGGAGATGATGACATACATGCCTCTTCTATCATGCCTCAATTGCCCTCGCTTCACAAGCTCAGCCACAGAACCACGCTGTTTTTGATGCGGCCTTCTACCTAGGATTTGCCTCATGCTGATCACAAAAAATACAGTTGCCACACATAAACCTACAGCAGGGTTTGCAACTATCTTCCTCTTCACCTGAAGGAGAAAAGGGTAGGATAAATAGATACAACCACAAATGTAGAGGGTTGATCAAATGAAAATATAACAGAGACAGGTAATAACATAATCCAACTTCCAAATGGTCATTAATTTTAAGAGATTTAGAGAATAAAAGTGGAAAGAGGAGAGATGACTATTCAATGATATCAGTTAACTTTCACAGGATCCTTAAACAAGATGAAGACCTATTTTAATAAGCTCTTCAATTTTTGCACTGGTATAAAGGTCAACACTATTTTAGACGCTGTCATAGATTACACAGTAAACATTTTCTCTAGAATTGTCCAAACTAATTCTCCCTCGGCTCCTCAAATGTAAGCACTCAGATCTCATTTTGAGCTAACCGTTTCACCGTCAGACCTATCAAACAGTGTCTCTCCTGGTTCATACAGGTACCCATGTTTTATATGCAATCAAGGATGAAAATGTCGTACAAAAGAGTCAATAAAGCATTCACTGTGCCCCACAAACCATCATTTCAATTTTAGTTACAAAATTTTTTTGGACAACATTTATCAAATCCCATAACACGTTATATCTAGTTTTCGTGTATTTTCATTGAGTACAGACAGTCGCTCACTTAGGTTCTTCTACTCCATCACTCTCTAGTGTAATCCATACAACTTCAGCTCATGCATTCTTTAACACAATTGCTATAGTAAACAAAAATTTCCAAAAATCAATCAAACTAAGAAAGTTTTCTCCTAGTTGCCCAACTCCCTCTACCCAAAATAGGAGCAACCCCAGTGGCTCTTCTCAAACAGTCAAATTTCCTCAGCTCTATGAAAATAACATTCTACAAAAATATCAAACCAAAGTAGAAAGAGTAACTAAAAATTTAAACACATACACTAAGAACAACAGGAGGAAGAGAACTGATAGTCGCCCGCAATCGTCCAACCCATTCATCACCTTGCTCTCCACTCTTTCCATCAGAAACTTCAGAACCTCCTCCAGCCTTCACCACAAAGCCCCGCCGTTTCAAGCTCCGGACTCCAAAAATCCCAACTTTAACTACAGAATCCCTAGAACTGCCGCATACCCAATTCTTCAAACTGAAAACCACGACTGGCTGAAATGAAGAAAGCAGCAAAAACATCAGAAAATTGGCATAGAATTTAAGTGAGGTTTGAGAGGGAAATGAGCATAAAGGTGGAGACTTTGGGCATGGGAAGGGAAATGGAAACCTGGGTTCGAGAGGTCTGGAGGTGGAGAAGCGAAAGAGAGGTGGGAATCGACGCCATTGGAGGGTTGGATTGAGGTTTTGAGGCTATGGAGGCATGGAGTCTAGGCTCAGGGAGAGGAGCGGATGTATGGAAGTACTTCTATCAGTAGAGGGCCCTGTGTTTGACGTATTTCCTTTAAGGCCCTCAGTTTGGTGACTTCTTGGGCCAAGCGTTGAGAAGTCTGGATAATGGAAATCTCAATTTGGGGGTCCATGGGCTTTTTGGTTGTTTAATACTCCCTTTGCCACTTTTAATAGATACAGTTTTTTTGCAAATGAACTAATTTTTTTATTTCATTGAGAAAAACTGTATCAATTAAAAGTGACATGAGGGAGTACTAACTTATGACTCTAATTTGGATAAACTCCATGGAGTGTAATCTTTTTCCAATCTATGCCATTAATGCATGTTTTCTAAAGTTTTTGACTTTGATAGTTTGATACTTCCTCCGTCCGGAAGTAGTAGTAACATTTGGTTTTTGAAAAATAAACTGTTACTACTTCTAGACGGAGGGAGGGAGTACATTCTAAGGGGCTGTGTAGGGCATCCAGCTGGAAAAATCTAGCCAGTTAGTGGATTTTTAGGATAATCCACTAACTAGTTGAGAGGCCGTTTGGGGCGTGAAAAATCAACTCCATCCAGCTGAAAAAATCCATAACCAGTTGGATCTTTTCAGCTGAATAGAGCTGATTTTTCATGCAATAAAGGGGCCATTTGGGGCGTGATTAAAAGCAAAACATCCAGATGGGATGTTTTGCTACACTGTAGCATCTGGATATTTTATATATCCCTGAGGTGTTTCAGCTGGATGTAAAAATCCATATGAATGCTACAGTATATATCCAATATCCAGTCTGGATATTTTTGCAATAATCACGCCCCAAACAGCCCCTAAATGGCCTTAGTGGATTTTTTGGGATAATCCACTAACCAGCTATTTGGGGCATGAAAAATCAGAAACATCCACATTGATGGTTTGTGAATTTTTGGGATAATCCACTAACCAACTGGATTTTTGGGAGTGGATGGAGCTGATTTTTCACGATCCAAATGGCTTCCAGCTGGTTAGTGGATTATCCTAAAAATCCACTAACTAGCTGGATTTTTCCAGCTAGATTTCACGCCCCCAACGGCCCCTAAGCATGTTTTCAACTGCCAAAAAAAGGCATGTATTCAACGTTTCAGAAAACTAGTATTTTGTGTACCAAGGATTTGCAGACCGAGATGGGAGCCCAAAGATATGGGCCTTTTAGTTGTTTAATAATACCCCTTCCTTCCGTCTAAAAGAACCTGACTTGAGTTCAATTTATTGGCCTATAAGGCCCACTACATTTCAAGCCTACGTGCAAGTTCATGAGGATCTATTGGCCTGGAGGACAAATCCAGCCACCTAACTCTGGATCTGTAATTTTTCATACGCAGCTAGGTTTGTTTGGGCGGAGAGAATAGCTTCATGGTTGTCATTTGGCCTTATGATATTGTTTCTCAGATAGCTAACATTTCTCTTACTGATTCTAATTCTGATCTGGCTTTTTACTGCTTCCTTCCGCTTGTGGGAAATTCACTACTTCATCGGCGTATAGACTGCTTCATAATCATTATTATGCTCCTTCTAGTATTGATCACTTGGTGTGGCTCAGGTTGTGGAAGCTATCTGCTTACCAAAAAAATAAAACTTCTGTTATGGAAAATTCTGTCTGATGGGTTGATCACAAGTCAGTTGATGCATGATAGGCTTAAGAGCATGCTGGATAATTGTTACCTATGCCATGACTATCTTGATTCTATGAATCATATTTTCACTAAATGTAACTATAGTAGAGCTCTATGGTTGTCTGCTTTTGGTGGGCTCTGCATGAGATTGGTGCTAGCTATAAAGACTGGATATGTCAAAGATTGGTCCAAGGATGATCTTCACATCCCTGCTGCTATTGCAAATTTCACTTGGGTAGTCTGGAACTATAGGAATAGAAGTGCTTTTGATGGTTGTCATTCTAATGTCGTTGCTGAGTCTCATTGGTTGCAGGGTATCCAAAAGGAAGTCAAGCTCATGCTTCCTGCTTCCCCCCGGCAGGCCCCTCGTGGGGTGTGCTTGATCTCCTGGCGTGCCCCTCCTTATAACGTGCCCAAAATCAACTTTAATGGCGCCTGTAGGGGTAACCCGGGTTCATCTTCTGCTGCTGCGGTCATTAGGGATCACAATGGGCGTTTTGTGGATGCTATTGCCACCGATTTCAGGATTGGTTCTTCCATGTTGGCTGAAGCTCGGGCTGCCTTAGATGGGTTGATTCTTGCAGCCTGGCTCAATGATTCTGATATCATTTTGAAAGGTGACTCTGGTCATTGTGAATATTATTCGGGAGAGTATATCAATTCCCCCTGGACTATCAAGCCTCTGATGGAAAGGATTGCTGCCCTTATGATGCAATTTTCTTCCGTTTCTGTTGTCCATACCTATAGGGAATCTGTGTGTTTTCGTTTGGGTCTTCTTGTTGGGTTAAATCCCCCCCCCCCCCCCCCCCCCCCCTGTTTGTATTGTTAAACAGCTGGACGAGGACTTTCGTGGTTGTTCTCGTCCCAGAGTAATTTAAGTTCTTTTTAGCAAAAAAAATGGAGGGGTTCTTCATCACTGCCATGCTCAATTTTGTTGTTGCTTATACAGCTAAATTGCTAGTTTGTTAAAGCGTATGCGTGTTTACTGGGTTTGTGCCTAACAAATTATTTAAATCTTCCCAGGATCACAGTTCAAGGAGACTGGTCATCGCTATTTAATCTTAGATATTCGAAATAAAAATCTTATCCATGGCAGATTGATTGTTTCTTTCAAGAAATCGAGGACTTAAAAGAACACATTGTCAATTTATTCATACATACATAGAATAAATCAAGTTGCGAACTTTCGTTTGGACCAATACCCTGCTATTGGTTTTCACGTTCACCCCTTCTTAAAACTCTTGATTTCTTGTAAAGGATATGTATGAGATATGCTTCTCCCACTCTTGTATTTCTTAGTTCTTTAATACACCTCCATCCCATTTTAATATCAGTAGTTAAATTTGGCGCAATCTAAATGGCTGGGTACTCAAAAAAATATCTCACAAGCTTCTTACACCTCATTCTCTTAGTGATAAGCTCAATCAAGTTTCTATAATTGTCTTAGCTTTGACTCCACAATTTAAAGAAAATACATTTCCCAAATGTAGCTATTAATATGGGATGAAGGGTGTATAATTTTCAGTTACCAAGAAAGAACTAAAATAACTTTTAATATGCCAACACCTATCCCATAGGGCCTCAGAAGAATTTTTGGTCCGCCTTTAGGCTATCCGAGTCCTTAGGACCTAATTCACCGGAACTGGCCAATACCCTGTTACAACACTCGACATGCTAACCATGATTAAAGATATTTAACTTTAACCACTCAGTAACAATAAATTATCACTACAGCCTTGTTACCAACCTTGACCTGTTCTTAAGTTATCAAATAAATTAGATTTTGTGTACCATTCCACATGATATTAAACAGTGATCGTTTGAAGTGAACCACCTCAGCATCTGCACATCGTGCTTAAATCCAACTATACTAATTGCAGATTAAGACCTTGGTTGTCAAAAAAGGCCAAAAAGTAAATCCAAATGACATAATGAAAAGAAAAGCCCTGTGTCTTAATAAACTAAGACCTCCAGTAGTGCTAGGTATTATATTCCCACCAAAACGAATGGCAGAGGTTCATTATCACTAGGGTAGCACTTAACTGTTGACTTAAACCTGTTGATGCCTCCTTAGACCTGACTAATCAACCACAGGGACTCCTGTCGACATCTTGTGTGAAGACAAATACTTCACTTTAACACTAAATAGCCATATAACCAACTCGTTTAATGGATGGCTAAGACACAAAGGTGGGAAAGTGTATGGAATTTGGCAAACTTCATGCTCCATTGCATCTTTCACCAACTATTTGGGTAGCTTGGACCACTCACTGTACAGCATTTGTCCAGCTCTTTTTAACAAGAAAGCATTTGGGCATTCTCCCATTAATTACATGTTTCATTTGTATAGTATCTGCTGCTTATGCATCCCACTGACGCGTGTTGAGATCTGGGATTTAAATTTGCCTCCACCTGTATTAACGCACGATGTTGGATCGAAAATCCGACAATCCGCGATGCCTTGGTGGACGCTGATGCATGTGAGCCAGGGTGCATACCCACTTTTTCCTTGGTGTTTTAGTTATTTTCATTGAACTTTATACTAATTTTCTGATCTACTTTTCGAAGAATAAAAGCTTTTTGTGTTCTATCTTCTCTTTTGCCATCATACTCCCAATAGGGACCATATCTTTTACCTACCAATCATTAGAACAAAACCATGTGCATCTGGGACACAATACTTTCCTTTCCCCTTCTCAACAGATCCTTTTTCCCCATAAACCTTTTCCCATTTAAAAAAGCTATCTGAGTTTTGCTACTCTTGAACAGTTGTCAAGGTCCAAAACCATTTTTTTTCTAAAAAAACAGTGTGTCAATTTGAGAAAATTATGATCATGTAACATATACCACCATTCAAGTTCTTCACAATGTTTGAATGCAAACACTTGGATTTTAAGCAAATTTAGATGCGTTATTCTACAAAAACATTGGAATCTGATAAAGTCAGCTGAAAAATACTGAAATCTCAGGCAATAGAACTCAAAATTTTCACATTTTTCAATAAATAATTGAACTGTAGGCATATTTAGATGGGCTATTTCACAATATGGAAATCTGAGAGAATCCTCCGATAGATATTTACATGTTAGTAAAAAAATTTCAAGTTCCTCACTTAGTAGACTCTTTAGGCATATTTACATTGGCCATTCCACAAAAACATGGAAATCTATTTTTTTTAAAAAAACTAAACAAGGGAATCTGATAAAATTCCCTGAAAATGATCAAAATTTCATTCAATTTCTTCACATTTTTTAATAAACACTTGAAATTTAGGCACATTTAGATGGGTTATACCACTACAACACAGAAATCTGATAAAATTCAGTCAAATATCCTTATCAAACATTTTTTCACTTTAAATCATTCACTTCAAGCAAGTTCTGGTGCTAAAAAGAATCAAGCTAGTTAAAATGAAGAGCCAATCTATACCTAAGTGGAAATCTAGCACAGTCCTCTGAAACACAACTATAGGTATAGTAATGAACAACTTTAAATTGAAATTTTGTGGGCATATGTTTTTGATAACGAAGGGTGTTCGAGTCTTAGGACCATATTCCGCCGCCAATACCCTCGGACACATACAATGTATAAATTGGGTGGATCAATCTGCAACTACATGCAATTTTAACTAAAATCTTTTCAGAACAAATTCAACATTTTAAGAAATTTATACATTTTACAACAAATGACAACACACAAGATGCCAAAAAAACAAGAAAAGATTGAAGATTTGAACCTGGAGTAGATTAAGGATCAGGGTAAGAACCTATTGCCGCGGTCTTCGCGTGCTTTCACCTAGCCCTCCGACTCCGCCACCTGCGGCGGGGCGGGCAGTTCCCCGCACCTCCGGCACCTTGCCACCACCAGCACCCGCCGGCAGGATGGGCAGGACGAGTGTGACCCTAGCCACGTGTCCACGCATTCCACGTGGAAGCCGTGGCCGCACTGGGGGAGTACCCGGATCTCGTCGCCGTCCGCGAATTCCGCCAGGCAGATGGCGCACTCGGCGAGCCTGCCGCCTGCGGCGGCCCGACTGTCGAAGGTGGTCTTGGGAAGCGCTCGTGGGACCTTCTTCTTCAGGCCCTTGTCCGCGGGCGGTGCGGCGGCGGAGGTGGCCGCGGAGAAGGAGCGGCGGAGCCAGGCGCAGCGCGCGACGAGGGCGAGGCCGACGACGCAGATGAGCGCGCAGAGGAGGGCCGCGAGGATGACGACGACGTCCGAGTCGACGGCGGGGTCGGGCGGCGGCGCCGCCGGGGTGTGGGTGGCTCCGGCACCGGACGGGGGAGCCTGGAGGAATCTAGTGGGAGATCTCATGGGCTTTTAGGGGGAGAGTCTTTGAGCCCACTACTTTGAGTCCACCCCAGCTTATTAATACCCACTGGAAATGGGCTGGACCGTAAAAGCCCCTGAACTTTAACGAAATTACCAAGGAGAAATTTTTTAGTGCGCGTCGCACGCCACGCTGGCCGTGTATCTCACCATTCACCAATTGACACGTTAATATATGGATATAAACCGCATATCTCACCGTAGTGCATGGATAAAAGTATCTGAGCTGTTGATTAGGGTTGACAGCACACAAACGCTAACGTGCTATATAGCGTGGATCAACGAATCATGTAAAGTGGAAGTATACCATATTAATATTCCTTTTTGGCTTTTTAACATGAACTCAAAATAGTATTATATATTTTGAAAAACTAAATAAGACTACTAATGTGGAACGGATGGAGTCAGTGAGACTGGAGATGGAGTGTGTGGATCTGCTGGAGCAACTAGGGTCTTTCGGCTGTGCCAAACTGTAGAATATGAGACAGTGGGGGGAAATGGGGGCTGGAAATGGAATCATAGAAATGCACTGGTGTTGCTATCTTATCTTTGAACAAGGGTTGGTGGGGCTCCATATGATCTTCTCACTTTTGAGTGGATAAGAGCCTAAGGCTGCTGCTAGTGCTGCTCCTGTCCATGAAGAAGATGACTATTTACATTTTGCTTCCTTGTGTGCTCTTCTTTTGTTGGTGTTTATGTTGCTACTTGTACATACCAATAAATAAAATAGGGGGAAACTTATTCATTTCTTGAAGAGAGTTTTGCTGATTACTTGATATGTTTTCTGTTAACTATAGGTATCAAAGTAAGATGATATGCTAATATATTTATGACAAGAAATTTGGGGCCTTGAAACCATGGCTACCAACATCTTAGAACATTATATCTGCCAGTTTATTCCCTCGGCTCACATTACACGCACAAGATGAAGTCAGGATACAATCTTTTTGTGGCTTGCCAATGAAGTGCCGTGCAAACTCAAGTAGAGGGCAGTTAGTGTAGATTAGGCAGTCTTTGTGTCGACGAATCTTTAATCTTTAATCTACCCCGTCTAATAGTCCTCCTCCATCCCAGTAAATTAGCACTTTTCCGCCTCTTCGACCAGCACGATGTCGATCTAATTTTCAAAATTTTAAGCTTGAATATTTGACAAACAAACACTTCTAGGAAAATGAATGCACTTGAAATGGTTTAGAAAAGGTTTCCTCCTTCATATCAAACATGGACACACGTACACTGACCCTAATATGACATGCCAAGTCGAAGAAACAACCCATCAATTATGTGTCTATACAATAACAGGTAAGCTAGAGAATGATGGATCGAAGTCTCCACCATTGCATGGGACCCACCAGTAGGCACCTGTGCAAAATCCGCTGAAGTTGTCCCGATGTGGCGGATCCCATGAGTTTTGAACGGCCATGATACTCACCAAAGAGTTTAAAGATGACAATAATCATCTACAAGTTAGGAGATAATGTACGGAAAAAGAGGAAAGCAAAAGGAAAGGAGATTGAAGTCCTGTTTGGTTGGGCTTAAAAAGAATCCAACTTCTTTTGGAAAAAATTTCCCAAAAGTATTCACTTCTTCCTCCAGTGGCATTCTTCCTCCGGTGTAAAAATTATAATTTCAGTGAAAAGTGAGGGCTTTTTGTTAAAAAAATAAGGTTTTGAACGAAACTGTATTTTTTTACAAAAAAACTCTCACTTTTTGTCGAAATTATAATTTTTGTCACTAGAAGAAGCTGAAGCGAATTCTTTTGGGAAATCTCCTTAGGAGGAGTACGAAATCGCGTTTTTTTACAAAAAACCCTCACTTTTTGCTGAAATTATAATTTTTACCACTGGAAGAAGTGCTGAAGTGAATTCTTTTGGGAAATCTCCTCAAAAGTCATAAAGTTTCAGAGCTCCAATTTGGAAAGTGGCCACACCTAGATAGAGAAAAGGCCAGATAAGCACTTGTGTATGTGATAGTGGCTGAGATGGAAAGGCACAAGCAGATGGAAAGATCAACAAGTTATAGTAACATTTGAATGAAAGGGTGCTAAAAGGCACCATTCGATACTTCCCGTTTTATGATGTGTACTTTACACTTCAGAGGTCATTTTGATAAGATTCTTCTACTCAAACAAATTGGGAGATGGATTGCTCAAAGATTGCCTAAAAAAAGGTTACATATTCCACTTGTGGGAGAATCTAGGAGGCTGTGTTTTCCTATTTGACTAGAGAAGTTTTTTACACTAGCACTGGAGCAAAGCATTGCCACCTTTTCCCTTTTTTCCTATTAGAGTCCCTTTAGTGTGCCTGGTGGCGACAGCAGGCGTTAATACACGGGTCAGGCAGGTTTGAAGCACCTGTACGGCCTCTCTATTAATGTATGTTGTCGGATCTCGATCCTATGGCTTGTGATGCATCTGCCGCATGCAGATGCGCCTAAGCTGAGTATCATTTTAGCCTTTTCCTTTATACTATGTATGTTGCCTTACTTTCTCCTTTTTTGTCCACCTTATGTTTCTAGCAGCATTTTGTTAACACATACAATAAATCAATATAGATTTCTATTTCCTAACAGGTTGAGCTTTTGGAAAATTTTGTTATCTTACATAGTATTAGAGCTCCAATTATGCGGGGTCTTGGGTTCTAGTCTCGTTGGAGGCATTTATATCTTAATTATGGGGCCTAACTTTCTCCTTTTTTCTCCACCTTATATTTCTAGCAGCATTTTTCAGTTGGTGAGACTCCTGTGGTTGAATATGAAGGGAAATGATTGAGTTGCAAACTAGAGGTGCACTTGATAAGATGCCAATGCATGTGAACCTCTTTCAATTCCCAATTCCTCCCACCAATGTGGTCTTAGAGACCTCAAAAATAGGCCATAATTGTAAGGTGCAATCACAACTTTTGGGATGTGGAGGCTAGATGCAAGTTTGTTGAGTGTTGTCTAAGGATATTGCAGAGTTTAGATCATAGGGGACTCTTCTAAAAATGTCTTTTGACATAACATGAGCTCTGGACATTCTGAAAAACTGATGAAACTCAGTAACTAAAAAAGAAAACACTCTTCTATCAAGTCCTAGTGTTATTCCTTAGTCTATAATTAAACAAACAATCTAAAAGACAAGAAAGGGAGTATATCATCAATGGCTTCTTCAAAATGGTGCAGGCTTTGCAAATGAGAAATCTTCCACATCAACATGTTCCTCACTTGTGTTAGATTCTCTTATCCCTGCCTGATACTTCTTGTTAACATCTGCAATCAACATTGCTCTTTGTGAGGGTGAAGACATATCATCTCCTTCCATATCTGACTTGCCCTCATCTAAGTAGTATTTTCTGCAGGACATGAAATTTGGTCCACTCATTATGTGTCCAGTGGTCTTGAATCTCTGAAGTGACTGAATAAGATATGCTCCAGGGCTCTGGCCTAGTGTCCCGCAAGGCGATCGGGCCTCTTTCTTCTTCTTCGCTCCCATGTGCCATTTCTTCAGAGCCTTCGCCATGCTCGTCAAAAATGGACTTCTTAGTCTGGGAACCCATTTGTATTTTACCAAAAAAGTATGCAAGCTGTGCTTCTGGACACCATGATCTTAGAGAGTCATATATCATATAGTCATTTAGCACTTAAGTCACATTTAAATTTATTAGAAACCAAGTTGCCTGAAAAGCTTGAGCTGTCAAGGAAGGCCAAAAATGCATACCAAGCGCAGACTTGGCTTTAGTACCATGTTAGAAACCAAATTGCCACAAAACCTCGAGTTATTACGGAATGACCGAACAAGGTATATCGAGCCCAGATTGGCCGATGCAGAGGCAGACATTATGTAACACTGTTCTTTCTGAATACTCATGGTCTACATATCATAAATCAGTATCATCTATGTTTTACTTATCGAGCATTTATAATTGTGGCAGCTGACCATCCTAAAACTTGAGCGTATAGTGCCCCCTAGGCTAAGTGCTTGTCCTTGATTACAATATTACCATTCGGCTACATACCTGAGATACAAGTGCGTAGAGAGGTAGTGTAACATAACTGCATAAGAACAAGACGCCCGCACTGCAAAGTCATCATCATCATCATACGCCTTATCCCAGCTATCTGGGGTCGGCCGCATGGATTATATACCGCATTTGATTCTTATCGGAATCAAAATGGTACAAAATCCATACAAAGAAACATAGTGGCAAGTTTTTATGCCGGATGCCCACACTGCAAAGTATAATGAATATTAACATCAGAGATTGTTACAAGCATGTTTTACCCAATAAAAGTTGTAATTTGTCATGGATGAACCTCAATGTGATCAAGTGCGTGATGATATTAAGCAAAAAGATGAGAAAGGTGTACAACTAGAGCTTACCCAAGGATAAATCTTGCAACAATAAGCAGGAGATTCTCATGGAAGCTAGACCTTAATCCAAACTCATACTGATCAATCAACGAAAGAAGATTTTATTGCTCAGATATGATGCCAACGAACGTCTACCCTAGTATATTAAGTCTAGCATTAAAAGCTTATTACCCAAATCCAGAAGAAGTATATAATTTCAAATGCATTCTGCACAAAATATTGCAATAATGTATATAAAATGTGTCATACTATTATTTGGCAATTGCAATTCGCTTTTCCAGAAAATGTTTCTTTTCAACCACATGAATAGGTTGGCAAAGAAACTGAATCATAAAAAAAGGAAAAAGAAAAAAACTTTTGTGTTTTCTACTGTCTTAACAAAGATAAGGAGCAAATGTAACTGTTGTGTACGTCAGCACAACAACATGAGGACATCTTTCCTTAGGATCAGTTGCTTTCAGTTGCTTTCTTTGATTTATTTCCTTGCCAAAGTATTGCATTGTAATCAGACCCGTTTAGGCTAATTGTTAGGTAACAGGCTGAGATTGAGTGATTAACAGATATTAGGGAGTGATTTATGGCCCATCAGAGGCCCATCAGAATTGTAACAGATGGCGCCCCCCAAGGCACGCGCCATCCCTCTCCTTTATAAGGAGGGCGTCTTCTCTTGATTAGGGTATGCAATAAAGAACTTATCTTTCCTCTACTCTTCTTTTCCTTCCCTTCCTCCTTGCCGCCTGGCAATTCCTTGTGGTCCCAGTGACCACAACACTGGTATCAGAGTAGTTCCGATATGCGGAACCTCATGCCCCCTCGCAAGCAACCAGCTATGGGACTCCACTCAGACGATGATTCTTCCTGTGTTAATGGGACTCCAAGATCAACTACAGGAGCTGAAATTGGAGCGCGTTGAGGAGAAAGCCATGCGCGCTGAGGAAAAGGCTAGGCAAGCTGCTGCCATGGCCACGCCGCCACCTACTCAAGTGTTTGGACCCACTCCTCGACAGGATGGCTCTCTGAATATTGGTAGCTCTCTATTAGGCCAACCCACCGACCACTTTTCTTCGCAGGGCATTCCGATTGGATCCATCCAGGTGGATCTGGAAGAGGGCCGCACTGGCCCAAGAACGCGAGGCCTGGAAGGTGCACGAGGAAATTCCTCAATGACTGAATGACCACGCAATATCCGGCACGACATGGAGGAGGAATTGGAGGAGTTCTCTGGGTATCGCGGGGGACAGAGGACTAGCGCTGAACCCAGGCTGGCCCGCTTGCAGTTTCTGAGGTACAATGGCGAGGAAGATCCTGTTGAATAGCTATACAAAGCCGATAAATTCTTTGCCTACCAGGGAATCTATTCCGACGAAGAACGGCTCTGGGTGGCTGCCTTCCACCTGGATGGCGATGCCTCTGTTTGGTTTCGGGCCTACGAGAAGGAGGTTCGACAACCCACATGGGTATCTTTTGCTGACGAGTTGTGCATCCAATTTGGCCCCAACGAGTTCCAGGACTTCAATGATATGCTTTCTACTCTGCGTCAAACTACATCAGTGAGAGCATACTACTCTGATTTTATGAAAATTGCTAATCGTTTACCGGACTGGCCAATGGTTGCACTCATGAGGACATTCAAAAGGGGCATGAAGCCTGAAATTGCTGATGAGATGCGACACTTCCCCTGCCAGACTTTGCGGGAAGTGGTGCGTCATGCACGTATTGAAGAAGAAAAGTTGAATCGCCAACGGCGAGGGGGTCGAGGAGGGCTACCTCTGAGGCCGTACGCTGGCCAGACCCCTGTCTCAGCCCCAGCGCCTGGCCCAGGTCCCAGCCGACAGGCTTTGCCAGGACCTCTACCAGGCTCTCCCTCAACTCCTATTCGCCGTCTGACGACTGCCCAGATGGAGGAACGGCATGCGAAAGGACTCTTCTATAGGTGTGATGAAAAGTTCGCCCCGGGCCATCGCTGTTCTGTCAAAGGGAGCCTACTCATTGAAGAAGTTGAGGACGCATGTGTGGATGACCCAGACGAGAGTCCCGATCTCTATGACCATGTCCAACCGGAGATCTCTGTCCATGCTTTTTTGGGTACCTTTACCCCCAGGACCATGCGCGTTCAGGGCCAGCTGAAATGCCAACAGGTCGCAGTACTCATCGAAAGTGGGTCGACGCATAACTTCATCAATGATAAGGTGGCTCAACGCCTGGGTTGCTATGTCTCCGAGTCCAAGCCTTTCGACGTCTTGATTGGGGACGGAAAACACCTATGCAGCATGGGGGTGTGTTCTCAGATCGAGCTGATGATCCAAGGACACTCGTTTGTCACTAATTTGTTTCTTCTTCCCACGAAGGGTGCAGATATGGTGCTGGGAGTACAGTAGTTACAGACTCTGGGAGATGTGATATGGAATTTCAGGGATCTAACTATGGATTTCGAAGTGACTGGCCAGCGCATACAGCTTCACGGGGCGCAGCTAGGCACTTTGCACATGGCGCAGGCGGTGAGTTCTCTTTTCAAATTTGCTCCTCAAGGTTTTTTATTACAGCAGCGCGCAATTATGGATGTGGATCAACCAGCCTTAACCCCGGCCATGCTTGACCTCCTTAATGAGCATGCTGATATATTCATGGAGCCGTCGGGCCTGCCACCAGCCAGAGGTCACGACCACTCCATTCCAATCACACCCGGGGCCCCTCCGGCCAATGTGTGCCCTTATCGATACCCCCATGTGCAGAAGGCTGAAATTGAGAGATTGGTTCAAGAAATGTTGCAGTCGGGTATCATACGCCCCAGTACTAGTTCTTTTTCGTCACCAGTTCTGTTGGTACGCAAAAAGGACAGATCTTGGCGCTTTTGCGTGGACTATCGAGCACTTAATGCGATCACCGTAAAAGATAAGTACCCCATTCCAGTAATAGAGGAACTTCTTGATGAATTGGCAGGGACGGCAGTGTTTAGTAAACTCGATCTGCGTTCTAGTTACCACCAAATCCGTATGCAGCCGCATGATGTCCATAAGACAGCCTTCAGGACTCATGACGGCCACTATGAGTTTCTCGTCATGCCTTTTGGCCTGACCAATGCGCCATCCACATTCCAAAGTCTGATGAATGATTTGTTTCGCCCCTATCTCTGCCAGTTCGTGCTAGTATTCTTTGATGACATCTTGATATACAGCTCATCCTGGGAGGAACATTTTGACCATCTCAGGTCAGTTTTTACTATTCTGTGGGGTAACACACTTTTCTTGAAGCATTCGAAGTGCTCTTTTGGCAGCGCCCAGGTCGACTATTTGGGCCATGTTATCTCTGCTCAAGAGGTAGCCACCGATCCTTCCGAGGTGGAGACAATGCGATCATGGCCTACGCCAACTTGTGTGAAGTCCCTCCGGGGGTTCTTGGGCCTAACCGGGTATTATCGTCGGTTTATTGAGCGTTATGGGCTGATTGCTGGGCCTCTCACATCATTGCTCAAAAAAGGTGCATTTGCATGGTCGGATGAAGCCCAAACCGCATTTGATAGATTGAAACAGGCAATGGCACAGGCACCGGTATTGATTCTGCCTGATTTTTCTCTGCCTTTTGTAGTTGAGACGGATGCGTCTGATTTGGGCTTAGGTGCAGTCCTACTCCAGAAGGAACGACCGATCGCATTTTACAGCAAGGCGCTGTCGGGCCGGTCCTTATCTTTATCCGCATACGAGAAGGAGATGTTGGCCATTATGCACACCGTCTAAAAATGGCGACCTTATTTGTTGGGCTGACGATTTCTCATTCGGACCGACCACCAACCTCTCAAATATTTTTTGGAACAGCGGGTCTCAACTCCATCTCAACAACGCTGGGTGACTAAGTTACTGGGTTACGATTATGAAGTGGTCTACAAGAAAGGCGTCGACAATACGGTGGCCGATGCTTTATCTCGCCGGCCCCAAGATGGTACCTGCCTCGCACTTTCAGTCCCTTGCTGCCCATTTATTCCGGACTTGCGAGCGGCATATGTGGTGCACCCTCCTACCCAAGAATTGATTGATCGTATTCAGAACGACCCCTCTGCAGCAGCCCCCTTCGCCTGGCGCGACCAGCTATTGTTTTGGAAGAATCGACTTTGGGTGCATGATGTAGGCGACTTGCGGCAACGGGTTATCACTCATTTCCATGATACGCCAATTGCTGGTCATGAAGGTACGTTTCGAACCTTCAAACGGGTCAGCCAAAGCTTTCTATGGACCGGCCTAAGGAAAGTGGTGCATGATTATGTGGCCGCATGCGATACCTGCCAACAGGCCAAGGCGTCCTCTACTTCTCCTGCGGGTCTTCTTCAGCCCCTTCCCATTCCTGACAAGATATGGGATGACGTCACCATGGACTTCATTGAAGCTTTACCAGCGGTGGGGGGCAAGACGGTGATAATGGCGGTGGTTGATCGCCTCTCTAAATATGCCCACTTTTGTGCCTTGAGTCACCCTTACTCTGCCCGTACTGTTGCTGAATTATATGTGCGAGAGGTGGCAAAATTGCATGGCATGCCACGGACTATTGTCTCCGATAGAGATAGAGTCTTCATCTCCCAGTTTTGGCGAGAATTCTTTAAGTTACAAGGAACAGAACTTCATATGAGTACGGCATACCACCCCCAGACAGATGGCCAAACGGAAGTGGTGAATCGGTGAGCAGTACTTAACGTTGTTTTGTGGGGGATCAGCCCCGTCACTGGCTTTCATTGCTACCATGGGCAGAATGGTCATACAACACGGCGTATCACACACGCGCGGGCTTCACGCCGTTTGAGATTGTCTACGGCTGGCCCCCTCCATTTGTCCTATCTTATGTCCCTCATCGTTCTACCATAGCCGAGGTGGATTATATGTTGCAGACTCATGATGAGGTACTTCGTCAGTTGAAAACCAATTTAGCAGCCGCACAGAACAGGATGAAGCAACTATATGACCAACGGCGCTCGGACAAAGAGTTCCAGGTGGGTGATATGGTTTATGTGTCAGTTCGTCCCCATCGCCAAACCTCTCTTTATAGGGCTGACCAAAAGTTGGCACCACGGTTTCATGAACCTTACGTCATTGCAGCGAGGGTGGGACCGGTAGCGTATCGTCTTTCTCTGCCCGCTGAGTCCTTGGTGCACCCGGTATTCCACGTCTCTCGCCTTCATCGCTTCGTGGGGGACCCTCTCTTGATTGATGGGTCTGCGCCTCCTCCTCTCATGGGTCCGGCTGAATCTGATGAGCTCGTACCGGCTTCTATTATTGACAAACGTCGCGTGCGTTGTGCGGGGCATCTTGTAACGGAAGTACTCATGGCATAGCAGGGCAAACCGTTGAAGGATGCTGCGTGGCTACTTGAGGATGACTTTCTGAATCAGTTTCCATCTTGGTCGCATTGAGGGCATGTGCAGAGCTTCCACCTGTCGGAAGATGCAAAAGCTTTCTCTAAAATCCATAGAGAAGAGGTAACAGCTTAAGCCTGACCAATAGAATATGTAATGCTCTCTCTAAAATCTATAGAAAGATGTAAACATGGGCCAAAATAATATGTAAATGCTCTCTCTAAAATCCATAGAAAGATATAACAGCTTAAGCCTGACCAATAGAAGTTGGTCCTTATTAGGTACCATGACACAGAGCTTCCACCAGTTGGAAGATGTGAATGCTCTCTAAAATCCATAGAGAGATATAGATGGCAGAGCTTCCACCATGACGGCCGCCGTTGTGCTACCACCGGCCAGGCGACACCTTCCTCTTCTCCTCGATATAGCGGCTTGAGCGACGACGGCCCTAGCCATCGAAGCTCACCGTCCTACCTCATCGCTTCGACCCAAATGAGGGCAAAGGCGGCGCCTTTCGGCCGCCACCTCCTTTTTCTCCGCCGTTGTAGCATCACCCGTCGGCTCGCACCACAACTCAGCTAGCACCGGCACAACCTCCTCCACCGGCGTCGTCATCGCTCCCATCGGCGAGAGGAAAGAAAAAGGAAAAATAAAACTTAAAGAATGAGGTATGGGATCCGACCTCGTGTCGTCGGAGTCGTCAAGGTCGCCGGAGATAGCTGAGAGCCGCCGGATGCTGGAGATCGTCGAGCTCACCGGAGGGTTGCCAGGGTCGCTAGAAATCGCCTCCCAAAGTGCTCCCCCCCTCTTTTTCCTCCGGTGCGTTCTGTCGAGATGCCTCCCTAGTCACAATGAAGACCTCCAGTACCCCTTCCATGGTTTCCCTCAGCCACCCGCTGGTTGTAGTAATATACCTGGCTGCTCTGGCATGCCAGGTCTTACACATGCATAAATAATTCTTCAAATAGAAATGGCATATTCTTTTGTGATGATTTCTGAACTTCTTTTTTAGAGGTGTTTTTTTTTTCTTCTAAAATTAAAGAAAGCAGAAATTGAGAAGTGAGTAATAGTAAAAGATAGAGAAATAATCTTATCCCTACAAATACTTTGGAATACTCTTCAAGTGACCTCTGGATATATTTTTGGAAATCAAACTTGCTCCCAGCAGGTAGATGAACCTAAAAAGTATCATAGTTCACACATTAGAGAAAGCAAGTGCTTCATCTACTTGTAATTTTCGTAGAACAGACCAAAATAGAAAGAGTATCTCTACATAAACAAACTAACAGCAATAAATCCATGGCGCATGGCCAAGTAATCAGTCTTACGGACGGATCTGAAAAATTGTCTGAAAAAGCTCATCTGCATAGAAAAGTGCACAAGTTAGATCACATGAAATTATTTTCAGCAAGGTTTTACTAGATTTTCAAAGTCGTTTTGTAATTAAGTTGGATTTAGAATAAGAACAAACTAATGAGATAGACCATCTACTAAGCAAAGATTGACGATCCAATGCAGGTTCAGATACTTTCAAGGCAATGCAGATTGGATTACTTGGGTAGCAACAGTAGCATAGAAAGTATAAACGAAATTCATAATTTCAGATTTCAAGGAACAAACAAAGAACATGGATTTATATTCGGAGATCTTACCAGATAAAATGTGATTCCTCTAGTCCAGCAGCTTGTATGTGCTTTTACAAAAGTTGTGTCATAAGAAAATCTCAATCTTGAAGGATCTGAAATAAATTTTCGTGTTATATTCAACAAAACATTTAAGGACGGAACTTTTCTTGTTAAATGGATTGGCAAGCAATCTACAAACGTCATTCCAAAAGAACCTGGCAAACATATGGATACAAAGTTACATGGCAGCTGTTAATAGTTTGACAGATAATTTGCAGAATGTCCCACAAAATTGGAAGGTGTACTACTATTGCCGCAGTTCTTTCACCTACCTTCAGCCTACCAGGGGCCATTGTCATAGCACTGCAATCTACATGAAATACAGCCAAGAATAATACGAAGCTGTGCAACTGATGTACACCTTCTGTGGAAATTAGCGGGACCTTCCCCTGTTGATAGGGATTAATTTTAGTAATCAGACAAACATCTGCTAATTAAAACTAAGGTGCAAATCTAATTTTTGCTTTAACAACATAACAGATCAAAGTACACAACTAGACTTCAACTATCATTCCTGACAGGTTACATGTAAACCTGACAACTGAAAAGCCACTAATGCACAATCAAACTTAAACAAGAAGTTCATATTTTTCAGCATTTTCAAAGGAAGATTAATTAACCAACTCAGAACATTTACTACCCAAAGATCCAGCAGCCAAAATCCTTCTTTGTGAATTATGCTTATTAAGAATTTCAGTCCATAGAATTGTCTTCTGATGTCCATTCACTGCCCCTGTAATAAGACTAATCTTTTTAACAGCACATGGCAACATTGTGTCAGTAGCTTTCTCTGGAATACAGATCCAAGAAATGTAGCTCTGCCCAAAAGTTAAAAGTAAGGGGATAAAACCCAAAAACATCAGCTCTGCATATCCAAATAAGATTACAAGTTAGCCAAGTTTTGTCAAGGGCATAATTTTGTTATAAGCAGAATTGACAAATAACAAGTAGCACCACGAAACGGTGAGAGATTAATTTGTTAATTATGCCTACCGAATTTAACCTTTTCTAGAGCTTCAAAGAGTGCTGTCTTGCGGCTCCGAGTGAACCACTAAAAGTAAATATCACCAAAAGATCACATCAGCTTTCGAGTTCAATTACTTTGACACATCCTTCCCAATCTGCATAAAATATGCAAATTTTAATGAAATATGCCAGATGAAGCATAAAGCAAATGAAATAGTAATGTATGTGCCAATTTCCCCAAAAAACCATTATTCCCATCCATAAGCTCAATTTGAAAGGAACGAGATCATTATTAGAAGGTTAATTTACCGAAAATGCCTTTATTCCTCCCACTTTTTTTATCACTTACCCCGTTGCAACCTTACGATTACCTATTTTTAAAAAGTAACTTTCTTCGCCAGCCTATCCCTCCGCGACGCGGTTTCCACCACTCCTTCCCGGTACTACCTCAACAGGAATGGGGTAAGTGATAAAAGAACAGTATAAAATATGGTTCCCATTCACTAAAAAAACAAGTTGGGATGGCGGATTTCCAGGCGGATAAAAAAATGCTTCCGAAGCTCGACTGGTAATCCTATATCACGATATGCAACTTTCTGTGTTCTTGTCATGTTTGACGGGTAAACGTAACATTGTACATGCATTCGAATTTTGGAAACCGCAATGCTTTAAGACTTTGATTTTTTTCCAAGGAAAAGACGGCTTGATTCAATATTCTTCAAATAGGAATAATCAATGATAGTAATTGTAGTAGCGCTAAGAAACGAAGTCGCACATCACAACTCACATTGCTGCCTCTTTCGAAGAGCCTCGCAAAGCCCCATCAAAGTTCATTGAGAACAAATAGGGAAAGGGAGACTCCAAAAAAAAAACTGTAATCTCAAATTTCAAAATTGTTAGTGAACTCTAGTTGAAAAGCATAGAGATCTTATAAAACAAAATAACCACACACGAAGCCAAAATTTCTCCAAAGGAAATACGAAAAGACGAAGAAAAAGAGTTGCTCCATTTGTCCCATATTAATAGTCTATCTGGTTCTTCAATATGAACCGATTGATCCTTTAGTATCATTTTAATAAACAATGAGGACTATTAATATGGAATGGGAAAGTATTTTATACACATACAAGGCAAACTATATGCGGGACAAGAAAAAAGGATCCCAGAATTTTTTTATGTAATTGTTTTTTCTAAGTTCTTTTGTGACAGATGCAAGAAACACTGCAGTTTTACTAGTACGCAGAGTTTTATAAAAAATAGTTTCAATCCCTCATTCCCATATTAAATAGTTTTTACAAAGTAATTAAATGGAGCACTTTCGCCTCAATCCAAAAAAATCTGGCTGCATTTGAAAATATACGGATCTAGCATTAGGTGACTGGATTTTGCATTCTGGTTGGAAGTGTCATAAAAATAAAGAGGATAAATTACACGTAGGCCCCATGGATTACAACAAAAAAGCACTAATTAAGCCTCATGTATTATTAAAACTCCTACATATCCTTCATACCCTAACACACTGTAATTTAACGGTGTTAGGATAAAAATTTGAATTCCGGGATTACCCGTTCAACTTATCGCCTCCTTTCAAATTAAAAAAACTCTTTCAATTTTCTCCGACCTACTACTCTAAAAAAGTTTCAACATTTTCCATCTTACACCTTGCCCTTGTTCATGTAGCACCTTCACAAATCTACTTCACATGGGTTTGTCACTTGATTTTTAAACGGGGGTTAAGTGCAATATACAAATACTACAAAGATATTCAATGCAATTTATAAATAATACATAGGGATTAACTGTCATTTATGAATAATTTATCGGGGCTATGTGATCTAATTATATTAGGGTAAAGTTGTTAAAAAAATTTAACTAGATGACATTATCATTTCTGGTTAGAAAAAGTTAGGGCAAAGGGGTTATGCAGGGATTTTGATAATAAATTGGGGTTAAGTTCTTTTTGGTTATAAATCGTGGGGGCTATGTACAATTTACCCCAATAAAGAAAAAAATATAGGATATAGGGGCTCAAATTCAATTTATTTCAAATGCAGCTTGGTTTTGTTGAACAGAGGGAACACGTACTTTTGAAAAAGAAAATACAAAAATAGGGCACTTAATATGGGACGGGCCGGACAAGGTCATACCACCTTCCGTTCAGACTAGGCGTTTAAGAAAATAGGAAGAAACCGGGAGAGAACCAAAGAGTGAGAGGTTTAAGATGACGAGGGAAGATATGGGAGCGATAGCATATAAAGCTGATGCTATTAAGGGAAGGCATGTTCATGAACGGCAAGCCCCTCATTTCCCGCCTCTACTATTCAATTAGGATACTAGAGGCAGCAAGTCTACAATACAACTTTGCAACTTCAGTACATGAAAACAAATTTAGAGTACAAGTTAATGTGACTGGGTAAACATATGATGTATCTTTATTCATATGCACAACTCTAGTTTTATCTGCCTTCATTCAATAGGCACTCTCTGCTTAACTATGCCCTTGTGATATGCTTCTCTTATCACTTGTAATTCAAGACACACATTACTTATATTTTTTCTATCTTGTGGAACTTCCACTGCACATGCAATTCCAATGTCAACGATCGACGACAAGCAGTTTTGAAATTCAACATTATCATAGGTGTTTTCTTTTAAGAGCAATCTTGGGTCCACAGTCTCCAACAATCTTTCTTGAAATATCATTTGCGCATGCTTTGAGATGTTGACACCATCATTAAACATTTCATCTGTCGGCTTTTTCCCCATGAACAACTCTAACAGAAGGATTCCATAACTATAGACATCGCCCGTAGGAGTTACCTTGTGTCCAATACCATATTCTGTCATTTGTTTCAATTCAAATTAGATGCCAAATAGATCAAAGTAATAACTTTCTACTGATACACTACTATGTTTACATTGTAGTTACATTATGATAATTCATAAATAACAAACACGTGAAGGGATATGTACCTGGAGGAATATAACCGACAGAGCCCTTTAACATGGACGTGAAAGAGGAATAATGACTTGTGTTTAATAGAATTTTGGCGAGGCCAAAATCGCTCACATGTGCTACCATGTCCTCGTCCAGAAGAATATTGTTGGGCTTCAAGTCACAGTGAACAATGGGAGTCTCACAATGGTTATGAAGGTAATCTAATGCGTGAGCAATGTCAATGGCCACATCTAACCTTTTGTTAAAGCTAAGATATAAATCTTGATCAACATGTGGATGAAGCCATGAATCCAAATTCCCATTTGGCATATATTTAAACACCAAAGTTTTGAACTCCTTACCTTGAAGATCAAGACTTGAGCAAGAGGTCAATATCTTGACAATAGTGCGATGGCGAATCTTCTTCAATGCATCGCATTCAGCTGTAAAGCCCTTATGATTTGTATATTCAGTCCTCATTACTTTGACAACAATATCCATTTGATAAGAATCTGAAGTTCCTTTGAATACAGAACCGAAACTTCCAGAACCAACCAAGTTTGCATTAGAGAATCCATTTGTTGCTCGATGGAGGTCCATGTAGGTGACTTTCAGGTGCTTCTCCTTTAAGAATGCAAGTGGCGGTTGTTCATTTTTTGGTCTTTTCCTACAATACCACCCAATCAGACAACAAGCAAAAAATATAATACACGACCCGACAGTCAACGGTAGCATTACTCTGAGCAATGAAGTTCTTTTGTGACTTTTTCTACCATGTTCTTGACATGACGGCAAATGCAGCTTAAGGATTCCTCCACAAAGCCTACTATTTCCTAGCACCGATATTATGCTTGCATTTTGAAATGGACCCTGGTCAGGCACTTCTCCCACAAGGTCATTGAAAGACAAATTTAACAATTGCAAGAAAGGAAATTCCTTGAAATATGTAGGTATCATGCCTGACAAATTATTGTTTGAAAATTCTATTCCTTCAACGGCTCTCAAGTCTCCCAAAGTCAATGGGATGCTTCCTATAAAAGAGTTGGTAGACAAGTCGAGATAAACAAGGCTCTTGCACTTTCCAAGCTCCTTAGGAATTTCACCTGATAGTTCATTGTTAGAAAGATTTAACTTGTTCAAACTTTGAAGTTGCCTAACCTCAAATGGCACGTTGCCGCTTAACAAGTTACTCGACAAAACGAGCGTGAAAATTGACCTGAGGTTAAATAGGTGGCTGGGTATCTTACCGATAAGGTTGTTGTCATAAAGAGATAGTTGTTCCAAACTTGAGCAATTTCCAAGGCTTGGGGGTACCCTTCCTTCGAACTGATTTGCCCCTAAATCTACACCAATCAACCGAGAAAGGTCGCCTAGAGAAGCTGGGATTTCCCCTGACAGATTGTTATCTTAGACAGTGCATTTTCCTAAATGACTAAGTTTTCCAATACCATCCGGAAGAGGACCTGTAAGAAAGTTAAATCCGAATCCCAACTTAAGATATTCCCGATTCCCGACGGAATTCTTCCATAAATCTGATTACTCCCAAGTGATAAATAAATAAGATTACTAGAGAGGTTGACAATGGAAGCAGGCAATGGTCGTGTGAGTTTGTTGTCGCCTATCTGAAGTCTTTGAAGCCTGCTCCAATTAGTCAACGAGTTGATAAAGTGCAGGTCATCATTTCCTTCGGTCCCGAGTTCATTATTAGAAAAAGAAACGAAAATCAAATTTTGTAACTTTCCAAAATCAATGGTGATGGGTCCATGAAAATGATTGTACTGGGAGGCAAGATGTTCAAGGTGAGTAGCATTAGTATACTCCCAGTAAAACTGTTTTCCCACACACTAAGAAGCTGAAGGTTTGGAAAGAAATGTCCTATGTGAGGAGAAAGGGTTCCACTTAATCCGTTGGCCCCGACTCCTAGTGCCTCCATGTTAGAGAGATTGTAAATTGCACGAGGGAGTTTGCCCATGAAATTGTTGCCACCCAAGAGAAGACCAGCTAAGCCAGATATTTTGCCAACCTCTTCCGGGATCACCCCATGAAAATTGTTAGATACTAAGGAAACAAGAACAATAAAAGAGAGGTTCGCCAGTAAGAGTGGGAAGGCACCTTTTAAATTGTTGAAACCAAGAGAAAGGACAGTTAGCATGGATAGAAGGCCAAGCTCCGGTCGAAGTTCCCCCGCAAGCTTGTTGTGGGTGAGCCGGATGGATCTGAGCAAGGAGCAGTTGGAGAGGTGGGCAGGAATGGCTCCGTCCAAAGAGTTGTAGCTTAGATCCAGAAGGTTTAGACGAGGGAGACGACCCATTTCTCGTGGGCTCCCCTTGAAAGCTGTTGTTAGGTAGAGTGATGTACCTAAGGAAAGAGAGGTTACCGAGGTGGGGTGAGATATGGCCCTCAAGGTCAAGGGTGCTGAGGTTGAGAGCGGTGATTCGCCGGTGCCGGCGACCACAAGAGACTCCTTGCCGACTGCAAAAATGGATAGAATCATTCCATGAATTCAAGAGCTTATAAGGGTCATTGCTTATCTGGTCCTTGAATGCCAGCAGAGCTTGCCGGTCTGTTTCGTTGCTCAGATGTACAGCTTCAACCATGGTGGGCATCCTGCAGTAGGAGATAGTGATGAGGAGTTGTAGAGGATGCAACCAACGCCAGTACTCATGCCGGCGTGTCTGAAGATCCATTGGGTTGGGTAGAGGGGATTTGATCTCAATGAGAATTTTGAAAGAAATCCAAATCAAGGCACCAACAAAAACATATGTGAGGAAAACAAAGACATGATGTAACACCCGAAAAATTTGTACGTTAACTGAAGGTTTCTATTTTAGGAAACTGTTCTAAAATAGGAAAGTTCGTTGCCCGATTTGATTTCTAGTTGTGCGATGTGCTTTGATGTGTTATTTGATATTTATGATGTGGTACAATTTGTTAATCGCATGACTATTAGTAGTAGAAAACCAGGACACGAGGGTTGGTCCTGGCGCTGGGCACAACCTGGCGCTGAGGCCAGCCTGGCGCTAGGGTCTGAGAACACCTGACGCCAGGAGTGGGGCCTGGCACCAGGGCATGTGTTCAGGTGGATGAGACCCATTTGAATTTTATAATTAATTAGTTAATTTTGGTTTTATATGTAGTCCGTGGTCTACACGAGATAGTGTAACGAGTAGTACAACCGCGGGACACCAGAGTCATGTGTGCGCAGGACTCTAGCTGTTGACGCACAGACCTGGGCGCAGGGCCATGTGGCACAGGCCCAGGGAGTCATGTGAACATGGGTAACTAGCCACAAGGAGATCTTTAGAGGATTATAGTGAATATTGGAGCAAAATCTACGATTTGACCTAATAGCGGTAAATATGGTAAGTATCGCGGAGGATCGGGAAGCATCAGTTCGGTTGAGATAATTAGGGAAGATAAATCTTAATTAAAAAAAGATAAATATTTCATTTTTAATCAACCAATAGGAAGGGGACGTCTAGTTGGTTGGCCTAGATATGGTAGTTTCTTAGTTTGGAACGAGATATGTAAAGTATGATTAAGATCGTAAGCTCGGCCAGCAATATTTTTGTATCAACAGTCTGTAGTAAATAAATCATAACTAATTCAGGAAAAAGCGGAAAAATATAAAATTAGTGGGGTTAGAAACTAGACGCATATGGTTAACTCCAATAAAAATTTCAGAGTCCAAGTCAAAATGGACTGACCGTGGGAAGAGTCGGAAGTGGACTGTTATGCGTATGATAGTGTGCTGTAATTAGGATTAAGATAGTGAACGAATCTTATTAGAGATTTGAAATCCTAATTAAATAAGGAAAACCCAATGGATTAACAAGGCTGAACGTCCTTACTAATGAGGGAGACCTTTTAATTGGTTAATTGGGATTTGGGATTAGGAAGGATCTAATTAGGAGATATCCTAGTTGGAGGAGGCTTTGGCTATAAAAGCTAAGGAGGAGGACGCCCATATGCTTCACGCCAAAAGGTTTGGACGCCCTGTGCAAAGCCCTAGCCCTTCTCCCTTGCCTTGACACCAATTCCAGCAACCTTCTACCTCTTCCCTCAACCTCTTTTCTTGAGTGATCGAAGGAGTGGAGGCGTCGTTGCGAAGGAGAAAGAACGAGCTACGCGTGGAGGTGTATTTCGCATACATCTAAGTGGTAGGATGGTTTTTCCTAACCAATTCGGTTTGCACTCCTTTGGTCCTTTCATATTGTGATTAATTTATGATCCTATTCATATTATCTCAGAGATAAGAGTGCCTAATGTTTGATTCATGAGAGATTTCTTGTTGTTTGATGAATAAAAGTGCTCATAATGTCATACCTTGTTTAATGCTTCATGTTGATGCACATATGCATACTTTTGATGGGAATATCTATAGGTCATATCTCTTGAACGTGGATGGTCATGAAAGTTATCTTCTTTATTCTGTTATGTCCTAAGTTAATAGTTCAATATGATTAAGGGATGTATTAATAATGTTAAAAGCTTAATTAGATCAAGGTTGATGCCTTGAATCTAGTTTAAAGTATTAGTATCAATTAGAATCATTATAATCATTAAGTTCCAGAACATACCAGAGTCTAGAATTACTCTAGGAGGGGAGTAATTAAGGGTATTAATGTTATATTATCATGGTTAATGGGTATTAGTACATGATTACATATTATAAGTAAGTAATGTGCTCTCGGCCAGAACTGTTTCTGCGCCGACAGTGCTCAGTATAAAAATCATAATTAAATGCATAAAAATCATAAAAATATGCCGTCAGTGGTGTTATAAACTAGACTCATAGGGCTATATTCGGGTAAAATTTCAGAGTCATATCCCTTTTGTGTTGACAGTGGGGTCAGTCGAAAGTGGGCTGTATAGTATAAGACAGTTTACTGGAATTAGGGTTTTGAAGCACTAGTAAGTATCATTACTCATAATATGATATAATCTGATTAAAATAATATAAATACAGTAAGATAAAACTACTTATGAGTCACTGTAATAAGTGAAGAAGTTTAAAAGATTAAGACTTTGGGACGAGTCAGCGTGCACAAGAGTCAATTTGGTCTTGTTTCTATGGTTCATCGTGGTGTCGGTTTGAGTATCCAATTGGAGATCAAACTTTCTTAGAAGGGTATCTTGAGATTAAAAGTAATACAATTCCATACTTAGAGATATCCCTATAAAAGGTAAGACATGATGCATGACGTGTATTCCAAGAGTGAAATTCATTGTTCCTCAGATTGTGAGTTTTCATTATTCTCTTTATTATGCGAGATATGTGAATCTTCTTGTTACTCCTTGAGAGAGAGCCATATATTGTTGAGAAACCTTGATTATCTGTTTCATACTCCATGAGGGAGTCATTGTGGTAAGAGTTACCCTATTCTCAGAAAGTTGAGACCTCTGTTATTGTTGAATCATTGTCCAGTTTGACATTGACCTATTTCTCCACTTATTAAAAGGTGGAATCATAGTATGCTCACGAGCCATTGCTAGGTCATGAGTGACCTCCGATATTTATGGAACATGGTTTCCCTATTGCCCGAAAGGAGGCAAATACGTACGTCTTAGACTGGTTGACATTACAGAAGGTCTTCAGTCCCCGCTCATTGTGCCCGTAAGCACAGATGGGGCCAGCATGCCTAGACGCGTGGTCGGGTTCCAAAAAGAGAACCTCTAGGATGTTCTGGTATATTTTACCTTTCGAGATCGGTAAATTCAGCGAGCAGAAATTGTAACTCCTTGCACCATAGATGCCTAGAGCCTTGAGTGTCTTGACCATTCTCTCCTTACACCGATATTTGTTTGGAGTCATATTGAGATTATTCTTTCCGATAATTTTCCATTGGAACTGTTATCATCTGACCTTGCTATTCTTGCAACATAAACCTATGAGTGGTCTTTCAGAGAGTGTTTATTCCTGTTTATCTGAGTGATCTATTCTTCATAACCTATTTAATCTTCCTGGTGGGTTTTTACATCCTACTGGGTATTTCTACAAAATACTCACGCATCCTCTGATGCAGGCCTCAAAGATCAGTAAGTCAGGATTTTGCAGTTCAGAAAGGCGTAGCAGATGCGTGGGAGATGTCTTGAAGAATTACTTTATTTACTCTATTGCATTTTGTTAGATCTTCTTTAGTGTTGGCCAGTGTGTGCCTGAATTTGATGTTTGCTTTATTTGATAGTTTTATTTAATCTGCTGTAATAATTTCAGTAGGATCCATTTGCTACATTGACAATGTTATTTAAAATTTGATGAAGAAGTTCTTAGTTCTTAATTTCTAAGTTTCGTTATGAGTTCGTGGTGATGTCGATTACACGTTCTTTTGTAACGATGTAATTGACCCGAGTGATCGAGTATTCGGTGGCGTCCCAAGGTTCCTACCTCGGCTTTTATTTAGTTTACTTAAAGGCTTCCACACTCCGATCGAGGTCAGGAATTTTGGGGCGTGACACATGACCCTTGGGATTTTATCAGCAATGAAAGCCCAAGATTAGGTGTTTTCCACCAGAAAGACTTGAGTCTTCCTGCGCGTGTGCTAAGTTTGATATAGATTGTTGTGTTTCTTTCCACATGATGGAACATGTCTCTTTAGAAATTAGATTCACTTTGTCTCTTTAGAAATTGGCTTGGCTGTAAAGTTCCGAAGAACTTTGTCGCTGGAGATAAATAGACAAACAAAATTTTGCAGTTTATTTTAGTTGGATTTTGAATAGCGGGCAGATTCTATATGTAAACCGCAAACAAATTTCCGCTTGTTTTATTAATTTACAGTTAAAGTTTTAAACCGGCAATTTCTCCAAAGCTGAGTGCCTTTTTTTCAAAATTTCTAGCCACCTTTTCAAGCCATTTCCAACTTTCTCTTCCACGAAAATTTCACATTTTTAGGCAAGTCGCCTCCCACAAATTCATTGTTTTTGGGCCATTTCCAAGATTATTTATTGTTCCAAATTCTTTCCGTCTATCGCCGATAGGATTTTCTGCAAATTTTTTGGTCGCGATTTGGTGTAATTTAGTGTCGCTGATCTGCCATTTTTTTTCAAACGATTTATTTGCTGTTGTTGTGTTGAATTCGAGCAAAAAGTTTGCAACATGATGACTTTGCAGGGAATAGAACAGCCCTCGTTAGGCCAATCCCTCACAGCGGAAGAATAGATCGTAGGAACGCCAACAAGAAAGTAAATAACACAAGGAATTTTACGTGGTTCGGCCTTGCTGCCTACATCCACGGGATCACACAATTCCACTAGATAGAGAATAAAATACAAGGGAGAATTACAATGATTTCTCTCAGCACCTCTCACACAACTTACAGACGAAATAATAACCCTTCTTCTTCCTCAAAGAAGGCTGAATTCCTCTTGGTGTGTGACGGCCTCTCTTCGAGCGTGACGGCTCTTTGGTACGTGACGGCTCTCTCCCCAATTCTTTTCTCCACGTTTTGGCCTCTTAACCACTTTTATATTAGGTTTTATGAGCAAAAGACTAAACTGCCCTCCACTTAGGGCTCACCGTCAACAATCTCCCACTTGAGACCTAATTGCTTGATATCTTCATCAACAACTCTCTCACTTAAACTGATCCATATCGAATCAATTTTTATCAAATAGAGTCAATTGCAAGCAAGATAATTACTCCACTCTTACCTAATGCAACTGTGTGATCACTGCCATCCTTCTAGTGTAGAAGGCCGATGGCGGTTGAGCAAACGCTCAATTTCTCCATCGTTACCACTTTAGTAAACATATCCGCTGGATTTTCCTATGTATCTTCTCCAAGAAGACCTTTTTTCTTCAATAAGTTCTCTCACAAAATGATATTTGATCTCAATATGTTTTGTTCTAGCATGAAACACATTGTTCTTTGCCATATCAATTGCACTCTTATTATCACAATAGAGCACACACCTCTCTTGAGGTTTGTCCAACTCCTTCAAGAATGCCTTTAGCCATAACATCATTTTGCAAGCCTCAGTAGCTGCAATGTACTCTGCCTCAGCAGATGAATTTGTCACAGATTTTTGCAATTGTGACTGCCAAGCAACTGCACCACTACCCAATGTGAAGACAAAACCTGAAGTACTTCTTATGTTATCTAGATTACCTCCATAATCTGAATCAACAAAGCCAACTAAGTTAATCCTGGAACTCCCACCAAAGTGCAAAGATATACCTGAGGAACCCTTCAGATATCTAAAAATCCATTTCACTGCATTCCAGTGCTCTTCACCTGGGTTTGCCATAAACTTTGCTACCTGACTCACAGCATGAGAAATGTCTGGTCTAGTGCATGTGGTTGCATACATCAATGAACCTACAGCAGATGCATAAGGAACTCTGTTCATGTGAGTTATTTCATCTTGTGTGCTAGGAGATTGCTCATTAGAAACCCTGAAGTGAACTGCCAAAGGAGTACCAATTGGTTTGGCACCCAACATATTGAACTTCATCAAGACCTTCTCAACATATTCCTCTTGGGATAATTTTAACACTTTCTGCTCTCTATCTCTTGTAATTCGCATACCAAGGATCTGCTTGGCAGGCCCAAGATCCTTCATTGCGAAATTAGAAGACAACTGTTTCTTGAGCTGCTCAATCTCACCAATATCAGCTTCTGCAATCAACATGTCATCCACATACAACAAAAAGAGCAAATAAGAGGTTCTCAACCTTTTATAATAACAACAATGATCAGAGTAGCAACAATAAAATCCGACAGACTGCATAAACCCATCAAATTTTTTATACCACTGTCTTGGAGCTTGCTTGAGACCATACAAGCACTTAGATAACCTGCAAACCATATTCTCTTTTCCTCTTACCACATAACCTTGAGGTTGATGCATATAGATTTCCTCTTCCAAGTCACCATGTAGGAAAGCTGTTTTAACATCCAACTGCTCTAAATGAAGATCCTTGACTGCAACAATAGACAACATCATTCTGATAGTAGCAATTCTGACAACAGGAGCAAATATTTTAGTATAATCAACTCCATACTTCTGTTGAAAGCCTTTGACTACAAGTCTAGCTTTGTACCTCTTGCTTCCATCAGCTTCTTGTTTTATCCTGTAAATCCACTTGTTATGTAACGTCTTTTTACCTGAAGGTAGAGGAACTAACTCCCAAGTCTAATTAGAGGTCAATGAATCCATCTCATCCTCCATAGCATGCTCCCACTGAGCTGAAGTGTCTATCCTGCAAGCTTCCTCAAAGCTTTCTGGTTCACCACTGTCAGTCAAGAGCAAATAATTCAGACTAGGATCAAATATAGTGTGCATACCAGATGTGCTCTCAGGGTTGGAAGGATCAAATATCCGTTTCTTCTTAATCTGCCTAGAGCTGGTCCAACCAAGTGGTGTCTGCAAGGGAACAACTGGAGCCTCTGGAGTTGTTTGGGAAGAAGAATCAATCACCCAAACTCATATTCAACCTGTTTTATCTTCCCCTTTTGTAGATCTTGACAGTGCTTATAAAGCTCTGCCTCATGAAACACAACATCTATGCTCCGGATAACCTTCTTATGAATCGGATCCGACAATCGATAACTATAAACATCTCCACCATAACCAATAAAGTAGCATTTGTTGGACTTTGAATCCAACTTGCCTCTATGTTCAGCATCAACATGCACATAAGCTGCACAACCGAAAACTCTTAAGTGATCAATTTTTACCTCTTTCTTTGACCATGCCTCTTCAGGAATGCCTCCATCTAGGGGGTAGCATGGAGACCTATTGATCAAATATACTGCAACGTCAACGGTATAACTCCAAAATAAATGCGGAAGGCCACAATGTAGCAGCATACTGCGTGCCTTCTCCATGATGGTCCTGTTCATCCGCTCAGCAACACCATTCTGTCTAGGCTGTCTAGGAGTAGTTAGCAATCTGCGAATACCATGCTTGTCACAGTAGGATTGGAATTCCCTACTACAATACTCGCCTCCATTGTCTGACTTCAAACACTTCAATTTCAACCCCGTCTCATTCTCAACAAGTGTTTTCCATTGCACAAAGATAGAAAAGACATCAGATTTATTCTTAGCAAAGAAAACCCATAACTTGCGAGAAGCATCATCAATAAAAGTAATGAAGTAAGATGTACCTCCAAGGGATGGAACCTGGGCTGGTCCCCAAACATCTGTGTGTACAAGTTCAAGCCGCTCAGTCCTGCGCTCTGGGGTAGCTCTAGAAAATGAAACTTTGTGCTGCTTGCCCATGATGCAATGCTCACAAAAATCCAGATCAGTACACTGCAAACTAGACAACTTCCTCTTTGCCTGTAAGATCTTCATCCCCTTTTCTGACATATGCCCATGACGACAGTGCCACAAACTCACATCAACAGCATTAGATGCCACTCCTATAGAGTGTTTATGACAATTGGATGTCATACATAATGTCCCAATTTTCTTCCCCTTAGCCACTACCATGACACCTTTACTCATTTTCCAACTGTCACTCATAAAATGAGTAGTAACACCACTGGTAGCCAATTGACCAACAGAAATAATATTCTTTGTCAAACGAGGCACAAGACGAACATCTTTCAACACAAGAACAACATTATCATCAAGCAACAAACGTATGTCACCCTTGCCTATGATTTCACAAGCTTGGTCATTACCCAAATAGACATTGCCCAGATCACTAGCGACAAAATTATGCATCAAATCTTTTCTAGAAGTAGCATGAAATGAGGCACCACTATCAATAATCCAAGCATCACATTTACTTTCCATAGACAGTAACATGCAATCAGATTCTGCAACATTAACTACGTTTTTTGTCATGATTTTGTGCTCCATCACGAGGAGGGTTTGGGCAATCTCTTTTCATATGGCCTTTCTGCCCACACTGCCAACAAGCCCCATCACCCTTACGGTTCTTGGACTTAGACCACCCCCTCTTAGATTTCCCTCTCCATCCAGGTTTGCCTCTATGAGGTCGCCGCCCCCTCTTCTCCATAGTTAGGGCTGAACCGAATGAAGAAGAACCACCTTCACGACGTGTTTCTTCAGCCAATATCATTCCATAAACATCATTCAACTTAAATTTATCCGTATTATGAAAACTATGAATAGCAACTTTAAATGATTCCCAATCAGACGGCAAAGACTTAAGCAAAGCAATAGACTGTATATCTTCTGTAAAATTAATATCTACTGCTTCAAGTTGATTCACCAAAGCATGGAATGAATTCAAATGATTGGCCACGGTCTCATCATCAGACATTTTCAAATCAAAGAAGCTAGGCACAAGATGTACCTTATTTGTGGAAGAAGGACTCGTATACAACCGCTCAAGCAGATCAAAGCATTACTTCGTGGTCTTGGCCTTCGTGATGTTTGATGCCACCGATGAAGAAATAGACAACCTTACTACTCCTAAAGCCTTGCGATCAAGCAACTCCCACCTTGCGATCTCATCCACCTTGTCCTCACCAACGGGCTTGGTTGTAAGCAAAGGTTGATAAAGATCCTTCTGGTACAAATAGTCTTCAATTTGCATGCGCCAAAATCTATAATTTTGGCGCATGCAAATTTTTCTATCTTGAATTTACCATTGTCGGCCATCTCCTCCTGAAGCTCCGATACCAATTGTAGGGAATAAAACAGCCCTCGTTAGGCCAATCCCTCACAGTGGAAGAATAGATCGTAGGAACGCCAACAAGAAAATAAATAACACAAGGAATTTAACGTGGTTCAGCCTTGCTGCCTACATCCATGGGATCACACAATTCCACTAGATAGAGAATCAAATACAAAGGAGAATTACAATGATTTCTCTCAGCACATCTCACACAACTTACAGACGAAATAATAGCCCTTCTGTAACACCTGCTAAAAAAGAATAGGACATCTGTCCTGTTCTGTGATGACTCAGCTCTCAGCTGGGTCTGGTTTTAAAAGAAGGAAGAAGATGAACAGTGAAAAACGGGGGAGGGGGGGGGAGGGTGGAAGGGGCGACCTCGAGCAACACCGGCGATGACTGAGATTCCCAGCGAGCTCGACGATTTCCGTCGACCCCAGCAACTCTTCGGTGACCACGACGACTTTGGCAACCTCGGGCGACGCCTGTGGCGACAGCAACCTCGACGGCCTTGACATCCTCCGGCGATTTTTGGCAAGCTTCGGGGTCTCCGGCGAGCGGCGATTCAGCACGCATGCAAGGTAGGATCACGTAACCTTGTCATCCTAGTTGCATCTTTGAGTTTTTCTCCGTCGAAGGGGACTGTAGCAATGGCGGTGAGTGAAATGGCATATCTGTCGTGTGAGCTGAGATGGCATGGCATCGGCGAGGAGTTGAGCTCCCCACGGCATGGGCCGACTAGCAATGCCGCGGCGGAGAAGCGTCGAAGAAGAAAGGACTCCCTTTAGACTCCCGCCGCCTACGGGAAGCCGTGACCCATCGGCACCGGCACGGCGATTGATTTGACAAAGACGACAACTATAAAGATGTCGCCTTTGCCATCGATCAGGAGGTACAACAGCCGTTCGAGAGAGGGAAGAGCCTTTGACTAGTTTTCATCAACTTTGCCACTACCGTTCTTCCCGATCAGTCGGACCTTGGGTGGAAGGAAGAAGAGAGGCGGAAAAATTGGAGCACCTGGGATGGGTAGCCGCCGTCAACCAGCGGCGGCGGCGGCAGCAACAGAGCTTGCTGCTGCCTTAACCAGATGACTGGTTGTCTCATTGGGAGAGACAACCGGTCCGGTTCAAGTGCAGGCCGGTCCGGACCGGCCCAATACCAAGTCGAACCGGTCCAATAAATAGGTCCGGTTTAGTGACCGGTTCAGTCCCAGACCGAAACCGAATTATTTTCAGACCGAGCCCCAATCCAAGAATTAGACCCGTCCATGATCAAACCGAACCCGGTTCATGCTCAAACTGAACCCGATTCAATAATAAACCCGGTTCATAAGCCGGTTTGGAATTTGAACTGCCGGTGGACCTCAACTGACAGTTAAAAACTGCTTATAACTGACGGCTGAACTTGACCGTCTGTATATCTCTATGCAGTATTGTACATACAGAGCCAGTGAGGTATATAGGCTCATTTTATTGGTTTTGGGCTATATGATAAATAATTTTAAGCCCTAATTGACATATTATCTTCATGTGGTTGATGTTATTGTATTAAGGGCAATTGTCCCTCTTTTTATGCTGACTGATAGCTGAGGACTTAAATGATAAGAAAAACCTGACTAATAAACCTAGATGATTTAGAGACTTAATCATTTTATGAAAGATAATAAAATGATGACTTGAGGGCTGAGCTTGAGAGTTGGGAAGAACCTAATCAAGATAAAGACTAAAATGCCCTTGGGATTGGGAGTCAGTGTGTGAGTGTGAGTGACTTCCGATCAAGCGACCGAATGACTATTAATTCAAAGGTCAGGCTATCTGTTGAGCTAATAAGCCAACAGCTATGAATGGTATGTTATGGTTCATACTAGTAATACCGTGATACCTGTTAAGGATCACAAGCTATAGATTTGGGTCGTGTTGCATCTTCCGACTGGTGGAAGCTCTGCCGTCTGTATCTCTCTATGGATTTTAGAGAGCATTCACATCTTCCGATTGGTGGAAGCTCTGTGTCATGGTACCTCATAAGGACCAACTTCTATTGGCCAGGTTTAAGCTGTTATATCTTTCTATGGATTTTAGAGAGAGCATTTACATATCTTGGCCCATGTTTGCATCTTTCTATGGATTTTATAGAGAGCATTACATATTCTATTGGCCAGGCTTAAGCTGTTACCTCTTCTCTATGGATTTTAGAGAGAGCGTGCTTATTCTCTATGGATTTTAGAGAGAGCTTTTGCATCTTCCCAAGTGGAAGCTCTATACACATCCTGAGCCTTGGTTGCCAGGTGGTTTACTGTGCACAACATTGGAGACGTTAGTATCCTAGAAGGCTGTGTTTCTCGACCCACATCGAGTCTAGCAGCTAATGTGGAGCCAGACCCTTCCGACGGTCATACCTTCTAAAGTAAGGAATGGGCGAGGCAGTCACCCTTGAGAGATTCAGGGCGTGCCGTAATTACCGGTATTAACCGGAGTGATAGTCATGGTGTTTTCGTGCTGTCTGTCATGTAGGTATGACATTCAGTGAGTCTGTCTATGGGACAAAGACTTAATTATTGAATTTGAACTTGGGAAGCAATAAAAGACTTGCTTGAAAGATTAATAAAAGATTCAAGTGGAACTCTGCAATAGGCTGCATAAGATGTTAATGCAACTATTGACTTGTTGATTGAGATGTTGATGACTATGTTATGGTATCCCACTGAATATTTTATACTCAGCATCCTTATGTGATGTAGGTGCTGCTGTGGAGGAATGACTTCACGTGCACTTGGGAGCTAGGCGGTGAGGACGTTCAGATTGTGAGCATATATCGTACTTCGGGTTTGCTCTAGACTTTGTTGTAAGGCGTGAGTGCCAACTATTTTTAGTTTCTTTTCAGATGGATGACAGACTTGCATTGGTTTAATCAACTTTGCATCTTGTAATACTATATGTATATATGGTTTTGTATCAATATTTGTGAAACCCCAGTTATCACGGCCTAGATGCTTAGTCGAAAATTTTTCAGCTCATGATTTATCGCATAGAGGAATACTCCTCTAGTTTTCCGCTACGACTCTGGTTTTAAAAATGGTTTTAAAAACCCGGGCCGTGACACCTTCTTCTTCCCCAAAGAAGGCTGAATTCCTCTTGGTGCGTGACGGCCCTTTGGTGCTTGACGGCTCTCTCCCAGTTCTCTTCACCACGTTTTGGCCTCTTAACCACTTTTATATTAGGTTTTATGAACAAAAGACCAAATTGCCCTTCACTTAGGGCTCACCATCAACACCTCCTTCCTATTTTAATAACACCATTGGAAAAATTGTTAATTTTTATTGAATGGTTGAATCACAGCGAAGACATTGTGTCGGTGTGTAACATCCGAAAAATTAGTAAGTATCTTTAAACCGAAATTTGACCCTCTTAACATTTGATTTGATCGTGTTGTGCTTTGTTCAAATTAAAGTTGGTGAGAAGAGCTTTCCAACGCCACCTATTATGTGCGATTTGGAGTTCGGGATAAAAAGATATGAGAAATTGAATTTGATTAACCGTGACAGCGATCAATCGCCATAAGATCCGATCGATCGGCAAGCTGAGCCGATCGACGCCTTTCCAAACCGATCGATCGTAGTTACTGGAATTTGTGAATTTTGTGTTTCGCGTAAAGCGATCGATCGGCAGTAGCGTATAGTGTTAAAACAGTGCATACGACGATCGATCGCCGTATTGCTGATCGATCGCCGGTTGCGGTTTTGCGTTTTCAAGCTTATCTTTGGGTGGATTTGTTTGGGAAAGATACCAAATACCCATGGGACTTGATTTGCACGTCTCCTATAAGATTTTGAAGCCTTCCCATTGGTTGGAAGTGTCCATGATTTGGAAGATTGGTTTGAGGAGAGATTCTCTCCCAACTCTATATAAACCCTAGAGTATTGGCTTGTTCTAACCCTAGAACGTCCAGAGAGCTTTCCCTTCTCCTTCCCACGTTCACCCATCTCCTTGGAGGCTTGTTCTTGTGGGAGTTTGCGAGAGCTTGGAGCGGGAGCTTTGGAAGAGGCGGAAGAGACGAGAGGCGCGTATAAAGGCGAGATCTTTTGAAGGAATAAGTAGGATGGTTTTTCCCTTCTTCCCTCTTTTGATTATATCTATTTTGATGAGTGTTTTGATACAATACTTCAGTTATTGCTTAGATTCTTGCGAGATGAATGAGTTATATCTATGTTTCTATGCGTAGTATATCGTAAATCATATGTGCGTTCATGTTTCACTTCTAGATGGGAATTCGCATATAAAGTCTCATGCTTTATAAATTTTCCAGAGACTAAAAGGTTCAGTTATTGTTTATTTGATGATGTTCCACGTTGAGTTTGTGTCTTTAAGGTGTGTCTTGCATTAATTGTCTTATTTGGGGTGTATTAAGGTTACAAACTATGTTATCTATATAAGAGCATAAGAAAGGAGTGAACTTTAGTAATTCCAGATAATTCTAGGTTCTGTAATTGATCTAGGAGGGTAGTATATGTTCTGTTATTAATGTAGTATCATTTATAATGTGTTATTAAGAAAGATAATCAAGTTTAATTAAGAGTCCTAATCTCGGCCAGAACTGTTTCTGTGTTGCCAATCAGTGGTAACTAATTCATAACTAATTCAATTCAAATCAGAAAAATATAAAATAGTGGGGTTAGAAACTAGACTCAAGAAGGTATTATCAGTAAAAATTTCAGAGATTAAGTCTTACTGTACCGAGCACAGTAGCCGTCGGAAAAGGACTGTTGTGCAGGAGATAGTGAGCAGAATCTGAGAGAAAATACTAAGTATACAAATATCATCATGTAATATGATATAATGTTGATTAATATGTTAATACCAGTAAGTGTACTATATGCTTATGAAATATCACAGTAAGAATTGGGTTAGATGTAATTCAATTATGAGGGATAATCTTTTGAGCAAAGGATTCATAATTGTCTATTTTAAAAGCGTTGATGTCGGTTTGATATTCCACTTGGAATTGAAATCATCTATGATTCCTGATTTCTTCTCTCTGATATTTGGATTATAACTATAATGCGAATGATGAATTCCTATCTAGGGCTGAGCATGAAAGGTATGTATTGATTGCATGTTACTCCTTGTGTGAGTTGTTTTGTTAGTCTATACTACTCCAATGAGTGAGTTATGTGTTAACCAAAGACTTTGATGCTTCTATCCATACTCCTTGAGAGAGTCTATCCTGGTAAGAGATACCTTATGATCTTAGAGTGTTGTGACCTCTAGTTCTTTGAGATATTGCTCATATTGATTACATGATTATTTCTTCCACTGGAGACCTTGCGAGACTCTCCCTATGGTGGTTTCATAGTATGCTCAATTATGCCATTGCTAGATCTTGCGAGGTCATCAATAATTATGAAATTGCGATTCCATATTGCCCGAAAGGAGGCACTATACGTACGTTAGATTGTGGACATTACGGAAAGTCCTCAGTCTCCGCCCATCGTGTCCGTAAGCACTGGTGGGGCCAGCATCCTAGAAGCATGGCAGGGTTCCACAAGAGAACTCCTAGGGTGGTTCTGGTATGTTTAGTCACTTGCGAGTGGCCAGGTTCAGCGAGTAGAAATTGTAACTCCTTTCACTTTCGATGTCTGGAGCCTTTGATATGATTATTATTCTCTCCTTACTCATATGTGTAGTAGGAGCCTTATATACATATAGTAATACAAGATGCAAAGTCGATTAAACTAAAGCAAGTCCTCTAAGTGCAAGTCTGTCACCCATCTCAAAATAAACTAGAAGTAGTTGGCGCTCACACCTTAATACAAAGTCTAGGACAAACTTGTACCGGGAGATATACTAAGAAATCTGAACGTCCTCACCACCAGGCTCCCAAGTGCCATGTGAAGTCACTCTTTCACAGCAGCCCCTACATCACATAAGGATGCTGAGTATTAAAATACTCAGTGGGATACCACAACACAGTCATCATCACATCAAATTAAGATTTGCATTAACATATTATGCAACCTATTACAGAGTTCCACTTGAATCTTTTATTAATCTTTCAAGCAAGTCTTTTATTGCTTCCGAAGTTCAAGTTCAATAATTAAGTCTTTGTCCCATAGACAGACTCACTGAATGTCATACCTACATGACAGACAACACGAAAACACCGTGACTATCACTCCGGTTAATACCGGTAATCACGGCACGCCCTGAATTTCTCAAGGGTGACTGCCTCGCCCATTCCTTACCTTAGAAGGTATGACCGTCGGAAGGGTCTGGCTCCACATCAGCTCCTAGACTCAATGTGGGTCGGGAAACGCAGCCTTCTAGGATGCTAACGTCTCAAATGTTGTGCACAGTAAACCACCTAGCAACCAAGGCTCAGGATGTGTGGCTCTCTCTAAAATCCATAGAGAATAAGCACGCTCTCTTTAAAATCCATAGAGAAGAGGTAATAGCTTAAGCCTGGGCAATAAAATATATAATACTCTCTCTAAAATCCATAGAAAGATGCAAACATGGCCAAAATAACATATCATTGTTCTCTCTAAAATCCATAGAGAGATATAACAGCTTAAGCCTGGCCAATAGACGTTGGTCTTCATTAGGTACCATGACACAGAGCTTCCACTAGTCGGAAGATGTGAATGCTCTCTAAAATCCATAGAGAGATACAAACGGCAGAGTTTCCACCAGTCGGAAGATGCAACATCACCCCAATCTATTCCTTGTGATCCTTAATAGGTATCACAGTAATACTAGTATGGAACCGTAACATATCATTCACAACTGTTGGCTTAATAGCTCAACAGGTAACCTGACCTTTGACTTAATAGTCATTTGGTCGCTTGATCGGAAGTCACTCACACTCACACACTGACTCCCAATCCCAAGGGCATTTTAGTCTTTATCTTGATTAGGTTCTTCCCAACCCTCAAGCTCAGCCCTCAAGTCATTATTTTATTATTATTCATAAAATAATTATGTCTCTAAACCATCTAGGTTTGTTAGTTGGGTTTTCCTTTACATTTAAGTCCTTAGCTATCTGTCATCATAACATAAGGAACTAAGGCCCTTAATACCATAACATCACACACATACCAATTAGGGCTTGAAATTATTTATTAAACAACCCAAAATTACTAAAAGAGCCTATCTACCGTTCTGGTTCTGTATGTACTATACTGCATTCAATTACACAAACAGTCAGGCTTCACCGTCAGTTGTGGCCAGTTTTAACTGTCGGTTGAGGTCCACCGGCAGTTCAAAATCTAAACCAGCTTATGAACCGGGTTTATTATTGAACCGGTTCGATTTATAACTGGACCGAACTGGGTTCGATCTGCCTGAACCGGTCTATTTATTGGACCGGGTTCGGTCTAATTATGGACCGAACCGGGTTCGGTTTAACTATTACCGAACCGGGTTCGGTTTGGTTTATTGATCCGGTCTGGCTGATCCTGGACCGAACCGGACTAGTCGTCTCCCTCGACTGGTCATGGCTATGGCGGCAGCATGCTCTCGCCGCCGCCGCTGGGCTGGGTTCTCCGGCGATGAGTCGCCGTTACGGCGGCTGCCGTTGGCCCCATCGCCCGGTAGTCTCGCCCTCCGTTGTGCCGCCTCAAGTTACTTGGCGGCTCGAGCGCCGGCGACTCTTGTCGCGGCGGCTCGCTGCCAAGCTGGCAACTTTCCAGGCCGGCAGAAGCTCCGCCATCGCCACAGAAGCTTCCTCGGCCATCTCCGGTCTGTTTCCCCTCCTCTTTCTCCGGCGATGCACTGACTGACGGCACGAGCAACCGACGCCTTTGCTGCCGCAGCTCGCCGCCCAAAGTTCCCTCTTTTGGAGCTGCAGCCGTGCCGCCGCCCTTCTGGGCTCCTTCCTAGCCTTCCGGCAGGTCCGACACTGGCGTTGTTTCCTCACTGACGCCGTCAACGCCCCCGTCGGCGGGAGGAAAGAAAAGAAACATTAAAATGGATGAAGGGGGTATAGGATCCTACCTCGTGCCCCCGGACTTGCCGTCGAGGTCGCCGGAATTGTTGTTGTCGCCCGAGGTCGCCACCGCTCCACCCGTCGTCTCCCCCAAATCGCTTCTCCCATATAAGCAGGTGGCTTCTTCCTCCCCCGAGCCAGCTGCTGGACGTTGTCGCACACCTGGCCATTCCTACGGCCAGGTGTTACATTCTTCCCTCCTTTAAAAGAATTTTGTCCTCAAAATTCAGGTAGTTTCTTCAAACAACTCTGGGTAGGCACGTTGCATTTCTTCTTCCGTCTCCCAAGTGTTCTCCTCAAACTTATCATTATACCACTAAATCAAGACTAACGGAATAACTCAGTTCCGCAGTACCTGATTTCTTCGATTCTTAGTCCTGATTGGCTTTACCTCATAGGTCAAGTCAGGTTTTAGTTCCAGCATCGAATAGTCCACCACATGTGCATCATCCTGACAGTACTTTCTCAACTGCGAGACATGAAACACATAGTACCTGATCCAGATTAGGAGGCAAAGCAAATCGATAAGCTAAGTTACCAATCCGTTCAAGGATTTCAAAAGGACCTACAAACTGAGGGCTTAATTTCCTTTTCTTACCAAATCGCAGAACTCCACGCGTGGGTGAGACCTTCAAGAACACATGGTCACCAATCTCAAACTCAAGATCTCTACGTCTTCTGTTTGCATAGTATTTCTGTCGCCCTTGAGCCAACTGAAGCTTTTCCCGAATGAATTTCACCTTGTCAGCGCATAGCTGAAGCATCTCTGACTTGATCATAACTTTCTCACCAACTTCATTCCAACAAGTTGGAGATTTACAGGGACGTCCATAGAGAGCTTCATATGGAGCCATCTCAATACTAGATTGGTAGCTGTTGTTGTAGGCAAATTGAATCAAGGGTAAATGGTCATCCCAATTACCTTTCCAATCTAACACGCATGCTCTAAGCATGTCCTCCAAAGTCTGAATCATCCTTTCTGATTGTCCATCAGACTGAGGGTGATATGCTGTGCTGAAATTGAGTGCAGTACCCAAAACATCTTGTATACTCCTCCAATAGCGTAACGTGAATCTAGGATTCCTATCAGACACTATGGAGAGAGGGGCACCATGAAATCTTACAATTTCTCGGATATAGAGTTGAGTCAAACTTTCCGGAGTCTGCTTCCACCAAATTGGTAGGAAGTGTGCAAACTTGGTCAGCCGATCTACTATCACCCAAATAGCATTATGCTTCTTCTGGGTAGTAGGTAAGCCTACTACAAAATCCATGGTGATATGCTCCCACTTCTATTGCGGAATCTCTAGTAGCTGCATAAGTCCTCCAGGTCTCTGGTGCTCTGCTTTAACCTGCTGACAAGTAAGACATTTGGCTACAAACTGACCAATATCCTTTTTCATTCCATCCCGCCAGAAGTTACGCTTCAAATCTTTGAACATCTTTGTCCCACCTGGATGGATGGTGTACTTGGAATGATGAGCCTCATTTAATAATTCTCTGCGCAGTTCTGAGACAGCTGGGACTACTAATCGACCGTTGAATCGAATACCCCCATCAGCTCCTCTAACAGAACCTGTCCTTTTGAGTAAATTCTGGACTTCTGGATCTGTTGCTTGTGCTAAAATAATCTTCTCAACAATTCCAGATTGTACTACAAAGTTGGCCACAAAAGACTTCCCTCCTTTGGATGATGGTTCTATGTGTAGGCTTGCCATAGATTCTAGCAATTCCCATTCTTTTATCATCATAAAGGCAGCAAGGGTTTCTGACTTTCTACTAAGTGCATCTGCCACCACATTAGCTTTACCAGGGTGGTAAGCTATAGAGAAGTCATAATCCTTGATATACTCAAGCCAACGCCTTTGCCTCAAATTCAGGTCTCTCTGAGAGAAAATATACTTCAAGCTTTGATGATCTGTAAAGATTTCAAACTGCACACCATAGAGATAGTGCCTCCACAACTTCAATGCAAACACCACTGCAGCTAGCTCTAGGTCATGTGTTGGGTAGTTCCTCTCATGTGGCTTTAATTGTCTTGAGCCATAAGCCACAACTTTGCCATGCTGCATGAGTACACAACCTAAGCCTTTTCCAGAAGCATCACTGTACACCACCAAACCCCCTTCTCCTGAAGGAAGAGTAAGAATTGGTGCACTAGTTAATCTATTCTTCAACTCCAAGAAACTGTTTTCACATTTCTCATCCCAAATAAACTTCACATCCTTCCTTGTCAGTTTGGTCAAAGGTAGGGCAAGAGTAGAGAAACCTTCGATGAATCGTCTATAATACCCTTCCAAACCCAGAAAACTTCTAATCTCGGTGACTGTTTTTGGTCTTTCCCAATTGACTATAGCCTCGACCTTAGATGGATCAACAGATATGCCATCCTTTGAAATAATATGCCCTAGGAAGTTAACGCTTTCTAGCCAAAAGTTACACTTGCTAAACTTAGCATACAACTGATGCCCTCTCAACACAGCTAATACTCGCTCCAAATGTTTCGCATGGTCCTCGAAGGATGACGAGTAGATAAGGATATCATCTATGAAGACAATGACAAACTGGTCTAACCAAGGATGATAAATCCTGTTCATCAAATCCATAAAGGTCGCAGGTGCATTGGTTACTCCAAAGGGCATTACTAGGAATTCATAATGACCATACCTGGTCCTAAAGGCAGTCTTAGGAATGTCTTCAACTCGAACCCTCTACTGATGATAACCTGAGCGAAAGTCAATTCGAGAGAAAACTTTGGCTGAATGCAACTGGTCGAATAGGTCATCAATCCGAGGCAAGGGGTATTTATTTTTAACAGTCACCTTGTTCAACATCCTATAATCGATGCACAATCGGAGTGAACCATCCTTCTTTTTGACAAATAAAACTGGTGCTCCCCAAGGCGAGACACTTGGACGAATGAATCCTTTGTCGAGCAACTCCTGCAATTGCTTCTTCAATTCATTCAACTCCGCTGGAGCCATCCTATACTGTGCCTTGGACATTGGTGTTGTTCCAGGGCATAACTCTATTGTGAAGTCAACTTCTCTTCTAGGAGGTAGACCAGGTAGTTCTTCAGGAAACACATCAGAAAACTGAGACACTACCGGTATATCTTCCAACTTTGGTTGCGCTGATTCCAAGGTGATCACACTTGCTAGATAGGCAGCACATCCCTTCATAAGAAGCTTATGCGCCTTCATGGCTAAGCAATTACTCTGCTAGTCACAGTTCAATCTCAACCAATTCGACAAAAAGGAATAATATCTACACATGCTCCAATCTTCATCCATCCATCAATTCAATTTGACAAACTCAAGAAGTAATTGCGACACATCAAAATATCCACATATATTTATTTTGTAACAAGTTCTTACAAAAGGTCAAAATTCTCATTACAACAACGCTTCCTTACTACATTTATTACCCCTAAACACTTTCTTCCTCCACGTCTCTTTTCTTCAACGATATTCATCCAGTATAGCAAGAGCCACACAAGTTGGTGCCGGTAGAAACCATGATGAGTGCCACCACATCTCCCAAATGGTCATGTGAGGCCAACGGTAACCCTGGGATCTGAACCTCCTATAAAGGATGTCCCACAAGGCTACGTCATGTTCCGCTCTCCGATAAACTGGGTGATCTCTTACAATCTGGGGAACCGGCTCTATAATCATTGGTGGGGTACCATCCACAGATGGAAAGATTATCCTTGCTGGTCGAGCCTCTGTTGCAGATTCTTCTTCCAGGGGATCCTCCTTGGGGTCAGACTCGGTATCAGCGTCATGCTAAGCATCTGCTATCGGTTTCTCCTCCAGGGGGTGTTCCTCGAGATCAGACTCGTTGTACTCATACTCGACGACATTGTCGCTTTGACCCTCAGCATTGGATGATGACGCCCCCTGCGTGGCCTTTTGCTGTCCGACAGTGCTTCCCACGGACTCCTCACAAGAGATCTGCTGAGGTGGAGATCCTTCTGGCTAGAAATTTCTCTCTCTATTTCCAGCTACCACAGAATTTTTGACCACCCGACTATTCCTCCTTGAAGGTGTCATTCAGCCTACAAGGTAAAACAACCTATCACTAACCTTCACTCATTACCCAACTATAACTAGATATATCATAAGAGGACTTCCAGACTTGCAGATAAAGGTTATGCTCTGATACCAACTGTCACGGCCCGGGTTTTTAAAACCATTTTTAAATCAGAGTGGTAGCGGAAAAACTAGAGGATTGTTCCTCTAAGCGATAAATCTTTGGTTGAAAAATTTTCGACTAAGCATCTAGGCCGTGATAACTGGGGTTCACAAATATGGATACAAAACCATATATACATATAGTAATACGAGATGCAAAGTCGATTAAACTAAATCAAGTCCTCTAAGTGCAAGTCTGTCATCCATCTCAAAATAAACTAGAAGTAGTTGGCCCTCACGCCTTAATACAAAGTCTAGGACAAACCTGTAGCAGGAGATATACTAAGAAATCTGAACGTCCTCACCACCAGGCTCCCAAGTGCCACGTGAAGTCACTCTTTCACAGCAGCCCCTACATCACAAAAGGATGCTGAGTATAAAAATACTCAGTGGGATACCATAACACAGTCATCATCACATCAAATTAAGATTTGCATTAACATATTATGCAACCAATTACAGAGTTCCACTTGAATCTTTTATTTATCTTTCAAGCAAGTCTTTTATTGCTTCCCAAGTTCAAGTTCAATAATTAAGTCTTTGTCCCATAGACAGACTCACTGAATGTCATACCTACATGACAGATAGAACGAAAACACCGTGACAATCACTCCGGTTAATACCGGTAATCACGGCACGCCCTGAATTTCTCAAGGGTGACTGCCTCGCCCATTCCTTACCTTAGAAGGTATGACCGTCGGAAGGGTCTAGCTCCACATCAGCTCCTAGACTCGATGTGGGTCGGGAAACGCAGCCTTCTAGGATGCTAACGTCTCCAATGTTGTGCACAGTAAACCACCTGGCAACCAAGGCTCAGGATGTGTGGCTCTCTCTAAAATCCATAGAGAATAAGCACGCTCTCTTTAAAATCCGTAGAGAAGAGGTAACAGCTTAAGACTGGCCAATAAAATATGTAATACTCTCTCTAAAATCCATAGAAAGATGCAAACATGGCCAAAATAACATATCATTGTTCTCTCTAAAATCCATAGAGAGATATAACAGCTTAAGCCTGGCCAATAGACGTTGGTCCTCATTAGGTACCATGACACAGAGCTTCCACTAGTCGAAAGATGTGAATGCTCTCTAAAATCCATAGAGAGATACAAACGGCAGAGTTTCCACCAGTCGGAAGATGCAACATCACCCCAATCTATTCCTTGTGATCCTTAATAGGTATCACAGTAATACTAGTATGGAACCATAACATAATATTCACAACTGTTGGCTTAATAGCTCAACAGATAACCTGATCTTTGACTTAATAGTCATTCGGTAGCTTGATCGGAAGTCACTCACACTCACACACTGACTCCCAATCCCAAGGGCATTTTAGTCTTTATCTTGATTAGGTTCTTCCCAACCCTCAAGCTCAGCCCTCAAGTCATCATTTTATTATTATTCATAAAATGATTATGTCTCTAAACTATCTAGGTTTATTAGTCGGGTTTTCCTTTACATTTAAGTTCTTAGCTATCTGTCATCATAACATAAGGAACTAAGGCCCTTAATACCATAACATCACACACATACCAATTAGGGCTTGAAATTATTTATTAAACAGCCCAAAATTACTAAAAGAGCCTATGTACCATTCTGGTTATGTATGTACTATATTGCATTCAATTACACAGACAGTCAGGCTTCACCGTCAGTTGTGGCCAGTTTTAACTGTCGGTTGAAGTCCACCGGCAGTTCAAAATCTAAACCAGCTTATGAACCGGGTTTATTATTGAACCGGTTCGATTTATAACTGGACCGAACTGGGTTCGATCTGCCTGAACCGGTCTATTTATTGGACCGGGTTCGGTCTAATTATGGACCGAACCGGGTTCGGTTTAACTATTACCGAACCGGGTTCGGTTCGGTTTATCGATCCGGTCTGGCTGATCCTAGACCGAACCGGACTAGCCGTCTCCCTCGACTGGTCATGGCTATGGCGGCAGCATGCTCTCGCCGCCGCTGGGCAGGGTTCTCCGGCGATGGGTCGCCGTTACGGCGGCTGCCGTTGGCCCCATCGCCCGGTAGTCTAACCCTCCGTCGTGCCGCCTCAAGTTACTTGGCGGCTCGAGCGCCGGCAACTCTTGTCGCGGCGGCTCGCCACCAAGCTGGCAACTTTCCAGGCCGGCGGAAGCTCCGCCATCGCCCCAGAAGCTTCCTCGGCCATCTCCGGTCTGTTTCCCCTCCTCTTTCTCCGGCGATGCACTGACTGACGGCTCGAGCAACCGACGTCTTTGCCGCTGCAGCTCGCCGCCCAAGGTTCCCTCTTTTGGAGCTGCGGCGGTGTCGCCGCCCTTCTGGGCTCCTTCCTAGCCTCTCGGCAGGGCCGACACCGGCGTTGTTTCCTCACTGACGCCGTCAACGCCCCCGTCGGTGGGAGGAAAGTAAAGAAACATTAAAATGGATGAAGGGGGTATAGGATCCTACCTCGTGCCGCCGGACTTGCCGTCGAGGTCGCCGGAATTGTTGTTGTCACCGGCGTCGCCACCGCTCCACCCGTCGTCTCCCCCAAATAGCTTCTCCCATATAAGCAGCTGGCTTCTTCCTCCCCCGAGCCAGCTGCTGGACGTTGTCGCACACCTTGCCATTCCTACGGCCAGGTGTTACAGGAATAACAAGGGAATTCAAACACCTCGGATAATGACAACTCCCCATAGGAGTATAACTACAATCAATACATACTTTCATGATCAGCCCTAGATAGTAGTTCCCCATAAATATTAGGATTTATAATATGTATATCAATGATATTAATGAGTTCTAGATAATTTGAATTCCAAGTGGAACTTCAAACCGATATTGAATGCTCTATTTTAAAATAGACGGTTACAGTTCTCTTGATCAAAGGATCATCCCACCTAATTAGCTTACCTCTAACCCAACCTTAGTGTGATATTCCATAAGCATATAGTCTAAAGAATAGTGTTGACACGTTAATTATCTCTATACCATATTATATTGTTTTATTTAGGTACTAGTACTTTTTCTCAGATTCAACTCAATGCCTTCTGCACATCAGTCCTCTTCTGATGGCTCCCGGACTCTATACTATGAAACTTATTCTCTGAAATTTTATTGATACTCTCCTTACGAGTCTAGTTTCTAACCCATTAATTTTATATTTTTTTGACTTTTTTTGAATTAGTTATGAATTATTTCGTACCGACTGTTGGCACAAAAATAGTTCTAGCCGAGATTAAGATTATTAATTAAACTCAATTATCTCACATACTAACACCTTATGAATGATAAAATACATATTTTAGGATTGTCTGGAATTACAAAGTAAACCCTTTTATCATGTTTTTAAATGTCTATCGAGGTCTTAGGTGTTAATGCTTTATAAATAGGACGATTAATACAAGACAACCATTATGACACAAGAATCAACGTGGTCAAGGTCAACAAAGCAAGATTAGAACTTTTGGCCTCTATATAATGAATAAAACAACAAACTTTGAGTATAAATCCCATTTAGACACTTAGTATAAATCCCATCTAGACACTTCTCTATACGGCGCGATCGATTGTGGCCTGATTTCCTCAAGCGATCGTAATGTAGACGATCGATCGTCACAAGCGATCGTTAGCATGGTGATCGATCGTCACCAATTGACTTTACGATTTAGCTATAGTTGCCGATCGATCGCGTGTCATGGCGATCGTAACCATGGGATTCAAAAATTCAAAATCTCATAACTTTTTACTCTGAACTCCAAATCGCTCATAGTCAGTAATGTTGGAAAGCTCTTTTCACCACCTTTAACACCGTGAAGCAAAACATAGCAAAATCAAATATCAAAAAGCTTATTTCAGTTTAATAAACATACCAATTTTTTTGGGTGTTACAAAAATTAACTTGATGACATCATGATTTCCAGTTAGAAAAGGCTAGGGCAAAGGGGTTATATAGGGGTTTTGATAATAAATTGGGGTTAAGTGCTTTTTGGTTATAAATCGTGGGGGCTATGTATAATTTACCCAAATAAATAAAAAAAACATAGGACATAAGGGCACAAATTCAATTGATATCAAATGCAGCCAGGTTTTGTTGAACGGAGGGAACACCTACTTTTGAAAAAGAAAACACACAAATAGGACACTTAACATGGGATGGGCCGGACAAGGTCAGACCAACTTCCGTTTAGACTAGGCGTCGGATAAGAAAACAGGAAGAAACTAGTAGAGAACCAGCGAGCGAGAGGGTGAAGTCGACGAAGGAAGAAAGAAGGTCGATCTGGGTGTGATAGCACAGAAGCTGAAGCTGTTCAGGGGAGGCTTGTACTATTCAATTAGGACACAAGAGGCGGCAAGTCTGCAATATAACTTTGCAACTTCAGTACACGAAAACAAATCTGGAGTACAAGTTAATGTGACTGGGTAAACATATATTACAATCTTTATTCAAGTACACAACTCTAGTTTTATCTGCCTTCATTCAATAGGCACTCTCTGCCTAACTATGCCCTTGTGATATGCTTCTCTTATCACTTGTAATTCAAGACACACATTACTTATATTTTTTCTATCTTGTGGAACTTCCACTGAGCACGCAATTCCAATCTTAATGATCGACGACAAGCAGTTTTGAAATTCAACATTATCATAGATGTTTTCTTTTAAGAGCAATCTTGGGTCCACTGTCGCCAACAATCTTTCTTGAAATGTCATTTGCACATGCTTTGAGATGTTCACACCATCATTAAACATTTCATCTGTTGGCTTTTTCCCCATGAACAACTCTAACAGAAGGATTCCATAACTATAAACATCGCCCTCAGGAGTTACCTTGTGTCCAGTACCATATTCTGTCATTTGTTTCAATTCAAATTAGATGCCAAATAAATCAATGTAATAACTTTCTACTGATATACTACTATGTTTACCTTGTAGTTACATTATGATAATTCGTAAATAACCAACACGTGAAGGGATGTGTACCTGGAGGAATATAACCGACAGAGCCCTTTAACACGGACGTGCAAGAGGAATCATGACTTGTGTTTAATAGAATTTTGGCCAGGCCAAAATCGCTCACATGTGCTACCATGTCCTCGTCAAGAAGAATATTATTGGGCTTCAAGTCACAATGCACAATGGGAGTCTCACAATGGTTATGAAGGTAATCTAATGCGTGAGCAATGTCAATGGCCACATCTAACCTTTTGTTAAAGCTAAGATATAAATCTTGATCAACATGTGGATGAAGCCATGACTCCAAATTCCCATTTGGCATATATTTAAACACCAAAGCTTTGAACTCCTTACCTTGAAGATCAAGACTTGAGCAAGAGGTCAATATCTTGACAATATTTCGATGGCGAATCTTCTTCAATGCATCGCATTCAGCTGTAAAGCCCTTATGATTTGTATATTCAGTCCTCATCACTTTAACAACAATATCCATTTGATAAGAATCTGAAGTTCCTTTAAATACAAAACCAAAACTTCCAGAACCAACCAAGTTTGCATTACAAAATCCATTTGTTGCTCGATGGAGGTCCATGTAGGTGACTTTCAGGTGCTGCTCCTTTAAGGATGCAAGTGGTGGTTGTTCAGTTTTTGGTATTTTCCTCCAATACCACCCAATCAGACAACAAGCAAAGAATAAAATGCATGACCCGACAGTCAACGGTAGTACTACTCTGAGCAACGAAGTTCTTTTGTGTCTTTTTCTACCATGTTCTTGACATGACGGCAAATGAAGCTCAATGATTCCTCCACAAAGCTTATTATTTCCTAGCACCGATATTACGCTTGCATTTTGAAATGGACCCTGATCAGGCACTTCTCCCTCAAGGTCATTGAAAGACAAATTTAACAATTGCAAGAAAGGAAATTCCTTAAAATATGTAGGTATCATGCCGGACAAATTATTGTTTGAAAAGTCCATTCCTTCAGCGGCTCTCAAGTCTCCCAAAGTCAATGGGATGCTTCCTATAAAAGAGTTGTGAGACAAGTTGAGAGAAACAAGGCTCCTGCACTTTCCAAGTTCTTTAGGAATTTCACCTGAAAGTTCATTGTCAGAAAGATCTAACTTATTCATACTTTGAAGTTGCCCAATCTCCAATGGTATTTTGCCGCTTAACAAGTTACTCCACAAATAGAGCTCCGTAATTGACGTGAGTTTAAATAGCTGGCTCGGAATCTCACCATTAAGTTTGTTGTCGGAAAGAAAAAGACTTTGCATACTTGAGCAATTTCCAAGACTTGGGGGTACCCTTCCTCCGAACTGATTTGTGTCCAAATATGCTATGAGCAACCGAGAGAGGTTGCCTAGGGAAGCTGGGATTTCCCCTGACAGATAGTTATCATAGATACTGAAATGTCCTAAATGCCTAAGTTTCCCAATACCATCCGGAAGAGGACCTGTAAGAAAGTTAGATTGGAATCCCAAAGCTTCCAAAGTTGAGATATTCTCAATTCCCGATGGGATTCTCCCATAAATCCGATTGTGCCCAAGAAGTAAAGTATTAAGATTACTAGAAAGGTTGAAAATGGAAGCAGGCAAAGGTCCTTTGAGTTTGTTGTTGTCTATCTGCAGAGTTTGAAGCCTACTACAATTAGTCATCGAGTTGATAAAGTGCAGGTCATCATTTCCTTCGGTCCCAAGTTCATTATAAGGAAAAGAAACGTGAATCAAATTTTGTAACTTTCCAAAATCAATGGTTATGGGTCCATGAAAATGATTGTTCAAGAAGTCAAGCTGAACAAGGTGCGTAGCATTAGACAAGGAATTAGGTATACTCCCAGTAAAACTGTTTTGCCACAAACTAAGAAGCTGAAGGTTTGGAAAGAAGTGTCCTATGTGAGGAGAAAGGCTTCCACTTAATTGGTTGGCCTCCACTGCTAGTGCCTCCATGTTAGAGAGATTGTAAATTGCACGAGGGAGTTTGCCGATGAAATTGTTTCCACCCAAGAGAAGAGCAACTAAGCCAGATATTTTTCCAACCTCTTCCGGGATCACCCCATGAAAATTGTTGAATGCTAGGGAAACACGGTCAAGAGAAGAGAGGTTCGCCAGTAAGGGCGGGAAGACACCTTTCAAATTGTTGCCACCAAGAAAAAGGACAGTTAGCTTGGATAGAAGGCCAAGCTCTAGTGGAAGTTCGCCCACAAGCTTGTTGTGGTCGAGCAGGATGGATCTGAGCTGGGAGCAGTTGGAGAGGCTGGCAGGAATGGCTCCGTCCAAAGAGTTGTAGCTCAGATCCAGAAGTTTTAGACGATGGAGACGACCCATTTCTCGTGGGATCTCCCCATGAAAGCTGTTGTTAGGTAGAGTGATGTACCTAAGGAAAGAGAGGTTACCGAGGTGGGGTGAGATATGGCCCTCAAGCTCAAGGGTGCTGAGGTTGAGAGCGGTGATTCGCCGGTGCCGGCGCCCACAAGAGACTCCTTGCCAACTGCAAAAATGGATAGAATCATTCCATGAATTCAAGAGCTTATAAGGGTCATTGCTTATCTGGTCCTTGAATGCCAGCAGAGCTTGCCGGTCTGTTTCGTTGCTCAGATGTGCAGCTTCAACCATGGTGGGCTTCATGCAGTAGGAGATGGTGATGAGGAGTTGTAGAGGATGCAACCAACGCCAGTACTCTTGCCGGTGTGTCTGAAGATCCATTGGGTTGGGTAGAGGGGATTTGATCTAAATGAGAATTTTGAAAGGGATCCAAATCAAGACACCAACAAAAACATATGTGAGGAAGACAAAGGCATGACCCTTGGGTTTTTATCAGCAATGAATGCCCAAGATTTGAGTCTCATGCGGGTTCCACATGCGCGCACTAGAAGAATTCCACTAGAAAGACTCGAGTCTTCCTGCGAGTCATCTACGTTGATGTAGACTGTCTTCTCCTTCCACTCAAATGTGGTGAGACATATCTAAAGCCCACTAAATTTATAAACACTTCTTTTGTAATTGAATTGCATTCCACCAGAAAGACTTGTCTTTCTTGAGTCTCTTTCCACACGATGGGTCATGTCTAAAGCCAATTATATTCACTTTGTCTCCTTAGAAATTGCACTTGGCTGTAAAGTTCCGAAGAACTTCGACCCACGGATAAACAAAATTTTGCAGTTTGTTTTAGTTAGACTTTGAATAGCGAGCAGATTCTATATGTAAACAGTAAACAAATTTCCGCTTGTTTTATGAACTTACAATTAAAGTTTTAAACCGATAATTTCTCCAAAGCTGAGTGCCTTTTTCTCAAAATTTCCGGCCACCATTTCAAGCCATTTCCCACCATCTCTTCCACGAAATTTTCACAATTGTAGGTAAGTCGCCTCCCACGAATTCACTGTTTTCGGGCCATTTCGAAGATTATTTATTGTTCCAAATTCTTTATGTCCTTCGCCGTAGTGTCGTTGATCTGCCACGACTTTTTTTATGGTCTATTAGGTGATTTGTGAGTATTTGCTGTAGTTGTGCAAAAAGTTTGCAACTTGATGACTTTTGGTTTGAGAAATTGTGATTGAACTGCGATTTGTCTGATTATTGCGCGTGTTTTACAAATGGGATTGGGTGATTGGATTTGGGCTCTTAATTTTTGGATTTTTTTTGTGAAATTGACATTTTGGAGTGGTTTTTTTTAATGAAATGGGGATGATGATTGGAGGGTGATTTTCAATTGTTTGGATTGAAGGAATTGAAGGGGATTAAAGGATTTAAGAATTTATTTTTGGGAGGAGATGAGTATTAATGAACGGTTTTTGAGTTGCATAGGGGCCCTTTAAGGAGTTGCTGAATTAGCAATGAATGCATGCCGAAGATTTGAGTCTCATGTGGGTTCCACATGCACTAGGAGAATTCCACCATAGAGACTTGAGTCTTCCTGCTGGTCTTCTAGATTTAGATTGTCTTGTCTTTCCATTCAACTGTCTTTCCATTCAACGGTGGTGAGGCATATCTAAAGCCAACTAGATATCTAATTGAATTGCTTTCCACAAGAAAGAGAGTTTTCCTGCGCATCTGCTACGATAATGTAGACTTTCCACAGTGAATGATGAGACATGTCTAAAGCTAAATTGATTCATTCTATCCCATTAGAAATTGGTCTCGACTGTCAGGTTACAAAGAAGTTGCCTGGGGCCATGAAGATAAATAGACAAACACACAACATTCTGCACTTTCAATTCGATTCTTTCAGCAAGAAAATTATATATGTAAACTATAAAGCGAATTCTCTCTTGTTATATTAACTGACAGTTGAAAATTAAAAAAATCTGGAAAAGAAATAATTTCCATATTATGATGAGTTATGAACTCATAATAAGCCATACAGTGATCGAAATCGACACCATGCAATAAGTTTGGATTTGCTTTACACGTGGAAATGTTTCCTACTAGTTGGTTCTCTCTCTCAATATTAAGGAAGGTTGGTCATCTAAGGATGGATGTGAAGTGTGTTGTATAATACTTTCCTGTCCAAAAAAAACATGATGGCATTTGAATACTTACGGTTCCGCTATTAAGTGACTGGATTTACCCTATAGGTCAATAGATCCTCGTGAATGCACATGTGTAGGGATAAGGAAAGACTTGAATGCCATAGGCCTACATGCAAATTAATTTAACCCATTTTCAAATGCTGCTAGGATTTTTTTGACCGAGGGAGCAAGAAAAAAAATGTGGTGTCGATGGACTCATTTCAATCAGAGAACATAGTGGTAGGGAAGAGTCCCTTTGCAACCCACCTTGACAATGTCCGCAAGGATATTCTCCATTAAAGGGAGCTATCAATCTTGATGATCAGTGGCTCCTGCCTTAGGAGGATATCCTGACAGACTACCGCCCCCCCCCATCAAGGGCATGCCCATCAACTCACAATGAACAATTGAAGTCTCACAAAGGTTATGAAGGTAATCCAATGCTTGAGCGATATCAATGGCCACATGTAACTACGTAACATTTTGTTTAAGCTAAGATATTACTCTTGATTGGCATGTGGATGAAGCCATGACTCCAAATTTCCATTTGACCTAAATTTTAACACAAAAGCTTTGAACTTCTTACCTTGAAAATCTGGATTTGAGAAAGAGGAATATATCTTGATAATATGATGGCGAATTTTCATCAATGCCTCACATTCAGCTGTGAAGCTTTTAAGACTTGTGTGTTCAATCCTCATCACCTTGACAGCTATATCCATTTCATAGGAATCTAAGTGCCCTTTAAATACAGAACCAAAACTTCCAGAACCTATCAAGTTAGCAGAAGAGAATCCATTGGTTGCTCGATAGAGCTCCTCTCCAAATATGTGACTTTCATGTGTTGCTCTTTTATAGAATCAGACAAAGTTTGTTCACTTCCTGGCCGTTTTCTCCAGCACCATGCAAGTATACAAAAAGCAAAGATGAAGATGCTTGTCCCCACACTCAATGGTATACAAAGTGTGAAGGAAGGACTTAAATTTGTCATCTGGCCAAAAGAGCTTGTTCCACCGCTATTGGCTACCAGAAAATACAATCTTCTAGCGGCCGTTTGGGGCGTGAAAAATCAGTCATTCACTCCCAAAAATCTACCTGGTTAATGGATTATCCCAAAAATACTAACCAGCTGGATTTTTTTCAGCTGTATGGTGCTGATTTTTCACGCCCCAAATGGCCCCTTAGTGTTATTTTCTAATTCACTATGCCTCAGGGAAACATATGCTCTTTAGTTTGTATCTGAATCTGATATCCAAAACATTTAGATTGGAATAACATATACATCCTTTTTTCGCCTTGTCTGCCTTAATTAGTTCTTCCATATTAACACGCCAAATTATAAGCTCTACCATGAAGATATTGAAGCCCAAAGATGCAATTGAGAGATGTGCAATCGATGATCTCCAGCATACGAAAATTTTGAATGTTCGCTTGACCAAGTTTTATTTTTCCTAGTTTGTAGCAGTCTGAAATTATGAGCCGGTCCAGATTAGAAAGTTCTGATCTTGTAATTATTGAAAATTCCTTAAGTGGAACTTCATAAATCTCGAGTGTTGACAGGTTGTCCATACTTAGCAGCTCATCGCCGCTAGTAATAGACCAGCCAAGGCCCTGATCGGTTGCCATTGAAAGAAGCTCCAGCTTCTTTCAATGGCAACCAAACAGGGCCCAAACATACTTAAATGTCTTAGGGAATGAGGCAATTGCCTAGGTCCTTTTATGAAGTCAACATGATCTGTATCCGGCAATTCCTCAAGAAAGTTCCCAATGTATTCAGCATTTCCAACTTGTTCAGATTTCCAAGTTCGGGCAGAAATGCTTCAGGACACAGTGTAATTGTCAAATTTCTCAGCTCAACAAGTTGTCTAAGGTTATCGTTACCGAGCAGAGGTAAAACCTCCAACTTACTCAAATTTCCTATCCCCGTCGGCAATGCTTTCAGATTTGTACTACTTATAAGATATCTCAACTCTAGCAGTTGCCCAATTGCCACTGGAAGGTCGAGAAATTCAACATGAGCTAGTTTTAAGACTCTTATGCTGGACATGGACTAAAAGACGCCAATTCATATCCTCATCCTTCCTAGATGCATACCGGTGACCAATGTGGACAGATTCAGAGACAAAGAGGTTGTTCAAGCAATTTGTCTCCTTTTAATACATCAATCCTATGAGCCTTTCTCCACCTATCAACTAATTTTGACTTCCTCAATTGGCAATTCCCATGTACAAAGAAATTCAACTTTGATTTGGAGGCGATCCATAATCCCATGTCTCGTATAACATCATGCATTTTTACACACTTTCCATCATTTCATCTTTCCAATAGGCATGCAACCTTCTTTGCTTTCACAGCAGCCTTGTCCAAGGTGATCTGTTCAAGTGACGACATGTCATCTGATTTCATTTACCTATCTTCTATGGAGAAGGTAAATAAGCGCTGCATCCGAATGTACTAAAAAACCACGCATCCACGGGGCTCATTTCTTAACTCAATGTAACTCAGGCAGTTGAGCATCAGTAATGATTATATATAGCACTACACAATATTTGAAACAACTTTTACAAGCATCAATGATGATTATATGAGCAATTTAATGATGCAAATCAAGTAATCAAGACCGAGTTTCTCCTCCCCCAAACGGTTTGAGACTTTCACATTTCTCTATTTTCAATGGTAAATAAACTAATTGCCACTGCAACAGAAAGCTGAAGTGTTAGCGTCCATAGCCTATTGGTGCTTGAAATGGGGAAAAGTTAGAATAAAAACAAAAAGTGGAATAGTAAAAAAAAAAATCTTCTCAGGGGCAAAAGCGAGGGAGATCAGAAGCCCCCTAATTATGCCACCTCTTAATTTAGCTCTTCAAATTCCTTTCCACCAATGGACATGCAGCCAAAAGAATTTCTGATATTTGATACCCAAAGGTCTAAATACCATGTTCTAATGGAGAATCATATCGGATGCCCCTGTCTTGAAGATTATGTATGGTTTAAGGAAATCTTCGATATTCAGGCATCTCGTGGAACAAACACAGGAAGTTGGGAAGATCTTCTGTCCCTGTCTAACCAACTAGGATGACTATTAGTTGAAGCTCTATCTGGAACAGGTCTTGACGCACCACAGTTTTTGGAACCTCTAGCTGGCAAATGAGGACCACCAAAAAATATAAATAAAAGCTCTGGCGCTCCCACATTAGGAAAGCCTCTTGCACCGTTCTCTGGTGCTGTGCTGCTACTAGTTCCAGTATGTGGAACAGAGACAAAGCGTCCGGCTTCCTGATCCCACACAACAGTTGATCGAGGGTTTGGAATAACACCAGTATTGGTTCTTCTAATTGGATTTGGCACTGAATCTTCAGCCACTGCACCTTCATACCCATCATTGGTCTTTGCTGACCAGGGTGACTGATCAGTGGAAAACTGGTACATCGGATTAAAATGTTCCATGTTAGCAGGTCTCTGCTCCAAGGGATTCACACCTATTGAATGGTTCACAGGGCGAGGACTGCCGTAACTACTTGGCGTGTTATGGTTGCATGAATCAACATCTTCTATGGTAGATTGACTTGGTGGATATGAACTCTTGAGAGGAGATGACCTTACAATGTCTTTTCCAGCTCCTCGGTTGATACCAGCATCAGTACCAATGGTGCTGCTTCGAGCACTAAGGTTATCACAAGAGGAATGATCTGAATCACTATGCCGGGAACTTATGGGTCTCAGAACAGAAGATGATCTAATAAGGCTACGGTTTCGGCTCTGTAGCCGTCGCCCACAACGGCAAACTCGTTAACTACCGTGTCCTCCGCCACCTTCTCAAGGACGGTGGCTCCATCTTCGGCACCACCTCCGACACCAAGGTCCTCCTCCACCGCATCGCCATCTCCAAGGTTCGCCCATTCATCGCCCCCATCGTGGATGCCTGCGAGTAGCTCCGGGGCGCCTACTCCCTAGTCTTCCTCTCCGACGACAAGCTCGTCGCCATCCGTGATCCTTACGACTTCTGCCCCCTTGGCGTCGCCCACCTCGGTCTCCACCATGTCCGCCACGAACACCATCTCTGACGCACCATCAACGCCTAGAACACTACCTTCCCTCCTCTTCCGCATGCTCGAGTATGCTACCGCCGCGGCCAAGTCTGCCGAATGTTCGCCGACGATCATGAGACCAAGCCCACCGTTGACCTTTCTGATGCCATCAAGGTCCCAGCTTTCATCCCCGCCATCGATGGATGCGACCACCTCAAGCGCGTCCGCGCTTTCCTCCTCCACGCCGGCCACGAGCAGAGCCACTACCTGCTGGTCAAGCTCGTCCGCAGCCTCAACAGCTTCCATCTTCTCATGGACAACTACGTCTATTACCTGTTCGACGAATTGCCCCCACACCATCTGCAACATCCTCGGCTACCACAAGCAAGGCGAGATCTTTGCCAACTTCGAGGTCATGCTTCATGCCAACGAAGAGCATGTTCTATCATTGCCGTTTTTGCGCCACTTATGGAGCGCTTTCTTACTTGGACACCTTGAAGACAAAGCAAAAGCCGAGCATTGTGGAGTGTTGTGAACGTCAGCACAACTTAAGGCGCATTATTTAATTTAGGTTGCTTATCTATCTAGGATTAGTTTCTTTTCAGTACAAGTTGTAATAAAGTATGATTGAGTAATCTCGGTCGCAGGTGGGGGATGTTGTGTCCCAGTATGAGACAAGGACAGAGCTAGGCTTCATGCATGGGAAAGGGGAAAAAGAAGGAGAAAAGCAAAAGAAAGAAGATAGCTTTGTCATTTCATACTCCAAACAAGAGAGGACGATCCCTTATAAAGAGGAGTCCATTATAACTATGATGTCATAATGATGTCATATGACGACATAATGATGGCATGATTACCCAATTATGCCTTATTACAACTTGTACTGAAAAAAAAGAAGAAACTAATCCTATATAGATAAGCAACCTAAATTAAATAATGCGCCTTAAGTTGTGCTGACGTTCACAATACGGCTCGAGCGCCGGCAATTTCTGTAGCGACAGCTCGCCGCTAAGTTGACACCTTTCCAGGCCAACGGCGGCTCCACCATCACCCTGGAGCCTCGTGGGCTATTTTCGGCCTCTTCCTCGCCATCTCGTCGTCTGCCCAAGATCTTGGCAAAACTGAGAAGAAAAACGGTGGATGCTTCTGCTGGCGCTGACGTCACCTCCATCGGCGAAAAATACGTGTCGTCGTCACCTCTATCGGGGGAGATACATTTAAAGCACAAAAACACTAAAAAACGATGAAACAGTACGAAATCTGACTTCTACGCCCATTGGGGCTCAATTTGCCGCTCATCGAAAGGTCACCGGAATGTCGCCGAACTTCTCCTCCCTGCCTATGCGTCTCCATCGCAAAGTGTGGGCGCAACGAAGACACCGCCCATCGTCGTTGCCTTCGTCGCATCCACATGGGTCGCCGGCATTGCCTACGATGGCTCGGCCACCCCTGGCTCCCCTTCCTCTATCCCTCTCAGCTCCCTCTGTTTCTCTCTTTTAAAACCCGAACGAAACTGCTGAGTCACCCCAGCTCTCTCAACAGATGTAATAACCGGTCCATGGCTGCAAAGGTGCGGCCTTTTTGCGTGGGTGGTCCTGAAGGGGCCGATGTGGGTGTCGATGGCAGCGTAGAATTGATAAGCAAGCTCTCAACAGCGGTGGGCACGGCCATGGTGTAAAATCCCTCATCTTGAACCGGTTTATTTTAATTTGTGTATCAGTTATCGTGTGGTTTAAGTGTTTTCGAGTTTAAATTTAGTGGTTTTCAAAAATAAATAAGGATTATGAAGTTTTTAATCAAACCAACTTCACAATCATGAGTTTTAAGTGATTTTGAATCAAATCTGAATTTTTGATATTTTTCACTAATTTTTTAAAAATTAGGGTTTGGCGGGACCCCTGTGGGCCCCACTGACAAAAATAGTTTTTTCTTAGCCAAAATGCCCCAGACATCAAAGAAAGACAATATAAAAATTTTTAGAATTTTCTGAGTTTGATTTCGGGTTAAAATTGTCAAAGTTTCCAATTTTAGCCAAAAACCCTATTTCTATCCCAACTTTTTCTATAAAAGGAAAGGGCTATGCCATTTTCCATTTTGGAAATAGGCTTGGCTATGAGATTTAGAGCATCTTCCCCATTAGGCTTGAAAAGGAAATGATTAAAGGTAAATAGCCTAATCTCTCCTTATTTCTTTAGGGTTTTCTTAAATATTTCTTAATTTTGATTTGTTCATTATTTCAATCCATTTTGAAAGCATAAAAACTACTATTTTATATCTCTTCTCGAAGCCCTAATCTTCAAAATCTTATTTTTATGTTTCCAAAGCCCTAGATCTAAGGTTTTCTTTTGATATTCAAATCTAAATCGAGATTAGTGGTGTATTAACACGAAATCGTGTTTTTGGAAGGTGTTGGAGGTGATTGAAAGTTCATTTTCATCAAGTCAAGGTAATGGGTTCTTCAATCTCAGCTTTGGGTAGTGAATGGTTTGTTTTAATAATTTTTACTTGAATGTGTTTTCTTGTTTAAAGCTCTAATGGTAAGTTTAATATATGTTAATCTCTTGCTTCTATTTCATACGGTTTTATCCTAATATGATCAAGATTAATGTTCTGGAAGGTTTGATGGATTTATATTAATGTTTGATACCTTGGATGAATGCTTAAAACTGTATTAATGGAGTCTCGATTTTTGAATATTTTAAAAATAAAAAAGACTACCAGCAATCGATTAGCACTATTCATCGATCGATCGTTTTCTCAGTTTTGTTCTACAGCCCGATTTTCTAATGGTCATAAATTTTCACTCCGAACTTCGAATTGTGCATGGTCGGTGGCGTTATTAAGCTGACTTCTTAAAATTTAACATGAAGTTTGAATCAATCCAATCATAGATCTATGCATGAAGTTATGAAGATTCAAACATTAAAGTCACTTTTCACCTCATTTCTTCGTCTTACTCTTGTTTTCCTACAAAAACCAAAAACTACATTAAAGTACCAGTAATTCTAATCAAACACCAACATAAACATAAAAATAAGTTAAAGGGCTTATAAAATGCATAATTCATGTATAGATCATATGGCTTATGAGTAATTGAGGTGATCATGTTATGATTTATTGTATGGTAAAAGAGGATGCTTGGAGGAGTAAAGTCTTCAACTCTACATGGATGGATTTAAGCTTGATGATAGAAATTATTTTGATTTTGGTTTAGAATCGTTATTTTGGGAGGTATTTAAGCATGCAAATATTGCTCAATTAGTTTATGTCGAAGCATGAATCATGTGATTAGAATATGCATGAGTATACACACACATAAGAATCTATTATAAGATTTTAGTTGATTATGTTTTGATTATGATGCATGAGGGGATAGATTGGGAGCACGTTCAATGTGTTGGAACACACGTAGGTCTTACTCACGGATGTACCATGATAGCATGCATCATGTATCGGACTTCATGGATGAAATTTTACCGTTGTTTAACCGGTATTGATCGATTGTATGCAATGCTTGAGATTGTTTGCCGGATTAATCGATCAGTAGATTAATCGAAACTTGGTTGGTCCAAAAGATATGTTTTCGATTTCATCCCTTCGCGGGACAGGTATACTCCCCGGGTTGAGTTGAGCTGAAATTATGTTACATTGAGATACATGGGGGACGAGTTGTGTACTTGCCTTACAGATGAGATTATTGAGATTGTCATCTGGACTTGAGCATCCAGAGTAGTACGCTTCGTGCACCAGCTACCACGTGTTCTAGGGTTCCCTATGTGGGGGTTCGGGCTCTCTCCTACCGTAGGAGATGTCCCAGGGTGAACACACCTGCTCTAGGTTCTCTGTGCGGGAATCGGACATCCTTGGCCAGGATCGTCCAGGGCGAGCAGACTTAGGGGCCGACAATCCCGACCTTATGTTTCCTATGTGGAAACTGGACTATGATACACCTCCGTGGCCTTGATTGAATTCTGCCTGTGTGGCGATGATTGTGTTTACTCCTTGATGGAGGCATTAATTATATGTGATTTAGATATTATTAGGCAAGATTATGTGTTATGAATGCATGAGTGAAAAGTATGTGAATGCGACATTATTATGCAGGATTATGTGTTATGAATGCATGAGTGAAAAGTATGTGAATGCAACATTATTATGCAGGATTATGTGTTATGAATGCATGAGTGAAAAGTATGTGAATGAGTCATTATTATGCAGGATTATGTGTTAAGAATGCATGAGCGGAAAGTATGTGAATGATACATTATTATGCAGGATTATGTGTTATGAATGCATAAGTGGAAGTATGTGAATGAGACATTATTATGCAGGATTATGTGTTATGAATGCATGAGTAGAAAGTATGTGAATGAGATAGTGTTATGCAGGAATATGTATTATGAATGCATGACTAGAAAATGGCATAATCATGTCGTTTATGGATCTATATTGCTATGTTGTGATGCCGAATGACTTTTGATTATTGTTGATCGTATAAAAATTATTACTAAATTTTATACTCACCCCTCTTTCCTTGTTTTGTTTTGGGGCTACGTGGTGTGACACGCAAATGGACAGAATCCTCTGTATGATGAGCGATCGGAGAGTGCTTTGGATTAGGCGTGGAGGCTTTAGATGTGACTATCTTTTCTGTTGTACTTTGTTTAGTATGGAACATGGTGGTTGATACTTATATCAGACTTATATTTAGATCTTTTCCAGATCCTTTTTGTTTCGAGCCTGGTGTGTTGGCTCAGGATTTTAGTTGTTGATTTTATGACTTGTGGACAATGTTAGACTTAAGTCCTCTTTATATCTTCTTATTTATCTTGCTCAAAGTAGTTGGCGTAACTCTGTTTGATGGACTACCTGTATGTGGGGTATAAGTCTTCCGCTATATCTCTTTTAACGTCGTCCCCGTGCATCGGCTCGGCTCTTGGACCGGGTTCGGCGTGACACATGGGGCCGGTGTGCAAAGGAGGTTGCGGTGCTGGTGGGTATGGCGGTACTAATCCTAATTGACCTAGTCTTAGGAATATAATCATAATCCTAATTAAAATAGGATCATAACAGTAGCTCTGCCCAAAAGTTAAAAGGAGATAAAACCTAAAATCATCAGCTCTGCGTATCCAAATAAGATTACAAGTTAGCCAAGTTTTGTTAAGGGCAAAATTTTGTTATGAGCAGAATTGACAAATAAGTAGCACCACGAAATGGCGAGAGATTAATTTCTCAAGTATGCCTACCAGATTTAACCTTTTCAAGATCTTCAAGGAGTGCTGTCTTGCGTCTCGGAGTAAACCACTAAACGTAAATATCACCAAAAGTTCACATCAGCTTTCATGTTCAATTACTATATCCCCAAGGAACAAACTAGAGAGGATATCCGATGTGGCACAGTTTTTTATTTACAAATACATATTAAAAAAAGTTGCCAATATTTGACATTTTTGGAATGATAGACATACATAAAATATATATATATATATATATATAAACGAAATATGCCAGATGAAGAATAAAACATGTGAAATAGTAATGTATGTGCCAATGACAAAAAACCATTTCTCCATCAATTCGAAAGGAACGAGATCAGAAGATGATTAATCGAAATATCTAATAAGCAGAAAGGATCCACACAACCTTCGGTATATGTCAAATACAACACCAGTAAAATCATCACAAATGAACTAATCTTAGAAAGTTAAAATAACAAAAGATAAAAATAACTGTACCTCCCCAGGTCTGTGAAGGAACTTTTCAAGGACAATAGACTGCAGTATAATAACTGCACACAAAGTAGCAACAGCCCATGTGGGTGCTTGATCCATCTGCCTCTCAACCACAACTCCACCTCCTCCGGCCATTGCAAAGATGGACCTCTGCTGATTTCTAGTCTGCAATAAGTAATTCCAACAAGCCTTTACAAGAAAGCTTCACATATCTACATCACCTTCGGCAAGCATATTCCTATGTAGATTCAGCTCTTCTGCACCATTATGTCTGGTGGGAGAGTTCATTGTGGAGAGATTTCATGTGGACAAACAGCAGTTTTTAAATGTTTGAAAAGCGATTTCCCGGGAATGCTTTAATGTTGGACTTATAAAGGTCAAAGTATTAAACTACCAATCTTGTGGATGAATGCATTGGAAAGATTTGATGAGTAACACTTCTACTTGGACACATTGACCCTCTTGTGTTTTATGCTCTTTAGAGTGGTTTCAAATGGATTACCTAAAAGTCCATATGACCATATTGAATCCTTGATCATGTGAAGTTTTGTATAAAAATATATCATGCTGCCTCCGTCCTGTTTTAATAACACCATCGGAAAAATTGTTGATTTTTATTGAATGGTTGAATCACAGCTAAGACATTGTGTCAGTCCTTTTTCCTTATGTAACTATTAAAACAAGACAGAGGGAGTATGATTTATATAATAGGTTAATTTACAGAAAATGCCTTTATTCCTCCCACTTTTTTTATCGCTTACCCCATTGCCATCTTACCATTACCCATTTTTAAAATAAGTTTCTTCCCCTGCCTATCCCTCCGGGAATCTGCCGCACCATTTCTGCTATGCCTGAAAAGGGGATGCCTATAATACTCAGCGGGGCAGGCTGGATTTTTAGGAAACATTGTTTATCCTCCTGGCAGATTTCCTGGCATCTGCCAAATGGAAGCCATCGATTGTCAGAACCGTTGGCGCACAGGCGTTAACTGTGCGCTGTCGATTCCGATGATCGACGACTTCCATTTGATGATGGACTTCCAGGTGGATAAAAAATGCTTCTGAAGCTCGACTGGTAATCCTATATCATCATATATTCAACTTTCTGTGTTCTTGTCATGTTCGACTGGTAAACGAACATTGTACATGCATTCAAAGTTTGGAAACCACAAATTGCTTTAGGGCTTGATTTTTTCTAAGAAAAAGATGGATTGATTCAATATTCTTCAAATATGAATATTCAATGATATTGGAGGGAGTATGTATTAGAAACTTGAACAAGATCACATAAAAGATAAGCTTCTAAAATCATAAAGCCTATTTTTACCACAAAAGCATAAGATTAGGCTTTGATATTTATCATTTGAAGAGATTTAGGTGATAACCAATCTGCATGAAGCAGAGATGCAACTACGTAAGGATGCTTATACAACCAAGTACAACTGTAACTAACAAGTAGAAAATTAGCCAGACAATGTGCAGCTTTGTTTCCCTCACCATAAATGTGTTTGATCTCCCTGGATTCAAAGAATTGCATGGTTCACCAAATAGCAACAACAAGAGTAGTTATGCTAAGGTGTCTTTTGCGGTATTGTGAGTATGAGAATACGCCTTAAAGAATCCCCAAGTAAGCTAAGTTGTAGCGCCAAGAAATGAAATCGCATATCGCAACTCGCATTGCTGCCTCCTTGGAAGAGACTCGCAAAAATTTTATTAAGAACAAATAGGGAAGGGGAGTTTGCCGAGAAACAAAATTTCTTGCTGTCAAATCAGGCGAATAATTTAGTGTGACTTGAAACTGACATATCTTCACACTAACTGTGCATGAGAAATAATACAAGGACTTGACTGAAATACTGATGAACTCATAATCATAATCATAATTATAATCAAGTAGCACATTTTCTCAATAATTTGGGGTCGGTGACATGGATCTTGCCTCCATTCTAGCTAGTTTTGTGCGATCTCTTTTGTAAAAGATAGCAATGACAAATCATTTCTTATTAATTCCATCAAAATTCTTCAAAAAACACAAAATGTATCATTGTCGAACTTCCTCACATACACAAAGTGTATCAATGAAAACAATGCATTGTTCAATGATACATTTTGTGTTTTTAAAAAGATTCAACAATGATAAATTTTGTGCTTTTGAAGTTGTTCATGACTATTTCTGTTGAATCCTCAAATATTTTCCTATAAAGAAAAAGACTGTAATCTTGATTTTGAAAATTGTTAGTGAACTCCTCTAGATATAAAGCTTAGAGATCTCATAAAACAAAACAATCCAACACGAAGCCAAAATTTCTTCAAAGGAAATGTGAAAAGATGATGAAAAAGAGTTGCTCCATTTGTTCTATATTAATAGTCTTATCTGGTTCTTCAATATGAACCAATTGATCCTATAGTACCATTTTAATAAAAAAAATTAGGACTATTAATATGGAATGGGAAAGTATTTTATACAGGTGCAAGGCAAACAACAGGCAGGATAAGAAAAAAGGATCCCATCATTTTAATAAAAAATTTTTTCTAAGTTGTTTTGTAGCACATGCAAGAAACACCGCGGATTTACTAGTACGTACAGTTTCATAAAAAAAAAGAGTTTCAATCCCTCATTCTCATTTTCAATATTAGTCTTTACAAAGTAACTATATGGAGCACTTTTTTCTCCATCCAAATCAAAAATACAGATCTAGCAGTAGGTGACTGAATTTTGCATTTAAGTTAGAAGTGTCATAAAAATAAAGAGGATAAATTACACATAGCCCCAATGATTTACAACAAAAAAGCACTTAAGTCCAATGTATTATTAGAACCCCTTCATTTCCCTCATGCCCTAACAATGGAATTTAAGAGTGTTAGTCTAAAAATTTAAATTTTGGGATTACCCCTTTCACTTATCGTCTCCTTTCAAATTAAAAAAAAAATGTGTTAAATTTTCACCTTCCTCCTACTCTAAAAAAGTTTCAACCTGTCCATCTTTGCCTTGTCCCAGTTCTCGTAACACCTTCATAAATCTAATTCACATGTGTTAGTCACTTGATTTCTTAAACAGGGGTTAAGGGCAATATACAAATGCTACATAGAGGTTAAGTGCAATTTATAAATAATACATAGAGATTAACTGTTATTTATGAATAATTCATCGGGGCTATGTGATCTATTTATATAAGGATAAAGTTGTTAAAAAAATGTCATGTCCCAAAATTCCACACCTCGATCAGAGTGCGGAAGCCAACAAGAGAAGTAAAATTCGAGGCAGAGATCCTAGGCACGCGACCCGAACAGTCGATTTTATCGCCAATTACAATCATCTCGAAAGGATGTGTAACCGGTTATGCCAATCAGTATAATACAATAATAGACATCATTAAATAATATGAAATGAACCTACTTAACTTTATTACAGCATTAATCCAATAAGAAAGTCAAATAAAATAAACCTATAAGTTTACGGCTCACAACAGCCAACAATGTCATAAGCATCAAAACAAAGCAAAATAATAAATAAACTCAATATCTCTTCACGACTCCTCCAACTGCCTTTCCTTTACTGCAATTCCCTTATCTCCGTGCCTGCATTAGATGATGCATGAGTATTTCATAGAAACACTTAGTAGGATGTAAAAACAACTTAAAATGAATTAAAGAGAATGAAGAGAAATATAGATAATAAAGGAATATTGATATTCAATCACATCTGGACTGAGCCTAAGGTCTATACACCTAAAAAAGAAAGGTCAGTCAACGAAAAAAAAGGTTCATGGCTCTCAAGTATAGAGAAAGGATAATAACATGTGCGACTCCAAACAAGTCACCGGTGTAAGGAGAAGAATAAATAATCATAATACCTCTAAGCATCTAAAGTGCAGGGATTCAATTTCTGCTTGCTGATCACCAAGCACATGGCTACTTACCAGAACATCCTAGAGGTTCTCCCTTCGGAACCCGGCCATGCGTCTAGGGATGCTGGCCCCATCTGTGATTACGGGCACAATGAGCGGAGACTCCAGACCTTCCGTAATATCATACAGCCTAAACGTACGTATTTGCCTCCCTTCGGGCAATGAGGAACCCAAGTTCCATAAATATTGGAGGTCACACTGGACCTAGAAATGGCTCATGAGCATACTATGATTCCACCGAGCAATTAGTTGAGAAATAGGTTAATGTCAAACCGGACAATGATTCAATCACAGCAGAGGTCTCAACTTTCTGAGAATAAGGTAACTCTTACCACAATGACTTACTCGCGGAGTATAAACAGAACATGTCACACCCCGAAATCCCATACCTCGATCAGAGTGCGAAATCCAATCAATGAGATACATTTCAAGGTAGAGATCCCGGGCACGCGACCAAACAGTCGATTTTCCAACCGATTACAATCATCTCAAAAGGACATGTAACCGATTATGCCCACAATCAATGTAATACAATAATAGACATCAATGAATACTATGAAATGAATTTACTTAATAATAACCTTTTTAAGAAAGTCAAATAAAATAACCTATAAGTTTATGGCACACAATTGCCAATAATGTCATAAGCATCAATAAAAAGTAAAGCAAATAACTAAATCATTTTTAAACTCTTCTCGGCGTCTACAATCTGCCATTCCACTACTGCACTTCCTGATCTCACTTTTCATTTGCGCCTGCATCAGATGATGCATGAGTATTTCATAGAAATACTCAGTAGGATGTAAAACCCACTGAATTAAAACAAGCAGTATGAAGAGAATAAGAATAACAAAGATAATAGACATTCCACAACATCTGAACTTAACCGAGGTCTATACACCTGCAAGGTTAATCAACAACAATTCCAACTCGCAAGTATAGGAAAACATCAATAAGGCTCCGAACAAACATATGTGTAAGGAGAGAATAACAATCATATCAAAGGCTTCAAACATCTAAAGTGAAAGGAGTTACAATTTCTGCTCGCTAACCTGGTCGCTCGCAAGTGACTAAAATAATATATCAGAACCACCCTAGGGGTCCTCTCTTTGGAACCCAGCCATGCGTCTAGGATGTTGGCCCCACCAGTGCTTACGGACACGATGGGCGGAGACTGAGGACCTTCTATAATGTCCACAATCTAACGTACGTATAAGTGCCTCCCTTTGGGCGGTATGGAATCGCAATTTCATAATTATAAGTGACCTCGCAAGATCTAGCAATGGCTTAATTGAGCATACTATGAATCCACCATGGGAAGAGTCTCGCAAGGTCTCCAGTGGAAGAAAAACAATCATGTAATCAATATGAGCAATATCTCAAAGGAATAGAGGTCACGACACTCTAAGATCATAAAGTATTTCTTACCGGAATAGACTCTCTCATGGAGTATGGATAGAAGTATCAAAGTATTTGATCAACACATAACTCACTCATTGGAGTAGCATAGAATCAACACATACCTTTCATGCTCAGCCCTAGATAGGAATTTCTCATACGCATTAGAGTATTATAATACAAATATCAGAGATAAGAAATCAAAGAATCTTAGATGATTTGAATTCCAAATAGAATATCAAACTGACATCAACGCTTTTAAAATAGATAGTTATAAATCTCCTGGACAAAGAATTATCCCTCCTAATGAGATTACTTCTAACCCAATTCTTACTGTGATATTCCATAAGTATATAGTTCGATTACTGGTATTGACATATTAATCATTATCATAACATATTACATGATGTTATTTGTATACTTAGTATTTTCTCTCAGATTCAGCTCACTGCCTCCTGCACAATAGTCCTCTTCCGATGACTACTGTGCTCTGTACAGTAAGACTTAACCTCTGAAATTTTTACTATTAATATCCTCTGAGTCTAGTTTCTAACCCCACTTATTTTATATTTTTCTGATTTTATTTGAATTAGTTATGAATTATTTACTACCGACTGTCAGCACAAAAATAGTTCTGGCCGAGATTAAGATTCTTAATTAAACTTGATTATCTTGCTTAATCACATATTATAAATAATAATACATCATTAAAAGACTATATACTCCCCTCCTAGAACAATTACATAACCTAGGATTATCTGGAATTACTAAAGTTCACTCCTTTCTTGTGGTCTTTTATATATAACACTATTTTAACTATTAATACTTCCCAAATAAGACAATTAATGAAAGACACACCTTCAAGACACAAACTCAACGTGGAACATGATTAACCAAACAATATCAGAACTTCTAGTCTCTGGAAAATAAATAAAGCATTAAACTTTTATTGCGAATTCCCATCTAGAAGTGAAACATGAATGCACGTATGATTTATGATGCACTACGCATAGAAATAAAGACAATTCATCTCACAAGAATTCAAACAATAACTAAGGTGCTGAATCAAAACACTTGTCAAAAGCATATAATCAGAAGAGAGAAAAGGGAAAAACCATCCTACTTAATCCTCCAAAGATTTTGCCACTCTACGCGTTGCTTATCTCCTCCGATTCTTCCAAAGCTCCCGCTCCAAGCTCTTGCAAACTCCCACAAGAAGAAGCCTCAAGGAAGATGGGTGAACGTGGGAAGGAGAGGGGGAAAGATCTCTGGACGTTCTAGGGTTAGCACAAGTCAATTCTCTAGTGTTTATATAGAGTTGGGGGAGAATCCAATCTTAAACTAATCTTCTAAATCATGGACACTTCCAACCAATGGGAAGGCTTCAAAATCCTACTGGAGACGTGAAAATCAAGTCCCATTGGGGTTTGGTATCTTTCCCAAGCAAATCCACCCCAAAAATACGCTAGAAATCACAAAACCGCAACCGGCGATCGATCGGCGTATGCACTGTTTTACCCTACCGTGTTACAGCCGATCGATTGCCATTATTGCCGATCGATCGCTTTACGCGAAACAAAATATTCAAAAATCACAGTAACAACGATCGATCGTTTTGATAAGGCGTCGATCAGTTCAGCTTGCCGATCGTTCGGTTCATATGGCGAACGATCGCAGTCACGTGCAATCAAAATTCAATTTCTCATATCTTTTTACTCCAAACTCTAAATCGCGCATAATTGATGGCATTGGAAAGCTCTTCTCACCAACTTTTTTCCACAAGGAAAAATACGACCAAATAAATCATTAAGAGGGTCAAATTTCGGTTTTAAAATACTTACTAATTTTTCGGGTGTTACAGAACATCAAGGTCCTTAAACGACATATGACTCACTTACTGGAGTAGAGTAGAACGACAAAGCTTCTCAAAGACATATGATTCCCTCTTTGGAATAACAAGGGAATTCAAACACCTCGGATAATGACAACTCACCATAGGAGTATAACTCCAATCAATACATACTTTTATGCTCAGCCCTAGATAGTAATTCCTCATAAATATTAGGATTTATAATATGTATATTAGAGACAATGATATTAATGAGTCCTAAATAATTTGAATTCCAACTGGAACTTCAAACCGATATTGAACGCTTTATTTTAAAATAGACGGTTACGGTTCTCTTCATCAAATTAAAGGATCATGCCACCTAATTGGCTTACCTCTAACCCATCCTTAGTGTGATATTCTATAAGCATATAGTCTAAAGAATAGTACTGACACGTTAATTATCTCTATACCATATTATATTGCTTTATTTATGTACTAGTACTTTTTCTCAGATTCAACTCACTGCCTTCTGCACATCAGTCCTCTTCCGATGGCTACCGGACTCTGTACTGTAAGACTTATTCTCTGAAATTTTTATTAATACTACCATTACGAGTCTAGTTTCTAACCTCACTGATTCTATATTTTTTTCGACTTTTCCTGAATTAGTTATGAATTATTTCGCATCCACTGTCGGCACAGAAACAGTTCTGGCCGAGATTAAAATTCTTAATTAAACTCAATTATCTCACATACTAACACCTTATGAATGATAAAATACTATTAACAAACACCATTACTCCCCTCCTCGATCAATTACAAATTTTAGGATTGTCTGGAATTACCAAAGTAAACCCTTTTATCATGTTTTTAAACGTCTATCACAGTCTTAGGTGTTAATGCTTTATAAATAGGATAATTAATACAAGACAATCATTATGACACAAGAATCAACGTGATCAAGGTCAACAAAGCAAGATTAGAACTTCTGGCTTCTGTATAATGAATAAAACAACTAGCTTTGGGTATGAATCCCATCTAGACACTTAGCATAAATCCCATCTAGGAACTTCTCTATACGGCGCGATCAATCGCGGCCTGATTTTCGCAAGCGATCATGATGCAAACGATCGTCGCAAGCGCCACAGCATCAAACCGTGAGTTCGATCGATCGTCAGCGCGGCGATCGATCGACACCAACTGGCTTTACGATTTAGCTACAGTTGCCGATCGATGGCGTGTCCTGGCGATCGATCGCAACCACGGGATTCAAAATTCAAAATCTCATAACTTTTTACTCCGAACTCCAAATCGCTCATAGTCAGTAACGTTGGAAAGTTCTTTTTACCACCTTTAACACCGAAGCAAAACATAGTAAAATCAAACATCAAAAGGCTTATTTCAGTTTCAATATACATACCGATTTTTTAGGTGTTACAAAAATTAACTTGATGACATCATGATTTCCAGTTAGAAAAGGCTATGGCAAAGGGGTTATGTAGGGGTTTTGATAATAAATTGGGGTTAAGTGCTTTTTGGTTATAAATCGTGGGGGCTATGTATAATTTACCCAAATAAATAAATAAAAATATAGGACATAAGGGCTCAAATTCAATTGATTTCAAATGCAGCCAGGTTTTGTTGAACGGAGGGAACACCTACTTTTGAAAAAGAAAACTCACAAATAGGACACTTAACATGGGATGGGTCTGACAAGGTCAGACCAACTTCCGTTTAGACTAGGCGTCGGATAAGAAAACAGGAAGAAACTAGTAGAGAACCAGCGAGCGAGAGGGTGAAGTCGACGAAAGAAGAAAGAAGGTCCATCTGGGTGTGATTGCACAGAAGCTGAAGTCAGGCGAGGCTTGTACTATTCAATTAGGACACAAGAGGCGGCAAGTCTGCAATATAACTTTGCAACTTCAGCACACCAAAACAAATCTGGAGTACAAGTTAATGTGACTGGGTAAACATATATTACAATCTTTATTCAAGTACACAACTCCAGTTTTATCTGCCTTCATTCAATAGGCACTCTCTGCCTAACTATGCCCTTGTGATATGCTTCTCTTATCACTTGTAATTCAAGACACACATTACTTATATTTTTTCTATCTTGTGGAACTTCCACTGCGCACGCAATTCCAATCTTAACGATCGACGACAAGCAGTTTTGAAATTCAACATTATCATAGATGTTTTCTTTTAAGAGCAATCTTGGGTCCACAGTTTCCAACAATCTTTCTTGAAATGTCATTTGCGCATGCTTTGAGATGTTGACACCATCATTAAACATTTCATCTGTCGGCCTTTTCCCCATGAACAACTCTAACAGAAGGATTCCATAACTATAGACATCGCCCTCAGGAGTTACCCTGTGTCCAATACCATATTCTGTCATTTGTTTCAATTCAAATTAGATGCCAAATAAATCAATGTAATAACTTTCTACTGATACACTATTATGTTTACCTTGTAGTTTACATAATGATAATTCGCAAATAACTAACACGTGAAGGGATATGTACCTGGAGGAATATAACCGACAGAGCCCTTTAACACGGACGTGCATGAGGAATCATGACTTGTGTTTAATAGAATTTTGGTCAGGCCAAAATCGCTCACATGTGCTACCATGTCCTCGTCAAGAAGAATATTATTGGGCTTCAAGTCACAATGCACAATGGGAGTCTCACAATGGTTATGAAGGTAATCTAATGCTTGAGCAATGTCAATGGCCACATCTAACCTTTTGTTAAAGCTAAGATATAAATCTTGATCAACATGTGGATGAAGCCATGACTCCAAATTCCCATTTGGCATATATTTAAACACCAAAGCTTTGAACTCCTTACCTTGAAGATCAAGACTTGAGCAAGAGGTCAATATCTTGACAATATTTCGATGGCGAATCTTCTTCAATGCATCGCATTCAGCTGTAAAGCCCTTATGATTTGTATATTCAGTCCTCATCACTTTGACAACAATATCCATTTGATAAGAATCTGAAGTTCCTTTATATACAGAACCAAAACTTCCATGACCAACCAAGTTTGCATTAGAGAATCCATTTGTTGCTCGATGGAGGTCCATGTAGGTGACTTTCAGGTGCTGCTCCTTTAAGGATGCAAGTGGAGGTTGTTCATTTCTTGGTTTTTTCCTCCAGTACCACCCAATCAGACAACAAGCAAAGAATAAAATACACGACCCGACAATCAACGGTAGCATTACTTTGAGCAACGAAGTTCTTTTGTGACTTTTTTTACCATGTTCTTGACATGACGGCAAATGCAGTTCAAGGATTCCTCCACAAAGCCTACTATTTCCTAGCACCGATATTACGCTTGCATTTTGAAATGGACCCCGATCAGGCACTTCTCCCACAAGGTCATTGAAAGACAAATTTAAGAATTGCAAGAAAGGAAATTCCTTAAAATATGTAGGTATCATGCCTGACAAATTATTGTTTGAAAAGTCCATTCCTTCAGCGGCTCTCAAGTCTCCCAAAGTCAATGGGATGCTTCCTATAAAATAGTTGTGAGACAAGTTGAGATTAATAAGGCTCCTGCACTTTCCAAGTTCTTTAGGAATTTCACCTGACAGTTCATTGTCAGAAAGATCTAACTCATTCATACTTTGAAGTTGCCCAATCTCCAATGGTAATTTGCTACTTAAAAAGTTACTCCGCAAAGAGAGCTCAGTAATTGACCTGAGATTAAATAGCTGGCTGGGTATCTTACCATTAAGTTTGTTCTCATAAAGATATAGCAGTTCCAAGCTTGAGCAATTTCCAAGACTTGGGGGTAGACTTCCTTCAAACTTATTTGTTCCCAAATCTACTTCCAACAACTGAGAGAGGTTGCCTAGGGAAGCTGGGATTTTCCGGGACAAATTGTTATTATAGAGAATGAGTATTCCTAAATGCGTAAGCTTCCCAATTCCATCCGGAAGAGGACCTGTGAGAAAGTTAGATCCGAATCCCAAAACTTCCAAACTTAAGATATTCCCAATTCCCGACGGAATTCTTCCATAAATCTGATTACTCCCAAGTGATAAAAAAATAAGATTACTAGAGAGGTTGACAATGGAGGCAGGCAATGGTCCTTTGAGTTTGTTTTCGCCTATCTGAAGTCTTTGAAGCCTGCTGCAATTAGCCAACGAGTTGATAAAGTGCAGGTCATCATTTCCTTCGGTCCCAAGTTCATTATGAGAAAAAGAAACGAGATTCAGATGTTGTAACTTTCCAAAATCAATGGTGATGGGTCCATGAAAATCATTTTGATTGAAGGCAAGAAGTTCAAGGTGAGTAGCATTAGACAAGGAATTAGGAATAGTCCCACTAAAACTGTTTCCCCACACACTAAGAAGATGAAGGTTTGGAAAGAAGTGTCCGATGTGAGGAGAAAGGCTTCCACTTAACTGGTTGTCCTCGACTGCTAGTTTCTCAATGTTAGAGAGATTGTAAATTGCACGAGGGAGTTTGCCCGTAAAATTGTTGCCACCCAAGAGAAGACGAGCTAAGCCAGATATTTTGCCAACCTCTTCCGGGATCGCCCCATGAAAATTGTTGAGTACTAGGGAAACCCAAACGATAGAAGAGAGGTTCGCCAGTAAGGGCGGGAAGACACCTTTCAAATTGTTGCTATCAAGAGAAAGGACAGTTAGCTTGGATAGAAGGCCAAGCTCCGGTGGAAGTTCCCCCACAAGCTTGTTGTCTTCGAGCCGGATGGATCTGAGCTGGGTGCAGTTGGAGAGGCTGGCGGGAATGGCTCCGTCCAATGAGTTGTAGTTTAGGTTCAGAAGTTTTAGACGAGAGAGATTACCCATTTCTCGTGGGATCTCCCCATGAAAGCTGTTGTTAGGTAGAGCGATGAACCTAAGGAAAGAGAGGTTACCGAGGTGGGTTGAGATATGGCCCTCAAGGTGAAGGGTGCTTAGGTTGAGAGCGGTGACTCGCCGGTGCCGACGCCCACAGGAGACTCCTTGCCAACTGCAAAAATGGATAGAATCATTCCATGAATTCAAGAACTTATAAGGGTCATTGCTTATCTGGTCCTTGAATGCCAGCAGAGCTTGCCGGTCTGTTACGTTGCTCAGATGTGCAGCTTCAACCATGGTGGGCATCATGCAGTAGGAGATGGTGATGAGGAGTTGTAGAGGATGCAACCAACGCCAGTACTCATGCCGGTGTGTCTGAAGATTCATTGGGTTGGGTAGAGGGGATTTGATCCCAATGAGAATTTTGAAAGGAATCCAAATCAAGGCACCAACAAAAACGTATGTGAGGAAAACAAGACATGACCCTTGGGTTTTTATTAGCAATGAATGCCCAAGATTTGAGTCTCATGCGGGTTCCACATGCGCGCACTAGGAGAATTCCACCAGAAAGACTTGAGTCTTCCTGCGCGTCTTCTACGTAAGACTTGAGTCTTCCTGCGCGTCTTCTGCGTTGATGTAGATTATCTTGTCTTTTCATTCAACTGTGGTGATGCATATCTAAAGCCAACTAGGGTCTGTTTGGCAGCCTAAGAAGCTGGATTATCTCCTCAGCTTTCAAGGAGGAGATTTTTCAAAATAATTTTAATTCACTTCTTCCGGTAGCAAATAAGGTAATTTTCAAAAGAAGATAGGGATATTTTTAAAAAAAATGCAATTTCAGCTAATGATGAGGTTTTTTGTTATCAAATGCCTTTGTCTTTTTTTTAGAAATTATAGTTTCTGCCACTTCAAATGAAGTAAATTTTGGCCAACCAAACACCTTATTTCTTAAACCTAAATTCATCTAAAAAATTTGGATTTTCTACTCCTAAAAGTGCTAACCAAACAGGGCCTTAGAGTCTTCCTGCTGGTCTTCTGGGTTGATGTAGATTATCTTGTCTTTTCATTCAACGGTGGTGAGGCATATCTAAAGCCAACTAGATATCTAATTAAATTGCTTTCCACAAGAAAGACTTGAGTCTTCCTGCGCATCTTCTACGATGATGTAGGTTTTCCACAGTGAACAATGAGACATGTCTAAAGCTAAGTAGATTCACTCTATCCCATTAGAAATTGGTCTACAAAGAATTTGCCTGGAGCCATGAAGATAAATAGACAAACACACAACATTCTGCACTTTCAATTGGTTTCTTTCAGCAAGCATATTCTATATGTAAACTATAAAGCGAATTCTCTCTTGTTATATTAACTGACAGTTGAAAATTAAAAAAGCTGAAAAAGAAGTAATTTCCATATTATGATGAGTTTGAACTCATAATAAGCCATACAGTGATCGAAATTGACACCATGCAATAAGTGAGGATTTGCTTTACACGTGGAAGTGTGTTCCTACTAGTTGGTCCTCTCTCTCTCTCAGTATTAAGGAAGGTTGGTCATCTAATGATGAATGTGAAGTATGTTATATCATACTTCTCCTGTCCAAAAATAACGTGGTTGCATTTGAATACTTACGGTTCCACTATTAGGTGACTGGATTTATCCTATAGGTCAATAGATCCTCATGAAAGCACATGTGCAGGGGTAAGCAAAGGCTTGAATGTCATAGGCCAACATGCAAATTAATTTAACCCATTTTCAAATGCTGCTATGATGTTTTTTAACCGCAAGAAAAAAATGTGGTGTCGATAGACTCATTTCAATCAGAGAACATAGTGGTAGGGAAGAGTCCCTTTGCAGTCCACCTTGACAACGTCGGCAAGGATATCCTCCATTAAAGGGAGCTATCTATCTTGATGATCAGTGGTTCCCGGCTTAGGAAGATATCCTAACCGACTACCTCAAGGCGGAACAAAAATGCTTCCTAGATGCATACCGGTGACCAATGTGGACAGATTCAGAGAGAAAGAGGTTGTTCAAGCAATTTGTCTCCTTTTAATACATAAATCCTATGAGCCTCTCTCCACCTATCAACTAATTCTGGCTTTGTCAATTGGCAACCCCCATGTACAAAGAAATTCAACTTCGATTTGGAGGCAATCCATAATCCCGTGTCTCGTATAACATCATGCATTTTTACACACTTCCCATCATTTGCTCTTTCCAATAGGCACGCAACCTTCTTTGCTTTCACAGCAGCCTTGTCCAAGGTGATATGTTCAAGTGACGATTCATCTGATTTCATTTACCTATCTTTTATGGAGAAGGTAAATAAGCGCTGCATCCGTATGTACTCAAATACCACACATTCACAGGGCTCATTTCTTAACTCAATGTAACTCATGCAGTTGAGCATCAATGATGATTATATATAGCACTACACAATATTTGAAACAACTTTTACAAGCATCAATGATGATTATATGAGCAATTTAATGATGCAAATCAAGTAATCAAGACTGAGTTTCTCCTCCCCCGAACGGTTTGAGACTTTCACATTTCTCTATTTTCAACGGTAAATAAACTAATTGCCACTGCAACAGAATGCTAAAGTGTTAGCGCCCATAGCCTCTTGGTGCTTGAAATGGGGAAAAGTTAGAATAAAAACAAAAAGTGGAATAGTAAAAAAAAATCTTCTCAGGGGCAAAAGCGACGGAGATCAGAAGCTCCCTAATTAAGCCACCTCTTGATTTAGCTCTTCAAATTCCTTTCCACCAATGGACATGCAGCCAAAAGAATTTCTGATATTTGGTACCCGCAGGTCTAACTGCCATGTTCTAAAGGAGTATCATATCGGATGTCCCTGTCTTGAAGATTATGTATGGTTAAGGAAATCTTCGATATTCAGGCATCTCGTGGAACAAACACAGGAAGTTGGGAAGATCTTCTGTCCCTGTCTAACCAACTAGGATGACTATTAGTTGAAGCTCTATCTGGAACAGGTCTTGACGCACCAGAGTTTCTGGCACCTCTAGCTGGCAAATGAGGACCACCAAAAAATATAGAAGGCTCAGAGTATAAAAGCTCTGGCCCTCCCACATTAGGAAAGCCTCTTGCACCGTTCTCTGGTGCTGTGCTGCTGCTAGTTCCAGTATGTGGAACAGAGACAAAGCGTCCCGCTTCCTGATCCCACACAACAGTTGATCGAGGGTTAGGAATAACACCAGTATTGGTTCTTCTAATTGGATTTGGCACTGAATCTTCAGCCACTGCACCTTCATAACCATCATTGGTCTTTGCTGACCAGGGTGACTGATCAGTGGAAAACTGGTACATCGGATTAAAATGTTCCATGTTAGCAGGTCTCTGCTCCAAGGGATTCACACCTATTGAATGGTTCACAAGGCGAGGACTGCCGTAACTACTTGGCGTGTTATGGTTGCATGAATCAACATCTTCTATGCTAGATTGACTTGGTGGATATGAACTCTTGAGAGGAGATGACCTTACAATGTCTTTTCCAGCTCCTCGGTTGATACCAGCATCAGTACCAATGGTGCTGCTTCGAGCACTAAGGTTATCACAAGAGGAATGATCTGAATCACTATGCCGGGAATTTATGGGTCTCAGAACAGAAGATGATGCCCTAGCTTTGGCGGCAGCTTTTATGGCCTCATTTGAATCCAACTTTGCAAGCTTCCAAGCACTTATCCGAACAGATCGTTTAGGCAGTTTTTTTCCTCTATCAGATAATGCATTGTCCGGATCTACGGTTGAAGGTACACGTCCAGGACCCAAGTGAGGAATAACTTCATCCTGGGTACAAAATTAAATTATCTCAGAACTATTAGCTCTGGGAACCGAAATACATAAGAGATAACCAACAGTACTGTTAGACCTTGTAATAGAAATTGACTTGAAGCTAATTAAAATAGGTGTCTAATCTGCAATCCATGATACTACCTGATGGTCAATAAAAATTCTTGGTGGTGTGCACCAAGCACCTTTATATTGAAATGCAAGATTGCTACCCAAACTTAGGGCAGTTGTGGTTGAGCCAGTTGGTGAAGATGGAAGACTCTGATGGATTTGATCCTCATTTACAGAAGGCCCAGGTGGCTCACTCTGGGTTCTCATGGCAACTACATACTCATATGTTGTGATGCCCTGCATCAAAGCAGAAACGTGCTCTGGATGAGATGAGAGGAGATTGTATAAACATAATCAAGATGTTTGAAGAAACGCACCTTCCTCATAAGTATGATATGGAAGAAAAAAAGCTCTCCAAGTGGGACGATAGCCAACAATGAAACTGCAGTGCATATGGCCTGAAGCAAAAGCAGAAGGTGTTCAGGACATGGCATGCCATGTATATAAACTCTTCACATTATGCATTCACAAAATGAAGAGATGCCTTTTTAGGAGAGCCAACTGATATTCTGAAATATTCAGCGTCAAATATCTCAACTTAAAACAAAGTTCATCATCATCAAAGTCTACTAGTTATTTCATCTTAAAAGCACAAACAGTTCATTATGCTGTCTTTTAAAATGAGCTATCTCATAGGCCAACTATCCTAACAGAAGCTAATCAGTTCGAACTGTACATGTGACATTTTAAAAAATTTGAATATGTAGTAAATACTAAAGTAAGAAAAAAAAAAGCGCTAAAAACTGGGATTAGGAACTAGTATCTTGTACAGTCAATTCTTCTTATCTTGTGTCACTACTATTCAGAAGTGGCATGTATTTTTGTGCTATAGTGCCTAAGCCTCGTATCTAATGACCTAAATTCAATTATCTAGAAAGTTTAGTGCCTTGAAAGAACTTGGGCCTTATGAGATACCTTACCACAAAAGCCAGCCAACTCAATGAACTGCTTAGAAATATCATCATATTCATCATCATACGCCTTATCCCAGCTATCTGGGGTCGGCGGCATGGATTATTAAACGCGTTTGACTCTTATCAGAATCAAAATGGTACAAAATCCATATAAAGTAACATAGTGGCAAGTTTTTACGCCGGATGCCCTTCCTGACACAACCCTCTGTAGAGGGAACGATGATATCCATACTTGCAAAAAGAAATGTACATTCTTTGACATATATCCTTATCCATAGAGTATATAATAGTAAGTGATAGTGAGGCCTGAAATCCTAAATAATTGGTGTTGCAATGATCATGGTGAAACAATCCACAAATACGATATAAACCTGAATTGTGACTTGTCTGGATACACATACCACCACAGTAGCAAATGGAGGACGTGAGAACCCATCTCCTAGCCGGTCAACGATCTCTGCTTCAATTCCCTTTCTGTCGGCAAAGCATCTGACGAAGACCGTAATGCCAATCCCACATTCAATTACAAGCTGGCACAGAAAAATTCCAGGAAAAAGCTAAGGGTCAAATGTACAGAGGACTATAACTAGCATAAGAACTAAGATATAGTACAATCTATACTTACCCAAACTAGACTTAAGGCCATAAGGAACACAAATGTCATGTAATTTTTTCGTCCAACACAGTTATTTAACCACTGCAAAATATGTCCAACTAACTCATCAATTTGAAATTGAAGAAAAGAAAATGTTGACAATCAACTTTTTAAGCCAGTACCCGACAATGATGATCAAACCCATCAACACATTTGTCACAGCTTCGGCAATGTTTGCTGAATTTGCGCACCTGAACAAAAATTTCACAAAAATTAAAAAACTTGATTATTGCAGGAATGAGGGGAGGCAGACAGAAGAATCATTTAATATCACAATAGAACACGATCTTCACAGAATAAAACTTGGGCATAACAGAAACTGCTCTAAGCCCACATACTTATAATGATAATGTAACAGTCAATCAAACCAAGCTAAAAAGTAGCAGATGTTGGCAGGATGGACACCAGAGAACGAAACAGTAAAACATTATCATGTGGAAGAAATTAGCTGTGTTTGAAACTACAAAAGATTTCACCTTATATGCGTTTGCATATAGGAGGTATATAAAGTACCAAAAAAGGAGATTTGTAATACAGAAGAAAAAGTTATCTGAGCACCATTTGTTACATTGAAAAGCAGTGACATTCCCAGATGGTTTTTTACAACAAGAAGAAACTTAGATGGACATGCAATGGAGGAGAAATATGCCTCCGGATAAGCCACTTCTCTTTAAAGCATTATATGAATATATCTTTAGGACATTATAACAAATGAAATAAGTTAAGATTACATTAGAGTACCTCTGCGTTGCATAAGGTACAAAACAAAGCCTCCTCTTCAGCAGTTTGTTCTAAATCACTCTCTGCACCTTTGCGACAGTCATCTTTGACAAGAAATCCACAAAATAAGCTACAGACCTTTGAGCATGAGCAAGAACTCCAATGGTCACTCTTTCCATAGTTATCGATCCCCATTTTGCTTGGTTCTGCATAACACAGTCCGCATGATAACTTAAATGAAGCTCGCTAGGTGCACACTTGGTTGGTTAACCCATCATGATTCTAGTTTTATCAAGTTATATATGATCAGTTTTGACCAACCCCATATTCAAGATTAGGGAATCTTGCTGGCAATATCAACGGCAATGAAAAAAAAAACACTAAGAACAATCATAAAACTTTTGATAAGCATGACGTATATATTGGTCTCCACTTAATTAAACTCTATTTACTCATTCTATGAGAGAATTCTTCAAGTAATACAGTTTTTATACAATACATGATTTAGCCATCTCAGAAATAATGTAATTCAGGCAAAAATAGCCTAGCATTTTTTATTTTATTTGTATTTTCCAACTAGCTTAGTATTGAGAAACATATTATCCTAGCTGCTTTCATACATACATACCATGCATATATTTTATGAAAAATGTAAGGCCATCATCACTAACCAGATAACTCAGCATTATTGCGTGATTCCACCAATAATCCAGGATCAGAAGGATCAATAGCTGTGCATCTTGCATAGAGAATAAATACAGCAAGTGCCTGAAAATCATATGTAAAATTAGAATTTGAAGACAATGACATGAAAACTCCAATTAAAATAGAATTTTAAACAACTGGATACCTACCACAGGAGTATATACCCCTACAGCCACATACTCGTATAAATTCTTCCCAAGAAAAGGAGCAAAAAAGGCATAAAATGCAACTGATAGCAGAAAATACACTGTTATAGCTATAACCTGCACAAAAAACGGAAAAAATGTATGAAGGGGTTAGTACAGAATCACTTAAGAAACTTCTACTTCATAAAACAGAGCCATATAAGAGCTAAAAAGTAATGTTACGAAATGATCAGACAATTTGTAAAAAAGCCTAACCCCGCTCCATAAATGCTTCCAACTACAAAAAAAACTGTCGCTCAAATTTTATAGAATACTTAAATCGCTCAAAAAGACCTAAAAATTGATACAGTTAAATGACAATCATAGTAATAGGAGCAAATCCCCCATAGCAAACACTGCTAGAAAATCTATAAACTCTCTGGCTTTAATTGTCGCAATGTCTTTATAAACTAGAAGAGATGCCCAATACAAAGCATTTGAAGCTATAGAGTTTGCATACGATCATATCACCAGGACGACAAACCACAATACAAAGTCTGTACCACTCAAGAGCTTGAGGTGTTCGGAAGCTGGGGATTCAGATTTCAGAAAAAAACATGGATGGACTTAATCTAGAAAACAAATCAGCTAGGTTCATCATGACCAGAGTCCATATATCACAATGCATATACCATATTCTACTTACTTTCAAATCTAGAAACTGATAGTAAACAATGTTCAACTATTGTTTGACGAGCACGGCACCATCCACCTTTAGGTAAAACTCATATTACACAAGTACCAACAGATTTACAAATAAATAAATAACTAAATGCACCTTGAGATGAACGACTATATTTCCCAAAACTACCTAAGCTCTGATGTTACTCAAGTTATAAATTTCAATTGAAAAAAAATCATACAGAGAAACCACACATCAAGCAGTTTTATATAGTTTGCAAGTCCAAACTCCAAACTCTTACTTACATCGAAGAACAAACTTTTCTCAACGCAACATTGTCACAGATTGAGAGATGCAAACAGCAGCCAAACACATGAACCAAATTTATCAAAATCCACCACAAAAAGTAAACAAAATAAAGCAACAAACCTGAAAATTATGAGCAGGAAGCTGCCACCCATGCCGCCTCGCCATGGCTGCTGCACTTCAAACCACACCATCATTTCCAAATACCAAAAGCATTCCAGATCAAAAACTACAAAAACAAATGCAAAAAACACACTCACAGCGGCTAAAGATGGGAACTTTACTGCGCCTATATCATCATACCACCAAAACTCGCCTCATTCCTCCCATTTTGACTCCAACCCATATAACCAAGCCTTCCTCGCAGACAACCCATTAAGCAAAACTCTCAAAGCAAGAAACCATATCAGGGAGCAGAGTAAGCCATTAAAGGAGCTGCCTTTTTTGGCTGTTTTTTCACAAGACCACATTCTGCAACATCCTTGTTCTTCTGGTACTGGTTTTAAGTTGCCATCTGATTTGACCCTCTGCAACTACTGCCCCGCAACCTCTGGTCTGGGAGCTTTCTCTCTCTTGTATCTCTCTCTCTGCTCTTTCTCCCTCTAGCCATCTCTACTTGCAGTTGAGGAGTGAGAGGAGGAATATCCGGAAATGGACGGTAGCTCGCGGGAGCTTCTAACTACTGTGCTACCCTTTTTGCACCATGTGAGCAATCTTGCTAGAAAATACTCCATTCGGTGCACATAGGGCACCACGCTGGCGGTGCCTAACACCTGTTATAAGCCAACATGTCCTCTACCTATGGCCCACATTATAAGCGACCAACCTTGTCCCTTCCACAGGGTAGAAGTTATTGAGAGATCAAGACAAACAAGCTATTAAAGTGTACTCAAATAATTTGATGTCAAACGCACATGGTGTACCACTTTTATAACAATGGTACGAAAGGTGATGTGGTCTAGTTATTGTCCCAATGGTACTCTCTCCTTTTCCTAACAGGATTACATGTGCTTCTAGAGATGAGCAAATGGTTGCAGAGCATATTGGATCGGCAGCAAGGCCTAATAAGTTTTGCGATTCTGATTTTGGAAATAACGGCAATGTTCACGAAGTTTTTATATTATCACATAAGTTTTAATTATCATAAGCAGCTACATGTAAAGTGACTAAGTTTATGGCTACTGGATTGCACAGAAATTTTTTTTTTAATTTGTAGCAACACACAAATTGGATTTGTTACTCACTGCTTATATACTAAGTGGATGAACTTAATCATGTGGAAAATAGCAACTAAACCCGTGAGTTTTGGAGGCGAGAAACCATTTGGGATAGTTCACTTTTCTAATTATTATTAAACCAAAAGCTACCATACCAAAAGCATTACCATCCCACTGTTTTGTTGATTAAATGCCATAAAAGGGGATGATCACATTAGTGCACCAATACAACACTATATACCTATCCTCCAGACTCAATTCACTCAAATTAGCCCTAAAATGACCTCTACAACAAACCCCATGGAAGCTGCCATGGCTGGTGATAGACAAAAGGGCATTCATTGTAGCTTGGGCCATAAACCCCTGCTGCTTTAGGGAGGAACATAGATTTTAGATGGAAAATTACAAGCAAGGAGTTGAGCATAATATGATGAGGTGATTACCTTATTTGACTTGTGAACAAATTGATCCATTAGTCAAGTTGCATGACTTATATTAAATGGTGTACAGTGTATATTCGTCCAGCTTTACTTTAGACATTGTTGCCCAAAAAAGCTTTAGTTTAGAGTTATTTTAGACATGGGAAAGAAGCACTTGCCAACTAGCAGCTTTTTTATATGTTCACAGACTGCATAAACTTCCTCCCAATCAATTGATTACTTGGCAGGACAAGATTTTAACTCAAATGGAATCAGTTGTTTGTCTCTCTGTCTGCCCAAATCCTCCATTGGGATGCCAATACTTCTCCTTTAGACACAGCTATTCATCAAACAACTTGTTAGTTGGCTTTTTCCTGCACCACTCTAGCCTATATCTAAGTGATTATATTAGTCTTTGGTTGGGATTTTTCCAATGTTTTGACCAATTCTGCTTAATAATATACTCTACTTGATTATTTTACCAGTAACTTTAATAGGCCACCACTGAAGCACTTGTTTGTCCCATGTGACTCATGTTACCAAAACCTCCGTTCCCGTCTTCTTTGGTTCTTTGCATCTTTCTTCTTAAGCAAATTGTCGGCAGACACGTGGCACGACATTAGTTTTCCATGCAATTTTGTGGAGTTAGGTTGGATTTGTCACCCATTGTTTGATGCTTCAGCCAATGAGAGAACAAAGATAGCCAGAGTGGTTGATGGCAATGCATCAATCACAACAAGTTAGAAGCAAGAAAACAGAGAAGAAGAGAAGTTTTTGTTTTGATAAGAGAGACGAAGACAAGTTTGAATCAACTAATTAGTACAGAACGATAGTGGCAGTGTTATAGAATTATTCTATACATTTTTTGTTTGATCAACTATGTTGAATTCTTCAACTAGGAAAAATGTGCTGTATTGCCTTTAAGTTAGGCTTGAGAAAAGGAAAAATCATTACTATGATGTTGCTCATCTCTCGTTGATGACTCAGTTCTCCTGGGACCATGGCCATATTGTGGAGCCACAGGATGGTTGGACTCCATGTCTGACATGTCGTTATCAGATATATAAGATCTCGGTGATGTGGGGTAAGATCTCGGCGGTGAGCCGGGGATGCTTTCGATGTCATTTGATCTTGCTTTGGATTTGTGAAGAAGGTGCAGAGGTGATGAACCACGGCTCGGGGTGTTTTCTGGACTGAGGGCTACAGATGACATGTCCATCCCTGCCTTCCTCAGTTTCTTCCTATCTTTGGCAGCTTTTTGCCATTTCATTAGAGCTTTGGCTGTCTGCTCTTCAAAAATTGCCTTCTTCATGTGAGATCCCATCTGTAATTGAATGTTTAAAACCATGTTAGCATTGTTACCTTTCTTCCTGATACTTCAATTTGATCTGAAAGTGTAGTTCCATTCATAAATAATAGCTCTTCATGAAAAAATTAGTTTGTAAAAAGTTGTTTAAAACTGTATAATAGAGAAACTGCTGATGAAAATGCTCAGTTAATCTACAAAATGTCATAAAGTTGCATATCAATTGAAGTGACAAAACATATAATCAGAACTCTGAAAATGTGTTTAAAGTATAGGCGATACTTACTTGTGTTACTAGTGCATATAGTGGAAAGGTGATGTAGCTACACAAAAATTGGAGGGCTGCTCCCATAAACACACGAACCAAAATGACCACCAAGTTGTCATGGAAGCATGACTTTATTCCAAACTCATACTGCATGGATCAATTTTACCACAAATTAGCCTATGCACAATTAGCTTAATCAGATATTTGCTTGAACAATATTGATACTCACCCATGTCCAGAGGAAGTATGCCATTTGGAATGCATTCTAGATAAGTAAAAAACACATCAGTGACAAGAACACTAATATCCCATGTAAAATAACTTACCATCTGTGTTGCTTTTGTATGGTAACAATAGAGGAAAATGTACCTGGAATAATGTAATGTGTATCAGAAAAAGGATCCACTGTGGACGGCTGAACCAAAAGAACTTATTGCTAGGCTCTACTACTGGAGCTCCCTTGACGACAGCTGTTTTTTCCTGGATTTGCTGAGCCATTTCCATGATAATGATCTCAAGTTTCATCCCCACCAAGAGAAGTATCTGAGAAGATGATATTCAAAATTTACTTTTTAGCACTGAGAGTATGATCTGTGAATGTAACTAGTTAATAAATTTATGTAACTTACTATGAGGGGCACGAAGGAGATCCAAACGAGTGTGTACCATCCTGTTACAAAAGTTGTGTAATGCATAAGGGATCATCAATCAAATATGCTATAATGGAAGGAGTGAAAGAGTTGCTTACCATAGACATTGAGGAGCAAAAATAAGACAGCAGCAATCCACAGAGGCAAGCTAATTCCGACAACTACTTTGAAGTCATCTTCAAGGGATCTCTTTATGTACTTATGAAAGTTAAATTTGCTGTTTGGGGCCAAATGAGCCTGCTCTTTTTGAGCAAATAAATTGTCGCTGATTAGTTAAATGAAAAGGAAAACTAATTGTAGTCAGGAAAACTGTGAAAACAAACTAACAAGTAGTTTACATTGACGAATCCGTGCCGCATAGTCAGGTAATCCACTTTTGTCACTGATGCAAAGAATTGTCTGAAAAATGCCACCTTCAATCAACCAAAACAAGGAATACTTGATATTGATTTATTGGAATCTTGCAACTTTGAATTGTGACAATGAGCTTAATTCATGAGGTCGGTGGAATAATGTAACGTATGATGCCTGTTGAGCTATTTCACCCTTTTAATATTCAGCTAGCAAGCTTAATGGCTAATTTTTTTCTTGTTTTATAATGGCTAATTATTATCTAGATAACACAACAAACTTGATTTGTGAGAACTTACTATCCATCTCAAGCCAGGTGTGCTTGATAAACCAATATGCCTCCGAACAAAGGAAGTTTGATGAGTTAGCCTAAATCTTGAAGGATCTATATAGCACAATAAACCAAACTAAATCATCATCATCATCATCATCATACGCCTTATCCCAGCTATCTGGGGTCGGCGGCATTGATTATATACCGCATTTGACTCTTATCAGAATCAAAATGGTACAAAATACATATAAAGAAACATAGTGACAAGTTTTTACGCCGGATGCCCTTCCTGACGCAACCCTCCAAAGAGGGGACAATGATAAAAAGATTCAACATCATCGTATTCATCATACACCTTTCCAAATATATGGATTAGCTTCATGACATGATGGTTGCACATGAAATATTAATATAGCCATCTTCTATCACAAAGCTGGTAACAATGAAAACCAGTCTGCTTTTACATGGGAGCATGGCTAATAAACCAAACTAAATTTAGATATAAAATATGCAATTTACAAAGTGATATCTTATGCTCTATAATGAAAATTTTCAAATCAAGCTGAACTTTCATCTTAGCAAGCAATTCCTCAAAATGTTTCTCTTTTTTGGGTACAATCACAATATTTTTTTCCTTTGCACAAAACAATATATACTAATGAGTTAGTTGTTTACCATTTGTAAACTGATATTCCAGGGAGGTAGTCTCCGATTCCCAGTGTTTCCATTTCTTCATCTGAAAATGCCCAAGAAGTGATCATCAAATTTACATTAGCTTCTAATATAACAAGCTCAAAATTAGCTTTTTGTTACCTATCAAAAATAGAAAATTAGCTTTTTCTTATGGCAAACAATTTGACAGAAGTAGTGATTTCATCAATATATGTATGAACTATAGAGATTGCTCACTTTTGCTTGACCTAGAGCCATGGTGATGACACTGTAAAGAACATGAAATACAGCAAGAACAAAGATAAATATATGCAATTGGTGGACTCCACTCTGTGAGATCAAGGAGACGTTGCCCTGCAACAAAAGCAATACCCAATTAATTTTGATACCAATGGTGGCACAAGTACAAATTACAATGCAGAAAAAATAGGCAGATTCTGAGTATAACTAATGAAAGCAAGCCACATATAATTTTGGAGCCACTTCAATTGAGATAACTAAGGTAAAGGGGGGAAGAGTAATTACTCCACGAGAACCACAGTAATCATCACCAGCAGCAGCTGCTGCCAGTGACCGGCGCCATATCTCGTGCCCTCCGTCCCAAAGCAGCTTCCGCCTGCCATTTTTCACATTGTCGCTAGCTCCTCCGTTCTTGCATGGAAGCATGGTGTCTCCAACTTTGGGAGGGATGCAAATTTGTGAAACAGGCTTTGTTCCACCAGTCAGCAGTAGGGAGATAAATCCGAGTAGCATCAATTCTGCCAAACATTAATGTATCAATAAAAAGTAATTGAATACCAAACTTAACTGAAATTTCATACAGTAGTAAGCATCATTAGTCACTAATCAAGGATGATTACCAATTGCAGATAACGGTCCCAAAGTGGACATCAGATTGGCCTCATCCATTTTGTGTGTGTGAGAGAACAAAAAGATAGAGAGGGAGATAGATAAAATTTTACCAGCTTTGATTTTCTCCAATGCTTCAAGCATGGCCTTCTTTTGCTTCTTTTGGAACCACTGAGAACATTGTTAACAAGCACATATAAGAAAAAAGTAGCTCAACAACACAATTATGGATAGAAACTAAAAAGCCACCTTGCCAAGGGAATTAATGGCATGCTCGATGAGCACGGAGACTATCACAAACACAGCGCATACGACCGCCACCGCCCACGTCGGTGTCTCCTTGAGCGATCGCTCTACTCCGCTGCTGCCAGCAGCCATGACAAGAAAGGTCCAATAGTCTGGGGGAGATGACTTTGAGGTAGGGAAGGCAAAGGCAAGGAGAGCTTCCAAGTGCTTTCCCACATGCAAACCTCTTTCTTATCCCACTATGGACTTGTCATGAGCTGATCAATGTCTGGTCGGCACCAACAAAGGTTTTAAAGATGAGGAAGACCGTTAGCATGTACATCAGTAAGAGATAGCCAATGATTTCCAGTATGATGGGCACAATGTTTATGTTGGTGTATATTTATATATTCATAGGCCGGCAATGGAGTCTTGCATGGCATGGAAGTAGATATAACAGTGTTAAAAAAAGGACCATCTTGTTTTGCATGATTGCTGGTTTCCTTCTTGACTTGTTCTCAGAAATAGTTGGCTGCTGGCGGAGAGCTTCTGAGTAGGAAGGAAATTCCCTTGTAAAATGTACATGCATGGAAAGAGGAAGATAAACGGATGTAAATTGTTTTGTTCACTATTTTGACTTCTTCAATGGGAAAGAGCTTAATTAATTTGTTATGTTGGGGTCACTGAGTGAGAATGTGTTTCTACCATTTCACCATATATTAGGCGACAAAGAGGTAGCTAAATTGGTGAAAATTCTTTTGTTCATTATTTTGATTTTTTCAATGGGAAAGAGATTAAATTTGTTATGCTGGGGACACTGAGTGAGAATCTGTTGCTACCATTTCATCATATCATATACTCCCTCTGGCCACTTTATATAGATGCCGTTGATTTTCAAATGAACTTGGTATCTACTAAAAGTTTCCGAAGGAAGTATGAATTGAGGCTTAAAAATAGCCCTTTCCTGAAAGCTCAAGCTTTGGGGGAACTTTATCTTACATAGTAGTGGAGGCAAGGTCTTCCCTTAAATCCCATGAGGCGTGATAATGTCAAAAAAAAATCCCATGAGGTTCGTTATTATTAAATATTCGATCTGGCTCGACTCAGTTCCTTTTCTAAAGAATAATGTAGTAGTCAAATATCAAAGTCTTTTGCAACATAACTAACTTGCTAGGTGTTGCCAAAAAAAATAAGGTTGAATTTGCCCCGATAAATTATAATAAAATTGCACTTGACCTCTACGAATAATGAAAATAGGCAGATAACCCATATGCAACTTAATTTTCTTAACTTCAAGACAATCCTACCCCTAATGTCCCCTTCTAATTTTAAGGCCTGCCGGGGGCCATGGAGACCATGGCAAGCAACTAACTTTTCTTGTGTTAGGAAGACAAAGTCGATGCATTGTGCATTGCCTTTTGTCACGGTGAAAAGAGGGGCATAGTGGAGGGAGGAAGGTGTATTTATTGATCATGAGAAGGGATAAAATTATTTTTTTTACAAGCCATAATCGGAGTTAAGTGCATATTTTTACAAGTCATAGTTGTTAAGTGCAATTTCACCATAACACATAGAGTCAAGCGCAATTCACCCTAAAAAAACTCACTTGCTAGACAATAAAGGGAGAACACGCTCATTGCCCCTTTTTTTCAAAAATAGTTATTTACTCTTTCAAACCCATGCCATAGGTACCATGGAAGAAAAAATTGTAAAATCCTATCCAATTTATCTTAATAGATTAATTATCTTGATTCAACATCATAATCAAGTAGCGTATTTTTTTAAGTATTTAGGGTTGGCGACAAGGATCTTACTCCTCCATTCAGGTATATTTTGGGCTACCTCTTTTATAAGAGAATAAAATCAAGTCTTTTTCATTAACTTTATCCAAGTTCTCTTAAGTCTCCCTCTCCCTCTTTTAGCATCGTTTGCATGTATCACTTTTAATCTTCTCACATGGGTATCTATTGGTCTTCTTTGCATATGCCCATACCAACGCAACCTACATTCCCTCATGTTATGTTCCGCATATTATATTAGTAGTCCACGGCCTAGCTTAGGGGAGTAGCCCACGGCCCAGCTTAAGGGAGTAGCCCAGCTTATTTATTATTTGTAATAAGGCCTCAGGCCCAACTAAAAGAAATAGCCCAGTAAGTAGATGTAGCCCATCGTGGGAACTATATATTGAGCTCATGTTCTCCTAATTAGATTATGAAAGAAATTACACTAATTCCCTCTCTCTATCTCGTCTCTTCCTCTCGTCCCACCGTTGAGCCGCCGTCATGCCTCTCAGAGGACCCCTTCTTCCCCATCGATCTACCTCCACTTCCCCTACCTTCGTCTTTATCTTCTCCTTTTTCCCTTCAAGCTACTAAAACCATTCAATCCGTATTGTATCAGATTTCTGGTATATAACATTGGTATCAGAGCACCGGTCCTTGGAAGCACAAGATTTTTTTTGGGGCGATGGCTAGAAGCAACCCGCGACCTGAAGTTGAACATCAGCCAACAGCTGAAGCAGCCGTACAGGGTGAGCCTCACACTGAGGTGCCGCCCTCTTCCCCACAAAGAGATGAGATCCGCGAGATGATGGCGCGTCAAGATCAATTCTTTCAAATTTTTTTACAGCACCAGCAGCAGTCCCAGAGGGAGATGGCACAATTCCAGGAGACACAGCAGCAACATCAAAGGGACATGGTGCATGTACGAGATTCCCTTGATCGCCTGTCCTTGTAGACGCCAGCGGCCTACCCTCCTAGTCGATATGAAAAGGGGGTGTTGCCGCCTCCTCTGAGTGGACCGTTTGCACGTGGTCCTACCAATCCAGCTCGACGTCTGGACCAGCACACCACGGTCTTGGGATCGCAAACAGCCCCTGCCGGCCCTCAGCCCTTGGGCGCCGGGGCATTTGGACAGATGGGTGTTCGACAGAATGCTTCCACGAGCCCCTTGGGTCACCCCCATGCCGACCGGAATCCAGGTGACGAGGAGCATGAGTTCGACTGGCCCCCTGCCCAGGGTGAGTCCAGTTGGACCAACCAAGGCTTCTCGCGCGAGGAGCGCCAGGCCTTTAGGCCAGTCGAGACGAGACTCGCACGACTCCAGTTTCCCAAGTACTCAAGCGATGACAATCCGGTGGACTGGGTGTACCAAGCTGAGAAGTTCTTCCATTGCCAAGACACACGATCCGACGAGGATAAATTAACAGTGACTTTGTTGTGACATCAGGCCAGGCCCATGCAACCCACATCACTGGCCCATCACGATAGCCATTAGGATATTTGATTGAACCATATCTTATTGTAATCAGACCCGTTTAGGCTAATTGTTAGGTAACGGGCTGAATGGGAATAATTAGTGCCAATTAGTGGCCCATCAGATTGGCCAGATGGCCCTGGCGCCATCTGCTCTCTTTAAAAAGGAGGTCGTCCTCCTCATTTGAGTTATGCAATCAAACAAGTTCTAGTTATCTTCTCTATTCTTCCTTCTTCTTTGCTGATTCGGTACCTTGTGATCCTTACGGGTCACAACATTGGTATCAGAGCGGTCCCGATCCGTGACAGAGATGCCGCCTCGTAAGCAGCCAGCGACGGCCAGTGAGGCACAGCCAGATCAAGGCGTGACCAACGAGGCCACTAGCCCGAAGGCGACCAGCGAGAACGACATGGCCGAGATCAGGTCCATGCTTGCAAAACTGCTTCAGTTGCAGACCTCGCAGGCACAAACCACGGCCAACCAAACAGGAGGGGCGCTGACTCCTCCGCCAGTGTTTTCGGCACCTAATGGAGAGACGTCTCAGGCGGGTGGATCGAGGGGTTATGGTGGATCAGGAACAGGGATCCCTCCGCCTAACAACACCATGCAAGGGGTTCGATTTGGATCCCTTCACCAGACAGGAGATGGCGGCCGTTGGGGAGGAGGAGTACGAGGCATTCCAGGTGTTCGACAAAATGCCTCTATGACCACACCTCTCCGGAATATCCAACAGGAGTTCGAGGGGGACTATGAGGAGCCGCTGGGTCATCAAGGGGGCCTGCGTGGAGGGGCAGAGCCCCGACTGGCTCGTCTTCAATTTCCCCGATACAGCGGAGAAGAAGATCCCACGGAGTGGATCTATAAGGCGGAGAAATTCTTCGACTATCAGGGGACCTATTCGGAGACCGAAAGGTTGCGCATAGCAGCGTTCCACCTGGATGGTGATGCCTCGGTGTGGTTCCGCTATTACGAAAAGGAGGTCAGATATCCGACATGGGCGTCCTTTGCTGATGAACTCTGCGTGCAGTTTGGCCCCAATGAATTCCAGGACTTTAACGAGATGTTATCCAGCTTGCGCCAGACCACAACAGTACGAGCTTATTATACCGAGTTCATGAAGATTGCCAATCGCCTGCCTGATTGGCCAGTCGCTGCTCTTGTGGGAACATTCAAGAGGGGATTGAAGCAGGAGATATCAGACGAGATGAGACACTACCCTTGCCACACGATGAGGGATGTGGTACGTCATGCTCGCATCGAAGAGGAAAAACTGGGCCGACAGCGACGAGGTGGACGTGGGGGAATAGTACAGAGGGTCCCTATCAACTCAGCGCAGGGTTCAACACCAGCGCTTGGTCCTCCTACCGGCCGGCCCATTGCTGCAGGGGCGTTGGCTACGCCTGTCCGTCGTCTAACCCAGACCCAGATGGAAGAACGCAGAGCCAAGGGGTTGTGTTTCAACAGTGACGATAAGTATGTCAAGGGTCATCATTGTTCAGTTCCAGGAAGCTTATTGATTGTGGAGGGTGACGAGGACATGACCGACCCTATTGAGGAGATGGCCCATGATTATGCTGACGTGCAACCGGAGATCTCGGTGCACGCATATTCGGGTACTTTCACCCCACGCACTATGCGAGTCCAAGGGCTGCTCAAACGCCAAGACCTAGCAGTGTTGATTGACAGCGGATCTACCCACAACTTCATTAACGACAAGGTGGCACAGCGGTTGGGCTGCTATGTGACGGATGCCAAGCCCTTTGACGTTCTCATTGGGGACGGTAAACATCTCAGGAGCTCGGGGGTATGTGCCCAGGCCACCCTTACTATCCAGGGGCACACCTTCATTACTGATCTTTTCCTACTACCGACCAAGGGAGCCGACATCGTCTTAGGGGTTCAATGGCTCCAGGACTTAGGCGATGTAGTCTGGAACTTCAAGGCTTTGGTTATGGATTTCAAAGTCAATGGGCAACGGGTGCGCCTGCAGGGAGCCCAGCCTGGGGCATTAAACACAGCCCAGGCTGTGGGGTCCTTCTTCCGATTTGCCGCCCAGGGACTGATGTTGCAGCAGAGAGCAAGTGTGGATGTGGCCCAGGCCGAAGTTCCTGAAGACATGCGCCTCATGTTAGATGACCACCAGGATCTCTTCTCAGAGCCCACTGGACTACCGCTGGTCAGGGGCCATGACCATGCTATCCCCATTATTCCTGGTGCAGCGCCAGCTAATATACGGCCTTACCGTTATCCACACGTGCAGAAGACGGAGATTGAACGCCTGGTACGGGACATGCTTACATCCGGAATCATCCAACCTAGTACTAGTTCTTTCTCTTCACCTGTGTTGTTGGTGCGCAAAAAGGACGGGACGTGGAGGTTCTGTGTGGACTATCGCGCCTTGAATGCGATTACGGTGAAAGACAAATATCCTATCCCAGTCATAGAGGAGTTATTGGACGAGTTGGCTGGTTCTTTTCATCTCACCGGCGATGCTTTGATTTGGTATCAATATTTTGAGGCGGAACAACCAAGGCATTCCTGGCAACAGTTCATTAAGGAGCTTTACGTCCAATTCGGGTCTACGGAGTATGCCGACTTCAATGAACTCCTCAGCACGTTACGCAGACCTCCACGGTTCGTAGTTACCAGATGGAATTCATGCGCATAGCCAGCCGTGTTTCGTCATGGACTCAGGAGGCCCTGGTGGGTAAGTTGATGCAAGGTTTGAAGCTTGAAATTTCTGATGCGATTTGCCACTACCCGTGCACATCTATAGCTGAGGTAATTAAGCATGCCCGGATTGCGGAGGAGCACCTTAATAGACAACGGAGGGCCTGGTGCCCCCCCCCCCACACGATCGGCCATGTCAGCCGCGCTACCAGCACCTCATGCTGATTCTCATGTGCCTCCTCCACCTCAGCCTCCCATCCGGCGGTTGACACAAGCCCAAATGGAGGAGCGCCGCTCGAAGGGTCTCTGTTTTAATTGTGACGAACGATTTGTTCCGGGTCACCGCTGCAAGACCCGCGCCCTCCTGGCTTTGGAGGGTCTATGGGACGAGGACCCTGAGGACTGAAGGGGCTGGATTTGCACCGGAACCGCCCCCTGCTGATCAACCCGAGATCTCCTTCCATGCATTCTCGGGCGCGTACATGCCTCAAACTATGCGTGTCCAAGGAGCTATCAAGAAACAGAAGGTATCTGTCCTTATCGATTCTGGTAGTACTCATAACTTCATCAATGATAAGGTTGCCTTGCTGCTGGGATGTCCTTTGCAAGCCTCGTCTCCTTTTGACGTCCGGATTGGTGATGGTTCCAACCTCCGTAGCACTGGCATGTGCCCCAGAGTGGAGCTGACTATTCAGGGTCACGCCTTCCTTTTGGACCTTTATTTATTGCCTACACAGGGGGCTGATGTGGTCCTAGGCATGCAGTGGCTCCGTGATCTTGGTGATGTGGTTTGGAACTTTGACAACATGACAATGCAGTTTACTATAGGCGGCCAATCAGTCCAGCTCTCAGGCGGTTTCCCAGGTACCCTTCATTCTATGATATCAGCAAATTCATTATCACATGGTGTCCCCCAGGGGTTCTTCTTGCAATTATTATCATCGGAGACCTCAGCTCCATCGGAGGAGCCTCCTGATTAGGCCGCCTTGCTCTCGGCTTTTGAGGAGTTGTTCCAGGAACCCTCCAGTCTGCCACCGCCTCGGTCTCATGACCACCATATCCCGATCATGCCAGGGGCGACGCCAGCCAGATATCCCCATATTCAAAAAGCTGAGATTGAGAAGTTGGTTAAGGAGATGTTGTTGAGAGGGATAATTCAGCCGAGTTCCAGTTCATATTCGTCACCTGTTCTTTTGGTCCGGAAAAAAGATGGTATGTGGCGTTTCTATGTGGATTACCGGGCTCTAAACGCCATCACACTCAAGGACAAGTACCCAATTCCAATCATTGAGGAATTGCTTGATGAATTGGCTCATGCCCGAGTCTTCTCCAAGCTGGATTTGCGCGCCGGGTACCATCATATTCGCATGCACCCTGAGGATGTTCACAAAACAGCTTTTCGTACTCATGATGGCCATTTTGAATTCTTGGTCATGCCCTTCGGTCTCACTAATGCCCCGGCCACCTTCCAGGGACTTATGAATGATATCTTTCGGGACTTCTTGCGCTACTTTGTCTTAGTCTTCTTCGACGATATACTCGTCTATAGTTCTTCTTGGGAGCGCCATATCGAGCACCTTCGAACTGTATTTGAGGTACTTCGCAGCCACTCTTTATTTATCAAACGTTCAAAATGCTCTTTTGGGTGTTCTCAGGTTGATTATCTCGGCCATGTGATCTCTAATGGCCATGTTTCTACCGACCCCTCCAAAGTGGCTGCTATGGTTGATTGGCCTGTCCCGACTTCTTTGAAAAGTCTTAGGGGATTTCTGAGGATTACAGGTTACTATCGTCGGTTCGTCTCTAATCATGGGTCACTTGCTTCTCCTTTGACTGGTTTACTCAAACAAGGGGCTTTTGGCTAGTCCCCTGCCGCTCAACAGGCCTTTGACACCTTGAAATCAGCTATGTGTGCGGCTCCAGTTTTGGCCCTTCCGGATTTTTCGCGGCCCTTCGTGGTTGAGACAGATGCATCCGGTCATGGCCTGGGTGCCGTCTTGTTATAGGACGGCCACCCAATTGCCTTTTGGAGCAAGGCTTTGGTGGGTCGCTCCCTGTCCCTTTCGGCTTATGAAAAAGAAATGTTGGCTATTGTTCATGCCGTGACCAAGTGGAGACCGTATTTGTTGGGGCGCCATTTTATCATTCGAACTGATCACCAACCACTTAAATATTTCCTGGACCAACGTATTGCTACTCCTGCCCAGCAGCGTTGGGTGACTAAGTTGCTTGGATATGATTATGAAATGGTCTATAAGCGTGGATCCGAAAATATTGTTGCGGATGCCTTGTCCCGTCAGTTTGATGCCACCAGTCACCTGGGTATGTCCGCCCCTGTATTTCTGTTCCTGGCCGACTTGCAGCAGGCCTATCAGCATGACCCAGTGACGGTTACTTTATTGGCTAAGCTTCAGGCTCACACTTTGGCTGACCCCTCTTATGTTTTGCAGAATGACATTATTTATTGGAAGGTGCGGCTGTGGGTCCCCAACTGTGCGCCTATTTGTCATACTATTTTGACTCATTTCCATTCTACCCCGACAGCAGGTCATGAAGGCTCCTTTCAGACCTACAAGCGTGTTTCTCAGTGTTGTTTATGGCGCGGGATTAAACGATCAGTTCAGAAATTTGTGGCTGAATGTGAGGTGTGCCAGCATGCCAAGGCCTCATCTATTACTCCCTCGGGGCTCTTGCAACCATTGCCTATTCCGGATCAAATTTGGGAGGATGTCTCCATGGATTTCATCGAAGCTCTTCCGGTGGTGCAAGGGAAATCTGTGAGTTAGTGGAGTTAGTAAAAAAATTTAGAGAAAGAGCATTAGAATGTATTCATAACTTTATGTAATATGTAATGTTGGGCTCCCCAGGGGATCTTTATCTTCTCCTTTCTCCCTTCAAGCTACTAAAACCATTCAATCCGTATTGTATCAGATTTTTGGTACATAACACCTCAGCTTCTCCCCTAAAGGAGCTACCCCTAAACTCTCACGAATATATTCATTTCTAATCCTATCTTTCCTAGTTATCACACTCATCCACCTTAACATTCTCATTTCGGCTACATTCAACTTATCTATATGACTTCTCTTAAAGGTCCAACACTCTCCTCCATAGAGTATTGCAGGCATAATAGTTGTTCTATAGAACTTGCCTTTAAGTTTTTTTGAAACACACCTATCACACAACATTCCTGAGGCTGCCCTCTACTTTACCCACCCCTCATTAATCATATACACCACATCACTATCAATATCCTCTTCTTTATTTTTATGGATGGAATTGATCACACTTTGGTACTTTTTGCCCATCTAGTTCAACTAAGGCTCTACTTATAGTTCTACCTTCTTTAAAATTAAATTTCATACACTTTGTCTTAGTCCTACTTATTTTAAAATATTTTGATTCTAGAGCCTCACTCCATAATTTCAGTTTCACATTCAAACTTATTTTACTTTCATCAATTAAAACTACATCATCTGTAAAAAGTATACACCAAGGTAAATTATCATACAAATGTTTAGTCAATTCATCCATAACTAAAGCGAAAAGATAATGACTTAAGGTTAACCATTGATGATGACCTACCGTAATCGGAAACTCTTTAGTTTCCCCCCAATAGTTCGTACACTAGTCACAACCCCCTCATACATATCCTTAATGATATCTATGTAACCTCTTATGACACACTTCTTCTTCAAAACACTCCAAATGAGCTCTTTCAGCACTCTATCGTAGGCTTTTTTCGAATCTAAAAAGGCCATATGGAGGTCTTTCTTTCTATCCTTGTACCTCTCTAATAACTGCCGTAATAAAAATATATCTTCCATTGTTAACCTCTTCGACATGAAACCAAATTGATTCTCTGTTACTTTAGTTACTTTTAAAAAACGTCTTTCTATTACTCTCTCCCATAATTTTATAGTATGTCCCATACTTTTATACCTCTATAGTTTGTGCAACTTTGGATGTCCTCTTTGTTTTTATACAAGGGTACGAGAGTACTTCTCATCCACTCCTCTGGCATCCTCTTTGACTTCCAAATCTTGTTAAACAAACTAGTCAACCACGTTAAGCCAACACCTCCTATTGCCTTCCAAACTTCAATAAGAATTCTATCCGGGGCCTAGAGCTTTGTCTTTCTTCATCTTCCTTAACGCAGTTCCTACCTCCTCTATGGAGAATCTCCTAAAATAAGTTATCTCTTTATCTTTAACAGGACTAGACTCAAAATCAATCCCACTACTATAATTTTCATTCAATAAACACTCAAAATATTCATGTCATCTCTCCCTAATTTCTTCATCTTTCACTAAAATCCTTTGATCTTCACTTTTAATACACCTAACTTGCTCTAAGTCATTACTCCTCATATCCCTTGACTTAGCTAACTTAATTATCTTGATTAATTGCAAATAACATGGGAAAAGATCACTTGCTTATCAATCTGCCATGCACCCCCCTTGCATAGGGAGCTTATTTTGGTCTCATATCTTCAGGGAGCACCAAAACATTTTTCCCGTATGGAGATTTTTCCATATTATTGGGCCAATGAGCCCGGAATGCCATATTACCTGGTTTTTTTGGGCTCACGCCATATAACCTAATTTCGGGACCTGGTCTTTCCATTTTACCCTCCCGCCCAACCATAAATCTTTCACGTTTTACCCTCCCTAAGACGCGCCCCATTTCATACAAGCTTCCCCCATAGTGATTATATAGTGAAGAAGTTCCATTTTAGAGGCAGAGGCTTGCACGTGGAGAGACGGTGTTGTGTGGCAGACATAAATATTTTTACAGCTTTCTCGGGTCATTCAACCTCTTCTACTCATGAGCAAACAGAAGAAACTCGCCAACAAGGCTCGAAGAATCACTTTCACAACCTCCCCATTGTAATGTGGAAGTGGTTCAATAGCTCATAATCATTATTTTTTTATTCACACATTATGAGAACGAAAAAAGTTAAAATTTTGCGCCGAGAAGTACTTTTGGGGGAGTGGCGAACTACACTTTGCAAATTCTTTATCCTCATAAGAAGGTGTATCAAAGAATTTGAGAATATCTTCATAGAGAAAAAAGAGGCAAAAATATAGAAGAATAAAAAAAGAATTGGCAAAAATAGATCAAAAATTAGAAAAACATGACGAGATGGAATGTTGCCCTCAAATTCGATGACATGATACCACTATCATGTAATCAAGTTAGGTCATCGATGACACGATTTGAAGGCAAAATTCAAAGAATCATATCTAGGGGTGTAAACGAGCCGAGCTGAGCCGAGCTTGGACATGTCTCAGCTCGAGCTCGAAATTTCAAATTCGAGCTCGAGCTCGGCTCGGCTCGTTTACAGCTCGGTCCCTCCGAGCTCGAGCTCGGCTCGTAGAGAATTTTGGAGCTCGGCTCGAGCTCGAACTCGAGTGCCTGATACAGGAACGCTCGGCCCAGGCTCGGAGCCAACGACCGAACATATCATTTGCTACCGGCCATCGGCACAGGTCTTATACCATGTCGGTGGCAGTATCTGCCTTTTCGTTCGCTGCCATGGCTGACCCGGACGCTGCTGACTTCACGGCATGCCGGCGACCGTCGTATGACAGAAGATAAAAAGACATCCTTTTGGCCGACGCCGGCCTCGCCATAAAAGAAAGGGCGGCCCTTTTAGCCGCCATAGTGACGCCCCGTGGTGGCGGCGTGCCGTGAATGACGCTTATGATGTCGACGCACGCCAATCGCCACCACCACAGTAGCGCAGAATCAGGAAGAATAAAAATAAGAAATGCCTTTTTGGCCTCCGGCGGCATCGCCGCAAAGGAGAAGCGGCGGCCATGACTGTAAAGGAAGGAAATACGACCCACCTGACGCCGGTCACGCACCTTCCTGACATGAGGATGGTGCCGCTTATGATACCGTCGTAAGCCGATCGTCACCACCATTATCGCCGTCTCCTACTATGCCATCACTGTTGGCCCTCATCGGCCATCTGGCGCCAATCGTCTAGCGGCAAGTCCGCTAAGGCTTAGGAGAGGCTGTTTGTGATACCGGAGGATGAGGACGGAGGTTGAGAGGAGGCCGGGAATGAGGTAGAAATAAAAGCACGAGCCTTTCGTCGACTGCGCCGCCCCCCCGCCCGACGCCGCCGTCCCGTTGAGCCCCTCGCCCGGCGATGCCTTGGGCCCCCAAAATCTCCTCCCCTCGCCGGCACCGCCGCCTCACGCCGGAGCCCCCCCCCCCCCCCCCCCCCTCTTTCTTCTCCCTTCCCCCTTCCCCCTCTATCTCTGTTGTGACTGCCGCCACCCACCCACCCAAAATCCCCTCCCCCCTCTTTCTCTGTTGCGAGTTGCGATTGTTGTCCCCCCCCCCAAAAGGCAGACGGCTGCACGTGCAGAGGAGATCCCGGACGTTCGTTATTTTCTTGACGCGTGTCTCTGGATTTGCATGCCGTGATAGGAATACTCCCGGTTTGGTTTTGAGAAACCAAGACGGAGTGCACAGTTAGAAAAGCCATTGTTAGGGGCACGCGTCAGGAAAATAGTGTACGTCCAGGAATGTACGTGTAGCCGATCCGCTGTCCAGAGAAAAAGGATAAAACAAAGACAAATCACAAAATAGAAAAAGCCTACCAGAGCAGAGATTCGTCCATTAAAGAAAGGAGGGAATCATAAAAACTGTGGGGCCCGCTCTCTCTTTCTTTTTCATTCTCTCTCTCTTTCTGTAGGCCGTGTGAGCCTTAATACTAAATAGTGGGGTTCTGTAATCCGGTGGTCTCTCAGAAATGGCAGACCTTTCTATACAACTTACTCGCTCTCTGGTGCTTCGATGTGCTTTGGTCGAGGATCCTGTGAATATATTGCGTGATATCAGATGGACAATACAGACATGTGATGTGAGCCCAACACATATACGGGTCAAACGCCTGATAGTCTTCTGCTCCAACCCTTCCACCTTCCTCGAGGCCTCCACTCAAGGGAAGTTGAGGAATTTCCTAATTTTATTTTAAGCCTGTAGTCTGGCTGGCTAAAATGAGTCATGTGGGTTGGAGATGGAACCCTTTTTTAAAAAAAGTTGGCTAATAATGGAGTAACACTGATCATTTCTTACTTAATTCACGAGTCTGCAACCATGAAAGCCAATTGGCGAGTGTCACAATACTATTGTGTCACATTCGATGCAATTTGTTAGCTTTGGTTATTTACATGTAGAAAATAACAAAAATGAACACTTAGATTTGTTCAAAAATGAAAATTTAATATTTGTTTGTTAAAACCTAAAACTCTAATATCTCCTTTATCTGTCCAAATTAGAAAACCAAATAAAATACCGTGCCCTTATACATATAAAATATTAATATATTTATTATATTTATAAAAAGATGAAATAGTACTAAGGGGCTATTTGGGGCGTGAAAAATCAGCACCATCCAGCTGAAAAAAATCCAGTTGGGTAGGATTTTTGGGATAATCCACTAACTACCTGAAAGAGGATTTTTTTCAGGTGGTTAGTGGATTATCCCAAAAATCCTAACGATGTGGATTTTTTTCAGCTAGATGGTGCTGATTTTTCATGCCCCAAACGACCCCTAAGTCCATTGACATTAAGAGTGTAAACGAATCGAGCTTAGGCATGGCTCCGCTCAAGAGAATTTCAAATTCACTTGTATGGGCCCTATTACCCATATTTAGTGGTAATTCTTGAATTTTAAAATACTGGCAGAGTTGATTGTACGAACAATTATTATATTTTTAAAAAATTATCAAACACCAGCTTCTCTAATTTACGATGAAGTGGATAAAAAAATAAATTCAATGTTTAGTAGAAGGCAAAATTTGTCTTGATAAGGGCACTTAATTAGTAACAAAATAGTAAATTAATTTAATTACTCTAGTTATTCTACAGTTTTGATAAATGGTTCTAACCGCATATTGAGCTTGAAGTCTTTGCATTTCTCTTCCAAAACTTCGCACCTAAGTAGTAGGTACTATATCTTCCTATGTGAACAAGAAAATGATTTTTTTCCTCTATTGACATCTTTTACAATTAGATATTTATACATATTAACATATTTATTATATATATATATATATATAAAACATAACGAGCCGAGCTCGAGCCGGCTCGCGAGCCAGCTCACGAGCTTATTCGAGCCGAGTTTAAATGAACCGAGCCGAGCTTAAAATCGAGCCGAGCCGAGCCGAGCCAGAAAAGCTCACGAGCCGGCTCGGCCCGTTTACACCCTTAATCATATCTCCTTTATTTCTTATCGTTTTTGCCAATTCTTTTTGTGTTCTTTTTTTTTTCTTCTTTCTCCCTATAAGGCCCCAAAATGTTATTATACAACTTCTAGTGAGGATGATGAATTTGCAAAGGAGTATGTGGTGAAGCCACTATTATTTCATTTTATTTCTTCTTCTTTCGTCTTTTAAAATTATTCATCCTCGCTATGTGCCATCTCGATCTTTAAGCTATCATCACAAGAAGAAAGAGAAAGAAAATTAAAAAAAAAACACAAAAAGAATGTGAAAAAATGGATAAGAAATGAAGGAAATATGACTCGTTGAATTTTGTCCGTTTTGCCCTCAAATCGTGGCAAAATTCAACAAATCAAATCCCCCTCATTTCTTATCGGTCGATGAGTTGCCAATAGCAATTGCTTACTTGCCCCATCACTCTCCTTGTCCACTGTGTTTATAAACTATATAGTCCTCACCTATTTGATCTTAGCTTAGTTAAATAAATTATGGCATACGTAATTATTAACAGTTAGAAATTAGAAGTGGTATAATAGCTCAAATTAATTGACTGGTTGGGAACACTAGTTTTCCATATGCATGTATTATGACCACACGTAATGAACTCCTACTTCATTTTCATATCTCCAACAATGGCATACCTTTAGTAGGTTTAATCTACATTTAGGAATCAAGTACTCCCTCTGTTCCAAAATACTATGTATATTTAGAAATATTCATTGTTCCAAAATATTGTGTACATTTTGCTAAATCATGTGACTTCCTTATTCCAAAATTGGAGGAGACTTGGAAGGATTTACTTGAACTTTGTTTGTGAACGAGCATACGAGTTGGACGGGATATCAGGGAGAATGAGTCATGTGACTTCGTAGTAGTTTTCATGGTCCAATAAAAATGAGAATTTTCTCAAATGTACACAGTATTTTGGAATAGAGGGAGTAGCTTCCTAATTGTTGTATTTTATAATTTTTTGTATATAACATAAAGTCAATTGTATGATTTGATAGAATCTTAACACTACTATCCAAGGGCTAATTAATTTGTATCCTCTACCTTAAGTGCTACTCCACTATCCAATGAAGCTTATGTACATTGTAAAATGAGTACATTATTCTGCCTCCGTCCAAAAAACCCTGACTACACTTTTCAAATGAGCTAAAATTATTGACATGTAGAGCCTGCATCATTTCAAGCCTCCACTTACCCTTTGTATATGCGTGTTATTTTGGCACTGTAATGTTTTTAATGCAGTAAGGTTTTGTTAGATGGACCAGGTCTTCAAAAAAGCTTGGTTATATGTAAAAATTACGAATCTAGAATTAATTGACTGAATTTGCCCGACGACCAGACAATGGATCCTTGTGAACATGCTTGTACCGACTACCGAGGCTTGAAAATTCTGTAGACCCTAACCACAAAAAAAAAAACTGTGGGCCCCACAGACTCTATTGACTCATATTCAAATGCTGCCAGGTTATTTTGGACAGAGGGAGTATATTCAACGTAAGCCCCGGGTAAGGTCAACAGTATCCCCTCTTTCGTCTCTACGACTCCTTAATATAAAAAATTATATTCCCTTCGTATAACATTACCTATCTGCATTACAAAACGAAAAAGCCAATGGAGACAAGTACCATTAAACGAAGGGATTAATTAATTACCTGAATTTACATAAAAGAACCCCAATCCTCTCAAAATCGTATATTTCCAAAACCTCCTTCCCCTGTTCCTCCGATGCCATGAGACTTGCCTCAAGCGTCCTCCTCCTCCTCTCCCTCCTCCTCCCCGCCGGATCCGTCCCCTCCTCCCTCCGGGACCCCCCTCCGGACCGCCCCGCCTCCGTCCCGGAGTCCAATTTCAATCTTCCTGAGCCTCTGCTTCCCGCCATCGTCCGGGTTGGCGGGAGGGAGGAGATTTCGTCCGGAGAGTTGGTTCCGCTGCTACCACCCTCCAGACCGGTTGAAGTCAAGATTTTGAAGCCTGCGCCTCTGCAGGAGCACGTAATTGGCGGCGGTGTGAGCGGCGTCGGGAATGGGGGAGGTCGATCTGTCTTGTCGGAAACGTAAGTTTGTTTCTTTTGACCTTGCAATTGGTGGTCGGATCTTTAGTTGTTTTCAACATATAATGGGTTGAGTTGAATAATCTAAGAAAAAAGTTACGTAAATTAAGAGTCTTTGATGATATTGGTCAATGGTAGGGAAAGGATAAGAGAATTTTCTCAATTTGTGCTAATAGTAATCGTGTAATTTACATTCTATGTTATGTTATTGTTGCTGCAATAAGTGTCAGTGAATTGAGCTCAAATTCACCTTATACTCTCAATGAAAAGAGAAAACAAAATGGTGGTAGTCTGGAATATTAAGATTATGGATTTCTTCATGGATTACTATCCCTTGTTCACTTTACTTATGTTGGAATTGTTGTCATTTTTTTGCTTGAATCGATAAAATACTTGCATTCCCTGATTTGTTTGGTGGTCTACTGATTTGCTTTATGCTGACGTATATGGTTTTGGGTTAGGGAGCAAGCAATCAGCCTTGTCGCAAACGTGGATGGCACTGTGCAATTACAAGACAGAGAGTCAGGCAAAATCTTATGGTCATTCTATTCGGGCGCCCCATTATATTCAGCTTACCAGGACCTTCCTCTTCTATATGGTAATAAAGAAAATGCATCGACAAATGGTGAGAATCAGGTTATGGATCCTTCTGTAAGAGATGCATATCATCTGGAGGTTGGGGATGATTGGAATTTGTACATTAAAAGTAAACTCTATGGAAGCCAGGTATCATGTTGTTGTTAACTTGGCTTTGTCTTTTGTCTTCTTCTCCTTTGCTTCTTCAGTTTCTCTAAACTTAAGGTCACGAACTCTCGTCTTGGTAAATAAAGCGTGTTTAGTATTGTGGACTATTGGCATTTGTTTGTTGTCTCACTGGCAGTATAGTAAGGCTAAGTGGTGAAACAAATTCGATTCAAATTAAAACAAAGCTTTATGGTCAGCTCAATTACTATAGCTGTATTTATTTAGCAGTCTGCTTTAGATATAATTTTTAGATTGGCTTCAAGAATTAAACACAGACATATATATGTCAATAAATCTGAGTTGATAGAATAAGCAGGTCATTTTATATTCTTTGTACATGTCCCTTTCTCTTAGTGACAGTGAGAGAAGTGATTTTTGTTTTTGAAAATAGTTCATCATGCCAAGAGGATCATGGGAAAACTGAAAAAAATGATTGAGTTGACAATGGACCTTAATAACTATGAATAATCAGTTATCAATTAATTTAAAGAAGTACGAGATGTTTTTTATATACCTTTTACTGTGCTATATAATAACCCATAAAAATTCATGTACTTATTAAGTCATTGTGAATATGCCATGACTCCAATATTCTGTTTTACTTTTCATGGTCTTACGGGATTGTTTCTACTATCAATTTAAAATTTGTCTTTCTTTTTCTACTTCAGATACTTAAACATACTATAGGTGAATTTGTCAGCAGCACACCACATATATCGGATGATGGTATTATCACTGTTGGTTCCAGGAATCAAACTTTTTTTCTTGTTGATCCTAAAACGGGGGAAATAAAGTATTCGGATTCGTTGCTTATATCAAATGTCCAGAATGCAATAACGGAAAAACAAAGTTCAGACGGAAACAGTGGCCTCCTTTCTATAATAAGGACGGATTATAATGTGCGGACTTACGACAAAGATTCGATTTTGTGGAATGTGGATGTTGCTGAATTTGATGCCAAATTTCTTTGTCCTAAGAATAAGCTTGGTTTTATTGAATCACCACTTTCTTGTGACACAAAAGTCGTGGTGCACAGAAATCCCATGTCTCAGTCGAGTTTAGGAACAGTTCCGTTAACAGATGTGGGTAAAAGACCCTCTTTGCCTCCAATGCACAACTCTGGGATATCGATTGTGCGAGGCAAAATTAATACACAGATTGATATTTTGCCAAATTCTTGTGAAGTTGAGAAGAATTGTATTTTGAGAATTGATGAAGATGTGGGTAAAAGACCCTCTTTGCCTCCAATGCACAACTCTGGGATATCGAGTGTGCATGACAAAATTAATACGCAGATTTCTGTGTTGCCAAATTCTTGTGAAGTTGAGAAGAATTGTGTTCTGACAATTGATGAAGATTTGAAGCAACCTGGTGCTGGTATTTCTGGAGTTGTAGTCTGGACATTAGTTCCATATATGTCCCTATTTCTTCTTGGTGGGTTCATCCTTGTCCTTGCATTCATCTTTTTCAAGCGGAAGAAACTGTTGAAAGCAGATAACAATATGAATGAATCAGGAAGAAAGCATCTTGCAGGAACTAAAAAGAGGAAAGCTCGGAAGGCATCAAACGTTAAGAATGGTGTGATCAATGGTGGGAATGACAGGGACATGTCGTTGAAGAAAGATAATTTTGAGAGTCGTGAGGTCAGCAAGGTGCAAAATAACGATCGGAATTCTCCAACTTCTCATATAAATGATGCTGAATTTGGCGATGGCCGTTGGGTCGGTGAACTTTTTGTATCTAACATTGAGATTGCAAAGGGTAGTAACGGGACGGTTATATATGAGGGAATTCAAGATCGCCACCGTAAAGTTGCTGTTAAGCGTCTTTTACTCGCTCATAATGATGTTGCTTTCAAGGAGATAGAAAACCTTATATTGTCAGATCAACATCCTAATATTGTACGGTTGTACAGAGTGGAACAAGATATGGATTTTGTCTATCTTTCATTAGAACGTTGCACTTGTAGTTTAAATGATTTGATTCAACTGCATGTGGATACCCCTTTAGACTCATCCTTCACTAGTGATCCACCTATGGGCCCTATAAGTCAATACAATGTACAAGTTGAAACGTTGAAGGGATTGACTAAGGATGAACTTTGGAATACGAATGGGTATCCGTCACCTTTGCTTTTACAACTTATGAGGTATATCTGTCATATGTCGATGTATTTTTTATCCTTTTGAAATCTTGTATGCACCATATTGTCATTTTCTTAGGGATATAAGCATACTTGTTTTTTTGTACTTGTTTTATATGATGTTTATGCCTTTGTTACATTGATCTGTTATTTTCATAAGTTTATAGATTTTTTCTTCAAGAATCTATGTTGTCGATTAGTTAAATTACATTATTTTGTGTTTTTAATACAATATTGCAGGGATATCATACGTGGGCTTGCCCATCTACATGAATTAGGAATTGTTCATCGTGATTTGAAGCCCCAAAATGTGTTGATAAGTCGGGAAAAGGATTTTTGTGCTAAGATATCTGATATGGGCATAAGCAAGCGGCTTGTTGGAGACATGACTTCATGTTATCGTCCTACTGGTATCTTATATATTTCTGAAATGACAGCATATTTATTATAATTAAATATGTTTTTTTTTGCTCTGAAATTCTGTGTTTGGGTGTTTGTGATAGGATATGGTAGTTCAGGATGGCAAGCGCCAGAACAACTTCAATATGGGCGTCAGACACGGGCTGTGGATATTTTCAGTTTGGGTTGTGTTCTTTTCTTTTGTCTTACCGGAGGTAGACACCCTTTTGGTGAGCATATTGAACGCGATAGCAATATTATAAAGAATAATGTGGATTTGTTTCTAGTGGAACATATTCCTGAAGCTGTGGAACTTTTTTCTCGTTTGCTAAATCCAGACCCCGAAATCAGGTAAATCTCATCTTATTGATGTTTGTTTTTGAGCTTGGCTCTCTTTTTATGCTTACATTGTGATGCTGTCAACCTTTTTGTGCCTAGGCCAAAAGCCAACGAGGTATACTATCATCCCTTTTTCTGGGACGTTAAGACACGTCTTGAATTTCTTAGGGATGCTAGTGACATTGTAAAATCAGAGCGAGATAGTGACTCTGATCTTTTGAGAGCAATTGAGGAAGCCGCACCAGTGGCTGTAGGGTGTAAGTGGGTTGAGAAGCTGGAAACTGCATTTGTTGAAGACTTAAAAGGCCATAGAGGGTACAAGTATGAAAGTGTTTGTGACCTTCTTCGAGTCATTCGGAACAAGTTTAACCATTACAGGGAACTTCCGGATGAAATCCAGGTATGGAATATATATTGCGTATTGTATGCTTTTAACTATAATTTGTCTTTCAGATTTGGATTTATTTTTCTGTCACATTTATTTGAAAAATCAATTTTGTTCTTTGGATTTTGACTCTAGAAACTCCTCGGGCTGCCTCCATATGGTTTTCATAATTACTTTGCAAGTCGGTTTCCAAGACTCTTAATTGAAGTGTACAAGGTTATGTACAAGTTTTTAAAAGGAGAAGAAGAGCACAAACTTACGTCTAAGTTCAACAAAAAAGAAGAGAAAGAGTTTGTACAAAAATATTTCGCATGGATTGCATAGTTTATTGCTTTATGTTGTTTACCTCTATACCATGCAAAATTTCGCATGGTCTTGTAATTTTATGTACCTATTTATGATGTAAATATCTATACTTTGACATTGACATTGTATGATGTGAAATTTCTACCTAAAAATAACTACTTGCATAAGATTGTGCCTCTGCCTCTCTAATAAACCACCCAATATTATGCAATGTATATGCGAATATTGCAAGGTATATGTGGGAATAATACAATATGCAATAATCTCATACAGGTATAAGTGCAGCAATCTAATAGCCCGTCCCATTTGTGATTTCTTTTTGAAAAAAATTAAAGTCCTTTTAAGAGTAAATAAGCATCACTCGTTATCGTTGTTTTTGCAGTAAGATTTATGATACCAGATTAGGTTTCAATGTATCTGCAATGAAGCAAACATAAACCATACCATGAAAATTATATGGAAACTTCAAGTACGCGGAGAACAGGGTGAGTTGGGCTAACTTTAATTTACCTCTAAGCCTGCCCCACCATGGTTGCTTAAGCTCAACATTAAGACAGATTAAATATATTACTCCCTCCGTCCGGAATTATTATCACCATAAGGATTTTCATAATAAATTCATTTTCGAAAACCTTATGGTGATAATAATTCCAAATGGAGGGAGTATATGATACTTGTATAAGTAATTATGATTAAACATTTTATTTTACTCCCTCTGTCCCGGAATTATTATTAACATAAAGGTTTCTAAATTAATTAATTTTAGTTTATTTTAAAAAATCTTACGTTAATACTAATTATGGGCAGAGGGCGTACATAATAAGGGTGTTCGAGTCCATAGGCCCTCGTTAGAATCCACCACCTCCGCTTGCGGAAGCTTGCCCATTGGCTAAAATCCGATCGTATTCCAGAGATCGGATCAGACCAATAGTCCGTTTGTCCACTTCTCGTCCGTAAGCACACACGACAGATCCCTTCAATCGCCACCGTTGATTTGATCCAACGGTTCAGAAAAACTCCAGAGCTCTTTTAATTCGTCTTTCGTCCCTTCCTCGCTCTTTCAGCTACTGAGAGAAGAACAGCATGGCTCTCTGCAAATCTCAGCCGTTGAATCTCCCAGCCCTTGATCTCCGCCGTCCATCCTCCTCCGTTTCCCATTTCACAGCCGTCCGATGCTCCGCCTCCTCTAGACCCCCCAAAACTCTAATCTCCGCCCCCGGAGCCGGCGCTGTAGTAGTCGATCCATCTCCGATCGCCGCCATCCTCACCGCCTTCGCCCCGGCCACCGTCGCCAACCTCGGCCCCGGCTTCGACGTCCTCGGCTGCGCCGTCGGCGGCCTCGGCGACCGGGTCACCGCCCGAGTCAACCCTGCCGTCGCCCCCGGCGCCGTCACGATCTCCTCCATCTCCGGCACCTCCCGCCTCTCCCTCGACCCCCGCCGCAACTGCGCCGGCATCGCCGCCGCCGCCGTCATGCGGGCCCTGACCGTCCGCTCCGTCGGGATCTCGCTGTCCCTCCACAAAGGCCTCCCGCTCGGCTCCGGACTCGGCTCCAGTGCCGCCAGCGCCGCCGCCGCTGCCGTCGCGGTGAACGAGATCTTCGGCGCGCCGCTCGCGCGGTCTGACCTCGTGCTGGCGGGGCTGGAGTCGGAGGCGAAGGTCTCCGGCTATCACGCCGACAACATCGCCCCCGCGATTCTCGGGGGATTCGTGCTGATCCGGTCCTACGAGCCCTTGGAGATCCTCCGGCTAGAGTTCCCGGCGGGGAAGGAGCTCGTGTTCGTGCTGGTCTCGCCGGAGTTCGAGGCGCCGACGAAGAAGATGCGCGCTGTGCTTCCGGCGGAGGTGGGGATGAAGGACCTGGCGGCGAATTGCAGCCAGGTGGCGGCGCTGGTGAAGGCGATCATCGAGGGGGACGCGGGGCTGCTGGGGTCGGCGATGTCGTCGGACGTGGTGGTGGAACCTCGGCGGATTGGACTGATTCCGGGGATGCAGGCTGTGAAGGCAACAGCTTTGGCAGCCGGGGCGTTCGGGTGTACGATAAGCGGGGCCGGGCCGACGGCTGTGGCGGTGACAGATGACGAGGAGAAGGGGAAGGTGATAGGTGAGAGGATGGTGGAGGCGTTTATGGCCGGCGGGCGGCTGAAGGCGGCCGCCACGGTGACGCGGCTGGACCGGGTTGGGGCGAGGCTGATTACTGGTTAATTAGTCAATTGTTCGGTAAAATTTATCTGCCTTTTTGTGAATAACCAATTATGCTTATGGTTTTCTTTGTTAGAAATTAAGATCAGATTGTTTGGGCATTGAAATGTGGAACTTGTAGTTTCATCTACACTTGAATGAGAACTTATAAACCCTAAAACCCGAACATTCTTCTCAGCCATGGATGCGCGCCAGGTTTAAGAAGTGCCTCTTGTTTATGTTATGTGGATAATTAACTTCACTGGTCTCTTCTTTGCTGGTGATAACTAGTGAGGATGCTGCTGATGAACGTAAACACACTTTAAGACTATCTCTGTAGATTGTGATTATTTACCCTCGAATCAGGACTTATGGAACCCTAAAACCCGAAAATTCTTCGCTGCCAAGAAGCGATGGATGCGCTCAGGGTTTAAGAAGTGCCTCTTTTTTAGGTTAATGAGGATAGTAAACTTCACTGGTTTCTTCTTTGTTGGTAATAACTAGTGAGGATGCTGCTGATGAACATAAACACACTTTAAAACTCTGTATATTGCTGTGATATATTTACTGGCTTTTATTGCATAATACACTTTGTTGCTTCATATATTGGCAAATATCATGTTCTTTAGCAGATAAGAATGATTAGCTTCACTAATCATTTTGCTGCATTGTGAAGTTGTACGTTTTGTTTGTCCTTGTAACTAGATCTTTTTTTTAAAATCGTAATTATATGTAGCAAGCAGCAGCTTTTTGTAAATGAATCTGAATATATAGCAATATTTAAGAATTTTACTTGCATTTTAACTCTATTTTTTCCTCCCCATGTTTTTCTTTAAAATCTGATCAGTGCTTCAAAGTATGTCTTGAAGAAGTAAAACCTCTAATTTGATTTCTTTGATGTGCTGCAGGTATTCTAACATGGAAACTTTTGACATGCCAGTTAAATTTAAGAGTTTGAGATGTGTCAAAATTTAAAATTAGGATGATATTGCTTTTTCAGTAAGTTAGTTGAATGGAATGACTTGAACCAAGCCGTTCTTTTGAAAAGTTTATGCTGGTCTAGAGGAGTCATATGGAAGTAATTCCGTTCCTGGCCGATGGGTGAATCTGCCGGTCCGAATGATGAATTGAAGAGTTTGAGATGCATCAGCATTGTCAGCGAAAAAGAAATGTTCTTCCTAGGTGATCGTAGATGCCTCCCATAGCTTTGGGGATATATAAATTCTAGGAGGTTGTCCTCTTAACTTTTCTGGTTTGAATGATGAATCTCTTTCTCCGCTGTTCTTTGGAGATGATTTTTTTGCCGACAATTCAGGGCCGGTAATGGTGTCAATTCTTTGGAGATGAATCTCTTGGCTATGGTAGTTATTAGCCACTATAAGACATGTCCCTGAAAGTGTTTGCTTCCTATGTAACCTATTGATTTTATTTATTTTTTTGGCTGATTGAGAATTGCAATTTTTTATTGGAAAACAACTGTGAATGACTACTTGCATTGATCTTATATTCGCATTCCATTATGTGGGCTCATAATATAGAGAAAAGACAACCATAGGCGAACGTAATAAGAAGTGATATCCATCTTTATGAGTTGAAATGTGTTTAATTGGTGAATTGCAATGTGTTTAATGAGGCAGTTGAAATGTAAATCTTTGTGAATTGTGATTTACACTATGCAGCCAAGAGTGCTCACTATGTTGGTGTATTTTATTGTGCAATTAAAAAGTTCAAAAGGCTTTATCAATGTGTTTTTCTTCTCTCCAAAGAAATGTCAAAATGAGGGACATTGTGCCAAAGTACTGGAAGGTACCAAACAAATTATGTGTAATTGGCAATATGAAAAAGCCATTCAGCGGCTATCTATCATCTATGTGAACCATCATCTTTTCCCGTTTAAGCCTTTCTTTTTTTACACAAAAAAAGCCAGATTAATCTTCTTAACAAAGTCTATAAAAAAACTTGTCTTAACAAAGGATCCGTCTGCCCCCTGTATTATGATTCGGTTTCAAATTTCCTGCTGCACCTTGGCGTGCACCAGGCAGTGCAAATTGGGATATAATGCCATGTGAGTAGCTAAAGGAGCGGGGGCTCAAACAGAGGACCTCACCTTTGTAGGTGTGTCCTAGCCTTCATACAACCATCCGGTTGGTTTATCAGACCAATTATAGAAGTCCTTCGGTCCATGTATTTAATTTTTAATTGTCCTTTAAATTAAAAATCGCTTCCTTGAAACAATCAAGGGTAAACTGCACTTACACCCTATTTACTACGGTGAAAGTGCACAAATCTTATGCACGCAGTTGTTATTTGGGACTCATCATTATATCCAAAGATCAATGTCAATAACAGATATGTACAAGATAAAGAAGGTACATGGAAAGTTACACAAAAATTAATCCATGTTTCATTTATGGAAAATATTTGGGATGATCAACTTCACCATCGATATGCTGCATTGTGAAACTTGCAATCACTTCTATTTAGTTTGTCTAAATCAGAGTGTATTTTGGTAGAATCTAAAGATTTTATCAACACTATTCTTGTGCTACATATATGCAGCAATCAGCTGCTTCATAAGTGAATCTGATCGGTCCTTATCTGAGTTCACTTCTTTTTTGCTAAAGCAAGCTTCTTCTAACTAATACATGCTTTTCAACTCAATCTTTTTCTCTGTTCATTTTTTTTGTTTATATTTGATCAGTGCTACAAAGAATGTCATGAAGATTTTACACCTCCGACATTTTGTAGTGATACTCAGATGGTATTTCTTTGTAAGTAAATTGGGTATATTGGTGACTTTACTTAGCTAATCTATTTATAAGTTTGAAATGATTCAATGCAGTCATCTTTGAGGTAGTGTCATAAAAGGCTTTGGATTGATTACCCATGGAGCTTTGGTTATATTCAAGGAAGCTTGCCCTCTTTACTCTGCTAGTCTCTGTGATGAAGCTCCTCCATAGCTCCTCGTAAAATTTTTGCTGGTAATATAGGACTCCAATGGTGTCAATTCTGAGATATTTATCTGTTGATGTATTGAAAAGCTATTATTTTCAAGTTAACATACAGAAAAGCTCACTGAAAAATTCTAAAGAAATAGCTATATAAAAAATCCTTTCAGCAGAAAGAACTGGAATTTGGGTATCAGAAGATAACCTGAAATGGAATGTACTGATCTATTATCTAAATTCACTTCACATTTTGTAGGCTTATAGAATAAAACAGGCTTACATAGAAAAACATAACAAGACGAAAGTCACGAAGTATTTATATTTATCTATAAAAAGAAAGTATTTAGATTTATCAACCCTGCACTGGTGATGTGCAATATGTGTAAGAAGCAGTTGAAATGTAAGTTTTGTGATGTGTAAAATTTTATCATGCCAATACAAGAAACATGATGTGAACAGAATGATATAGACTACAATATCTGCAATGCACGGAGAATCAATCCACCCAAGAAAAATATTTCTCACTAAGATATGCTTGCTGATGATAATGAATTGCACAATTGCTATTACAGCCAAATTGCGAAGGGAAATGGCATCAAAATCATCAATTGAGCTCTCTGAAAAATCATACTAGAGTCAATAATGCTGCTCTGGAAGGGTGTCAGTGGTTGTGCTGTTCATAGATCCATCCGGTCGTTTTCTCTTGGATCTACTCTTAGATTCATCCTCTTTTTCGTCCACAAATGTTAAGAATGTTTGGATGCGCCCAGATTGTGAATTGCCATGGCCTGAGGCTTCAGTGTCTTCACGGTATTGCTGACTATATTGGCGGATCATAACTACGAGGTAAATTGACAGAGCTATTAAACAGACTAATCCACATATCATAAAGAGACCCAAAAAGCTTTTGAGTCCAATGGTGTTCGAATTGATTTCCTGGGACTGTGAACCACAAGGGCTATTTGTTATCCACTTCTCATGAATCCTTTGGAGGTCTCCATTCTCTGAAAGTTGCAAAATTGCGGTGGATAGGTCCACAGCCAAGGGTGAGTCCCGTGGGAATGCCTGAACCAAAGGCAGGAATGTACACGTTAAAGTGATAGATGGTTGCATGCAAAAATGCAAAATTGGTTAACACAACTCAAATGCTGCAGGCACGAGTCATGCCTGAAAAGTCAAGTAGATACAGATGATTGTAAGGACATATAGTTACCAAATCAGAACCTTTAATATTCTCCCCACGACTTCCTATTTGGAGGGAGTGGGCTTAAGAGTTAGAAGTACAATAAGACCACAACTGGAGATAGGTGATTCCTACTAAGTACAATAAAGACTCAATATAAGCAAGCATCAGTTCAGTATCATAAGCTATTGTCACTATGTCGGCACAGAGTGAAACTTCATTTTCTCAGTTTGGGCGTACTTACAAATCCCCATCCGCTCTTAGTGAACTCTTGCCCAATTATGCTGAATTTGCAGTTGCTAGAGAGAAATAGCTGAACGTATGGGAGCTCATCAACTACAGCAGCAACACCTCCATTATCAGGCCCTTTGTTAAGTGCATCAGCATATGCTTCTGGCGACCCAAGAGGTACAAGTCTAGACCTGGGAATGTTCAGCTCCTCAGCCAGATAATTTTCAGCAAAGGAGCCAACTTGAAAGCCAATAGGTTCATGACTTGCTCTCAAACTATCGATCCCTTTTAGGGGTGAAACAAGTTGTTGCACTGTGAGAATTGAAGTGAGACTTGCTGTGTAACTAGATTGAATTATCAGGACCACGAAAAGCCATATAAGCAACACCATACGGCCAAGAGTGCTCACTGTGTTTTCTTCTGCAAAGAAAAGTAAAAAGAGGGACATTGTGAGAGAGTAGTTGAAGGTAGCCAAAAGTCTACAGAAATTGGCAATACCAGTCATTGACCATCTATGTGAACTATGAGTGAGAGAGAAAGAGAGAGGATTCTCTATGTTTTAACCTCAACTTAAACATAAAGAATATGAACAGAGTAATTCAACTTACTGTGTGCAAAAAAGGCAGTTGACAAGCTAAACCTGCAGGCAAAAAACAAATATCCAGTTAGAAAGTGGTAGTCCGGTGGAGTTGTGAGGTAAAAACACTTGGTATCCAAATGAATGTTTTGTTTGCTTTAGGAATGGCTTTGGGTATTACATAAGAGTCCTCAAAACAGTATCAATCAAGCAGAACATTAAAAATATCCTTTAGTGGTGCACGAGAAAATTTCTTCTTGAACTACTCTAATTGTCTTTTAATAGATCATGAGGTTATAATTAAACAAAAAGACAATGATCTAAATCATTGTAAGCAAGCAACTTGGGAAATCGCCATGCCCTGCTTTTTAATATATAAAATTAAGGCTGCTAATATATTGATTGGATGCAATGTGGATTCAACAACATCCAAGTTGCTCAGTTCTCACCATAATACAGTGACAAATTGCTTTTTAGGGGGGCCACGGAACTCATCATTAATTCTGTGCTCCAGAATCCAAACAACTGTTCCAATTACAAGGAAGAACAATCCTGTGACAAGCCACATCTCCCAAGTAAATGGGCTTAGGAAGGACCACAGACTTGAAGTTCTCTTTTTTACAGGGGCCACAACAACGAGTCCTGACTCAATGAATGGTTGGGTGAAGTCTAAAATCTTGGTTCGGTTTGTCACAATCGCTATGTCACCTACGGCTCCATCAAATGCCTGCAATCACATATCAGGGGCCAAAAATCAAATTAGTCTTTAAAGTACAACTTCTATCAGGTAAGGGATAAAATTAGATAATCAGTCTAGAACAAGCCAAAAGGAAAAAAAAAGACCTACATTAGATACAATTAAATTCACAAGCTCTGAATAACTTGGATTTTCTTTTCCATCTCCATATGGAACAAATCGGTAAGAGACAGCGTAAGGCAACAAGGTCACAGCAGCTGTAAATACATCTATGCAGAAGCCCTTAACCATACCAGTATCTTTCACTTCTGATACAAATTCTTTGTAGCTAACTCTTCTGGGTATTCCAATTCTCAATTCCTTACCATCGTTTGGGAATACCCAGCCACGAGGTTTGGAAATAGTTTCGCCTGGCCAGATCACAGGCAACAGTTGTTGATTAGCTGTAGAACGATTAGGTGGCCTTGAGTACAGTGTTTCAGGAGGAACAATCGATAGACCCGAATAATTAGACCAGTATCCAACATATCGATGTCCAGTGCCAACTACATTGATGATATCATATGCAGGACGAATAAGAGAACCGTCCTCATCAAACTGAACTAGACCAGTTAAGCCTACAAATTTTGTTTGTAAGATGTTCTTGCGCAGCTGCTCCCCTCCATCAAAGATGCTCAAAGCATCAAAGTGCAGGTTCCCCTCCACACCTGCTAATCTGGAATCATTGGAGAAATTTATGATTCCACCTTCCTTAAAGTACTTGTCAACTGCATAAGCAATAGTCCACACAGTGTCATATGCATAGAGCCCATAAGCATTCAACCCAAAAGAACCAGTCCCTTCCTTTTTGGTCAATGTGCTCCACCTAGAAAGAAAAGAATTTTTCCTTGCTGAATCTGCTGTGTGTTGGCGCAAAGCAAGAACTCCCTGCATTGAATCCATCACCCCAGAGGAAAGGCTACCTGCTGAATCGAGCACCAACGAGAGCCAATCCGTGGCTATCCAAACATATCCATTGTCCATCATACCAAGATGTTTTGCAACAGATAACACTAACAGGCCTGAATCAGGATTTGCATGTAACACAATAACCCGAGGCTGCATAAGTGTAACCTTAACCAACAAATCAGTGATCTCGTTTCTATCAACACCGGGACCTGGGGAGAACCCGGCTTTGTAAGAGATCTTACACCTCCTCTCTGCAAGTTTATCACCTAAAACTGCAATCCCATTCCTCCCATAAGAGTCATCAATGAAGATTGCAGTTACTTGCTTCCAGCCATAAAACTGAACCAGCTCAGCCACTGCATCCATTTGAAATGAATCACTCTGTGTTGATCTGATAAAATATGGGTACTGAAGGGACGATAAGGTAGGATCTGTAGCTGCAAATGACACGAGAGGAACATGAAGTTCGTTTGCCACATGAGAGATGACATGAGCCACTCCAGAAGATTGGGGACCAATTACAGCCACAATATCGGTCTCCATGAATTGTAAAGCTGTTATTAGTTAAAAAAAAAAGCACCCAAAACTAAATTAGTGAATCGGCTACAAAATATCACTTAAAATCGAAAGGAAGTATCCATTTAAAAAAAATACAACCAATGTGTAATAAGAAGTATTAAAAAAACCTTCAATGATGCCAAGAAATCCACTGCAATTAGTGTCCTGTGAAGAGAGAACCAGCTTTGAACCACCAAGAACACTCGAATTCGAGTTGATATCGTCGATTGCTGCATTAATGGCAACCTTTGCAGCTCTTCCAATGGTAGAGTTGAAGCTGAAAGCGGCTCCAATATGCACATTAGCTGGCCTTGCAGACGCATTTCCAGTAGCCTCAGCTAAGAATGGCCCAAAACACAAAACTACCAATGCCACAAGCAGAGCAAGCTTCATTATGGCACTTAAATCACAATACTCACTGAGTCAGTTATTTCTCCTCGGAATGAAACAAACCCACATTTGGAACTAGACAACGATTCAAGACTCAAGAGAGTACCTGAAACCCAGAAAATCATTCACATTAAAATAGCCATAAAAAAACCAATATGAAAGAATCTCCCCATAATTTGATTTTTTAATCAAAAATTGATTCTTTATGCTTCTATTGGAAAACCCATATCAATCAGAACCATAAAGAATGGAACTTTTGGGACCCATACTATCTAAATGAAGATATTACAGAAGAACAACAACAAATTAAACTAACAAATGAGTAAAGAACACCAAAACAAACCGACTAAGAAGCGAAGCTTCATATTTACCAAAAGTTGCAAGCTTGCACCAAGTTCATGTGTGAAGGCTAGAAGAGCTCCATATCGTAGAAGTGAGAGAAGGCTATTACTTTTGGAAAGACCATCTGCCAGAGGAGAAGATTAAAGCTGGGAAGATGCTTACTGCTGCAAAATTGAAGGCAACTTAACAAGGAATGGTAGCTGTTCTTTGCTTGATATTTATGCAAAAGGCTGGATCGATAGATGCTGCAAGTGGAGAACACACCTGAACTGGCGTTTCTACAGTGAAAATCACAAATTGTGATTCCCATGAGCTTTACTGCAGAACATATACGCCACTTTATACTTTAAAAAAAAAGATATAATTTAGCAAAAAAAAAAGATGCGCCAACCAATTTACAATAAAGCTATGATTAGGATTAAGCACTAATATCTATTATCTTGTCAAGTTCCCATAATCTGCCCTTACTCTCTGGAAATTGAAATGCTGCAAATGTCACAGCTTATGCTTTTATTTTATATATAAAAGTAAACTTATGCTTGATAGCCTTAGCACATTTAAAGAAAAACTTTGATAAGCATTATAGAGTGGATTTTTTTTGTTTTAAATAGAATTGAATTCTGTATAGTCATTTATTTGATTAAGATTACTTTTAACACAAACAAAGTCAAGTATGAGCTCTAAAGAGGGGATTGGTGGCGGGATAAGGTGCTCTAAGAGGCCGGTTGCTCTGTCCCTTCTAGTTGTGCCATAAGGACCCCTCTCTGCTCGATATAAAAAAAAGAAAAAGAAAATTGAGCAACAAAATTAACTAAGTAAAATGGTACCATTTATGATAGTATTTTTGTAGCAATCAAATGGTAAGGCTGTTTTTTTTTGCCAACATGATAATGTTTATGGCAAAAGCATTTAGATGGCTGTTTTTAATTTCAGTGAGTCCCATTAATATGTGCCCCAGTCGCATGCACCAGGGCGACGCGGGCCGTCAGGTCTCAACGTTGGGGCAGGCGGGTTTGAATCACAGGTCCACCCCTGTCAGTAGACACGATATTAGATATCAATCCAATGGCTCGCAGAGCCGAGGTGCACTGAGTTGAGTGAGCTGGGGCACATATTAACTTTTTCCTTGAAGTTTTTATAGTGAATGGAATGGCATAGACCTCCAACCCTGCTTTGACATAATAGCAGCTTATAACAAAAGCCATAGCCAAAAATGGAAGCCCTGACTTGAAGAGGCACAGGTGGGTTGCTACAGCAAAGGCAACATGATGAGCAACTAGAACAAATCTTCTGATAGTGATGATACATTTGACAAAGTGGACATTCTACTTGAGTATAGGCACACAAGTATCAGGACTCATTTAAATGTAATGGATATTCTACTTTAGTATATTCTCTTTTCCAATAAAAAGAGAATTTGAGTGGTGGGGAAATAAGGTAAAGGTTGTGATGTATAATAGATTACACACGAGGCCTGAACTACTCCACCAATCTCTATTGTCATTCCTATGACACTATCAATACTGTAGGAAAACGTGACTGCAGTGATACGATTTTTATTCCTTTGATGGACTCACAATTGGCTCTATGCGGATGACAAAGGGAAGAGGAAGGTGGTTTGAAGTTTCTAAAAACTGTCATAAAAAACGTTTTTCATTCTTTCCATCATTTATATTCTCCAGTCCGGAATTATTATTACAACACGGTTTTTCAAAATAAACTAATTTTAATTTTAATTCATTTTAAAAAAATTTATAGTAATAATAATTCGGGACGGATAAGTACTCCTTACATCCAAAAATCTTGGCAGCATTTGAAAATAAACTAAAACTTATTGGTACAATATTCCAAGCCTCCGCTCACATGCACGTTTATAAGGATCGATTGGCCAGTAGTACAAATCCAGCCACGGGATCCGTAATTTTTTAAATGCAACCAGTTTTTTTTATGGAGTAGATTTTAAGTGGAGATGATGGGCTTTTGGTCACTTGTTTGACAGATTTAGTTCAGACCAATTACAACTTAGGCTTTTAGTGGTAGGAGGAAGGGGACTGTCACATCATAACCATAGAAGTTTTTCTAAGATCTCCCTTGTGCCTAGGTAGAGACTCAAGCCAGGTCTGCTCACTTGCAATGGAACTTGAAGAGTGAATATCAACACGCCAAAATACTGAAGTCCCATGGGAAACAGGCGATCTTGGACTCGCTTGCAACACATGAGATGTTTGATCACCATCTGACTGCTTGAATTGCAACACATGCGTATTTTTTTCAAACTACTGAGATACAATAGTGAATACGTTTTCTTGGCACATACTATTTTAGACTCAATTTGAAAGAATGTTGACTCTTATTGGATAGTGGAAACCCCACCTAATGGGGAGAACAAGAGGTTCAAAATCCCCATAATGAGCATCTAAAACAGTACATTCTCTTTTCCAGATGAGCATCTAAAACAGAACGGTGGGAGTATTATGTATGGATACATGTTTATATTTCCTTAAAATTTTTATCTAAATACTGCATTCATCCAAAAAAGGTAGTAATGGCGTGGAGAACTGATTTTTAAGCCACGGTGAACCCTAAGTGGGAAACACTACATCCTTTTTCAAGCACAAGAAAAAGGGAAATGTACCTACTATTTAAGATGAAGGGAGTATAAAAATGTGTGGACGACTAGTTGGTGAAACCATCCACCCCATTACGTGGTCAGTGGATGTCCACAGTCCATATATTTTAAGATGACAAATTTGCATAGGATGTGTGGGATGGCTAAATTGTGGGATTATGAACTCTTCATCCAAAATTTGTACGCCTAACTTACGTTTCCTCCCAATTTAAGCTACTCCCTCCATTCTAAAATACTATGTATATTTAGAAATATTCACTACTCTTAAATACTGTGTACATTTTGCCAAATCATGTGGCTTCCTCTTTCCAAAATTGAAGGATGGAAGCATTGACTTGAACTTGGTTCATGAAAAAGTATATGAGTTGGACGGGATATCAAGGAGAAGAAGTCACGTGACTTCTTTGTGGGCTTCAGGGTCCAATAAAAATGAAAATTTTCTCAAATGTACACAGTATTTTGGAACAGATAGAGTAATAAATTTAGTCTTTAACACCTACTCCCTCCAGTCACTTTTAATTAAGATGTCACCTAATTAGTCATTTTTATTGAGATATGGGGTCAACAATAAAAACCTAAGTTTTTCCAGTGAGTGATCACCTTTCATCGTGGAGGCCTCTCTACCTCGACCTGGAATCACTGTCGGACAGCCATTTTGCCGCCCCACCGGATGATAATTAGGGAAGTATATCATAATATTAGTACGCATATTTTACTAATTATGTCAATTAAAGTGACCAGAGTAAAAAACAAACATCATAACACAAATCAACGGCTGGAGATCGTTATCCGAATCATCCGGTCAATCCCCGGTTCCGCCAATAAAAACCCACGACGTTTCGGTAGCCGTACGGGGTATAAAGAGCGAGCCCTGGTGGCGGGTATTCGCTTCCGGCAATTTCTCCAAAGTGAGGGCCTTTTTCTCAAAAGTTTCGGCGACCTATTCGGCCCATTTCCCACCATCTCTTCCACGAAAAATTTTCACATTTTTAGCCACGAATCCGCTCTTTTTTTCAATTGCGAGATTATTTATTGTTCCGAATTCTTTCTCTCCTTCGCCGATCGGATTTTCCGCAGTTTTTTTGAATTTTTTTGGCTTCGATTTGGTGCAGTTTAGCGTCGTTGATCTGCCATTTTTTGCTGGAAACGATTTTTTTGTTTTTTTATGGTGTTTCAGGTGAATTTGTGAGGATTTGATGTCGTTGTGTTGAATTTGTGCAAAAAGTTTGGAACTTGATGACCTTCTGTTTGAGAATTTGTAATTGAATTGCGATCTGTGGGATTATTGCCCGTTTTTTGCATCTGGAATTGTTGGAATTGGCTGATTGGATTTGGGGTCGGAGTTGTTGGATTTTTTTGGGTGAAATTTGGCGTTTTGGAGTGAAGGGTGTTAGTAGTTTACAGTTTGGATGGCGATTTTCTGTTGATTGAATTGGAGGAATTGAAGTGACTGCCATTGTGGTGAATTTGAGCATTAATTTGAGCATCAATGAGTGGGTTTTGGGTTACATGAGGGGGCATTTAAGGAGTTGCTGAATTGGGGATTGTTGGTAATTGGGGGCTGAGTTTAATTAAGTTAATTGCAAGAGGATTGTGCTTTTGTTGGAAATTAGTTCAGATCTTGAACAGGTTGAAGGAAATTAGTTTCATGTTGGGATTCTGAGAAATTATGCAAAATTAAGGAGTTGCTGAATGAGGGATTGTTGGTATTGCAAAAGGGCTGTGATTTTGGTGGATTTGGTTTAGATCTCAAGCAGATTGAAGGGAATTAGTTTCTTGTTGGGATTGGGAGGAATTCGGTGAAATTGAGGATTGGGTTGAGTTTGGATCAATTGGGGGGAGAGGTGGGTATTTATGCTTTTGGAAGAAAAATGGCTGCAGGGACAGATTTCTCGCCGCCTTTTACCGTGCTAGGAGGTGGGTATAAGGACACTGGATTGGATGATGAAGAGAATGCTGAAACTTTGCAAAGCTTGAAGCAGATGAAAGTTGGGAAACCACCACGGCATATATCCTTCATGAGGCATTGCATTAGCAGCTCCAGGCTGGTATCTGAGGCTGATTTGGTGAGTCTGGTTAAGGTTCAGTGCTCTATTTTTGTTAGAAATTTCATTGATGCTTTCTAATTTGCTCGTAAATCATGTTTCATGTTTGCATTTTGGAAATTGAGTAGAGAATTACAATGTGGCTTGTTTCTTCTGTTAATTTAGGATATGGATGCTGGTTTCATTGGTGCAAAGTCACCACCGGACGTGCAATCAAATTATTTACCTATTTTTCGCTCTGGTAGCTGCTCAGAGATGGGACCCAAGCAGTATATGGAAGATGAACACATTTGCATTGATAATCTCGTGGAACATCTCGGAGCAAATTCTAGATTTCCGTCGCCAGGAGCTTTCTATGGGGTTGGTGACTACTCTTATTATAATGTCATTTTGTTAATTAAGTGGGACTTGAGGAAACATAAGCCAAACGATAATCTGTGATTTGTAATCGTAATCAAAGCCTGATGGTTTGCTATTCTGTTTAATTGTCTATGTTTGGTGCATGCAAGTTTTCGTATTTCATGATTATATGATTACTGATTCGGAATATTATTCACATTTAACACCTTTTCATCTTTTGTTGGGTAATGGATAACTATCGCCATCTGTTTAGATTGGAGCTTGCTTGAGATGGCAATTTTGATATAACGATTTTAAGAAGTAGAGGATTTTTTTGGCAATAAGTATAGGATGTAGTATGTGTAGAGATTTAGGGCTTGTGTTTTATGGGATGGCTAACATTTTTGCATTTTATATGATCAGGTATTTGATGGCCATGGTGGTGTAGATGCAGCATTATATATCCGAAAGAACATTCTTAAATTTATAATTGAAGACTCTCAATTTCCCACTTGCGTGGATGAGGCGATCAAAAGTGCATTTGTAAAAGCAGATCATGCTTTTGCAGACACTTGTTCCCTTGACAGCTCTTCTGGCACAACCGCACTAACAGCTGTCATTTTTGGAAGGTAATAATTGGTGCTGATTAAGCTTTTGTTTATTTAAAAAAGGCTTTAAATGTGAAACTCACTATGAAAAAGCATGCTTTCAGACATGCATACGCAGAAGCAAAATTGGTAAGCGGTTTTAAATAAGAAATAAATATGAGATTTTGCATTCCCATTTGCACCTTAAATTATGAGAGTTTGCAGTCCTTTTTTTGCACTTTACATGTCCCATTATGTTTATAACAGAGATGAGAAATCAGAATATTGTTAGGAATTACATCAGTTATAAATTTTGCTGTCATGCGGATCACACGTGGAATGAAGTAATGAAACCTGTTTTCGACTTGCTTGCTCTGTCCCTTTTCCTTTTGTTTTTGCAACTTGTCGAGACAGCTAGCACTTCAGAACAATAATTGCAACCCCGTAAATGCTTGGAAATTATTTGAATGTAGATTTCTTATAAAGATGTTGAAAGAGCCAGTTGGCCCTAGACCTTTTTTTCACAACCTTTCTATTAAAATGTAAAATTGTCGTCGTTTTTTTAATTTTCTGATGGCCTCTTTTTTTAGAGAAAAAAATGTACGTCGGTAGTAGATAATAAATATGCATGAATTCGCTTATGCGGAAAAACGAAACACAATAGATCTATGCGGTCAAGTACAACATTTAAATCCATGTCCACTTTACACGTTTACAAAAAAATAAATGTTCAGTTTACGCGTCAAGGATATTGTATACCAAGAGGTAATGCCGTTCATTTACTTCTTCCACACGTCTTCATAACACCTATGGATCACATTGAAGGCTTCTGGTATTGCTGTGGGGGTTGATGTCAGGCTTACCATCAATGAATTATTTTAATTTCGACAATACTTTGTTGGGATACGATGAAATAGTTGTCTTGCTAACAGTCTATATTAACTTGTCTGCAACTTATGTTCTTCTTTGCAATCCAGGACAATGCTTGTTGCCAATGCTGGAGACTGCCGTGCTGTATTGGGGAAACGAGGTAGAGCATTTGAATTGTCTCGTGACCACAAACCCAATTGCAGCTCTGAGAAGCTAAGAATTGAAAAACTGGGCGGAGTAGTCTATGATGGCTATTTGAACGGCCAGCTATCAGTAGCTCGTGCTATTGGGGATTGGCACATGAAGGGTCCCAAGGGCGTGGCTTGCCCTTTAAGTGCAGAGCCGGAGTTGCAGGAGGCTGTCCTGACTGAGGAGGATGAGTTCCTGATCTTGGGTTGTGATGGTTTATGGGATGTCATGAGCAGCCAGTGTGCAGTGACTATAGTGAGAAAAGAGCTCATGCTTCATAATGATCCTCAGAGATGCTCACAAGTTTTGGTGAGGGAGGCACTCAAGAGGAATACTTGTGACAATCTTACTGTGGTAGTAGTATGTTTCTCACCTGACCCGCCTCCTCGGATAGAGATTCCTAAATCCCGAGTTAGGAGAAGCATATCAGCTGAAGGATTGAACTTTTTGCAGGGGGTTCTGGACAGTAATGCTTGAGCAGGATATGCTTCATTAGGATGTGTATAAATGGTTCTTGTCATGAACATTGGAGTGGGGGCATTATTTAAGGGGGCTTTGGCTGGCTGACATTTCTGGAATACAATTTCTATAGGAGAGGTTTATTTAGGTTTTTTCATGAGCCATGTACATCTGAGGGATTTATTTGTTTCTAGTTAGTCATTAATTGTTTTCAGTTGTAGCTCCACCAATAAGTTTCATTCAAAGTACCAATACATCTTTTTATTGTTTTATATGTATTTTTTATACATGTACCTGCTGATTATCTGTTTAGCAAAGTTCTTACTTTTTTTAATTTAGCGAAATAACAGCTCTAGTAGTTCCATTTGTTGAAGCTGTAGCCTAGGGAGTAAGGTTCTGGTGATCAAATATTCATTTAATCATTTAATTCTACCCACTATTGAGGCGCTTAAACAATGAAAAGCTAGCTGTAGGCATTACGAACTCTACTCATGCTTCCAAAGGTAGTTTATCCTCATACGCCGCAGAGCGTGATTAATGTATATTTCTCAAAGCCTTCAAGAACTGCTACAAAATATACATCCAATACTTAGTTTCAGATTTTTTGGGGGGGGCTTGTGATGCAATTAGCAATTCCATTTCAATCCATAATTAGGAGCTTTAACATGCTATGTGCGCTTGCAGGCAGGAATGCTTGCAACGCGTACACCCCATACCTAAACGCACATACGTCCCCGCACAGTTGCCCGCGTGACATAGCATTTACTCAGCTACATGATATTTAGAACATCAGTCATGGTGCATTCTGCAACATTTGTCTGTCATGTAAGATTGTCACTAATGTAAATGTGTATACAGACAGGGAAAAGAAGAAAAAAAATTCATGAAAATAAGTTACAACCAAAATTCCAAGAACGATCCTTGAAAGTTGAAAGCTTTTGGCCTTGATGTCAGAGATCCTTATCCATGCTGTGTGATGGGTGAATCAGAAATGGACATCAACAAGTCAGTCCAAAGCCAACAGATATATCTTTCAGAAAGATTCTGCTATTTGTAGCTTATGCAAACGCCTCAATAATGGGTACCTGGATGGGCTGCAGTGCCTGCTGAGGTCTTCACACAGAATCTTTTTGACATCTCCTGGTTTTACAGATCCTTTTCTTATTAAGCCAGTCAGCTGGAAAGGAAGCAAATACACAAAATTGGAGAATCATTTTTTACACTATTTAAGCATGAATTGCATATATATGCAGGAAAAAAAATATGCTAAAGGAAACTATTAGCAAAAAAATTGTGGTTAAATATAGCCAATTTAATCCGTCATCAGCACAATTAAAAATCATCGCACCCTTAATATGGACAATTTATACAGTCTATTCTTCCTAAACGGCACCTACAGATTCTCATTATTATATTTGGCTGTTTATGTATTCACGTCCAATTGCTGAACTCCTAGTTTTAAATTAATGGTGCTTACAGCAATCGAATCTTCCTAACTCAAAATTTGTTATTTAGAGCTTAATAAACGATGTACTAAACGATGGTCATGGTATGAACAAGTTGATGGTTAACCAGCGATCCTCGTCATGTACAATGCACAAAAAAGCCATTTAATCCTATAGAAAAGCAAGTCTTTAAAATTACTTGGTTATTCATTTCTTAATCCCAGTAAGTTTAGTGTTAATACATTGTTTATGCTTCAGAGACAGCTGGAAAAACATATTGCAAGTAGAAGAGGCAGTTTTAACTAACCTCATCTTCGGTTTCCTCCAATAGCCTGTGCAGTAACAACAGATATGTCAAGTAAGTGACAACAAGCACTCCAAAATGCTCATGTAGGAAGAAGAACGTGTAAACTCGATGCGAGCCATTTGAAAATTTTGCAAACAATAGGCTGTTTTAGTTCCTATTTGAATGCTACTAGTGCATATAGTATTTGGCAAATACAAAGCAACAACGCGTTTATGGGTAGAGGCAGGAGGGTGATTTGCAGTACATAGAAATTTAGGTAGAAAGCGAACTGGTAAGTGGCCAGGGACTCATGGTTAGGTTCAAGGAAGTTGCTTGCAAGTCAACAACAGATAAAGATACGGGCTTATTATAGTTGGGCAATACAGTTGACCATCAGTATCAGTCAATACAGAAATCTCCTGATGATCGCATCTATCTTGCCATCAAACAACACTTTGTTCTTGCTAAGAGACACTTCCTAACATCACATAGTTTAATAATGCAAAAAAGATACAGACGATGTGGTAGTTATTGATGGTCACAGACGATCTAAGTAATGTGATACCTGAACCAGATAATGCTTTGAATCTCTGATTCATTCGGCCATCAGCCAAATCATGGTACTTTAATAAAGGGTGGGATCTGTAAGAGAAATTTGAGCGCATTCTTCTACACTTTTGTAGAGATGCTCAACAAATAATTGTATCTAGCTTCTTCCAAATTACAAATGAAGTAAGAGTTGGTTGTTGGCTTCTTACCTCCCACAATAAGTAGATATATCTTTTGCATGAGCCTTTGCTTCTCTTTTGTCATCTAGCACATAAGGATATAATTTTCAGTAGCATTAAAAACAATTTAAATGCTTTCTGTTTCAGTTAACATAATCCTTGTACAAACAAAACAAACATATTCCTATCCTGCAACAAGAATTCATCAGTTCACTAAATGGACTAAACAGCTTTTAAGAAACATCTTATTTTAGGAAATATAGTTTATTATGTGTGCTTGAAAGTCATAATGGCAATTTGCTGAATGAAGACATAGTAGAGATGGAACTTTTGTTCTAAGTAAGGCTAATAATTTTACTACACTCAAATATACATGATTTTTTTAGAAGAAAATAATACATGCTTTTACAGAACAACTTTCATGAAACAATATTTAAAACAACATGAACAATTATGTGTGCTGCACATTCTGAAAATGGATGTCATGATTGAGATGTACCGTGATTAAGAAACTAGAAACAAAGTAGTACAAAGTCACTGGACTTAAGGTTTGAGAAAATTCATACCAGCCTCAAGGCCATCCCATGAATCTACCTTCACCCATTCTGGTTGAGATGAGTCGAACTGCAAAAAGAACCGCACTTATATAAAAATATCCCATTAAAATGTTAATGACAGAAAATTTCATAAGAATTAACCTGACCACACTTAAATCAATCACCTCTTCAAGCGTATAATCTAGCATTTTCTCACAAAGATCATCCAGAAGTTCAACAACTCTCAACTCACTAACTCTGGTAAAAGTAAACACGCATCACATAAGTAATTGCATACTTTAGTCGTTAGAAAAACAAATAATACAGTGTGAAGATGAAATATAATTGGATTACTAGGAAAAATAATACATCTATCAAAGTCTGACTATAAGTTTGAGAAGCTTCCAATCTAATACGATTACTGACATTGAAAAGAATTTAACGTTTTGTGCCTATAAGAAACTTTACGGGCATTAGTAATAAAATGATAAACAATGACTTGGGCTTTTTTAAGTTCAGGACAATTATGTGCAACTAATTTGCAGCATTCTTCAAAAAAGAAAGAAAACATATAACTAATGTGAGATATTTCCATTGTCACAAAAAACTTTTCTGACTGAGCGTTTCAAGCAAGTATTCAACTTAGTTGAACCTGCACTAACTCAATGAAACTAAAGAATATATGCTCTTCAAACACAGTGAACCTGGGAGGTTAACTAACAACTTGAAAGTTCTTGGCCTGGTAATGATGGGTTGGGCCTTCATTCTTATTGAAGCAGCATCAACATTAAGAATGGGCTGCTAACTATCTGTTTCTATTCAAGGCCAATTTTCTATAAAAGATGCAAGTTCTGTTACGAATGTCCCTTGAAAACTTGTTTGATTTTTTCCCCAGCAGACCACAGAATGATTTCCAAGCAATGCAAGGCTCAAATATTTGATATCTTACTACCATTCATTCGAAAATACTGGTTAGAGACAAGTAAATATGCATATTTAATTAGCATGTGAGGATCTATCATTTCCCATCTAAAAAAACCTCTTGAATGTTATTCAACTTTAGTTCAATCTCTTACCAATATAGCTCTATAATTCTTCTTTTTCTTGTCTATTTTCTTCCCACTTTAGATAGTTCAAATTCTAGTACTTTAGTTTTAGGCAATAGGTTTTTAATCACGCTGATGGAGGTAGCAAGAAAAATTTTCAGAAAAGAAAAAAAAGGTTATTAATGGACAAAAGAAAACTTAGAAAAGAGCTTTATTTACCAACTGATACCTGTAGTCAATCACTTTTCCTTTACGTTGGCCTTTGGAGTCCAAACGATGTCTCATGTCTAAATGGTTTCTTGGTTTTTCCTGAAATGAGACAATTGTGATGACAAGATCAAGATTAACATTATAAAAAAAATGGGAATGCTAATATTCCTGATCTTGCTTTATAAAGAGAAAATTACAAGGAACTGTGAATGAAGACATTCAGAAGGTACGAGCTTTTACATTAGATAGTCCAATCTCCAGTTCCCCCTGAAAATAGATTAGTGTGAGAGTCAGGGCCCAGATTCATACACAAAAGCTAGACTACAAAGAAAACAAGGAAAGAAAGAAAGAAAGAAGAAATCAAAATACATCATATAAATTAATAAATCTCAACAACTGCTAACAGACAAAAACCTCCCTTCCACCACGGTCAAGTAAAAAGTGAGAAATTGAGCATTGCAACAAATCCCACATTCTTTCAAATTACATTTTTATACTTCAAGCAAACAAGAGAACATACATTGTAACTTACATACAGAAAGCCATAAACTAGGAAGCACAGATACTGTAACACCCGAAAAATTTGCATGTTTATTAAAATTGATATTTTAAGAGATTGATCTAAATATATGAAATTTTGATGCTTGTTTTTATTCTATGGTGTTAAAGAGCTTGAATAGAGCTTTCCATCGCCACCGACGGTGCGCAAATCGGAGTTCGGAGCATAAAGTTATGTTAGTTTGAATTTTGGTATGCAGTCGGGATATGCGATTGATCGCCGGGGTATGCGATTGATCTGGCGGGGTACGCGATTAATCGTCGGGGTACGCGATAGATCGCAACGGCGGATTGAATATAGAAATTGCGTTTTGAGTGGATTTTTTGAGAAAAAGATACCAAATCCAAACCAAACTTGGAGATTAAGTTCATGAGGAGATTTTGGAGGATTTTAGAGGATTCCTATTGGAGGAAAGAGTCCATGATAAAGAAGGATTTGCATAAGAGGTGGAAACTTTAAAATCTATATAAACCCATGAGAGGGGAGGGCTTGTGCGATTCATATCCAACCCTAGCTCTACAAATCTTGTGTTTTTATCCTTCCCACGTTTACCTTTCTCTCAAGCCTCTTCTTGGTGTGAGCCTTCATCCAAAGCTTGGAGCGGAGGCATCGCTACGAAGCGAAGAAGGCGAACGACGCATAAAGGGCGAGACTTTTGTGAAACGAAAAGTAGGATGATTTTACCACTATTCTTTGTGATTTATTTCAATCATATAAATGTTTATGATTCAAGTTCTGATGTCAAATATGTGACCTTGTTTGGGAATGAATATCTATAGTATCTCTATTCATGAGTTGATTATGATCATGCTCTTATATGTGAAGATGTAGCGGTCAATTAATATATGATATATAACATGATAAAAGGGTATACTTTGGTAATTCCAGACAATCCTAGGGTCTGTAATTGATCTAGGAGGGGAGTATGGTTGTCTGTTAATAATATATTATCACCTATAATATGTTATTAAGTGAGATAATCGAGTTTAATGAAGAGTCTTTATCTCGGCCAGAACTGTTTCTGTGCGGCGAGTCTGTAGTAAATAATTCATAACTAATTCAAATAAACTCAGAAAAATATGCCGTCTATTGAGCTAGAAACTAGACTCAAAGGACTATATACAGTAAAAATTTCCGAGAGTAATTCAATCTGTGCTGACGCTGGGAAGAGCCGGAAGTCAACTGATATGTAAAAACAGAATACTGTAATTAGGGTAAAAGTTGGAGAAACTTTAGCAAAACATTACCCTATGCTAGAATAAGTATACTATGAAAGTAATATGTGTTATGTAAGATCTTCTAGAAAGAATTACAGCTAAATGGACTAAGTATAATACTTTAATATCATGGGCTAATGGTGGGTAGTTTGGTGTTTAGTAAGTCCTATGTGTTTCATGGTTGATATTGACTAGACTGCGTTTGGAAGCCGAATCATCATCCCCTTTGACTAAAGTCTTAAACTGTGAAGTTTGGATCAATGTTTCTATAACCCAGTTGAGTATTGGAATAGTTCCACCTATGTTAAGGCAATGTGTGACACTTCTGTTGTTGACACTTTATTTTGATACTTCTATGGTTAGTTATGTGACGATAGAGATTAAGTAATCTCATTGGTACTCCTTTAGTGAGTCAGACTTTTGAAAGAGTATCGAAATCTTTGTTGTACTTCTTTCGTGAGCTAGTTATCAGAATGAATATGTTCTTCATAGAGGATACCTTTCCTTCGAGTAAATAGTTACATCAGAGATTCGTTATAAGAACCTTGTGACATTTTACCCAAGAGAGGTAAATTAGTTTCGGAGGATGAGAGATGGGTAGTCTCAATAGTACCTGAGTGAAGACATTCGTAGTATGCTGGTAAAAGCCATAATAGACTCCGTCTAGTTGAGAGTTGTAGAATACTCAAAAGCACTTGGATTAGGAGAGACTCTGTCCGGTTGAGAGTTGTAGAATACTCAAAAGCACTTGGATTAAGAGAAACTCAGCCAGGGTGAGAGTTAATGATAATCAATAGCCCTGTGTTAAGAAAAACTCAGCCAGGGTGAGAGCTAATGATACTCAATAGCCCCTGTGTTAAGGGAAACTCAGCCATGGTGAGAGTTAATGATACTCAACAGCCCCTGCATTAAGGGAGATTCATCTAGGGTGAGAGTTAATAATACTCAAAAGCCCCTAAGTTAAGAAATTCAGCTAGGGAGAGAGTTAATAATACTCAAAAGCCCCTGAGTTAAGAGACCCTGCCAGGATGAGAGTTAATAAGAACTCAAAAGTCCTCGTGTTAAGAGAGTATATCTTTGAACCTTTGTTAGGTTCCCGCCCAAAGAGATACATTCCATAAGTACTGATAGAGCCAGTATTCTAGACATGACAGAGGGTTCCAAGGAGAGAACCTCTAGGATAGTCTGGCAAGAAACCACATGGAAGTGGTGATATATGAGAGTGAGAGTTGTAGCTCCATACGCTTGTGATAGTTGAAGTCTCTGTGAATGATGTTTTTCTTATGCACTCTTAATGTTTAGATAATTGATTAATTATATTCTCTCCATACATTCTAGCTGTTTTAGAGTTTTAGTGACTGATGATGATTTCTGGTAATGCAATTCCATATATTGGATATCGATATTGCTGATTTGTCAATTGCTGTTGAAATCTTATGCATTGTTATATATTGTATCTTTTGTGTTTGTGTGGGTTTTGCATCCTACTGGGTATTTCTTCGGAATATTCATGCATCCTGTGATGCAGGCTTGGATAAAGATTAGATTTGGAGAACGTTGCAGCTGAAAGAAAAGCTCAAGGATTGTAGTCAGAAAGTTACGAAGTTTATGTTGCTTTTGAAATAAATAGCTGTGACATTAATGGCCTGTATGCCAAGAAGTTTTAGTAATTTTATTAAGAGATTTTAATGACTTTTATTTTGGGATAATTTGATATTAAGAATTTTTATTTCATATGGTTTAATGATATTGATTCATATGACTGAGTGGTTTCAATTACACATCCTTTTGAGATGTTGTGGTTGACTGGTGAATGGGTATTAAGTTGCATGCCCGAATTTCGGCTTCAAGAATTTCTCGCTTTAAGGGTCGACTTCCGCACTCAGTCGAGGTTTGAAATTTCGGGGTGTGACAGATACTCCAAAACAAACGCCGAACCCATGCCCCCCCTTGGATACGGCTGCCTGTGTGTCTTACCTTTCATATCAAACACCAACTACAAATTACTATATCAAATCCTAAGGTAGACATCAAACAAACAATACACAATGCTACATGACTTGGAGGTATGTGTTTTCCGCTCACAAGATCAAGTGGAACTGTTCAAAGCAACATTCTACCCTGTTTGGGATAACTCTACCTGCAATAATGAGCCATTTTAACTGTATTTCAGACATATAGCTACATCCTCCATTGTAATTAAGCTTTTACCATAAAAGCCAACACATTATGTACCCAAAACATATAAAAAAATACTCAACCAGCTCAATTTAATTGGATTCTAAACCACTTCTTCCCCCCTGATACAGTCTCTTTTATGAAGTTTCTACCATTCAATAAAAGTGACTATTTTACCCAATACAACTATTAAAACAGGACGGAGGGAGTAACATCTTCCTCATGATCCATAGTATCCTAACCTAGTATCCATAGACTAACTACATGAGGAGGAGGCCATGGGAGCTATGAAAACAACTTCATTCACATGTGCAAACATATCATAAACAACCAAAATTCAACTCAAAACCAACGGCTTTCATTCGATCGACCCAGAAGTTCAAGCCAATATAAATCCAAAAACACATGTTGTAATCTTCATTTAAAATGCACAAGGGATGGAAAAGCAAGTACTTGGAGAAAGCAGCTAAAACTCTTCCAACTAAACGATTAATTAACCATTTTACTACATCCATTATCCACCATGAGAATGATAACATGAAACGAGATAAATAATATAGAACAAATTATTTCCTAAAATCAGACAACTAAAATGGGACGGATGGAGTAGTATACAAATTCCAACTTACATTCAGAGAACCATAAACACTTAGTTATCAATAAACTAACAAAAACATTAACAAAACAACTTCAGACAACATTTAACATATGCAAACATATTAAAGAGAATCAAAGTTCAAGTAAAGAGAACAACAAATCAAAAACAAATGTTGTAATCTTCTTTTAAAATGCACAAGTCATAGAACAGCAAGCTCTTGGGGAACGATGCATTACCGCGACGGCAGTGCAGGCAGCACATTTGTCGTCAACGCAAGAAGCTGAAGCCAGAATAGCCAAGATGGCAACTGCCCAGATCAGGCTTTTGGCTGTCACCCTGCTGCTTCTTTCCATTGTCGGATTTCTGTTCAGTTTGCAACTCCCCTGTTCTGTTCTTGGGATCTCCTTGTCCTGCCACCGATGTGACTTTCCGTGACAAAAGCCAACGTGGACCATTCTGAAGTGCGCCACGGATGCTGTTCCAATTGGATTTCGCCATTTGGCAGAGCATTGCAAATACAATCTGTGCTCACGAGGAAAAAAGTTAATGTTCGAAAATATGCGCTTGCGCTTCGTGAGCCGTTGGATCTCGCTTAGGTGTGTGGGGCGGGCAAACCGGCCTCCTGCAGCGTGTATTAAGGCCTAAACGTTGTCGTATGATTGTTATCGTGTGTCTCGAGATCACAAAAATTTCTATTTTCCTACCTACATCCTTCAGGATATCCTCTACTAAACGGGGTCGTCGATCTCATGGAATGTCGTATCGGATATCGGTAAAATATCGATCGGCTAAAGAGACGAAATATCGGAGATATTGTGTAAAAAAATATCGGTAGTCAAAAACTAATTTTTACCGTATATTTTCACAATCTAACGTCTAAAATAAATTATACTAATTTAAACAAAGAATAAATTTCAAAATATGTCTATTAAGATAGAAAACAAACATGAAAGGTTTTTTTTCAAAAAAAAAAAAAATTTTGATTAAGATAGAAAACAAACATGAAAGGTTTTTTTTCAAAAAAAAAAAAAAATTTGAAAATTTTTTTTTAAAAAAATACCGGTTTCGATATATCGGCGACGATATTTGAATTTTTTTAAAAAAACGATATTGATGGGTATCGATGTATCGGTTTAGGCCCGATACCGATATATCGGCAAGACGATTTTCCATAGTCGATCTTAGTGATCTATGGTTCCGTGTAGTGAAGGATAACTCACGGAGGACAGAAAATTCACGCTGACGTTGAGTTAACCGAACGCATATTAAGAGAAGGGAAAAATTATTAGGTACGCGGCGCACAGGGGAACAGTGTGCTCACTAAGATCATTGTAATCATGCCACAAGGGACCCACAAGCAGATGAGTCGTGCTCATCACCCATTGGAGATGAGCACATGTTCCCCAGAAAATTATTGGCTACTAGCCGCGCAGGGGGAACAGTGTGCTCATCACCAATGGGTGATGGGCACATCTCCCCTGCTTGTCATGATAGCCATATGGGACCCGCAAGCAGGGGAGACGTGCTCATCACCCATTGGTGATGAGCACACTGTGCCCATGCGCGGCGCGCAGCTAATAACTTCTCCATGTTCCCCTAACCTAATAACTTCCCTTTTAAGGAGGCGTGTCTGAGAGTCCCTGGGACGGATTAGAAGGGGTATGATAACCAGCCTCTAAGAGCGCTGCCACCTTTCCTTTGCTACGCATTTAAGGTCTGACGGGCTTTTTACATATTACCTGGCGCCAAGTATGGTTTTATCATATTACCTGGTTTTTCTCGTGACTTCTCATATGACCTGGAATCGGCACCTAGAGTACCGAAAATGCCCTTCTTTTACGTTTTTTATGCATTTTGTATCTAAAATGCTTCATTCTTCCCAAAATTAGCGATTTATAGGATCATCAAGTTGGGGAAGAAGAAATTCAAGAAAAGATCCATCCATAATCGCAGTTCAAACCATCGCCGGCGCCGTCCAACACGAAAAAAAAAATTCATGCCAAAAAATTGTAAAAACAGCGGGAAAGACGAAAAAAAATCTATGATGAATGGATTTTGATGTAAGAGCAGTGGAAAAGCCCTCCCAACTACAAAAATTAAGATCTACATGTAAAGAAACACATATAAAGATCACCCATTGGTGTTCGACTGCTCCTGGACATGAAATAAAAGGATAAAAATGGGCAAAAATGTGAAATACTCGTCGGCGAGCGACAAGTTCCATTTATATATCTTTCTGTGACACTAATGAGGTGGAAGAGGAGGAAAAATAAGGAAGAACAAAAAAAAAGAGCAAAAACGAATAAAAAATGAGCAAGTTATGACATTTTGTGTAACATCCGAAAAATTAGTAAGTATCTTAAAACTGAAATTTGACCCTCTTAATGATTGATTTGACCGTGTGGTGCTGTGTTTAATTTAAAGTTGGTGAGAAGAGCTTTCCAACGACACCAATTTTGTGTGATTTGGAGTTCGGAGTAAAAAGATATGGGAATTTGAATAAACACGATCGATCGCGCTGAAAACGATCGATCGGCTTATGGAACACGATCGATCGGCTTCGATCGGCTACGATCGGCGCCATCGCGCAGTTTGAAAACAGCGCAGGACGATCGATCGCCATATTGCACGATCGATCGCCAGTTGCGGTTTGGCGAATTCTAACGTATTTTGAGACGGATTTGTTTGGGAAAGATGCCATATCCTAACTAGACTTATATTGCACGTTCCTAGGGTGATTTAGGGACTCTCCCATTGGTGGAAAGTGCCCAAGATATGGTAGAATTGATTGGGCAAAGATCTTCTAAAAACTCTATATAAACCCATAGAGTCTAGGCTTGTGCTTTTGAAAACTAAACCCTAGAACGTCCAGAGGCTTTCCCCTCTCCTTCCCACGTTCATCCCTCTCTTAGAAGACCTCTTCTTGTGGGAATTGCTCAAGAGCTTGGATCGGGAAGCTTTGAAGGAAGCGGAGGAACGAACATCGCGTAGAAAGGCGACGTCTTTTGGTGATAAAGAGTAGGATGGTTTTTCCCTCTCTTCTTATTCTTTTCTCACACTATATGATGAGTGTTCTTACTGATTTCCTTGGAGTATTGCTTTGAATCTTGCGGGATTAATGATTTATGTCTTGTTTTCCATGTGTATTGCGATACATGCATATATGCCTTCATGCTTCATGTCTAGATGGTAAATCAGATCAAAGATGGATGCTTTATTAATTTTACAGAAGATAAAAGTTCTGATATTGTTCTGATTATGATGTCTAATGATTGAGTCTTATGCCTTAATGATCGTTTTGCTTAAATCAATTTAGTTGAAAGATATTATGGTCTAAGATTGTGTTATATGTGAAGAAACATGATAAAAAGGGAATCTTTTGATAATTCTAGTTAATTCCAGGATCTGTAATTGATCTAGGAGGGGAGTATTATCATCTATCATGAGTATAATATCATCTATAAGTGGTACGGTATAAGTTAATTAAAGTTTAATCAAGTTTCTCACTTTCGGCCAGAACTGTTTCTGCACGGACAGTCGACAGTGAATAATTCATAACTAATTCATATGATATCAGAAAAATATAAAACCGGTGGGGTTAGAAACTAGACTCATAAGGGTACTCTCAGTAAAAATTTCAGAAGATAATATTAACTGTACAGAGTCTGGGAGCCGCCAGAAGTGGACTATTATGCAAAAGACAGTGAGCAGAATCCAAGTGAAAACACTAAGTACTTAAGTAAAACCACTTAATATGATGTGAAGATGGTAGGACGTGTCAGTAACTATTACTGGATTATATCCTTATGATTATCACAGTAAGGTTGGGTTTTGGTTAATATGATAGATGGGTAATACCTATGTTAAGAAAACCGTAATCGTGTATTTGAAGATAAAGCGCTTGTGTCGGTTTGAGGTTCCGTTTGGAATCCAAATCATCTAGGACTCATTAATACCTTGTCTCTGATTTATATATTTCAATAAGACCTATATGATTTTCCATCTAGGGCTGAGCATGAACGTATGTATGGATTGTGTTATTCTCTTTGTGTGATATTCCCACTTATACTCTGTATGTGAGTCTGTTTCGGTGATTGATACCTTATGTGGTTAGAGCGTTGCGGCCTCTATTCCTTTAAATTATTATTCATCATGATTATTTGATTGATTCCTCCACTAGAGGTCTTGCGGGACTTCTCCGGAAGTGGATTCATAGTATGCTCACATTATGCCATTGCTTGATCTTGCGGGGTCACTAATATTTGTGGTACTGCGGTTCCATACTGCCCAAAAAGAGGCAACACACGTACGTTAGATTGTTGACATTACGGAAGGTCTTCAATCTCCGCCCATCGTGTCCGTAAGCACTGGTGGGGCCAGCATCCTAGACGCATGGCAGGGTTCCAAAAAGAGGACCCCTAGGGTGGTTCTGGTATAGTCACTTGCGGGTGATCAGTTCAGCGAGCAGAAATTGTACTCCTTTCACTTTTAATGTCTGGAGCTTTTTAATATGATTATCATTTCCTCCTTACTCATATGTGTAGTAGGAGCCTTATTGTTGTTTTCCCTGCTTGCGGGTTGGAATTATTATCGACTAACCTTTCAGGTGTAATAATCCTTGGTTTAGTCCAGATGTTGCGGCATCTTCATAAACCTTTGTTATTCTTATCCTATTCATACTTTTGTCCTAATTCAGTGGGTTTTTACATCCTACTGAGTGTTTCTATGAAATACTCATGCATCCTCTGATGCAGGCGCAAATGGAATTTGAGATCAAGAAGTTGCAGTAGTGAAGCGGTCGCAGGAGCCGTGAAGACTTAGAGTTTATATTATTTGCTTTGCTTATTTGATGCTTATGACATTTAATGGCAATTGTGTGCCATAGATTTATAGGTTTATTTAATTTGACTTTCTTAAATGGATTATCAGTATTATTAAGTAAATTTCCATTCCATGTATTCATTAATGTTTGTATTTGTATTGCACTGATTATGGGCATGACCGATTACACATCCTTTTGAGATGATCGTAATTGGTGGTGAAATCGACTGTTCGGTCTCGCGCCCGAGATTCTCTACCTCCAAATGTATATCATTGATTGGCTTCCGCACTCCGATCGAGGTATGGGATTTCGGGGCGTGACATTTTGAATATTGTCATTTATCGTATTTTCGACGACACGACTTGATTCAAGTCGTGTCGTCGAAAATACGATAAATGACAATCTTCAAAATGTCATAACTTGCTCATTTTTTATCCGTTTTTTCCCATTTTTTTTTCATTCTTCCTTATTTTTCCTCCTCTTCCACCTCATCAGTATCACAGAAAGATATATAAATGGAACTTGTCGCTCACCGACGAGTATTTTATGCCTTTACCAATTTTTATCATTTCACTTTCTTCTTTCTTATTATTTTTTCTTATTTTTCCATCCTATATCTTATTGAGGTGGAAGAGGAGGAAAAATAAAGAAGAACAAAAAAAAGGGCAAAAACGGATAAAAAATGAGCAAATTATGACATTTTGAAGATTGTCATTTATCGTATTTTCGACGACACGACTTGATTCAAGTCGTGTACTATGCAACACGACTTGAATCTAAGTCGTGTTATATGCAACACGACTTAAATTTTAGTCGTGTTGCATATAACATGACTTGGATTCAAGTCGTGTTGCATAGTACACGACTTGAATCAAGTTGTGTCGTCGAAAATACGATAAATGACAATCTTCAAAATGTCAAAACTTGCTCATTTTTTATCCGTTTTTGCACTTTTTTTTTTTTCGTTCTTCCTTATTTTTCCTCCTCTTCCACCTCATTAGTATCACAGAAAGATATATAAATGGAACTTGTCGCTCGCCGACGAGTATTTTACGCTTTTACCAATTTTTATCATTTCACTTTTTTCTTTCTTATTATTTTTTCTTATTTTTCCATCCTATATCTTATTGAGGTGGAAGAGGAGGAAAAATAAGGAAGAACAAAAAAAAAAGGGCAAAAACGGATAAAAAATGAACAAGTTATGACATTTTGAAGATTGTCATTTATCGTATTTTCGACGACACGACTTGATTCAAGTCGTGTACTATTCAACACGACTTGAATCCAAGTCGTGTTATATGCAACACGACTTAAATTTTAGTCGTGTTTAGTCGTGTTGCATATAACACGACTTGGATTCAAGTCGTGTTGCATAGTACACGACTTGAATCAAGTCGTGTCGTCGAAATTACGATAAATGACAATCTTCAAAATATCATAACTTGCTCATTTTTTATCCATTTTTGCCCTTTTTTTTTTCGTTCTTCCTTATTTTTCCTCCTCTTCCACCTCATTAGTATCACAGAAAGATATATAAATGGAACTTGTCGCTCGCCGACGAGTATTTCACGTTTTTGTCCATTTTTATCCTTTTATTTCATGTCCAGGAGCAGTCGAACACCAATGGGTGATCTTTATATGTGTTTCTTTACATGTAGATCTTAATTTTTGTAGTTGGGAGGGCTTTTCCACTGCTCTTACATTAAAATCCATTCATCATAGATTTTTTTTCGTCTTTCCAGCTGTTTTTACAGTTTTTTGGCATGAAATTTTTTTTTTCGGGTTGGACGGCGCCGGCGATGATTTGAACTGCGATTATGGATAGATCTTTGCCGGAATATCTTCTTCCCCAATATGATGATCCTGTAAATCGTTAATTTTGGGAAGAATGAAGCATTTCGGATATAAAATGCATAAAAAACGTAAAAGAAGGGCATTTTCGGTACTCTAGGTGCCGATTCCAGGTCAAATGAGAAGTCACGAGAAAAATTAGGTAATATGATAAAACCATACTTGGCGCCAGGTAATATGTAAAAAGCCCAGGCCCCTATGATACTCATCGGGTGAATTGGCTAATAGAAACATCTTGCAAAACGCATACGACGGCATATTTTACCTCCTTTTTTTTTTTTTTTTTGATTCATCGAAAATGAGGGTACAAGCATAGAAAGTCTCTACAGTCTACATCGAACGAGGTCTATCCATCCCCACAGCCAGCTCTAGAAAGGTTGGAACCTCCCTCACCCAAGCCTTCGAATCAAACAAATGTTTAGCGTGCCTAGCTAGGCAATGTGCTACACCATTGGCCTCCCTACGAATACGACTAAATCGCGCTGACGAACACACACTTAATTTTTGAAATGCCGATCTAACAAGTAAATCCATAGGAGTTCGGAAATCACAACCATCATTATTAAGACCATAGATCACTTCCATTGAGTCACCTTCAAATTCCACGTGCTCCAGACCTCTATTAACTGCCAACTCCATTGCATTCGTGCCTGCTAGCAACTCCACATCTAAAATTGGCATCTTTCCTCCTACAAGTTTGCTTAAGCATTCCAAAACTTCACCATGCTCATTTCTAAATATTTTGCCTTCAAAACCTGCGTACACAAAGAAGATGTGTTAGTTAAAAAAAGCCACCCCAATGTCTTCAAAGATGGCGCCATAAAAAACTATTTTAAACCATTCTTCCTTCGGTGGCTTAATCTTCATACATTCATCGATAGTGGCTTGACCAAACAGTAAAGAGCCATCAGCAAAAAACAAGTGCGAAAGCTTATGAGCTTCTAGTCACACCAATTCCTTTTATGTCCCCATCTTGCTCCGCCTTTCTCAACAATCCGGTAAGCCCCTCCGGACAAATCAAGAAGAGGTAGGGGGATAAAGGACCGCCTTGCCTTGACCCCCTACTTGGCCAAAATTTGGGAGTCGAAACACCATTTAAAAGCACTTCATATTCGACACTCCTAACACAAACCATCACCTTTCTAATAAAGTTTACATGAAAACACAATTTCTTCCAGGCCTCTTCAATATAAAGCCACTCAACCGGGTCATATGCCTTACCATATCCAATTTAAGAGTCATTCTCCCCTTCTTACCACATGTACTAGCCTTTGTAGAATGGTGAGTTTCATAAAGCTACAATAATGTTATCGACAATTTGTCTTCTTGGAACAAACACACTTTGGGTCAAAGAAATAATGTTTGGCATGATCTTTTTTAACCGATCTGCCATCACCTTTGGTGCCACCTTATAAATAACTTTGCATAAGCTTATCCGCCTGAAATCTATAACTCTCTTTGGAGGAGTCACCCATGGAATAAGAGCTTACCTTTCGGAAACTCCCCCTCGTCCAAACAAAGATACACCATCCGATACACCTCATCCCCCAGAGTATCCCAATGTTTTTGATAAAAAAAATTGGGGACATGCCTTCCTCCCCTGGTGATTTAAAGTCTCCATGCTAAAACAACTTCTTTGTACCTCCTCCATAGAAAAATGCTCTAAAAGTCATTAATCATATTTTGAGAAACTTTTGACTCAATATTCTCCATCACCAAAGCAATAACATCCATGTTGGGACAAGAAGTAGAGAAAAAAAATTAAAATAAATCTCAAACATACTTTTCATTACCTCAACACTTGTAGTCCATCCCGATGTGATGAGCTCTTTTATATAATTTCTTTATGGCTTTCAGAAGCTCTAGCATGAAAATACTGTGTATTTCGATCACATTCCTTTCCTTCAACCACTAGGATTTAGAACTTTGACGCCATAAAATCTCCTCCCTATCAAAAAGTTCATTTAACTCTTGTCTTACCACCTTCGCTTCCGATAAATTTACATCACCCCCTTCCTGATTCTAAAGTTACCAAGCTGCCTTTTGCTTTTTTGATCAAATCGAGAACGAAACCAAATTTTTACTCGTTCCAAACACCCCTTGCCAGCCACATTCTTTTATTTTTTTACAAGCATCAATCGGTGCCCAATTAGTCTTCTGTACTTTCCAAACCTGTTTTATCACATCTTCACACCCCATCTCTAGTCCACATCGCCTCAAACCGGAACCTCTTCCTACATCTCTCCTTTCTATCAACTCTAGAGGCAACATCAAGAAGGAGAAAATTATGATCCTGCGTCTTGGCTTCAAGATGCTTGACTGTATAGAAATTAAAAATTTTGTGCCATTCCTTAGAAGCAACACACCTATCTAACCATTGGCGAATCACTTCACCACCATCCCGTCTATTCCACCATGTGAAGATATTTTCTTCGTATCCTAAATCAACCAAGCCACAAATGCTTTAATGTTTCCCTAAAATCTCTCATCTGTCATTTTTCTCCCTCTTACCTTCCTTTTCATTGCTAAACAATACTTCATTAAAATCTCCACCACAAACCCACGATTAGGGGCTTCTCCAGGCCAAATTTCTAATCGTTCTCCAAGACTTGAATTTTTGTTTCTTATCTGGCAAACCGTACACCCCGGTGAACCTCCAACGCAATCCGTTCTCCTTCTCAGTGATCTCTACATCAATGTCATGTCTTAAAAAGATAAGAAGTCGCACGTCCAGCTCCTACTTCCACCATAAAGCCAGGCCCTTGTGCGGGACCGAAACTCCACACTCATAGTGCATCCTCCTTCACTCTTTCCATTGCACTAATCACCATCTTTGTTTTAGACAGAAAAACCAGAACATGGGAAGTATCTTTTACAGGAGACATTGAGTTTCCCCAGCCCATGGCAATTCCAAAGAAGCATCTTCATTGCGCTCGGCAGCGCTATTCATCAGCGCTCGCCGATAACGAATTATCTGTCAATGAAACACCAAATCCCTCCAAAGAAACAACACCCCCAGTCACAAGACTATCTACCTTCTCCGCACTGTTCCCTTTTTCCCCTCCTCGTCTCGTGTAAGGCTCATGGGTTTGCCTAATGGTAAGTTGCTAAAATAAATAAGAGCTTCTTTGTAAAAAAATCAATTCTTCTTAAAAGATGATTCTTTTGAAAAATAAATGAGATGAAGAGACAAATACTCCAACTTTAAAAGAGTCTCGGAGATAAAAAAATATAGTTTATTGGAAGAAGGAGAAGTAAAGGAATAGAATTTTCAAGTAAGGCATTCCTTTATGAAAAAGAAGACAAATCATTTATGGTTTGTGGTCATCTTTCCATTATTATTCTTTGTGTTTTCACCTAAGGGTGTGATTTTTCCTTCGCTTGTAAGAGGGTATTTATTTTTTAATATTGTTGTAGTCTTTACTAAGTAAATTATATCCAAAGTTGATAGTTTGGATTTAATCTCTATACCTCGTAGACGTAGATGTGAACTACGTTAAATTTGTATATCCCAAGTGTTTTATGAAATGCATCTTTGTTAATCTTGCTTTGTGTGTACGATAACTTGTGCATTCCACATCAATGAGGTATAGAAGACTCACATCATTATGAGTGTCGAGAAATGTGTATATAATTGTGTTTCTTAGCTAACTCAAAAGAGGAAAAATATATAGCTAATTCCCAAGTGTTTGATGAAATGCTTATTTTTCTTAGCTAACTCAAAAGAGGAAAAATATGTAGCTAACTCCTAGGTGTTTGATGAAGTACTTATTTGTTAATCTTGTTTTGTGTGTGCGATAACTTGTGCATTCTACATCAAGGAGGTGCCGCAGAATTCCTTGGCCAATCCCCTCTCCCTCCTCCCTCCCACCGGCCCCCTGTTTCTACTGGAGCACTATCTTATTCATCCACTCTGTCTTTCCCGCCTGTCACATAGGAATGGTGTCTCTGTTTTCCTGAGACAAGTCTCCATATGAAAACTCAGATTGAGCTTCCAGAGGCAAAAAATATCTTCTGTAGCTAAGTGAGACTCAATAAAATCCTTTCTTTATGTTTTTGAAATCCAGCCCAACCCAGGAGTCTCAACATTCGAGTTGTCCCCCCGTTCCTTGCCATATGAAAACGCCCCTCTGGCGACCGGACCTCCACCGGAAAACTCCTGCTAGAACCTCCTCCATGAATGTGATAATAACGAGCATCTTCCATGCTGGTTCTTGTTACACCACCGCCGCCCCCCAAAGGACGACCAAGTATGTTGGACATTTGTCCCTACCTGACAATCCCTGCTCGCAGCCAATCGCCGTATTCAAAAATTTCCCGCCCTGACTCTCAAGAAATTTCCGACCGGTCACCGCTTCTCCATTCGCAGCCGAGAGCCACCCATATTGTAGAACATCGATAGTCTCTCGTATTAATATATATCGCCCATTCCCGCTGTCCTGCAGAATTTCGAAGATATCCTCCTCTTTTCTTGGAACATCCACCCAAACTCTAAGAAATTTCTTCATCTCCTTCACTACTCCCTATTATCGACACCCAGAAACCAACCATTGCTACTTCCAACTTGAATGAAATCTCCTCCAGATCCATCTCAAACGGGACATCCCACACTTGCACCCAGAACGGTATATGTGGGAATTCTATATTCGTTGCAGACGTACTTGGCTCCCACAGCCGGATCACCAACAATCGATTGTCAATCACCCGAGGCGTCGTCCTATGAGAATACATTCGTGCCGGTCTCATTTGGCCCCAGTTCAAGTTGGAGCCGTTGGATTGACATCTGATGGTGCTCCGGATAAATAAGTATCTGCCTCTTATATTAAGGAGGATTCCGATCCGACGACGCAAAAGACTGGGCTCGTGCCCCTGATATGAGATGGGTCTCATATAAATAAAATAAATAGGTCTCATGAGTGACTGATGAAAATGTTGATTGAGGGAGGCGTGAAAAAGCCAAAATATCCAAAGTGGATTTTGGATGTCACCAGATAGGGAAAAATCATAATTTTTCATGCTAGATATGGAAAAAATATGAATGCTACAGTCACGCCCCAAACGATGACTGATGACATTGGTTGAAGCCCAGTGGCAACAAATTGGTTTGAAGCCCACTAAAGTCATTACTCATTGACACTTTCATGGAGGCCCAAGACAGGATGAGATCAGCACCATCGTTATTCCCAGGCCCAGGAGCAAGTCTCCCATTTAGATGGCGTCTCACAGGCATCTGATCATATATCAGAATCACTGTACATGACCCTCAACGGCCAGATGCTGGAAGGTGACTTTCCTCATTAAAGGGTGTGGGGCCCACCGTCAACTAAAAAAGTTCACGTAGTAGTTGGGTAGCTTTCACTTTAAGCACCCTAACCTATGGTATTTTTATTCGTGAAATCCTTCAGGTTTCTAAAATTGTAGCTAAGACCCCAAAAGGATAATCATCGCTTACTTAAGTTACTAACTCCGTTTGTGAAGTTATATTACCCTTTTCTAATTAGTCAGGCTAGCTTGCGCTAGTGTGTTCTAAGGTAGTAGCCGTCGTATCATATGTGGCTCATTGATCCGATGACTGCTTACCTTAGACCGCATGCTAGATTATTTTCTATTGGAGGGTGTCTAACTTGCACACATGGGCGGACCTACGTATGCATGGGTCAGATGACCTCCGTAGGTTTCATCAATTTCATTAAGGGAAACGATATTTGTTCATCAGATTTTCTACACATTTCCATACACAGATTAACATACACCCACTCATTCCCGTACACATCAGTTGTGTATGGAAATGTATAGGAATCTGGTAGGGTTATCAGTGCCTATACATTTCATCTATTTTCGAAACTTACCTGAAAATCCCCTTACCTAACCCATCTCAAAATGGCCTGACCTGGGCACGGGCCACTGCGTTATAGGTCCCTTGACCATCTAATTGAGGGCAAAGGCAGCTACAATTTACTAGCTTGCGCTGAAGCTGCATTTCTGGCTTCACTGTTCTATCACTCATTATTATTAACATATAATAAGCCAACAAATCATGAACATGCACTAAAATTTGATTATAGCTTAGATTGACATGATTGAACCAAAATTATGTAGGACCCTTAATCCAATAAGTAACTTCTAATCAAGTAGGCCTCTTCTAAAGATCACAATGAATGCTCAATAATTTCCCTTTCTTGTTGTCTCTTACACAATGAATCCCGCTTAGACTGCATAAGTCAATAAAGCTTATTGCTCAAAAAAGGAAATCTCATTACATCTTCCTCTTCTACTAAAATGGTCTTGGATTGACTTTAACATCAATTGCGCCATTTGTGGAAGAAAATGGTATTGGAAGGCTAGACGTGATCCTTGCTTTAAATCTTTCTTCCTTTCTTTTCTTCCTCTTTTATAATATTTTCCCTCCATATTATTCTTACTAAAAGAAGCAATGACATAAAAAGAGACCCCGTCCGGACTTACAAATATCGCATATAATGGCCCGTTGGCGCATGTTAATACAAGGGACAGGCAAGTTTGAATCGCGCGCACACCTCCGGACTTGCGTGTCGTCGGATCGACGCGGCGTATCAAGTTTTTTCATGATGCAATTTTGATAATTTGAGGGGTCAAAGCATAATACACTAGATTACACAAACTCTCACTGAAAATTGCAAATACGATGATTAAAGCACAAAAGAAAGATTAATTAACCATTGAACCACATTAACAAAATATTTAAAAAAGAATAAATATTTAAATTCAAGAGTGAAGAGGAAAACCTGGTCCATTTCCAGGAAAGGAACAAATTCAATTCCCGTCAAAATCGCCGAAAATGGCGTTGGAACAAATCCCATCTTCTCCTCAAATTTCAAATCCATTATATATATTCCATTTCCAATCTCATCTGCTTCTTCTCTGATTGCGACCTCTTTGGATTTTCCTTCTACATGCTGGTTCCCATCCCAGGTATACTACTCTAGATTGCTTTCTTGATTCTCTTCCTCAAGATCTGCTGGAATGTCTATTCTGAGCTCTTTTTAGTGATAAATTTCTAATCTTTGCACTTGCTATTCTTGCTTTCTCAATTATGGTGGTTGTTGTTAAATCTGGAACGGTTTTGTGGTGAGTGAAAGATGTGAAGTGTGAATTGGTGGATGTATAGGGCTGAAGTTTGAATCTTTGTGGTTATTGTTGTTGCTTTATCTGGATTTGTGAATTGTTGATTATGGTGGTTTGTTTTGAATGTGCAGGAGGTTTGTGGTAATTGGAAGTTGTGGAGTGATGGGCGTGTGGTGGTAAAGTTCGAATCTTTGGGCTCAATCCTGTTGCGTTGGCTTGGGATTGATTGTTTGGATTTGGGAATTGTTAAATATGGTGGTTATTTTTTACTCTCGGAGGGAAATTGTGGTAATTGGAGGTTGTGAAGTGAGAATTTGATATGGAGTGGGGGTTTTAGCCGATGTGGGAAGTAGGGGAGGATGAATCGAGTGAAGAAGTCGGGCTGTGGTAGTGGTAAGAGGGGTCTGCTTCTTCGGACTGGTTCGGCGAAAGGGGTGAACGAGGGAGGTGGGGTTGTGGGAAGAGTGGTGCCAGAGGAGGAGCCACCGGTAGGGCAGGAATTTGAGGCATTGACTGTGTCGAAAAGGCTAGTTAGGAGTGTGAGTGAGAAGTGGAAGAAGAGGAAGGAGAAGAAGAATAACGTGAGAAGCAGTTGTAAAGGTGAGAAGAATGAGGAAAATGGAAGTGAGAAGAGGGCATATTCTGGCTGCCTGTGCTTATATGGGCAAGCTGGTGGGTGTAAAGTGGGAGCTGATACTACTAGTGAGGAGTTTGGTGATGGGGGTAGTAATAACAGAAGGAAATCCAATGTTGGAGAAGAATGTATGGCTTATAGGGCAATTGCCGGGTTGGAAGATGCGAGAGTTGATTGCTTTGCGTATGGAGTAGTGGATCGGCTGTGGAGAAGGAACAGTAGGAAAGTTAAAGAAGTTGAGCAGGGTCTTGCTATGGATAGGCATGGCCAGTTTTCGCTTCCAGATGATGTACTAGAGATGTGCTTGGTGAGGCTGCCGCTGACCTCTCTCATGACTGCTAGACTTGTGTGCAAGAAATGGAGGGCATTGACTACTACCCACCATTTCATGGAGATGAGGTCCCGGGAGTCTTATCAGAGTCCATGGATGTTTGTGTTTGGTGTTGTCAAGGATGGTATTTGCAGTGGGCAGATGCACGCCCTGGATGCCTCTCTTGACCACTGGCATCGGATTGGATCTGATTTGTTGAGAGGAAGATTCTTCTTCTCTGTTGCGGGTGTAGGAAATGAGATTTACGTTGTGGGCGGTTGCTCTAGTTTGAGTAATTTTGGCAGGGTTGATAAGACCTCTTTCAAAATTCATAAGAGTGTGCTGGTTTTTAGTCCTTTAACTGGATTGTGGCGTAAAGTGGCTTCAATGAGGTCGGCCAGGTCGGGGGTTATTTTGGCTGTTTTCGATGTTAGTTCTTTCACCTCGTTTCTTCAAGCTCGGCGAGATTGGCAGAAGCCACGCACTTCAAGGACACGCATTGGTGGTGTCTCAGAAGTTTATGAGGACCCTCATATGTTTTCCATAAGAAGACAACTCCGAGATGCTTCCAGTGAGGGCGAACATTACTCTGAATCGAGGAGGAAATCTTTTAAACTTGTCAGACAAGGAAGCAAGCACACGAAGGAGAAGGAGGACAGGCGATTTGTTTTGATTGCTGTAGGCGGTCAGGGTCCCTGGGATGAGCCCCTGGATACTGGGGAAGTATATGATCCCGTGTCCAATAAATGGTTGGAGATTGCCAGATTACCAGGAGACTTTGGGAGAGTTTGCTCTGGTGTTGTCTGTAGAGGGAATTTCTATGTTTGTTCCGTGACCAACAAGCTTGCCGCCTATGATATAGAAAGGGATGTTTGGGTAGGGATTCAGACTACTCATTTTCCTCCTCACATTCATGAGTATTTCCCAAAGCTTATATCTTGCAATGATCAACTTTTCCTGCTTGCTGTATCATGGTGTCAGCGAGATGAGCATGTAAATAGGAGAGAAAAGGCCGTGAGAAAGTTGTGGGAGTTGGATCTTACAGATCTTGCCTGGGCTGAGGTCTCAAGGCATCCAGATGCGCCCATGGACTGGAATGCTTCATTTGTGGCTGACAGGGGCAAGATATATGGACTCGAGATGTTTAAAATCTTCGGTCAGGTACTAGACTTTCTTACAGTATGTGAGGTGAATGAATCATCTGAACTCGGGTGGGTGCGAGCCTCCAGGAAGCATGTTGCTCACTGCATGGATGCCTCTTCATGCATGACAAAGTCTATGGCCGTGCTTCATCTCTAGAGAAGAAATAATGGCCGTCGTTGTGGATTTTTATGAAAAGTTTAGACAAGTCCAAATCTGCAGTATTTTTTTCATTCGAATTCTTTAGTGGCGGGGTGAGCAAAGGGAGCTATCACATTGGGTGCACAGCAAATAATCTGCTTTGAAATTCTTGGCTTAAAATTCGTGTGGGAGGCTAATTTATGTTCCAATTTGTTGCTGTTGTGTAAATTTGAACTGTAATTCAATTGTTGTATTAGCTGTTTTTTGTTGTCTGCATAATACCACGGGCTTACAAACAGTATGATTTAGACCACCACACCTGAAGCCAATTAGTTACATATATTTTTTAGTTATTTGGCGATCTCTTCCTGTGTTTTCATAGCCAATAATAAGAGAATTTATCTCGGCATTTATCTATGTAATCACAGAGGAAATACGGGCAGAAGATTACTTTCTGATCCCTTTCATGACACAAACCTTATGATCTGAAGGAAATTCTTTATAAGCAAAACTTTTGATATACGTACACTCAGTATCGTTCTTAATGTTTTGTTATCCGCAACAACAGAAGTTGCTAATTGCTTACCACAATGCAAAAAGGAAACTGCTAGTGGTAGATATTTTTTTTTAACAGATGCCAGAGTGAAAATAAAGTAAACACAGTAGCCTTGGAAAAAATACAACATTCCTCTGCAAATTGGCTGCTGTTCATGTATAATCTACGACAATGATGCGACTGGCATCTGTCTCCATGTTGCTCTGAAATTGTATTCTTCCTTGTGTTACAATGAAAGCAAGTTCTACTAATTCCGCCATGCAGAAGATGTCTCAGGCTCAATCTCTTCTTCCCACCAAGTAGCCATCTGCACTAAATTGGCAATGGTAAGCAATCCGTTATTATAACTATTTGTAGACGGAATTCTGGCATGAAAATTACCTTATAGCCTCTTCTGAGAAATTCCAGTGAACTTCCTTCTTCCTCTTGTAGTCCTAGAACCCGCAATAATTCTTCCTTTGTCTAAATAGCATCAAACAGATTGTGAGAAATCTACATTGATAAAACAGCACAAATAAAGTTGATTTAAAAAAAATCATTACTTCTCCCAATGTGAAACGAGTTGCACTTTCAGCTACACAAACATAGGAGCCGTCAGCTTGTTTTAGCATCACCTGCCAAGGACCTACACAAGTGGATATATTGATGAAGATACAGAAGCTAATATAAGTTCTGGATTGAAGTACCGACACTTATTGACCACAAAAGTTGAAGGCAGTTGCTGCCATGGATATAACAATATCCTTACCAGGATATTGACGAAAAAGAGCACCACTGTAGTTGACAATGTATGGAGCAATTGCAACTGTCTTCAAGAGTAAAGAAACAGGAATTAACCAAGTAGGTGACACCAAGAAGTAAATAATATAAACAGACTATTCACCTTTGAGTAGTCTCTTATTCGGATGTAGAATACAGGGGTGAACTGAGATAAAAACCGATAATGCAATTCTTTGGGAGGAAATCCCAAGAGACCCAAGTCGGCACTGCAAAGTTAGGATGATAATAATTCACTATCATGGGTGGAAATGAGGTGGAAGGAACGCAGTTCAATGGGGGCTAAAAGCCAATAAAACATTACCGCAGTGTGTCTAATTCCAGATTAAAAAGGAGAGCTGGGCTGGTTGAAGCAAAACTTTCCTGAAAAAAGAAAACAGAAGATTTGTTGAAAGTACATTCGGAATTGGAGCTGTTTCATTGATGTGTCGAGCTATATTTTATGTCAAATGTAATCAATCAAATACATAATAGTTCCAAGCCACTTCAAATACTAAGAAATAAGAGAAATTAAAGCAAAGGCATTGTACCACATATTTCTCTATACCAGAAAGATCGCGAGTGCTACAATTAATGAATACAAACAGAGATGGAGGATCATCAGGCTTCTGACGACCTGTTTTGTGAAAGACTTATGTTAATATTGCAACTCAAGATATTAAGAAATCGAGACTAAAGTTGAAAATAAAAAAAGAGGCATTATACAAGGTGGATCTGTTGTGTGATCTAAACTATAAAACAAATGTAGGTAATAACCTTCTTCTTCATTGTCATCAGGAAAATCAAAATCCAAAGTGTTTCTTATTGATCTAAAGAATGAGGTGACTGGTCCAGCGGGTACATCATCCAAAGACCCAATGGTTGTTCCTTCAATCTGGATGAACAATATCAAAATTTCTGAAGATGAAAAAACCTATAATACTTGGTTCAATCATACATTGGAAAGAAGTTAATGGAATTTTTATACCATTTCAAGAGCTGTCTTAAATAACTGAGAAGCCCTTCGTTTTTCAGGCTGGTCTGGAAAAACCTAAGTTTAAACATCAATATTCATTATAGTGTGAAGAGACAGTACCCCATACCAGTTACATAAAGGAAAAATCTGAAAGGAAGAGCCAAAAACACACAATACAGGACTTGATTCCCTTCTTCTCTTGAACCTTTCGAACTACAGTCAAAGCGAGTTGAATATTTGCATCGATGAACTCATCCGAAGACCCCTTCACTAAATATCAGATATTAGGAAAGCAAAGTTTGGTTCACATATAATAGTTGCTAAACATGCAAAGCAGAAATCATTTCTTCTAGGAAGGTTTATAACTTCTTAAACATAAAAAGTTCCCAACTTCATGACAACGAATTTCCCATGCTCGAAACTGTTATAACAATGCTGATAGGTGAAAGCATAAGGCTTACCTTGTATGACGAAATTTCACTTGGCAAAGGCCTGGTCAAGAAATTCAACAGAAAAGCCGACAAAAAATAAAATTTTGGTCAAAAAGATTATTTGAACTCTTCAATGAACATACATATAGAGGAGTAAAGTAAACGCATTTGCATGAAAAAAAATTGTTCGGTATTAATAGCTCCATTTGGCTCACTTGAATGGCTATTTGAATATAAGCAAGCTTTAGTGGCTGGATCCACTATAATAACTTCCCCATATTAATAGCTCCATTTGGCTCAATTTAAGTGGTTATAAGAATATGAGCTACCTAAAGAGGCTTCAAATGCAAGTGGCTGGATCCATTCAATAAAAATCACCCTTTTTCTTCCAAATGGAGCTTTAATTTGGGACTGAGGGACTATTTCCAAGGAACCCTAAAACGTACTTGAAACAAATATCCTACATTTAGACCCTAATATCAAAATCAACTATCAAATGCAGAAGAATCTGTAACTTACAACCAATGAAAATAATCGAAGATCCATAAAAAGAATTGACAAATGTTAAAGAAAAACTAACGGGAAATCGATCTCCAGCCGGGTCTTTCCATCCTCAAGAGCATAAACAAGAGAGTTCGCAGCATCTGTGACAAGAACCTCATAGGACTTGGGCTTGTACACATCCACACCAGCCTTAGGATCAATTCTGGGAGCTTCTGTGCCCCCACTCTGAACCGCCCTGATCACTGAAAAAGCACGTCTAGAAGTGCAAGGAAACACATGAGCAGTACAAGGAGGATGAGCAAAAGAAGGCCCGAAAGACAGTGACAAGTGGTGGTGGTGGTGGTGGAGCTGGGGAGAGGTGGAATGGCGAAGTGAGGAGGGAGTGGTGGTGGCCAGACCGGAGAAGGCCATGGCTGGGGGTGAGTGAAGCTCAGCTGAGTGAGGGTGGAGGAGGGAAGTCCTCAGTTTGAAGACAGGATATAGTTGGTTCTCAGTGTGACACGTCCTGCATCAACTAAGGATGGTGTCTTATTGGTGGGCCTTTGGTATCTTCTTGCTATGGTTGGCCCATTCCTGCGGGGCCCACAGTGGGACCTGGTAGCCCACCACATCATTTTGTTGGTCCACTCTGAAGATTAATTACTCCCTTCGTCCATAAAAGAGTGACCGCATTTCATATTTGACATTGGACTTCTCTCATGCAACTTACATGAGTCAAGTCATCTTGAGCCGTCTAATTTTGATCCGACGGATAAGTGAGTGTGAATCATCATCTACCCTTGTAACCGTCAGATCAAGATACGATGGCTCAAGGTTCATGCGCATGAGACAAGTCTCATTCAAATGTTTACCTTTTTCTTAGGTACTACAAAAGCAAATCTATTACTTCATCCAAAAGTACCTGTCTGGATTATAAAACCAAAATGGAACCAACTTTAGAGTATTTTGGATCTCTAATCCAGACAAGTAATTTGATCGGAGGGAGTAAAGAGAAACTAGTTACTAGAGTAGCATTCTATACGAGTACCACAAAGGCAGTGGGAGGCTGATACATAACAAATACAAAAAGAAAACACAAGCAAGTCTCAAGTAGTAGTAAATGTAGTAAGCACTATAGCAAAGAGGCTGAAGGCAATCACTAAACCTACCAACACTGCACAATTATCTCCAAATTGACGGCCAAGCGCCTAAGAAACACCTCCGCAGGCAGGGGGGAGGCCGAGAGTGCCCAGAGTAGGACACTAAAAGTAAAGACATAGGAGACGGACACCATACCCATATCTCTGTGAGGAGATAGTAGCAAGGATTTTAGGCCCCTATCCTTCATGAGACAACCCTTTTAAGGAGGAAAAAGTAAGATGAGTAGGATGAAAATTCGAAGTTATTCACATGCTATTAGTTGGAGGATAAGATCGGTTTCTCTATCAAAGCTGGAAATGTTAAAACCAATCTGCTTTGACATGGAAGCATAAAAAGATTATACCTATATTAGATATAAACAATCAGAAAAAAAAAGGCAGCATTTGGTTCAAAGGATAGCTAAAAACTTATAACCCTTCAAGATAGGTAGACAAACTAAATTTGCAATAAATAGCATCAGGAACTATTTAACCAATTCTATGCTCAATGTTGATACTATATAACATACTGAGAAAAAATGTTCAACAATTAGTACATGAAAAATACTTTTGCAATGTGACAGCAGGAAAAGCTTAATCTTAAATCACCTATACAAATATCACTCTCATAAAAATTTTTGGCTTCTCAATCACCCACTAACCTTACTGAGCCATCTAACCCTTATCCCATCAGCTACACTAAACCAATATACTCAAACAAATATCAAATGAAAAAAAGAATTTTAAATAAAGAGAAAAAAATCCTGGTGCCCATGCGTTTCATTTGTCTACCCATTGTGCACCCTATCCCATCCTTTGGAAAATACCAGAGAAGTTTGGTATCTTATCAACGTGCTTCAGTGCGCACTCAGCAATCTGTTTAGTACGAAAGTCCGCATTTCTGAAAGCATCAACCAATGCTGTTGCAATATTCTGGTCGCCAGAAAGTTCGAAGGCAATACCTTCAGTCCTCAAAATTCTCTCCACTGCCCATACAGACCGTCGCCTCAGAGTCTCCGTCCTGTTCTCTACCAAGATATCAATAATTGGCTTAATCCCCTGTGTCTCCTCCAAGAGCAACACTCCTTGCTCTATGTCCACATCATCGTCCAACACTGTACACAGAGCGGCAAGAGCTGCCTCCACCACTTTTTCATTTGTGTGATCCAAACATGCCACCAGCTTCCCGACTACCTTTCCTTCTACCAGGCAAAAAGATTCTTTCAATGAACAGAAACCATGATGGACCTTACACAGACCAGTAATTGTTGGTTGTTTGCTAAGACATGGGAAAATTGAGCAAAAAAATCCAGGGTTTGGGACATCAGGTACTGAAGTTAACCGTTTAGATTCGTGAGACAGGTTTTCTAGTGCTGAGGCAGACACCATTTGCACATTATCAAGGCCGTTCGCCAGAAGCATCTCTGTAAAGTGAGAAGCAAGGTCATGTTCACGAGCTAGGATAACTGCTTTGGGTTCGTCAACCAAAACATATGTGAGCCTAGACAGCGCCCGAACCAACCCTTCTAGATATGGTGTAAGAAAGCGGCTACCACGAGTCTCACCCCTACGAATCCGGACCACTCTGGATATGATCAGCTCAAAAGCTCCTTCATCTAGAAGTCTTTCAGTGAGCACAGTATCCCTTTCCGGAAGATCTGCCAATAATCCAACAGCAGCTGCTTGCTCTTCAGTAATTCCATTATTTTCAGCAATGATTTTGATAAGACTGCCAAGCTGGCCAGAAGTCCCACGCAGATTATCAGCAAGTTCATTACCCATGTAAGGAGAGAGGTTGCACAATAGTTTGATTGAGGCCAGGCGAAGATCCTTTTGAGGGGCCTCAATGAATTGAATCAAACTGATGGCAGCACCAGAACTTCTAATGGCAGAGACTACATGTACAATAGTCGTGGAAGAATTACTAAGCCCCACAAGAACCTGCAGAAGCTTACACTCAATGGAAGGACCTGTATTGCTGATCAGATGGAGGAGGTTGTGTACTATATCCTCTGAGACAAGAGTCTGATTGTTAGGACCAATTGGAATGGAGGAAAAATCAGAACCACAATTTACTACATTGGCTAGCACTGTTGCGGAGATTTCCTTTAATCTCATTGGGAGCTGGTTCACACCAACTGTGAATAGGTCCTTGACGAGGGGGGGAAGTATTCCAGCTTCTATTAGCACCTCTGCACTGGCTTCACTGGATGAAATCTGATTTAAAGCCTTAAGAGCAGCCTCTCTGGCTTGCATGGTCCCAAACCTCATGACGTCAACAAGTGCAGAGCCAACTTGTTTGGCAACGAAGACCTTTACATCGTAGCTCAATACCAGTTCACCAAGGTAAGAAGCCATTGACAATTTGGTCTCAGGTGTACCTACATTCACCCATTAACAACGCCAAATTAGTTCAGCAGTTTCTGAGTTTTTGAAAGAAAAGACTAGACAAACAATAGTTAAACCCTAAACTGAAGACAATCTAAGATATAGGTTTTACAGCAATTAACAACACTTACAAACAATTATACATCAATGATGAGCCAGAATAACCTTTTCTTTTCTAGGAGTATCTGACTAATGATCACAATATTGATATTTAAGAGATATGATCAATGTTAGTGTTTTCTCTTTTTTCGCTTGGTTATGAGTCATGCACTCCCACATACCCACACATACTATGTGCCAGAACTTGACCCTTGTACCTCCCCCCTCAACCAGCACAACTAGGCTGGCATGGCAACATTACCAGTTACTGAGAATGAGTCCACAAAAATTATAGATCTATCTAATATATGGGATTTTAGGAAAATAGTAATTTTGATCTTATAAACATATGATGACCTGCCCTTGGTGTCAGGTCATAACAAAATATCCGCCAGAGATGTCAAAATCGTGCAATTGAAGTGACAAATGAAATGAAAGTACCTTCGAGCAGAAGCTTTAGAAGAGGCTTCAATCTACCATTTTCAGCCATCTGAAGAACATTTTTCTCACATTTCTCAAGATTATCCAGTGTCTTGTCAGCTCTCTCAACGGTCAGTACATTCTCTGAGTTACTGCTTGCCATCCCAACCAAAATAAGGATTGCCCCGTTTACCTCACCAATCTTTTCACACAAAGATTCAATCTTTGAAAGCTCATAAAGCAATGCCACAGCCTCATCCCGTTCCTGGGATAGCTCGTTTGATAGAAATTTGACAATTGTGCGTATAGTGGAATGGTGGCCCATGAGTTCCTGGAGAATACAATCGAATTATAAGAACCACCGAGTATGAATGCATGCACAGGCCAAAAATGTTCATTTTGTTTGACTACACACAAAAGCAAGGTTTTTATTAAGAATTTTTTCCCCTCAGAAACAGTAATTAACAACCTTGTTGTCAACATCATCTTCAGCCACTATACGGAGGGTTTCAAGGGCTTTAACTCGAATGCTCCTGCTGCTGTTCTTCAACATGTTTACAATCATTGGTATTAAGTCGTTATTACGAACTACATGTTTATAGGATCTGCTTTTCTTACATAGATGCTGGATATACTTAAGGGCGAGGAGAACATCTTCCTCTGAGCTGCTCAGGGACAGAGATCTGGAAGCAATATCAAGCTGGGCTGCTTCATTTCGAGCTATCCACTCTTCAATTGTATTCCGCAATGCTATGCTAGGATTTAAATCAGTGCTTCTCAGTTCTTTCAATGTCAATGGGCAAACCACTTTCCTCCTACTCTCCCTGCATTCACTAAACCATTTTGCAATGGCTTCCCTCTCAAAAGTATGTCCATTTTCTATAGTAACTGGATCCCGCATCACTTGCTTGGTAAGAGGACAGACAAAGGCATCATATATGGGCTCAATATGAGTTTTTTCAATGTGAAAGCCATCATCTGATTGGCTTCCGAAATCATGACTTCCCTTCCAACTGTCTCCCATGCCTTTTTCAAGAGCCTAATGAAAGACAGAATGTGAAGTTAGGTTAATAGATCAGTAACATAAAAATATAATAGAGAAAGCCTTTTTTTTGCTAGAGAAAAACATTAAAAAGAAAATTGCTAATGATAAAAATTAGTTAAAAAGTACTAGATCTTTGGCCTAAGCTTTTATACCCCACTGACTCACACATCATTTCTCAAAGAGTAAGGTGAAAAATTCACACTAGTTCTACATTTGGCAGAAAGAATAGATTTTACTTCGACATTCAGTTGTCTCATGAGGTAATGGAAGTTGAGTACAAGAAGCACTTGGAAAGTCAAAACATATTGAACTTATGGCAAAGTAATCATAAACCTAATGCTAACGACAAATCACAGTGGAAAATGCATCTAATACAACTTCAAAGAACAAGACTTACAAGACAAGGATAAGATTTCATGAACTGCAACAAACTAGTTAATTACTTCTCTCAGAAAAACTACAACTACAGGATAGAATTCCAAGTGCACGCCTCAACTCAACATTTCTAGTTCGTGCTTTCTTACTCTGCAGTATATTCGCAGCCTTACAGAATATCAAAAATATTTACTGTAGCCAAAAATCAATACAATCCAATTGAACAAAAAAAAAAAAAACAGGGAAAATGGCTCAGACCAACAGCCAATACAATACATTTATAATCATCTTAACAATTCAAGCAATCTTAGCAAATCCAAACAACACAAACTTCATAATATCCACATTGTCTTAATAGGAAACTTCTATAATAACCAACAAAGGCACAAGACATCATATGAACAAAACTAGTAAGCAGTCCCATCGATCTGAATCAGATCAGCAGCCACAATTCAAACAGAAATACACCCAAGTTTACTAGTTGGACGTTCAACTCAAATCCTCTGAAATTAAAGCCACCAACCAACAACAATTACACTCAAAGTCATCAACTTTGGCTCAAAACCAGCTAAAATTCGACAAAAAATGGCGACCCATAAGCTGAAATACAAGAGAATCACCTCCTCACAAATGAGCAAAACTAGTATAATACACATTGCCTTAATCAGAAAATTCTATATTAAGTAATACTGCCAACACATCAAATGAGCAAATCTAGTATGCAGCCCCACTGATACAGAATCAAACCAGTACCAAGTTCACTAATTGGATGTTCAACCAAGGGCTGGAACAAATCCTTTTTTTAAAAGAAACTGACTAATCAACAGCAATTACACTCAAGGACATGAGTTTTGGCCCAAAACCAGTTAAATTCAACAAAAAAAATTTAAACAGGGAAAGTGGCTCAGACCAACAGCCATTACATTACATTTCCAATTACTTCAACAATTCAACCAATCTACACAAATCCAACGATTAAATCTCAATACTAATCCACTTCTAGGCCACAATACAACATCCACATTGCCTTAACTAGAAAGTTCCATAATAACCAATATAGCCATAAGACATCAAATGAGCCAAGCCAGTGACCCACAATTCGAAAAGAACCAGCTAAATTTTGTTCCAACAAGACTGACACAAATCTTGTTCTAAAGTAAACTAACTGATCAACAGCAATTACGCTCAAAGACATCAACTTTAGCCCAAAACCAGCTAAATTCCACAAAAAAAACAACGACCCATAAGCTAAAACACAAGAAAGATCACCTCCTCGGATTCTTTTTTGGCAGACACCGGTCGGGCAATCCTTCACCTCACTGGTTACCTGCCGGAGCTTCCAGGAAGAGCCGGGCTGCCAGTTCCATTAGAGGGAGGTCTGGGAGCTTCTGCAGAACACACTTCTCTTCCCTTTTTTGGCCAAACAAAGGGGAAGAAGAAGAAGAAGACGACTCGCTTGTGAATTTTGACTTGAGGGTGTCCCCATCGTTTTCTTTCATGGTAGAGAGAGAGAGAGAGAGAAAGAAGGTGTTGAAGACAAGGGTGACGTAAGAGAGAGAAAATTAGCGGGTTGGTGGATTTCCCAGCAGGTAGGAGAATTGATTATACTCCCATGAAGAGGGGATTCCCTAATATGATATCTATTAGAACAAATTAAAAAGTGCGTATGAGATTCAAAGTAATTACAAAGTCCGTAGAGACCACAGCTTTAAAAACCTGACCGGTGACTGAGCCGGAATTCCTACCGGGTAGGTCCAACGTCAACCCGGTGGTGTCGTCATTAAAAAAAATAAAGGGGGGGCCTCCCTCTGCCCGCCGGGGGAGGGGAGGGGTGGGGGGTTTGCCTCACGGGGCCGCCTCGGGCGCCGCCGCTGGAAGGGGTGGGGGTAAACCTTGTATAAAAGAAAAAGAAATGGGTAAATCCGAAACTTCATCATAGGTTGTTCGAAACTGTAATGTACGAGTCGAAATTGCCTCATAAAATGTTCAAATTTCAAAACTGTAATGTACAAGTCGAACCTTCGGGCCTCTATGCACTTAGTAATATCATATCTATCTCATGCCTAGAGTGTAATTTTGCTGTTTTCATATGAGAATATGTATTTACTTGAGAAATGTATTTTTCTATGAGAAGATGTACTTATTTTGATGAGTCATCAGCCCGGGCTAACACGTGTCGGCAGGCGAACTGTGAGCCATGAGCCGAGACAATCAAGGCCGTCAGATCCCGATATAGAGGTAGTTAATACATGGGCAAGCAGGTAGCGCTTGAGTTCAAATCACCTGGTGTGGCCACTCATAAAGAGAGCTCAAAATCACATGAATGGACTGAGCAAACAGACCTTGTGCATCGTCGATTCACGAAAATGAACGCTTTTTCCTACTTCATTTGGCATACGGGAGATCTAATTAATCAAATAAATTGAAGTTTCTGTTTTTTTTTCACCCAAGTTGGAAGTTCAGTATTTTCATTTTGTGGGTAAAAAATCTTATTATGAAAAGAGTTGAGCTTCTGCGTGCCTCTCAGCTTCGGATGAGTCAAATAGATTAAATTTTCTAGATTCAGGGGCCGTTTGGGGCATGAAAAATCAGCTCCATCTATATTGATAAATCCAGTTCAATTGTACACGTTGAATCCAGAAAGACCGATTGAACATCTAAACCACTTGAGGATCTAGCCATTTACTTGGTAGGTGTTCCATTAATCAGCTATAATATGAAAAAAAAAGTTATTCCAAAATTCCTCTCAAAGAAAAAAAAAAGAATGAATTGACGACATTAAAGTAGTGGGCACCGAACATAGACACTAGTCAAATTGACATGGTTGTATATCTAGTAATTGTTCTTGGTCAACCAGTTGCTGATTCAAGTTTAAAGATGTTCTCATTATACGATAATTAACAGCTGTCAGCAAAAAACAAAGTACACGATCCTATCAATCCAACTGTAGCTAGGCTGACAAATGAATTGGACCTACAGACTTGTTACCGGCGGGGTAGCGCATTAGAGGGGAAGATCAAGAGCAGGTAAGAGGAGGAAGAAGATGAAGGGAGGATGAAGGAGGGGAGGCGGTCTAGGGCGGTGGCAAGGGAGAGGAGGCGACAGTGGAGGAGAGGAGGTCTAGGGAGAGGAGGCGACAGTGGAGGAGAGGAGGTCTAGGGAGAGGAGGCGACAGTGGAGGAGAGAGGTCTAGGGCGGTGGCTGGAGGAAGCTCCTCAGAGGGAGAAATTATTACCTGTGCGCCTCATATAAGAACAGTGTGCTTGTCACCAATGGGTGATGGCCACGTTCTCCCTGCTCCTCCTGGGAGCAAAGAAACAGATTGTCTGATTCTGTAGGTAGGATCCAGGACAATTTTGATATTTTAAAAAATTATTTGTCAGCCGATGGCAATTCCTTAATACTGGTGAGACTGGCTGAAGGTTTGAATCGTGCAAAGTTAAAATGGACAAAATGAGATTCCATGGAGTCAAAGGACATCTCCATGATTTTCTATATTTATTTTCAAACAAAACATTGCAGAAAAATTTAGACAACGTGCTGCTACTAATCGAACAATGCTACTCTCAAATGTTAGAATTGAACTCTTTAGATATTACCTGGCACCAACTTTTGTTTTCTCATATTATCCAGAATCTCTTCTTTTCTTCCATTTGACATAAAAACTACTTAAAATACCCTTCTTCCCAAATGAGCGCCAGGTAATATGGAAAAAGCTCCCTTCTTCTCTCAAATTTAACCTAACTCTTTTATCTTTCATAAATTAACGATTTAATGGAGCATCCAATTGGAGAAGAAGACATTCTGACGAAGGTCCGTCAATCATCGCAGTTCAAATATCCGTCGGTGCCGTCAAACCCGAAAAAAATAAAATTTTATGCCCAAAAACAACAAAATCAACGGTAAAGATGAAAAAAAACTATGATGAAGGGATTTTTATGTAAGAGCAGCGGAAAAGCCCACTCAACTACAAAAATTAAGATCTACATGTAAAAAAACACATATAAAGGTCACTCATTTTGAATATTGCAAAAAAAAGTGGAGTAAAAATAAGCGTAAAATTGTGTCGTCGAAGACACGACTTGATGCAAGTCATATTTTTAAATATCATAACTCTTTTTGTAGAACTAATGAAGTGGAAGAGGAGGAAAAATAAAGAAGAATGCAAAAAAATGAGTAAAAACGGATAAAAAATGAACAAATTATGACATTTTAAATATTACAGTAAAATCGTGTCGTCGAAGACACGCCTTAACTTAAAGTCGTGTACTCGAACACGATTTTACTAGAATTTTCAAAATATCATAAATCGCTCATTTTTTATCCATTTTTTCCCATTTTTTCTTTATTTGTTTTTATTTTTCTTCTTCTTCCACCTCATGAAGATATATTAGGATAAAAAATAAGAAGAAAGAAAAAAACAGATGTCGAAAAACTTCCACTTTCTTCTTATTTTTTCATCCTAATATATCTTGATGAGGTAGAAGAAGAGAAAAAAGAAGGAAAAATAAAAAAATAAGAAAAAACGAATAAAAAATAAGCGAGTTATGACATTTTGAATTGCACAAAAAACATAAAAGAAAAGTATTTTTGGCATTCTAGGTGCCGATTCCAGGTCATATGGGATTTCACGGGAAAATCCAGGTAATATGAGAAAACCATAGTTGGCGCCAAATAATATGGAAAAAAACTCGTTAGAATTAAAATCCAACTACAAGTGAAGTTATGATTTATGAGATCTCAAATCCAAAGATTAAAATCCAGATATAACTAACAAAGTTATGAAATTTATACATTTAAGAATCAGTAAATCTCAGGAACTTACTTCAGATGCTGTGGATTATATATATATATATATATAAAAGAAATACTCAGCACAGGCTCAGAATTTCGTTAATGAACATTGTGGCGATGCAATCACAATAATTCCAAGCAGCAGGTTCACTCCGCCACATTCAATGTATGCCACCCCGAAAATGGATGACCAACTGTATGCTAGAGCTAACTTCGACTTTTAGCTTGATTTTGTCAGGTATTGTCAGCTCGATATCTTCGTTTCTTGTATCAGATAATTCACGTCCACTGTCAAAAACCGTTCAAGAGACAGAAAGTGTTTAAAGAGAAAGTAGGTTGGCACAAAGACGGCATTATAGCGACATGGACTTCTATAAAGCTCCAATCAATATCGAGAAAGTTTCCATTGTAGACAACACATCAGTAACAGAGGATCTGACCTCCCTCTGTGTCATGCTTGTTGGATCCCAAGTTGCCTGAGAGAATCTCGGCCAACTAAAAATATCCTCCTTGGAGTTTGGAAACGGAAAACAACAACCCCTTTATACGCTGTCCTAGGAATTCCATCCTGAAAACAAGAATATCTTAAGGGTCAATGTCCAAACATGCAAGCAACAAAAATAGCGGAGTTAAGCAGGACACTCCGCGGACAACCTACATTTAGGGCTTATGATAAAATACAATCAGCTATCAGAAAGAGGAGGGGAATAGAGACCACTTACAGCATATATTATAAAAAAGAAAAAGAAACTGAAATTTCAAGATTTGGACAAGCTATGAGAGCTTTCAGGAGATGAAAATAAGATACAATAGACTTAAGAGACCGGTTTACATGAGATCGTTCTCATATAGCTTGTATGAGCTAAGCCATCTCCATCCATCAGACAAAGATCTGACGTAGGGTGCCAAATCATTGGGTAGGTAAGTGTGAATCATCACCGTCTTGATCTGACGGCTCAAGATTACTCGGGCTCATGCAAGCTATATGAGAACGATCTCATTTAAACTTTTCCCTAGACTTAAAAGGGGGCTAAGAATATAATTGCCTTCCATTCTTCAAAAATTCCAAACTGGCGCGCAATTCGCTCAAAATCCGTCTGGTCATTATATTGAATCCGCACATCACCATCTATGTTATAAGACTTTAAAACAGCATCACTACCACGTATAGGCTTGGCATTAGCCACAAGGTTCGCATAATATCTCAGAAACTTCTCCTGTAAATGGAGAATAAGAAGAATTTAAGCCCACAAACAGGCAGCTGCTATTGTCTGACATCATGTATGATTATTAAACAGGAATATTTACAATAGAATAAAAGAACAGGAAGATCTATACCTCTTGTAAATAGCTCAAATCCATTGTTTTCCAATCAACCTTTTTAAGAAAGTATTATTGAGTATAAGGATATAAATAGATAAAATAGAAGAAAATCTGAACAGGATCAGCAAACACACTAACAAATTTTACTTACATGGACATCATTGAGTTTAATAGGTTCCAGATATTGTTTGAAGAACTGCCCCATACTTGAGCCCTGCATGGACAAAAGCAGAAGGAATGAAGGATGAAGAACGTTTACAGAAAGAATTCTCTAATAAATACTGAAAGCTACAACTTCATACACAATAGCAGATAAAAATGAAATGTTAGAAAAAAACACTTACAAGCTCACCAAAGTTGTATGTCCTGCATATTTCAGGGCGAATAAATTGCCTATCCTTGTGCGTCTCCTTTAGTCTCATCCAATCATCCCAGTAAGTATAATCTTGTCAAGGATTAAATTCCAGTAATAATGACCAAAGTGGATGTACAAAACATATAACAGCCATATGTTGGAAGTTAGAGCTAAGGATATGCTTTTGGCCATTTTGAGGATAATTCATTCCATGTAGACTTCGATAGCATCCATCCAAGTCCAGGAAAGAAATCAGACCTATAAAGTGCCTCTGCAGAGACATTAAATAAAAAGCACCAATAAGTATATAATGCATGAAAGAATTACCAAAAGTTTCTCCAGTATGAAACCTGATTAATGGATCATAATTTTTATACAAAACCATCACTGGCTTTGTTGTTATTGTATATGGTGAGAAACCTTTTTGCAGTCATTTTATTGGAACTTAATAAGAAGCTGCATCAGTAGAAAGGCAGAAAGCATATGTATGTAGTCCTTTAGGCGTATCTACTAGACATGTTTGTACAAAAACTCACTTGGATCATGCACAAACTGTTTTTGACCATTGTCATTCCAAGATGAAACTGCCATGATGGATCTACCAGACATCATAAAAAATGTGAGCGCCAACAATAACTAAGGTAGGTGGAGACTGCAGAAATCATAAATGAAAATGATGGAAGTCGAATAAGCATACTTATCGTTGTCAAGGACAGCTGCTGCTGCCTCAAAATAGTCAAAGAAATCCGGAGCAATCTCCATGTCATCTGTTGTAACAGTAGTCTTAATGATTGATAAACATATTCTATTGTGGTGATAGGAATACAATCAACAAATATCTTATAAGAAAGCATTTAGCAAGTTTGAATCACCTTCCAATATGATGACTCGGTTAAAATTATGCTTGTTAAATAGTTCATCCAAGGCCCACTTGTAGTGACCTAAAATTGAAAAACATTAGCCAAAGAATACAGTAAGATACATAAGACAAATTAAGAATATACCTACGGGCAATCTTATAATATGCAATTATTTCTCCTGGCCTTTCCGTCTGTATTGGTTCGAAATTCAAGTGCTGCAATTACAAAACATAAGGAAGCGAATGCAGAAACTTAGAAAACACAGCATGTAACTTAAAAAACAAATTATCCAATCCTAATCATTCTTCTGATTTGCAAATTGGCAAAATGGGCCAGTCGATTAAAATGAATCTTATTAGTTAAAGACACAATAGAAACCTCATTGCAGAAATCAGACACTGCATCATTCCTAACCACAATATATTCATATAAATGCATTGGACATATGAACTGGACAAATATCTAATAAATCTAAGAAGCATAATTATTTACACATTACATACTGGTAGATGGAAAAACAGGAAATACAATTCAAGCTTAAAATTACACAGATTCACCTCTGTTAGACGGAAGTCTTAAACTATTAGACATACATATAAATAAGTGCTTTTTATCCCAAGACTCAAGCCTAACCCAGTTTTAATACATAAAGGAGGCCACGCCTGAGAGTTTTATTTGGCAACTGATAGTTTTTTCCGAAGTGTATATAGAACTAAAAAGGACATTCTGCAGCCAGAATAATACCTGCATATATCTTATCTGCTTGTAGCTTAAAGCTTTGTTTTTGACATCTTGATTTGGTCCATCCTGCATAAACAAAAACGAAAGCATAAAAAAGTGTTTGATCAGTGTTTAGAGACACTGCATATTGATGTTTGCTTCTGAAGTACCTGTGATACAAACAGTGGAAATCTGGCAGCAATTGAACTTTGATATCTGGTAAACAAGTTATCCCCATGCAAAGAGAATTAGATCTGATGAAATGATCAATTTATGGAAAGAGCAACCAGCAATTTGAGGTACAAACATAATCTTTTTATATTCTAAAAGGACATACTTCAAGATAGATTCTACTGTCCTCTCCAGATAGTCTGGACGATTGCATGCCATGATTACAACAGCTGCAACTGGTACCTGTAGATCAAAGGATCATCCAGGAAATGAGATGCAACTCTACGACCTAAAAGAAATAAAAAAAGATTAGAAAAGTCTTTATCCACTTACGTCTTTTTCTTTAAATTGTTCCACATCTTTTTCTGCAAGAAAAGGGGTATATCATACATAGCTGGAGAAGAGATGTAAATGGAAACTCAAATGTTTTGCACATATATGTTGCGAATATTGTCTAGCACATTTATTACAAGTAAAGCACAATTCCCGATCCCAAGTCGGGGGAAAAGGAGGCGGGTTAGTGCGAGGTTGATAGCTGGCTATAAAAACTCTGTCAATCTCTGTGGATCTTACACTACACATTCTAGCTAGAGCTAGGGCATTCCCTTGAAGAGACGCATTGCAACAACGCCCACTTACAATGAAAAGTGAGCAAGGGTTCTCGTGTTGGTCTGGATGGACGTGAGTAAAGAAGCTAGTCTAAGAGCGTAGGATTAGAGTGGCAATGTAAAATATCGAGACCTTGAAGGCTAAAGGTATGGACTTAATAGAAACACTTAAGAAAATGAGGGTTAACATAGCTTGCTTCTTGGGGACTAAGTTTGTAGGAGAGAAAGCTAGGAACTGGAAGGGCGTTAAACTAGTTTATGAAGGTAAATATTCAAATAGGAACCTAAGAGAACTTAGATGGAGTTAATAAAAAAAAGGATATGAATTTTTTATCCTTTACAAAAGAGTTGGCACAAAACAGGCCTGAATGGAGGAGTAAGATCCATGCTGCCGACCACAAATAGTGGGAAAAAGGTGCTACTTGATTATGATTATGATTATGAGTATGCATTTATTACAAGTAAAGGAAACCGTACATCTAAATAAGACTAGACTCCATACATGCACCAAATGGGTTACAAAAATATCGTGACATACTTTGAAGATCATTGAGAAGATCCCTCAGATGCCCAGACTTTGAGTATCAGCATCATAGCAAATATAATGATTGCCCAGTATGTGATAAATTGCAGCAACGCTATTTGTCATGGTTTCTCACATGCCAATTAAGAGGCATAATCGGTATATCAGAAGGTTACTAGAGGGTACGAGTATAAATCTGACTGAGGTAATTAGGATTAGTTTACTTTATAGTTACTTCAGATGTGACTAGAGAGTTACATGTGCTTTCTTCAAAATTATAATTAGTGGTCTTTTAGGTCAGCTGATTAGGCCTGTTTGGGAGGTCTATATAATGCAACGGCTCTGCCCTACCTTCAGTCTGTCAATAAATTAAATAGATTTAAGAGTTCTTCGTTAGCTCAAGCCTTCTAGATAATCATCTTTTTCCTTGTCAATCCATCCTAATCATTTGCCTTGATTTCTACCCTCTCGTCTAAATTCTCTTCTTCACCCTAATTCCTTCCCCGCTTTCTCTAGCCTTCCCTGTCAACTTACTCCAACAATTTATTCCAAATACCTATTGTAGATCCTACAGTCTACAACATAAACATGAATTAATCAGAGAGAATTGATAGGAAAATAAACAAGTTTAGTATAAATATATGTCATACATATCTTTGAAGTAGATCACCAATAGTGAATGAAGGGATCAGATGAAGATGACAACAACGACCATGAGCTAGCTATTCTAAGAACAAAGTTCCATATGGAGCCTGAAATCTGATCAGGTCTAAAATTCTAGCCAATTTCAATTGCAAGCATTCTTTTTGTTAAGTCAATAGCAAGCATGTTGTTTGAAGGTTTTGAAATGAATCAAAGAGGCGGTAACTATTAATACCCTAAGATATACAGTTCATAGTATTGGCTCTCTTCATTTTCGAACTTTCATTACTCAAGGCTTAGAAATGTCATCATGTATACACATATTCAGATTGGATATTCTAAAAAATTAAAGAGAAGGAGCTTCGTTGTTCTCTGACATACAGCAGCAGCTAAACGATCCGCATACTCTGATTGTGTAGCAAATAGACGCATCTGAAAGAGAATGACATTGGCGAATCAAATGACCACAGTCAGGAGAACAGAATAGAGAAGGAAATGGATCCTCGCAATATAACTTGTAGACACGAATAGATGGAAGATAAAGATAAAGATAAAAGCACGATAACAGTAACACTAACAGCACAGAAGTAAAAAATTCTAATATTCGGCATAACCCGCATCAAACTGTTTGGAGTGACATAACTAATGTATTGAGAACTTTGCAATGTGTTTCTCTGCATGAATTTTGTACCATCATTTTGATTTTGATCAGACATACAATTCGTACAGAATCCATGCTGATGGGAATCAGCTAATGATCGCATTCGCATGCCACTACGGCTACTCTTTAACTGAGCTAATATATAGATATATATATATATATATATATATATATAAGTATTATTATAACTCTTTAAATATGAATCAAATAAGTTCACTCCAAGAATTTGACTAATGATCGCATTGGCATGCCAATATGTTTCATCTTCGACGAAATTGGAAGCAAAAAAGTAAGCTTTTGACCATAATCACAGCAAACTCGAAAGTAATTAACCACCATAAACTCACTCCTCAGTCCTCACTAACTTTACGCTATCAATGGACCCATTTAGTGATCTAACAAAGACATGCTTATATTGCTAATCAATTAGAAAGCTTTTCGTGCAAAGCACTCAACTTGAGCTGTTTTGAGTCCGAAACTGCGACCCAAAACGCAATCTTTTAACAAGAAAACAAAAATTGAACAATTGAATCACGAAATTCAAGCATTTCCAACCAGCAGATTTCAACTTGCGTGGAAGCGTGGACTCCGGCGACCGGAGAAGAGAGATGGAGGCAAACCTGGATGTAGAAGAAGGCAGCGGCGGCGGCGAGGAGGAGGATCCGGTAGTCGCAGAAGTTCCTGGCCATTTCTCCGGCTGGCGGAGGCAAGACTAGAAACTCCGATCACCGAAACGATCGACTCTGGCTCTTAGAGTGGGCTCGAGACTGGAGATCTTGATCGTTCATGGGATTGGGCCCCATGGGGATGCTTGCGCTGGCCGTTGATGGTACAATCCAGGCCCCACTTCCCAAGGTGGATGGGAGGGTAAATTATATAAAAAATCATCAAAAAAAAATTCAACGCCCCACTTCGTAAGGTAGATGGGAGGGGAAATTATTTCTCAAAATGATGTTTTTATAAGCCACGTAAGCACCCGCGTGGAGCATGCGCTTGCGTGGCTTTGTTTTAAACCAAACCTTCGTCCCATTTTAAACGTGCAGTCACTTTAACGATACATATCTCTCTCATTTCTAATCCATTTTTATTCATTTTTTTATTCTTCTTTATTTTTAGTACTCTTTCTGGTCATAATGATATCACAAAGATGTTGATCCATCGCATGCTATTTATCGAAAAAAATACTACAAAAACTACGATAAATGGTATGTGATGGCTCAACATCTTTGTGATATTATAATTACTAGAAAGAGCACTAAAAATAAGGAAGAATGAAAAAAAATGAGTACAAACGGATTAGAAATGAGAGAGATATGTATCGTTAAAGTGACTGCCCATTTAAAATGGGACGAAAAACGTTAAGGGAGTAAAAGGCGTCAGTTTTTGAAAGGCGCGCCTTTCTCCTTTGACCTGAGAGGCGTCGGTTGGTTTTTTAAAAAAAGGTCACACAAGCGCATGCGCCATGCGGGCGCCTGCATGGCTTGTCATAACAACATTTTAGGAAATAATTGCTACAGTATGTCATTTTGGAATTTTTTTTTATGATTTTTTTATATAATTTCCCCTAGATGGGAAGATCCTCTATTTTTCTTAAGAAGAAAATTAGATGTTCCTTTTTTGGGTAAGTTCAATTTTTCTAATTCATGTTTAGAGCCTGTTTGGGAGATCACGTAATTTTTTTTATTTTTCTTTTCCCAGATAAAATAAAAATTATAATTTGTTTGGGAGGCCCTTTTTTCAATGAGAAGGGTTTACATGTGATCACTCTCGTACAAGGAGCATGAGGCTAATCTTTTAGGCCATTGGATTCTAATCCAAGGATGGGTATCAAATAAGTGAGTAGGTGATTGTATCACAAAGGGATAGCATTTATAGCCATCAAATCAAGATCCAACGGCTACAAATGGAATTGACCTTATATAAGTCAAATGAGAGCGATTTTATTTAAACTTTTCCCTTTTTTAATTTTTCTTTAGATCATTTAAGATGTAATAGGTTGCTTGGGAAGTTAATTTATATACCCATTTCAGGGTATTCATGGTCTATTTGCACCAAGGAATTTCATATCGGCGATATATCGATTTCGGGCCCCACCCGAGAAAACGATAAGACATAATATCGGTTTTCAAATTTTTTTACGACATATCGCCGCTATTTAAAAAAACATTTTCAAAAAAAAGGAAAAAAAAAATTCCCATTTGTTTTCCATCCTAATATATATTTTTTTGCATATTTTAAAATCTATGCTTTGCCTAAATTAGTATAACTCATTTTAGAAGTTTAGAGTGTGAAAATATATGGTAAAACTAGTTTTCGACCACCGATATATTTTTACAAATATCTCCGATATATCTCCAATATTTTGTCTCTTAGGCCAACCAATATTTTACCAATATCCGATACGGAATTCCTTAGCCCAACCCCTTAAAAAAAGTTGAATAAATATATCGCCAAAACCCGATATATCAGCTTTGTGTCGGCGATATATCGGCGATTTTAAAAAAAACTCTATAAACCGATATTAATCCGTCTCGTTTTATCGGTTTAGGATCGATAATGATATATTGCCGAGACAGAATTCCATGGTCACACACCTCCATAGCAGTCAGTACAGTCTGAAGTTCCACTCCACCAGCTCCTCCAGCATTGATATTATGGGCTTGTTTGGAAGCTGTATGGGCCTGTTTGGAAGCTGAAAGAGCTTTCAGCCCTCTTTCAGCTCTGAAAAAAGTGACGTGTGTTTGGAAGCTGATGAGTGAAAGGAGGCTGAATTACGTGTCAGTGACGAATCAGTGAGGAGAATATGTGTCAGTGACAAGAATCTTAGGTGAAAATTGCTAACAAATGTGATGCTCACTTTGGGGAGCATCAGCATTGCAAAAATTTGTCACATGTAACCAAAATTTTCAGCTATGATATTTTTTCTTTCACAGCTCCATTTCAGCTTCCAAACGAGCCCTATACTTTACTCTCACCACCACATCCCCAAACCCAACCTCAAACAGCATTGCCTTCTCCATCATACACGCCATCACCTCTTGAACCTACATAATTCTCTGAACTTATCAGTTATCAACTTTTTAATCAAAGAAGAACAACATAACAAAAAGGATATAATCTCTGTCCGGAATTAGTTGTAACATTTATTTGTTGTAAGACCAAAATGTCACTACTGATACTGGGAGGAGGAAGTACTCAATTTTGCATAAATCCAATTTGAATTTCTTCTACCTCATGATAGCATTTCTTCCATTCCTGTCGTAAGAGTTGCAAAACCTCGGGCAACTGCGAATCCACCGCCACTATACCATCGTCTTCTCCTCCAATCGTCGCCCTCAACTCTCACACAACCTCCATCGTTTCCACCAGCCTCCTGCTCCCCAAATCCTCCTCTGCTGATCGCAACCGGCCCGACAAATCTGCCACCGTTTGCACAGATCTCAACGGCTCCTTACTCTCGGCTAGCTCCCTCCTCTTTGAACTGATATCCGTGACGAGCCCACGGATCTTAGCATCTCCCTGATTGTTTTAAATATTAAACCCTTACAAGTACACAAGGCCATTATACTACAATGAGTATTTAGGGTTGTTGTTTTGATTTAATCTAAGAAAAATAATTAACTTTAGCTACTTTAAATGAGTTATACTAATGTTGAGAAGTACCAAGGCTTCGAATCCACTACGAAATAAACTAGTTTTATCATCTCTCTTTCTCTTTTATAAATTCATAGTTGATCAGCATGTTCCTCTCGGAAATATGTTAGTCAATTCAAAATATCATGCAACTCATCTCAATTGTAACCATGGAAAATCGTCTCGCCGATATATCGGCGATATATCGGTATCGGCACTAAACCGACACATCGATACCAACCCGTATCGTTTTTTTCGAAAAATTCCAAATATCGCCGATATATCGGTGATATATCGGTCGGTATTTTTTGAATTAAAAAAATATTTTTTTCAAAAAAATTTTTTTCAAATTTTTTTTTTTTTGAAAAAAAAAACCTTTCATGTTTGTTTTCTATGCTAATATGCATATTTTAAAATTTATTCTTTGTTTAAATTAGTATAACTCATTTTAGAAGCTAGATTGTGAAAATATACGGTAAAAACTAGTTTTTAACTACCAATATTTTTTTACACAATATCTCCGATATTTTGTCTCTTAGGCCGACCGATATTTTACCGATATCCGATATGACATTCCATGATTGTAACACATAAAATAATTAAACCATGGAATTGTGACACTATCTCTCTCGAGCATAGAATCAATGAACTTTTATTAACATATAACACCTTAGTTTACATATGTTCCTCTCGGATACATAAATATTATTCGGATTGAAATTCACAAGAATCGCTCTAGCCTCTCTTGAGCACTTAGAATAAATCTCAATGCATAAAAAATGATAATATAATAAAGATCCATATATCAACTAAAATAAAATTAAGATTAGATAAAGAAACAGCAAAATCAATCTACTCAGACTTCATCTACGCCTTTGAAGTGGTTTAGCCGAGCATTAGATGATAAACACAAGTCGTCTTCTTCATCATCTTCTTTGTCTTCTTCATCTCTCTTCTTTTCTCTCATTTACAACAGCCGTCACAAAACTCACCCAAAAGAACTCTCCAACACTCTCTTGACGTTCTATTTCTAAGACCTCCTTAAGGTATATATAGGGTATAAGAGAAACTACGAAACCCCTCTCCAAAACTGACTTGAAAAAGGATTCTTTTTTAGGTTTCCCGAATATGGTGATCGATCACTACTGCTCGATCTATCACTCACTTTAACTATTTCTCCACTTTTTAATGCGATCGTTAGGCAGTTCTCTTCATACGGCGATTGATCGGCTTGGTTGTGATCGATCACAAGCAGTGTAACAAAAATTCTAGTAGATACGATCGATCGAGAAGGTTCATTATGGTTCCAATGATCGATCGCGTATGTCTGACGATCGATCGGTATTTTCACCAAAATCTTTACTTCTTTCCCTCTTCTTATGCCAAAAGGAGTGCAAGTCTTATTCTTCTACAAAAGATCAAAAAAATAATATTAAAGAATCTATTCAAATACTAACATAAGTTGTCATGCCTCAAAATCCCTGACCTCGATCAGAGTGCAAAAGTATTCTTAAATGCAATATTTGGTGAGGTATGAACCCTGGGACGCGTCTTGGGATTGTCGAATCAACCGGCTAATTATATCATCTCAAAAGGATGCACAATCGACAACATTAGGACCGCTCATGAACGTGGGAACTCATCATCCAATCCTAAAATAAAACATTGTAAATGTATTAAATGAAACCTATTAGTCTTTATTACAACAAATATCATAAATTGTTAACCAAAATAAATCATAAATGCTATAGCATACAATGGCCAGTAATATCATTAAACTAAGCAAATAACTAAAATTTCTCTATTTATCTTCAAGTCTCTGCGTCACCTTCCTGCCTTGCAATCGTCCTGAATCACTGATCTTTCACGCCTGCATCAGGTGAATAACGTGAAAAAGATTTACTTAATAAAAGCAAGAATATATAATATCTGAAGGACTGATCACTATGTTTACAACACTTGAACAGAAAGGTTAGTCAACAATAGCAATCCCAACTTGTAAGTATAGGGAACACGCATCAATAAGACTTCAAACAGTCATCTATGTAAGGAGAGAATAACAATTTTACCAATGACTCCTAGGCATCTATAGCACAAGGAGTTACAATTTTTGCTCACTTAACTTATTACTTGCAAGTGACTAAATTATACCAGAACCACCCTAGAGGTTCTCTCTTTGGAACCCTGCCACGCGTCTAAGATGCTGGCCCCACTAGTGCTTACCGACACGATGGGCGGACACTGAGGACCTTCCGGAATATCAATAATCTAATGTACATTTAATTTGGTGGACAGATACGAACGGATGGTTGTCCGTGTCCATGAACACCCCTAGTGGTAATGATAGTAGTTCTGCATATGTTGTTTCAGACGGCTATTACTATCGAGCCATGAGGGGAAGTTTTAGCAATGATAATCAGAATAGACATTTAATTTGGTGGAAGAAGCTTGGGTCCTGTTTATATGTGGCCCGGGCTGTGGGAACTAGCGTGCTTCAATACAGGGGGGCAGGCGGTATGAGTCACCCACCTCCCGCCGACACACGAAGGCAGGGATGCAAATTAAATGAGGGAAGTTTAGCAATGTTAATCGAAACAAACAAGACATTTAAATTGGTGGAAGAAGATAAATCACTGTTTATATGTGCCACAGCTGACGCCCGTTACGCGCCGCAGGATCTAGCAGCTCGTTTTGGAAGCTGCTGGTTTGAATCACTCACCGTTTGCAGACATGCATATTAAAATTCTTCCAAGAAGACATCAGAAGTTTATTGTTTTTTTTTATTTTGGTATATGGTTGTCCCAATGAGTTTGCCTATATTGTAGTAATGATAATAGTTCTGATTATATTTTTGCAGTTTCAGGTAAATGTTGAGTGAGACAGTAAAGCTGGTGAGGATTTTGTGTGTTTCATAACGGAAACAACGGGCATTGTCACATCTGGGAAGGTAAAAATTTCTCCCAAGCGATGATGTTTGTGCAGTTATCAAGTTTGCATTTTTAAGGGTTCAGGGTATTTAGAGTTTATAATTGATACGTTGTTTAAGTATATAAAACTACTTCGTAAAATAGGGTATCCTGGCCTGCCTGACCCATAAAATAAAATAGTGGGTAAGGGTTTAAAATTTTAGGCCACGGGTAGAGTCTGGCCTCAATTTTTTTCAGGCCTGACCAAAATAGTTTTAAGAGCAGGCCTCGATAAAAAGTAGCTTGAAGGCCTGACCCTACCCAACAGCCCGATTAGACTGCTGTCCAATCACCCTTCCAACTAAAACCACTCCATGTCAAGTGTCATTTCCAAATGGAGCCCCAAACCGAATGGACTCTTCCATCTCCAACTGTCTGATTGGACCGAATTCAACGGGTGATATACAAAACCTAACTCCCAACAATTATAATTACATCCACTTCCCTCCCTGTCCTCCTAGTTGCCTTCTTCTCAGCTGGAGTTCATCCCTTTCTCAGCAACAAGGTACAATCTCATTTCTTCTTCTTTTGTTTTGTTCAATTTTTGTTAAGTTAGACTTCGATCATCCCCTAATGCTTGGACTTACGTTAATACATATATTTTTTGTCTTATAGAATTGATGGATCTAATGTTAGAAATTGGTGGTTAGATTTTTTTTGTTGTTGCATTTTTATTTATTCAAAAAGAATTAATTGACGATACCATAAATATTTTACGTGAAACACAATTAGTGTGCTGACTTCTATGTCTGCTTGTAACTCATCTTTTTTTTTTGTTTTAGTACTTTCTAAGCTATTTTTTTGTATTTTCTTGGCTGGCATGAAGATAAAAGCCCGTTGGCCCAGCCCTAGTTTTTCGGTCGGGCTGAATTTTTAAAAGTTAACTTAAGACCAGGGAGTTAAAATAAATAGGATCGGGTTAGGGCCTACCTCTGGCCCGCAAGGGCCCGACCCGTTGACAGCCCTACCTGGGCACGTACAAGCCCCGAGAGTAATAAATTCCTCGGTCCCAACTCCCGCCGAGGGTGCTTTCCTTCCGGTCCGAACTCCCGCCGTCAGCCCAACTCCCGCCGAGAGAGCTTTCCTTCCGGTCCCAACTCCCGCCGTCAGCCAACTGCGGCGCGTCATCTGTTCCATCTTTGGCCGATCATCCGCCAACGAACCCTAGACCCCTCAGGCGAAGAAGAAGAATGGGTCGAGCCAAGAAAGCCCCCTAGTTCGCAGCCGTGAAGAAGCTCGTCACCTCCAAAACCCTAAAAAAGTAACCTCCTCCTTTCCCCCCTCCCTCTCCCCCTTCTCCTCCTCTCCAATCCTATCTTTCTGACGTTCATATGTCAGGCACAAAGAAGAAGTTCTGAACCCTAACATAAAGGATTTACACAAGGAGAAGCTCCCTTGAAACTTGTAAGCCAACTTCGTCTTCTCCATTTGTGTTTTCATGGAAATTTCTTATGGTTGATTTCTTAACTTATGAATAAACATTTAATTTGGTGGAAGAAGCTTGGGCCCTGTTTATATGTGCCCCGGGCTGTGGGAACCAGCGTGCTTTTAATACAGAGGGCAGGCGGTTTGAGTCACCCGTCTCCCGCCGACGCACGTAAGCCGGGGTGCAAATTAAATGAGGGAAGTTTAGCAATGTTAATCGAAACAAACAAGGCACTTAAATTGGTGGGAGAAGATAAATCACTGTTTATATGTGCCACAGCTGACTCCCGTTACGCGCTGAAGGATCTGGCAACACGTTTTGGAAGCTGCTGGTTTGAATCACTCACCGTTTGCAGACATGCATAAATTGACGTGCATATTAAAATTCTTCCAAGAAGACATCAGAGGTTTATTGTTTTTTTCTTTTTGGTATATGGTTGTCCCAATGAGTTTGCCTATATTGTAGTAATGATAATAGTTCTGATTATATTTTTGCAGTTTCAGATAAATGTTGAGTGAGACAGTAAAGCTGGTGACGATTTTGTGTGTGTTTCATAATGGAAACAACGGGCATTGTCACATCTGGGAAGGTAAAATCTTCTCCCAAGCGTTTCTTCAAGAATCAAATTCCTGATTCCATTCTCAATAATGCGGCGCTTAATGATGCAATCTCTCTACTCCCATCAAACTACAATTTCGAGATTCACAAGTCTATATGGCGCATCACCTCATCAGGTGCAAAACGTGTGGCTTTGCAGTTCCCTGAGGGCCTTCTCATGTACTCTTTGATTCTCTCTGATATTTTTAAGAGCTTTGCTTCTGTTGAGGAGTGTTTTATTTTGGGGGATGTTACATATGGGGCGTGCTGCGTCGATGATTTTTCAGCATTGGCCTTGAATGCTGACCTCTTGATCCATTATGGTCATAGCTGTTTGATACCAATTGATTTCACAAAAATTCCCGCTTTGTATGTTTTTGTTGAAATAAAGTTTGATGTTAATCATTTAGTCGATACAATCAGACAGAATTTTCTTGGAAAGAAAATTGCAGTGGCAGGGACTATCCAGTTCTCAAGTGCAATTCGAGCCATCAAATATGCATTAAATGATTCTGGCATTGATATTGTTATACCACAGTCAAAACCATTATCCTCAGGAGAAGTCCTTGGCTGCACATCTCCAACAATTCTTAAGGGTTCTGTAGATGCTGTTGTCTTTGTTGCTGATGGGAGATTCCATTTGGAAGCATTTATGATTGCAAACCCGGAGGTTCAGGCATTCCGCTATGATCCATATCTTAAGGTTCTGTTATTGGAGGAGTATGATCACAATGGAATGAAAGGTGCTCGAAAAAATGCAATTATAAGAGCAAAGGAGGCCAAATGTTGGGGCATTGTCCTTGGAACCTTGGGGCGGCAGGGGAATCCTAGAATTCTTGATAGGCTGCAAAAGATTATGACAGAGAGAGGTCTTCAATGGTCAGTTGTGTTGATGTCAGAGTTATCTCCTAAGAAAATTTCATTATTTGGAGATTCTATTGATGCATGGGTGCAGATAGCGTGCCCTCGACTTTCTATTGATTGGGGGGAGGCTTTTGCAAAGCCGCTTTTGACACCCTTTGAGGCCGAGATTGCACTAGGATTTCTTCAAAGTTGGTGGGAGAAGGGTTTAGGTAGTAAGTTAACAACAGAATTATCATGCTGTGGTTCTAAGAATGTGGAAGGTCTTGATTCTGCTGGTAATTCGAGTTGTAAGTGCTGTAGTATGAAAAATAATACGACTGTTAGCATTATGAAAGAGTCCACTGATTATCCTATGGACTATTATGCTCAAGATGGAGGAGAATGGAATTGCTCTTATACTAAGAAGTTTTCTACAAGGAAGGCTTGTCCTTCCATCCAAGATGGTGTTTTATGATTTTTTTTGTGTTTGTTCATCTCTTCCTTTCTCTCTTGCTTTCCTTTTTTCTTTTTTCTTTTTTGAGGTCATTGTAATCTGAGTTTTATCACTTCTTTGCAGCAGTTATATTAAACAGTCCATCAAGTATAATCATGACTGCCAGCGAATTGCCATTGGAATAGCATGTGTTATCGTTTGTTGTACTTTTGTTTTACCCAGCTGAATTCTGTATTGTTACTTGCTATTCTCATTTGTTTTCTATCTTGCTATTGATTGTATCTTTGGGATTACATGTTACGGTTGAAGAATTGTTATCTTTAGTAGATTGTCTTGCACATTGCTTAAGATGGCGTGGTTTGTTTTTATTTGGAAAAAGTTGAGGCTTAAGCCTTAGCATACAATGTCTATTACCAAACTATGTTCTGATGTAACTGTCAAAGAATTCTTCTCAACCCTTGAGAAATGTTTATCAGAATCGGTAGCCACTACTGGTGGTAATGTTGAGTAAATTGAGAAATGTACTAGTAAAATTGTTAATCGCATTAAAAAATGGTATATTCCTTATTCAGTAAAAAAGTAAGTGAAATAATCTTAAACGGTAGTGTGTCAAATTTCGCTGATAATGTAGCTTCAGTGGGGGAAATCCCATGCAAGGAACCTCATGGTTGCAGATACTCTTGAAGGTATGTATGCTTCATTGCTTGAAAATATTCTCAGGTTTCCATCAGAAGTTTCTTTTGCCAAGGCATTTACAGAAGTGCCTGCTATGTTAGAAGAGAATTGGCAGTGGAATTTGTTCAATGAAATCAGAGACTTGAAGTATTTGAACAGAACATTTACTAGTTACCGCTTCATAGACAATGTAGAGGGTATGGAACCACTCTCTAGCCAATGGCAGTAATGTAGTGCAGGAAGCTTTCTCTACAGCTGATTGGGAGGAAGAGAAAGCTATTGAGATGGCTAATGCCGGAAAGAAACGGGAAAATGAAGTGGTATGATCCAATTGACCTTTTTGATGATCTACCATTATCTCATAAGGACTATGGGCTAGTTATGTTCTCTCTATCATCATCGTTGAATGGAATTCCAAATATGTTTTATGCAGTTAAAAGAGAGAACAGATCAACCTCGTGGGACATGGGAGGAAGTCTACCGAAATGCGAAAAAGGCTGACAGCTCTAAGAATGAATTGCATGAAAGAGATGACCGGGAACTTGAAAGAACAGGCCAGCCTCTGCATATATGAACCTCACTTTGGCGAAGGCACCTGGCCTTTTCTGCATCACACATCGTTGTATCGTGGAATAAGGTTGGTAAGCTATTCTAGCTCCTTGATTTCTGTTGATTTATTTATCGGGCTTAATATGTTCTCATTCAAATTTGGATAAATACGTCTACAAAAGTCGAAAATCGGGAGCAGATGACATAGATGCGTCTTCTAGGCTTCCCATACTGAGTGATCCACATTATCTTTTGCGTTAGTAGGACGTACGCCCTCTATCTTTCTTCTTCAAGAGTGACGGATGAATCTGAGAACAAGAAAGATAGCTTTAAGGATAAATTGGTTGCTGAGATTAGTGCTAACAGGAAGATGGGCATTACTACCGTGGAGAAATACTCCCTTGGACAGGTTATGGATAGTAACCCGAAGAATACTGTAGTTAACGCAAACTTCTAACCCAGAGAGAATTCAAAGATTTAGGGTCACATTGAATTAATGCATGAACAAAAAATTGTCAACTGACCTCTCTAAATAAGGTTACCAAAGATTGAGCTGCGCTGATGAGACAGCTTTCTCTCGTGACTTCTTGTACAGAACAAGATCTTGAAGCAAATCTTCGTTCATCAGCTGCCACACAGAAGCAACTGTAAATCCGAAATTCTGCACTGCATAATTTCTTGAGTTGACCCCATTCTGACCATCCGGTCCATGTTTTAAAACACTGTATAAGATCGCCAAATTGTGCACTTCCTAAATAATACAATAACATTCTATATAAACAGATATCCAACATAGTTTGAAGATGATAAAAATACAAAAAGTTTCCAAATACGTTGCATGACCCTAATAAAAGGTAACGGATTCTAATAATATTATCACAACAATGTACTCTGATAATCACCATTGGGAGGTTAAAACAATGGTAAGGCTTGGCCAAAACAAAAAAATATATATACTAGTAATAATTTCTTAAATTCTAATAATGTAATGCAAAAGCATTATTGAAAAAGAGGATTCTAATTAGCTCTTTTTATAATATACCAAGACAGAGACTGAGCAAGACCTTTCAGACATCTGGAAAATTAACACGGTTAAAGTCTACGTTTACGAAGATCTTGCTGAGATTGCAACCTTGGGAGGGACTTCCTGTTCCCCATGGTGCTACTACAATCCCAGCCAGAGCGCACTAGCGTCAGGCCATGCCTCTCTCTGCCTTTCGCTAATTTTTATAAACTAGCATACAGAATAATGTGTAATCCAAAATATGCTACACTAAGCAACTACAACTATTTGCTTAAACTTGTCACGACTAGTACTAGTACTATAGGTAACGGCGCATGCAATTATTCTAAATCATGCCAAAATCACCTCTATGCAAGGTGATCGTCACAAAAAACGCTTAAAGTCGCCAAATAATATGGAAAAATCACAATTTGTAGGTCAGAGAATTAATTCTGTGATTAATTTTTCCATTCATCAAGAAAAATCACCGATTATACATATCAATCAGGACCCCTGGATGCCGAAGGCGTCCTTGGGGTGATCTCGTAGTTCCTACGGGGTGTTTCTCATGAGCAGGTCTAGAAGTCGATTTATTATGAAAAAATCGATTCTGATACCCCACTGATTCGTCTGGTGTCTACAATACATCATTCATTTATTATTGTATTGATCCACCGGATCGAAAATTGAAAACGTTCCAAAATAGACCTAATTTTAACAGCCGGCACAGTAACAATGAAAATGGCTCCTTTTAGTATCAGTTCAACATACAGGGAAAAGTCACTTTCCTGCACACAAATATGTGGCTTGCAGTCCTATATGTCTATTCTACAAAGTGTTTTTCTTTTTACAGGCTTTTCATAAGAGAAGATTTCTTTTATAGTATTATTACGTTCTTATTCTCTCCACTTTTTATGTAGTGTCAATAAATACTTCCATATTCTTCCACTTAAATCGTCTAGTATCAGTTTCAAGGAATGTCGTATCGGATATCGGTAAAATATCGGTCGGCCAAAGAGACAAAATAGAGGAGATATATCGGAGATATTGTGTAAAAGAATATCAGTCGTCAAAAACTAGTTTTTCCTGTATATTTTCACAATCTAACTTCTAAAATGAGTTATACTAATTTAGACAAAGAATAGATTTCAAAATATGCATAAAAATGCATATTAGGATAGGAAACAAACATGAAAGTTTTTCTTTTTTTTTTCAAAAAAAATATTTTTTTCCAATTTTTTTTAAAAAATACCGATATATCGACGATATTTGAAAATTTTTTAAAAATCAATACGGGGTGGTATCGGTATATTGGGTGGAGCCCGATACCGATATATCGGCGAGATGATTTTTCATGATCAGTTTAGGCCCTTTAGCCTTTAGGGGCTTCAGATCGAGACGAAGAACAAAAAGTGTGTTTGTAGTTTAAAAAATTGTCCTGACAAAAACAAATTGGCTGTTTTATAAAAAAAAGCAAAAATTCTGTAACTATGCCATTGCTCAAAAACTCTGTTTAAGTGAACACATGTCACATTTCTATCCCATTTGGAGTTAATCGGGCATATAGTGTGCTGGTAGCATGAAATATATATACAGTATATCTGTAATGACCGTAAATTTTATATTAATTAAGAGGTATTTTGTTGCCCAAGGGATGTGTTTATTGGGCTTCGTGCAATTATTTGAAAATAAGTTAAAAAAATTGATTTTTTCGTCTGGCCGATCGATCGTGTGTTTATAGCCGATCGATCGCTTTAATTGAACCGATCGATCACCGGTAGTTTTGCGTTTCCCGAGGCAATTCCATTGGAAAACTTCTTGGACTGATTTTGGGGGATTTCTTAGAGACGTGTTTTGCCTGACTTGCTCTGTTTAAGGGATCTAAACGTGGTAATTGAGTTGGTGTCAAAACCCTAATTGATATCCAATTGAGAATCAAGATAATGGTGGATTTAATTAGCCTAATTAAAATATATTGGAGATGTGTATTGGACGTCCTTTTGGGATGATTGAAGTGGCCATCTTTGCATATATTTGGCGCCAAGAGAAGTCCTTAAGGGTTTACATTTACTTGGTAAGTTACATAAGTAAATTGGTAATTATTTGAGAGGAGATAAAATTCTACCTTAATGCAATCAAATCAGAATAATTATGTGGTTAGAGGAGATCTCGATCTGGTGGTTTGGAGGGGCTGGGATTGCCCTTGGCCCTTGGATGAAGTGGAGATGGACGGTGGAGATCTTACGGTATGGTTTATATAAACCATATTTGAGAGGACCGGCCATCCCTTTTGGGAACCGGCAGCCCTCTCTCTCCCTTTTCTTGGTGATTCTTCTCCCCTATCACGTCCTCCCCCTTCTTTCCCAACCATCAGTAAGCTTCTCCTCGTGGTGCGTGCAAGAGGTGTGCATTGTTTCGTGTAGAGATCGCAAGGAAGCGGGTTTTAATTCAAACCGGTTGTCATGCAATTAGTACCGGTTCAAAGGTAAGATGCTCTTTTTCTCACAGCATGCTTTCATTAAAGTTTTGATCTTTATATGGAGTACCATGTTCTGATGTTGTGTGTAACATGAGTAACCATATTGTCTTGGATTAATTGCACTATTTGTTGAGATCTATTCAGTTATTGATATACTGATTGATTTCTTGATGTGAATCTCTCATGCACAATTCGATGAAGACATCCCTGATAGTATGTGTTAATTTCGGTTCATGTGAGTCATATATCTGATGTCTATCAATGAGTGTCATTCTCTGATTTGTGTAGATAAGGGTCTGTTTATAAAAAGTTGTCTCTTTTCTTGTTGTATGTTACCCAATCTCACATTCTTTATGTATTGACCTAATCGATCCATTAATTGGTGTAACTCTTGTGTTTCTCATCCAAAAGTAGCAAGCTTTCAGAAGTAATTCCACTGGTTTGGTGCGTCCTTATGAGTCACAAGTCGTACTTCGTGGTGTTGTTCTGTGTCCTGATAAAGCTGTCTACTTTATGTAGTGTTTGCCCTAATTGGTATAGTATATAGGTAATAAGACTATCCAAAAGAAATTAAGGGATGTATTAGCAAGATGAAAGTGAAAATCCTTATGGATCATTGCTCGTGGACCCTAAGACCACTGGTATTAGGTCTGACCAGGAGCCAAGGTGTCCTGGAAAAGTTGTCCAGTTTGCGGGTTAATGAATCATTAAGGCTAAGATTTAAAACAGTGTTAAAAAGGGACTATTAGGCAGACTAATACATAAGTAATGGTCTGACCAGAAGCTAATAAAGGCCTAATGTGATAGGGTTTTGAGTCTGAAAGACTTTAGTTATGATTAGAATTAGTAACAACAAGTGAAAATTGGATTATTACTTAGTATAGTGCTCTCCGCTAGGATGTAACCTGCACCGACAGACTGCATTCGAAAATTCATAACTAATTGTAGAAATTTCGGAAAATTATTCCGTAAATTGGGTAACGATCTACAGATATAGGGCTGTCTGCCATAAAAATTTCAGGGACTGTTAGGTTCTGTGTAGACTGGAGAAAATCCGGGAATGGAGCTGTTGTGTCCATAACAGTATCCTTTTGCGGTTATAAATAAAACGCTATGCTAAGATTACATGTATATATATTATATAACACAAGGAGGGTACTATGGCATACGAATTCCAGAGGGTACTTATGATAGTATCATGTGTGGAGTATTGTCTCTATTCCAAATGTCGTGGTCATCAATGTCTTTGCTTGCGGTGCCTAACATCGCGCATCTTCGCCCCCATGAAACCCTGATTGCAATTGTGCTTGGTGATGACGTTGACTGAGTCTATACCGAAGAGTTCAGTTTCGAGTCAGCTCGTGCATAGGCATAGACCGGTTGTTGGTTAATCTCTTGAGAGTCAGTCATTGTTAAATGCTGAGAATTCCATTGTACTTCTTCGAGAGTCTGATTCCTGAAATTGTTAATTCATGAGAATGCCCTTGGTTGTGGTTAGACAAATCCAGTTCCATGTAAGCTATTTCTCCACTAAGAGCTTTGTTGAACACTCTTAGATTGGATCATAGTATGCTCACGAGCCATAGCTAGACCTATGGTGGTCTCCGATGATTATGAACCTCTGTAGTTCAGCCGATGACGGCAACACGTGCGCTTTAGATTGTTAGACATTACAGAAGGTCTGCAATCTCCGCCCATTGTGCCCGTAAGCACCGATGGGGCCAGCATCCCTAGACGCATGGCCGGGTTCCTATGTAGAACCTCTAGGATGTTCTGGTATTGAAGTCCATAGAGGAAGTGGACTGATCAGAGAGCAGAAATTGTCATCTTCGACACGTTGGTTGTCGAGATCAGATATTTTGCTTATCTCCTTACTCTTTGGAAGTCGGGAGTCATATTGATTATTGTGATTTATTCCACCCTGATCAACGAGATATTTTGGGTGCTGTATCTTTTCCTGGTAAGTAATACTTGTGTTTATGTTTATCCTGAGTTATCGGACCTGTTTGTTATTGGTTCCTTTATTGCCTATTTCTACTGTGAGTTTTTCTAGCATCCTACTGAGTATTTCCTATGGAATACTCACGCATCTTATGATGCAGGGATTAAGGCTGAAGAGGTGTGATAAGCATATTCATGACGTGGAGGTTGGTGATCGTAAAGTCGTGAAGACTGGTTAGCGTAGTAGTTATTTTGTTGGATTTTTGGTTTATGGTTATTCCGTGGCCTGTGTGTCATTTATTTAATTATTCGCTTTCGTGGGTATACTTGAAAAGCGTAATATAGTTAGAATGTTTAGTTATTTTATTTATGTAGTAATTGAACATTTGTTTACGTCATAATGATTCTGCTATTCCCGTGTATATATATGAGATTTATGGTGATGAATCGAGTATTCGGTCCGTCCCAGATTTGTGACCCTATTACCTTCATTTCATTGGTTTATCGCTTACGCATATTTTGGGGGTTGGAAATTTGGGGCGTGATAATATCTCTTTTAGAGAGGATGTCTACATATCACTATGATCATTTATTCAAGCTGTAGTATCGAATAGGACCGGATTTAACCGTCTTTTCCTGGTCTCTTTTTCGGAGAAAATTTTTGGTGTAGATATCAGCAAATCAATAAGATACACGTAGCCCCCTTGTGAATCTCTGTTAAACTCGTTATAACTATCGGTGAGGCTACCTGTAACGTTGCAATTTTGGTTGTTAGCTGGGGCCTACGTTCGTGTTGCGTCTCTTGTTGATAGGTGGCGATCAACACCACGTTAAGATGCCACTTGGTCTTGAATCTACACCGAAAAAATTCTCATTTTTCCCGGATTGGTCTCCAGCGAATTTTGCTTTGAACCCAAAATTTGTGAATGAAGTGGGTGGCATCAATCCGGACAATAACTTTTCAGCAAGTTCCTACAAAAGAAGTGATCAAGCATATTAAACAAACATGGTAATATATTTTTGAGCGGTTATTTGGGTTTCTTGTTTAAAAAAAATCCCCCTGGGAAAATAATCCCTCACAAATGCACAAAAGAAGCACTGCCCCTTTTTTCCATTGTTATTCACGTAAAAAAAAAAAGTAGCGAGCAAGTCACCTTTCATCGCGGAGGCCTCTTGATCTATAATCATTGTCAAGCGGCCATCGTTACTGTTTCCGGCCGGAGAATTATTAGAGATGGTATCATCTAATTTTGGATACTATTTTTGTTAATTTTTTGACTGGATGGAGTAGATAAAAAAACCTTCCGTGGTGGTGGCTTGCTTGGACAAGCAAGACTCAAAATCCAACCGCCCTGGTCAAGAAGGGAGCTTTGACAACCGCGTCTCACTATCCTCTCACCTTACCATACCGTCACCACACCCACACTGCACCCCATCTTGATCTTCCCCTCCCCATCCCTTCATCTCTCCAAAACCTCACCATATCGTATCACTCCCCATCCGTCAGACATTGCTCAGACGCCACCTCCGCCGCGCTCCGGCCGCCGCCGTCACCTCTCCGCCGCCATGGTCTTCGCCGAGTCCTCTGCCCACAACCTCGCCGAGGAGTCGGCCCCGCTTCTCTCCAAGTCCCACCTCTCCTCTCAGCCCAAGACCTTCGCCAACATCTTCATCGCCATCGTCGGCGCCGGCGTCCTCGGACTCCCCTACACCTTCAAGCGCACCGGCTGGCTCGCCGGACTCCTCACCCTCGCCCTCGTCTCCGCCCTCACCTTCCACTGCATGATGCTCCTCGTCCGCACCCGTCGCCGCCTCCTCCTCCCCTCCTCCAAACCCAACCCGCCGCCCACCACCAACCTCGGATCCTTCGGCGACCTCGGCGCCGCCGTCTGCGGCCCCATCGGTAAGCTCGTCGTCGACGCCATGATCGTCCTCAGCCAGGCCGGGTTCTGCGTCAGCTACCTCATCTTCATCGCCACCACCTTCGCCAATCTCTTCAATTCCACCCCCAATTCCGCTCGAATTCTAGGGTTCAAGCCCAAGACCTTCTACATCTGGAGCCTCTTCCCGTTCCAGCTCGGCCTGAACTCGATTCCGACGTTGACGCACCTCGCGCCGCTGAGCATCTTCGCCGACGTCGTCGATATCGGGGCCATGGGCGTCGTCATGGTGGAAGACCTCATGATCTATTTGCAAAAGAGCCCTGCATTGGAGGCGTTCGGCGGGCTCTCCGCCGTGCTCTACGGCGTCGGCGTGGCCGTCTACGCCTTCGAGGGGATCGGAATGGTGCTCCCGCTGGAATCCGAGGCGGCGGAGAAGGACAAATTCGGGAAAACGCTCGGCCTGGGGATGGCATTCATATCCCTCATGTACGGCCTCTTCGGCCTCCTCGGCTACTTCGCATTCGGCGACGAAACCAGAGACATCATCACCACCAACCTCGGCGCGGGGCTCTTGAGTGGTATAGTGCAAATTGGCCTATGTGTAAACCTGTTCTTCACATTCCCATTGATGATGAACCCGGTGTATGAGGTTGCAGAGAGGCGGGCTTGCGGCGGGAGGTATTGCGTGTGGCTGAGGTGGGTGGTGGTGCTGGCGGTGGTGCTGGTGGCGCTTCTGGTGCCGAATTTCGCGGACTTCTTGTCGCTGGTGGGGAGCAGTGTGTGCATTGTGCTGGGGTTTGTGTTGCCTTCACTATTCCATTTGATGGTGTTCAAGGAGGAGATGAGGTGGTGGGGGATGGCCATGGATGGAGGGATTATAGTGATAGGAGTGCTTTTGGCTGTTTCAGGGACCTTGTCTTCTCTAATGGAGATCTTCTCTGTGAAGGTCTAGGCGCAGAAGTGATGCGCCTGCATCGTCGATCATGATCGACGGCTGGTATACATGGCGGATTTCCTTGAGGCGGATGAAAGATGATTCCGAATGTCTGAGGCTAAGGGCATTTTGGGAGCTTAATTGTGTTGTTGTATGAGATGTTATAATTGTGTTAATTGAAGATTAGGGGCTAGGAGTTGTGTACTATGCCAATGATTTGTTTGTTGTTCATGGGAACATCGTGGAATAAAATTGATGTGTATACTTTTGTAGACTTTTTTTGTCCTTGTGATATGAAATTTGATTTGCTTTCTGTTGTAACTTGGGATGCGTTTGGCTGCCGCTTTGCAGTTGAGTAGATGCGGGTTTCTCTTTGGAAAATGTTGCCGGAAAGTTGGCTTTCTGCCTAACTCCCCTCGGAAGGCCGCTTTGCGGTTGCCAAAGACGCCCTTTGCTTGACACATTAATCTAACACTACCGTTATTTTGGCGTTTGCAAGGACGAAATAGATTAGGACAGGGCACTTGGAACGACCTAAACTAGAATTTGAAATCATTGTTTTTACCTAAGTCCAAGGGGTACATAGGAGTTACAAACATTCGGGCTCTTCCGCAAATAAATTTTCATCAACTAAACGGCATAATTCAAGATTTTGAGCAAATTAAAATTCTGCTTGCAGAGGAGCTGAACTTATTCTAGGCTATTCCTCCTTTGCTATCTGGCTTGGCCCAATGTTGAATACCTCTCTGGAATGCTAATTTGGGTCGCTACATCACCTCTCAGGTGATTCTCCAAAAGTCTGATTCAAGCCACTCACAATTAAGTTATCCAACACCACTAAGGCCAATAGAAAAGGAAGAGCTTAACCAGTGGCCTGACAAATAGGCCATTCAGCACCGACTTGAATAATTCAGACTCTAGTTTTGAACATTATATTGTTCCTTAATGTTCGTTTGAAGAAATGAGCTACAGTCCATCTTCAGATATATGCATTTTTATCGTTTTGGATTGACAAAGAATAACATAACAAGAAGTAGTGCCAGAAAAAAAGGTCATAAAAGAAGCCACCCCCACACCCAAAAAAAAAAATAATATCAAAATATTAAACAAGCACATAACATAACATACAAACAATTTGCTAAAAAGCACTCCAACTGTGGGAGTCTCGTCTCGATGTCTGGCTATCCAAGGATTTGAATGAATCCATTGAACCAAAGGGATCTGGATGTTTTGACGTCTGACTTTCCGACTTGAAGGGGCCCATGGACCCAAAGGGATCCGAGTCATCAAAGGATGTGAAGCGTTCGGATTCTCTAGTACTTCGAACAGAGTCAAACCTTGTAAGGGTCCCTCCGGGAGGAAACAAGCCACCGTCGTGCGTGCTGAAAGAGTCGAACCTTGAGAAACTGTCGAAGGAATGCTCTTCAGAAGCATGGCCAAAGTGTGGAGAGCTTGAGTTAAATAGTGGGGTCCCAGGTACAGAATCTGCAAAAATGGAACTCTTCTTCTGAAACAAGTTATCTTTGCGAGGAGAATCTGTTGTTCTGATTGGATTTAGACCCAAGTTGCTGGAACTGAAGAAAGACCGGTCACTGTTCTGATCAAAATCTGGTTCCTGTTCAAAAGAGAATCACAAAGATATCAGAATGCAAAAACAATTTGCACCCCTTGCTCACATCCTTGTAGATTGGAAAAATATTAGGGATAGCTATACCTTGCTACCAAATCCCCACACAGAATCTGCATCATCGTTCATGTCAAAAGTTGGCCAGTGCTCATCGGAAAACTTATCAGAAGAGAAAGTAGCTTGGGCAGCTCCGTGGTCACTACGTGTAATTGAGTAACAAAGATAAAAAAATCAATTGTATTTTGAAATTTAAGAAGAAAACCTGCAAGTATTCTCATAATAAACAAGTAACAAAATGCAAATGTTCTAATTATTTTCCACAACCGCGGGAAGAAAAAGTAAATACCGCATAAACCTCTATTTTTTATAAACAAATTATCAGTTCAGTTTCCAGAAGAATGCCCAGGGGCATCTTTGACAGCATTCAAAGATTGAGCCACAAGATAAGACTAGCTCATGGTACAACAAAATTTCAGGTCAAAAGAAACTCATTTGCCAAAACATCATTAGATTAACATTTATTACAAATAATATTATAACATTAATTAAATAGATGTTTATGGAGAATTTCCTTCAGAAGAGATGATAGAGATCCCTCCACAATAATAGTTTGGTAGATACAACTCTATGAGGAGAGGGAAGGAACTAGAATGTTGCCCACGATACAGCAGTATTAATACATTGGAGCAGTGGTGGTGGGTTCCAGCTAATTCCCATGTTAAATTAAACAACAGTGCCAGATGATGACAATGTGATGATATTTTTCAAGGCTGAGTTGAGCTATATAGACAAGATGTTGCAGCAGATATAAGAATGTTGAGATGAATAAGTAGGGAACTAGGAAGAAAAACGTGAAAACGACTTCCATCTGTATACCTTCTACAGGCAACAATTTAATATGCACACACAAGATATATGAGCCCACTCCACAGTAGAACTCATAACTTCTACAAGTGAAAAAATGGTATGCACACACTTATTGGATATGTGAAGCCGCATTGGATAAATTAACTTCTAACTAATTTCAAATTTACATATTAAAATATCTGTCAAATTACAAGCACTTATTGGATATGTGAGCCCGTATTTATTAACTTCTAACTAACTTCAAATGTACATACTAAAAGATCTGCCAAATTATACCTGATTATAACAAATTTAAATTTGACACGGTTGACTGAAGTTAGCTCGATTAAAAGGTGCATTATAGGTTCTTGCCATCATTATTTAAGATGATGTGTCTGTTATTACAGATAAAAGGCATGAGGGTTGAAGGAACTATGTTCAGGAAATATGTCCAGAAAATTCCCCTTACGACTTTCTTAGCTCTTTATGTTCTATTTCCATGGTTATTAATAACAGAACAATGTAACTACTAAGATGGAAATAGCCAATGGTAGTTTGTATAAGATGCAACATGATGGTGATATTAAGTAAATAATTACTCACTACGCAAAACTTTAGAAAAACAAAGCAAGAAATTCACCTAAATATTTCTGTTCCACGAGGAGAAGCATCGCTAGTTATGTCTTTATTAAACCGATCTTGAGATGGGCTTTCTGGCGTCCTTTCTTCCAGCATGCTCCCAGATAGAGTGCTCCCAAGTGGGCTTCTAGGGGATCCAACATCACTGCGGGTATCTGAAGATCTAACCTCCAGGTTCCGCTCAACGGTACTTGAAGGGTGTTCAGACTTGCTGTCCGTAGAAGCATTATCATTATAAACAATATTTGATTTAGATTTTGTCGTGGATGCTGTGTTTGTCGCATCAGCATTGACATCCTTCACATTGGTGAATCCTGGACATACAAGAACACACATCATTTAAGAACGTTATATCCATTCGTAGTACTAACTACATCGCAAAAAAAATTACTGAATGGAACCAGGAATTTGGCGCTACAATAAACAGCTATTTCAAGTTCACAATAAAGTTAAATTTGAATAAATGCAAACTAAGATATGAGAGTTTAATCCAACCTTCATCTTCAAACTTGTCCCAGTCATCATCCCAATCAGCTGCTTCCTCTTGAATAATTGGTTGCCAACCTAGGATAAAATGCACAAGATTTTGTCATCATGACTTGACATAACATTATGGAGATTGGAGTCATCACAAATAAATTTGGAATATGGATAAGCAATGAATAATACTCGTCCCAACCCATATACGAAAGTGCATGGTCACCACTTACACAAATTGATTAGTTCAGAATTACATGTCCTAACCATGAAGTTACAATCTTGTCAATTAAGCCTATTAACCAAGAAACACACCAACCTCAAAGGGAAAAAGACAAGTGAATGTATAATCTGATTTGCAAATCATTACAGAAGGGATAGACTTTACCAAATGGTAGCTCAACTACTACAGGTGGCTTTGTACGTAAACCGTATTTCTTGCATCGTTCATTTAAAGCTTTCACAAGCTCATCAAAATCTGATTGTATTCGATCAGCACGATCCTGGAAAAAGTTTAAATGGCTCTTAACCAAAAATAACTATGAAAAAACATATGGACTGGTTAATAAGAATATACACAGACTTCAATAATTACATGGCCCTATATGCCAGTCCAAAATACTTCGAAGGATACCTGAAGTGCACCATCAACATTTCCACCTTGTTCCATTTTGACAATGGCATTGTAAAGCCCCATTTTCCTCTCCTGCAGATGAGTAAGGTGAAAATATTGGCAGAAGCATGAGAAAAAGTCAAAAACCAACAACTCACCAAAGAAACTGCTCTTGAAAAGTTGTCCCACGCAGGCAAAAGTTTCAAAACATTATAGCTTCATTACCTGAATATCACGGAATGTAGCCTCGTCAACAGTTAATTTGGATGCTGTATCTCCAACCTGCTTGTATTTGTCTTCATACTTCTTAGCCAGGGACTCCATCTAAGAATGATAATAACATTTTCAATTACCAAACTCCACTTCACAAGCGAAGATACTAAAATCCCAAATCAGTACTAAAAAAAGAAAAAAAGATGTTTTCAGTTTTGTAAGATTTTGTAGGGAGGGACAACTCCGAATAATTCCTGTTTTAAACTTCAGAATCATCACAGAATCAGAAGGATTACTAATGCCCTATCTTCTATGATGGCAACATGCAGTTATCTCTATTACGCACAGTCTTCTCTATCTCATGCATCTCTATCTTTAGGACTCTGTCTCCTAGATGTTTATTAATCTTATTTAAGTTTTCACTTGATTCCTATTTGACATTCCTAGATGTGAGATAATAAAATACGTCAAATATTACTAATTAACACGATCCATTCCTCTCCCAGTTTTCTCTTCTCTTTTCTGCTTCATCGTGTTGTTGCAAGTTTTTTACCCTTATGGTGATCATCCTGTTCTGCACACATAATTGAACTTCCCACAACATGCTATATGTGAAACATTAAAAATATAGGCCGTCGTCTCTCAGCTTCCGTACCCAGTACTCCCATTGAATGTTATTGACATAGTTCTACTCTCCCTAACAGCTAGACTTTTGAGGAGAAAATGGTTAACTAAAAATGGTATCAAGGCAGGAAGTCCTTGTTCAAACCCCCATGGGCAGAAGTCCTCATTATGTATTCTTTCAATTAGAGCCCACGTGCAGAGGCCTAATGAGCCTGCAAGCGCAGGCGAGCATCAACATAAATACTCTCCTAGCATCTTGAGCTATTAGGAAAAAGTGGTCTGAATCAATCTAAATCATAAAAATTTTATTTTTTCCCCTTGCGACCTACTTTAGGCTACAAAGAAACTAGTACCTCATGTTTATCAGCTGATGCCCTCTCCATAATTTCATTCAGCCGGTTGTCACACCTGCTCTTGTACAAAACCTGTCCATAATCAAGTTAAAAAATTTCTTGCAAGTGAGAGCACGAAAGAAGCAGAAAAATGATAGTGACTTCAAAATGCTATCAACAGCCAAACAGCGCCAATGTCACAATACTGACAAAGCTAAGTAGATACAATCATGTCAAACTTGAGTCCCCTCACAGTTCACGCATTGAAAGATGGAAACCATATAGTAAGACAACTATTGACAAGAAATGGACAATGCAACCTAGAAACAGTCCCTACGGTGCCAAAACTTTAGCATTTGCACCCAAGTGGTGGATTGGTTATCATCCCACATGAACCATAAGAAAAAGCACAAAAAACTAGCAAATGTTCTTTATAGTAATTATCCTACAGGTTCGCAAATCTGTTCAGACACAGCGAATGCACACAAATGACTTCAAAGTTCCGATATAATAAGTCTTATGTTTGATCACTCAGTAGTTAGTAGGCGACTAGGCGGAGGGAGAGCAGAAGGGAGAGTTGAAAACAGGACTATAGCAGACTGGAAATAGAGACAACACCAGATTGCAATAGAGTGGGTCCAACATTATTAAAATTGGCTGTTAGCGTACAAATAGTAAAAACGAAGTGATTAGTTCAGAGACATTTGTTACAAGATTCTATTAAGGAAATTTACATATAAACACCCACGTTGGATTTATTTACAAGTAACTTATAACCACCTACATTGACAGGCTGTATTCTATGAACAAGGACAGGTATCACACCTGTAGCAAGGTTCATCCTATAATCTCATCCACCTTCCCCATTATTTACATGGCCAAGAAATGAACAATCCATTTCCTAAAGTTCTGTTTTTTTTTAAAACGAAGTACCCTTCGAAAGTGACCTAGTCACCTGCTCTAAAGCCTCAACCCCACCCCCAAATATGCCTTGGATCAAACAAAGGAGTGCTCAATCAACACAGGAGTCTCCACCACCGCTACTGGTGGGTAGGCTACTGGTATTGTGATCTATCACACTATCTAGATAAAACATTGTAACTAGGGTGGGTGGACAGTGGATTCAGCCAGATTCGAACTTGGCATAATCACAGTTGAGTCCGAATTCAAGTTTGACCCAAGTCCAGTCATGGAATCTAAGCCTGAGCCCGAATTTCAAGTCTAAATGTCCAACCTGAGTCCGCAAAGCCCAACTCATGTGGAATTTGATCTGTTTGGGAAACAATCATTATTTTTTGATTTTCGGTTTATTATTTTACTTGAGCATAAACAAAAATTGCCCAAAATGCTTTTCGTAAGCTAAACATAATTTTGCCTAAAGTTGAAGGAGGTACCTCCCATAAAGCTGAAATGAAATTATAAGAAAACATTTTAGTCACACAACTGAGAAGTGGCACAGTGAGGCAGGTGCTAGTCAGGTGAGTTCAAGTCTCCAAAACTACAGTTTTTACATAATGCTGACTTTCAGACTCCGACTTTGAATCTCATAGTCAAATGATGTAACATCAGTAACCCAATTCTACCTAGACGTTTCAGAGTCGAACGATATGACATCAATACCCCAATTCTAACGTAGACTTGGATGCGAAAACAATGACCAAGACCAGCTAAGGAGACTCGAACTTTCGGATCCTGGCGGCAGCCCAATGGTAACATACATTCTAATTATTACATGATGGGTAAAGACTTGAAAATCTGCAAAGTCAATCAAAGAAGAATGAAAAAGAGAAGAGCACAAAATTCTTTTTTTAGTTCAGCTTGATCATAAAATAAAAGAAGTCATGTTGTTCTGAGAATCACATTGGACTAACTAGTTCAACCGGTTCAACATGTTTAACAATTTCTTTCCAACATAATACCAATTCAACATGTTTAACTATTTCTTTCCAACACAAAAATTTCCAAAATGTTAAGTGCTGCTAGTTACATAAGGAGTGATCAAGTAGCGCCTTTTCCCAACCGCTAGTTACATAAGCTGTTGTATTTTAAATTCTTAGACATTATGGCATAAAGTATTCTTATATAAACAAATAAAAATGAGGTGAAAATGGCCACATTTAACCCTCAATCAAAAACACGAATGCAAAATGTTCTTTTACCATTGTCATAGGTTGATATGTGGATATTCCAAATTCAGGTGGTTATTTGTGATTCTCATCCAAAGTGGGCGGCTACCTATAACATTCCCCCTCTTTTAGATTGATCTAGATAAAGAAACAAGCTCAATATTTCCAGAAAGCAATATCTCCAAATTACTTGCCTTCAGTATCACAATACAGATGGCACTTGTTACATATGTGAGCAAGTTAATTTTTTCATAGCCCCAAGGAAAAAACCACTACAGGAGGTAAAAGCTACTTACAAGCTCTTGCATCTTCACGCGGTAAAATTCAATTTTCTGTCTTGATTCAAGTATTTCCTTCTCCAAGTTTTCAACCTTCACAAAAAAATATCAGTTTGAAAAAGTGTAGAAGGAGATGTAAAAACGAAAAAGACTACATCATATTGTCCAGGTGAAGAAATCAATATCTAATTACTAAAAAATAATCGAGTTTTATACGCGATACATAGTCAACTACAGAGTTACATGTCTCTATTTAAACAACAAATACACAAAAGATGAGGCAAAACAGCTTCTAATCTTGCATAAAATGATACAAGATAAAATTAATGGCATCAAAAAGTTAAAAAAACCTTCTTATCTGCCTCTTTAGCCTCCTCAAATTTTGTATTCAATGCATTCTGCTCCTCGGTACTCAATTGGTCTACTAAGTATTTCTCAAGTACTGGCACCTTTGACTTTTGCTTAACAGGCTGAGCCCCACCATCAGGCAGAGGTTGAGTTGGAGCTTGTGCAGGTGGTCTCACAGCACTTGGAGGAAGAGGTGGCCGTGCCAAAGACGTTCCTGTTGGTGAATATCCTACCAGCAGGAGGTAACATACAATTAATGACCAGGTCAAAATTGCCAATTTATTTGCTTTCATTAACATAATGGAAGAACCAATAGTAAGACCGCAGTTTCACTAAAGTACCTGGATTTCTTGCCCAATTTGCACTCATATAAGCAGGAACAGGTTGACCAGCAGGAGGTAGCATGGGATCCAACTTCACGGCATCTGGAAGAACATCAGTAAGAGAACGACCTTCTCTGGATCGTTCCATCAAATATAATGCTATACAGAACTCTCGTAATGAAAGCATACTGTCGGCATCCTGGTCAGACAGGTCCCACACCTGCTTTAAGACCTCTGTGAAAAAATTGTTAAATTACAACAAGATCAGTGTACCATAATTGCAAATGGTAATTATCTAGACAATTGTAGAAAAAATATATAAGAAGGTACCTCTGGGCAATTTCCAACTCAAGAAGAGCTTACGGGCTTCTTCACCGGTAATTTTACCATCCCTGTCTACGTCCACCTCCATGAATACTTTAGTATACTTCTGAATGTGAACTGGAGTCAGTTTTGGCCATGATTGGATAGAAGAACTCGACGGACCAACTGGGACACTGGGCATGCCAAGCCCAGAGGTTGTCGGGCCTATGCTAGCTTGGTTTGGTTTTACTTCTGACATGGCCTTTTGGGGATGGCTACTGGTCGTTGGGAATGTGGTGGCCGGCAGTGTTGCTGCAGTAACAAAAGGATCAGATTGCTTAGTTGAAGATGGAATTGCACTTATCCCAGAGGCAGGGACTGCAGAATTAGCATTACTCGAATAAGCTGTGGGTATAATTGTAGGTGGCTTTGAAGGCGGGGTTGCAGAAAAAATCTCTCCAAAGGCAGAGTCCAAAGAAAAGCCATTTGCAGAGGTTGACACAACTTTAGAATCCTTGGCTGCTTCTTGTTGTTTCACTGAAGCTACTGGTGCAAAGACGGCAGGATTCGGTGGTTTGGGGACTGTTAAAGGTATGGGTGGGGATGGCGATAAGCTAAATCCATCCGACATAGTAGATGAAGGAGAAGAGCCTCTGCTAGGGACCTGTAAAGTTGGACCGGATGCAGCTCCCACTGATCTTGCACCAAGTGATAGATTGGACAAATTAGAATTTGCAGGTTGAATGCCAGGTGTGCTAGGAGCCCTCGCGGTAACTGCCTGAGGACCCTGAGCCGAAAGTGATGCGCCACCTGGGATGACTTGTGCAGCAGGAGGGCGCAAAAACTGTGGGCTCATTCCCATATTTGGAGGCAACATTTGACCTCTAATGCCAACATTTTGAGATGGATTCGGTGGTGCCATAGCACCCATCTGAAGCCCATGTGGTGCAGTAGAATTTACATTAGCAGTAGGCACAGATGAAAGATTTATTTGTGGAGGTGGAATTTTTGTAGCAGCAGGACCATACAGGGCAGCCTTAACAATGTCCTGAGTTAGTTCTCGCCCGCTTTGTGCAACTGTTACAAGCCTAAGTGCATTATAGAATTCAGAACGACCCAAGAAGCCACTCCCACCATCCACATAAGCCCATATCTGCAGAAGTAACAAGTACACATGATCAATCGAAATAACTAGCATCATTTCTCATTCTCACAAAGTGCACGAAAGAACCTTAACTACATCAATTTGAATGGGCAAACGAAATGCTCTTAGAAAACCATTATCAGAAGAGACCTCCTTTGCGTCACAACCAGATGCAACATTCATCGCAGAATTGGGTGTATGGCAATAAGGAAGGAGCATGTCTCATGAAACATGTAGATACTATTTTCCAAAGGTGGCTTCTTCCATCAGCTTCTTAACACAAATCTGTCACAAGATCTGCAGCAGATTCTTCATTTTGCTCTTTCTTGCATGAAGTTTTATGCTATTGATAGTAATTACAGCAGTATGAAGACCACCGCATTTTGGTACAAATTTTCCTCATGCATTTCCCCAATTATTCTTCACCTATGTATTATACTCTTATAGGTATAGGCAGCCTATTTGATCAAGTTGGATTTCTTCCAACTAAGAAAGTGGTTCCAGGGTTCATCCTTATCGTGTTTATCATGTGTGTGTGGCCAATTTGTATATATTCCACAGCTACAATATAGTAGGTCTTTTTACATAGTCAAACAATTGTTAGACACTTCCCGCTGCTGTATATAGCAATCTACATATGCTCTTAATGACATTTTTCCATTTTCCAAATTATGAGACCTAAATGACCAGTAGCATACGCTAAAAAGAACACAATTCTCCATTTTCTTAATTTGGAAGTGAGAGACAAAGCATAAATACATTCCTTAACAATAAACATTTTAACTTCAAAACTTTAGTAACTTGTTAAACCAGTAACTCTGATAGATATGCGTGAAGGCTCTTGGCAAACGATAAAAATCCTAAGGTCTGCCCCATTAAACAACATATCAATACTATGCAAGCATGTCGATTAAACAACATATCAATTCTATGCCGGATGTACGCAATACTCCCTCCGTCTGGAATTAGAAGATACATTTGCTTTTCCAAAATGAACTACTAATTCTGACAGAGGGAGTATCAATTGATCTTCCCTGAGCTGCATCCCACTATCTTCAACCATTCAACTAATAAGGTTTGTAAGTATAATCGAATTTGAAAGAAACAGTTGCATCAACGGCTCAATCTAATATTGCAAGGATAGAACAAACAAACATGGAATCATCAAAGTTCAGTAATTTACCCGAGCAAGCACGGGCTTTGGCAGATTGGATCCTTGGAAAAACATAACAGCTTCATTCCCACTAATCTTCCCATCCCTGTCCAAATCTGCTCTCTGAAAGTAAGATTCAAAAACCTCCGCGCTCGGCGGCTTCGCCATCCTCAATTCTTACCTAGTCCACTCGATTCGCATCCAAGATCAGACCATAACTTCGATCATTTCAGAGAAATTGAACCCTTGATCCGGAACTCCCATGAGAGTGCTCCAAATTTTCCGGCGTCGGGAGGGTAAGATCTTCAGAATTATGCGAAAGTATGACGGAATCTGACCGGAGAGTCTCGCCGGTGGGGATCGAAGCGGAGGAGTCGCCGGAGACGGAGAAGAAGCAGGCGGCGAATCGCGGGAGGTCTTCGCAGTGTGGGCGTCGGCTAATCTGGTTTTGGGCGAGGAAAGGAGGGCTTCAGTGTAAGAAGGAAACTCTGAGAGGGAGGAGGGTTGCAGAAAAGAAACTAAGAGCCGAGGGTGAACGTGCAAATGGAAAATGGAGAGAGGGGGTTGGGTGGAAAATGGAAAAAAAAAATTTGGACCATTTCTCGATTTGTGCGTGTCATCCTTGCGCAGGGGCCATGCTAATCTTCTCTGTATCGTTCCAATTTTATTGGATGTCTCGGAAGAGACATTATATAATATGTTACTTTCTTAATATATAGGCTAAGAAAGAAGTCTCCCTAGGCAATGTGGGATTTGTAGCTTATGTGCTGATATATCTGTGTAAATTAGGCTAAGAAAGCAGTCTCCCTAGGTTATGGGAACTGCAGGGGCTTCAATTCCATCACTCCTTGCCACTGTCCAATATCTAATTATACACTTTCTGAAGAAGCTCCATTTTTCTGAGTCTGCTTGATGTGTTTGGTATGGCTTCAGCTTCTTGGTCGCACCACACTCTCAAGTGTGATAGATGAGGAAGGAACAGGTGATCCCACAGCTCTTTCAACAAACAGGACCTGGTCTGGTATGGAGACTCACAGAAGGCCTGCAGAAGATGCTTTGAGCAAAGCTGATCTTTCTTTTGAAGCTTGTAGATAATACTAAGGTAGATATGTGCACATGCTGCTAAGTGTGAGTTGGGAATACCAGATGTGAAACCATCCTTTAAATCGTTCGTGTTCAACCCTGCTATCACACTCAACTGCAAAGAAGCTTTCTTCAAGTCCTTTGGGTTCCCTGCTTCCACTGCGACAACCTTTTCTATAGTTTCGATTGCATGTTTGAGCTTGAATATAACTCTATTCTCAGCAGCATTCTCATCTTCCCAGGTGGATAAGCCTAGACAAGATAGGCAATTATAATGGAGCATTGCCCAGAACTTCTTATCCTTGAGGTATTGTTTTATGTGCCCGCTTAGAATTGAAATCATAGCTTGGATTACAACTTCATCGAGTGCTGGTTCAGCAAAGGATGATTCAAAATGCTTTTGTCTTTCCTTCTGAGGATTGTCAATCATTTTAAGCTGCTGGGAGTTTTTGGTCCTGGAGGCGGCATTTGAATCATGCAAACTTCTCCTCAAGTTACTGCTACTTATCAAGCGATGTTCTGCGGATCTGGCTCCATATCTCCCACCATCTTGCACATCCTTTGACAAATTCTCCCCGTATATCTCTCTAACTTGTAAGTCATTAACATGTTCTTTTCCTAGTTTATGAATATTTCGTACATTCTTCTGAATATAATTACCAGATATGTCTTCTTCACCAGATTTGTCATTATAATTCAACCTATTATCCCAGTTTTCAAAGGCCTCTTACATTGAATATCTCCACTTCAGGCTTGTCACCCATATCTCCTTCTTCATATTCCTCAATTTCTTGCACTTTTTTCTTCGATTCACAAAAAAGTCCGTTCACGTCGATGTTCCTTCTCAAGCACCTAGTCCCTCCACTTTCCTCAATTTCAGTTCTCACTCCGCACCAAACAACATCGGATTTGGTTCTCTTGGTCCTACTTTTTGCAGGACCCAAGGGGCTCGGTTCACTCTGTTCAGTATTGGGATTGTTACATAAAAGAGGGCTAGAATACTACCAATTATTCACATTTAATTAACAAATAAATATATGAAAATACCAGAAAGAGTAGAAGAAATTAAAACCAGGTTCGAGGCACGCTATGCGTTGTCTTTGAAACAGATATGCCGCCCTCCATGCATAGGTAATCAAAGGCGTTCCGTTCCCGAGATACAACGAACCATTCCGTCAGTTTAAAGGTGCACACAAATCAAACTGACTGAATATCGATTAGAGGAGATTCTATTGTTCAATGATGGACATGAATTGAGAGAGAAGAAGAATGAGTTCTTTTGTTGTTTATGTGTCCTCTTCTGTAAAATTTCGTTCTCAATATATAGAATGACTATGTTAGGCTTTTTCTGGAAGAAGAGAAGCAATTTTTAGTAAAGAAATGGCCATTTTGCCAACTGTAACCGTATAGCCGATCGATCGTATTACAAGCTGATCGATCGCTTTGACCGCGTCATTTAGCCTGTTTCAAGCCGATCGATCGGATCCAACGTGAAACAATTCCTGAAAATTTTAGTAGATACGATCGATCGGTTTTCAAGCCGATCGATCGGCACCAATGCGAAACAACTTTCAGAAAAACACAGTAGATACAATCGATCGATTTCAACACGATCGATCGCAGTCACTTACGCGATCGATCACATCATTCTTGCCGATCGATCGCTGCATTTTAAATATTTTAGTTTAATTTCAAGTCAAATTTTAATAATCCCCACCATGACTTAATATTAAACTAGTCTATACACTAGAATGCATACGATACACATAAATGAGACAATGAGTAGTACTCTAAGTTTTCGGCGATAGGTACCTTGAAGGTTTGAATCTACACCTAGTTTGGTAAGTCGCCACTCTCGCATGTTTGAAGTGAACTAAGTCTTGAACTTGAACCTTAGAGTAAGAGCTTTGACAAACCTAACAGTTAGAGTAACTCCCTTTTCGAGATCATTCGGGGTAGCGCTTTACAGCCATGCACCTTATATCTTTTCGTGATTTACACATTAGAGAACAAGCCCTCATTCTCCATAACTACAACCTCAGTGACACTTACATAGGTGACAGTCTCCAAGGGTAATCTACATAACAATACCCTGCCATTTAGGCCTTGACCTCATTAAGACTTTCGTCAACCTGTTTCATATACAGTAGAGCACTCTCATCATAACACGGGAATGAGCATACAATTTATTAAAATAGTGCTCTCCAAGTCACGCGTTACCTTGTTGTTACCTATTGAATCTTCAACATGGGATCTTCACTCAAAGAGATTGGGTTGCTACTAACGATGACTTAATCATAGGCTTTCAGCCCCATTCCCCTAGATGAGTTAAGGACTTGCCCTTCTGACAATCCTTTCGTAAACGAATTAGCCAAATTATCCATTGATCGTATGAAACTTAAGGTAATGACTTTCGAGGTAGTCAACTTGATTTTATACCTTAGTTCAATATGCCTGGAGGACCTCTTATTATGATTCTTACTCTTAACCTTATCAAGTGTTGATTGGCTATCACAATGAATCAAAATTCCATGAATTGGCTTATTCAACCAGGGTATATCTATCAAAAGATCCCTAAGCCATTCCACCATTCCTCCAGTTTTATCAAGAGCTACCATCTTAGCATCCATAGTAGACCTTGTTATTACAGCTTGCTTGGAAGATTTCCATGCAACTGCCCCACCACCAAGTGTAAACACGTAACCACTCGTGGCTTTTGTTTCATCAGAATCTGATACCCAATTTGCATCATTGTATCCTTCTAATACAGCAGGGAACCCGGAACAATGTAAACCATAATTTATACTTCCCTTCAGATATCTGAACACTCTCTCAATGGCAATCCAATGAGATTCATTTGGGCTCTTAGTGTATCTACTTAGGGGCCGTTTGGGGCGTGATTAAAAGCAAAACATCCAGATGGGATGTTTTGGTACACTGTAGCATCTAGGTATTTTATATATACAACTGAAACACCTCAGGATGTGTTTTAGCTGGATATAAAAAAAACATGGATGCTATAGTGGATATCAAAAATCTAGCCTGGATGTTTTACAATAAATGGTCCCTTAGTCTTCTCACAGCATAGGATATATCCGGTCTACTGTAGTTAGCCAGATAACTCAAACTTCCTATCAGCTGTGAATATCTAAGCTATGACACACTCTCCCCACAATTTTTCTTTAGTCTTACACTGGAGTCATATGACGTACTAACAGGTTTTCTATCGAAGTAATCATACTTCTTTAGAATCTTCTCCACATAGTGTGATTGACTCACAACTATTCCTTTAGAAGACCTATCAATCTTCAAGCCCAGTATGACCTTGGCAAGACCCAAGTCTTTCATATCAAAATTCTCGTTAAGGAAACCCTTAACCTTATTGATATGATTCGCATTATCATCAAACAATAGGATATCATTAACATATAAATATAACATTACAAATAAATTATCAAGGGACTTCCAATACAAGCATTTATCAGAAGTACACACAATAAAATTATTTGAAATAAGAATATCATCAAACTTTTGATGCCATTATTTAGGTGCCTGTTTTAACCCATAGAGAGATCTTACTAACTTGCATACTTTTCTTTCTTGACCGGAAACTACAAAACCTTCAGGCTGCTCCATATAAATTTCCTCCTCTAATTCACTATTTAAAAATGCTATTTTGACATCAATTTGATGGATCTCGAGGTTATAATGAGCTGCCAATGCAATAAGAACTCGAATTGTAGTTATCATGATCACATGTTAATACTTATTAAGTAAATCTTGACATTCCTTTTAACTATAACCTTTAGCCACTAATCTAGCTTTGTACTTTTCAATGGATCTATCGGGATAATATTTTCTTTTAAAAATCCACTTGCACTTTTAGAGGTAGATTCGTTAGAACCCACATCCCGTGTGCAAGAATTGAATCCATCTCACTCTATACCGCCTCCTTCCATAAAGGAGCTTCACTAGATGACATAGCCTCACTAAAAGTCAAAGGATCCTCATTCCCCACCATCAAAGTATAAAAGTCATCCCCAAAGTTTTTCTCTATTCTGGTTTTCTTAGACCTCCTAACCTCCACATTGGTATCAGTATATTCAATTATGGGAATAGAAGACGATAAATCATCTTCTTTATGCACTATAACTTTACTCTTTTCCTTCATAGGAAATACATTCTCAAAGAATATTGCATCATCGAACTCCTTAATAGTATTAGGGGCATAATCTTGTTGATCAAACCCAATTACTAAAAACCGATATGCTCTGCTATTTTGTGTATAACCAATGAACACTGCATCATATGTTTTCGAACCTAGCTTATCCATTTTCACATTTGGAATTTTCACTTTGGCGAGACATCCCCAAACCTTAATAAACTTTAAGCTTGGTTTTCTTCCTTTCATTAACTCATAAGGGGTTATATTTTGTCCTTTATGAGGCACACGGTTTAAGATCACACATGTAGAAAGAATCGATTCTCCCCATAAATCCTTCGGTAGACCCAAATAAGAAAGCATAGAATAAATCATGTCAATGAAAGTTCTATTCTTTCTTTCTGCCAATCCATTAGACTGAGGAAAGTAAGGCACTGTGGTCTCATGTATTATTCCTTGATCTTCACAAACTTGCAAAATTCAAGGGAACAATACTCCCCACCACGATCAGACCTAAGTCTTTTAATCCGCCTCTCAGTTTGATTCTCAACCTCCATTTTATAGATCTTAAACTTCTCAAAAGCCTCATCTTTAGACTTAAGCAATACACATGACAAAATTTGGAGTAATCATAAATAAAAGTAATGAAGTATCTCATACCACATCTAGTAATTAATCCATTCAACTCACAAATATCAGAATGAACTAAGTCAAGTAAACATGTAGACCTATCAATAGACCTATAAGGTTTCCTAGGTTATTTTGCTTGAACACATATTTCACATTTATCAAGAGATTCATCATGCAATTTTGGAATAAAATCAAGATTCATCATTCTTTTAATAGTATTTGAATTCACATGTCCTAGCCTCATATGTCATATATCAAAAGATTCAACATAGCAAACCAAAGAGTCATTAACTTGAAATAAAAAGTTATTACAAGTAACCAAATTTAGTTTAAAGAGACCATCACACACATAGCCTTTACCAATAAAAGTATCATGTCTAGTTATTACAACTTTATTTAACTCAAACACTAATTTATATCCTTCTCGACTAAGAAGTACTCCACTAACAAGGTTCTTCCTCACACTAGGCACATGCACTACATTACAAAGAGTCAATGTGTTCCCCGATGTAAACTGGATGTCCACATTTCCAACTCCATAAACTCTAGCCTCAGAGGAGTTTCCCATCGTCACTGTTTTATCTTTTACTTCCTGATAGAAAGAAAAAGAAGAAACATCAACACCGATATGAACAGTTGCCCCAGTATCAACTCACCAATCGGTAGATTCACATGCCAAGTTAATTTCAGAATTAGTTAATACTAACATATCATCTGAAGTAACCATGTTAACTGGAGCAGAAGATGCAACCCCACCATGACTATGGTCCTAGCCTTTCTTCTCTTTGCACTTGTTTGTAAAATGTCCAGGTTTCCCACAAACTCAGCAAACCTTCGACTTCTTGTCCTTATGGATATTAGAACCAGGTTTGAAAGACCGATTCTTAAATTTCTTGTTGTTCTTCTTATTGCCATGAAACTTTAGTTTCCCTTCCACAATATTTGCTTGAGCACTATCTTTGACCACAGAAGATGAGCCTTATAAGATTTTCATCTTACCTCTATGCTTTTCTTCGATTTGTATAGCCACCATAAGATCATCAACGGACATTGCGTCCCTCTTGTGCTTCAAGTTAACTTAGAAATCCTGCCATGAGGGTGGTAGTTTGTCGATAAACGCAGGAACTTGGAGCCTCTCACCAATGGGAATGCCTTTCTTAATGATCTTAGCCACCAAATTCTGTATTTCGATTACTTGGTCTCTAACAGATTTGTTATCAACCATCTTATAGTCAAAATACTCGCCTACGACGTATTTCTCTTCCCCTTCATGCTCCTTTCTAAATTTCTTATCAAGGGTATCCCATAGTTCTTTAGCAGATTTAATGTTCACATGCAGATCATACAATTCATTGCTTAAAACACTCAGAATTTGCCCATGGCACAGTTCATCATCTTGTTTGAAGTTATCACTATCAACAGGCTTAGCAATTCCAACATCAGAAGAACTAGCAGTCTTGTCAGATTCAGAAGACACAGTTTTATCCACAAGAGCATCAGAAATCACATAGAATATGTTAATTGAGTCAACCAAAATTTCATCTTTGTTTGCCATCGCATGAAATTTTTGCCATCAAATTTCTAATGTTTCAATGATTTGTCAACACCCATAATTACAGTAGTATTCAATCAACAAGAACAATAATATCTGTTTCAAGATTGTTGGGATTGTCACATAAAAGAGGGCTAGAATACTACCAATTATTCACATTCAATTGACAAATAAATATATGAAAATACCAGAAAGAGTAGAAGAAATTAAAACCAGGTTCAGGCACACTATGCGCTGTCCTTGAAACAGATACGCCACCCTCCATGCACAGGCAATCAAAGGCGTTCCATTCCCGAGATACAATGAACCACTCCGTCAGTTTAACGGTGCAAACAAATCAAACTAACTGAATCTCGATTAGAGGAGATTCTATTGCTCAATGATGGACATGAATTGAGAGAGAAGAAGAATGAGTTCTTTTGTTGTTTCTGTGTCCTCTTCTGTAAAATTTCATTCTCAATATATAAAATGACTATGTTAGGTTTTTTCTGGAAGATGAGACGCAATTTGTCACAAAGAAACAGCCATTTTGCCGACTGTAACCGTATTGCTGATCGATCGCATCACAAGCCGATCGATCACTTTGATCGCGTCATTTAGCCTGTTTCAAGCCGATCGATCGGATCCAACGTGAAACAATTCCTGAAAATTCCACTAGATATGATCGATCAGTTTCCAAGCCGATTGATTGGCACCAACGCGAAACAACTTTCAAAAAAACACAGTAGATACGATTGATCGCAGTCACTTACGCGATCGATCGCGTCATTCTTGTTGATCGATCGTCGCATTTTAAATATTTAATTTGATTTCAAGTCAAATTTCAACATTCACTAGAGAGGTGGCACAGCAAGCATATGGCTTCTGCCTTGAAGGAAACCCTCGATCTTGACTTCATTATGCCCTTAAAGCCTTCCTCTCTTAGCAAAATTTTCAAAGTAGCCATCCTTACCCTGCAACATAATCATAAGACTTCAAGTTTGCATATGAGAAGACTTAAAAGAAAAGTTTGCAGCTCCTAAAAATCCAAGGCAAAAGAAATAAGAAGAGACCTCTATAAAATGCAGCTCCTAAATTTCTCCTAATTTTAGAACTCTTGGATCATCTTTTCAGCAGCTATTAAGGAGGTTAGTGTGGGAGACAACATGAAATCAGTACCAGAAGCTCTTCTCAGTGGAGTTGAACCAATCTCTCTTCAGAGCTTGGGTTTGTGTTTAAAAAACCAACAGTCGCATTCAAAGTTCAAACTGCCAAGTACTGTTCTCAATTTGGGCCAATGCCCAAGTTCACCTTTTACTAGGTCTACCTTATGTCTTCATGTGCATCACATTTCAGTAATTAATCAGCTGATTGTTCGTTGGCCATCAAACTCTTAATTAGTCAAAACTATGTAATAAAATACTCCCTCCATTCCAAAATACTATGTACATTTGAAAATATTATTATTCTAAAATATTGTGTACATTTTTCCAAATCAAGCGACTTCCTCTTTCCAAAATTGGAAGAGACTTAGAAAGATGTTACGACTCCTTAGTATTAGGCTATTAGGCCATTTACTTATGCTATTTACTTATTTCCATTAAGCCATGTGGGCCACTGCAGTAAGAATAGGCTATTTGCTTATTTGTATAACATGGCCCATCAGGCCCATCAGCTTTAGGCCCTGCGCCTATATGTAGGAGACGACTTGTCTGGTTTAAGGTATTGATGAATGAATTCCTAGTTTCGCATCTCCTTCTTCTCTATTCTCATCCCTATTCCCTACTTCAGCTGCCGGCTTTTGTGCACTCTCTTAGAGTGCACAACACTGGCTTTTGTGCCTTGCCGGATTTCTCTAAGCCATTTGTGGTGGAAACGGATGCTTCTGATAGTGGACTGGGAGTGGTCCTTCTGCAGTCAGACAGGCCGATTGCCTTCTTTAGTAAAGCCTTATCCGGGCGCTCTCTTCGTTTGTCGGCCTATGAACGAGAAATGCTTACTATTGTGCATGCCGTGACGAAATGGTGTTTATATCTATTGGGCCAACACTTCATTATCTGGACGGACCACCAACCCCTAAAGTATTTTCATGACCAACGAATATCTACTCCAGCCCAGCAGCGTTGGGTTACGAAGCTTATGGTCTACGATTATGATCTAGTTTATAAACAGGGGTCCGACAATACCATGACCGACGCTCTATCTCGGAGCCACGCGGAGGAGTCCCTTTTGAGCCTCTCTATCCCTACTTTTCCTTTCATGGCTGATTTGCTACAAGCTTACCGGGACGTCCCTGAGGCCATGGACATCTTACAGCGCCTCCAGTCTGATCCGACATGCTTACCCTCTTTTATTTTGCAGGGTCATTATATCTTATGGAAGCAGCGCCTATGGGTCCCCCCGAGCCTGAACCTACGGCGGAATATTATTTCCTTCTTTCATGATACCCCTAGTGCTGGTCATGAAGGGTCCTTAAGCACCTACAAACGTGTGAGTCAGAATTTTCTTTGGTGGGGAATAAGAAAGGACATCCATTCATATGTGGAGGCTTGTGATGTTTGCCAGCGTGCGAAGGCCTCCACGACTACTCCTGCGGGCCTTCTACAACCTCTCCCTATTCCTGATCGCGTATGGGAGGATGTTTCCATGGATTTTATTGAGGCTCTCCCTATCGTACAAGGTAAATCAATTATTCTTGTGGTCGTGAATCATCTATCTAAGTATGCTCATTTTTGTGCCCTTGGTCACCCTTACACGGCAAAGGCCGTCGCTGAAATTTATGTGTGCGAAGTGGCCAAGCTGCACGGCATGCTGAGGACAATAGTGTCCGATAGGGATAAGATCTTTATTTCGCTGTTTTGGCGGGAATTCTTTGCATTACAAGATACTAAACTGCACATGAGTACTGCCTATCATCCCCAAAGTGATGGGCAAATGGAGGTTGTTAACCGTTGCTTGGAACAATACCTGCGCTGTTTTGTTGGTGAGGAGCCTCGTCGGTGGCTTCAACTTCTTCCATGGGCTGAGTGGTCATATAATACTGCTTATCACACCTCTATCGGATTCACTCCCTTCAAAGTGGTTTATGGCCGTCCTCCACCTACAGTGATCCGTTATTTACCCTTCAGTTCTTCGATGGGTGAGGTGGACTATGCACTTCAGACTCGCGATGAGGTCTTGCGCCAGCTCAAGACTAACCTCGCAGCTGGTCAGAATCGGATGAAGCAGGTGTATGATCGTTCTCATCTGGATCGAGAGTTTTCAGTTGGGGATTTGGTTTATGTTAATCTCTTGCCTCATCGCCAGCATTCTTTGGTAGCAGTTGCATCTACCAAATTGGCCCACTGGTTTCATGGGCCTTATCCAATATTGGAGCGTATAGGGCCAGTTGCTTATCGTCTATAGTTGCCGCCCACTTCTCAGGTTCATCCAGTTTTTCATGTATCCCGTCTGCGGCGTTTTGTGGGCGATCCTTCTCGCCTTACTAGTGGGGTGCCTGCCCCATTGCCCATTCCACCGGAGGATCCTCCTATCCTTCCTGCATCTATTTTGGATCGCCGTCGGGTTTGTCATTTTGGATGTCTGGTGACTGAGGTCCTCGTTGCATGGCACGATCATTCTTTAGACGATGCTACATGGGAATGGGAGGACGATTTCTTGGCTCGTTTCCCTACATTTTCGCCTTGAGGACAAGGGCCTAGCGAAGCGTGGTGGAATGTTATGACTCCTTAGTATTAGGCTATTGGCTATTTACTTATGCTATTTACTTATTTCCATTAGGCCATGTGGGCCACTACAGTAGGAATAGGCTATTTACTTATTTGCATAACATGGCCCATCAGGCCCATCAGCTTTAGGCCCTGCGCCTATATGTAGGAGACGACTTGTCTGGTTTAGGGTATTGATGAATGAATTCCTAGTTTCTCATCTCCTTCTTCTCTATTCTCATCCCCATTCCCTATTTCACTTCAGCCGCCGGCTTTTGTGCACTCTCTTAGAGTGCACAACAAAGGATTGACTAGAACGTGCATATGAGTTGGACGGTATATTAGGGAGAGAAATGAAAATAAAAATGAGAATTTTCTCAAATGTATATAGTATTTTAGAACGGAGGGAGTACTTAATTTAAAAAGTTGGAATCAGATCTTTTAATAACCAACTTGAATATATTCTCTCATTTGAGGTCATCCTATGGTGGAGAATCCTCAGAAGAAGAAGTTATTTTTTCTAAAACTTACCAAAAAGAAGTAAGAATTTAGGGCCCACGCAAATTAGGTGGTTGTCAAGATTAGCGGCCTAACTTTAATTCATGCATACAGGCTTTTTTGGATGGAGGGTGCTATTGTTAGAATATACAATAAACGAAGAAAGATTTTTATTTCCTAACAGTTCGAGTTTTTGGGAAACTTGGTTATCTTACAACTATTTGAGAAAGCTGCTCATTGGTCGTAGACAAATAATCAATTTATTAGTGCTTGGTGGATTCCTGAAATGCAAAGCAAATATCTCTCTCTCTCTCTCTCTCCTGATCACATATTCGTGCAAAGAGATAAAGCAAATTTTCATATGTTGACCTATTAAATGATTTCTAGAATCACATATCATATTAAGTGCAACGGTTTGGTCTTTCAATGTAGAAGAAATTATGATGCAAAGGTGGACTCCATCGGCTATTTACGCATGTTATTTTGAGCGAGACTACAAAATTTTGAAAGATTTATTAAGAAATAAAATGTCTTCCGAGATCATGCTCTTATGGTGTTGGATACAAAGAGCACCGCAAATCAATGTTTAATTTGCAGCTCCTTCCATAATAGAGTAGTATTCAAAATTTCTGTTTTCAATAACAGATTGAACTTGAGGCGCTTCATATGTGAATAGGATCAAATCGTGTAGATATACATTGACTCTAGTGATGGAATCGGGCCGGGTTTGGGTCAGGTATTGGCAAACCCAACCTGAGAATTATTGTAATTCTTCAAACCCAAAACCGTCCCAGACCCACCACGGGTCCAATTTCAATGATCCGGAACCACCCCGATACCGGAAAATAAAACCCGGACCCGCCCGCCTCAGTACCAGAACTTCTATATCTCCAATGTCATATACATTAAACTAGTAACCCTTTTAATTTTTTTTATGAATAATAACTCCTTTTAAAAGGTGACTCTAATGCACCCCCTTACAACACGAAAACTTCTTTAGTCCCTAAAAAGTGTTGAAGTAGATTAATTAGGCCATAATTCCACAAGTCGCTAACCAAGAAATAAGCTACAAATATAATAATATTTGGGTGAAAAGCTCCTAACCAATGCATTTCTTAACAGAAAATTAACAAGGTACAAGGCAAACCAGCAACATTCCAATAGTATTAATATAACAAGTTTCCTGTTATAATAATTAATCCCCACGTAATCTGTAAACGAGATTCCACAAAAGTTCAAATATTTTTCAAGGTATAAGGCAAACTAGCAACATTCCAATAATACCACAACATGTTTTCTGTTATAACAATTAATCCCCATATGTTCTGTAAATGAGATTCTACCAAAGTTCAAACATTCCAGTAGTGTTCCTGTCGGTTTTGTACATATGAGCAATTTCTGGCACAAGTTGGTCATTAGGGTTTGGGTCGGTCTATAGAGAGCATGTGGAAGAATCTGAAATACAAATATGTAAGAGTTTGTTATTTGAAATTTCAAAACATCAGCATTGCTTGTCACAAATATTTTCCCAATGGAAATGTAATCATTAGCATTGCTTGTCGAAGCCTCTCGCTTAACACCATTAATCTCCATGATATGGAGTGTACTAAAAGATAATCTATGCAAGCTCACAATTTTCAAGAAATAAAAAAACCAATAAGACAAATAAAAACACAATTAATATTCATTACCTTCCATCATAGTCAATATTAAATAACATCTCTATCTAATGTCTTAAAAAATCACCTTTGCCCCTTTCTTTCACATAGGACATTGATTGAACAATTTGTGTGCACTTCTTACTTTACACTGCATTGTTAATTTATAAACTTCTATAGAATCAACAATCACGAAGAGAGTGTAAAACATAACGATAAGGTAAAGGATGCCAAAAAGAAATTAGCATTTGGGTATTACAATACTATGATTCTACATTATCATACAGTTGGCTTCACATCATTGTAGAAATGCCATAGAATGCAAACTTACCAATTAGGTAGCTAATTGATTAAAATGTATGAAACCTACCTGACAATAATTTGCTCTAACCTGTTTCGAATTGGGCCTTATTACTCACGTTATTGGGTCTTTGAAAACTCGAAGGACTTAGTTTGATTTTGGTAGTACACTGTCTACACATTTGCATAGCTAATAAATTTTATAATAACTAATTAATAGTGGATATTTCACAAGCCTAGATGAAGGGGGGCCTACATGTCAGAATGCGCTGTTTTGCCATTTTTACAAGATAAGAATCCCCGTTTAATTTGAATATTGTCGTACACTTATGTAAGCATTTTCCTAATCTGCATGTTAATTGGTTGTAAAGAGTAGTTATAAATTCAAACCTTGACGGGAAGGCGGCGGCAGTGGAGGGAGGCCGAATAGAGGGTGATGGGCCAACGGTGGGGTAGTGGCAGTGGAGAAAGGTCAAATGAAGGGCGGCGGGGTGGCAACATTGAAGTGAGAAATTGGGAGATGAGGAGATTGAGGGGGGGAATGAGATACTGTATAAGGGTTTTGAAATGGACAGTGTGTATATATATATATACCAGCAGATACCCACAGGGCCATTCTGAGGGTGAGTTAGTGACACGTCCATTGGATGAAAATCTGACGGTCTTGACTAAACTAAACCCTAAAAAACCCTCGCCAATCCAACAAAACGGAGAGGTTCTCTCTCACCAGCTAGCTTCTGGGGCAGCTAGCAAGTGACGACTCCATCCTCTCCGCTGCCGAGCCCTTCGACCAGTCTAAACTCCTCTCTCGTCCTCCGTCCAAGGATCCTGATCTGACCCCTCTCGGCTCCTTCACCTTCAGCATGTGGCCCCCGACTCACCGCACATGCAACGCCATGGTGGTCTGCCCCGTCAAGACCCACGAGTCCATCCATTCACTATTGTAGTTCCGATGGTCGCGTTGTTTGCTGCCCAGAACATCCGAGGAGCTCCCTTCACCATTGAAGTTCCAACAGCTACTGGTTTCTTGCACCACTGCTCAACCTTTTCTCTTCAATATTTTTTTAGGAATGGTAAAAGTTTAGACTTTTCATGTTGATATTATGTTTCTTCTTGATAGGAGGGTATCAAACCATTTAGAGGAGAGGGACTTCTTCTTCAGCATCTTCATCGTTGTTCAAAATCACCTTACCACATATTCAGGTTTGTACTGTCCCATTGGCTTTCTTCTCACTCTTTTCTTTCCTAATGCACATTCCTTAGATGAGTTTTTAATTATTACAAATTATCAAATGCATAGACTAGTATGATGATTGATAGACTAGTATGAAGCTTTCATGTAGGATATATGATTTTTTCTGGGTTTTTTAATTGCTTATCCTATTTTGACAAATTTACTGTTTGATTAGTTGTTTTAGTATTTGCTTTCTCAATCTGTTGACATAAGAAATACAATTTATGGTTTTATATCGTTATGATGTAATTGTGTGTTTTGATGAAGGTTGTTTTGTCCCAAGTTTTGTGAATGTAATATGCAGTTTGAAGATTCTTGTTTAGATGGCATACAAGCAGAGGTGGGCTTAAGCTGCAAACGAACTATAGAGGGTCCAGAGCAGGTTGATATGAGTTTGATACCTTGTGAGGGAATATAATTTTTTTTCTATTGATGAGGTAATGCATATGCAAAAGTCAAAGGGTTTGGAATTAGGAAACATTCTTCAGCATTTTCTCAAAAAATTGGTGCTAATTATAAGATGGAATTTGTTTGTGAACAACAAGGGACTAAGAGAAAAAGTGATCCTAGGGAAGCAAGGAAGGATGTTCAACGTCGTCCAGATACTTGAGATTAATGCAAGGCCCACATGGTTGTTAAACTCAATGCAGCTGGAAAATGGGTAGTTACACATTTTGAGGATGTGCACACCATGGGTTTGCATCTCCAACCAAAATAGGGAGGATCCGATTCACAAAAAATAAATTCAGCTCCTAAAGAACTGATTGGTACATTCTATGAATGTGGAATAGGCCCTTCAAAAATTTCAAGGGTATTAAATGTAGCATGTATTGAAGATGATTTATTTTTTACTATGGATGTCAATAATAATGAACAGGTATGAAGTGTTTTTTGGGCAGATTATAAGTTAAGATTAGCATATGAGCAGTTTGGGGATGTTGTGGTCTTTGATGTGACATATAAAACAAATTCTTTTAGTATGCCATTTGCTTCTTTTGTGGGGGTTAATCACCATAGGCAGTCTACACTTTTTGGTTGTGTTAGTTGCTGATGAAACTGAGGAAATCTTTGTATGGTAGTTCAAGACATGGTTGGCATGCATGCGGGGGAAGATCCAAAAAAGGATAATCACATACCAAGATCTACAATAAGAGGTGCAATTGCAAAAGTTTTCCCCAACACTCTTCACTGTTTTTGTTCGTGGCACATAGGAAAGAATGTCATCATTCACCTGAATCAGTTGAATACCCAACATTTGGATTTCAATAAGGAATATGAGAAGTGGGTATACATTGACACATTTGAAGAATGTGAAAAATTGAAGTCAATCTAAAGCAAGTGTCCAAGAAATACCTGAAATCACGGTATGAGATTTGCCTAAGTTAAGAACCAAGGGGCACCCAAAGAATAGCGATAGAATAAAATCAAGGCTTGAAAACAATAAAAAAATCTCCTCTAAGCCATTATATGACTACTTGTCCAAGTCAAAAGGTGTATTTTTTCACAAATTTGTTTAATGGCTAATGTAAAGTTCAAACTTGTAATATAGGGAAATAGTTCTCAAGATGCTCAACGAGAGGGATTTGAAGCATGTCAAGAAGAGACTGATGGCCTAGTCCAAGATGAAATGGAATGAACAGAAAAAAGGTAGCTTCTACATGTATCTCTTTAAAATTTGTTATTACATTGTGTTTTGAATTATCTTATGGTTTTTAAGATGACTTGCATATTTGCAGGAAGAACATACCATCAAAAAAATTGTTGAAGGCAAGGTTGCATGGGTGGAATCTAAGACTCATCAAGCTAATTTGATTTTTGGGTTGGCATTTTTTGCCTCATTTCTTTTGTTGTTCAGACCTAGAGTAGCAGTCTTAAATGAATGGTTTTATTTTGGGGGATACTAAGGGCCTGTTTGGCCGCAGCTATGTACCTGGATTTTAAAAGAATTCAACTTCTCCATGAAAATCTCCTCCAAAGTAGATTTTCCAAAAGAATCTAGCTTTTACTTCATTGACTTTTCTCAATAGTATTTTTTGTAATTTTATAAAAAAGACAAGGGCCCTAAATAAGAAAAAAATGCATTTTCATGTGAAAATGCATTTTTTCTTATTAAGGACCCCTGCCTTTCATGTTTATTTACAAAACATGTCATCGGCCCCTTGAATTCTTCTATAAAAACTGCTTCTTCCCAATCAAACACCATGATTCTTCCTCTTTGCTTCTTCCCTAAAATTCAGATTTCCCATTCCATAAATCCTCTACCAAACAGACCCTTAGAAAACTAGTTTAGCACACTTGTATGTAACAGGTTTTGAGAAAAGAATGTTGGAGAAGGCAATGGTTGGAAAAACTGTTGGAAGAACCTATCTTAAAAGAATGATCTTTATTTATAGGGATACTACAAAAATTGGTTTAGCACATTTGTATGTAACAGGTTTTGAGAAAAGCTGTTGGAGAAGGCAACTGATGGAAGAACATGTCAGAATGAATGATCTTTATTTTTGGGGACACTAAAAAAATTGGTTTAGCACACTTGTATGTAATAGGTTATGAGAAATTTCTATGTTGTTGTTCTCTGTTTTGTGTGTGTGTGTGTGTGTGTGAGAGAGAGAGAGAGAGGGAGATGTTTTAAGCATTTGGAGCAATGGCAGCAGCTGCACATTCTCTAATAATTGTCTTATGAATTTTTTTTGGTTTGCTGGTTGACAGATGGGAACTGGTTGAGGGTGGCCATGATGTAGATATACCTGATCTAAGGGTCTAAATCTCATCTGCTGCAGTGCTTTTAGGGCTTTCAAAGAGAGAATGAACCATGAAACTTTGCTTTTTTGCATTTCATATAATGTGATATGTAACAAGTAAAATCTTGCATTATTTTTAGTCAAATTGTTGAGTTCTTTTAGTACTCACTTATGTAAAATGAAGCTATAGTCTTATGTACAATTTTGCAGGTAGAGCTCATTTAATAGGAGTAATAATTAATTTCATCTCAAGATAAGGGGATGTCACTCCCGAGGAAGAGTTTTTTATCTTCCTGGGTAGCATCCGCCGCAAATTTTGCCCCCTTATAGGAGCCATTGCTCATCAGGATTGACAACACACGTGGGTTGCGCGTGCTCATATTCTGTGTGCGCCATCGATCCTAATGATCGATGACCCTTGTAAAGGGGTGGAATTTGCGGCTGATAAAAAACTCTTCCCACTGCCAATCCATTTCAGAATTGTTTGCATCTATAATAAACTAATCTCAAAATATCCTAATATTGAGATCTCTTGTCCAAAACAATTGGCTTTAGGAGTGACTGACTCACAAAGTTCCAATTGCATAGACGGCCACTGCACACCATAACTTGACTAAATTCACCATAACTCCACTCACAAAGTATCAGTGGCATTCAGGCTATGAACTGTATGATTTTCCACGTTCAAACTTTAGCATTATGCATACCAGTGTGAGACAACTAAAATGTTATGACGAGATCCCATAAAAGGAGCATACCAGAAGCATTTCCTAGCCTTCGTCAAGCAAAAACTTTGGAGATAGAGTCATTTCATATTGTTCTTGTCCTTAAACAATACCACTTACAACCTTTTGCTGACTTTCAATATTCAGATTCTAGCATTACAGAGATCTCGATGAGAAAACTAAAACATTATGCTAAGATCTCGCAGAACATAGGGATTTCTTGGCCTTGGTCATGTAAAAACATTGGAGATAGAATTATCTTCAAATTGTTCTTGTAGCTAAACATTACCACTTAGAACCTTTCTCTCTCATGAAATTTAATAATTACAAAGTTGGACATATTTGTTCAATTAAGAAAATTAAAAGAGAGCATTCGGCACCTCAAGCCATACTTCTTCACCAGCTCTGCAATCCATTACATTTTAAGTCTCTAACAAACTTTACATAGCTGAATCTGTAAAAAGTGCTTGATTCCGTCATAGGAAATATGAAGGTATCCATGAAGTCCAAGATCTTTAGGATGGGCATTCGGCACCTCAAGCCATACTTCTTCACCAGCTATGCAATCCATTACATTTTAAGTCTCTAACAAACTTTACATAGCTGCATCTGTAAAAAGTGCTTGATTCCATCATAGGAAATATGAAGGTATCCATGAAGTCCAAGATCTTTAGGATGGCAACAGATTTTGGCTATAGATATTAAAATTCATTGGTAGGAAGTTTGTAGCCTGCAACATACAAGTTCTCCAAGCTTGCGTATCCCTTTGCCAGGGCTGCAAATCCATTATCCATAAGCTTTTATAGTAAGAAACCAAGACACTACCAAGTCATATAGAGAGTATAAGGATGTCAAAATCATAAAATTATTCTACTCCCTCCGTCCAAAATATGTGCCCTCACTAGAAAACCAAAAGTTCATTTTGGTTTTCTAATGAGGACACATTTTATTGGATGGAGGGAGTATCTAAACACTAATCGTTTAACATAACCATTACACAACTGATCTATTTCATATATTTTAAAGGGAAAAATTCATACACTGCCCTTACAAAAAATTATTAAGATCTTACTTCAATCAATAAGTGATTTCCTTCTTCTCGTAGTCTCTACGTGATGCTCCAACACAGGCATGGAGCTAGCTCTTTACTCAAATCAATCTCCATACTGCATCCATCGTATGATCTAATAAGAAGTAGAACAAAACCTCTTCTTCAATTCTTCGATAGCAATTCAACATAAAACACCTTCGTCAGGAATTAGCAGCTACATTTGATTTTTATCTCATTTTGGCAAACCAAATGCATCAACTACTTCCAAACGGAGGGATTCTTGCACAAAATACCACCTTTCGGTGAGAAAGCTTAGAATTAAACATCAAGCAAAATAGAGAGATAAAGGAAAAGGAATTAGAGCTCAACAGTGAAGACTCATCAGCATATCAACATAAATCTCTCCTCCTCCGGATGTCCACTAACCACGGTAGACCACTAGTGCTAGGAGATTAGGAATGACGGTGATGAGGCTACTGGACGGCGGCTCAAACAGCCTTGTCATTGTGTCGTCGGTGTTGGCGGCGATGAAGCTGTTGGCTCTTCGGGGCAGGAGAATGGGAAAGAGGCTAGCGTTGAGGGATGGGACAGGACCAGACCCGGGATTTGGGGGGGGGGGGGGGGGGGGGGGTTCTTCTCTTTGCTAACAATGGCGGGTTAAAGATTTGATCGGGAGATGAATAAGGAATGCAATTTTATGATTTGACGGTAGTTCTAGAACTCACCCGCAGAAATGGGATTGCAGGTACCCACAGGCTAATAGCCCTATATATAATATATATTCGGGTTGCGTCTATGTTTTTATGTAATACCCGAACGGCCGAACCTGCTCCGACCTGGTGGGTCGGTTCCTCTTACAAACCGGGAACTGGAACTGGGTACTTCATAAGCAATCCCAGAACCGGCCCAATAAGACCGGGTCGAGTTGGGTCGGGTTTCCATACCTAATTGACTCCACAATTCTCTCTCTACATCAGAATTTAGGGTGTCATTAAGGGCATTAATTGGAACAATATAAAAAAGGTACGCATTACATAATTTGTAGTTTTTACAGGATATATGGGTCCAAGTATATTGTCATCCTATTAATCACTTAATTATTACCTTAATTGCAGATCTCCTCAAGTTATTTACAATCTTTCCCCTTACGAGCAGGACTTTAACTAGAAGGAAAACTATATAGGAAGAAAAATCCGTTAAAATCTCCCGTTCCTACAAAATAGCTCTCTCCCTCTCTGTATTTAATCTCCCATTAATCACGTAATTATTGCCTTAATTGCAGATCTCCTCAAATAATTAATTTTTTTTTCTTTCATGTGCAAGTCTTTAATGGGAATGAAATCTGCATAAAAGAAAAATATGTTCAAAATCTCCCGTCCTTAAAAAAATAGCTCTCTCTTTCTCTCTCTGTATTTAAGATTTCGTTCACTTATATGTATCAAAAAAAGATTTCTTTCACTTATATGCGTATATTAGCAAGGGCAATTAGTGGAATAGGCTTTAATAATAGGGATTTTATAATCCAAAATTGAGAATGGTATAGGCATGTTCCCGTTTTAATAATAGTATTGATCATGTGCATTTAATTTGAAACTAAACAGAAAAGAAAGAATAACGGTATAAAGAATATACAACTTTACATTTCCCTGGACAACAAGTGCACTTATCCATAGACTAATTTCTCCCAAGAAAAGGAGGGTAACCTCAAATTGAAAGGCAAGAGGCAAACTATCAAATAAAGAACCATGTCATGGTAAGTTTAACCAGCGACAATCAATCCAAATCAAAATCAACAGAGCATAATTATTTTTATAGAGAACAAAGAAAACAGGAAAAAAACACACAACATAAAATTATTACAAAAGTCATGCCCCCAAATTACAGTTTACATTGATAATCTCAACAAAAACAGCATGATGTTATTTAAGAACAGATAGTCTACCGTATTGACTCAAGTGCTGGTCTATATCAATGGTTGCAAACCCTATCGTCGATGATTTGAGGTCTCTGTAAATAGTTGCATTGAAGATAGATACTTTCTCCCCTGTGACTGTCTAAGATCTTGAGAAGAAACCTGGTCAACAAAGTATGATGATTTCAGAATATGAAGATTTTCCACTTCAAATTGGTAGCTCTACACTGTCTCACGGTAAGATAACAAAAAAAATCAAGATTAAATGGAATTAGACCAACAGTTCTGGAATAAGAAAGAAGCGTTGATGCACCGTAGGTGAAGAAACAAGTAGACTATTAATAGGAAAATGAATGGCAGAAGCTTTGGAACCTTAAAAAGACAAATGGTTTGGTCGTTTTTAAGGACGAAATACCCTGGCTATATGAGACAAAAATCCCTATTAAGGGCCAATTTGATTCCTTGGTTGATCAAATCAATGATGACAGCATTGCATACACACGACCACAGGATTATGATGGCCAGCAGCATAAAACACTTCGTGATTGATACACCACAATTGATCTACTCCCTCAGGTCCGGAAGACCAAATGTAAAAAATAATTCCGGACAGAGGTGGTAAATCGTAAGCTGATGAGCAACTAAGGACATTTAAACACATGAAGAAAAGCTAAGCAATGAAGCAATAAAAGGATTTGAATGAGAATCTGAATCCATGAAAGAGTATTCCCTATAGAAACTACTGAGGAAAACTGTGAAAAAGAAAATTGAGCATACACTGAAGATACAAATAACTAGTTAAGGTCTGAAGATTACGTGTAAGATCCAGTAGACTGTTTCAGTGACATTTTTCTATCAGTAACTGTGTCAGTTAGAGAGGCACATTTGTTTCAGTTTCTTTTCACTCATTTAACAGGGTCATTTTTATAGGACCACCAATGACTGACAATTCAGATTAGTTGCAATTCGCATAAAAAATCCTATATAACCATCAATTTCCATATCCAATAACTGAAATTAACAATTCCTAATCTTGCACTTTTTATTTCAATCCTCCACAAACCTAGAAAACTAAAAAGTTTCAGTTGATAATCTGTTATGGACTCAATTAGGGTTTCTTAGTTCTATTAGGAGTAGAATTCCTTATCTAATTATGTTTCCTAGTTAATTATTAATGGAATTACCTGTAGATCACCATCTACATCATAACCAGTAATCTTGTTGATCAACAAGCACACAGATTTAACTTCCATATGGATTTGTTAGCATTAAAAGCCCGAATTTTATATGAGAATTGATGGCGAAAATTTTAAAATTCTGCTCCTATTGGAATGAAACAAAGTAATAAGTAATAAATCGAGAACAAGAAAGGAAAAAGGGAAAAAATGAATGAACCTGGTGATTTCAAGGCTGATGTTACGGGTGGAGCATTGGTTGGTGGACAGGATACGCTCGAACAAATGTGCCTTTCATGCTTCTGCATCAAATCATAGAGAAAAGTGACTCCCAAACATTGTAAATGAAGCAAGGTATTAATGATAGAGGCTTTTGCTGAATTAAAATCCATAAAACAGAGCTCCAAATTCTCACCTCTGATAACTAAATTAACAATCTGTGATCTTATAACTAGATTAACAATTCAGATTTAACTTCAATACGAAATTATTGGCACATGAAAAAGAATTAAATTTCAGCTCCTAATGACATGAAGCGTAGTAAACAAAAATAGAGCACAAAGAGATAAGGGGGAAACAGGAATGAACCTGGTGGAGGAAGGTTCTTTTTCTGATTAAGAAGGAAGTAGATTTTGTCTCGAGTCAGGAGTTAAAGTCGACTCAATGAAAGATTTAAAGCCATCATCTTGCCACATGAGTCCGCTCCACCACTCTCTATCACCAGAAATGTCACATTCTGTGAGTGTCCTCTTCTCGTTCATGAGGCCTCGCGGCAGTTTCTTTAGGCTTGGACAATCCTCTAAAAGGAAGGTAGTGAGGGAAGGAAACTGGACGTCATCTCTGCATATGCTCTTTAGCTTCCGGAGCACTTTGAGTTGCATATATTTCAGAGTGGGAAAACTAAGAGCAGCAGCAGCAGCTCCTCCTCCCATTTCATCATCATCTACCTCCTCCATCATCCATTCTTCCATCCAACACCAGTCAATGGTAAGCTTGACAAGCGTCCTCCTAAGATGCTCAAGCCCGACGATGCATTTGAGGGAAAAGCACAAAGAGATCTCCAATTCGCGAATATTTTCAAATGCCCTTGAACTTACTTCAATCTTCTCTAATTTATGGCACTCACTAATTTGGAGGGTTTTAAGGCTTGGAAGGCAGCCGCTTGTAAAAATTACAACGCTCGGAAGTTCAACCTCACCAATTTTCAGAACTACTAGTTTGTCCATCTGCTCAAGCACTGACACAAGCTCAACCGGCCCAGCAAAAGGCCAACCCCACATCTCGAGATCTCTTAGGGAGTCACATAACCCACCAAAATTCACCGTATCAATCTTTTCAACTCGGTCTTGGGGATCCTCACAACTCTCATCGTCCGAAACATCTAATTCACGGTCTTCGGGATCTTCACAACTCTCATCGTCCGAAACATCTACACGCATATTCAAGCTTTCCAGCTTGCTCAGGTATCCAAATTCCACAATTACTGCATCGAACCATGGGACAATTGTAGATTTCTTCCTGTAATTTAGATGTAATGCCAGTTTCCTCGATTCAACGAGGTGTCTGATGCTATTTTCTGGAACCCCTTCCAAGTAATCATTTCCCCGCAGATCTAGCACCTCCAACTTACTCAGTTTTTTTATATCCGTCGGCAATGTTCTCAAATTTGAATTATATACGCTGAGATATCTTAGCTCTAGTAGTTGTCCCATTTCCACTTCCTCCTCACCAAAGTCAACATTGTTCAATTCTAGGACTCTCAATTTGCCCATAGAAATGAAGAAACCATTCCATATCTTTATTCGTTCAGGAGAAGCAAGGTCAATAATCAATGTAGTCAGATTAGGGCAAAGAGGTTGCTCAGGGAATCCATCACCTCTTTGTACATATATCCTATGAGCCTCTCTCCACTTCTCCTCTATTTCTGATTTTATCAACTGGGAACCTCCATGTATAAAGAAATTCAAAGTCAATTTTGAGGCAATCCATAATCCCATGTCTCGAACCACGTCATGCATCTTTACATACATATCACCATCTTCATCTTCTCGTTCTAATAAGCATGCAGCTTGTAGGGTTCCAATGATGTCCGCTCCTCTGTTAGAAACTTCTAAATAGCTACCACTCAAGCCCAAAAAACCTTCAGCAATCCAGTATTCAATAAGTTGGTCACCTTCAAACTCCTCATCTTCTGGAAATAAACAACAGTACAGGAAACAATTCTTTTCTCCATCATCGGGTAGAGTATCATAACTCAGTTTCAAACGAGCAAACAATTGTTTCTCTGTATCTGGATCCTCCAACGAGGACTTTTGAAGTGTTATTAATGCATGCTCCCATTGACGGCGGTCTTTTTTCCACTTCATCGCCCGACCAATGACGGTGAGCGCGAGTGGCAACCCTTTGCATTCTATGGCAATTTCTTTAGCGATGGTTTCTATTCCATAGTCAGATTCGAGGATCTTCCTACCGACACTTTTCTCAAATAAAGCCCATGAATCATCCCACCCTAAGCATTCAACTTTAATCTGTTCATCAGGCTCCATCTGATCGCACACCTTCTCTGATCGAGTAGTAAATACCATTTTCAAAATGGATGGATCGAGTTCATTTCGACCTAAAATTCCAATCTCTTCTAGTTCAGTTGTACCTAAACATTCCCAAATGTCATCGAACAATAAAGCAACTTTCTCCTGGTCAAGTGCCTCATTTATTTTCTCAGCACGTGTATAACAGCTTTCAGATTTGTTGAAAGACAATCCCATCCCTTCCATTATATCTTTTTGAATGTTATCTATATCAATGGACTTGGAGACAACTACAAAAATAACTTTGAAGTTGGAAGGTTCAAGATACTCCTTGCGAATTTTTTTCATGAGTGTGGTTTTTCCAACCCCTCCCATGCCGTAAATGCCAACCATTCCAACATCATCATCGTTAAGGAATTTGCATACCTGTTTGAAAGCTTCATCTTGCCCAATGGAAGCTGTAGTAGAACTCCAATTTCTTCTTTGTCTTCGTGGAAGAACTTGCCCAATATCCTCTTGCCCCTTTTCCTGCCCAAGTTCTTCTTTGACTTCTTTGGCTATCACTGATCCTTGAGGATTGCTAAAAGATGGTACAGCACCAGATATGCCCTGAACTTGTGCCATTATTGGGTCTGTCGAAGCTGGAGGAGGAGGGGGAATACGGTTTAGCGTACTTGCAATATTGGGGGAATGATCAGGAACCGTTGGAATCTTTTCTTTTTTTCTCTGCCACGGTCTCATCCTGATTTGTAAAGGAAAAGGGTGATAGGATTACAGATTTGGAAATACAAGGGTAAGGAATTTGCAAATGGAATAAGATCTATCGAAGTTGTACAACCTCAAAGTTGATGGCACAAGGAAAGGAACTTGCTGAATTCAAAGGCAAATTTGGAATGAAAATACAAGGACTGAGAACTGGAAGGCTAAGGGAATGGGTGGAAGAAGGAACAGATCTGTGACAGAATTATGGAGTGTAATGGCATTAGAGAATTCAGGATCACAGAAATATGGAGTTGCTTACATCAAAGAATGAAGATCCTATTGACGGAACAAGAGGATATGTAAGTGAAGACTAAATGCATACCGGGTGGTTCCTGGCTTCCCCTTACGTTAAGGTGTATGAATGGGGAGATTTGTAGTACAATTATTGAAGGGTGGAAAAAGGAACTAACAGAATCACACAAAGAAATTACGATATCAGGAAAGTGGAGTTTCCTTACTGTAAAGGATGAATAAAATCTTGACAATAGGCAGTGAAAGTTTTATGTAAACGAAGCTGGAAAAGAACAAGCAAGAAGAAAATTTTTAAGGGAATAGTGGAGGCAAGTGGAATGACCGGAAGAAATGGAAGCACAAAATGGACAAAGCTGCAACAGATACATGATGTGCTTAGAGAAAGCTCTTGTGATGGTGAAGGAAGACAAGAATAAGAGTAGGTGGATGGAGAAGGTTCCTCATCCAAAAATGCAGAACAAGTATTTCATCTACTCAATTATATTTGTCTTCAGAAAAGCACAATAATTGAGGGAGAGATGAATGCAAACATTATCAAATTTTATCTTGTGGAGGGTGGACTGGACGGATGCATTTGGTAGCTACATAAGACTTGTTTTTGGAGTAAATTAGGCAGACAATATAGAATGGACAATAATTGATGCAGAGATGAATGCAGCCACTTTTAAATTCATCTACTAGAGGGTGGTCTGGACAGATGCATTTGATAGGAGCAAAGGACAAGTTTTTCAGAGTAAACTAAGAAGACCTGATCAATGGACAACTTTTAGTTAATTTTTTTTTTTGGCTAAACAGAATTCATTTAAGTGTCAACTGACGAACACAAGGAAGTCCTCAACAGCAGCCCCGGACAGACCTCACTGAATTTGCTAACAGATCAGCAACATCTTTTCCGGAAGGAATTACTTGATACAGCTCTGTAGAGTATATAAAACTTAATAAGAAACTACAGAAACATTGAACGCATGAAGAAAAATGACCAGGTTATGAAATTAGGCAAAAAGAGAAGCTGGCCGGTTAATCATTTTTGAAAGAGAGAATTATGAACCCAAAATTGAAAAGAAGGGGGAGGCCATGTCATCTAGAAGATCATAAATCATTTTTTAAGTCCTGTTGGTGCAACCTAAACTCGATTTCGACTGCTCACTAGTAAATTCTTCTACTAGAGGGTAGATTGGACAGACGCATTTGGTAGGAACATGATGTAGACGTCATCTACATAGGAATCCATCGTAGAAGAAAGGGGAGAAAAGTAGGATTAAGACTAAGAAAGACTAATAACTAAACTAGAAAATAAACTATGCCATTGATCATTGATTTGGTAATCTATTAGGGAAGACCCCTTTACATATTTATAGGCTCTTAAGCCATAATCCTAATTGGCATAGGATAGACTCTAAGCTATAGTCCTAATTGATATAGGAGAAGGCTAATCCTAATTCTAATTAGAATAGGATCATAACATTCCACCAACGCTTCCGCATCACCTCGTCCTCGAGGTGCTCTTGACTTTTTGCAGCGATAGCAGAAATGCGAAAATTCAACTTCATCAAAACGTGTGATGACCATCGGCGAACATCTCGGCAGACGCGGTCGTGGCGGTGGCATACTCAAGCATGTGGAAGAGGAGTAGTTCCTTGGACGAGATGCCACCGGTCGGGCTCTCGGTTCGAGGAGTGATGCTGTAGAGGCGGTGCTCTTTGAGGCAGTAGCACCGTCGGAGAAGGTGAGGTCGTAGCCATGGCAGCTACAACGGATGCGGAAACTGGCAGTAGAGAAAGGAAAGGACTTGTCGGCCAGCATGGAGGAAAAAATGAGCTGGAGGCGGAGAAAGGCACCGCCTTGGAGGAAAAAAATGAGCTTTTGCGGGGCAAGATAGCAGTCGAGCTTTTGCGGCGTCGTCCAGAAAAGGGTCGATGGCGGTATGTAGCACGAGCCGTGGAAGAGGGTGGTTGGTCCAGCGGAGGTGTCAGCTGGGACGGAGGTGAAGAGGGATCGGATAATGGAGCCGACGGCGAGTAGGGAAGGGCGGCCGTCGGAGTCGTCGGCAGGAACCGACTGAGTGGCATCTTCTGGTGTGGACTCGGACAGGCTCTGGACACGGGCCCTGCGGGTCTTGTACAAGCTCCAGAATATGCACTCCACTTTGGGCTGGGCTGCTGTTCCCTCCAGCCCATTACAATCTGACATTGCCACAAGATGGGCTCACGCGTTTTCGGCCCACTCGAGACAGGTCGTCGTTGATGGGTTGAGGGAGTCCCAGTGGCCGTTGTCGATGGAATCGATGATGAGCTTCGAAAGGTCGGCTCGCATCTGGCGGATGGACTGGTGGTTGACGACACCGGCTCCAAAGGTTGGGGCTTTGGTCTCGTGGGCAATGAGTATGGAGTCGGCGGTGGAGGCGAAGTGGCCGTCGAGGGAGACGGCGTGGCCTGAGATGTTGGAGGGCGACTCGTGGGGAAAGGACTGGGACTTGATAAGATCGGTGACGGAGATCCGATTTCCCACCTGTGAGATCAGGAGGGCGCTCTCGGAATTGACGGCGTCGCCCAAGAGGTTCTGGAACTGGAAGTTCGTGGCTGCACCTCCCCTGCGCGGTACAACGGCAACCTCGGCGGGGAAGGGGTCACCTCCCCTGTGTGGAGGATCGACGGCCGGTGGTGGTAGATTATGCCGGACGGAGGCTGGATGGATAAAAAAGGTGCCAACTTGGCAATCTTGGCAACGGAGATGACACGGCGGCGGAGCTGGCGGATGTTGCAGCTCGAGGTGGTGCGGTTGCGCGACCGGAAGAAGAATCCATGCCTCGGATGACTCTACCGGCATCAGATCTATAGTCCCCATCGGCACATCTCCGCCCGGGTTGATCAGAAAGGAGTACCATGGGAGATGCTTTTCATTGACGGAAATCGCCATGCCGGCTTTCTCGGCGGAATCAGAGCCATCGAATACAAATTCTCTCCCGTTTCGCTGAGGGCCAGCCATGGTGGAGCTTTCAAGAAGAAAGGGGCCGACTTTGATCTTTTGAAGCCGCACCCGAGAACAATGCAACGGTGGGGAAGTAGGTGGTGGCTCTGATGGTCGGAAGCGCACCGGCAAGGCAGAAGGTGGTGGCGTTGTTGGTGTCTTGTTCACTTCTGGCTCATCCTCGAACGTGGACGGTGCGTGCGTGGAGGAGGTCGGATGCCCCAACACAGAGACCAGAAAGGTAGAAGATGGGGACGGAGAGAAAATCGACTGCAGCGATTCTCTCTCGTCAGTCATATCTGGTGCAGTGGCCATTAGTTGTGGCTTCAAGTCTGGTTCAGCTTCGAATTCCACGGCCAGTCCAACGGCGATTTGATGGTCGGTGATGTCAGTTTGCGCTCGTACAGACGTCGACAAGGATAGAATCCCTGACGCAGAAAAAATCTGTTGCAACGCTTCTCTCTGCTCAACGAATATGTCATCAATATCCTCTTTAAGTTTCGCTAAAGAGGTTTTGTAGTCCCATGGCGGAAGCAAGGGAGGGCGGGAGGGAACCGGCTCTGATCCAATGATGTAGACGTCATCTACATAGGAATCCATCGTAGAAGAAAGGGGAGAAAAGTAGGATTAAGACTAAGAAAGACTAATAACTAAATTAGAAAATAAACTATGCCATTGATCATTGATTTGGTAATCTATTAGGGAAGACCCCTTTACATATTTATAGGCTCTTTAGCCATAATCCTAGTTGGCATAGGATAGACTCTAAGCTATAGTCCTAATTGATATAGGAGTAGGCTAATCCTAATCCTAATTAGAATAGGATCATAACATAACAATGGACAACTTGTAGTTGATTTTATTTGCTAGTGAAGGAGACTGGTTGGCACATGCAGACATTGTGTAGAAATTAATGAAAGCTCTTGTGCTAGTGAAGGAAACCATCTAGGTACAGAAGGAGTACCTATTTACATGATGCTTAAACCAAACTAAGATATGCTAATCAACCAAATCAGATTTAAGTCGGAAGAATTCCCATGCTCTTTTAAAAGTAAAATTACCATAGTGGATAACCATCCATAAGAATCTGAAAGAAGTGAAAATTGAGGCCAATAGATTTAAGGACTATCACATCTCTGGGAGGTTCTTTGATTGATAGGTTATGTGATACTTTTTGGCTCAATCATTGGCTCTATATTCAATATTTTACAATCCGAATGCAAGAGACAGTTGATCTTTTAGCACTCCATCCACTAGTAGTAATTTTACTTTTAAAAGAGCATGGGAATTCTTCTGACTTAAATCTGATTTGGTTGATTGGCATATCCTAGTTTGGTTTCAGCATTGAGTAAATAGGTACTCCTTCTGTACCTGGATGGCATTAAGTGGAGGCTTTTTGACAGTAGATTCTCTAGTCAAAAGGGGATTTTATTTTTCGAACATGTGCTACTTGTGCAGATGTTTTGAAGAAAATATTATATATATTCTATTTGAGTGCCACTACTCTAAGACTGTTTGGCGACTTATCCTTCAAAAGTTAAGCGTAAGGCGTATCATTGGAGTAGTTGATGCTGAACTTCAATGGGTGATTCAGTTCATTAAAGCAAATAAATACGCTGGAAAAATGCTCCAAACAATGTTCACTGTGTTTACTACTTTCATTTGGCATGAGAGGAATTGTCGTATATTTCAAGACAAGAGCATTCAAAGCCTTGATTTAGCCACTTCTATCATTCATCAATCTAGATATATCTTGGAGGCTTATAAATTGAAGGAGTTATGCCTCATGCACTACGACTTTTTACACTCATTTTAGGAAGATTGATAGCTATTTTTTATCCTTTTCTTGATAAGCCTTTGAATGATTTATTCTTAGTCAAGGCTTTCTCTTTTGTGGTTTGTTCCTGGCCGCATATCTTCTTTTGGTTTCTCTTAGTCTTATTTTTGAGAGGTGGTTTATGCTCCTTGCTTTGTAACTCTCTATTTTTTTTAATGAAATTCTCAATTATAAAAAAAAAGAATAGGTAGATGAAGAAAATGCAGGGAAGGTTCATCGTCCAAAAATGCAAAACATGTATTTCCTGGCTTCCCTTGGAAAATACGGTGTGAACGAGGGAGCTAGTAGTTCAATAGTTATATTACAAAGAAAAGCACAATAATTGAGGAAGAGATGAATGCAACCATTATAAAATTTCATCTTGTGGAGGGTGGACTGGACGGATGCATTTGGTAGCTAGATAGGACTTGTTTTTGGAATAAATTAAGCAGACATATAGAATGGACAATAATTGATGCAGAGATGAATGCAGCCACTATTAAATTCATCTGGTGGACTGGATAGATATATTTTGTAGGATCAATGGACAAGTTTTTCAGAGTAAACTAAGAAGATCTAATCAATGGTCAACTTGTAGTTTATTTTTTATTTGCTAGTGAGGGAGACGGGTTGGCACATGCACACACTGTTACAATAAAGAAGTGTAGAAATTAATGGGATCAAAATACTTTATGAAACTCCAGCTGCCTTTGGTTGACCCTATGTCGCCTTGGTGGGGCATAGCCCTATAAGGAACCTGCGTGGCGGACTCAACCCTTTCTGGGCTCGTCCCGTCGCCCACTTTCTACGCCGCCAATCCACGCCGAGTCCATTCTCCCGACCACCAGCGTCGTGTTCACCACCTCCTTGTCGGCGCCTTCTCCGTCGGATCTATCAGAGCCCATGGAAGCGGCCGTCCTAACCCCTACGTGTCTCTTCCACCGTCGGTTGTGACTGTGCCTCCGCCCAACACCGCCGCCTCCCTCAATCGGCATCAACCGTGCGACAAAGGTGTCACTTTTTTCTTCCTGTTGTGCCGCCGCAACCTCCTATGCACTCCGACAATCAAATCGTCGCCGAACTGGCTATCGACGAGCCGCCACCACCATCAGATTTGGCCATCACAACTACCAACGAAGCAAGTTGCTGCGAGCTTTATGCTCCCGGTTGAGCTGCCGTACCCGTTGCCACTGCCGTGTATTCCCAGCTCACCCGTCGCCTCCGCCACCCCAACCGCCACCTTTTGGTCCACCAAAGCCACCCTATTCAGCTCCACCTGAGATTTCGCCACCGCCTTTCCCAAAGCCACTGTCTTTTCTGGACGACCCCAATAGACACAACCAGCCTTTGGAGACTACTCTTCCAGTGGTGACAGTCTCTTTCCAGTCTCCACCGCCACCAAAGCTGCTGCCTTTTGCGATTTCAACACCTCCGCCTCCACGAAGCCGCCTCCTGTACGAAGCCCCAATCGCCATATTCTTCTTTTTTGGATTCTCGAGTTCCACCCAATGATCCTCTTCATCCTCAATGATCGCCGTTGCTGCATCTGCAAGATCGAGTTCCCCGTCGACTTCGTCCTTAAGGCTCCCAGCAGGCCCTTTCTCCAATCGGGCTTCAACTAAGGCCATCAGAAGGCGTTGGGTATCATTGAGGAAGAAGACCTGGTTAGATTCTTTAGCCAATCTGGTTCACCTCTTCGAAAGTCTGGTTTGCTAAAAAAAAGGGTCGAGTATGCATGGGCTACATTACATATCAACATAAATCTCTCCTCCTCCGGAAGTCCATTAACCGCGGTAGACTACAAGTATTAGGAGACTAGGAATGGTGGTGATGAGGCTGCTGGACGGTGGCTCAAACAGCCTTGTCATTGTGTCGTCAGCCTTGACAGATTTGAGGCTCCCGATCAAATCTTTAACCCACCATGGCGAATTGTTGGCTCTTTAGGGCAACAGAATGGGGAAGAGGGTAGCGTCGAGGGATGAGACAGGACCGGACCGGGGGGAGGGTCTTCTCTTTGCTAACATCCGATGGTAGTTCTAGAACCCACCTGCAGAAATGGGCCTGCGGGTACCTACTGGTTAAGAGCCCTATATATATTATATATATATATTATATATATATATATATATAGAGAGAGAGAGAAGGGTTTACATGAGATCGTTCTCATGTTAGGAGTACGAGGCCAATTTTTTGGGTCGTTGGATTTTGATCCAATGGTAGGTATCAAATCAGTGGATAGGTAAGTTTGTCAAATCAGTGGATAGGTGGGTTCATTGTAGCTGTTTGTAGCCGTCAGATCCAACGACTAAAAATTGAATTGGCCTCATATAAACTATATGAGAGCGATCTCATTTAAACTTTTTTTTATATATATATATAATATATTCGGGTTGCATCCATGTTTTTATATAATACCCAAACCCGCTCCAAGCTCGTGGGTTGGTTCCTCTTACAAACCCGGAACCGGAACCAGGTACTGCATAAGCAATCCCAGAACCGGCCCAATAAGGCCGGGCCGAGTCGGGTCGGGTTTTTACCTAATTGACTCCACAAATCTCTCTCTACATCAGAATTTAGGGTGTCATTAAGGGCATTAATTGGAACAATATAAAAAAAGGTATGCATTACATAATTTGTAGTTTTTACAGGATATGGGTCCAAGTATATTGTTATCCTATTGATCACTTGCCTTAAATGCAGATCTCCTCAAGTTATTTACAATCTTTCCCCTTATGAGCAGGACTTTAACTAGAAGGAAATCTATATAGGAAGAAAAATCCGTTAAAATCTCCCGTTCCTACAAAATAGCTCTCTTTCTCTGTATTTTAAATACCACTAATCACGTAATTATTGCTTTAATTGCAGATCTCCTCAAATAATTAAATTTTTTTCCCCTCATGTGCAAGTCTTTAATGGGAATGAAATCTGCATAAAAGAAAAATCTGTTCAAAATCTCCCGTCCTTAAAAAAATAGCTCTTTCTTTCTCTCTCTGTATTTAAGATTTCGTTCACCTGTATGTATCAAAAAAAGATTTCGTTCGCTTATGCGTATATTAGCAAGGGCAATTAGTGGAATTAGACTTAGATTATAGGGATTTTATAATCCAAAATTGAGAATGGTATAGGCATGTTCCCGTTTTAATAATAGTATTGATCATGTGCATTTAATTTGAAACTAAACAGAAAAGAAAGAGTAATGGTATAAAGAATATACAACTTTACATTTCCCTCGACAACAAGTGCACTTACATCAATAAACTAATTTCTCCCAAGAAAAGGAGGGTAGCCTCTATATTGAAAGGGAAGAGGCAAACTATCAAATAAAGAACCATGTCATGGTAAGTTTAACCAGCGACAATCAATCCAAATCAAAATAAACAGAGCATAATTATTTTTATGGAGATCAAAGAAAACAAGTAAAAACGCACAACATAAAATTATTACAAAAGTCATGCCCCCAAATTATAGTTTACAATGATAATCTCAACAAAAACAGCATGATGTTATTTAAGAACAGATAGTCTACGTATTGACTCAGGTACTGGTCTATATCAATGGTGGCAAACCCTATTGTCGAAGATTTGAGGTCTCTGTAAATAGTTGTATTGAAGATAGATACTTTCTCCCCTGTGACTGTCTAAGATCTTGAGAAGAAACCTGGTCAACAAAGTATGATGATTTCAGAATATGAAGAATTTGCCACTTCAAATTGGTAGTTCTACACTGTCCCACGGTAAGATAACAAAACATGTCAAGAATAAATGGAATCAGACCAACAGTTCTGGAATAAGAAAGAAGCGTTGATGCACTGCAGGTGAAGAAACAAGTAGACTATTAATAGGAAAATGAATGGCAGAAGCTTTGGAACCTTAAAAAGACAAATGGTTTGGTCGTTTTTAAGGACGAAATACCCTGGCTATATGAGACAAAAATCCCTATTAAGGGCCAATTTGATTCCTTGGTTGATCAAATCAATGATGACAGCATTGCATACACACGACCACAGGATTATGATGGCCAGCAGCATAAAACACTTCGTGATTAATACACCACAATTGATCTACTCCCTCAGTCCGGAAGACCAAATGTAAAAAATAATTCCGGACGGAGGTGGTAAATGGTAAGCTGATGAGCAAATAAGGACATATAAACACATGAAGAAAAGCTAAGCAATGAAGCAATAAAAGGATGTGAATGAGAATTTGAATCCATGAAAGAGTATTCCCTATAGAAACTACTGAGGAAAACCATGAAAAAGAAAGCATACACTGAAGATACAAATAACTAGTTCAGGTCTGAAGATTACGTGTAAGATCCAGTAGACTGTTTCAGTGACATTTTTCTATCAGTAACTGTGTCAGTTAGAGAGGCACATTTGTTTCAGTTTCTTTTCACTCATTTAACAGTGTCATTTTTATAGGACCACCAATGACTGACAATTCAGATTAGTTGCAATTCGCATAAAAAATCCTATATAACCATCAATTTCCATATCCAATAACTGAAATTAACAATTCCTAATCTTGCACTTTTTATTTCAGTCCTCCACAAACCTAGAAAACTAAAAAGTTTCAGTTGATAATCTGTTATGGACTCAATTAGGGTTTCTTAGTTCTATTAGGAGTAGAATTCCTTATCTAATTATGTTTCCTAGTTAATTATTAATGGAATTACCTGTAGATCACCATCTACATCATAATCAGTAATCTTGTTGATCAACAAGCACACAGATTTAACTTCCATATGGATTTGTTAGCATTAAAAGCCCGAATTTTATATGAGAATTGATGGCGAAAATTTTAAATTTCTGCTCCTATTGGAATGAAACAAAGTAGTAAGTAATAAATAGAGAACAAGAAAGGAAAAGGGGAAAAAATGAATGAACCTGGTGATTTCAAGGCTGATGTTACGGGTGGAGCATTGGTTGGTGGACAGGATACGCTCGAACAAATGTGCCTTTCATGCTTCTGCATCAAATCATAGAGAAAAGTGACTCCCAAACATTGTAAATGAAGCAAGGTATTAATGATAGAGGCTTTTGCTGAATTAAAATCCATAAAACGGAGCTCCAAATTCTCACCTCTGATAACTAAATTAACAATCTGTGATCTTATAACTAGATTAACAATTCAGATTTAACTTCAATACGAAATTATTGGCACATGAAAAAGAATTAAATTTCAGCTCCTAATGACATGAAGCGTAGTAAACAAAAATAGAGCACAAAGAGATAAGGGGGAAACAGGAATGTACCTGGTGTTTTCACTGGTGGAGGAAGGTTCTTTTTCTGATTAAGAAGGAAGGAGATTTTGTCTCGAGTCAGGAGTTAAAGTCGACTCAATGAAGGACTTAAAGCCATCATCTTGCCACATGAGTCCGCTCCACCACTCTCTATCACCAGAAATGTCACATGCTGTGAGTGTCCTCTTCTCGTTCATGAGGCCTCGCGGCAGTTTCTTTAGGCTTGGACAATCATCTAAAAGGAAGGTAGTGAGGGAAGGAAACTGGACGTCATCTCTGCATATGCTCTTTAGCTTCCGGAGCCCTTTGAGTTGCATATATTTCAGAGTGGGAAAACTAAGAGCAGCAGCAGCAGCTCCTCCTCCCATTTCATCATCATCTACCTCCTCCATCATCCATTCTTCCATCCAACACCAGTCAATGGTAAGCTTGACAAGCGTCCTCCTAAGATGCTCAAGCCCGACGATGCATTTGAGGGAAAAGCACAAAGAGATCTCCAATTCGCGAATATTTTCAAATGCCCTTGAACTTACTTCAATCTTTTCTAATTTATGGCACTCACTAATTTGGAGGGTTTTAAGGCTTGGAAGGCAGCCGCTTGTAAAAATTACAACGCTCGGAAGTTCAACCTCACCAATTTTCAGAACTACTAGTTTGTCCATCTGCTCAAGCGCTGACACAAGCTCAACCGGCCCAGCAAAAGGCCAACCCCACATCTCGAGATCTCTTAGGGAGTCACATAACCCACCAAAATTCACCGTATCAATCTTTTCAACTCGGTCTTGGGGATCCTCACAACTCTCATCGTCCGAAACATCTAATTCACGGTCTTCGGGATCTTCACAACTCTCATCGTCCGAAACATCTACACGCATATTCAAGCTTTCCAGCTTGCTCAGGTATCCAAATTCCACAATTACTGCATCGAACCATGGGACAATTGTAAATTTCTTCCTGTAATTTAGATGTAATGCCAGTTTCCTCGATTCAACGAGGTGTCTGATGCTATTTTCTGGAACCCCTTCCAAGTAATCATTTCCCCGCAGATCTAGCACCTCCAACTTACTCAGTTTTTTTATATCCGTCGGCAATGTTCTCAAATTTGAATTATATACGCTGAGATATCTTAGCTCTAGTAGTTGTCCCATTTCCACTTCCTCCTCACCAAAGTCAACATTGTTCAATTCTAGGACTCTCAATTTGCCCATAGAAATGAAGAAACCATTCCATATCTTTATTCGTTCAGGAGAAGCAAGATCAATAATCAATGTAGTCAGATTAGGGCAAAGAGGTTGCTCAGGGAATCCATCACCTCTTTGTACATATATCCTATGAGCCTCTCTCCACTTCTCCTCTATTTCTGATTTTATCAACTGGGAACCTCCATGTATAAAGAAATTCAAAGTCAATTTTGAGGCAATCCATAATCCCATGTCTCGAACCACGTCATGCATCTTTACATACATATCACCATCTTCATCTTCTCGTTCTAATAAGCATGCAGCTTGTAGGGTTCCAATGATGTCCGCTCCTCTGTTAGAAACTTCTAAATAGCTACCACTCAAGCCCAAAAAACCTTCAGCAATCCAGTATTCAATAAGTTGGTCACCTTCAAACTCCTCATCTTCTGGAAATAAACAACAGTACAGGAAACAATTCTTTTCTCCATCATCGGGTAGAGTATCATAACTCAGTTTCAAGCGAGCAAACAATTGTTTCTCTGTATCTGGATCTTCCAAGGAGGACTTTTGAAGTGTTATTAATGCATGCTCCCATTGACGGCGGTTTTTTTTCCACTTCATCGCCCGACCAATGACGGTGAGCGCGAGTGGCAACCCTTTGCATTCTATGGCAATTTCTTTAGCGATGGTTTCTATTCCATAGTCAGATTCGAGGATCTTCCTACCGACACTTTTCTCAAATAAAGCCCATGAATCATCCCACCCTAAGCATTCAACTTTAATCTGTTCATCAGGCTCCATCTGATCGCACACCTTCTCTGATCGAGTAGTAAATACCATTTTGAAAATGGATGGATCGAGTTCATTTCGACCTAAAATTCCAATCTCTTCTAGTTCAGTTGTACCTAAACATTCCCAAATGTCATCGAACAATAAAGCAACTTTCTCCTGGTCAAGTGCCTCATTTATTTTCTCAGCACGTGTATAACAGCTTTCAGATTTGTTGAAAGACAATCCCATCCCTTCCATTATATCTTTTTGAATGTTATCTATATCAATGGACTTGGAAACAACTACCAAAATAACTTTGAAGTCGGAAGGTTCAAGATACTCCTTGCGAATTTTTTTCATGAGTGTGGTTTTGCCAACCCCTCCCATGCCGTAAATGCCAACCATTCCAACATCATCATCGTTAAGGAAATTGCATACCTGGTTGAAAGCTTCATCTTGCCCAATGGAAGCTGTAGTAGAACTCCAATTTCTTCTTTGTCTTCGTGGAAGAACTTGCCCAATATCAACTTGCCCCTTTTCCTGCCCAAGTTCTTCTTTGTCTTCTTTGGCTATCACTGATCCTTGAGGATTGCTAAAAGATGGTCCAGCACCAGATATGCCCTGAACTTGTGCAATTATTGGGTCTGTCGAAGCTGGAGGAGGAGGGGGAATACGGTTTAGCGTACTTGCAATATTGGGGGAATGATCAGGAACCGTTGGAATCTTTTCTTTTTTTCTCTGCCACGGTCTCATCCTGATTTGTAAAGGAAAAGGGTGATAGGATTACAGATTTGGAAATACAAGGGTAAGGAATTTGCAAATGGAATAAGATCTATCGAAGTTGTACAACCTCAAAGTTGATGGCACAAGGAAAGGAACTTGCTGAATTCAAAGGCAAAGTTGGAATGAAAATACAAGGACTGAGAACTGGAGAGGTTGAGGAAGGGAAGGAATGTTTGCAAAGTAATAGTGGAGGCTAGTGGAATGGGTGGAAGAAGGAACAGATCTGTGACAGAATTATGGAGAGTAATGGCATTAGAGATTTCAGGATCACAGAAATATGGAGTTGCTTACATCAAAGAATGAAGATCTTATTGACGGAACAAGAGGATATGTAAGTGAAGACTAAATGCAAAACGGGTGGTTCCTGGCTTCCCCTTACGATAAGGTGTATGAATGGGGAGATTTGAAGTACAATTAATCTTGACAATAGGCAGTGAAAGTTTTATGTAAACGAAGCTGGAAAAGAACAAGCAAGAAGAAAATTTTTAAGGGAATAGTGGAGACAAGTGGAATGACCGGAAGAAATGGAAGCACAAAATGGACAAAGCTGCAACAGATACATGATGTGCTTAGAGAAAGCTCTTGTGCTGGTGAAGGAAGACAAGAATAAGAGTAGGTGGATGGAGAAGGTTCCTCAACTAAAAATGCAGAACAAGTATTTCCTGGCTTCACTTTGAAGATATGGTGTGAACGAGAGAGCTAGTAGTTCAATAGTTATATTAAAAAGAAAAGCACAATAATTGAGGGAGAGATGAATGCAACCATTATCAAATTTCATCTTGTGGAGGGTGGACTGGACGGATGCATTTGGTAGATACATAGGAATGCACAATAATTAAGCAGATATATAGAATGCACAATAATTGATGCAGAGATGAATGCAGCCACTATTAAATTCATCTACTAGAGGATGGACTGGACAGAAGCATTGGTAGGAAGAATGGACAACTTTTTCAGAGTAAACTAAGAAAACCTAATCAATGGACAACTTGTAGTTTATTTTATTTGCTAGTGAAGAAGTGGCCAGAGTAACTTTTTCCATCGTAGTTTAGAATTTTGTCCCCTGTCTATTGTATGCATCACCTCTTAGTAAAATGTTTGAAGTACCTTTATTGATGTGTTTTGAAGCCTATTCAAGCAATTTCGAAGTGTGGGGAAAACTTATAGCAGAGCCCTTTGCTAGAAGTCAAGCAGTTGAAGTGAATTTAGAACCCTTTGTTTGATCGCCTGCATGTTCCTGATGGAGTTATGTAAAGGGGTTGTAATTTTTTATGGTCCAAATATGTAACACCCGAAAAAAAAAATTAGTATGCTTACTAAAACTGATTGATTTAAAATACAAAATTTTGATGCTTGTTTTTGTTATGTTTCGTAATTTGGAGTTGAAGTACACGAAGAGAGCTTTCCAACGCCATCGACGGTGCGTAATTCGGAGTAAAAAGTTATGCTAGTTTGAATTTTGGTATGCAATCGATCGTCGGGATACGCAATCGAATTGCCGGGGTACGAGATTGAATCTCGAAAGTGTTGTTTTTGAGAAACCTAGTTAAAGTATATATCAAATCCTAACTAATCAAGGAAGATTAAGTTGAAGACGTCTCTTCTACCTATGGGAAACTTCTAATAAGAGGATTTAGAGATTAGATTGGGAAGAAATTATAAAGGAAAAATATCATAGTTGGTATAGGCATAAAGTCTATATAAATACCCATAAGGGGGCTAATTTGTGTTTTATCACACTAGAGAGTGTGAACACCCCAGCTTTATTTCTCCCTCCATCTCCTTTGTTCCAGCAACCCTTCTACCATTCTTCTTCATTTAAACCTCGTCATATTCGAAGGAGCGAAGGCCTTGTGGTGTAGAGAAGAAGAGGAGCTACGTTGGACATGCAATTTTTCGTTCTACAAAGGGGGTAGGATGGTTTTTCCTACTAAATTGCTTCTAAAACTCTTTCCATCTATTTTATGATGAGTTATTTGATTCTATCTCAGTAGTAGAGATTATATGAATGCTTGAATTATTTAAAGATTCTATATTAATTATGATTATAAGTATGATTATTGAAATCCTTGAGTGACATATCTTTTAATGCTTGCATGATAGTTTTAGATGGGAACATTATTCATCTCTTGATCGTTTGGATGTCAGAAATTTTATTTTGATTCTGTAAACGTTCTGGTTTAATTGTACCATATAATTATGGGTTGTGATTTTTGTGTTGAAGTCTTTATTATACAAAGGAGGTATCTTAAATTGGTTTATGTAATAAAAGATGTATAAAAGCTTGTAATAAACAATTCCAGAACATATAAGGACCTATAATAGTTCTAGGAGGGGAGTATTCAATGTTAATAATATTCTATTATCATGATAATGGGTCACTAATACGTAATTAGCATGTATGCTTAAGACTTATGGTCTCAGCCAAAACTGTTTCTTGCACCAATGACTTGCAGTATAAAAATCATAATAAAAAAAATTAGAAAAATATGTCGTCTATTGGGTTAGAAGTTAGACACATAGGACTATCTACTGTTAAAATTTCAAACTTAATTTCCTACTGTGCCGATTGTGGGGATAGTCGGAAGAAGGTTGTTATCAACAAAATAGTTTACTATAATTAAGGTCTAAGTCACTAGTAGATACTAATATTTAATGATATAATTTAATTTGATCTAAGTATGACTAATATATACTGTAAAAAACATGATATGACTAATACTATAAGACTAATTGCCTAAAGGATTAATATTATGGATAAGTTATTATAACATATATTCTTATTATCTACTTACAACTTTGTGTCGGTTTGAGTTCCAGTTGGAGAGCAAACCATTCCAATCATTCTTTTATCTTGAATTCAGTACCATAAATAGTAGAATATAAACTCCAGAGATGTTCCTATCTAAGGCTAGACATGAAGCATGTTGTTTGAATTATGATTGCGATCTATTATTACTCTTTTTGGTAACTTACCTATTGACCAAGACATTGGAGTCTCAGCTGTGTTCTTGCGATAAACCCTATTCTATTGAGATATTGATGATTTAATTATACTCTAGAGAGTGAGTCTATTCCTATTGATGATTTAATTGTACTCCAAAGAGTGAGTCTATTCCGATAAATGATGCCTTATGATCTTAGAGTGTTGTGACCTCTATTTTTTTGAAATATTGCTCATATTGTTACATGATTATTTTCTCCACTAGAGACCTTGCGAGGCTCTCTCCGAAGTGGATTCATAGTATGCTCAATAAAGCCATTGCAAGATCTAGTGAGGTCTCCGATTATTTATGCCCGAAGGGAGGTACTATATGTACGTTAGACAGTTGACATTACGGAAGGTCCTCAGTCTCTGCCCATCGTGTCTGTAAGCACTGGTGGGGCCAGCATCCTAGACGCATGGCAGGGTTCCAAAGAGAGACCCCTAAGGTGGTTCTGGTATGTTTTAGTCACTTGCGAGTGATAAGTTCGGCGAGCAGAAATTGTAACTCCTTGCACTATAGATGCTTAGGAGCCATTGGCAAACTTATTTTTCTCTCCTTATACATGTGATTGTTCGGAGTCTTATTGATGTTTTCCCTATACTTGCGAGTTAGGATTATTGTTGTTGACTAACCTTTCTGTTCAGGTGAAGTAAACCTTGTGATCAGTCCTTCAGATATTATATATTCCTATTTATATTGAGTAAATCTTTCTTCACGTTGTTATTGTGTCTCCGGTGGGTTTTTGCATTCTACTGGGTATTTCTGCGAAATACTCATGCATCCTCTGATGCAGGCGTGAAAGATTAGTGATTCAGGACGATTGCAATACAGGAAGAGGCGTAGAAGACTTGAAGATGAATAAAAAATTTGCAGTTATTTGCTTAGTTTGATATTTCTGACCGTTGTGCGTCATAGCTTTGATGTTTTATTTTTCCTCTTTTTTTTTCTCATGATGATATCATAAAGATCTTGAGACAATATCTAATAGAATATAGAAAAATACATGATAAATAGCATCTGATGTCTCAACATACTTAAGCTATCATCATGAGAAGAAAGAGGAGGAAAAGTAAAGAAGAATTTAAAAAATAGGCAAAAACAGATAAGAAAATGATGGATATATTACTCTTTTAAGTATGTCCTAAAAAAATTGGGGCGACATCATTTCTTATCCGTTTTTGCTCATTCTTTTTGTGTACTTCATTATTTTTCTTCATCTTTCTTCTTATGATGATAGTCTAAGTATGTTGAGTCACCACATGCTATTTATCATGTATTTTTCTATATTTCATTAAATATTGTCCCAAGATCTGTAAGATATCATCATTAGAAGAAAGATGAGTAAAAATATTTATTATGATGAGTAATCTTTCTTACACTTACATCCCCGTTCTAGATTTTTACATCCCCGTTCAGCTTGAAACTGAGCCCTTGCAGTCTGAACCCGAGCCTTGCACTGCAGAAGATTTCACTACTGAAGTTTTTTCCTCGCTACTACCATTGAAGAGCCGCTAGTTTCCTCGCCGCCTGACATAGTTGAATTCACAGAGGTGCAGCCTATAATTGTGTGTTGTCTCCCTGTGTGACACACTCCGCGATGGATCCTTCGCCGAAAGCCCCACCGATGTTGGATTCATCGTTGTCGTTGCCACTCGAAGTTTCATCTGCATCTGGTTGCAGGAAAGTTGAAATTTTTTTGGGGTCATGCAGCTGTCGACCACCGGAAACAATGGCATATTCAACTCCTCTGGCCATGGGAAGGTTGTGGATGGCGAGAATGGTCTCTGTCCAGCCTAGACCGCCACCGAAGCCCCTGCCTTTCGAACGCCCAGCTTGTCTCCGACGGCACACTTCAACTTCCGTCGCCGCTGCCCATCAGGTGGCCTTGGGTACCATCGCCACCATCGGGTGGTTACTACCCCACTCGTCTGGTGTAGTCATTCCCACCACCATTGCACCATCTCCTCCACCTTTCGCCGTCGTTGTCGCCGCCATATTTCCATCCCTATCTTCACTGCCGCCCACATGGGTTGATGCCCTCTTGTTTGAGGAAGATGAAAGAATTGGTTTTTGTTGGTTTGGTCAGACCGAACTGGGATGGTTCAACAACCTATCTCTCGGGCTAATTCATATTTGGTTCAACCCTATTTTCTCAATTTCGAGTTGGTTCTGCCACTTAAAAAAAAATAATTGCCCACATGTGCTGGGGCGACTCGTCTACAGGAATATTGGTAGTCCTACCGTATTTTAAGAAGTTGAGCTTTTCGCATTTTAGCCTTTGATACAAAAAGACAAGAGCACCTAGAGGAGGTGATGCGGAAGCGTTGGTAGAATGTTATGACTTCATTCCAGTTAGGTTAGGATTAGTAGTTTCCTTCATTAGTTGGAAACCTAAGACTAGACTCCTATGTCAATTAGGACTCTAGTTTAGAGTCTATAAATATGTAAAGGGTTTTCCCAACTTCATTATTATGCTCAATCAATGGAATAATTATTTTCGAGTTTAGTTAATGTTAGTCCTTCTCAGCCCTAATCCTACTCTTTCTCCCATTTCTCCTATAATAGAATTACCTGTAGATTATAGTCTACATCACATATACACAATGACATAAGATGACACAATAGATAGGTGTATCGTGTCATCGATTACACAATACCACTGCTATCTACCTCAATTTTGATCCATTTTTGCCCATTCTTTTTGTGTTCTTTTTTATTTTCTTCATTTTTCTTCTTATGATGATAGCCTAAGTATGTTAAGACACTACATGCTATTTATTGTGCATTTTTCTATATTTTATTAAATATTATCTCAAGATCTTAAGATATCATCATTATAACATTATGCTAAGATCTCGTAGAACAGAGGCATTTCCTGGCCTTGGTCAGGAAGAAACATTGGAGATAGAATTAGCTTCAAATTGTTCTTGTAGCTAAACATTACCACTTAGAACCTTTCTCTCTCATGGAATTTAATAATTACAAAGTTAAACAAACTTGTTCTGTTAAGAAAATTAAAAGACAGCATTTCGCACCACAAGCCATACTTCTTCACCAGCTCCACAATCCATTACATTTTAAGTCTCTAACAAACTTTACGTAGCTGCATTTGTAAAAAAATGTTTGATTCCATCATAGGAAATATGAAGGTATCCATGAAGTCCAAGATCTTCAGGATGGCAACAGATTTTGGCTGTAGTTTGCAGCTTGCAACATACAAGTCCTTCAAGCTTGCGTATCTCTTTGCCAGGGCTGCAAGTCCATTATCCATAAGCTTTCTGTAGTAAGAAACCAAGACACTACCAAGTCATATAGAGAGTAAAAGGATGTCACAGAATCATAAAATTATTCTACTCCCTTCATCCAAAATATGTGCCCTCATTAGAAAACCAAAATGAACTAAAAGGTTCATTTTGGTTTTCTAATGAGGACACATTTTATTGGATGGAGGAAGTATCTAAACACTAATTGTTTAACATAACCATTACACAAGTGATCTATTTCATATATTTTAAAGGGCAAAATTCGTACACTGCCCTTAAGAAAAATGATGAAGATCTTACTTCGATCAGTGATTTCCCTCGTCTTGCAGTCTCAACGTGATGCTCCAACACAGGCATAGGAGGTGGAGCTAGCTCTTTACTCAAATCAATCTCCATATTGCATCCATCGTATGAACAAATAAGAAGTAGAACAAAACCTCTTCTTCAATTCTTTGATAGCAATTCAACATAAAACACCTTGTCCGGAGTTAACAGCTACATTTGATTTTTCTATCTCATTTTGGCAAACTAAATGCATCAACTACTTCCGAACGGAGGGATTCTTGCACAAAATACCACCTTTCGGTTAGAAGAGCTTGGAATTAAACATCAAGCAAAATAGAGAGATAAAGGAAAAGGAATTAGAGCTCACCTGTGAAGACTCATCAACATATCAACATAAATCTCTCCTCCTCCGGATAACCATGGTGGGTTAAAGATTTGATCGGGAGATGAATAAGGAATGCAATTTTATGATCCGACGGTAGTTTTAGAACTCACCCGCAGAAATGGGCCTACGGGTACCCACAGACTAATAGCCCTATATTATATAGGAAAAAATTAGCCTGCGGGTAAGTGCTCTCATTCTCTCTCCCTCTCTCTCTCTCTATATATATATATAATATATTTGGGTTGCGTCCATATTTTTATGTAATACCCGAACCCGCTCCGACCTGGTGGGTCGGTTCCTCTTACAAACCCAGAACTGGAACTGGGTACTGTATAAGCAATCCCAGAACCGGCCCAATAAGGCTAGGTCGAGTCGGGTAAAAACCCTACCCAAGTTCCATACCTAATTGACTCTCCACAAATCTCTCTACATCAGAATTTAGGGTGTCATTAGGGGCATTAATTGGAACAATATAAAAAAAGGTATGCATTACATAATTTGTAGTTTTTACATGATATGGGTTTAAGTATATTGTCATCCTATTAATCACTTAATTATTGCCTTAATTGCAGATCTCCTCAAGATTTCCAATCTTTCCCCTTATGAGCAGGACTTTAACTAGAAGGAAATCTATATAGGAAGAAAAATCCGTTAAAATCTCCCGTTACTACAAAATAGCTCTCTCTCTCTCTGTATTTAATCTCCCATTAATCACGTAATTATTGCCTCAATTGCATATCTCCTCAAATAATTAAATTTTTTTTTCCTCTCATGTGTAAGTCTTCAATGGGAATGAAATCTGCATAAAAGAAAAATATGTTCAAAATCTCCCGTCCTTAAAAAAATAGCTCTCTCTTTCTCTCTCTGTATTTAAGATTTCGTTCACTTATATGTATCAAAAAAAGATTTCTTTCACTTGTGCGTATATTAGCAAGGGCAATTAGTGGAATTAGGCTTAAATAATAGGGATTCCTATAATCCAAAATTGAGAATGGTATAGGCATGTTCCCGTTTTAATAATAGTATTGATCATGTGCATTTAATTTGAAACTAAACAGAAAAGAAGGAATAACGGTATAAAGAATATACAACCTTACATTTCCCTAGACAACAAGTGCACTTACATCCATAAACTAATTTCTCCCAAGAAAAGGAGGGTAACCTCAAATTGAAAGGGAAGAGGCAAACTATCAAATAAAGAACCATGTCATGGTAAGTTTAACCAGCGACAATCAATCCAAATCAAAATAAACAGAGCATAATTATTTTTATGGAGAACAAAGAAAACAGGAAAAAAACGCACAACATAAAATTATTACAAAAGTCATGCCTCCAAATTACAGTTTACAATGATAATCTCAACAAAAACAGCATGATGTTATTTAAGAACAGATAGTCTACCGTATTGACTCAAGTGCTGGTCTATATCAATGGTTGCAAACCCTATTGTCGAAGATTTGAGGTCTCTGTAAATAGTTGCATTGAAGATAGATACTTTCTCCCCTGTGACTGTCTAAGATCTTGAGAAGAAACCTGGTCAACAAAGTATGATGATTTCAGAATATGAAGAATTTTCCACTTCAAATTGGCAGTTCTACACTGTCTCACGGTAAGATAACAAAAAAAGTTAAGATTAAATGGAATCAGACCAACCGTTCTGAAATAAGAAAGAAGCGTTGATGCAGTGTAGGTGAAGAAACAAGTAGACTATTAATAGGAAAATGAATGGCAGAAGCTTTGGAACCTTAATGTATTAAACAAAAGACAAATGGTTCGGTCGTTTTTAAGGACGAAATACCCTGGCTATATGAGACAAAAATCCATATTAAGGGCCAATTTGATTCCTTCGTTGATCAAATCAATGATGACAGCATTGCATACACACGACCACAGGATTATGATGGCCAGCAGCATAAAACACTTCGTGATTGATACACCACAATTGATCTACTCCCTCAGTCCGGAAGACCAAATGTAAAAAATAATTCCAGAAAGGTGGTAAATGGTAAGCTGATGAGCAAATAAGGACATATAAACACATGAAGAAAAGCTAAGCAATAAAAGGATTTGAATGAGAATTTGAACCCATGAAAGAATATTCCCTATAGAAACTACTGAGGAAAACCATGAAAAAGAAAATTGAGCATACACTGAAGATACAAATAACTAGTTAAGGTCTGAAGATTACGTGTAAGATCCAGTAGACTGTTTCAGTGACATTTTTCTATCAGTAACTGTGTCAGTTAGAGAGGTACATTTGTTTCAGTTTCTTTTCATTCATTTAACAGTGTCATTTTTTTAGGACCACCAATGACTGACAAATCAGATTAGTTGCAATTCGCATAAAAAATCCTATATAACCATCAATTTCCATATCCAATAACTGAAATTAACAATCCCTAATCTTGCACTTTTTATTTCAATCCTCCACGAACCTAGAAAACTAAAATGTTTCAGTTGATAATCTGTTATGGACTCAATTAGGGTTTCTTAGTTCTATTAGGAGTAGAATTCCTTATCTAATTATGTTTCCTAGTTAATTATTAATGGAATTACCTGTAGATCATCATCTACATCATAATCAGTAATCCCACTCAGATTTAACTTCCATATGGATTTGTTAGCATTAAAAGCCCGAATTTTATATGAGAATTGACGGCGAAAATTTTAAATTTCTGCTCCTATTTGAATGAAACAAAGTAATAAGTAATAAATATAGAACAAGAGAGGCAAAGGGGAAAAAATGAATGAACCTGGTGATTTCAAGGCTGATGTTACTGGTAGAGCAAGAAGCAGGTGAAGCCATGGTTGGTGGACAGGATACGCTCGAACAAATGTGCCCTTTCATGCTTCTGCATCAAATCATAGAGAAAAGTGACTCCCAAACATTGTAAATGAAGCAAGATATTAATGATAGAGGCTTTTGCTGAATTAAAATCCATAAAACAGATCTCCAAATTCTCACCTCTGATAACTAAATTAACAATCTGTGATCTTATAACTAGATTAACAATTCAGATTTAACTTCAATACGAAATTATTGGTACATTAAAAGAAGTAAATTTCAGTTCCTAATGATACGAAGCGTAGTAAACAAAAATAGACCACAAAGAGATAAGGGGGAAACAAGAATGAACCTGGTGCTTTCACTGGTGGAGGAAGGTTGAGATTATTCATCATACAGACTGAATTTTCACTGGTGGAGGAAGGTGGAGACGTTCTCTCGAGTCAGGAGATAAAGTTGACTCAATGAAGGACTTAAAGCCATCATCTTGCCACATGAGTCCGCTCCACCACTCTCTACCACCATAAATTTGGCATTCTGTCAGTGTCCTCTTCTCATTCATGAGGCCTCGCGGCAGTCTCTTTAGCTCTTCACATCCCGCTAAAATGATAGTTGTGAGGGCAGGAAACTGGACGTCATCACTGCATATGCTCTTTAGCTTCCAGAGATGTCCGAGATGCATATATTTCAGACTGGGAAAACTAAGAGCAGCAGTAGCAGCAGGTCCTCCTCCCATTTCATCATCATCTACCTCCATCATCATTTCTTCCATCTCCCCCATTCCAATGCTAAGCTTCACAAGCGTCCTCCTAAGATGCTCAAGCCCGACAATGCATTTGAGGCAAAAACTGATCTCCAATTCGCGAATATTTTCAAATGCCCTTGGACTTACTTCAATCTTTTCTAATCTTTTCTAATCCACAGCAGTACAAGAAACAATTCTTTTCTCCATTATCGGGTAGAGTATCATAACTCAGTTTCAAACGAGTAAACAATTGTTTCTCTGTATCTGGATCCTCCAAGGAGGACTTTTGAAGTGTTATTAATGAATGCTCCCATTGACTGCGGGTTTTTTTCCACTTCATCGCCCGACCAATGACGGTGAGTGCGAGTGGCAACCCTTTACATTCTTTGGCAATTTCTTTAGCGATGGCTTCTATTTCATAGTCAGATTCAAGGGTCTTCCTACCGACACTTTTCTCAAATAAAGCCCATGAATCATCCCACCCCAAGCTTTCAACCTTAATCTGTTCATCAGGCTCCATCTGATCGCATACCTTCTCTGATCGAGTAGTAAATATTACTTTGAAATATCGCGTCCAGGTGGACCTAAAATTCCAAGCTCTTTTAGGTCAAGATGTTCCCAAATGTCATCGAACAATAAAGCAACTTTATTCTCATCAAGTGAGTTGCTTATTTGTTCTGCACGATGGTATGGGTGTTCCGATGGATCAAAAGCTAAATCCATCTTTTTCATCACATCTTTTTGAATGCTATCCACATTAAGCGACTTGGAAACAACTATCCAGATAACTTTAAAATTGGAAGGTTTCAGATACTCGTCGCGAATTTTTTCCAGCAGTGTGGTTTTGCCAACCCCACCCATGCCGTATATACCAACCATTCCAATTTCATCATCTCTAAGGAAATCACATACCTGCTTGAAAGCTTTATCTTGCCCAATGGAAGCCGTGGTAGAATTCCAATTTCTTCCTTGTCTTTGAGGAGCAGAGGATGTGGTTACATCGATTTGCATTTGATCTTGTGCAATTATTGGGTCTGTCGAAGCCTGAGAACGAGGAGGAGGAATTAAACTGTTTACCGCACTTTCAATAATGGAGGTATGACCAGGAACTGTTGAAATCTTTTCTTTTTTTTTGGGCCACGGCCTCATCTTGATTTGTAAAGGAAAGGGTGATAGGATTACAGATTTGGAAGTACAAGGGTCAGGAATTTGCAAATGGAAAAAGACCTATCGAAGTTGTAATTTCACAAAAGATATGTTGCAGTGAACTAGTTAAACCTCAAAGTTGATGGCACAAAGAAAGGAACTTGCTGAATTCAAAGGCAAAGTTGGAATGAAAACATAAGGACTAAGAACTGGAAAGGTTGAGGAAGGGTAGGAATGTTTGCCAGGTAATAAGGGCGAAACCTTTTATGATTATGTGATTTGGAAGGATAACAAGGACTGGGAGTTGGAGAGATTGAGGATTTAATAGTTTAGCAAATGAATTCTGAGGAAGGTATAGAAGGGACTGAGGGAATGTTTGCAGAAAATAATGAAGGCTAGTGGAATGGGTGGAAGAAGGTACAGACAGGCACTGCGGTTATACTAAGAAAATCAGGATATGGAGTTTGATAGCGTAAAAGATTGAAGAACTCGTTGACAGAAAAAGGTTGATGTCTTTCAAGATGTTGTGCACTTGTGCTGGTGAGGGAAGAGTGGAATGCTAGTAGGTGGTGATGAAGCAAATGCAGGAAAAATTTCTCGTTGAAAATACAAAATGCACATTTCCTCTAGATGACAATAATTGAGGGAGGCATTCTTGTCACCTTGTTGGAGTGGTGGACAGATGGGACCGCATTAGGTAGCAATAATGGACAAGTTGGAGTGAAGCCTTTTTCTTCTTTTTTCTTTTGCTGAAAACAAGTTGGAGTAAAAGTAAATACAATGAACTTTTTATTTTTTAACTATCTAATTGGTAAATTTGCACTTTAGGATACTGATATAATTTGGATACTGATAGGGAAATGTGAAAAAAAAGGTTTATGATTGTGAAAAACTAGTTTATGAACCTGAAATTAATCATATTTTCAGTCTTCAAAAATCAGCCCGACTTCATATTGGTGACTTGTGTTTGGGAACCAAAAAAAAAATCAAGTGTGATTTGCATTGCATTTAGCGGACTAGGTAAAAATTTTCTATTTTGGGAGACGGCGACGGGTGGCGGTGGTGGTGGAAGTGGGCAGTGGTGGTGGCGGTGGCATTGGCAATGTGATGAGGTGACGAGGAAAAAAATTTCAAATTGATGCTCATTCGAATGAGAATCAATATTTTCACTTCTTTCATGGGTGATTTGCCCTGATTTTTTTCAGTTTTCACCGTCATGAGTGAAAATTTTCCATTTCAATTTCCAAACGCACTGACTGCTGATGGGTAAAAATTTTCACCTTTTACCGTCAGCAGCTCCTGTCAACTCTTTCACTAACCAAACAGTTTTCACCTCTTTCAGCCTGAAAATTTTCGATTTTTCACTAACCAAATGCCCTATGAATTGCCCGATTGTATAGCAATAGAATCATGATCCATCACTACCCAAATACTCCCTCCTTCCTATTTTAGATGAAAAAAAGACCGTGCTTTTTTAGATGTCCCATTTGCTTTATATAAATTTTCAGAGTGATTTGTAGGTGATTTTTCTGATTATGGAAAACTAGTTTAGGAACCTGAAATTAATCATATTTTTAGCCTTAAAAAATCAGCCCCACTTCTGATTGGTGACTTGTGTTTGGGAACCCGAAAAAAAAATCAAGTGTTATTTGCTTTGCGTTTGGTAGACTAGGTAAAAATTTTCTATTTTGGGCGACGGCGAATGTAACACCCAGAAAATTCGTATGTTAACTAAAGGTATCTATTTTAGGAAACTGGTCTAAAATAAGAAAGTTTAATTTCCTGATTTGATTTCTGGTTATGTGATGTGCTTTGATGTGTTATTCGATTTAATGATGTGATATAATTTGTTAATCGCATGGCTAATAGTAGTAGAAAACTAGGACGCGAGGGTTGGTCCTGGCGCTGGGCACAACCTGGCGCTGAGGCCAGCCTGGCGCCAGGGTCTGAGAACACCTGACGCCAGGAGAGGGACCAGGCGCCAGGGCATGTGTTCAGTGGGATTACTCTTAATTAGTAAAGTGAATTTGGTCTTGATGTGTGGTTAGTGATGCACGCGTGTTAGTATGACGAGTAGTGCAACCGCGGGACGTCAGAGACCTGTGCGCGTAGGACTCAAGCCAAGACGTAGGACCTGGGCGCTGAGCCACATGGCACTGGCCCAGGGATGATTTATGAACGTGGGTAACCTTGCCATAAGATGATCTTCGGATGGTTGGAGTGATCTTGAGTCGGCTGGAGTGAATCTTGGAGCAAAATCTACGATTTGACCTAATAGCGATAAATATGATCATAGTGGTATCGGAGCCCCACAACTTAGCTTTGGATAACATTGTTAATATATGAAGTGGTGTGTAAGAACTTAGTTGAGGATAGTATAACTTAGAGGCATTTAGATGAGACTAGATAATTAGAACTATTAAAGACTTATCTAATAGATATAGAAGAACCCTTCAAGATTGATATAGAAGGACCATATTTGGAGAACCTAGATTTTGACTACTTTATGTCTATTCATCAGGATTCTATAACATTTGGTTAGCAGACACACTTAGTCATCAAGTTAGATGACATTGAGGCATCACTATTGATTATAGAACCCATACCTCAGATTGTGATAGATCACCTAATTTATCCAAAAGAGTAGCTTATTATGAAGCCTTGTGTGAGACTCTGTATAGGAAGTTCTTGTCCAAAGGTTATTGTTGGCCTCACATGAGCATATAGGAGATGTCATTATGCCCAGAGTTTTCTAGCACCGACTCGCATGGCATTGGACATGCTTGACAAAATACCTTTGAAGTCATGAATCATAGAGGATAACCCTAGAATGGTAGTTTTAGTAGCTGAATTTTATAAAGAGTTCCTTTGACAAGTACCCTAGGGTAGACCAAGTGTAAGAAACCTCTAATAAGAAATTGATTTTTGTCTTCTATCTAGTGTTTATGGTTGTTGTGTTTAGTGTGTAATTTGTTTGCTCAAGTATTAGAAGTTTACCGACACTCGAATGATTGTGATATTAGGGGTTGATGAATAGATAGATGAGTTAAGATTCATCTACTTTCATGGACTGTAAAAGCTAGGCGATGGATCATTCTTTTTGAATCAGAGTGCGCAGCAGAAGTGTGGTTAGCTGAAGGATCGTCAACTAGGGATCAATGAACAGATGGATGAGTTAAATTGAAACATTGTGAAATTCTAATTCATCTTTTTTCATTGATTGTAGACATCGAATATGGTTAATTCTGGAGCAAGAATAGGCGTACCCGATAGGGCTACATTCTCGAACCAGGACGAAGGGGTTGATAAAAAGGAGTACATGATGCAACAACTTGCTACTGCAAGTGCGGTCGGACTAGTTTCTATCTTGGAAGTGCTAAACGCTCAACCATCTGTAGTGGCCAAAGCAACTGAAGTGGCATCTATCCTAGATGAGGATTTCAAAAGAATCCAAGAAAGGATGATTAACTTAGGCAAAAGTCAGAATAACAATTTTAAGCGCCATGACAACAAGAGAGTTAGAGGCAATGAGGAGAATAACAACCGGATCTATAAACAGCAGAAACAACTGCAACAACAAAATGTGCAAAACTTGCCAAATCGTCAAACCCAACAATTCAACCATACCGGGAAGAAGTGTGGAGTTTGTGGACAACATGATCACATTGGGAGGTCATGCCCGCATGATACAAGAAGTTGCTACACATGCAATGAGAAGGGGCATATTGCACCCTATTGCCCAAAACAGGTAAGATGCAAATTTTGTGGACAACAAAAGCATAATGAGAAACCGTACCCAAAGGATACTAGGAAGTGCTACATATGCCGAGAGTTTGGACATGTCTCAACCTATTGCCCAAACAAGGAGTGGATGAACAAGGCGGAACCGAATGAGAAAACTCCAGCGCAGATATTTGCAATGATGCCAAAAGATGCAAGGGTTACAAACAACACTATCGAAGGTACCCTTCTTGTCCTCAATGGAGTAGCTAGAATGTCAATTGACCTAGGAGCATCTTGTTCCTTTATCGCATTTGTCCCTGTTCGGAGTTTAGCAATAACAACTAAATGTCTGGAGGACACCTCAGTGAAAGATGGGAATGAGGTCTGATTGTTGTATTGATATTGTTTGACTTCTGTGATTTTGACTTTTTGCTGTTTGGAGTGGTTAGCTTAGCTTTTGATGTCTGGAGGTTACCAAAAGAAGAAAACCTACCTTAGAATACTAGAAGAACAAGAAGAAATAGTTTGAAAGAGAAAAGAAAACTATATCTTGAGTTATTTGGAAATTAGTTTCAGCATTTCGAGGACGAAATGTTCTTTTTAGGAGGGGAGGATGTAACACCCAGAAAATTCGTATGTTAACTAAAGGTATCTATTTTAGGAAACTGGTCTAAAATAGGAAAGTTTAATTTCCTGATTTGATTTCTAATTATGTGATGTGCTTTGATGTGTTATTCGATTTAATTATGTGATATAATTTGTTAATCGCATGGCTAATAGTAGTAGAAAACTAGGACGCGAGGGTTGGTCCTGGCGCTGGGCACAGCCTGGCGCTGAGGCCAGCCTGGTGCCAGGGTCTGAGAACACCTGACGCCAGGAGAGGGACCAGGCGCCAGGGCATGTGTTCAGTGGGATTACTCTTAATTAGTAAAGTGAATTTGGTCTTGATGTGTGGTTAGTGATGCACGTGTGTTAGTATGACGAGTAGTGCAACCGCGGGACGTCAGAGACCTGTGCGCGTAGGACTCAAGCCAAGACGTAGGACCTGGGAGCTGAGCCACATGGCACTGGCCCAGGGATGATTTATGAACTTGGGTAACCTTGCCATAAGATGATCTTCGGATGGTTGGAGTGATCTTGAGTCGGCTGGAGTGAATCTTTGAGCAAAATCTACGATTTGACCTAATAGCGGTAAATATGGTAAGTATCGCGGAGGATCGGGAAGTATCAATTCGGTTGAGATAATTAGGGAAGATAAATCTTAATTAAAAAGAGATAAATATTTCATTTTTAATCAACCAATAGGAAGGGGACGTCTAGTTGGTTGGCCTAGATATGGTAGTTTCCTAGTTTGGAACGAGATATGTAAAATATGATTAAGATTGTAAGTTCGGCCAGTACTATTTCTATGTCGACAGTCATACGTAATTAAATCATAACTAATTCAAGGAAAATCGGAAAAATATAAAATCAGTGAGGTTAGAAACCAGACTCATAGGGATAACTCCAATAAAAATTTCAAAGTTTAAGTCTAACTGGACTGACCGTGGGAAGAGTCGAAAGTAGACTGTTATGCATATGACAGTGTGCTGTAATTAGGATTAAGATAGTGAACGAATCTTATTAGAGATTTGAAATCCTAATTAAATGAGGAAAACCCAATGGATTAACATGGCTGAACGTCCCTTACTAATGAGGGAGAGCTTTTAATTGGTAGTGAGAGTTTGGATTAGGAAGGAGTCTTGATTTAGAGATATCCTAGTTGTAGTAGGTTTTGGGTCTATATAAGCACAAGAGAGAGGGCTGGCTGGTATTTTTCAAGCCAAATCCTTTGTGAACGTCCCAAGACTCTCTCCTTCTCCTTCTCCTTTGTTCCAGCAAGCTTTATACCTTTTCCTTCATCTCAAGAGTCAACGATCGAAGCGCTAAAGGGCGACATCGTGTAGAGGAATCAAAAGCCTTCGCGAGGAAGCAAGAAGATACTACGTTTGGACTAGGTAGGATGATTTTTCCCACACTCTTAGATCTGAATTTCATACCTTGTTCAAGTGCTTCTTGTGTCAATATATTGATTTATGATTGTGAGTCTTCATGAGAGTCAATCGTTATGTACTAATCTTTTGAATTATCCAGTTATTACGTGTTGTTGCTCAATCGTGTGAACCTTGATGTTCCAATTCCTAGTTGTTACACATGCTAGCCCAATGATGGGAAGTTTGAATTGTTTGGAGTCCTCTTTGAAGCTTCTTTGTGTCCTTTTTGGTCTCTCACATTGCTGTCCAAATTTTATTATCCTTAATTAGTTATCCAGTTTGCCTAATTCAACTAGAAAAAGGGGTATGTGTGTGAGATGAATTAAGATAATGAAAGTATACCTCAATCCTTGTAAATATTATGACATATCATACCTAATAAAGTTCTGGAATAAGTAAGATATAGAAGATATTCAAGTATACTATGTATTATTGAATGGATTATGGGGTAAACACACTCATAATTTGATTAGAACTATGATTAAGGGTCTCGGCCAAAACTGTTTCTGCACTGACGACCTTCATTAAAATATTTGTAACTAATTATATAAAAATATGCCGTTTATTGGGTTGGAAACTAGACACATAGGAGTAATCACAGTAAAATTTTCAGAGTCTAATTCCTTCTGTTATGACGTTCGTAAGGGTCGGAAGTTGACTAATATGTAAAAATAGAACACTGTAATTATGGTAAAGGTTGGGAAAACTTTATCAAAACAATAGCCTATGCTATAATAAGTATACTAAGAACTTTATACGTATTATATAAGACTTTAAGTAAGTATTACAGTAGGATGGACTAAGTATAATACTATAGTATCATGGGCTAATGGTGAGTGGTTTGGCGTTCATCAAGTCTTATGTGTTCCATTGGTGATATTGACTCGATTCGTGTTTCCAATTGGAGACCGAACCATCTATTCCTATTTGACCAATTCATTTCTATTCATTTAAGAAACTTCAGTTGGCCTGTTATAGAGTCTGTTTGAGTCAAGTCTTCTTTGAAACCAGAACTTGATATTCTTCATATAACTTGAGTTTTCTTGGAGTCTTGAAAGGCAATTCTTGATCAAGTCTTTCTTCATAAGTCTTATCTAGGGCTATGTATGTGTAACATGGTCATTGTTGAGAGTCTTTGCTATTCTATTTCATACTCCAAAACGTGAGTCATACGTTGTTAAGAGTCTTTGCTGTTCTATTCATACTCCATGAGTCAGTCATTGATGTAAGAGTCACCCAATTCTCAGCAAGTTGAGACCTCTGCTATTGTTGAAACATTATCCAGTTTGACATTGACTTATTTCTCCACTAATTGTTCGGTGGAATCATAGTATGCTCACGAGCCATTGCTAGGTCATGAGTGACCTCCGATATTTATGGAATTTTGATTCCTTATTGCCCGAAAGGAGGCAAATACGTACGTTTAGGCTGTATGATATTACAGAAGGTCTGCAGTCTCCGCCCATTGTGCCCGTAAGCACGGATGGGGCCAGCATGTCTAGACGCGTGGCCGGGTTCCGAAGGGAGAACCTCTAGCATGATTCTGGTATATTTTACCTTTCGAGATCGGTAAATTCAGCGAGCAGAAATTGTAACTCCTTGCACTTTAGATGCCTGGAGCCTTTGGTATTTTGACCATTCTCTCCTTACACCGGTATTTGTTTGGAGTCGTATAATTTATTGTCCTTGCTCTATACTTTAGAGTCAGGAAGCTTTGATGTTTGGAGTCTTGGATTATAGTAATTTCTCTCCTTACACTTTGGATGTTTAGGAGTCTTCATTGATGATGTTAATTCCTGTTATAGTGGAATTCTTGTTGATCAGTTCAAATATTCTTGATTATTCAACTGTCTCATATTAAACCCTATTCTTTGTCCTATATTGTATATTCTGTTCTTGTGGGTTTTTGCATTCTACTGGGTATTTCTTCGGAATACTCATGCATCCTCTGATGCAGGCATGAAGAAAGTATAGCTATGGCAAGTGCAGATAATGGAAGACTTAAAGACAATCGTGGAAGATAAAGCTATCTTTATTATTTTAAATGTAGTGTTAATATTAGTGGCATGTAGGCCAAAGCATTTTAATGATTTTGATTTTTAGTTATTTTAGATGACTTATATTATGGATTAATTTAAAATTATTAAGTTCTCATTTCGTATGTGTTAATGATGTTATTTAAATACTTAGTTGTGTTATGTCGAGTACACACCTATTCATGGTGATGTATTAGACAGGATGTTCGAGTATTCGATCATATCTCAGGGTTTCTGGCCTCAAACATATTCATGAAAAAAAAAATGTCTTCCGCACTCCGACGAGGCCGGGAATTTTGGGACGTGACAGCGACAAGTGGTGGTGGCAGTGGGCAGTGGTGGTGGCGGTGGTGGGCGACAGGTGGCAGTAGGCAGCAACGGTGGTGTTGGCAATAGAAGGTGATGAGGTGACGAGGAAAAAAATTTCAGATTTATGCTCATTCGAATGAGAATCAACATTTTCACTTCTTTTAGGGGTGTTTTGCCCTTATTTTTTTTCAGTTTTCACCATCATGAGTGAAAATTTTCCATTTCAATTTCCAAAGCACTGACCGCTAATAGGTAAAAATTTTTACCTTTCACCATCAGCAGCTCCTATCAGCTCTTTCACTAACCAAACAGTTTTCACCTCTTTCAGCCCCTGTCAGCCTGAAAATTTTTTATTTTTCACTAACCAAACACCCTGTGAATTGCCCGATTGTATAGCAATAGAATCATGATACCTCACTACCCAAATACTCCCTCCTTCCTGTTTTAGATGAAAAAAAGGATCGTCCTTTTTTAGATGCCCCATTTGCTTTAGCTAAATTTTCAGTGATTTATAGGTGACTTTCTGATTGTGAAAAACCAGTTTATGAACATGAAATTAATCATATTTTCAGCCTTCAAAAATCAACCCGACTTCTGATTGGTGACTTGTGTTTGGGAACCCGAAAAAAAATTCAAGTGTGATTTGCTTTGTGTTTGGCAGACTAGGTGAAAATTTTCTATTTTGGTCGACGGCGAGGGGTGGCGGTGGTGGTGGCAGTGAGCAGTGGTGGTAGCGGTGGTGGGCGACAGGTGGCGGTAGGTGGCAGTGGGCGGCAACGGTGGTGTTGGCAATAGAAGGTGATGAGGTGACGAAGAAAAAAATTTCAGATTGATGCTCATTCGAATGAGAATCAACATTTTCACTTCTTTCAGGGGTGATTTGCCCTTTTTTTTTTCAGTTTTCACTGTCGTGAGTGAAAATTTTCCATTTTAATTTCCAAACACCCCGACGGCTGATAGGTAAAAATTTCAACCTTTCACCGTCAGCCGCTCTTGTCAGCTCTTTCACTAACCAAACAGTTTTCACCTCTTTCAGCTCCTTTCAGCCTGAAAATTTTCGATTTTTCACTAACCAAATGCCCCTGTGAATTACCCGATTGTATAGCAATAGAATCATGATACCTCACTACCCAAATACTCTCTCCTTCCTCTCTCCTTCCTGTTTTAGATGAAGTTGGAGTTTCCACCATCCAATAGAAATCAGTTTTTTTTTTCACATTTCGCATTTAAAACAGGACGGAGGGGGTACTAATCGTTTCTGTTTCTATGATTTACACTCTCTTTCCCTTATCACAAAGCCTCCCATTTTTTTGTAGTGAAGGGAAAAAATGAATGAACATGTTGATTTCAAGGTTGATGTTAACTTTCCAATCCATACTAATTGTTTGAATTTGGAAAAAAATTTATCCCATAATAATTGTCCTATTTCATGTTGTCCTTCTCATACTAATCAGTGTTTGGACCATTAGAGTAAAACGGTTGGTGGGTTGACTTCCCTAAGTATCTTATTTTCATATGTGGACAATTAGTATGGGACAGAAGGAGTATAAACCTATATTGCCACCAAAAGCTTTGAGGAGGCCTTATTCGTATAGAAACCTTTGAAGGCAAAAAGTTATTCAATGTAGAAGGCTAGAAGCTTTTCTCACTTGTGACCTTCACTGCTCTCTTGTAGTGGGATGGGTAGGGGACTATATATTTCATTCTACACTTTTTTTATATACAAAACTGAAATTTTATTCAAAGCATTTCTAATGCGAATTTAAACTTCTGAACTCAACAAGCATTAAAGAGATGCAATATCACATGCCTTACAACTTAATATGTAAACGGATTAATTATGATGAATTTCAGATGGATAGCCACTTGCAGTTGTTTGCCTTGTCAAATAATACTTATCAAGGGTGTCCACGAGTTTAAATAACAAGGCAACCAATATTAACTTTTCTACCCTTCAAAAGTGTCATAAGAGATGGCAAGTCTACAACATAATTTGACAATTCCAACACACAAAATAAAATCTAGTGTACAAATTAATGGGACTGGATAGAACATATGATATAATCTTTATTCGAATACTCAAATCTAGTTTTATCTGCCTTCATTCAATACGCACTCTCTGCCTAAGCATGCCCTTGTTATATACTTCTCTTACTACTTGTAATTCAATGCACATATTTCTTATATTTGATCTATCTTAGGGATTTTCCATTGTGCATGCAATTCCAATTTTAATGATCAATGACAAGTAATTTTGTAATTGAATATCATTGTCAATGTTTTCAAGTAAGAGCAATCTTGAGCCCACAATCTCCATGAATCTTTCTTGAAACGAAATTTGTGCATGTTTGAGGCTCGTACAGTCTGTTGAATGTTTATTTTTTTTGTGTGTGTTTGGTAGTTCAGTGTCTTACATGTTTGTAAAGACCAATACACAATAAAAACTACAAAGATGCAGAAGCCCAAGATTAACTCTATTATAGGCAAAAAAAAATTTTAAGTTACAAGATGGGAATAATACAAACACTAAATCAATAAAAAGTTGCACCTTCGACTGGTTGCACCTAAAGGAGTTTATGTGAAAGAGAAAGAGGAAGACAAAGAAGAAGAAAAAAAACGAAAGGAGCAGCATCTTGAGGGAGACGCGAGCCAAGTCAGGAACAGGGAAAGTTTTGGTCCCCAAGTTAAGATCTTGGGTTTGTTTCGGGGTTCTGGTATTATTTTGTTTTATTGTCGGCCATATGTCTTGATAGCCATATAGCAGCAGGGGAATTATACATCCTCCTAGTTATGTCCTCACCCATAAACTCCACCTATGAAAAGCCTCCATGTCAAGGAATTCCGTATCGGATATCGGTATCGTATCGGTCGGCTTAAGAGACAAAATATCAGAGATATATTAGAGATATTTATAAAAAAATATCAGTGGCCAAAAACTAGTTTTTATCATATATTTTCACAATCTAACTTCTAAAATGAGTTATACTAATTTAGACAAAGCATAGATTTTAAAATATGCATATTAGGATGGGAAACAAATGAGAAAGCTACTTTTTTTTCTTTTTTTTAAAAATTCCGATTTCTTTTTTGAAAATATTTTTTTTAACTAGCGATGATATTTGAAAAAAATACAAAAACCGAGGTTTGGCCATCATATCGATATATCGGCGAGGAATTCTATGCTCCATGTCATTCTCATGGAAAGATAAGCACTTAAACCGGGAAAAAAAAAACATGTCACTTGGTCCCTTTTGAGTTCATCTAGCGTGGGCCTTGGTCCTTTAATATGGTATTGAAAATGAGTCACCAAAATATTTCCCATTCCCTTTTCTATGAAGGTGACGTGGATGTTTTTCATAGATAGAGTGTATGAGTGAGGACATAACTGGGAGGATGTAAAATTCTTCCCCATATAGCACTCACTAACTAGGACGGGCGTGGCATAATTAGCCAACCCAAGAGAAGGATTTGTTTAAAACATGGGCGGATCTTCTTGTTAGGGCTGCTGCTGGTTGCTGGTCTAAAATCTTTTTTGAATAGGTTGGGTTGGGTCCTTAATAGGGGTCAGCTGATTTTGAGATGGGGGTTAGTAGAAAAACACAATTCCAATCCCAGCCATAATGCTAAAATATGTGGGCGGGTTCACTAAAACTCCAAGCCCATGGGGTCAGCCGACCCCATCCTCATTAGGGTTGTTCTCGGACCAGACAAACCTTGGACAGAGGTTGTCCGTGTCCGTATCTGTAAAAAAGTTATTCGTCATTATATTGTCCGTGTTCGTGTCTAGATGTCGGGCGGACACAGACGCGGACATGGATAACCACACTTTTTTTATACTCTGCCCTCCTCCCCTCTTTTCTTCTCCTCCACCCCCGTCGCCCCGCTCCCCTGCTGCCTTCCTTTCTCCTCCCCGTGGCCCTCCTCCTTCCTCCACCCCCGCGGCCATGACAGCCACCCCTCCTTCCTCCCTCCTCTTCTTCTCCTTAAAAATCCAAACTTTTCTCCCTCCACCCCCACGGCCATGGTTAATCTACACATGAAATATGCATTTTATTATCTCTTAAGCTTATGTTTATGTTAATGTTTGATTAGAATTAATGCTACTTTAATGTAGTTTTTTATTTTTGTAGGAAACAAGAGTAAGATGCAGAAATGAGGTGAAAAGTGACTTCAATGATTAAATCTTCATAACTTTGTGTGTGTATATCACTGATTAGACTGATTCAAGCTTCATGTTAAATTTTAAGAAATCAGTTTTCAATGCCACCAACCGCACATAATTTGGAGTTCAGAGCGAAAAGTTATAACCATTTGAAAATTATGAATAGTAACTATGATCGATCGCCATTTTATACACGATCGATCGTCAGAGCTGGGAAACAATATTACTGAAGGAAACGATAGATCGGCACTTAAAACAATCAATCGTATCTACTTGAGTTTTTGGATGTGCGCAATATAGTAAAATCAATTGATCGGAAAGAAAAGTGATCGATCGGGGATCGATCGATCGGCAATACGGAGTGATCGATTGGTTTATGCGATAAAACCTAAATCAAGCCTATTTCGACTCGAATTTGGAAGGGGACTTCGGGGTTTTTCTTCAAACATATATATAGGCCTTAAGGGATAACGTTTTGGAAGATCTTGAGGAGAATTGGAGGCTAGAGAAGAGGAAGAGAAAGAGTCTTTTAGAGCCAAAGAAGAAGAAGAAATCTATGCTAATAAAACTAAAAAATAGGCTTTTCTTTTCTCTCTTTCTAGGTGTAACTAAATTCTTTATTAAGGTTAAATGAAGCCCTAGATATGTGTATTGCTACTCTTGTTAGTTTCATTTAATAAAGTTAATATGATTCATGCTTAATACTTTTTCATGAGTATTCTCTTGAGTGCTTGACCATAAACTTATTAGATATTAATAAAATTAGATCTTTTTAATCCCTCTGTCTAACCAAGAGCAGGTTTATGATTGATTCTATGCCCGACCAAGGATAGGATTGATTACACAATAGTGGATAAACTTTCGTGTCCGACCAAAAATATTAATGAATTCATTAATAATTCGTGTGTCCGACCAAGAACACGAATTACCATATCATGTAAATCTACATGTAATAATAATCAAGAGTAATAATTACATATCTAGTGGTGGATTCATTGCCTTGATAATTCTCTACATTGATTAATCTCAGCTCGTTTAGTTAAAGTTTATTTCTTTTTTAGATTCATTAAAAACAACAACTTTTTTCCTTGAGTTTGGTAAAGAATTTATCCATCTCTGAGGTTCGACAACCCTTTAATACTCGCTGTAGTGCATTTGCAAGGGTTTAATTTTAAACGATCAATGGCCGCCGCCCCTCCTTCCTCCCTCCTCTTCTTCTCCTTAAAAATCCAAACTTTTCTCCCTCCACCCCCGCAAACCTCCTCCTTCCTCCTCCTCCACCCCGCCGCCCCTCTTTCCTCTTCCATGCCCTGCCTCCCCTCCTCTCCCTCGCCGCCCTCCTCGGAGGACCCTTGCCCGTAGTCCTCCTCGGCGTGGCCACGGCCAAGGACACCTCAAACATAGACTGCCCTGCGAACACGGCTGTCTGCAAATAACCCTAATCCTCATAACGTGGGTCCATAGCCATTAGTTCAAGAGTCGATGATTCCTCTCGACACATTTTCTTTTTCAATTTAGACCTCGTTCACGAGAAATTTTTTGGCGTAGATACAATACCATACTGGCATGCTAGAATGGTGTCACTGATCAACAAGAGACACGCAACCTGCTTTGTAGGCCCCTGCTAAACTCGTTAAAACGGTCTGGATAGGCTAACCCTTCCAATTTTAGTTGTTAATGGGGCCCACAAGGGGGTTGCATATCTCTTGTTGATTGGTGACTGACACCATGCTAGCATTACCTACACAAAAAAATTTCTCTCGCTTGTAAACAAAATAGTTTTTCAGATAAAAAAGCAGGAAGTGTGGGCCCCATGGTTCTGGTCATCCTGATTGGTCCTAAACATGGGACCACTGTAGGGCATGGAATGTCATATCGGATATCGATAAAATATCGGTCAACCAAAGAAATAAAATATCGGAGATATATCGGAGATATTGTGTAAAAAAATATCGGTGGTCGAAAACTAGTTTTTACATGTATTTTCACAATATAACTTCTATAATGAGTTATACTAATTTAAACAAAGCATAGATTTCAAAATATGCATGTATAATTCAAAACTAGGATGGGAAACTGTTGTGAACGTCAGGCCAGGTCCAGTGTGGGCCCGTTAGCAGCCCATCACGTCAGCATTATTTCATTAGGATATATGATTGATTACATATCTTATTGTAATCAGACCCGTTTAGGCTAATTGTTAGGTAACGGGCTGATAGAGAATAATCAGTGCCAACTAGTGGCCCATCAGCGAGCCACGATCTGGCCTACCCTGTACACTGCACCTGGCCTGACGTTCACAACAGAAACAAACACGAAAGTTATTATTTTTTCTTTTTTTTTTTAAAAATGCCGCAATATTTTGTAAATTCCTGAAAAACGATATTTGGGTGTTTCGATGTATCGGATGGGGTCCGATACCGATCGGCGAGACGACATTCCATGCCGTAGGGCCCATGATCCCACCCCTGCATCCCCGCATCAATCCAGCCCAAACTGATTAACCCGCCTCGGGCTTAGCTTGGGCCGAACTTATTCCGGCCCATATAGATCGTGGGCCTTAAGACACGAGGTCAAGTCCAACTATCTGATAAAAGGCGCCTCTGGGATTGCTCCGGGACGTCTCCGGCGACCGGAAGGGGTAGAGCTCGTCGAGGAAGCAGGCAAGGGTAGGTCGTCGAGATGGCGGGGATGGGGGACGGTTACGTGGGGACGGCCCAGGATGCGGTCAGGATCAGGCGGCTGGAGAAGCAACGCGAGGCGGAGCGCCGCAAAATCCAGGAGCTCAAGAACAAGTCCGCCTCCGCCGGTGGCCAGGCCGGGCTCCTCCAGTTCGGATCCGGCACCTCCGAGGTTCCTTGCCACCTCCTCCCTTTTTCCAAATTTTGTTTCTTTACTTCATTTTTTGCACTTCCCGCACCCAACTTGTTCGATTTGTATTTGTAAGTTATGATTGAGCCAAGTTTGGTTATGAAGAGGATTTGGGTAGAAAAATTGGGTTTCATTTTGAAACTTGAAAGCTTTACGTGTTTGGAAGTGACCCATTTACTGATTTTGTTGGGGTTCTTTTTGTATTGTTGTTAGATTCTGGAAACTGCCTTCAAAAAGGAGACTGTTGGTCTGGTGACTAGAGAGCAGTATGTTGAGAAGGTATTGGCTTGTGCTTGGAAATTTGGAATTGAAATTTGTGTTGTGTAGCAAGTTGTCTGATGTGGTTTTTTGGGTTTGATTGTCTGCTAGAGGGTGACTATTAAAACTAAAATTGAAGAGGAAGAGAAGGAAAAGCTTCAGAAATTGCAACAGGAGTAAGTGGATGTTTTCCATGTTTATTTGCCTCATGTTCAGTAAGTAAGTAATTAGGTTTGCTATTGTGACTGATATTTATGGATCGTGTAGGGAAGAGGAGCTTCAATTACAGAAGAGGAAGAAGAGGAAGATAAAGGGGACTTCACGCTTGTCCTTTGCGGATGATATAGAGAATGGGAGTGATGAGGAAGAAGCTGAAAATGGTAACCGTTTTGCAACTTTTCGTATTTAAATTGCAGTGCTATCTCATCCTTTAAGATCATACTGATTCTAACTCTTTCATTTAGCTTTGATTGTGTAGGTCTGCAGGGTTTTTTTGTTACTAGCAATTTTTACAAGTATGTCTAATAAGATACTACAAAATTAGGGGCTGTTTGGCACTCCCTTTGAATACTAAAGATTTTTCTTTAAGGTTTACTATTCAAGCCAAAACGTCACATCCATCATTTCCTTCTTTTAAGGGCCAAGAGTTAAGGTAGAAAGGGACTTTCCCAAAGGGGAGCCAAACAGCCCCTTGGTTTATATAAGCTCTGTCTTGAAAAATGAAAATTAATAATATTCCTCACATTGTAATTTTTCTAAATAGCTTTGTGGATAAGTAACTAGGTTGTTGAGCTGCAGGATGATAGTTTAAATTGGTAAGAAGCAATGTTTGTTAAAGATGTAGTAAGGCAAGCCTTGAGCCATCCCACCTTCAATAGGGTGTAAGGCATATGCTTCATGTTGATGATGATATAATATATATTTACACATATATGATATGTACATGTATGAAATAAAAGGTATTAAGATTATTTTATCTGTAATTTCCTATGTAATTAGTTTTTAACCTTTGAACCTTTCTAGCATTGTCAATTTATCATTAACCAAATTCTATTTGTCCATCAATTTAACATCTTATAAAACTTTCTAACTAGGTACTTGTTAACTCACAACAATGTTAAAGAGTCAAGTTCATAAAAATAGTTTCAGTATGCAATATCAAAATAGCATTTCACACCAATTAAAATTTTTAACCATAAGAGGATGTCACTAACTATTCAATTGTACATTTAACCAATGCATGTGAGAAATTCAACCAATGGAATAGAAGATTAGATTACAGATAGTAATTGAAGAGAAAAAAAAAAGGCTACAAGTAAAGGAACCCTTGTAATCAACACAATGCACACACAAAAAGAGCTAAAGGATGGAGAGGGAGATGGGATGACGCACACAAGAAACAAACCTTCTATGTGATGGCATTTGACCTGAATCGGCCTGCCATAATGCATTATTTATGGAAACCTGTAACTGGTTATTATTCCTTACGCGTATGCCTCAGAGATAATATTGTTTTCCCATGAGGCATACACTTTGTGGGAATAGCATGTTGTCTCAACACCTCCAAGGTGTCTTGTTTGCACTTTGCTTTATGTCCCTGAAAAAAAACAGATTTGCATTATATTTGATGCAAATCAGATTTTTTTTATCCATAACTCTGGTTAGAAGTTTATGAGGTGAATTCTGATTGCAGAGGAGTGATCAGCTTTGAATAAAATGGATAGTCCCTTTTTATAATCTTCTTAGATGACCTCTTCTTCACCATTATTTTAGTTGCAATTAATGTGACAAAAGTGCTTTTAGGCTATTGATAGACTCATACAAGATGATGTTTTAATTCAAAGGCAAATATATTTATTTTTTTCTCTTTCGTTGTTACAACCATCTCACGTTTATGCAGGCAGCCAAGAGGCAAAGAGGCTTAGTCAAGGAAAACTAGGAAAGGATCCAACTGTGGAGACAAGCTTTTTACCAGACAGGTATTGCATTTTTCTTTTTGCGTGTTTTTATTATCTGTCATTTGTGTGGGCTTTAATCTGTGGTCTTAGGGGTGCCGAGGATAATTTTTTAGCGAGCGAGAAGCAGAGGAAGAAGCTGAGAGAGAAATATTGCGTAGACAGTGGCTTCGGGAGCAGGAGCAGATTCGAAGTATTGTTTTCCCTCTATGTTAATTCGTTTTACATGAAATTGAGAATATCAAGAGTGTGATTAGATGTTGACTGTGCAATTTAGAACTACTCCCTCCGGTCTTTTTTAATGCAATTGATTTTCAAAAAGATTTGAAAATTAATTGCATCGATTGAAAATGATTGGAGGGAGTATAAATTTGCAACTATAATGGTGGGCAATGGATGACCATACTAATATTCTATTAGTTTGTACTAATGATTATTGGCGTGATCATGTTTCTGAAGTTTGTGAAAATGTAAACCATGTTTGGAAAATGCAAAGAGTTGTAACTAACTGATAGAGTTTGGGTAGGGAAACCATTGGTTAGCCATCTTCAAATTCTCTTTTTAATTGACTCAATTTCAACCTTTATTAGATCTCCCTAAGTTTTTGTTTTATTTAGTAAAAAGCTAAAAGTTGTCTAAGTTATCCTATATTCTTTTTTCAGGTGAACCTCTCGAAATTACATATAGCTATTGGGATGGAACCGGCCATAGAAGAGTGTTGCAGGTTAGTAAAAAAATTCACTGCTTGTTGTATTTATCCATTTACAATATTTTCACTGTTCATGGGCATGGGCTTCGTGTATCTGATATTTCAGGCTCGGAAAGGTCAAAAAATCGGAGATTTTCTTCGGGCTGTTCAGCAGCAGCTTGCACCTGAGTTTCGTGAGATCCGAACAACATCAGTTGAAAACTTATTGTATGTAAAAGAGGATTTGATCATCCCTCATGTAAGCTCTATTGTTCTTGGCATGACATTTGTTTAGATACTTCAAACTTATAGCTTTGCCTAATGCAATCTTGTTTATTGGATTCTTGGAGTCCAGCAACATAGTTTCTATGAGCTGATAGTGAACAAGGCAAGGGGAAAAAGTGGACCGGTAATAATCTTGTTTTCTTTCTCTAATAACTGGTTACCACTTAGATTGTTACCCTTTTCTGCCTTTTTATCTCACGTATCTATTTTACAGTATAAAGTCATAATGTAAAATTGGAAACATATATTGATTTGATAGCTACTTTTGAATCTTATTCTTCTCATTAGCTCCGCTTGTTAAATGTTTTAGAAGGTAATTTAAATTTCTGACAGAATTTTTTTTTTCTTCTTCCAGCTTTTCCATTTTGATGTTCACGAGGATGTGCGAACAATTGCAGATGCGACAATTGAGAAGGATGAGGTATCTTGTGCGAGATTGCCTCCTACTTTATTGTTGTCTTAATTTGACAAAATTTCTGATTATGCATTTTTCAAATTTGAAGAATGAAATCTTGCTCTAATAGTCCTACTTATTATTGTTTCTCTTATTTACTCGTGCAGTCACATGCCGGGAAGGTGGTTGAGAGGCATTGGTATGAAAAAAACAAGCATATTTTCCCTGCATCGAGATGGGAGGTATGGTTCGAAACACTGTTTTATCTGTGGTGGATTGAATTTAGTCGATGATTATTCTTGTTGAAGAAGTATATGTGATAACCTATTTTGTAATTGCTGACAGATATATGATCCAAACAAGAAATGGGAACGTTACACCATCCACGGGGATTAGTCAAGTGGTGGAGCATTATTGTGTCATCAGTCTACTATGTCCACCGTGTTCTTAAAAATTTCCAAAACTGACTTATGTCATCGAATAATATTTTTTACTGCTGAAATGAAGAAAAACTTTTCATAGGCATTTAGTTGTGATCAGCCGCCACTAGATGTAAGGGGGTATGGCACATTTTGAGGTGCAACTAATCACACTGATTTATTGGCCTTTTCTGTGGATTATTAAAGCTTTATTTGCCAAAACGACCTTTATGATTTGGCACAATACCGTTTGTGCATGCAGTTTAAAATGTTTATTCTCTTTGAAGTTTAAAGAAAAGCCGAATAGCCTATAAGACTATTTGAGCACTAAAATTGGAAAGCTTCACTTGTAGCACATCACATAAGCTTGATGGAAGCAGCGCATTTTCATTGTTGAAATTAGGTAGATTTGCGTAAGCTTTGAAATACATTAGTTGTTCACCCTAAGCTTTGAAATACATTATTGATTCACCTGTATGAACACTCCATTTGGACTTCTGTTTTTTTTTCCCTTTCGAAAATGCGGATTTCTGCGATGACATAGGTGCGTGTTTGCAGCCTTCAATTTTCCAATCCAAAGGCTGCCGTTCGTTTCAATCGGAAGGAATAGTATGCTTGGTTGAGTTCCCTGTATGCTGTACCCATATGATAATAGTCCGAACGTCCAATAATTGAAGCTCCGCTGGCGTCCATTTATCTATAGCAATTAAAATGTGATGTTCTTTCTCTTTGTTTTTATGTCTTTTATCCTTTTGGAAGCTTGCGTGAGCATCTATCCTAACTCTCAACCTTGAGAAACTGCCAAACAGTCAACGTTAATATACTCATATGCTAAAAAAAACATTAATATATTCATTAAATTCACTTCTTCTCAAGGGCTTCTCACCATACTGACAAGGCTTGAATTCGGCTAGAGGCCATTTCGGTAAGCGTCATGGAAAAACCAATGAAAATTCAGAAAAAAAATATTACTCCCTCCAAAAAATCCTGGCAACATTTGAAACTAAGTTAAATTTATTGGCCTTAAGGCTTAGGGGCCGTTTGGGGCATGGAAGAAGTAAAACATCTACTGTGGATGTTTTTAACTTTCAAGCATGAGGTGTTTCAGGTGAAAGTTGAAAAATCCCAAAAATACATCCAGCTGAATTTTTTTCAGCTGGATGCTTGTGTTTTTTCACGGCCCAAACGGCCCCTTAATACCCACAACATTTCAAACCTCCATGTACCCCTGCACATGAACGTGAGGAACTATTGGCCTCTACAACAAATCCAGTCATTTAAGGGCCGTTTGGGGGGTGATTATAAGGAAATATCCACAGTGGATTTTCAAGATCCACTGTAGTATCCAGTGATTTTCAAGATGCTACAGTATAGCAAATAATCCACAGTGAATGTTTTGCTTTTAATCACGCCCCAAACGGCCCCTTAATTACGGATCTGTAATTTCCAAATGCAGCCATTTTTTTTGGACAGAGTATCTATTTTTTCAAAACCCCGGGTCAACAATATTAAGCAAGAATTTCGCCAAAGGCTTATTTCAACATTTTTCGGAAAGTTTCAACCAACGTTGTTGATAGTCACCTACCCGCCCTTGAACCGTTGAATCAAAATCCAATGGCTTTTGGTGATTTGGCTCATCAGACACTCGTGAGTTGAGTCTCATATTAACTTTTCCCACTAAATATTCAGTTGGGCTTAGAATTGCGTTGGGCCTCACAGGCCCAAAAAAGAAACCCCGGTCGGCCCAACTTTAGCCCAAGCAGAGATTTTGGTTCTTCCAGACATTTTTATGCCAAGGGCTTCCTCCCGATCGGTCTCCTCCTCTTCCACCAGAAGCAGCCATGGCGACGATGATCAGGGCCATCTTCCTCTTCGCTCTCCTCCTCCTCGCCTCCCCTCTATCCCACGGTACTCTCCCTTCCTTCCCCTTTTTTGGAATTTTTTTTGACATTTTTTGGTGGTGGAATTGGATTTTTTATGCCAATTGTATCGTTCTTCTGATGTTTCATGATTTGATCCTTTTTATTGAGATTAGTTCGATTTCTGCAGCTCGTTTGGATGGAAATGCTATGTGTTTGTTGGGGTTTGTTGTGGCAGCTGGATTTGGAAGAAAGGGTGAATTTTTGTGGGATGATCTGGTGAATTTGATGGTTTTTTGAGTGATTTGTTGTTATCTGGTTATTGTAGATCTAGATTGTCTTGATTCAGTGGATTTAGTTGTTATTAATGTGATTATGATGATTTTCTAGACGGTTGTTAGTTGTAACTTTGTCCAGAGATTGTCGATCTGTGGATGATGGTTCGGTTTGTTGATCTGGATCATCTTCGAACTTCCCTCACTTCACATCGAGCCTTAAACAGTTGTACTTCTGAGTCAGAACTTTGCTGCATGGCTTATTTTTTGGAAATTGAATTTTTGTGATTTGCCCGTTGACCAATGTTTGCTAGATGAACCTGTTGAGAAGTTGGAGTTTCGAAGCTTTTTCGCAACCTATTACTGGGCATTTGTGGTCTTACTACAAATTTGGTTTAAATGGACTGCCTGATGGAGCATCTTGTTGAAGTCTCAGATATTTTGTCACTTAGCAATTTGTAAAATGCTGCAGATTTTTGTCTGACACATGGTTTCTCTTTGCAATCTAAATTAGAAAGACATTTTACTTGCCCTAGTTGTGTGAATGTTCTTATGCTCATGCAAAGCAATGTGTTTGATATTTTTATTATGACCTGCCTAGCCTAGGCCCATGGCCCACACCTTAGGTTTATTTATGACCCATAAATACACCTGAGGTGTGGGTCATGGGCCTAGGCCAGGGTCAGAACACATTTCCGTTGAAGCACGCTGAAATTCCATCAGTTGTTTATTATCGTGCTTTAGAGTAGAACCTAGGTAACTGACAAAGAGTGAACAATTTGAGATCTCTTTTCTATTAGTAAATTTGTGCACACAATGGTGATGTGGAATTTTTATATATTTTTTGAACAGTTGTGAGGTGTGAATCAGAAGGAGATGTAGATGTATCTGAAGTTGTCGAGAGCGGTGATCTCGGAATTGTGGGTGATGATGTCCAAGATTATGGTGATGTTTCTTTGTCTCCAGCACCAGGAGTGGATACAGTTTGTGTTTTTCCCAAAAATGCTGGAAAGGGTAAGATTTTATTCTTCCTTTGATGTTTGAGTGGTGCGGTTGTTCAGTATGTCACTTAAATCGGGTTATGTGGAAAAGAGCAAGTTTCCGTGGAAATGTAAAGATTTTTTTTATTTTCTATTATTAATGATCAGCTAAGCCAATCCTTTAACCTTTTCGGTGGCTGAGATAAGAGCAACGCGAGATTATAATTCGTTTATCTTCAGCATTTAAGAAGAATTTTAATGACTGCAGTGGTTCCAGCTGGAGAGGAAGCTGAATTGCTCATTGGTGTGAATAATGAAGGTAAGTCTGTTGGCAAGTTGACTAAGCCCTCTCATACTCCCTCCGTCCATATGTATGTCTCCTATTTTGTTGGTCAAAAGTAACTAATTTTGGTTCATTTTGAAAAACAAAATAGGACATTTATTATGTGAAAGTGGAAGTATTATATAGAATTAATAGAAAGCGAAACTGTGATTTTTGCTTATCCATATCCACCAAATTTTGTCAAATTTTTTGTTCGTTCAGATGAGTTGCAACTAATCGCCATCTTCAATCAATTACCATCCACTTTTTGTTATTTGTTTCTTTTCCTTCAGTTTGACTTAACTTTACTACTCTTTACTTAATGATATTTATGTTCTTTCTTGAGATTAGTATGTTGAAGTTATGTTGACTTTCTTTACTACTCTTTACTTATTGATAATTATGTTATTTCTTGTGATTAGTATGTGGAAGTTATGTTGACTTTTGGATTTTCTGTGAACAAATAAAGGTGAGTCAGCCTTGAATGTTGTTGCTGTAAGGGCCAGCCTTCACTACACTTTTGATCACCGATACGTTATCCAGAATCTAACCGTTCAGGTAATTTTGCTTTGATAAAACAGTTTGTGAAACACGTTACCTTTCTGCCTATCTGGCATAGACTTGTGAAGGATTTTTTTTATCAAATCATCATCATCATACGCCTTATCCCAGCTATCTGGGGTAGGCGGCATGGATTATATACCGGGTTTGACTCTGATCGGAATCAAAGTGGTACAAAATCCATACAAAGAAACATAGTGGCAAATTTTTACGCTGGATACCCTTCCTGACGCAACCCTCTGAAGAGGGGACGATGATAAGAAGATTTAACATCATATTCATCATACCCCTTTCCATATATATGGATTGGCTTCATGACATGATGGTTGCACATGAAATATTTATATAGCCATCTCACATAATTGTTACATTGTATGCATATTTTTTGTTATCGAATAAATATTGAAATTCAATGCCTTCACAAAGAATGTCTGTATGCAGATGCGGCAAGTAGTATGTACCGCTAGGCATGTAATGTGGATATTAATATCTACAAGGAAGGGAAATGATATAGTACGCAGCCCAGCGTTCAAACGCAGGGCAGCTGTTTTGGATTGCAGGCCCATTTTCTGGCAACGGCGACAAAAACGGAGGCAGGATCTGAATCCCCACCGTCGGGGTGACTCAGACCAGGCCTTGAACGTACTGAAATGGTGGCATTTTCATGGCATTCACAGCTATCACACCGTAAAGCTGCAGTTTTTTTCTTCATTTCCATCTTCCTCCAAGCTTATGGTGCCACAGCCGTGAATGCCACCATTTCATGGCGTTCAAGGTATGGTCTGAGTCACCCCGATGTTTGGGACTCAGATACGGCCTTCGTTTTGGTTGCCTTTGCCGGAGAAGGTGCTGGTGATTCAAACAGCTGCCCTGCATTTGAACACCGGGCAGGTGTATTATATTATTTCCCCTACAAGGAATGCAACGTTGTTTTTAATGTGTCATTGTTTCAAAGAACTAGCGTTGGTTGATTATCTCTCTGGTAATATACATACAATGTAACAATTATGTGTGAAATTTTTATAATGATTTTTTTAGTGGCGATCATATAACTAGGGGTGCGTTTGGAAGCTGAAATATTTCTTTCACCTATCCGGCGTCAATAGGCCTGATTTGTGGATGAAATATGTTTGGGAACTGAAAATAAATCACGCTGATTTGTGTTGAAAGGAATATTCGTCAGCATCTGGTATCGTGTAATCGATTACACGATAGGATGAGCTATCGCGTAATCGATTACACAATAGCTTTTTAATGGGGCAAACTTCAACGATGCATTTCTTACTCATTTTTTATCCATTTTGGCCCATTTTTTTTTATTCTTCCTCATTTCTAGTGCTCTTTCTTATAATGATGATATCATAAATATGTTGATCCACCGCGTGCTATTTATCATTTATATAAAAAAACATAAAAAAAAAATTACCAAATTGGCGCACTGTAGCAAATATTTCCCAAACTGGTGTTCTGACAAGCCACGCAGGCGCCTGCGTGGCCTTTTTTTTTTTTAACCGGCCCGAAAGGCGTCGGTTGAACCGACGCCTCTCGGTTAAAAGAACCGACGCCTTCACAAAGGCGTCGGTTCCACCGACGCCTTTTAATGCCTTGTCATTTTTCGTCCCATTTTAAATAGGCCGTCACTTCAACGATACATATCTCTCTCATTTCTAACCCATTTTCACTCATTTTTTTTTCATTCTTCCTTATTTTTAGTGCTCTTTTCAGTGATTATGATATCACAAAGATGTTGAGCCATCACATACCATTTATCGTAGTTTTTGTAGTATTTTTTCCATAAATAGTATGCGATGGATCAACATCTTTGCGATATCATTATGACCAGAAAGACCACTAAAAATAAGGAAGAATGAAAAAAAAATGGGCGAAAATGGATGAAGAATGAGAGAGATATGCATCATTGAAATTTGTCCCACTAAAACAAATCTGTCCCATTTTAAAGGGGTGATAACTTCAATGATGCATATCTCTCTTATTATTCATCCATTTTCGCCCATTTTTTTTTCATTCTTCCTTATTTTTAGTGGTCTTTCTGGTCATAATGATATCGCAAAGATGCTGATCCATCGCATACTATTTATGGAAAAAAATACTACAAAAACTACGATAAATGGTATGTGATGGCTCAACATCTTTGTGATATCATAATCACTAGAAAGAGCATTAAAAATAAGGAAGAATGAAAAAAAAATGAGTGAAAATGGGTTAGAAATGAGAGAGATATGTATCGTTGAAGTGACGGCCTATTTAAAATGGGACGAAAAATGACAAGGCATTAAAAGGCGTCGGTTGAACCGACGCCTTTCTCTTTTAACCGAAACCGACGCCTTTCGGGCCGGTTAAAAAAAAAAAGGCCACGCAGGCGCCAGCGGCCGCACTGGCGCCTGCGTGGCTTGTCAGAACACCAGTTTGGGAAATATTTGCTACAGTGCGCCAATTTGGTAATTTTTTTTATGTTTTTTTATATAAATTTCCCATTTTTTAATATATTTTTTGATAGGATATCAAGGCCATTATGATATCATGATGATCAGAAAGAGCATAAAAAATAAAGAAGAAGAAGAAAAAATGGCCGAAATCGGACTAAAAATGAGGGTGATATAAATTATTGAAGTTTGTCCCATTTTAATTGAGAATTACACTATAGAGTGTGCTATCGTGTAATCGATTACATGATAGCCCATTCTATCGTGTAAACACGATAGCTCACTGTATCGTGTAATCGATTCCATGATAGTTCACTGTAATCGATTATTGGCTATCGTGTAATCGATTACACGATAACTGTAATCGGCTCCCTCCACTCAACGGTGCAGTGGCGGAGGCCGGGATGAGGGGGGCACAGGCTCCCTCGACTCAACCGGGGGGGGGTTGGCAGCGTCGAGGTGGGAGGCTCAACACGGCGACGACGGGGGAGGCGGGACATGGGCTTTGTCGGCGACGATGGGGGGGAGGGGGTTTGTCGGCTCAACGAGGCGGCAACGTCGACGTGGGGGACGAGAGCTGATTTTTTTTCGTCAGCTTGATTCTCACCATCAGTTTTTCAGGGGTGAAAGGTGACAATTGTCACCTATCACTGTCACCGACCATTTTCAGCACTTTTAGCTATCAAACGTTTTTCAGCCTGATAGCTTTTTTTTTAGGCTTGAAAGGGCCTGAAAGGTGATATTTTTCAGTAAACAAACTCACCCTAGGAAAATGGCCTATAGTTGTAGGTTTTTAGTGCTGGAATTGTGAATGGTTCCTAGAAAGAACTAATGTGACTTAAGAAGATAGTTTTTTCTGCTTATTATTCCCTGACTTTATTGAGCTAACTTGGTATGGGCACTTCTGCATGTCTTCCGTCTTAGTACTAGTCTTCTCCATCTTCTTCGTACTGATATTTTAAAGCATATGTTCACTTGACCTTGGAAAATTTAGTTATATAGGTATCTCCTTACAAAATCGTGCTTCAGTTAAATAATTTCTTATTCCATCTGCATAATGTTGTAGTGAGTACTTCTTTAATGCTTTAGTTTCTTCATCTTCGTGTGTAGATATTGGAACTTTTTGGTGCATATGTTCAGTTGACCCTGGAAAATTTAGTTATTTCAGTATTTCTTCCTAAATTGCACATCAGTTTACTAATTACTTATTCCATCGATGTAATATTTTTGTAGGTGCTTCCATTGCTTTAGTTTATTATATGCTACATCAAGAATGCAATACCTGTTTGAACACTCTTTGTGAAAATTCTGTGTGTTGAATTGGTTTATGTTTACTTTCTTTCAACCTCTGATTATTTGGAATTATCCTTTTCAGGAGTTCTACAATGCTTCAGTGCCAATTTCTGCTCAAGCATCATTTCCATATATGTTTTCTGTTAGCAAGTTTCTGCAGGTTGGAAGTTATTTTATTCTCCTTAATTGCGCTTGAATGACTTAGTTTTAAATAAGTTAGTATATCAGTGTTTGATTTCTGTTTAATGGGTTGTTATGGCAGCCGGGGTTATTTGATCTCGTTGGGACCATCCTTTATGAGGTTGATCAGAACCCATACCAAACTGTTTTTTATAATGGTACTATTGAAGTTGTTGAGGCTGGTGGATTTCTGAGTGTGGAGTCTGTGTTCTTAGTGACGCTTGGGTTTGCACTTTTGGGTCTTCTTGGTTTGTGGATATATGGTCGACTTCAGCAACTTTCCAAGGCAAGTAGTATCAATCATTATGTACAGATGCTTTCTGAGTAACTTGAAATGCTAAATGATGGATTAGTTCTATTCCCTCTGTCCTCATTAAGTGTCCTATTTGTTTTTTTGTAGTGAACTAATTTAGTTCTTGAGTGCCCTATTTGTTTTATCAGGATGAACTAATTTAGCTCATTTTGACAAACCAAATGAGACACTTTATGGGGAATGGAGGGAGTATTAAGCATGAGTAACACTATCACTAAATATGAGTGTTCAAATTATGCACTGTTTGCTATATTGGCTGTCTGCTTAAATTGCCTGTCTGTTGGATGCTTTATTATAATGTTAATTTTTAATTGCTTATCTGCAGAAAACGAAAAAGGCGCCAAAGGTGGAAATTGGAACTGGGACTACAGATGCTTCAATGGATGAATGGTTGCAGGCAAGTTACTATCTTTAGATTGGTTGAGATTGTTAATCCTTCCAACAAATAATACAGTAATACTTTGAACATTTTAAATTAGAGTGGAATTGAACTTTGGATACTTCTTGTTCTATCACTAAGTCAGTTTGACACTGTTGGTTAGGGTACTGCATTCTCCCACTCACAATCCAACAAGTCAAAGAAGAAGAAGTAGGTCTTGTCATGCGTTTCACACAACCTTAGCAAGGGTTCAATCAAGTTCATTCTCGTATTAGCTCGTTGGGTGTTACAAGCTGAAACCAGTGATGTTGATGCGGAAGTTGTAGGTTTGCAGGGAGCAGCTCCTGAATTTTATATGGGTTATACAAATTGGAAGTAAACTAACTGTACGCAGAAGAAAGCAATTTTGTTGGAGAGATTAGTGTTCACTTTCTAGATTCTAATTGAAAATATGCAGAATTTTTTTTTGCTTTGCTTCAGGCTTGGGTCTATTAGTTCATTACACTATTACCTTTAAATAGCAAGATGTTATTTTCTAGTCGTGTGATCATCCTGAAAAGATGAGAAACGTCCGTCTTATACCGGTTATCTTCTAATTGAGTTTTTCAAGGTTCTCCAAAATCCCGTCAGCATGAGTTTTTGTGTTCTAAAAAGAAAGAGGAAGAATTCTCAAGTTCAAGGAGGTTGGACGGTTAGTCTTTACCCTACTAAATGAGCTGATCTAGTGGTAAGTGTTAAGTGTTATTAGCGAGGCATGTACCTGTCCTTCCTTGGGGCCTTGACTTGCAAGTGCGAAGGCCATTAGACAAATATGGTGTCTCGCATCAGATAATCTTAGTCTGAAAAAATTGAAATTTTAACAGTGGTCCTATGATTACTTGCAGCCTGCGACGCTTAATGCTCGTCGAATGTTGGCAGCATGCACGTACTGTACCTATTCAGTTTTAGAATGCAAAATTGCTCAACAAATATTCATGTATAGTGAAGCAGAAAGGAAAATTTGTCTCATTTCATGAGTGTCACCTTCACAATATGCTAAATTGCTAATGGATGATGAGGATTATATGTTAGGCATGACTAACCCCAAAAAACTGAATGCAATAGCATTGGTGTGACTGACTTGCTTTTACATTATTGTGACTAGGGATTTCTGATTTCAACGATATGGAGGTCTGTCTTTAAAGGCTCTCAAAACAGACACTTCACCCCCGACTGGTCACTAAAAAAATTGATACTTTCTACCCGTCAAAGATGTCTCCAATCTTAGCTATCATGGCATCAAATATGTTATTTTTACCAGGGATAAATGACATCACAATAGTTCCATTTTTATACAAGACAAAATAATGTTTCACCAACCTTTTTGCCAAATTGCAAGGAGATAAGGGGGTTATGAAAGAGAAAGATATAATCTCATGAGGAATACATAGACTTTAAAAATCTCTTTTAATTGCCTTCAACTTAACAGCAATACATTCACAAAATACAAGATCAAGGTAGTTGTTTGAGTCCTTAAGAGACTAGAAGGGGAATTACAACCACTATAACATTCACACATCACAGGCACCAGGCATTTCTAAGGATTTAATTCATTTTCATAGCTAACATTATCCATTTTGATAGCAAATAGAGTGAAGATTAGCTACTCTTGGAAAAAGTGCTCAGAAAACAGCTCGCAGGGATATCCCCCACATTGTGAGTGATCTCATTGGGTAACTTTAAGTGGTTTTCTAGTTTCACCACCAACTCATAAAATTGCAGGGACAAAACAAATATTGTGGAATAAATTGATTGCAGTGATATTAAACTTAAATATGGGTCAGCCGTGTCTATGAATAGTATTATTAGTTAAAATAAACTCATTTTCTCCCTACTTATGGCATCTTATTTTACAAGTTTTATCAATTTCTGACAGAATTTATATATTTTATTTTATTTTGTAGGTTGCTTCTAGAGGAAATGGTGCAACAACAGTTTCGGCAACTATGTTTTATGCTTCAAAGGTAGATCTCTCTCTTTCTCTCACGCACACACACGAAACAACATTGTTAAGGAAAAGAGGTTCATTGAAAGAGATGACACATTTAGATTTATTTTAAATCTGGAATGTGCGAAGGAAGTTGAGTCAATTGTAAAGAAAAATGGGGCTGTTCCTGCGACAATTGCCATCTTAGACGGTGTTCCTTGCATTGGTAAAAAACAATATAAACATTTTTTAACTGTTAATAGATTTAATGCGTCAAAATACTTTGCACTTGAAATTTTCATTAGAGCTACTGATGTCTTACCCTAGTCTGTGAGACATTAGTAGTTCTTTTCATGGGTGTGAAACTTCAGCACCATGCCTGTTTTAGTCATCAGTTATTTTCTTGATGTCCACCATATCTTTATCCTGGCACTTAATTGTTTATGTTTTCTCCATGTTATTAATCTAAATGTTTTTATTTTTTCGTTTTAAGGTTTAACTGGTGAAGAATTAGTGACGGGAGGGAGTAATATATCATTGTCCACGAGAAACTTATGAAGGTGACACTCAAAAATATCATCTCCACAATTCATGCAAATTTACTGAGCAATTTTTTCATTTCAAAGTTAACATTCAGAGTTTCATCTTAACTCACTTTGGGAACAGATAAACCAGTACAGGGATTTCATGATCCAGAAACAAAAAATTAGCTGAACATGTTTAATATAAGCCCCGTCTATATGCGCGCTGCCTCACATGCGTAACGTGCGTTAGCAAGGAAAAATAGCCCGTCAATAATTCATCTGAACTCACTTTGGGATCTTCATCCTTCGGCTTGCAGCACTCAATTACAATATCTGGTGTGACGGCCTTTGTTTTTGAAGTAATGATCTCCTTTATTTCATTATTTTGAAAAATATTTTGTTATGAGGCCCATATATATTTGCGCCAACACAATTGGCAGGGCGTGCATTAGGCGCATCACTCAAGATCTAATGGCTGTCGTCAAATGAAAGGCATGCAGTTTGAGTTACCTCGCCCCAGGTTTAACGCGTGGTGTGCCTGACACATGCGTTCCTAGATGCATATTTATTGTAATAGTTAATATCATAAAAAAGGAAATTTATATACTCCATCCGTCCGGAATTATTATCACCATGAAGTTTTTATAATGGACTAAAATTACTACATTTTGCAAAACCTTATAGTAATAATAATTACGGACAGAGTATAAATGCTACTTGGTGGGCCCACCAACTCCACTAATCGGGTCCACTATCACCCTAATGAAGGCACTAACCGTGAGAAACTCCCTAATCTCCTTTCCTCGTGTCCAAATTTCTCTTCTTTTTCCTAAATTATTTTTATTTAAAAAAATAAATGAGTATTTAATTAATCAGAAACCAGATTAAGCAAGTAAAACCAAAAAGAAAACAAATTAAAAAAAACAATTAAACCAAAACTAGGAAACCTGGACCCCCAATTAACACGGGACTCCAAATCCCTTTCTAATTCAATCAAGAAACGTCCAATAATCCTAATCACAAATGAATTAAGTATTTCTTAAAATCCCGAAATCACATAAACCCTAGTCTTTCCATCTTAAGGACTGGACACGTGGCAAGAGACCAGGCACTTGCCATGGATTTCCTCGCTCTTATATAAGAACAAGCTCCCCCCTTTCCTTCGTCCCAATCTCCTCCTTTTCGCCAATCTCTTGTTGTTGTTATTGGATTCGGGTTTTCGGCAATGGCGACGAGCGTAGACTGCGTGACGGAGAAGGAGCTGGAGGTGGCGGAGATCCTGCGCGACCTCCCGGAGACGATACTCTGCCGGGCTTCCATGCCGTTCCACCTCCTCCGCTGGGGCGCCCACCGGCGCCGCGCTGGCGACGACCAAAGCCTCTGCCCTTCTCCTCTGGTTTCGGCTCCAGCTCCGGCACAGGCGGAGGGGAAGGCCGCTGTGGAGGTGGACAGCCCGAACACGCCGCTGGCCTTCTCGGCCAGCGAGGTGGATGCCGGCGAGAGGAGCCCTCCCCGGAAGAGAAAGTTGCTCAAGAGCTTCAAGAAGAAGGTGGGTGGCTCTGGCTCTGGTTCTTCCCAAAGTACAAGTGCATTTAAACAAGTATAAATCCTCTGTCTTTCCGCTTCTTCTTCTTCTTCTTCTTCTTATTTTGGATCTGTTGATTAGTATCTTAACATGACATTTGCTCCAATTTTGTAGACATTCAAGGAACTGAATAAGATGCTATATGAGCTGAATGCCGAGCAGCAGAGTCTATTAAAGGTACCATCTTTCCCTCCCTTTTTCTCTCCTTTCTTTCCAATCTTTTCCTCATTTTGATGGAAACTCTCCTCTGCAAATCCTCCAGGAGCTCTCCCGATATCAGCACTCCCACCAGGATCTCCAACAAGTCAATTCCAACCTCCATTCTCAGGTCCTCCTCCTTCTTCTTCTTCTTCATGTTCTTTTTACTGTTGCAGCCATGGAAATCCCAATTTTCACCTCTTATCCGCGTCCCTTTTTTGTCGTCTTCTTCCACCTGTAGGCTCGTCTCCAATCCAACAGTGCCGACTCCAATCCAGTCGAAGCAGAATCACGTCTAGTACCGGCCATACTTCCTGCGGAGCCCGCCATTGTCGAACCGCAACCCGCCGATGTCCCGTCTGCGAACCCGCCGGAGAGACCAGAGAACGACAGCAATGCCATCACCGGCGGAAGAAATAAACCCTGGTTCATTCTGCCTGATCTTAACTACACCGCCGAGGAGGCGGCAGCGGCAGCGGCAGCGTCGGCGGTGGCGGCATTTGAGTCGCAGTATAATCGCGCGACGAACAAGGCGAACGCGGCGGAAGCGAGGCGGCGGAGGATCGAAATCATCCGGAGCAAGAACAAACTGCAGCGGAACAGATGACATATTTTGTGTCCCATTATTTTTGCTCCATTATTTTTGGAGAAGGCGTGAGCAGAGCAACCATGGCGGGAGTAGGACTCTACTGGTGCAGGGAAAGTGGCAGGATTGTAATTTCTGTGTAGACAGAGGGTAGATTTGGAAGGCGAAAGTAGACTAGATCCTAATTGGAGTATAATTATTATATCTCAATTGTAGTATAATTTTGATACTTTTTTTTTTTGGTTTCCTTCATACACTGAATTTCTGATGGAGAAATATTAAATTTCGTGTTTCTGTTGTTTTTTGTTGCAAAAATAAGATATTAGAAATAGAAAAATAAGAAAATGTTCTAATACAAATTGAAGATACACCCCAATGCGCTTGGTGGCACAGTGGTCTTCAGTCTCATGTCCAACTTGTCAATACGAGTCGTCGATCATCAAGATCGAACGGCAGACACTATATAATATTTTTTGGCGCACAATGGCTACTATACGATGGAGTAAATCCTAGTGGATAGCATGGAGGCGCATAAAACATCCAAGTAAAATGTGTATGAAAGTGTCCACTGCCTAATGCACTTGTAGTTAAAGAAATAAAAACAAAAAAAAGTTGTTTACGAAGAAGCGAAAAATAAATAAAGATCCTAATACCAAAAATTAGCTTATGTTCTTATTTTGTGTAATTATAGGATATGATATGTGATTAATGGAGTGGGTTGGTAAATTGGTAATTAAGATCTGGAGTAGATTTTCTGAGGGGAAATTGCCTAATTTGGAGTTGGATTAGGGTGAGAAGCGTGTAAGAAGCGAGGAGAGGGAAAGGGACCCACTTAGGTAAGCGACAAGAAAAGGGTTTGTTTGCAAGGAAAAATATATGAACCGAACCAATTGGGTCACTTGTCCCGTTTACTGGTTTGCATGGGTGAATGTTCGGATTGTTGGTGGGCTTGGGCCGTTTCCTTTTAAATGGGCATTTCAGGGCCTAATGGAGCCCAATTTAGTGTTGGCCATTGGTCCGATTTGTTTTCAATGCCTTACTATTTTATTTTATTTGGTATTCAATGGAGAAATCAGTTCATTTTAGTTTTTTAATCCAGACAAGTAATATTGAATGGAGGAAGTATAGTTTAGAATCCTCTTTGTATTTTTTTTTAGTGTTTGGCAATGCACCTGGGATATAATCCTGATTACATTTAAAAGAAACTAAAGACATTATCGCATGTCGGTTTCCTCTTACCAACATTATTTACTGGCTTACTTATAAAAAACATTATTAACTGACTTGTAAATGAGATGCCTGAGATCTCTCTCTCTCTCTCTCTACACGCTAAATTTCTGTGTAATATTTAGTTTCAATTAAGCCGACCCCAAATAGTTGAAAAAATACGCTACTTGATTATGACTTGATTTAGTTTCAATTGAAGACTCGAGTAGAAGTAACTGTTTACGTTGCATTGTTGACATATGAAAATGCGCACTTATTATATGAGATCGTTCTCATATAATAAGGAGCATGAGGCTAATCTTTATAGCCATTGGATTCCGATCGGAAGGTGAATATCAAATCAGTTGGTAGGTAAGTGTGTCACATCAGAGAGTAAGTGAGATCATTTTATCTATTTGTAGCCGTCAAATCAAGATCCAACGGCTACGATTTAAAGTGGCCACATATAAGCCATATGAGAGCGATCTCATTTAAACTTTTCCCTTCAAATTACCCCCCAAAAAATGAGCACATTCACAATCAATTTCATATTGAATGCCATTTCAATGGTAGAACATCAAAATATTTTGCTAAGTAAACCTGGGTAGGTTCACCCAAGGGGATTGGTGGCGGGATATGGTGCTATAAGAGATCGTTTGCCCTACCCCTTCTAGTCGGGTTCTAAGGACTCGGACACCCCTCGTTATTAGCGGAAAAAAAAAAGGAGTAAAAATCTAGCAAATGAAGAATCGAATTTCATACTCGTCTTGTGGACCCGTGGGCTTTGGTCTCTACGAAGGAATCCTTGGGCCAGACCAACCGCGTCTAATTTAAATTCTAATTGGGGCAGGCGTGGACTCAGATGAGAGTCATGAGACTGGGCCAGGTATTTCGAAGGAGACTACTGGCTAGATTGAAAAGAAACTCTTGTTTGGGCCTGGTATACGATTGATGAGGGCCCAACAAATTTAGGGCAGTGCTGTTTGAGCTCTAGTAATGGTGCCGTAGAACTTCACTGTGGCGGCTCTAAACAGAAAAGAAGTTCATCCTTTGATGTTAGACCTCTGAATCAGGATGTTGAGTCAGTTACATAATGAGTTGTGGTAAAATTTTTCATTGGTATGTTGTGCCCATGCAAATCCACATAGAGCTGGGGTTCTTGATTATGGGCTTGTAAACGATGACTAGAAAAAGCATACAAGTATGAAGAAATATGTTTTTTAGAATTGAAGAATAGTCATCCTTCCACTTCTTGCCCATTCGCCATTGTTGATGTTGTTGCTCAATATCGCCCAACCCTTCAACACGGAAAAATATAGCACCTCAATCTGATATACTCATTTTCCAAATTGTGTCCGTCAATTTAGGCCGAAGGGAGTTATACTATTTCAATGACAAGCCATAAAGAAGATGGGTCTCAACCTCATAAGACATACATACTTGATATTTTTTAAAATCAACGTACTTTGTTTTTTTATGCGGCAATAAATTTGACAATAAAAGCCACTCATACAAAAAAAAACATATGTTAAAGGATTATTATGAACTAATTTATACCTTAAAAAGTAAAAAAAAATGCAGAGAAGTAAATGTACAAAGCTTATGCATGTAATTGTTAATAGTGAGAAATTTTCACCTTAGTAAATTTATTTCTCAAGTACACCTAAAAAGGTACAAATATTTTTTGACAGTTAATATATATTTTGTAGAAGATATAAGAGAACAATGTTATTATTATTATCACATCACCAATATCTCTTAATAAATCTATGCTCTTCTTTTCTATTGAATTTAGACTTAAATTTTTACTTCCCGTCTACTCTGCATAACTTGGACATAACGGCATGTACCTAAATTAAGAGTTTTAGAAACTAATTTAAAAAATTAATGGTAAATTACACTTGACCCCTATGAATTATAAAATCTGCACTTAACCCATATGAAACTTAATTGTCAGACGATTTTACCTCCGGTAGCTCCTACCAATTTTACTTCAATTTTAGGATATATGGTATCCATGGAGACTATGACAAGTAGTTAAATTTTCTTACATTGAAAAAAATAAAGGCCGGCGCATTGCAATTGTTGAGTAATATATTGATAGTTTGTGTGCACCGCCTTTGACAGGTGAAAAAAGGGGATGGCGAAAGGAGGAAGAATATAGATTTATTAGTAAAGAGAAGGGGTAAAATTATTTCGTTGCATAAGTCATAGAGGTTAAGTACATATTTTCATAAATCATGAAGGTTAAGTGCAATTTACCCAAAAATTAAAGATAATATCTCCGTAAAACAAATTTTTGGATAGAACTATTAGTTGATGTTAAGGGAATTTAACTTATATAAATTTAAAATAATACTCCCTCCGTTCTAAAATACTATGTACATTTAGAAATATTTATTGTTCCAAAATACTGTGTACATTTTGCCAAATCGCGTGACTTCCTCTTTCCAAAATCGGAGGAGACTTGGAAGGATTGACTTGAACTTGGTTCATGAAAAAGCATACGAGTTGGACAAAATATTAAGGAGAATATGTGACTTCCTTGTGGGCTTCATGGTCTAATAAAAATGAGAATTTTCTCAAATTAATGTACACAGTATTTTGGAACGGAGGCAGAATTTAAATGCTTTTTAGTTCAAAATTAGTTTTTTTGTAAATTAAATAGCACTATTAAAATGGAATGGAAGGAGTCTTTAACTATGATTTCAATCTTATTCTAAGTTTAATATACGTAAAATTACAACTTGAAATATTAAAATTATAGGTGAATATTTCCTCCATCAAAATAGTTTATTTTGGGAAAATAAATGGGACAAGAGGATCATATTCATCTATGATTTTAATTTATTCTAAGTAGAATGAATTATCTCACAATTAAATTAATTCCTTTGGAAAATTAAATTGGACTATTAAAATGTAACAAAATAAGTACTCATATATGATGTTACCGTTACTCTAAAAATGGTTTAAATAACTTAGTATTTGTACGAATTTTTGGATCGATATATTGAATAAATTTGAATTTAATTAAGCTTTCAAGTTTCAGTATAGAATATTTTGTCTAAACTTTGAGAAAATTAAGTATGACTACTATTGTGGGGTGGATGGAGTATAGTGTTATTTATTTGTAGAATAGATTTACAAAATTGTCGCATAAAAACACGTTATATTAACTACTAGAGTTTGATCAGTTTGGAGCTGTAATCATACTACTTTTGTGTCATTATAGTCTTTGACAAAAAAATCGAAGGGGTAGAATCCACTTGAGGAGTTTTTTTAGTCAAAATAGATTTTTAGAACTATTACTGGTTTTCCCTCAGCAATATACAATGGGACATTTTTTTTAATGGAGAGAGAGAGGTGCTAAAGTAAATTGCACCATTTCGGTAAGACATTTGTTACGCGTCTTAGTTAGGGCTTAGATGTTATAATTACACATTTAGGCCTTATAAGGAATAAACAAAAAATAGCGACTAGAGAGAGTGAAAGATTCACGTGAAAAATTGCCATGAATTTGTTTAACCTCTTCTCAGTTGTATAGTCCAAATAAGGTCATGGTTTTATGCGATTCCTTGAACAGCTAAATAACTAACACTTGTGGTGGAGTTCGCTTGCCTTTATTTTATCGTCTTTTAAAACTAAGCCTAGCTTATCGTTCAGAGGAAAAAACAAATTTTTAGACTTATTTTAGCATTGAACGATTAGAATGAAGCTATAATTCTTAGGTTTGTTATCATGCTTATTGTATTGACATATACAATTCCTTCCTCAACAGTTAATAAGCTTGAGCTTTTAGGAGAAACAGTCCCCGAGGGTCCTTTGTTATAATCTAAGTTTAAGAGTACCAATATGCATTATGTGCAGCTGTGAAACTACAAGTTTCGAGCTCTCCCTGTCTCTCGTGTATACACAAACATTCACTATGGGCAAGCTACTTATAATGTAACTGAAAGGATGCCCTTGCTATGTAGCTCATTGTTGCAATTGTGATTTAATCAATCATCTAATGCTTTAATAGATCACAATGCATACTACTGACATGAACAACAACATGCAGTGAAGGTCAAGTCCCTTCCAATGTTCTCCAACGTCGTGATGGGTAGGCAGTACATATGTTCAGGGGCGGACACAGGATTCTTAGCCATGAGGGTCAAAACTAACTAAGCTTTGAAAACCTAAGTTTTTTTTTGGAATTATGAAGTAAGCTCTGCGTTTACAACCACTTAATAAGAACCTTTCCTTTTTTTAGCCTAGGCTGACATGTATAATAGAAGAGGATTTGAAAAAAATCCAAAGCTATGGGGTCAATTGACCCTCATAGCTATAACGTGGATCCGTCCCTGCGGTGTGTTTTTTCATTTGGCTCAGCCTAATATGCACAACTCCTTCATACAAACAACAACAAGCACAATACCCAAAAAAGAAACAAAAAGAAAACAACAAGAACCAAAAACAATTGCTCAAACGGCTAATTGGACCTTTGCAACGGTGGTGGTTTTTTTTTCCATAAAATGGTTGTCAGTGGTCACATAAAATTGGTCCACTCCACATCCTTTTTCTTTGTCATTCACAATCCACACGTAGTCTAGATGGGGTTCATTGCTTTCTATTTGGCACACTAAGGCTAACCTGGTCGACGGTCATTCACTCATATGTATTTTTATGTCAAATGACTTCACAAACACGCACAAGTATCTTTCATGACTTGAATCACAACAAAACAGTAGATGCACCCACAATTCATGTATATCGCATTACCTTATGAGACCTATTTTGATCTAACCATCGCTAGTTAGGTGCCATAAATACCTTTGCATTTACATTTTGGCTGTCACATTGGGCACTAAGAAAAAACTGCTACTTTAGTGAGCCAATTGAATAGGTGGCGCCATGCATATTGTCACTATTGTACAAAACCTCTCCCCTTGCTGACTGGCTAGAAGTTGAGTTACAACTGATGAATAGCTGATACATACAGATATGTTGAGGCTCTTACACATCTTCTGACAATTCTGATAAGTACTTACTTCTACAGACAGGGACTTTCATCATCAGACATGAAACTGAGAAGTACAAAGTAGAAAAATCTTAATAAGAAACTTCGCATTGATGGACATAGCCTGGATCATACATCGAAGTAAAAGAAAATTTCGTACAGTGATCTAGAACTTATTTTACCTAAGCTTCTTTTATTGTTGTAATAAATAGCCTCTTCTTGAATTGGTTGGGTACTGATTGAAGGAGGGTCACCACTGTGGATTTTTTATACGTTCATGGAAGTGTCCTATGAATTTTTTCATATGTACTTTAGCTGTAGATATAGTGCATGCTTCATGGCCCCATGCATGCATGTGGAGCACAGAGTTAAGAACTTCAATTGAAGCTACATTGGCCAGGCTGGAGCATGGCCCCAGCTAAAATGAAGCTCTGATCAGGATCCATTGAACTATGCTAAAAGTTAATTGCACCTCCCATTGGACCTTTCTATTGTGTAGGCATAAAACTTACTTTAGCTTTTAAAGAACAGCAACAATGCTCAAAGTTTATCTTTGTGTGAGAACTTTTAAAGGATGTTTAGCTTATTTAATCTAAGCAATCACTGTCATATTGTTAGCAGATGGAAAATATTCTCATAAGACCACAGTGATTTACACAATATATACTGTGAGAACGTTTTCATGATGCATGATTGATATCTGCTTATACTTTTTCTTAATCATCGCCACTTGCTTTTATATAGGGTGAAACCTAAGGATGGCCAGCCTGATAATTAAGTGATAAAAAAGGGCCTACCAGCTTCTCAAAAGTCCAAGTGCATATTTTTCTATTGATCTATTTCTTGGTCTGAAGCTTGGAGATATTTCTTTTTGAACATATATTCTTCCACATTTTTATCCAATTCTAATGATTAAATTCAAGATCATCGTCATCACTTGCATTAGCTAACTTGATGTCAATAGTCTAATGAATTTTTTCAAGAGCATCCTTGATATCAAACTTGTCCTACTATTTGAGCAAGAACTTGCGAATTGAAACAAAGATATTAAAATCATCCCAACCAACAGTAATGGTTCATTTCCATATGCAAGGAAGTCAATGCAAAGCATAAAAAGAGAATATACTTTGCCCTTCAATTAAGGTGTTAGAAGCAAGAAGAAATCAAAGACTTAATTGAGCCTGCCATCGGACAAAAATTTGTTTGTAAACTAGTTGTTTTACTTCTTTTTCAATTATTTGCTTTGCAGCACTACAATCAATTCGAAGTAGAAATTTTTTATTTAATAAATCATCTTGAAATTTATTAATTCATTGAACAATAGAAAGCATTTCTTTCTTAATAATCGAATATTTTGACTAAGTGAGATTCCATTTCCTAGAATAACAATGACATTCATGATATTCTGAAATTCAGATGGGGCATTTTTCAAACCAAATGACATAACATTTCATTCATATTGTCCAAAAGGGATAGTGAAAATAGTTTTATATTTGCCTTTTTCATTAATTTGAATATGCCAATATCCTAATTTCAGATCGAATTTAGAAAAGATTGTGTGTCACGCCCCAATTTTTTGGCCTCATCAGAGTACACAATAATAAATATAAAACACATCAATAACTTAGGATGTGACTTGATATTCCACAATATCATTCACTCAATCACAAAAGTACAAATGAATGACAATCTCAACAGATGGGTCTATTTAACAAATGAAAAGCTCATAGGAATTGAAAATTATAGTATGAAAATAAATCTCTACTGGCACACTCGCCATTTATTACAAACTTAAGTAACTTAAGACAAAAAGTTCATCAATAAAAAGTCTTCATGTTCCCTGCACCTAAGATTTTCTTCAACTCATTCCTTTGCTTAACCTGCATCACAGGATGAATGAATACTCCAAAGATATACTCAGTAGGATGTAAAACCAAAACAGAAAGTAAATGATAAAACAATAAGATTATAAATGACTGCAAAAGCACAATAATTCGAAGTTTTGAACAACTGAATTCCCATCAATGGGGAGACAAGAGCATCATCAACTTCCAAGGAAACATCAATATCCAATATCTCCATAACACCCAAAGTGTTAGGAGATGAACAATTTATGCTCTCAAACAAAGGCAAGCATACAAAGTCTTACCATGCCCTAAATCCCAGGGGTTTTCTCTTTAAAACACTACCATGTATCTAGGATAAGGGCCCCATCGGTGTTCACAAATATAATGAGTGGAATTCAATACTTCTGTGAGTCAAGAATTCAAAAAAATTGATGGCATAATTTTTTGACACCTGCAGAATTAGTTATAATCTTTTTAGTGCAGCCTGTCTACACAAAAATAGTTCTGGCCAGGAGGATGTTATTAACTCCAATTTCAATGTAATCAGTAAAATCTTTTCTTACTAAGCTAAGCTTATGTGATTCCTAAAAATCTTCATTAATACATATTGTGTACTTGTTCACAAATTAAATTTGACCCGAGACATGGATTATAATCAATAGACATAAACTTCGACTTATTTTTCGCATGACCTGACAAGTGACAATAGAGACAAAGACAACTCTTCAAATCGCTAGACAATTAGCACTAAATGAGACATCTTTAAAGGGACATCAAAGTCACACAAAATAGATCAAGACCATCAAGGAATCAAAAGGGATTATGATTCTCATCATCTTACTATGAGCATGTTTTGCACAATTCCAACGATCAACTACTACGAATTGAAGTATATAATATATATATTGAATAATCATCGACATCAAAAGATTATGAACAAGAATACGAGTACCAAGATCAGTATAAAAGCAATATTCACATCACACAATTAGAAAAAGAACTAGGTAATCATGAATTGAAAACCTAGGAGAGGCTGGGGAAAACCATCCTACCTCATTGACGAACTTCTCTTTGCGCTTTTGTGAATGAAATCTCCTACAACACCACTTCGTGCCACTTCAATCACCAATCAGCAACAAGAAAGGAAGAAGAAGAAGATGATGATGATGATGATGATGATGATGATGATGATGATGATGATGATGATGAAGAGAAGGAACTGAGAGAGAATGTGAGAGAGAGAAAAGAGCATGAAGAGAGAGAGAGAGAGGTGACTGGTCGGCCAAAAGTAATGGCCAACCAACCCTATTTCTGGTTTAAATAGGACACTAAGTTTTTCTAGTTCGACTAGGAGTCTCTTCAACCCTTGAGTTAACCTCCTGTGGTGGTGTCTCTTCCTATTGGTCGCCTCGGATCATAAGAATCTTCAAACCTCTATCCCTTCTAGCGCCCATTCCTGGAAGTGTCAACGACCGCGGAGGGTGGGGGGAGGGGGGGGAAACAGAGGGCGGAGAGGGAGGGAGGAGGGGGGGAGAGGGGATTGTCGCCGGGGCCAGGGGGAGGGAGAGGGGTCGCCTGGGGGGAGAGGGGGTCGTCGCCGGGGAGCCGTGGGGAGAGGGGGCCATCATCAGGGCGTCGGGGTGCCGGGAGGGAGAAAAACCGACGGGGGGGGGGGGGGGGGGGGGAAGAGGGGGAGGGCTTGTCGCCGGGGCCAGGGGGAGGGAGAGGGGTCGCCGAGGGGAAAAGAGGTCGTCGCCGTAGCGCCGGGAGGGAGAGGGGGCCATCGCTGAGGCGCCGGAGGGGGAGAAAACAGAGTGGGGAGAGGGGAAGAGGGGAAGAAAACAGAGGGGAGAGAGGGAGAAGGGAGAAGGGGAGCCGGCCCGACCTGGTCAGATGACCGGGTCAATGGCCGAACCGGGTCTTAAAACATTGGTGGTCACATAAAATTGGTCCACCCCACATTTTCTGTCATTCACAATCCACCGTAGTGTAGATGGGGTTCATTGCTTTCTATTTGGCCCACTAAGGCTAACCTGGTCGACGGTCATTCACCCATGTCTATCTTTTATGTCAAATGACGTAACAAAGACGCACAAGTTTCTTTCATGACTTGAATCACAACAAAACAGTAGATGCACCCAGCAATTCATTTATAACGCATTACCTTATGAGACCTATTTTGATCTAACCATGACTAGTTAGGTGCCACAAATACCTTTGCATTTACATTTTGGCTGTCATATTGGGCACTAAGAAAAAACTGCTACTTTGTGATCCAATTGAATTGGTGGCGCCATGCATTTTGTCACTATTGTCCAAAATCCATCCCCTTGCTGACAGGCTAGAAGTTGAGTTACAGCTGATGAATACCTGATACATAGAGATATGTTGAGGTTCTTACACATTCTTCTGACAATTCTGACAAGTACTTACTTCTACAGGGACTTTCATCATCAGACATGAAACTGAGTACAAAGTAGAAAATACTTGATAAGAAACTTCGCATTGATGAACATGGTCTAGATCATACATCGAAGTAAAAGAAAATTCCGTGCTGTGATCTAGAACTTATTTTACCTAGGCTTCTTTTATTGTTGTAATAAATAGCCTCTTCTTGAATTGGTTGGGTACTGATTGAAGGAGGGTCACCACTGTGGATTTTTTATACGTTCATGGAAGAGTCTTATGAATTTTTTTCATATATACTTTAGCTGTAGATATAGTGCATGCTTCATGGCCCCATGCATGCATGTGGAGCACAGAGTTAAGAACTTCAATTGAAGCTACATTGGCCAGGCTGGAGCATGGCCCCAGCTAAAATTAAGCTCTGATCAGGATCCATTGAACTATATGATGCCAAGTTTGGCATAAAAGTTATTCACAACATTGGATCTTCAATTGCACCTCCCATTGGATCTTCAATTGCACCTCCCATTGGACCTTTCTATTGTATAGGCATAAAACTTACTTTAGCTTAGGCATAAAACTTACTTTAGCTTTTAAAGAACAGCAAAAATGTTCAAAGTTTGTCTTTGTGTGAGGACTTTTAAAGGATGTTTAGCTTATTTAATCTAAGCAATCATTGTCGTATATAAGCAGATGGAAAATGTTCTCATAAGATCACACTGATTTACACAATACTGTGAGAACATTTTCATGATGCATGATTGATATCTGCTTATACTTTTTCTTAATTACCACCACTTGCTTTTATGTAGGGTGAAACCTAAGGATGGCCAGCCTGATAATTATGTGATGTAAAAAGTGCCTACCAGCTTCTTAAAAGTCCATGTGCAGCTTTTTCCATTGATCTATCACTATGTCACCATCTGGATGTTCATTGCTTCCAGCATGTAATTATAGAAGCGACTAAATGGCCGTCTACACATCAAACGTGGCTTAAAACCTTAAACCAATATGCTTCTTCTTTTCCGGCACAAATCAAGCTGGCTTAACAATCTTAAAGCCACAATGTCAAGGTCTCAATAATGAATGAATCATTATCCGTCACTCACCGTGATCAGAAACAGTTTCTAGGTCTACCTAACACATATATCCGTGACACAAAAAATTTGAGAGCCATTTTGTGATCAAGTAGCTAGAAATCAGGTAGCTAGCTACCTGGTTGTTAAATTTATGTTTTATGAAATTTGGATAATAATGTAGAATTGAAGTGTCCTACTCTATTGCTAGTTTTCCTTTTATCTTCTACATTATTAAGTTACAGCCTCCCAAAATTGGAAGGCAGAGAATCTGATTAATGCCACTTTCTACAAAAGCATTAAAAACAGTTCAAATTGGCAGTCTTTAACAAAAAACAAAAACTACGTTCAACAAAATGGATGGTATGATCAAAGTCCAACTATGAATCTAAATGAACTAACATTACAATCTCGTGATGTATGAGTGCTAGCTAGCTGGTGGTGTCTCTTTCACTCATTTTCTTAGTGAAATAGTCCACATGATAATCCAAATTACTGAGTCTGGACTAGATTTTTGTGGCAAAGACATAAAGAAGGGAGGTAGTAGGTGCAGTAGAGGAGGATGAGGAGGGGGCATTGAATGAGGAAAACGGCCACTGGTTGAAAAAAACCGGTGGAGATGAACCTCTCTGGACCCCCCTTGGCATGTGAGGCTTTTAACACTGACTGTCGGCAAAAGGGCCATTAGCCTTCTTATATAATGGGGGATTAACAAGAGTGTCGCAGAGGAGGTGGTGTAGGATTGGAGAAGCTAATCAGCTTCTTTAGATTACTGTGTTTATTGCTTTGTACTTTGTGCTCTCTGCCATGGGCAGGAGGAGTAGTCCTCCACTGCCTCAAGGAGCAGTACTGTTCCCCTTGTGGGTGCTTCTAGTCGCAGTGTTTTGTTCCATTGGTGGTGCTACTTCCCAGAATGAGAAGGTGGTGCTTGTAGTTGGAAGTGGGGATTGTGCAGATTGTGCTGAAAAAAATATTGAGAAAGGCCGTGCTTTTTCAGGTATGCAGTTGTACTACTCTATATATTTGAACGACAGCTAAAAAGAGAGTTGCTTCTAGTTATTCCACACTGCAACCTTTGCAACATAGTATGTCTCCTTCCTTCTTATAACCAATTTCATTTGTTAGTCAGTGTCTTTCAGTGGAAAATAGTGTCTAATTTGATCAATGTTTTGAATTATGATGGCTCCTTTCTTTAGGTATCCATAGTGTTACCCGACTTTTTGTTGGTGGCTTGCTTTTTCACATAACTTATTTGCATGGCATGAACAGGCCTCAAGGTGACAATTGAGTGCAAAGCAGCCTCCGGGCAGCTGACGACCAGGGCCACCTCCGAACTCGACAAGGATGGAAAGTTCAGCATCGAGCTCTCCAGCGAGCTTGTCGACAATGCGGGGCACCTCAAGGAGGACTGCTATGCCCAGTTCCACAGCGCCTCACATCAACCATGCCCAGCACACAATAATGACCTCCACAAGATAGTATTCAAATCCATTGACAATGGAAAACAGACATTCACCACTGCTGGCAAGCTGAGCTTCAACTCACAACTCTGCACCTCAGCCTTCCTTTGGAAATACTTCATGCACCCTCCATTGCCTCCTTATCACAAGACCTTTCCTTGGCCATACCCAAAGTTCCCATTCCCTCCAGTCTACAAGAAGCCTTGGCCTCCAATCTATGTGAAGCCTATGCCCCCCTCCAGTGCCAGTCTACAAGCCACCAGCTCCGGTGTACAAGCCACCTTCCCCAGTGTACAAATCACCGCCAGTGTACAAGCCACCATCCCCAGTGTACAACCCACCTCCAGTGTATAAGCCTCCAGTGTACAAGCCACCTTCCCCAGTGTACAAATCACCCCCAGTGTACAAGCCACCATCCCCCAGTGTACAACCCACCTCCAGTGTATAAGCCTCCAGTGTACAAGCCACCGGTGTACAAGAAGCCGAAGCCGCCAGCGCCGGTGTACAAGAAGCCATGCCCACCTCCAGTGCCAGTTTACAAGCCACCAGCTCCGGTGTACAAGCCACCATCCCCAGTGTACAAATCACCACCAGTATACAAGCACCCATCCCCAGTGTACAAATCACCACCAGTATACAAGCCACCATCCCCAGTGTACAAATCACCACCAGCGTACAAATCACCACCAGTGTACAAGCCACCATCCCCAGTGTACAAGCCACCTCCTGTGTATAAGCCTCCAGTGTACAAGCCGCCGGCACCAGTGTACACGAAGCCAATGCCGCCACCATTCAAAAAGAAGCCATGCCCACCTCTGCCTCCTTTGCCTAAGCTTCCACCTCTTCCTCCACTCTACAAGAAGCCTATGCCACCTTTCTATGAGCATCCTCCTCTTCCTCCAATGTACAAGAAACCATGGCCACCTATGCCTAAGTTTCCTCCTTTTCCTCCAATGTACAAGAAGCCATGGCCCAAGTACCCACCCCACTATGGCTGGCCACCTTTCTCCAAGCACCCTAGCTTTCCCCCCAAGGCATAAGCAGTTTATGGTTGGTAAGTAGAAGAATGGTTGCTTCTTAGAGTGTTCCCTTTTGCTTGTGTTTCCTTAAATTGGTGTAGGGAATTCAGTGTAGTGGTGAGATGGCTTGTCAAGTTACTTATTTTGTGTTGGGTTATTGCTATATGGACTACTTGTAACAGGAAATATTGCATGGAGGCTGCAGGGGGTCTTGCAATCTTTCTATGTACACCGTTTGTCAGTATGAGAAATAAATTATGCATGTTCTTTCTTCTTGATTTCATGATCTTCTATCATTAACATTTTAATTCGGCCTTTATCTTCATCACCAGTGAGTGTTCCTTATAGTAAGCCGCATTTTGTTTCACCAATGAGGACTATAGTTGGCACTTGGCACCTTTCATGGCAGCTTTTGGTGTAAATAACCAATAAGCAGTAAGAAACAACAATACATTTTTGTAGTTTGGGGAAAGTGAGACATTCTTGAGGCAAATAGCAGCATTTTTTTATGTATCTATATATTGTGAACAATATATATTGCGAAGAACAGATTTTTTCTGTTCCCTATGTTTCAATTTTCCAGCCCGTGTACTAAAAGTAGGCATTGATTTAAACGAGAAACTTCATCCATTAATGCGTAGTGAAAATGCTGCCTTTTTTTCTTTGTTTTGCTAAGATGATTGAAGTAGAAAAATTACTGCATTTTATAGACTTCTTTAGAATGGCATTTTAAAACAAAAAAGGAACAAGAAATTTTTATGTTGTTTGATTGGTTGGTTTACTATTCGCATTTCCTTTAATTTAAGTGCCTTGTGCAAAGCTTGAACACGACGTATGGAACCTAGATGGAAACATATTGCTTGGTGGATAGACATGAGGTATTAGGTTAATGCCCCAAGGCCCCCAACGCGACTAAGGGGCCGTTTGGGGCGTGATTATTGCAAAACATCCATACTGGATTATGGATATTTACTGTAGCATCCATGTGGATTTTTATATCCAGCTGAAACACATCTTGAGGTGTTTCAGCTGGATATATAAAATATCCAGATGCTACAGTGTAGCAAAACATCCCATCTGGATGTTTTGCTTTAATCACGCCCCAAACGGCCCATAACATATGACATATGAGTTGCTGCTGATGTCATTATGATACGCATATGACATATGAGTTGCTACTGGCAGCATGGCATCAACTCAATGCATCAGGATATTTGACAAGCTTGCACCACCAGACCACACAAAGTTACCTGAATATTTTCCATGTTTTACAAATGCATCACAGATATCCCGACCATTATTAAGAGGGCAGAAAGGCTACATTATCATTTTCAAAATTTGTAAAGGCTCTAAAACTTAATTTTGAGTCACCTCTCACGAAACCTATGTAATGGTGCCATGCTCGCAGGCCACATCATGAATGTGATTCGCCATGCGAATCCATTGAACAGTACTCATTATGTTAGAAAGCATAACAGGCTACATATAAGAATGAGATATATAGTATCAAGATACAGGTAGAATGCATTTAGAAGAAGCAAATTACATTTCAACCTTCATCTAATCTTGACCAAAAAGAAGAAAGGAGAAACAACTTGATAAACATAGCAGCAAAAAAGGAAAGTATAATATGGAGCACGATCTATTCTACAATTTTCATCAACTAACATGAGCTCTTTTGTGCACAATTTTTCTATTGTTGATATTGCATGTCAGTGCATAATTTCTTGAAGTCCAAACACTCCTCCACCATGAACTCACTGCAGATGTATTGTGATCTCTGTAAATATCAGCTAGATAAGAAATTTCAGAAACGTTTGCAGAAAAAACTCACTGAAGTCTCTCGGCCATTTCTTGCGCACTCCATCTTGGACTCCATGGATAATCAGTCATATTAGTTGACTTTATAGGCATTAACTTGGAATCAAAATGCTGCAACGAAGACCATGATGGTGAAGAGACGAGCCTCATTTTATTTTCTACATCCACTTTACAGATTATTTCAAATGCTTAAATTACATAATCTAACCTTTTAAAAAGAGGAAGTTCTTTCAGCATTAAATGAAGCATGATCAGGGATTTAAAAGCATGGTTTTACACTAGAACAAGCAACAAATTCAAATAATCTTATTCAACCTTGAACGAACTGTGGTATATTGTGCCCAATGCCATGTGGGGATGTAGTGGCTGAATCAGTGGTCTGGTCAGGATTCACATAATGCAAACAGAAATCGAATACTAGCTAAGTCAAATGTCAAGCACTAGCCAACTCTAGTCGAGTTATTACCCATTCTCAAAAGTTAAAAATAACTACATATACACTTCAATAACACTAAGCAGTCGGCATTAGATTCATGTCAATAAATCAGTGATTTTTATTTTTAATCAGTCTATGATTCTTTTACATCATCAAAATGCAAATATAAATAGAAAGATTTCATAATACCTGAGAACTTTGTAGCATCATGACTGGTTGCTGCTCTGGGAACCGAGTCGAAAGGAAAAAATGAACCTACCAGATGAAACATTTGAAGTCCTCAGGCAAAATATGAAAGTATACACTCCATGTAGCTCATTAATGTATTCGCAATTATAAAGATTGCAATCAATGAAGTTGCAGAACAAGTCAATCATAAAAGATGTGCTACAAATAATAGATATAGCTATCAGAAAGTAACAAGGATAACAATGGCAGAATTACTGAAGACTAGGGTTTTGGGGTACAAGAAAGAGCTTCCCTTTGATTGGAACAATGAACAATAATACCATTACAAGACTTGACCAGCCTCTAAGTAGGCTTAGGGTTGCCAATTAAAGGAAAAGACACTACTGCCCTCACTTCAATCAACATTGCAAAACTAATCTATTCCTTATACATAGACCTATGCTACTAAAGATTTAACTGAAAACACAGAGATATGATCAAATATACTCTAATAAACAGAACCCCCCAAAATGGAATTTTATATATACAGACGGCCCTAAATATGTCTGATGATATTCGAAATAAAAACTTGCAGATTAAGACAAATAAAATAAATGTAAAAGTCGTAACATGACAAACCAGAAATGTGAAGACACCAGAAGAAGAAAGAAAAGTGGCTTTCCTGCAAAAAATCTGGTACATAAAGGAGTTAGGAAAGTACATCTATGAGAGCTACGAATTCCAGAAGGAAGAGAGCCAGAAATATAATACCCGATCAGCCTCTACTGGCCTCCCAAAGAAAGGACTTAAAGCTTCAATAAACCTTCTTCTAGCATTTACAGATGCAGCTGCCTTTAGAACCTTTAAAGAAAGGAAAACAAGTAAAACTTAACTTAGGCATCCTCTAATAGTTGTTCACGATTCAAGTCTATTCATTAAAGAAATAATGTGGTGGGACAAGTGTTCAATAGTTTATACCAAGATTAGCTTTTTAAAAATTTCATCATCATCACTGTTAAGACCTTATCCCATTTATATGGACTAGCCAACATGAATTTTGCTCTGCCATTCAGCCTAATCATAGACCCTTCCACCTCCAATCAATACATCTCCAAGGATTTTCGTCACTAGCTCCTTCCAAGTTACCATGGACTCTCCTTTCTTCCAGAGGCCTCTTAAGCCACTTATACCATATGACCACTCTCCTATCAACATGAGCAGACTACCTCAAGTCAGCTTTGTCTGGAACTATCACCTATCAAGGTTCCTTAGCCCTCTCAAATCCGGTTGTTTCTAATACGAATTACTAACAGTTTTCTACCTCATCCATCTATGTCTTGAATACTCCCACACTACAAAAACAGGTTTAATGAGGTGTATATTTTCAAGGTCAATTAACTAAGTGTTTTCTTAAATGAATCTGAAAATGGATCAGAAAAGGGCATGGAGAAATTGGCCATCAAGATTCTATGTGAGCTGCTAATTTCTATTACAGGATTATACCACAGGAGAACCACGTCATTTGACACATCTTTTAGATATTTATACTTGCAAAGTCTAAACTGTTCAGGAGGAACACGTAAACTTAAGGCTAAACATAATACATATCTTTAAAACATCGTGGTAATACGCTTCAATTTTTCACATATCCCATTCTATAATCATTATTTTAATTGCATGTTTCCAGAATTTTCATCAGCCAACTGCTCCTGCCTCATGCGCCAGTAGCCTCCAATGGCAGCATATTTGTGATGAATTTGTCTACTGCAGGACACATGGGTAATGTTAATCTAGCTTCATCAACATCACCAAGACAATAGCCTGACAATCCATCCCAATTGCAACCAGAACTGATGGATATAACTCAAACGCATTGGCTTCTTTACTTATCCGCGATAGAACTGAAACTGATACGAAACTCTCGGCCATCTCAAAGCCAATAACAATAGTTAGTTACATGCACCATGACTGACGTACATAATGCCATCCACATTTATAACATGAACAAGCAAAGCCATGGGGTTAAGCTTTAGAAAATGGCATATGGTGGCAAGCCCCTGCCAACTTCTACATCACTTCATCAGTTGAATAAAATTGTAAACAAAAAACGGCATCATTTGAATAAATTTGTAAATAAAAAACGTACTTATAATCTTAAGTGACCAAAATAATGTAATAAATGGAAGCTCATTCAAACTAACAACATATTTTAGCTGCGAAAAAAAATTAAAGTTGAATACATTTATCATATTCTGCGTCTTACTCTATAGAACTTTAGCTTCCGTGAATCACTTTTTTTTGGGTAATTATTCGTGCATCACTTATCAATATGTGCAAGTAAAATCTATTCAAAACAACAAACTGCACAAATGAAACTCCTGCAATAACTAACCTGTTCTCCCAGAATCTTCTCTACAGTTGGAAGGTACTCGGACATACACCTAATAGAAAAGGGCATTGGGGGAAAGAAATAATTGAGCAAACAAAAAGAAGCGTAAGCTTGTTCAAACAGGTGAAAAACTAAGATAAGAAAAACACAGCTGGAGAATAGCTTACATTCCATTGACCCATGCAGGAAGTTTAACATCATCAACAGTAAACAATGCCTCGAATTCCAGTGAAGACACTAACTTGACATGTGGAGCAGAGGCAGCCGAAGAATTTCTTCTCATAACTGGAAACGTAACCTGAGAGTTTAGACATTCAGTTTCAAAATGGAATTCATTCAAAGAGAATCAGGAACCTATCTACAAAAGTTGTTGGCATGGGCATTATCTATCTCTCTTTTTCTTTTTCCCTTATTGGCATGGGGTGATAGGCGGCTAATTGAAATAAGGAAGTTCTTTCCAGAAAGTGCTTTAAGGCTAATTACAAACCAAATAACACTTACAAGATCTACATTTCCAAGTTGATAATAAAAAGAATATGAAGGGAAAAGCATGAAGCAGAAACCTGTAAATAGATTTTCTGTGCCCTCTTCCACGGGCATCCATTAACCAATTTATTCAAATCAGTGTCAAGCAATGGTATGGCAAATTTCACCTGCTCTATCTGCATTTATATGCATACCACATAAGTGCATTGAATAAGTTTGCACTAGAACCATAGATAAGCTGAAACTTCTTTTGGAATATTGCATATTTAGGGGGCATTTGGCAACACCGGAAATTCACTTTCCCCACTGGATTTCCGCCAAATCCAGTGGATTTCCACTAAATCCAGTGGATTTCTGGTGGTGTGTTTGGCAACACAAATTCGCGTCAAGTCACTTTCCGCTGAATCCCATGCTTTCCGCCAGTGATTCAGCAGAAAGCTTACTGTCTGCACGAGGCTAAAAACGCATCTTGTGTGCGTTTTGAAGGAGAAACAGCATGACAAATGACGTGCATGTCCCCTGTTAACTCAAGATATTCCTTCTGTATCCCAATATGCTTTTGCTTTTTCCTGTGTGTTACCAAACACAAATGATTCACAATGAGAATCCAAGAAATCGGAATCCACTGCTTCTTACTTCTGCTTCTTCATGAATCCATTGCCAAACGCACCATTACTGGAAGGTAAAATAGTTTGCATTAGCGGATAATTCACTCACCTTCTCATGCCCTCGAAGCAAGCAGACTTCAGTGCCCTATATTAGCCATAGAAATTGAAACAAAGAATAATGAATAAGCAGTATGAGTACCACACCATATCAGCACAAGCTGATGACTGACAACCTGACTCAACCACCACTCGGTGTCAACTAAATTAAATGAACAACATTGCATATAGCAAGAAAGAAAATAAAAGCATGCAACAGAAATAACGACACACAAGAAAATAAATTTCTAGAAAAGCATTTATGGGATTCAATATCTTTACAAGACAACATACCTCTCTTGAGAGGATGGTACTAAGTTCAAATTTCAGTCTTGCATCATCAAGTTCCTCTACACTCCTTTGTTGGTAAGATAGGTAAAGATCCCTAAGCACGATATTAACAATTAGCAACTACAGTAGACACTAAAAAAATCTAAAATATATTATAAGTTAATTCCTCCATTGATGGCTATAATAAGTATCTCGATATTTCAAGACAACTGTATACTATTTCACATAAGAAGTTTTTACATCGTGAAATCTATAATACAGTTTCATAGTGAACCTTATTTCATGAATAAGATGCATCAGCATTGCAGGATCTTTGTGATTCCAATCAGACAGGCTACTCTTGCTTGTATGAGGTTCACTATCTCTTTCACTAATTAAGATAAAAGGGTGAAAATCGGAATCATCTTCTCCAAGCATGATGTCTGGTGCAGCCAATGGGTAATATGCATTGTACAATACATCCCCTAGAGAATAAAAGGGGAGCTCATCATGAAAAAGAAACATGTACTTAATGCAAGTATTAACGACAATTAAAATAGTGAAGTTGTCAACCAGAGCGCTTACTCACATTTGATATGCCCCAGGCAAAATGGGATAACCAAGGTAAAACGGTCATTATATTTAGAATCAAGACAACCAGACCATATGCACTCAACCTGTTTTTTCAGAATGATTTGAACAAGCATCATTTGTCAGGCCTCATCCCCACATATTGCATTGATATGATTGCAAAATCAAACTCCTCAAAACTAGCTAGCAAATGCAACAGTAAAATGAACTACAACGAAAAAACCAAGCAACACTCCATGCCAGTCAGACTAGCATTCATAAAATGACAGGGAAACAACAATATACACTAGCAACCCAGAAAAAAAACATCCTAGACTGTGACTTCAAAGGAAGAAATACATTGACTCTCACTTTGTTAATAAAACATTCCCTCCATCCGATAGAGGTAGATACAGTGTGCAAAAGACAATTTTTAAGCCATAGTGAACCCTCAAGTGGGAAGAGGCCTCTGGAGCTCAGAAATAAGCCTAACTATATCTACCTTTTTCGGACACAGAAAAAAGGGACATGTATTTCGAAAGTGAAATATTGAATTGAAATAATTGGAAAATCAAACTCCTCGTAAATAATATGCCTCGCTAGCAAATGCAAAGGTAAAATGAACAAACCAAACAACAGTCCTCGCCGGCCAGGCTAGCATTCGTGAAAGCACAGGAAAACAGTAATATACACTACAAAACAAAAAAAAAACATGATAGAGCATGAATTTATAAGGAAGAACTCTCACTTTTTCAATAAAATGTCACTCCCTCCGTCCAATGAAGCTCATCTGAATTTGAAAAAAGACGGTACAACATTACATCGCAGAGTTTGCTCTCTCAAGACCAAAAACACGGGCAGATGAATAGAAACGCTGTTTTTTATACGGGTCTTAGCATCCCATAAAGTTAACTCATTTTCAAATGCAAACAGGCTTCATTGGAGAGAGGGAGTATACTCTTCAGATGGAGATACTCTTAGGATCAAAGAGACTAACTTTAACAAGTTCAAGCCACCCAAAGCTTCCTAATTGTACATCCTAAATCATGCCATTAACAACAAAATGAAAGATTTAACTCATTTTCAAATGCAGACAGGCTTCATTGGACAGAGGAAGCATACTCTTCAGATGCAGATACTCTCAGGATAGAAGACACTCGCTTTAACAAGTTCAACCCACCAAAAGCTTCCTAATTTTACATCCTAAATCATGCCATTAACAACAAATGAAAGATTCAACTTCTTTCAAAATATAAAGCGATTCTACCGGGATCGAAATCGGGGTAAACTCGAGAGAAATGAAGAATTATGACAAGATCAGGAAGATTGGAGGAGGAAAAGGAAGCACCTTTATGTCGAACGGGGAATTGGTGAGCAGATGCTTGAGCTGGGCGGCCACCAGCGGAGGCATCCTCTCCATCGCTGCTGCTCCGGTGACTGCACAAGAGATTTTCCGGCGACTGCCCCTCCGGCTGGCTCAGCTCAGGCTCATGTGGACAATAAGAACCTCTCTGTTTCAGATCCGGCTACCCGATACAAAAGTAAAAATAGCTCACGCTTGTCGGCGTGCGTTGTGATCCGTCGGATTTCGATTCTGTGGCGTGCGTTGATGAACGGAAAGTCCATTGTGCGTGGTATGCATTGTGCCTCCGCCGGTGGCCTGTGATGACACGCCGCGTGTTTTAGGGAGTGGGCACTATTATAGAGCAAAATTGTGCAACCTGAAGAAAAATATCGATCAGGAAAGAGAGAAACTTATTTCACAATTCGGTTATTTGACATGCCATGTGATCTATACATGAAATATGCATTTTATTATCTCCTAAACTTATGTTTATGCTAGTGTTTGATTAGAATAACTACTACTTTAATATAGTTTTTGGTTTTGATAGGAAACAAGAGTAATACACAGAAATGAAGAGAAAAGTATCTCGAATGGTTAAATCATCATAACTTTGTGTGAAAATGTTGGATTGGACTGATTCAAGTCTCATTTTAAAGTTCAAGAAGTCAGCTTTCCAACGCCACCAACCACGTACAATTCGGAGTTCGGGACAGAAAGTTATAGCCATTTGAAATTTATAAATAGTAACTACGATCGATCGGCTATCAATGCGATCGATCGCCTGAGCCGCAAAAGCACTGTATTGAAGGAAATGATCGATCGGCATAAAAACGATCGATCGTATCTACTGGAATTTTTGATTCGCACAAGACAGTAACTACAATCGATCGATATCATACGACGTCGATCGGCAAAGCGATCAATCGGGGTAAAATAACGAAGGAATTACGATCGATCGGATAGCGAACGATCGTCAATACGGACGATCGATCGCCGTCTACGGCAAACCGAAATAAGACCTATTTCGACTTGAATTTGGAAGAGAATTTCGTGGTTTCTCTTCACTATTATAAATAGGCCTTATGGGAGAACGTTTTGGGCATTCAATCTGGGAGAAACCCTTGGAGATCTTATAACCTAGAGAGCAATTTGAGACCTTGGAGGCTAGAGCAAAGGAAGAAGAAGATGATGAAGATGAAGATGATGGATTCTCTTCCCGTGCTTGGCTAAACTCCTATCCAAGGCGTAGATGAAGCCCAATAATCTGGTTGTGTAGTTTCTTTTCTCTCATATTATTTTTACTCTAGTTGGTGTATGAACCTTTGTTATGCAATTAAAGTTAATTCATTGAGTTTATTCTTTGTGCTTGAGAGAGACAAGAGTGGATTTTATGAATTTCAATCTGAAAGATTACTTGCATGTCTGAGAGGAATGTGAGTGTTCTGATTTGTCATATGTTAATAAAGTTTCATTGATTTATGCTTGAGAGAGATAGATCACAATTCCATATGCTTAATTGATTTAAGTGTTACGTCCGAGAGGAGAGCACTATAATTTGAATTGACAGGTGTATGTCTGAGAGGAATACACCAGCCAATTGGAAATTTGAATTCGAAAGAGAGAGAGACTTTACACTAGTTTATTGTGGTGGATTCGAAGCCTTGGTCTTCTCCATATTGATTAAATCTCAACTAAATTAGTTAAAGTTTAGTGCTTTTCTTTAGATTAAACTAAAAACTGCTGCTTTCCTTGAGTTTGATAAAATTATTCATCCGTCCCTGAGGTTCGATAACCCTTTAATACTCGCCGTAGTACAATTGCCTTGTGCACTTGCAAGGGTTTAATTTTAAACGATCAGCATGCAGGCGCCATCGTGGCACTGCCCTTAAGCGGGGGATTTTTACCTTGACCCGAAAGACGTCACTCTCTTGCAAAGATGAAAGACATCGTTTCAACTAACCCCCAACATTTTGTTAAGTATTTCAAAAAATGTGTCACTTAAAACGACACATTCTTTAAAAGAGAAAATATTTCGTTTCAACTGATGTCTTTATTTGTTGGTAAAAAAACAAAGGCGACATTCCAAACGACGTTGTTTCTAAAAACAAAGACGTCTTATTTTGTTTCTAAATAAAAAATAAAAACGTGTTTCAACTGACATCTTTAGGGTTTAACAATATTTTTTTTTTAGTAAAAACAAAAGCCCTTAATGTCCCAGCTCCTCATGTCCCGGCTCTGCCCCACCCCCTTACATCCCAGCTCCTCCCCGCCCCGCCTCCTTATGTCCGAGCTTCACCCAGCCCCTGACGTTTCGAATCTGCCCCACCCCCTGACATCCTAGCTCTTCCCCGCCTCTGCCCTACCTGCTCCCCCCCTGACGTCCCAGCTCTACTCCGCCTCCTCATGACCCGGCTTCGCCCCACCCTTGACGTTCCAACACCGATGTCAGGTGCTGGGTAGAGCTGAGATGTCAGGGGCCAAGACGGAGCCCGACCTGAGGAGGGGGCGGAGCTGGGACGTTAAGAGTGGGGCGAAGTTGGTAGGCTAGGGGTGAGGAGGAGCTATGATGTCAAGGGGCTGGGCGGATTTGGGACGTCAAGGGGTGGGGTAGACTTGGGACATAAGGAGGTAGGGCAGAGGTTGGACATCAAGGGTGGGGCGGAGTTGGTAGGCCAGTGGCATGGAGGAGTTAGAGATGTCAGGGGCTATACTGAGCTGGGATGTCATGGGCGGGGCATAGCTGGTAGGCCAGGGGTGGGGCGAAGTTGGTAGGCCAGGGGCGGGGAAGAGCTAGGATGTTGAGGGTGGGGCGGAGCTGAAACATTAGGGGTGGGGTGGAGCTGAAACATGAAGAGGTGGGGATGAGTTGGGACGTTGTGGGCTCTTTTTTTTACCAATAAGCCTTAAAGATGTCATTTGAACGATGTTTTTATTTAAAAAAATAAAAATATTTTTTTAGAAAAAAAATTAAGACGTCTTTATTTTTATAAACGACGTTCTTAAATACTCGTTTTTAAAGACGTCATTTCGAACGACGTCTTTCATCTTTTAAAGAAGAATACATCTTTTCAAGTAATGCCTTTTTTGAAATACTTAATTAAATATAATATGTCAGTTGAAACGAGGTCTTGCATCAAGTGACGCATTTCGCCCTTTAAAAGATGAAAGGACCGCACAGGGGCAACGCAACACTGGCGCCTACGTGGCATGTTAGATAACTAGATTGGGAAATAAATTTCCCCCTTTCTTAATCAGTAATTTTTTATTTTATTATGTATTATTTGATAAGTTTCTCTTATTAAAGTGACCAGATGGAGTACAAAATTTAACGAAGGAACAAAAGATATTTTGGACCTTAAAGAAATATATTGGTGCATATTTGATTGGATATCCCCTTTCCATCACGTTCACCCTAAAAATCTTTTATTTTTATTTTTTTCTGGTTTTTTTTGGTTCAAAAGCTGGTTTTTAGAAATTACCCATGACAAGCTTGGGAAGAGAAAGACTTTGTCTTTTTTTGTTTAGTGTATAAACTGGCAAACGCTTGTTTCCTTCATTTGTTGGTCAGCCATGTAGCCGATTATTTCTGATGGCAGGTCTGATCCGCTAGCGAGCACAACATTCCCATCATATCTTATAGTACTTCAACAAGTCCGCATTAACAACAGTATTCAATAATAACGCATCTCATTAACCGTATGCTCAATACAAATCAACTCCCAAACAATAATTTTCCCTACATTAAAAGAAGTGTAGAAGGAAGAACAAATCACCTATACCTTTCTGTCCATGTATAAAAGAATCTATGTATTATTATTAGGGGACACGACGTACGTAAGGGGACATGAAGGCTCATAGACCTCAGTGAATGGTCTATAAGAAGAAAGGCAAGAGGGCAACAGCCACTCCAAAACCAGCTCCAAGAGATGAGGCGGAGCTGGGTGGTGAGGGAGCTCCAGTGGTGGACGGCGGTGCAGTAGTCGGAGCGTCAGCACCGGATTGAGGAACTGGGCTAGTGGAAGCAGCGGCGGCGATCATCAGCTTTTGGCCGGCGTTACAGTGTCCATTGACTGTGCAGATGTAGTAGTGATCGCCAGAAGAGGATATGGGAACAGTCGCAGGCCCGGTTGTTATCATCTCAAGTGGGTTCGAGCCGCTGCAGGAGTCGAAGTTAGCTTTGGAGACCCTGGCCACGTCGTGTCCTCCATTGAAGTTGAACTCTGCGAGAAGAGCATCCAGCATATTACAGTGCGAAAGAGCATTTAGCAGATAAATGATTCAACAAAAAAAGATGAGAAGTGGCTTACGAAGAGTGTCTCCCACTACAAAGGTCTGTGAAGCAGCCCAAGTGCTATACAGTTGAGCTCCTCCCTGAGGGATACTCCAGCCGGCGGAGTCTCCAACCACATGAGTTGTCTGCGCAGCTGCCAATTCGAACACTGCGGCTATAATGAGAAGAGATCCAATCAAACTCTTGAAGGAAGCCATCTCTTTGTTCTTCTTCACTGTCCTTGTCTTTCTCTTTTTCTAAATAAAACTCTGCTCTCAGTCTATGCAATGAATGAAATGGCGATGGCTAATGAGATAGAGGGAGGGAGTCAGCTCTCTACTTATAGAGGAGACATGGGAAGGTTGGGAACAAGTCTGAAACTGGACTGGGTCGTGGATTGGAAGATAGTGTCTGCATGCACAATGGCTTCTACGTGTTTAGCGCCGGACCTTTTCTTCTGCAGTTTTTTGTTTTTGTTTGGTAGAACTCTTCAGGTTTTTCTTCCTGCTTTGAGTTCTAAATGCGTGTAGGACCAACCGCCAAGGCTGACTGTTAATCCTTTCTGGCTTCCTCTTGTCTGACTTATTGCAACAGTGGGAAAGCTTACCCCTTTGTCGCTGATCTTCAAGATTGGATTAAAAAACAGAAAGAGTACAAAGAGTGGGAAGAAGAGAGGGAAGATGTCAAACAGAAGACTGAGTTGATTTGGCGATATTTGGGGCTATTATAGTTATTTGATAGCCGGGACATCTGAGGATGATGGAATATAGTGTTAAATATGACCCATGAATTTATCTTCTAGTATTGTGCGTTCAACTTAGTTGTGAACTTTTCAATCCTGTAATTCGCTAAAACTCGTAGAATATTGAATCCAGTCCTCTCTTCATGTTATTTTGTATGCCATTTAACGTGGGCAGCTGAAGTTGAATACTACCCAAGAAGAATTCGCTGAGACAAAGGGTGTAGATCGAATAACATTTTAATATGATTGATTGTATGATTTTACCAAGTCCAGTCTTGGGAGATGACAACATATGATAAGACTAGTGATCAGATACTTCGCTTGGAATGTATCCGTTGCTTTCAGAAGGTGAGGCCACTTTTTTCTCGAAGGATCTGTTTTCCCATGATGTCGCTGGCTGAACATTAGTAAAAGAAGTGAGGCTTCAATAAGTATAGTATATTCATAAGTCACGTATGAAGTTGACGACTTTGGTAACTTGCTTGGAAGAACTTCTCACCCTCCACAAAAGGAAGGAGGAACATGAAAGTCAGGCAATGGAGGAGGGCCGACTAGGCGCAGAATGTACAGTATAAGTGGGAGGGGAGGTGGAAGAGGGCCGGGCCCGGCTGTCATTCGGAAATCTGAATTATGGATTGGGCACCAAGTCAGACTTCAATCATATTGTACTCGACAGATATCTCTTTTTGTTTTTATGCACTCGTACAGTAGTGCATGACCTTTGTTTGAAAGGTAAGACCAAGGTTTTCAAAACCGGACCGGCCATCGAACCGGATTGATGGCCGGTCCGGTTGGACCGCGGTCAAACCGTGGTCAAATCGGAATGAACCGGTTTAGGTGTAAATAGGGTTAAATATATAATAAATATAAATTTTGTATAGCATTAACACAAAACCGTTGTAGTCCAAGTGGTTAAAACGCAGGGGTGCGGGCAGGGGGTCTCGGGTTCGAATCCCCCCCCGCGCCCCTCTTTCGAAAAATTTTTCAAAAAAAAAAAAAAAAAAAAAAAACTGAAAAACCGGGTCAATCCGGTTCCGGTTACCCGGTTCGGAAAAACCGGCCGGTTTCGAAAAAACCGGCCGGTTTCGAAAAAACCGTCCGGTTTAGAAAGCCGGGGTAAACCGGGTGAACCGGACCGGTTTTCTGGCCGGTTCCGGTTCTCCGCGGTCGGACCGGCCGGTCCGGTCCGGTTTTGAAAACCATGGGTAAGACTCAACGCACCCTAAACACTGTATGCCAAATTACCAACGGGAATTGAACCTGGAACCTCTCTCCCACAACCGGGAGAGATCCAACCAATCAGGCGTTTTTGAGCTGATTGCGCTTCATCGCGGAAATCTCATCGCGAGGAGATTCTGCGTCAAGGCGGAAAGTCGACTTCACTACAGGGTAGGATTCATGTGAAATAGTGCAACCAAACGCGATGGCGCGGAAAGCGCCTGATTGTGGGAGAATCTGTCTAGCTAATGCATGACCTCTTCCTTCTCACCTTTGTGCTCTCACAACAATTGAGACCACTGGCGGAGCCAGGGGCAAGCTGGGGTAATTACCCTAGCTCCCCTTGATATTAATTATGCACATGATTGATGCTATAAGTTATTTGTGTAATTATATTGCCCCTTCTCAACTTCTCATGTTGCACGTTTTCATGCGGGTCCTTTCCCAATTATGATTGTAACACCTGAAAAAATGGTATGTTGACAAAAAATTCTATTTCAGAAAACTAGTCTAAAATAGGAAAGTTTTTACTGCCTGATTTGATTTTTGGACGTGATGTATGCTTTGATGTGTCATTTGACTTTTATATTGTAAGACAAATTGCTAAATCGTGTGACCGAACTACGCAAGGCACTAGGGTGCGAGGACTGGTCCTGGCTCTGGGTACTACCTGGTGCTGAGATTAGCCTGGCGCCAGGTTCTGAGAAGACCTGACGCCAAGAGTGGGGCCAGGTGCCAGGGTGTGTGCTCAGTGGGTTAGACACGTATGAGTTCCATGTTTGGTAAGTTAATCTTGGTTATAGTATGTAGTTCGTGGTCTACGTGAGATGGTGTATCATGTAATGTGCACGTGGGACATCAGAGACACGCACGCGAGGGGCTCAAGCCAAGACGCAGAGGACCTGGACGTAGAGCCACGTATCACTGGCCCAGGGGCGTCATGTGCACGTGGGTGAAGTGGCCTCATGTGGTCATTAGTCGGTTAGAGGGAATCGTAGTGCAGATTTACAGTTCAACCTACTCGCGGTAAATAAGGAAAGTACTGCGGAGGACCGAAAAGTTACTATTTTGGCTGAGATAATTATGAAAAGTAAAATCTTAATTAAAAGGAGATAATTAAGACACCCTTTACCAGCCAATAGGAGGGGGACGTCTTGAGAGAGAGGGGCATCCAATTAGTTTGTGCATATTTGGAAACTTCCTAGTTGAGATAGGATTTGGTCTTGATAAGGTAGTATCTTAATAAAAAAGATTGCAAATCCTAACTGATTGAGGATCAACATGCTGGGACGTCTTGACCTAATTGGAGAAGAGCTTCTAATTAGTAGGTTGGTATATGGGATTAGGAAAAGGATCTTGATTAGGGAGATCTCCTAATTGAAGCAGGGATTTGCTATTTAAGCCATAGAGGAGGGCCGGCCCATGCTATTTGCACGCCAAGGCTTGTGACGCCCTAGCCCAAGCCCTAGCCTCTTTTCCCTCTTCTTTGCCATTACTCCAGCAAGTTTCACCTCTCTTCTCAATCTCAATTTTCATCCGATCCAAGTAGCGAAGGCTTCGCTGTGAAGGAAAGAGAGGGAGCTACATGTGGATGTGCGATTTTTGTACATGTTGTAGGATGGTTTTTCCTAACCAATCAATTCTAAACTCTTTTGATTCATTCATATGATGATTATATTATGATCTATATCATCTTATCTCAGTAGTAGTGTTTGAATGAATTGCCGTTTTTATAAGAGATTCCTTATATATATGAGTATGCATGTTGTTATACCTCGTTTAATATCTTACTCTATTGCTTGCATGCCTATCTTTGATGTGAATGTCATTATGATTACGTCTCTTAATCGTTGGAGGTCAAGAAATTCTATTCTTGGTTCTATAAAGATTCTGATTTCATTGTTTTATATGATTAAGGGTTGTGTTTATAGTATTACGATCTTCATTATAAAGAGAGAAGTGTCTTAAAACTGGTTTATGGTTTAAAAGTGTATAAAAGCATGAAATAACTAAATTCTAGAACACATAAGGGTCTGGAATAATCCTAGGAGGGGAGTATCTAAGGTTAATAAGGTCATAGTGTCATGATTAAGGGTTATTGGCATGGGAATTACTAAGTATGATTAAGTATTGTCTTCTCGGCCAGGACTGTTGATTGATTGAATTTTTAACTATTTACTCGCAATCGCACGAGACTACGTATAGGCTAGTGGAAACGAGGTCGAACCCAAAGGACTTGGACTGATTCAACTTAATTCTAATAAAAGATTTGATTTTTTTACGTAACTAGTTATAACAGAATGAAAAGTTCTAATTTTTAACAAAGCAAGAGAAATTTACGTGAAAATAATCTAATGAGAAATATACTAAGACTTCGAATCCACCCAAACCAAATAGCTTTCCTCTCCGTTAACCCGTACAATTCCAAGTGATCGATTATCCGTGCCCCTCTCGAAGTCACAAATAATTGTAATGTGTGCAGCCCTCTCGAACATGCAACTAAACAAATAAATCTAACTCAATTAATCTCCCTCTCTCGAGCAAAGATCAATCATAAAAATGCAATCTTTATTCAAATAATACCTCGGAATTCGCTAAGACCTCTCGAACATTAACAAACCCTTAGTTTAATTTCACTAACAATTACTCTACCCTCTCTCGAGCAACAGAATAATCGTAACAAAATATTAAGCATGTGGAATAAAAATCACTACTTTATAATTGCAAATAAATATTGAGAGTCAAACAATTCAGCAGGGCTTCATCTAGTCTTAGTACAATAAAATTTAGCTATACATGAATGAAAAGTGAGAAAAAGCCTGATTCGTCGAAGAAGTCATTTGCAGGAATACTGTTCACGCGCAATGTAGCACTGTAGCAAAATCATTGTTCACCCCGCACTGTTCATCAGCTTCTCCGGCGGGCTTGCGGTTACTGTAGCAATTCAAATTCGTCCAAAATCCACAGCTTTTCTCCCCCTTTTCCCCTCTGGCCAACACCTTCTTCTCCCTCCTCTTCTTCCGGCCAAAACCACGCCCAAAGCGCCTGGCTTTTCCAGATGGAAGTTCTCTGTAAAAGCTCTGTTTTTTTTTTGTTTTTCCGGCGGCTCTGTAGTTCTGTTCTCTTCCGGTGGCTTTGTAGTTCTGTTCTCTTCCAAAAGCTCTCCGCCGCCCTCTGTTTTTATAGGCGATTCCAACCCCAATCGAACACGCCTCTTTCGTTTCCAAATCGAGTTCAAAATCCCCGTTTCCAATTCGAGCAGGACTGCTTTTGTTTCCCGATTCTGTTTTGATTTTGGTTTCCAAATTGAGAACGCCTCTCTGTCATTCCGCCGTCATCTCCTTGCCGACTTCATCGCCGCCTTCTTCTCCGGCGCCTTCGAACCTTCACTGCTGTGGCCTCGCCGTCGTCGTCGAGCTTTGTCGACTCTGCTCCGAACCCACTGGCGCTCAACCGTCACCAGACTTTTCACCGCAGTCGACCTCCTCATGATCGCCGTCATCGCCCATCGGCTGCCTCATCGCTGGAAACGAGACCCATTGCCGCAATCGCCGGCGTTCGCTGATTGTCCCTCTGTCGATCACTGCTCTGCTCGAGCAGAGCTTCTGCGTTGTGTTCTGGATAACGCCCGAGCCATCGGCTCGGGCCTTTCTTTTTTTTTATTTCTAAACCGAACCAAATCCTTGAACCACTGAACCGTCCATTTTTCCTTTTTTTCTTTTTCTTCTTTAAAACCCGTCGTATCAACTGCATCTGTCAGATCTTCAATCTCAGCACCGAACCAGTTTAACGTGCGTTCTCTTTTAACGATCTGCAATTGGGACTTTTAAAACCTGCATAAATAAAATTAAATATTAAGTTAGACGCATAATAAAATGTAAAGCATTAAATCCAATTAACGCATCTAAATTAATCAATTAAACACATTTATTTATTAAAATCCTAATTGCTCACATAATCATGATTAACCATTAATTATCCTTCAACTAAAATTACGACCAAAATATAGGCAGAAAGGCATATAAAATGTATATATTTTATAGATATCAACTGTTTCTACGCCGACAGTTCATAATGTAAAAATCATAACTAAATACAAAAAAATAAACCGTCAATGAGGTAAGAAACTAGACACATAGGGCTATCTACAGTAAAAATTTCAGAGTTAGATTCCTAATGTGCTGACTGTGGGGACAGTCGGAAGTGGGCTGTGATGATCAAAACAGTTCACTAGAACTAGGGTTTAAATCACTAATACGTAATATTACTTAATGATATGGTGCAATCTGATTAAAATAACACTAATAATCATTATAAGACATGTTAAGGACTACTACTCTAAGAAAAGTGAGTCCAAAAGATTAATACTATGGGATAAGTCAGTATCACCCATAGTCCAGTTGCTTGTTTCCAATTTACAGCTTGGTGTCGGGTTGAGCATCCAATTGGAGATCGACCTTTTCAAAATCATTATTTTATATAAAAAATAATAAAATCTAGATTCAAAGAAGTTCCTATCAAAGGTAAGACATGAAGCATGCTGTTGATTTATATTTGAAATTTATTATTACTCTTGCGGTGAGTCATCCATTGTTTAATACGTTGGAATCTCAGCAATGTTCTTGTGAGGGACCTTGTGCTATTGAGAGCGATGAGTGAGTCTTTTTTGGTGAGAGTCACCTTGAAACCTCAGTGTTATGACCTTTGTTCCCTGAAAATATTTTCCACCGTTTGATATAAAACTGTTTCTCCACTAAGAGTTTTTGCAAAGATCTCTCCGATGTGGATTCATAGTATGCTCACGAGCCATTGCTAGATCTATAATGATCTCCGATTTCTTTTTATGCCCAAAGGGAGGCAATATACGTATGTTTAGACTGGTTGACATTACAGAAGATCTTCAGTCTCCGCTCGTCGTGTTCGTAAACATGGATACAGCCTTCATCCCTAGACGCATGGCCGGGTTCCAAAGAGAGAACCTCTAGGATGTTCTGGTATTTAGTCACATAGTTGGCATTTTCAGCGAGCAGAAATTTTAACTCCTTGCACTATGGATGCCTGGAGCCATTGGTAAATTGACCATTCTCTTCTTACACATGTGATTGCTCAGAGTCTTATTGATATTTTTTTCCTATATTTGTGTATTAGGACTATTGTTATTTGACCTTTCTGTTCATGTAAAATAAACCTTTTGATAGGTCTTTTAGAGAGTGTATATTTTTGTTTTATTGAGTAATCTATTCTTCATATCATATCTTGTCTTCCTTGTGGGTTTTTATATCATACTGAGTATTTCTATGAAATACTAATGCATCTTTTGATGCAGACTTTAAGGAACAATGATTCAGGACGTTGTGGCTCAGAAAGGTGATGCTGACACATTGAAGACATTTAAGAAGATTTTTTATTATTTATCTTATTTTGCTATGAACTTTATGACTTGTTGGCTGAATGTGTGCCATGGATTAATGTAATGTTTTTATTGTCAGTTTAAGTTTATCTGCTGTAATAAGTAAGTAGGATTCATCTTTTACATTAACAATGTTTTATTTGAGATTGTATGAATGAGTTCCTCAGTTCTTGAGTTTGAGTTCCTGGTGATGTTGATTGCACCTTCTTTTGAGACAGTGTAATTAAGCCAAGTGATCGAGTATCCGGTCGCGTCCCAGGGTTCCTACTTCGGCCAAGTTAGTATTAATGAAGGCTTCCGCACTCCGATGGAGGTCATGAATTTTGGGGCATGACAATGACTCATTGTGGTTTAAGAATTAGAAAGATGACAAAATAACGGAAGATAAAGCAAAAGGGAATTGGCTTGGCTTGCACTGATTTTTTATGGAAAATATTAGAGAATAAATAACTTTGGCATCTAAATCTTTAGTTGGTGTTGTAATGGACTTCTCTTGCCTTGGGGTAATGATGGCTTATGATTAAATATTCGCATCAGTAAAAATTCTTACTCAATTACAGATCTGTTTAAGTAGATGTATCTCATGTAAACTCCTCCCTTATTTCTATATGAAAATATGTTTTAGGAATGCAAATTTGTATGGTTCTCACTATTTGGACAACTTAGGGCCCGTTTGGTTGCCATAAAAGAAGTTGGATTCTAAAAGAATCCACCTTCTTTGGGGAAATCTCCAAAATGAATTTGGATTCATTTCTTCCGATGGCATTTGCCGTAATTTCTAAAAAATGACAGGGGTATTTATTAAAAAAATATGATTTCACCTCATGATGATATTTTTACCTATTAAGTGCCCTTGTTATTTTATAAAAATTACAATTCTTGCCACCATACCTTAAATTCTTTATAAGAATCAGCTTTTTCCAAACTAAACACCTTATTTCACCACTTTCACTTCATTTAGAAAATCCCACTTTCTTACTTCTAAAAGTGGTTACCAAACGGAGCCTTAGGGGCCGTTTGGGGCGTGATTAATAGTGGACCGTTTGGGGCGTGATTAATAGTGGGCCGTTTGGGAAATCCCACTTTCTTACTGTGGATATTTTGCTACACTGTAACATCCATGTTTTTTTCATATCCAGCTGAAACACTTGGTCGTGTTTCACGCTGGATATAGAAAAAACATGGATGCTACAGTATACGTCCAAAATCCGCACCGGATATTTTGGGTTTATCACGCCCCAAACGGCCCCTTAGTTTATTACTCCTAAAAGCAAATGAGATGAGTTTACATGAGATCGTTCTCATATAAGGAGCATGAGGCCAATCTTTATTGCCGTTAGATTCTAATCGGAGGGTGAATATCAAATCAGTGGGTAGGTGAGTGTGTCACATCAAGGAGTGGGTGAGATCATTATGGATATTTGTAGCCGTCAGATCAAAATCCAATGGCTATGAATCAAAGTGGCCTCATATAAGCAATATGAGAGTGATCTCATTTAAACTTTTCCCAAAGCAAATATATCGAAGAATGTGTATTAATGCATATGGCATTGATGCTATTATGCAGCGCTTAAAAAATATGATAGCTCGACACTGTTGCCCTGCCCTTCTAGTCGGGCCCTAGCGTGCACGAGATTCCATATCCGGTCCGGACAGCCCAATTCCGCAAACCCGTCCGTACCCGTTTACATCGCATCAACCAAACCCTTTAATTTCACATTTCCCTCTCAAGGGCCTTTCCCAGAACCCAAAACCCTCTTCCGCATTTCATGGCGACCAGACCGGCGGCCCCGGCGCCGGCGCCGTCCGCTGACCCAACGACGGCGAAGACCCCAGTCTCAGTCGATGAATCCCTCTGGTGGGACCCGTTCGACGCCCTCCTCGCCGAGCTCGAGAAAGCCACCGTCTCCTCCGCCCCGCCGCCTCCTTCTCTGGTACAAACACATCCAAGCTGTTTCCAGAGCTTCTTGCGCTTTTCCGACGTCCACATTCATCTTGGCTGTCTGGTTTTGCAGGTGAATAAGCTGAAGATGCATCGCGCCTGGCTCTTGAAGTCCATTACCATGTTCAGACCTCCCAGCCAGGCATCCAAGTCGGCTTTGGAGGCTGGGTTGATTTCCGTCGGGTCGCGGCGTCTGGAGGTTCGGCCGGAGGTGAAAGAAGTGGCTTTGGAATTTAGTGCTAAGATGGTGAGCATTTCATTTGTAGACTACTCCCTCCGTCCGGATTTAGTTGTAACATTTGGTTTTTAAGAATTGAACTGTCTGGAATTAGTAGTAACATTTGGTGTTTGAAATGAATTAAAATCAGTTAGTTGTGGAAAACCAAATACTACTACTAAATCCGGACGGAGTATTAGACTTGACTTATCAATTTGCGTTGTCATAGCTTTTCGTTCCATTTTTTCTGAGCTTGTGTGGAAGGTCATAGCATCTTTGCTTGCGGTAGAAAAGATGAGGAAGAATGTAATGATTGCCAGATATTCTAGGAGAGACTGGATTTTTTTTGGTTTGTAGTACAGTTATCTTAACCTGTTACCTAGACATGCTAGAGCCGGAATGAATTGTCTACTGCACCAAATTACACATGCATTACAATTTTGTGAGAAATATATATATAAAATATAAAATATAATATATATATATATATAATAGGGAAAAGTTTAAATGAGTTTATATGAGGCCAATTCTATTTATAGCCATTAGATTTTGATCTGACGGCTACAAATAGCTTCACAGAACTCACCTACCATCTAATATGACACACTCACCTACCCACTGATTTGATATCTCAAATCAGTGGGTAGGTGAGTGTGAACCATCACTCACCCTTGTAGCCGTCAGATCAAGATCCAACGGCTACGACATGAGAGCGATCTCATTTAAACTTTTCCCTATATATATGTATGTATAAGTTATCACTTGATTTTAATGCATTTGTGAGTAATATATCAGCCCTTGATCTTTCTGATTTATTTTGGTTCTTTATTATTTCTAGTTTTTCATGTATTCTCTTTCTATAATAAATTTTTTTATACGGTTGTTGATTTTGTTGATTCATCAGCTCTTGGACGAAGTGCAATCGTACATTCTTGTGAATAGGTACATGGAACAGAACAACATGCTATTAGAGTTTAAAGTTCAGAACTTTCTTCAGCTTGTAAGTTGTTACTTCTTTAATAGTCGTGGGGTAGATTCTGATGTAAAATGATTATGCTGGTTGATGCACATTCACGTCAATGCGTTTGAACATAGTTGTCTTAGTATGGTCAACTTAGCCTGGTTGAGCAGGCGTCACTGAATCTTCTTCATAGCGCCTGGGTCCTATCCGTTTCAGGTCATGAGGGTCATTCACGAGATGAGAAAGTCTACAATACTATCATGGCACCATGAAGCAAAGGACTTCTGAACAATGCCACAACAAATTGGATAACTACAAATCTTAATTGTTAGAACATAATTTTAGCACTTGAGGATAGAGTTATTATGCTTGCTAAGATTTTGGAATTTGCTAACTTTATAGTTTTAACGGACAACCATTAGCCTGCAATATTCTTTGGAGAGGAGTAGATAAATTAAATGCAGCTGGAACGAGAATGCTAAGGGATAAGTCGGAGAGATAGGATAAAAATGCTACATTTGTGTGATGGGGTAGCACCTTTAGGGAAGAAGCCTTGGGGAGGGGTAGGTTGCATTGGTATGGGCATATGCAAAGAAGACCAAGGGATGCTCTGTAAGAAGATTGGAATGGATGCTTGTGAATGATGCCAAAAGAGGGAGAGGGAGACTTAAGAGAACTTAGATGAACTTAATAAAATAGGTTAGGGCTTTTCTATCTCTTACAAAAGAGTTGGCACAAAACAGGCTAGAATGGAGGCATAAGATCCATGTTGCTTACCTCAAATTGTTGGGAAACACCTCTACTTGATTATGATTATGATAGTTTATACTCTGGAAGTATAGACTATGCTCCATTTAGGAAATTCAATTTACGTACATATATATAGCTAATAGTTAACACATTAGTAGGGTGACCAGTCTAACATTTTTAGACTTGCGACTGATTGTCTTAACATTATGGTTTGGAAAAAAAAATTTCTGGAAAAAGCTATTACTCAAGCTATTTTAATTATCTACAAATATGCTCATATACCAATATAGAGAAAAAATCTTGCTCTTTTAGGCTTTTGAACAAATCTGTTATGGACCATAGTTTGCAATTTTGGGTCTTGGTCTCATCTTAGTGACCCAAAGAGACAAGATCTTGGATAGGTCGAGCAGAATGGTCTCAATGATAAAAAAAGTGCTTTCACATGTGTATTGACAATGTGAGCTAATCATTGTTCTTTCGCAGAATGTGAGACAATAATGAACTGCCTGCGGCATGATGGTTGCCAACAATCTAGAAAACTTACAAAAGGCGAAAACATTGTCGGTTGTGCAGGCAATTAAAAAAAAAGTGACACCACTGCAGGTAGAATAAAATGTTGCTGGCAGTTCAGAAAAAGAAAGTCTTCCATCAGCAAGATCCAGGTGATTCCTTCCTCCCCCTCTCATGGCTTTCCGCTAGAAGACTGTGCCCCTCAAACACCATCATAACAGCCCCCCATTAGAGCACTCACATTCCCGCAATTGACCACCATCAACAAGACAAGAACCATGATTGCTCTCTCTTGTTCTTGTTTGTAAAATTTCAGGTTTCATTTTTTATGTATACAACAGCAGAGCCGACGGATGACCAGTTTGCATTGCTGCCCTTCTGTGCTTAGGTGCCACACAAGGCGCTAGAGTGGTCTTTGCCTTGGTTGCAGCTGGGTCGGGATCCTTTTTGGCAGTCGCCTCTTTATTGATCGTCAACCAAATGAGTCTTGAACCCATTTATTGCTTTCAACAGTGTGCCCCCCCCTCCCCCCCCGCCCGCATCCGCCCCCACTAACTGTTATTTGTTCGATGTGTCCGATCTGCTTTGACCTGTCTGATCTCACCCTCCTCTCCACCCATACTTACAAGATTTTTGCCCCTCTTTTCTACGGAGGCTGATCTGTACTGCTCATTGTGGAGCCTTGCAGGTCGAGGGGCCCTGCATGGGCGTTATGGAGGATTTTCGCCAGGAAGGTCAAGGGGCCACCGCAAAATTGAAGACACAATTGTTGGGATTGGAGGCATCGGCCGGAGTGGTGACGGCAAGGCCTCACTTCGGTTGAGAGCATGGGTGGGGTGCATGGCAGGACTCAAGACCAAGCTTGTGTCAAGTAGTAAGCTGTTTGCTCTAGTCAAGTTCGAGTAGGTTGACTTGGTACTTGATCTAGCTTGAGTCGAGTGTAACGAAATCAAGTTCTATCTGAGTGAGCATGATATTCAATTGGGTTGGCTTGTTAGCAACCTGTTCAGTGAATGTTGGCAATAGAAAGAGGGATGGAATCCCTGTAAGAAGGGCTTGGACTTGTGAGGCTAAGGTTAACAATATTGATCGTGGCCGGCCAAAAATATGAGATTTAGGGTTACAACACTCCTTCAAAATATATCTCATCACTAGGGCGAGATTGCTAACCTTGGGTGAGGCTGCTGACACTTGGAGGACGTGATTGGATATGAGTGAAACTCTTCCATTGCGTAAATTGACTGGACTCAAAGTCCCAAGAGATGTTTGATAGGAAGTATATATGATAATAGAATGAGATGAGTTTACATGAGATCATTCTCATATAAGGAGCATGAGGTCAATTTTTATTACCGTTAGATTTTGATCGGAGGGTGGATATCAAATCAGTGGGTAGGTGAGTGTGTCACATCAAAGAGTGGGTGAGATATTATGGATATTTGTAGCCGTCAGATCAAGATCCAACGGCTACGATTCAAAGTGGCCTCATATAAGCAATATGAGAACGATCTCATATAAACTTTTCCCTAATAGAATTGACCCGGTTCTTTTATTAAGTTGGATTTCTTTTGGTGATTATCTTTTAAAGAAAAGATTATACGGTGATCATGTTTGGAAACTAGTTGCTAGGAGAGATTCAGAACAATGTATTGTTGTTGTTCATGAAGAAGATAGTACTCAATGCCTTCACTGTAATTTTTTTCTTTTTACTAACAAATTGCTCTCCAAAGGATTCATGAGCCGCAATATCCACAAACCGAGATACAACATCCTGCCGGCACAATTTACATTGTTCAATGCCTTTCGCAACTTACATGTGGGGTCAGAGCATCTTCTGGACTCCCTCCATTGTCGGGCGCTCCACGCCAGTAAGGGCTCTTTTTTAAAAGCTCCCTACGAAAGCCACCATAGACGTATTCAAATATGTGCCTACCCTGCTGGCACATTCCGCTTTGGCACGGAGGGGAGGGCGTTAATGATGAAGTCACATTCCAGGAATCCGGTTTGATACGGTAAATAGGAGATCGTGAGGGAAAAGGATAGGCAACGTAGTGTCAAATTTTGTGTTCTTTAGCAAATCTTCTCAAGAAACTTCTTAATGGAGATGAATTTCACATTGTTTGACACTGTTGTGATGGTGAATCCCAATTCTGTAGTGAACTTTAACTTTTAGACAAATGGTAAACCAAACAGGATTTTCCCATTTCTCCAGTGAACATTCTTGGACAAATGGTAAACCGTACAGGATGTTTTTTTGCTTACCTGAATTTCCCCTTGAATTGCCAAACAAACTAGTTTAATGACCAAAACTTGTATAAATAGAGTTTGGCTTCACCAGCTTACTAGGTTTATGACGGTGCCTGTCTGACTCTGTGCAGTCACTGGGAATTCAATTTAGTTATGAACCTATGCTCATGAATATAGTCGAATGTGTAGAATCAGCATAATCAATTTTATATTTTCATTTAGGTATTATTTGCATGTTGACTTCTTTTTTTTGGGCAATAATTTACATGTTGGCTTCCATTTTCACATATTTGTTTGTAATAGATTCTGCTTCAGTATTTCCTTGAGCGGCAGTGCTTGCTGAAGTGCACCAGACAGATTATTATCTATTCTCGTAAGTGTTTTATTTGACTGAATATTTTCTTTTATTTTAAAAAGTTTCAACTTTCATTGAAAATTGCTTTTGTGGCACAAATTACTGTACCTTTGTACTCCCTTTGTTCCATATTAACAAAACAGCGAGTTTTATTGAATGCTGGGATTCACAGCTATGAGGAAAGTAAACTTGAATTGTGTCTGTTTTAAGTACCCAACCATTTAAATTAAGCCGAATGGAGCTATTAAGATGGGAGAAACTTTATTCCAAATAGTGCTATATATGGGATGGAGTGACTACTTTTCTTTAAGATATGTTTCTCAGACCGTTTATATGAAGTATTTGCTGGCGAACTGTACGACGTGAATAAGCTTGCTGATTGAACACTAACGTAGCATGTTTATGCTTCTTTTCTCAATAAATGTTGCAATATGTTAGTTGAGGTACCTTGTGATTAATATATGCCAAAAGTATTTATTTGCTGATTATAAACTTAAGTTTCGCACCACATAAATTTCCACCTTTAAGATCTTACCAGTAAAATTGTCAAATTAGAATGTGCACTCTTCTAAAAAGAAGAAAATAAGGTAGAACATTCCTAAGAAAAAAAAATATGCCCGCTGTTGGTGCCAAATTGCTCTCTCTTCAAGATCTACTTGAGACAGAAGAGATATCTAAGGTGGATAATGCTTTAAGTGAGATTTTCCCGAAGCTCTGCAAGATCAATGAATATCTCTAACAAATCTGGCCGAGATGGTCATACATTAATAGAAGGGCCTCAACTCTAAATATCTAGCCAGATTCTGATCACTCTTAATTTTGAATGCAGCTGAACTCGACACACAGCAGGCCTATCTTATATGAATTTCTTTATACACATCATGCAATATGCGAAATATAGAGTAGATATATGCTAAAAAAGCAGTCGAAGATATTCAATGAAGAGTCCAACCCTTCTCATGTTTTGCATGCAACAAGTTGGTGGCTCGTATTTTTATTATGTTACACACCTGCAAACTTTAGTATGGAATAACTGGCAAATCAAAGGGCAATCTTTTATATTCTGGTAGGGAAAAAATTAGAAAAATACTTAGTGGGCACTAATAGAATTTTGTCCTTTAGTGTCTCAGATATCTAATATGTATCTTAAATTTTTTGGGTGATAAAAAAGGGTAAGAAAATTATGTAATGGTCTATATACCTGAGAAATGAACATAGTGACTGATAAAATTAGGGCATATAGAGAAGAATAAGAACTCTCTGCATTAAATGACAAAGCAAGAATACAAATAAAATGTTAATGAGCCCCCTAAATATGCTTAGGGCCGCTTATAAGGACAAAAGACTCAATTGCCTTTTACTTAAGTGAGGGCTGACCGTTACAATATAAGCTTAAACACGGTTTACTAAATTACTCCTTATACAAGCATATGAGCAAATACTCCTCTAATAGTTACAACTTTACAAGATAAGTATCACTTTTATGTTCTGTATATTTTTGACCATATGCTTATTTTGGTGGAATAGTAATCTTTTGCTGTTGAAAACAACTTCGAGATTGACATGATTTTCAATTTTTTTTCCTTATTAATGATTAGTGAAATGAGTATTTTCTTTCTTGTAGTACATGTTGCAAATCAACGTGATTCAGATGATGCCATTCTAGAGGTGACACTGCAACTTTTTTCTGATGGACTGGAGAAAACGTTCTTATCTATTGTGGAGGATCTATTTTCGTGCAAGGATTTAGGATACATGGTATGCTCGATGATGTTATTGTTCCATATTCATCATACTACTTTCTGTTTGTAAAAGAAACTGTGATCAGTATTATTTGCCAACACATAATTATTTTATTTCAACTTTTGATTGTAATTCAATACTCATCATGAGTATGATGACAAGCCTTGATTACAGTATCATACTGCATATTCTTTGTTTGACTGTCACTTCCTTTCTTTCTCATATTGACATCTAGTTTCCAACCCATGTGGAGGCTGTAAATTTGGATGCTTAGTTTTGGTAGAGGCCTTAAACATCCTTGTTTAGATATAATTCTTTGAGGAAATTCGTTTAAGTGTGCAGGCTGCAGCATGGATGTGTCTATATATTGACTTAGTGTCATATTTAAGATGTTTCGTAAGTGTTGTAGTGTATGCAATAACTTCTTCCTATGGTACCCTCTTCCTTCTCCAGCCTAACATTATGCCAGACCCTCTATTACATTTTCAATTTTATACACTAAGATCTTCTCTTTAATTGAAATTTAGTAAGAAAGTGTCAATGAACCTTGTTAAGCATATGCAATTTTTGGATTGTCATTGTCTGTACTTTATAACTGATAGAAAAGAGAACGAAATTGAATTTATTGGACTGTGAAGTCTAAATTACATAGAGGAAGACTGATCCTTTATAGGGATAGATCTTCTAATACAAGCAAGGCCTAAAGTAGGAAATAACTTGGACAAAAGATAATAAACTCTCCTAATAGAAGCTAGGCCTATAATAGGAAATTACTTGGACTAAAAGAAAATAAACCTGCAGTGACTAAAATACCCTCTATAATATTATAGTCTAACACTAAGGACAACTAAATAACGAACAAATATACTCTAACACCCTCCCTCAAACTCAAGATGCGTCAAACATTGAGAGTTTTCAAAAGTCAACTTCCATAACGATTCAGAGTGACAGAAAACTGATTAGAAAGCCTTAGGTGAATAGAGTTTAGGAACAGTGCGATGAACAGAACCCGTGGCCTACAGTAACCCTGATGGTACTGTAAAACAGCACTTCTGATGAACATTACTGCAGAACATTAACTGCGATCCCAGAAAACAGAACTAATGTAGATGCCAAAAGAAAAAAAAACGACCCTTTTTTATCTCTTTTTCTTCATCATTCTCAGACATACACGGATGCAAAAATCGAACCTAGAGCTCCGCTACCATGATAGAAAAGAGAACGAAATTGTATTATTGGAATGTGAAGTCTAAATTACATAGAGGAAGACTGATCTTTTATAGGGATGGATCTTCTACTACAAGCAAGGCCTAAAGTAGGAAATAACTTGGACAAAATATAATAAACTCTCCTAATAGAAGCTTGGACTAAAAGAAAATAAACCTGCAGTGACTAAAATACCCTCTATAATATAATAGACTAACATTGACTAACTAAATAACGAGCAAATATACTCTAACAATAACTATAGGTTTCTAAATTCCTCTCTAGAAGCATCTAAATGTATGCCATAGGTTTCTAAATCCCGCTGCAGAAGCATTTAAAGGTACGCCAAAGATCAGTCATAAAGTTATGTTTACTTAAGTGTTCATGTTTAAATTTAATCATAAATATGCCTGTTATAGAAAAACAATATCAGTGGCTATGTAAGATGCCAACTTTTTGCTGGGTTTCGTGAGATTTCAGCTTTACTGATTTAAAACCCAATTGGGAATCATTTCTTTGAATTCGTGCTTAGTGAAAGTTGACTATCAATTGGAGGCTGAGAAGAGGGCTTGATAGATGGTTGAACCAATAAAAAGAATCCATCAAAACATTGAAGCAAATCAAGGCTCTGTTTGAGATAAGACCAATTCATGACTAGAGATCAGATCATTTTTAATAATAAATAATGTTCATAGGAATTTGAAAATGTGAAGTAGAAGTAAATAGAAACAATCACTTCTTCTTGTAACTGGGATTTTACATGTGTCAAATTGACTAGTCCACTAATTTTAGCACTGGGTCAAAAGAGAATCGAACTGATGCAAGAAGCGGATTAACTTCATTCAAGTGGCGGCCTACATAGATGGATGGAACTCCAACTGTCTCCAAGATTAACGGCACATGGAGGGCCTGTTCGACATGATTCTTTTAACTCCATTTTGCATACAAGATATGGGTCTTCTCTGATAGATTCCATCATCTGGAGCAAGGTTTGCTATCTTGGATATTTGAAATGATTTAAAGGGGCATTTGTCCCTAAGAGCAAAAAAAGTGACAAAGTAGTCACTAACTGCAGGAGACCAAAATGCCCCTCCATAGTCATTAAATTTTTAAATGACTGCTCCTCTCTTCCCCCTCTCCCCCTTTCACCATAGCTGCCACCCCTCCGCTGCTTCTCTGCCTTGTTACCACCCCTCTGCGACTCCACTGTCTGTGGGAGGCGTCCCATGGCCACCACCAGAGCATTTCTGGTCTTTCTGGCCACGAAATTGTTGCAGCCTTTCTGGCTGCACCCAGGCCATTTGTGGCGACGGCTTGGGTTGGCTGCCTCCGCCTAATTTTTTGTTCCTGAAACTAAACCTGGCAGGGAAGGGTGACCCCTAAGGGTATTTTCTTTCAAACGTAGAAAAGATTCACGCTTATCGGCTTATTGGAAATACCCTAGACCTAGTGTCGGAAAAGTTCCCCCTGAACCTATCACCTACCCAGAAGAAATCACTTCATTTATTATGAAAATGTGTATGTATAGTACCCTTAGAAAGATTAGGCACTGGCTGTAAAATATGTAGATATTTACAATATTATCTATGTATATGTATTTAGAAATTTACTGAATAGTTAATGTTTTACTATGTTGATTTTAGCGAAATATCAGGATTTAGTGAGTGCTGTAATATGAACGTCTTGGTTAATGGGCTATGACAATTATTTAAGTGATACCAATTTCATCTTGTACTAAGGCCTATATAATTAGTATTCTTGTAAGAACATGGATAGAATAAGGTTGTTAGTGTTCGTTTATTAGTCATTTATGGTTTCTCTATCCTTTTTGTTTTTTGTCAAGAGTCTTATTTTGCAGGAAGTAGATCTTGCTACATTGTGGGTGGAGCAGTCCTTACTTGAGGCAAATTTGGTCTTGGACAGTCTGTTCCTTGCTTATTATGAGACTTTCTGTACTTGCAAGCGGGAGCCATGGAAAAGCTTATGCTCCCTTTTTAAAGTAAATTTTTGTTCTGTCCAAGTTTGTCTCCAGCTGATGCCAAGAAATGAGAATTTCTTACTTTGCTAATATCTAATTTCAGGGGATCATATCTAACTCATTAAGGATTGGAAAGCTGGCAGTATCAGTTGTGGCCAACAATTTATTATATCAGGCAAAGGTTCAATTACTTCTTATTCTTATCGAAACACTGGATCTTGATAGTCTTCTTCATATGGTTCATGATGGGGTTCCCTTCAGGTCGTCACTAAATTACCCTTACAGTTGTTTATCAATCATTTGTTCTTGCTTATAATTATTCATTATCATTGAATTTTCTCCTTCCATGTTCATGCTGCTAGATCACTTCTATTATTGTTTATCAGGCAGGATGAATATGTGTTCTCTGTTGCGGATATTCAAGAGATTGATGTTGAAGTTTCAAGTTTAAATATTTTGGAGGCACCGGATGTTGGCCTATTATTTATTGCTTGGGCAGTGCTTCTCTGCTTACTTTCGTCACTCCCAGAGAAGCATGATAAGAACCTACCCATGGTACATAAATCCTGACTTTGTTGCTTGCATTACCTTCTTGTTCTGTAGCTTGATGTAGTTATTCTCCAAATATGATGTTGGCTTTTCAGGAAATTGATCATGCAGGTTATGTTTGCCGAGCTTTTGATGCTGCACCATTAAGCTATTTGCTTGAAATTCTTGACGACAATGTGCTGAGAGATTCAGATGTAAGTTTATATTTACTTCATTTATTCAGTATGGATATGGAATCCTGTTTGTTGCTGATATACATTGTTAAACTGTTCCCTAGCAGCTTAAGCTTTTGGAGTGTAGCAGTTACCTAACATAGTATTAGAGCAGGAGATCTCAAGGAGTCCCTGGTTCAGTTTGCAATGGAGACAATGGTTCTCAATTTATATCCCTTTAGTTTGTGATTGAGCCTTCATGTGGAAGGAGCAATGATGTAGGGTTTAAGGCCATTCTAGGGCTGCACCAAAAAACCGGACCCGACCCAACCCGGGTTGGGTCTCGGGTCGGGTCCTATCTCGGGTAAGGTCGGTTCCAAGATTTAAAAACCCTGTTCTATCTCGGGTCAGGTCGGATTTGGCTTTAAAATACCCAAGAACCGACCCTACCCGAGATATACCATTTAAATCCCTTATTTTTTAATATATACAATTTTATTATTATTATTATTATAATTATATAAATTATTTTATTAAAGATTTTTGTAATTATATTAATTATTTTATTAAAATCTCGGTTCCTATCTTGGGTTCTCGGGTATTGTGGGTTTTATCTTGGGTAAAGTCGGGTTTAGGATTCTCGAGTCCTATCTTGGGTAGAGTCGGGTATAGCGGAACCTGACCCTACCCGACTACCCGACCCAAGATGCAGCCCTAGGCCATTCCCTGAGAGCTTACAAACTTGTGTGTACACAACATGTGTCAAATAGTTCACCCATGTTAAAGGAATTTCCGAAGTATGTTTGGTGCTTGCTAACTTGGCTTTTGTGGAAGCAGCCTTAACCTGCTTGACATTAGCAAATCTACATACGGAGAATCTATTTAAAGGTTTAATTCATTGGACAGCAGCTTGATTAGGTTCGATACTTGTGTCTGGTTGATCAGGGGCACCCTGGATTTAGTTTGCATAATATTGGCGATACCCTTTATAGGTCATTGAAAGGGTTGCCAAAGAATGTTTGGCTCGTTTTCTTGATCTATTTTGGTAAACTAGAATTTTTCAATTGGTTCCAGTTCCTAGACCTTCAAATCGAGGGTTCTTGATATAAAAAAAATCGAGGGTTCTGATTGACCCATTATCTAAATGAGGAAATTTGGAATCATAAGTTCCTGTAAGTTTGTTGCTAGTTGAAAGTCACTGTATTTTTTTTCTGTTAATAATGTAATTTCCGGAGTCAAATCGTTGTCAACGTTTTCATGCATACAATATGTTGTGGGGGTCATTTGTAATGATGTGCTTGGCGTTCGTAATCAATAACTGATTAAAGAACGCATAAAAAGTTCTGAAAGAATATAATTTTAATGTGTTTGTACGTCCTCACACATTATTCAATGTTTATCCAGTGCTCTCATATGGGCTACAAAAGTGTGATGAAAACGCTCATCTCTGCATTCATTGCGTCGTACGAGATCAGCAATCAGGTATTGATGTTCTATCTTTGTTAATATTAAGGCCATAAAGTGAAATAGATGACTTCGATGCTTACAAAATCCATCTTTAATTGCAGCTGGAGGACAATACTTCTCATCAATTAGTGGATGTACTTTGCAAAATCTACCGTGGGGAGGTTTAAATCTTTAGTAAATTACTTCTGCTGCTATTATTTTCACCCTTTATTTCTAGGTTGCTGGATTTGGTGACTTTGTGATACTACCTGCATATAATGCAGTATTTAAAACACGGACCGACCTAGCAGGTTGAGCTGAGTCCAACTGGACATTGCCTCTTGGGTTGGTTCATTTGGGTTGGTGAATCAAGTACTAGAGGAGGTCTTTATTGGCCTCTAATTAGAATCTAATTTATGTTCTTTTGGCAGCTGTTAATAATGAATGCCAAAGTTGGATAGTAATACACTGAATGATATGGTGCAGGAATCACTTTGTGTGCAATTTTGGGATAGGGATAGTTTTGTTGATGGTCCTATTCGATCCTTTCTTTGTTCTTTGGAGAACGAATTTCCGTTTCGCACTGTGGAACTGGTATGCTTGCTGTCGGCTCTGTGTGAAGGTGCATGGCCTGCGGAATGTGTGTGAGTGCATGTTCTTTGTTTAATAGTTTAATGTCCCTTTTACCTACTATTGTACATGTAGAATTTCTATAGTAAAAGCAATGGGACAATTGTCATTATTTTATAACAGAATTTGGGGTTTTAGGATCCTGGATATTTCTGTAACTCCTTTCTTTTGGTTAGCCCATTACAGTTCTCATTCCATGCTTTAAACACCATACTCAAATTGGGGAACAACTGTAATAAATTTTGAAGGACACCTAGCGAGTACTTACAGGTAATGGTGATGTGCAAACAGAAAGAGAGCAGAAGAAGTTGGGCATTGTTAAACTTCTTGTTGCTTTTATATGGAAAAAGTTAAGCAGGGGCATGATAAAGGAGTAGTGAATGCTACACTATTGTTATTCAATCCTTGGGATGAACATAGTGGCTTCTAACTGATTGTTGATCGGTGGATTTTGTGTTGCGAAAACACGGTCTTGATCATTTGATGCACAGCCTGTAGGTTATCCTATGGATAATAACCTTTAGGCTTAGCATTTTTCATGATAAAATCAATGCTATTTGTATAAAGAAGAATGTAAGAGTCACGTATGTTATTTATAATTCCAGATGTGACGTCAACGTGGACTAGCCTTTACTATCATCCTATCGAATTTGCTACTTTTTAGGAATTGACTATTAACTACTCCCTCCTGGCACTTTTAATTGAAAATCAACCGTATCTATTAAAAATGCTCAGAGGAAGTACTCGATATTGGCTTTGTCAAGAAAAACTCATTAGAATATAGGTTCCACCAGGCTGTATGAACTTTCATCATTGTGCTTGCAGCATAGTTCTGAGATTTATGTGTACCTGTCCCTTGCTAATATATCTGACATCGGCCCTTCTTCCCCCTTACTCCCTCCCCCCCCCCCCCCCAAAAAAAAAAAATCCCCAAATAAAAGACCCTTAAAGTTGCCATTTAAGCCAAACACTTTGTGATGTAAGTGTTTCAGAAAAAAGCTGTTCACTTAAATGACTAGTAAATCTTCTCAAAAGCAGTTCTACTTAAAAAAGGGAAAGATTCTTGTGAGAAGGAAACTCAATGGAAAAGGTGATGAAAACACAATTAAATTCCAATATCAACTTCTATAAATTTTCTTACCAAAGTAGGTTACTAGAGATAACCTACACATGCTTTAATTTCTCAAGGTTTTATTATATAAATATATATAATATTCAGCTATAGATAATGCAAGGATATTTGCCAAAAAGTTAGTTTCTCAATGGTGATATATGCTTTAGATTATCAAGACGTGGAAAATCCCTTTTTGAACACCGATATTGTTTCCTTCATTATCTCCGATGTGTCCTAACTTTAGGTTTTCCAACATCCAATATTGGGAACTATGGCTTGCAAGGTTTGTTGGTTTGGTATTTTCACACTGATACTTTACATTCTATAATGCTAGATTTTGTAACTTGCCGGCTTATTCTCTTTTCCTAACACTTTTACGCACATGTGAGTTGCATTCTTAAAGAAATAACATTGTGTATTTACATGCTTTTCTTTCTATAGGTACAACTTTTTAGATAAGATGTGTGGGTTGACATCATCGTTCGAGATTTCTAGTTCAGAGGATTGTCCTAAGATTGTTGAGACATCTCATCCATTTTATATTTCTGGGTTTGATGGACTCAAAATTCCTAGTCAAACATGTGGTCAGGTTTTGAAACTTCTGGATGGAAATATTGCCCTTGTTCGGTGGCAGGTGAATAACTTTGCTTCTACTTTAAGTTAATCTTAAGCTGATTTATACAATTCTTTTATATATAAAGCTATTGAGGTCTCTCTCTCTCTCTCCAACTTTCTTGTGCACTGGTCAACTGGGTTCAATGGGATGGATTTTATAACTTTGTAAGGACATGGATTTATACATATAAGGTTGGAATATTTGTGTTATCACTCTGGAGTAAGTAATATTGTGTGTTATGGCCAGCTATTTTGGTGTACCTATTGTTCTTGAAAGCCTCTGTGATTGGTTATGCATGTTCTCTTACATAATTGCTAGACCTTAATGTAAGAGAAACTTCATTCCCTTTCATTTTTAATTACTTTTTCCATCTGACTTCTAAACCTTTATGGCCTGTCAAGTTAGTTCATGTAAGGATTTACGTACATGTATGCACAGATGTCTGAATTGCAGGAATAATAGCATTTTGTTATTGCTAGTCACAATAGGCTATAGGGTGTTTGTGTTTTCCTTACTCAGTTGTAGATGTTTTTTGCTGGTTACTATGTACTTGTAGTCACATGCCTTTGGTTTATGTTTATGTCTTGTTTAGCACATGCAATCGGGCATATATGTTCTTCTCCTACGCCTTACTTGGGGGCTTCATCGGAATAGCTATGAAGAAGTCTATGTCATTCTTGACCTTCTGCATCGACTAATGTCAATGAATATGGTAATTTCTGTTGTATTTAGATGTTAGCATTTTACATCTATTTTTTTGGTATGCACTAGTCTGTAGTTAATGAAATTAAGTAATGATTATATACATGGTAGAACTTTGATTACTAGCAAGTATGTGGGGTTAGCACCTTACCAGCTGATAGGATTATGATGTCAATAGCAGACTTGCTATATTGCTAATAGTTCATTTATTAATTGCTTAAGATTCTTTTCAAGTGTTCACCAATCTTGAAAAGTAGGTAATGTGACCATCTGATTTGAAATGCCAACACCATCTAGGCATTGTGTTTTGCTCTGATGAACATCAGCAATTCAGTGGAAGCAGGTCAAATGAATGGGCACATGGAGGAAATGTTCTTGTAAGTACATGGAAATATCTTGTGTTTCTGTTTTCGTTGAATCTGTCAGAGTTTCTACATTTTCTTTAACACTGTTTCATCTTTTGTGCATTTCGCAGACTTGACATTGTGAAAATCATTTGTTCTTTGATCAGCAATTTGGGCATGGGTGCTAGCAGTGTTGGACTGATGTCATTGTGTATCAGTATATTGTCGAAATTGCTGCACTGGTGTGTTACATTTATTTTGTTTTCTATCTTAGTTGACTTCATGAATTTTTTTCATGACCTAGTCATTATGGTTCTCATGCTTACATTAAAGTTTTCATTGGGCCAATTACTTCTGGGTCGTCGTCACTAGGGAACTGGTTCTTATACTTACATTAAAGTTTTCTTTGTATCTTCCAATATAGTTCACCTCTTTACGTGGTTGAAGTTGCACAAAGAACCAATATCTTGGATTTAGGCACTGGTGGTTACTCGAGGTCAGTCCTTAATATGTATTGTTCTATTATATTCAATACTTTGCCTGTATTTACCAAGTGGCAAAACAAATGTGTGAAATGTTTGTGCGATGTGGTGCTTTAGCTATGTAACTTATAATTTCTTCCACTTGATGCCTGGCACATTTTCTGTGTTTAATTTTCTGAAAATTGGGATTGTGTCATGTTGTAGATCAGTGTAGGTCTATGACATCTTCAATGGCAGATACAAAAGGGAGAGGAAGAAGAGATAGGGAAAAAAAAGAAGCTAACTGAACTGTTAATACACGAACTCAATATCTCATTTCGAATTACTAGGAGAGTATGCGTCTTTACAGTAAGTAGGCTTCAAAACCTTGTTCATATAGGAATGAAGTAACCTAACTAGGAAATAAAAATGACTAAATCGAATCATTGAGCAAGATATCCTTTACTTGAATTCTAGCTAGAAAAAGCAATAAACAACTTTCTAGTTTCTATGAAAAAAAAGAAAAACGTAAAAGCAGTAATGCCTAACTAAGCAACCCTAAGAAGAGATAGACAGCAATGAGGAGAGTAGGCCGCCCTTGGAGTGCTGGTCCAGTGGGCCTTGACATACTACACATGAAACACAGCATATCACTTGATGCATGTCTCGAAATTGAAGCCATCAAGTAACATATCTTGTGCGGGTGTTCATCTTGACAATGTAGATATAAGGGTTTTTTTGCCAATGTGTATGTAAGTTGAAGAGATTGGTTTAGTGTATAGTTGTTTTTATGGGTGTTCATCTTGACAATGTAGATTTAAGGTTTTTTTGCCAATGTATATGTAAGTTGAAGAGATTGGTTTAGTACATAGTTGTTTTTTTAATTATCTTTGAGGCAGCATTTACTTTTCCGTGCAAACATGCTATGAAAATTAAGAAGGTTGAATTCAGCCATGGTGGGTGAAGCATATGCCTCAAGGGCATTAATCTGTTCCCTGAGTTTGTTAGTATGCTAGCCATAGTTGCACATATCGTTAATTCCTTTAGAAAAAAAGAATAGATGAGAACAAGAAGAATTTTTTTTTTGGGTGTGGGGGAGAAGTGAGGTGGTGTGGGCATAGCTTGCTAGGGACTGATTTAAATAATTCGAAGGATAAAGGGCATGTGTGATTTGGAAGTTTGGCCTCCCGTTGGTCTCGTTTTGAACAGGTATTGGAGCTTGGTTTCACTTTTGGGTCAAGTTCATTGTCAATGGAGTTGGTTGGAGCTGGATGGTGTCGGGGTATAATGTGATGGATAGTGTGTGAACAGTCTGCATTTATCTGTTTGGGCCAGTTTGGGCTTATATTCATTATTGTGGCTGTTCCTTTACATAGTATCAGAGCTAGGAGGTCTCGTTTTTCATCCTTGCTCCTGCTCCTGCTCCTGCATATTATGTGCAATTGTGAGTTCCTGCATTTGTTGAATCACGCCATGGAATGCCGGCTTGCCGATATATCGGCATCGGGCCCCACCCGATACACTGATACGAGTCAATCTCGTTTTTTTTAAAAATTCCAAATATCTGCGATATATCGGTCTCGCCATTTAAAAAAAAACGTTTTAAAAAAAAAGGAAAAAAAAACTTTCCTGTTTGTTTCCCACCCTAATATGCATTTTTATGCATATTTTGAAATCTATGCTTTGTCTAAAATAGTATAACTCATTTTAGAAGTTAGATTGTGAAAATATATGGTAAAAACTAGTTTTCGACCACCGATATTTTTTTACACTATCTCCGATATATCTCCGATATTTTGTCTCTTTGGCCGACCGATATTTTACCGATATCCGATACGACATTCCTTGAATCACGCTTGCCCGTGCAGAGGTGGTGTAGGATAATCTGTTTGTCAGTCCGCATTTGTCTGTTTGGGCTGGTCTGGCCTTGATATACATTGTCGGGCTGTTCCTTAACAGCCGAGCTTTTGAGGTGACTTAATCTCTATCATAATAGGGAGCAAACGGGATGATAATAAAGGTGTCATATATGAGATGAGTGTTGAGTTCTAGCAGCGCTTTGTACGTGGTGAGGCTGAGATGGACTAGGGAGAAACTAGGCTTCAAGAAGGGATGGGCATAAGCACTGAGGTTGTAGTGAACGTGGATCTGAGAAGAGGCTGCATGAAACAGAAGAAAAACATCAAGCTGGAAGTTTCAGGGAGTAGTAGGACAGAGGTACTGAAAGACGGGGGAGAGAGGGAGAAAAGAAGAGTTGTAGTTGCTGGAGAATGAAATGGCCCGTTAAGAGCTGACTGAGGCGAATAGGCCACCTCACATCCTCTTCTTTTCCTAAGATTCCATTTCTCTTTTGATTTTTTCTATTTTTTGTCTTCTCGGCCATGGTAAATTCATGTGAGCCACATAAAAAGTTGGTAACTTACACCATGGTAATGATGATTATGTTGTCATTCTCTTCTAGTTTAACAAACGACCTTTACTTTCTTGCTCCTTCCATCTTTTTTTATTCTGTTCTCATACAAATGTTTATCTTCGTAACATTCCTTACTCTTTCGGTTCTTTTTCCTTTCACATATTACGAACCAAATAGGAGATGTGTAACCAAGTATCATGCTTTACCAATTGTTAAAGGCTATCATGTTTTACCTTGCAGGCTTGATTAGCTGAAATAGCAATTAACGCCTTTCAATACACTGGATAGCAATCAACCCCTTTTAATACACTGTATATTAAGTTATCCCTTTGATGAGATATAAGTGAGGTCTTAGGCCCTGCTGCTTTTCTTCTAACTTTTCTGAATTTCTACTAATATTTTTCAATTCCTCTATTCTCCAACATTTGACTACCGTTTTGTTATTTTCATGGGGGCATCTGTTGTCTTTTTACTTATTCACACTTAAGAGATGATATTTTTCTTATTTATTTTCAATGGAAATCTTCATTTGTTCTCTCTTGTGTTTGTTGCAGTGGGGCCTGGATGCTATCAGGAGGACTTGCAAAAATGCTGTTGATAGATTGTGAGCAAAATGATGACTGCTGCTCGTTAACCACATCAGGTAGCAAGTGTTTCCAACATACGGATTTCAAGCATGGGATTAAGATAGACATTTATAGGATCTCCTTGTGAAAAATAACTACTTTGACTTGGCTGCACAAACTTTTCCTTTTCTTCTTCAACTGGTAAACAATGATGTACTTCAGAGTGTACAGAAACAGGCTACGTGGGTTGAGTGACAGCTAGATAGTCTGCTAATTGTCAGCAGCTCGTTAACTTTGTAAGCATGATCTCTGCTCAGACTATTCTAAATCGAAGTTTGGATTTTGGAATGAACTAGGTATTTTGTGAGGGCAAGGTAAAGGTTGGACCTGTCTAGTATATTATAGTTTGGTTAGTATTAAACTTTTGGTTTGTCTTATGGATGGAAGGACATAAGGGTGACCAGCTCATAAAGGTTAGCCATCGAGGTCCAAAAGGGGTGAAGCTTTATGTATAGTCCAGCAAGAAGTTCATTGCTGATTTCTCACAGAGAGCAGTCGGTTCTGATCTGTTAAGAAGGTAGAGATTAGGCCTTGAACAAGGCCAAGTGAATGGGTTTTGGCTAATGACATGGCTGTAACTATAGACAATTTTCTCTTTTTGGAGTAGAATGCAAAGAACTGTTGATTGCTCAAGAATGTAGTGGGGCTAGATGGTGTTCTCACTAACGGATAGAGGAGCAATAGGAGATGCAGGAAGAAGGGAACTAAAAAAAGAACTTTAAAGAGAATACTTGTTTCATGACAAATTTGTAGCCTTTTCTGATGACAACTGCAGTATATGTTTCGTGGCATATTGTTCTGATCTAATTTAGGCATGCACTGGCTATTACAGTGCTTGACTTTACTGGACAGCTTGTGGATGCTGGAGTGGAGGATGATAGGGTACATTCTCTTCTGGTGTTCTCACTGCAATATGTCTTCGTTAATCATGTACAGTGGAAATTCAAGAAGCGACATGCTCGTTGGAAAGTGACACTTAAGGTACTTTTAGGCACCACCTATATCTCCTTGATGGACATAAAGGGTTTCTTTGAATTACTTGCTTCTGAATTCTTCCTGTACTTTCTGATGAGTGCTAAAGTGAGTTGTGCCTTAGTTGATTAGCTTCAAGACTAATGTTACTGTTGTTTCGCTTGTGCCGATTTTTGAATGAGTGCTACGAAGGTGGCATGTGAATATTGGAAAGTAATTCAAATCTACCAGGAAAATCTGTATATGTATGTGAGAGTATATGTTACAGCTGAATAGATGTTTAAGAACAGTGCAGTCTGCATTTTAACTTTTGTAAATTAATATGAATTAGTCACTACAAATATAATGTACCCTTTATCATATACTATGCTAGATGCTCATTCTAATATGATCTCACATGGGAGGATCATGATGTTGCAATTAATGGTATATGGGGTCGACTTCATGAAGGATGGTTGCGGTAAATTGATATGGTCATTGTATTTGCACATGGAATGTTGTATCGGCGGTATATTACCGATATATCGATAGGCCTTCAACCGGTAAAACGATACACTTTAATATTGATTTCGATTTTTTAAAAAATATCATCACGCTGATTATCGGTTTCGGTCCAATATAGTCCGATATACTGGTGTTTTTTAAAAAAGTTTTTTTTTTTACAAAAATATTTAAAAAAAAATCAACTTTACTGTTTGTTTCCCATCCTATGCCAAGTGGAAAGATACGGGTTTAAAATGCAAACACATATTTTGAATTATATACGTATTTTTAATGCATATTTTAAAATTTATGCTTGTCTAAATGAGTATCACACATTTTAGAAGTTATATTGTGAAAATATATGGTAAAAACTAGTGACCACCGATATTGTTTTACGCAATATCTCCTATATTTTGTCTCTTTGGTTGACCGATATTTTACCGATATCCGATACGACATTCCTTGATCGTGCAAGTGACCAGTTTGTTTTTATAGGAAACTTGATGAACCAAATAAATCATATTTCTTTAGTTTTTATACCCAAATTTTTTGGGTTTAACGTTCAGCAGCTGGATCATTTACTCATACAAGTGCCACTAGTAAATAATGAAAGCTTGTAGCTGACATACTAGTGAAATGCCAAAGCGTTGGATGATTCACAATTCCATTGTATTAACCCTACTTCATGGTATTAGTTAGCCTTATATTAAAGCCAAAGGAGTAAAGTTTACAACTTCTTTCTGATAGTTTGCCTTCTCATGAAATAGATTTCCCTCCCATACGAGCCAATATGCTTATAATGTTGGGAAAATTTAGTTTACCAATGGATTGATGGCTATTATGGATTTTCTTTTTTAGTGATTTTTTTGGCATGAATCACATACTTAATATGAATGCATGCTTCCATGAAAGGGTTTTAAATTTTTATGCTCCCTTTGCGTTTAGCTGTAGAAAATTGTTGTTTTTGTTTCATCATATGGTTCATGCTTGAGAATTGATGTGTCAAATCAATGTATCTATAACTTGTTTGCTTCTGTTTTAGGGGCTTGAATTGATGAAGAAGTGCATCAGTTTCAGTCAGGCCTCAAAAAAACTGGGTGTTTTTGTTCGTGATGTTTTAATCTGCGATTCCTCCATTCATGACACACTTTTTAGGGTAATGTGTGTGACCACTCCAATGTTGGAGGTTAGTTTTATGCTTGATTTCATAGAACAATTTCTCTCTCTCTCTCTCTCTCTATGATTACTTTTTCATTATCGCATATTTGTGACATGAGTTTAAGGTGCTTTGGGGAAAATTTGCAGGGTCTATATATTAGTCGTCAGTATGAGTGGAAGGAAATTGAAGGGTTGCAGCTTGCAATAGCTTCTGCGCTAGATACTGTCTACACTATGCTATCTTATCTTTCAAAGGTAGGTACGTCACGTCAAATTGTTCTGTCATCTGTCTCTGAGATATTTGTTCTTGTCTTGGAAATGTATCATTAGGTGTAATTGGTTACAAAATTTCCAAAATCAATGCAATTGACTAAAAATATATGTCCTTCAGGCATTCAGGTGAAAAGAGTGATAAGACTGTACTTTCATGTTATAATACTATTAGACTCAATTTCTATATTGTGATGTTTTAAGGCTACATAGTCAGTGCGACTGCAGTTTCTGCATTGTCTGATTCATGACAAGTGATGCAGCCATCACCCTACTGTGAAATTCCGCTTTTCTTTGTTGCTTCATTTTGAGTTGTTGTCCTACTAATTACACAATATGTAGGATTGCTTAATGTTAGAGCAACACTACTCTAACACTAAATATGTTTTTTTGTCCTGAAAAGGTTTAAGCAATATATGCTTGATGTTATGATCCTCATGATAGATGCCTTCTAGCGGCTTGCTGTTATTTGAATTAATGTAGTTCACTGTTTTTTCCATCATGGAAATAAATGAATTTTTTTTAATTATTTATCCGGTTGTTATAAACATGGTGAAATGTATCAGTTTCATATTTTTTTGGATAATTGAAATGCATCAGTTATTGCTATTGTAAGATTCATGCCATATCGTAGAATATACCTTTATCTCTTTGTGATTTAAGCAAAGAGCACAGATCACTTTCTAGAAACTACGGGAACCTTATGTCCAACCCTATTATTTCACTTGCCATCGTTCCATCCTAATATTATCCTAATGTGACCTGGCCCAGCTTCATAATCATAATCATAATCAAGTAGCGCCTATTCCCAACTATTTGGGGTCGGCGACACGGATTTTACTCCTCCATTCCAGCCTGTTTTGGGCTACCTCTTTTGTAAGAGATAGTAAAGTTAAATCCTTTCTTATTAACTCCACCCAAGTTCTCTTAGGTCTCCCTCTCCCTCTTTTAGCATCGTTTACATGTATCCCTTCTAATCTTCTCAGAAGGGCATCTAAAGGTCTTCTTTGCATATGCCCATACCAACGCAACCTACATTCCCTCAGCTTCTCCCCTAAAGGCGCTACTCCTAGGCTCTCACGAATATATTCATTTCTAATTCTATCTCTCATAGTTATCCCACTCATCCACCTTAACATTCTCATTTCGGCTACATTCAACTTATCTATATGACTCCTCTTTGGTGCCCAACACTCCACTCTATAGAGTATTGCAGGCCTAATGGCCGTCCTATAGAACTTGCCTTTAAGTCTTTTTGGAACCCGCCTATCACACAACAACACTCCCGAGGCTGCCCTCCACTTTACCCACCCCGCATTTATCCTATGCACCACATCACTATCAATATCCCTGGATAATGGATCCTAAGTAACGGAATTCTAATATTTCACTTGCCATCGTTCCATCCTAATATTATCCTAATATGACCTGGCCCAGCTTACTCGACATTATTCTATTGTCCTGGTTCCTCCAATCTTTGCCAACCTAAAGTTTCTTGATTTCTTTCAACTTTGTTTTTTTAGATAATTCTTCCTTCTAGCAAGAGTGTCCTGGCTTGGATATGATTGCCAAATTGTGCTAGCTATGCGAAGGGACATTAATGAACTTTCTTTAGTGTACTAAGTTAATAAAAACAAACATTAATGAACTATCATCTATTGTACCAAAACAATAAAAACAAGAAACTCTACAATAATTTGCGTTTGCATGGATAAGTGGCAGAAACACCAATGCTAATGCAGCCATATGAAAATGAGGCTGTATTTTCCCTCTTTCATCCCCATTATATGCTATATAACCTCAAACCCAATTCTAGGGTTTTGTCCTTCTATATGTCCAGATTTCTGTTGAACCGAATAGATGGTGCATACCTTCCTGAAATTGGTTGTATGAGGGTGGGGATAGGGCGGCAGTTGGGACTGGATTTTAATAATTTTATTTATGTAGCAAATTTCTCCTGGGATTTGATCAGGATTTTGCTGCTGGGATATCAATAAGTTCACATAGGAAAGGTGAAACTGCCCCTTGTTTATATAAACTCCCTACTAAAAAAAATACATGAACATGACGGGAGCAAATAGTCCTCTAAAATTTTGTTTGTCTACACTTTTGCAATTTTACAAGTATTAATTTTTTTTGTCTTCATTCTGTAATGATGCCTGATATTTACTTAAGTTCCCTATTATTTTTTGCAGGATTTTATATCAGATCTTTCAGTTTTTCACCGAGCAGTTGTTTCCTCTGCAACAAAACCTATGCCAGTTCCCAATGCAGTCATGTCCTTGATTTCTTTCTTCCGTAGTCCGGTACAGCTCTGCTGCCTTACATCATTTGATTTTTCTTGCTTTTGTAATTGCCTTAATTTGTTAACTATGTCCTTCTATAGATAGATGGAAATAGCGAAAACAAAAAAAAATTTCACTGTGATTTGATTAAAATGAGATTGTCATTTTGTTTGTCCTGTAAATCTTTTACACTTCTTAACATGTGTTGCTTTTCTGTGCACTTGCTAATGCAAACAAAACTGAATCTCAGCATGTGTAATATAATATTCTGGTACTTTTCTTGACCATAATGGCAAGTGGTTCATGGGCTCTCAAAACAGCCTAATTTGATATTCCTATCTGCTACAGGTTCATCCATTACGTTATGTATTGCTCATCATTTCAAATTCCAAATCATCATCACCATTATTCAAAACAGCACATCATTTGACCAATGAAAATATTGTATTACGGATTGCATCATCATTCCTGTTTATATCTTGAGTCGGACAGTCTGCTCATGGACCTCTTTGTGGCTTTATATGTAGGATATACAAATGGCTGCTGCTAGAGTGCTTTCCACGTTATGCTATATTGCAGATAAGGTGCGGCCTTCTTCGCTTGGGGATATCTTTTTAATGTCAGACGAAGCACAGGTATTAAAACGTATGCTTAGTTGTTGTTTTTTTAATGAAAATGAACTACAATTTCTTTTACGGATGATCTCCTAGGTTAGATCGCAGCATTTAATGGCTACAGGATGATGGCTTAGACCAGGTCACAGCAACACAATAGTTCCTTTTTATAGGTCATGCTGCCACCAGGTCCTCAGCCTTATTCACTTGGCATGATAGGCCCGTAGAAGCACCAGGGTGTTTTGTCCATGTCTGCCACCACACCCTAGCCTGAAAATTTTTGTGCCCATATGCTCAACCTATCGAAGTGGCACTTTTGCGCTTGGGGTGATGCATATCGTGCTGAGGACATCATAACATCATTTCTGCTATTTTTGGTAAACACGTCAGAACATTATTGGAGATGGAGCAAATGTCTCCCAAGTTAGACTAAATCAAGATCAAATTATTGCGAAGACAAAACATCAGAAGTCTCTTCCAAAAGAAGTTTCGAAATATACATCCAATAAATTCTAGAATGTGAATGGAGCATTCGAGGGGCCGAACTGCAAGACCAGGAACTCATAATGGCTGTCATGCATATGAAAAGTTGTCTTATGGATATTCCTGCTTGGAGAACAGAGAGGTAGCAAATAACTTGTCCACGAGCTCTTTCATAAGTGGAAGAGGATGTAATACCAATATAATCAACACATAAAGCCATGCGCCATCATTTTATTCACCAAGAGAATGAGAAAGGGAAAAGGAATAAGGCTCAATCGAATAATGCGTGAATGGAACATCTCCTCAACAAGAAATTTTAAGTTTTGTATTTTGGAGGTGAGGTTCATGAGAAGGGATTGTCAGAAGTCCTTGTGGTTCTTAGGAAAGATCAGAATCTTCCTGCAAGATAAAATCCATTTTAGATGGTAGCAGACCACTGTGGTTCTTGTCTTTTCTGCCTTATCTGTAACAGAATTTTCTGAAAGGTATGTAAACGGGGCAGCTAATCGACCTCCAATAGGTGCACCTTGCCGAGGGGCGGCCTTGTAACTGGTAGTGTCACCCATGTAGTCGTGAGGTGAGAAAAGTTGAACTATAGATGACCTATTTGACCAGTTGCATTCAGCCAAAGTTTTCTCTCGAATTGACCTTCGCTTGGGCTATCATCAGTTGATCAATCAAATGGCTGGTCTTATAAGTGTACATGAATCGCCCTGGATAAACCTTAACTCTCCAATGATTGTCAATTGTCAGTAATGAGAAGGAATTGACGTAACAAAACACCCTCATCTTTTGCCATATGGTCATTAATATAATTGTGGGTACTTCCACCATCAATGGTGGCATCAATCTGGTTAGGATTTTTGTCAGCTCATAGGGATCCATCTCATCTACGCCCTCCGTCCTAAAATAACTGCCACATCCTAAAAAATGGGCAGTGTTAAGCCCTGTATCCTGACAAGGCGACAAGGAGTATATTTTCATTGCCCCTTGGCACGCTATTTGACCATCTGTAATAGTTGGCACCACGTATAACAACTGCTTGTTTGATGGGGAACCTTTGGTCCTAGAGTCCGAGGTTTGGGTCATTGGAAAACGGTGGGTTTCTGCTCTGAAGTTGTAGCTTTTAATAAATTGTATCACTAAATTGGCTGCCTGGTGCATAGTGCTGAGATGATAATCTCGCTCAGACGTAGGTCCTTTTTATTTTTTGCTTTTTGTATTTTATGAAAGTCCGAGCAAGATTTGGGAAAGAAATAGCGAGATCTTACCAAGATCTCTGGGAGATCACCTTAAAAGACCAAAAATGCCTGGTAACACAGTCTCGTGCCTCTTAAGCCCTACTGAGACTGGGATCCCACGAGTTTATGACCCATGCTGTCTAAAGTTGTTGGTCTTTAGGTTAATTGTTAGGAGACCCATTATGAGTATTCTTAGGATTAAGGTTTTATGGAGTATAAATATGTAGGATTTGTCCCCTAAGTTCGAAGATCAGTGGAGAAATAGAGTTCTTAATTTGATTAATCTAGTTCCTCTCCCTTTTACTGAACGATAATATATGCTTTTCTCTCCTTTCACTTAATGATTGTCCTCTAAGTTATCGTTGTAGATCACTGGATCTACATCAGTCTTAGATATTTCATCTGTGGGATTTTTGCCCTATATATGGAAAACTAAAATTTAACAATGTGTGCCTGTATGGTTGACACAATGGTTGGCACCCATGTGTGTCCCACCCCATCAGTCTCTAGATTTCCTGGTAGCCATTCCTCCCTGTTCAAAGGGGTTGTCACTCCTTTCCTTTGCCTGGACCCAAAGAACTAGACCTTTTGGAATTGTGTGTAATTCTTATTTAAAGGTGAGCCTCCTTTTTCCTTTAATGCCAGGCCGGGGATGCTGGCTGGGTTCTTTCCCAGCTAGTGAACCCGCTTTAGACCTGATCCAGTTGATGGGATTCTGGTCTGAAAGAAGAACACCATTTTCGCATCTCGGAAGCAAAGCTTAGGGCTATGTGGCTGAAGCCACGGTCAGTGGCCGGCCTTGCCCAGCCATCAGCTCACAAGTGCTGCTGCTGTAGGAGGTTGGCTAGAGGGAGCGCTGCTAGCTATGGAAGCCATAGAAGCTGGCATGCACCCTTCCTCCATTCAAATCACTAATAACTGCTAGAAAAGCTACACCTTGCATGTGACATATGTTTCCATGGCCGGAAAAGATGCGTCTTAGATGGAGGCAGCCCATGCCAATTGTGCCTTCAACTCAGAATTGTTTTGAGGAACTTCTGCTTTTTGCCAACTGTGACAACCATCATTGGCGGTCACCTGTCAGGTCCTACTGCAGCATGCTTGAGCAAATGCCGATTTAGATCTCTGGCAGTCTGGCATCATATCTGCTTTTCGGCTCAGCTATCTCACTTTCTTTTGGCATAAGTGCTTTTAACCATATTTATTATTATTCCCTCATCCCATCCGTTTTAAATTGCATCTTCTGTTCTAGTCAGTGGTTTGTGCCATTCGTTTAGCGCTCGTCTCATTGAGCAGATTTAGCTGGCATGATCTCTCCGCCATTTTCTCCAATAACCGCAAATTTTGGGAGCAATAGTTTTGCATTTGTCGAAGGATCGTGGTTCTGGTACTAATTGATGCAGCCTCATAGTGCTAGTGGGTGTTCGTGTGGTCTCTGAGCGGGGAAAGCGGGAAGATAAAAGGAAAGGATAGCACTGAAGGAAAAGAGAGTAAGGGGAAAATGAGGACCAGAGAGACAAGAAGAAAAGATAATCCATTCACTGGTTTGATAGTGGCTATCACAATTTATTTAAATAGTTTAGCAAAATTCTAATTGTAAAATTCTCAAAATTAGTAATAATCTCTACTTAGCGTAAACTTAAAAACCCTTGATTCCTATGAATACATGGAATTTAATTTTAAGGAAGGTAGAACTATAGGTAGAATTTTAGTTGAAATAGATGGGCAAGAAGTACCAAGGTGTGATTTATTCCGTTACTTAGGATTCATTATCATAAAGGATGGGATATTGATGGTGATATGGTGCATAGGATAAATGCCGGGTGGGTAAAGTGGAAGAAAGCCTCGGGAGTTTTGTGATAGGCGTGTTCCAAAAAGGCTTAAAGGCAAGTTTTGTAGGACAACCATTAGGCTTGCAATATTCTATGGAGTGGAGTGTTGGGCACCAAATAGAATTCATATAGATAAGTTGAATGTAGCCAAAATGAGAATGCGAGAGATAGGATTAGAAATGAATATAATCGTGAGAGTTTAAGGGTAGTTCTTTTAGGGGAGAAGTGCAGGTTGCGTTGGTATGTGCATATGCAAAGAAGATCAATAGATGCCCCTGTGAGAAGATTAGAAGGGATGCTTGTAAATGATGCCAAAAGAGGGAGAGGGAGACCTAAGAGAACATGGAGTTAATAAAAAAGGATATGATTTTATTATCTCTTACAAAAGAGTGGCACAAAACAGCCCTGAATGGACGCGTAAGATCCATGTCACCGACCTCAAATAGTTGGGAAAAGGCGCTACTTGATTATGATTATGATTACTTTTGTTTTATTTTATGTTTGCAGATAAGGAGGCTAAGTTCTTCGATCCATGACATTCTACATGAGGAAACTATAGCAGATGAAGATCTGTCTAATGCGATAGTCCAGCTGTTCACGTCAGCTGCCATTTATCAGGTGCTTCCTCTTTCTAGAAGCACATATCAGTAATCAGTAGTCATATTGAGTATATGAAACACTAATGATGACTCATTATTGCAGCCACCGTTGCTTCTTGCTTTATTTTTGACAAATGGAAATGTAAAGTCTGCCCCAATAAATGGTAGTGACATGAAAGGACTACTGTCAGAAAATCGTTCTGGTCCCCTGAGATCTACAGAGAAACTCCTTGAATTGCTTATGCAGCATGTCAGAAAGTCGAATGTCCTAATTCAGAGGCAAGTTCTCAACTAGAAGTCATTTTCAGAAAAAAAAAAATGAAAATGTCAAGTCACATGCGTTCTTTGTCCTGGGAGCTGAATATGTTCTCTAATTATCCTCATCACTGAATGAATTGTTTTGTTGTGTTTTCCAGTTCTCCTCGTCTGTTGCTTAATATTCTCTATTTTGTGAAAGCTTTGTGGCAAGGATCCTCTCAGTACATGTGCATTTTGGAAATTGTCAAAGCCTCAGAGAATTTCTGGAGAAACATGTTATCTATTTTGGATGTTGCTGCAAGTAAAAAAGATTCATTGGGGAAGTTAAGAAGTGATCAGAATATGTGCTTGGCTTATGAGTATCAGTGTCAAGCTGCAGTATTAGATATAGTGGCTCATGAAATTTTTCTACAGAAGAAAATGTTACAAGATAAAAAATCTGAAGAGACTAGTACAGCTGTGTCAGAAAATAATGTTTCTTGTATAGCTGATATAGAGAAGGCAAAATCAGATAGTTTGCTCCATGTTGCGGTATCTTCCTGGATTGGAGGTTCAGGCATAGAAGAACTGGTAAAATTTTACTCGTCTTGTGAATATGACAGAATGGTTCTTCTCCGAGCAAAGGTGAGCCTATTTCATAACTTTTGCTTATTGTCAACACGTCTAGTTGGCCTTTTGTCTGTTTCGGATTTCATGGTACAAATGCATTTTTTTAGATTTTTCTAGGAAATAAGAACCACTTTCTGAAATTTGTTTAGACATTATTGAACTGTAGTGATTTATTTCAAAGATAACCTGATGTGTGCCCATATAATATGGAATTGTATTCCTTTGGTGGGTTAGAATACATTTGATGATGTTTATGATCATCAACATCTGAATTGGAGGATGTAAGGGTTCTGAAGCTCTGATTGACTTGATAGTTGATGGGCTCCTTAACCACTGATGGCCCTCTTCCAGTGTCACTATTTATGTCAAAGGGGCGGCCAAGAGGTCATGCAAGGTCTACTTTTGTCTAATTGCACATTGCGAACTTGATTTCCCTATGCAGTCTAGCTCCCTTCTCTTAGGGTATTCCATCTGCGCCACTCAAGAATGATCTTTCCTTTATATGTCTATGCTATGTTGGGTCCCCTTCCTTACTAATTGAGGTTTGCATAATGCTTAGCCAAAAAAAATTTGTTTGATATTTTGTGTTTCCGTTGGGCAATTGTAGTTAGACATTTTTAATATTTGAAATTCCCGTGAATCCCAGCTATTGACGACTAGGAGCAGATGGTGGATGATTATGTAATTGTATTTTCTTTTAATTAAGTGATCACTTACAATAATGGATCTCATTTTGTGATGGTGTTATTTTGTAGACAGCCATTTGTATATGCATCGTACATGTCATGTTGAAGTTGGCAGGAGGCGATGCTGGGAGCATATCTGTATCATTAGTTGAAAAAATTCGTGATGCTACCAAGAAGGTATGTTACTATGCCTTGACAAATAATCTCCTTCCAGCAGTGGCATGTGGAGCTCTCAGTGAAACATTATTCATGGAGCTTGTGCAGTTTGCACTGGGGGTATCTAGGAGGTTATTTTTAGAATAAGGGGCTCATGGATTCCGGTTCCCTGCTGACATGTCCCCATCTCCAATCATGCATGAAGTGTTTTTCCTTTTTGAACCCAGATGAACGGCTAAAATTCTATCTTTGATGGGGGGGCGCATATGTCAGATCGCTACTAAATTATGTAGGCTCCTTTTGTATCCCATTAATCCCACCTGACCATGCCCTTGCGTCTTACAAAGAAACTCATCTCATATTATATGTTTTTTCCTTGCTGATTTATTGTGCATGTTGAAATGCTTTCTCTCCGCAGCTTAGTGGACAACCTATGTTTATGGAACTACTGATGCAGTACTCCTTGCGTGGTTACAGGTCTGATTTTTGAGTTTCACATTAATTCATCCATAAATCTACGTTGCCTAACCTCTAGCAATTTATGTGTTTCTTCAGTTTTTAGGTTACGTAGGTTTATAACGTGCAATCCTTGAATACAATATAATAATTCCGAGATAACAAGGTTAATTTTCGAATGTGAGCCTCATTCCGTTAAGACAGACTAATGCATGTGAACAGATTGATTTCAATCTGTTTGTTGTTAGTATTGACTTATTTACATGAAATTAGCTAGGTATTTTTGTCAGGTTTTTTTATACAAAATCCTGAGTTTCTTGCTTAAATTTTTTTTATGGTCGTGTTCTCCAATTTTGGAAATAGATTAGCATTTCTGAAATGAGAAGTTGAATGTAGCCATATAGATAAAAAAAATATTATAGATAAAAAATATTATAGATAAAGTTGAACTAAGTCATATAGATAAGTTGAATGTAGCCGAAATGAGAATGTTAAGGTGAATGAGTGGGATAATTAGGAGAGATAGGATTGGAAATGAATATATTCGTGAGAGTCTAGGAGTTGCTCCTTTAGGTGAGAAGATGAGGGAATGTAGGTTATGTTGGTACGGGCATAAGTAAAGAAGACCATTAGATGCCCCTGTGAGAAGATTAGAAGCGACACATGTAAACGATGCTAAAAGAGGAAGAGGGAGACCTAAGTGAACTTGGATGGAGTTAATAAAAAAAGATTTGACTTTACTATCTCTTACAAAAGAGGTAGCCCAAAACAGGCCTGAATGGAAGAGTAAGATCCGTGTAGCCGACCCTAAATAATTGGGAAAATGCGCTTCTTGATTATGATTATGATTATGATTATGATTAGCATTTCTGAAATTTTCACCTTTCAAAGATTATATAGTGAAAATCCTAGATCATCAAACCTACACATTGGATTTTTTTTCCAATATTTTATAGGAGCATGATCATTTACTGATATGGTTTGAAATGATTATTGTTGTCTGTGTACAAGTTTATAGAAGCATAATAAGGGGAGTGGGCATTCACATGCCACTTGCAAACTATCTTTCCCTGTGCTTGTACTATACCTCTTTATATATGGACATTAATACATGCAGTATACAGATATGCTCAGTAATTCGTACAGTAGGTAATAGTGTATAGCTACTTCTCTTTGTACTGGTTCCTCTGCTTCATGATCAAATGTGGATTAGTTGTAATTTCTTATAATATGTAGTTATGTGATCAACTTTTCTGTTCATTTTTTTCGCTTTCCATTTTACAATGTTGTATTATTTTCAATCATTTGTCAACTTGCAGCGAGGATGAGGATCTTGGTGCATTGATTCTCAGTGATCTCTTTTACCATCTACAAGGGGAGTTAGATGGTCGAGATATCGCTCATGGCCCTTTCAAAGAGCTCTCCACTTTTCTGCTTCATGTAGATATTTTCCAGAAAAAGGATCATAAATTTGATGTTGAATTCATGCCACCTGATGGCAGTGCTTATCTATTTGATTCCAGACATATTGAGAAGAGCTTGGGTTTAAAATGTTGGGATCATTCAAAATGGGAAGCATTTAAAGAAATTGCAGAAAGTATGTTGCTGCACATCTGTAATGCAAACAACATGGTGTTCTACATGGACTCCAAGAACTCTGCATTGAAAGCTCTCAATTCTTTCTTAGCTATTTATTTAATAGATGTACGATTCATTAACTTTTCTTCCCTTCCCATCTCCTTTCTTGAATTATAGTAAAACAACAACTCTTTCCAACTCGTAAGTGTCCATACATCTAATTTCCAACTTCTTAACTCTTGTAGATAAACAAAAAGCCTGCTCCAGTTGATCAAGAGATGAAGGAGAAGGTGGCTGAGTCATGCATAAATCACCTTTTGGACAGTTTGCAGGCGACATCCATACTATTAATTCCATCCCCGGATTTGTTAGATAATATACTGAAGTGTCTTAAGAGTCAAGAAGAATTGCTGCTGTTTCTTACTAAATATTTATTTAGACAGATATCCTCACAACCGAGCATACATCAGTACATGCCCATTTTTGTACATGTCATCAAAGCTTCAGGCAATATTCTTGGACTCTTAATTGATGTCAAGCCATCTACTCCTGAAGCCAAGGAGACAGTAAAACTCTTGCTCACCCTGCTTCTGATGTCAGTTGAGTACTATTTCCATTCGGATCTGCAGGCTCAATCTGTTGAGCCAAATGCCTTCTCAGAGGTGTCCCTTGCATGTCTGGGGATTTTACCCATTTTATGTAACTGTGCTGAAACTGTTGAATATTGCAATCTCGCGCTTTCTGCCATAGACATTATGCTGAAAGCTTTTTTGACCTCAAATACCTGGTTGCCAGTGCTACAAAAGCATCTAAAGTTGCAGAATGTCATCTTAAAGCTCCAAGCTGGGGATTCTTTTGTATCTATATCTGTGATATTAAAGTTTTTTCTGACCCTAGCGAGAACCCAAGGTGGTGCTAAGCTGCTTCAATCTGTCAATTTCTTTTCATCTCTAAAACGTTTATTTGCCCTATTACTGGCGGAAAAATCTTTGGCCCAGAACACATCTGATGATGGTCTTGCTATATTTGGTAACAAAGAAAAAGCAGAGAACATATGGGGTCTAGGTCTTTCTATTGTTACCGCTATGATTCATTCTTTGGCTGATGGCTCTTCTTGTGCTGACATAGTGGAAAACATGATTCTTTATTTCTTCGTTGAGAAAGCTAATATGATTTCCCATTATCTCTCTGCACCTAATCTCCCTGGTGATGATCAGAATAAGAAAAGAGCTCGGAGTCAAGAAGCATCTACTTCTTTGAATGCTTTGGTAGAAACTGAGCACACCCTTCAGTTAATTTGCACACTTGCCAAACATCAAACTGTATGGAGTAAAACCATGAAGGAAATGGATTCCTCATTAAGGGAACAAACCATCCATCTTTTGTCTTTCATCAGTAAGGTGGGGCAAAGAATTGGGGATGGTGCGAATAAGGCTCAATCAGTCTTGCGGCTTCCAGTTTTTAAAGAGGAGGTGCTTTCTTGTGGGAAATCACAATTAATTGACAGCAAACATGGTTGGTTTTCTCTTTCTGCTCTTGATAGCACGCGGACAGCAACTGTCTCAGCTGTTCCTGGTACTTCGCTGATTGAGGCTAGTCAAACAAGGGAAATCATGAGGGGGTCTTCAAAAATATATTTTTTAAATTCAGTTGCTTTGCTTATGTACAAGATTGCTTATCTTCTTCTTAAGTTTCTGTGCTTGCAAGCTAAGGCTGCGACTAAGAGAGCAGAAGAAGTTGGGTTTATTGATCTTGCACATTATCCTGAACTTCCCATGCCTGAGATCCTTCACGGCTTACAGGTATGATGTTTTTCTTTCACAACTTCCATGTCCTATATGCTGTTAAGTCCCGGTATTGTCAAACAAGTTTAACATGACTATTGTTTGCTGTTCTTTTAATTGTACTTATGTCTTAAAAAGAGTGAAATATTGAGGGCTCCCATATTAGAAAAAGAGGCTTCCATGAAACCATCTCTTTTGGTTAGTTTCCATGGATATGTGGATCACTTACGAGCTTCAATGTTGTCTACAGCATATTGTGCTAAATGCATGCTGATCCTAAATGCTTTTTGTTCTAAAAGACACTTATGAAGTGTTAGATTGAATTTATTGTCTTAATGTACAGCATTTTGGGCAAATCCGCTGTTACATATCTGTTTTGTAAGCCCTAAGGTAAATAGTGGGTACTGATATCTGTTTTGGACCCATATGGCAAGGAGTGGGTTCATGGGTTGACGTGCCAATCAATTTGTGCCAGCGTGGAGTAGGAAAATGAAGCAGAAAAGTGGAGTAGTAATAGCATTCCCCTAAATTATGCCTTTTGAATTGTCAGTCTCCATTTGAGTTGGTTTCGTCTAAATGGTTGGTATAATGGATCAGAATTATGTTCTTCATTTACTAATTATAACAGATGAGGAGTTTTAGGAATTTTTGTGTTATTTGCTGTTGAAGTTCATCCATGTTTGACGTAAATAAGTTTCTTCCCACATTTATACGAGTTTCCTTAATTTAAACTGTTGCTGCTCACTTCTGTATTATATGGGCGTTTATGTACACGAGTAATATACTCTCTCTCTCTCTATGGTCGTTTATATAGATGCATAGAGTTGCTTTAATGCTGCCAATCCAGCCTATTTCGGGATGGTTGGATCTCTCTTGTCTTCTGCGAGAAGTCCAAAGGTCATTGGGATTACGTAAGGGTGTGGAGTCTAACCTGTAAAAAGAAAAAGTTGCTTTTGTGCTTCCAAACATTAGTTATTGGAGTTAGAACGTATCTTTTACCAATTTGATAATCATGATGTTGCAGGACCAGTGTATGGCAATTGTCACTGAAGTTTGCATTGCCAACAAGGGAAAAGTGATTCAGACTGAAAACCAAGCAGTTTGTCTCTTGCTTTTACAAATAATGGAGAAGGCACTGTATCTAGAACTGTGTGTCTCCCAAATTTGTGAAATTCGGCCCGTCTTGGGACGTGTTGAGGATTTTGCCAAGGGAATCAAAGTATTATTTCGAGGTAATGCTTCCTATACTGCCTAAATTATTAAAGATTTTGTCAGGAGTTTTGCTCGAAATTGAGTTTTTGTTGTGAAAATTTGAGTATAGTAACGTGATAGATTACATAAATTTTTCATTGTAATACCTGTTCCTAATTCTGCTTGTCGTGGCTTTCCTCGACTGGCACAAAGATTAAGTACCCCTTTTTGTGGCATATCTTTTCTCTCTACATGCTATGTTCAGCATTTCCATCCTACTTTCTATATGCATATTTAAACCTGGACAAGTCACAAGATGCTAAAAAATGTTACCTTTTGTTTTGCAGTGGCAGAAGATCATTCATCCCTAAAAGCACTTTTGAAGTCATTGGGACAAATTTTGCCATTATTGTATCCTAATGTATTACCAACAGATGGTGTTTCATGATCTAGTGTTGATCTTATATGTTCTTGCGTTCCATTGTTGCATCACGGGCAATCAAGTGAAGTGGTGTATATGTTAGTTTCTAGTTACAGGATCCTTCTGTACATTAAGTAGACATGGTTAGAAGTATTGCAAAACAGATATGGCATAACTTGTTGGGTTAATCCTCCATATGCAATTGGATGGCAGTTCATTAAGTACCTCCCTATATGATGCCATCATGAGTCCTTTCCCGAAGTTGTTTGTCTCTATGTAAGGTTTTCTTTTAGGGTATCTATTGTATTCAAGGCAAAGAAAGTGTTCTGAGTTACAAGCCTTTTCAGGAGAGTATTTGTTGTATGGCCGGTATACTGATCCGAGAACTCATGAAAAACTCAAGTACAAGTTGAGTGTGCATGATGCGTCTAAAACATGTAAGCAGATTGCCAAGAACTGACATGCCTAGTCCACATCCACATTCACATATCAAAATTTGAAGGATTACAAGTTTAATTAAGTGGTTTTGTACATAATTACAATCCAGCTACATTACACAGAACTGGCGAAAGGCGAAATGTGGAGTATGGGCTTTATATAGCAAGCTAAAAGCCCACGAGGAGCATCGGGCTCATTCTTGCATCATATTATAGCAGGAGAATCCCTTTTTTACTTCCTGTGGCAAGATGGATATGGATGTCGATCCCGTTTTATAGAAGTTCAAAGTTTCAGGTGTCGATCCTGTATTCTTCAAAATTGCATCCCTTATCGATTGTCAATCTAGAGCCCACCCCTGTACTCGCAGCGATAGACATTGCGAACAAATCAGAAAAAGAAATATCATTTGGAGGTTTCAAATTAGTTGAGTGAGAAGCAGTCAAACCTGGATCTTGCCATCTGATGTGCCGGCAAAGAGCATTTCCGTGTCTAAATCCGAAGCCAAGGATGTGATTTTGACGTTGCCCCCACCATGCACCTTGATTGAGCCAACTCTTGTGAGCCGATGCCTTAAGGGCCGTTTGGGTTGTGATTATTACAAAATATCCAGACTTGGATTTTGGATATTCACTGTAGCATCTATGTTTTTTTTTCATCCAGCCGAAACACGTCCAGAGGTGTTTCAGTTGGATGCTATAGTGTAGCAAAATATCCCATCAGACCTCAATTATCCCAAACTTTGTTCCAGTAAATACATAATCCTGAGGTGTTTCAGTTGGATGCTATAGTGTAGCAAAACATCCCATCAGACCTCAATTATCCCAAACTTTGTTCCAGTAAATACATAATCGCTGTTCACGGCCATAGAGTGGATGTCAAATCCTGTGGAGAGTGAACCCTTTGTGGCCTTGTTTGACAATTGAAACACCTTCACCATCACAGACCATGGAAATGGTTATATTTTTTGGCAATTCGACAAAGAAAAGGATACATTGGGTATCTCCCCATCCCAATTTAATTGTCTCATTTCAACAAATAGAATTGTCTCATGTTAATAATCCTATTTCTTTTTTTCCATGATAATTAGTGGATTAGTAAAAGAGTTGGATGGAGCTAAAAGAGTAAATAATTAGCTTCCTTACTATCACTTTTTCCCCTAGTACTGATAGAACATCAATTTTCTCTAAATGTGGACCATTAACAGGGCATGAAGGGAATATTTGAGAAATTTTGATAGAGCACAAGTGCACAACAAACCTTTCCAGCAACTCCATCCACTGAAGAACCACCGGAAAATAGATGGCCGTCATGAATGCAAAGGGCGAATATAGTCTGTTTCCCTAGTAGTTTCCTGGTCCCAGAGAAAAATGTACTTGATGTGGATTTGTCTAAGTCCACTTCCTGCACACAGATCCACTGCCATTGTTAGGAAGATTTTACCCAGAATGCAACTGAATGTATTTATTAAATAAAGGGATTAGAATGTGTAATATAGAAGTTAAATAAACCCATATTGTCATGTAATACAAAGGGTAGCCACATGAAGAGTCATAAATACAGCAACATTGAGATTCAGGCTTGCTGCTTCCTGAGTTCCAGTACTGGCAGTATCACTACCATATGTTAATTTTATTTAATTTTGCAATATGAAACAGGACACTTGAAGATGGAGTAGTATAACTGAGAAGATGATCCAAAAATATGTTACCTGGATGCTATATCCAGTGCATCCGCAATACAGAATTTTGTCTGTCATGGCCATACATTTGGCAGTTCTGTTGAAGTTAACATGGCTGGGAACTCCACCCCTGCTTGAAACCTGCACCAGTTCATATTTGTTAGGATTATGCCTACTTAAGTTTGAAAATAATTGCAGATGTCTGTTCACTGGCAGTAATACTCTTGCCTTAACACCGGTTCCTTGAGAAGCAAAACACAAAATGTTGTTATAAGTTGCCAAGGAGTGCACTGCCTCTTTCATGTCATGGACCTGCATGCAATGTAGCTCTTCTGTTTTGATTCTCCAGACCTAAATAAAGGTTTTAGTAAGTAGTTCTTCCACAACTATTACAAATAAATTAAGGAAACAGGACACCCTATTGCATGGAAGTAGAGGATATTGATGAAATACAGCAATTCAGATAGGCCGTGCATATGTTTTTTTATGCGTTTAACATTGACAACAAAGTTTTGCATGGAAATAGAAGTAATTGATAGAAAACAACAATTTAAATTAGGCCATGCATTTCTATTATACTTCTAACATTGACATTGTTCCATGTTAGGACAGGGATGACAAGTAATAGCAGCTATAAGTATTGCCGTTTTCTCAAAAGAATAATGGAGTAATAGAACTATCTTCAGAAGAATTCTGTTTTACCCGGATTGTTTTATCTAGTGAACCACTATACAGCTGGTCCCCAGAAGGTGATATGAAAAGGCAGGTTACTGCCTTTGTATGCGCTCTAACTTCTTGAATCAATCTTAATCCCTGCTTGCCTGCCTTTGTATGCGCTCTAACTTCTTGAATCAATCTTAATCCCTGCTTGCCAGTGTTCCACATCTTCATGCAAAGGATGGAGCTGATGAGTTAATGCAAAAGAGGAAGCTGATGAAAGAGAGAGAGAGCATACTTTGATATGACCGTCAAAATGGCTGCTAAAAAGCCGGCCATTGAGATGAACCAACGAAAGGACTTCTCCATTAGCACCGGAATCTATCTCAACAGCTTCAGTGCATGACCAGAGCTCTGCCTGTGAAGTATGATGGAGTTTATAAGCTAAGTGTATATACTTCCCAACTATCCCGACAATAGAATTAGTAAAAGTGAAAGCATTGTTCACTCACTGCACTGACTGATGGCAAGTTCATCAGTGCTTTTAACGTGTCTGCAACTGCTATTGAACATTTCTTGAACTTCCTCAAGGATTTGCAAATGCTCCTTGCGTGCCTTCCCATTTCTTTCAGTGCCTCTGAAAATTTTGAGAGTAAGCCTGCTTAACGCGATAGATGTATAGTTGTGCCACAACTTAAAAGAGAAAAGAAACTAGCCTGGATCATTGATAAAGCTTTTCAAGGCAACGGATGCTAAGACTTTCTCTTCCAGGTTCCTAGACGATTGGAGGACATCCATAAACTGGTCAAGTAAGCAGCGGCGAGCAACATCTCTCATGCCAGTTTCCGGCATATCATCGAGCATGTGTATAAGCCACGTTGAAACAACAAGGCATGATCTAGCCATCTCCAAGGAGGTGCTCTTGAAGCAATCTTCCAATGCTTTGAAAATGGATTCATTTTCATGGTTACACAGAACGAATGCTACCCTTCTCTCCCAAGCTCTTGCAGCCTCCTCTTCTTCTTCCTGCTCACGCAATCCATGCTAAGTAGTTATAGTAGAAGCAGTGGTGGTATGATAGAAAGAGATTTATGGTGATTCTGTAGAGTACAAACCATTCTCTCCCTGATTCATCGATTGTTCTTCCGATCTTATTGTTCATGAGCAGGTTATCATATGGCTGATCAAGGCCAGCAGTTTTGAGCAGCCAGGCTTCAGTGAGTGGCTTGCCTGAAGCAGCCAATCTACCTGGTAGAGAAGCAAGAGCATCCAAAGCTGTGGTTTGGGCAACAGGGAAATCCTTTCTGTGAAGTGCATCGATTATAGCTTCTACTGCTTCTTCACGGTAAATACTCATTTTTTGTGGTTCAACCTGAAACTATTGTAGAATGAGAAATATAACATTGCTGTACGTTGAAATGGGTTAAATAAGTTTTATCAATTATGTGAAACAAACCAGGAGGACAAGCTGGAGAAGAAGACTAGCAACTGCAGCTTGTTGCTCTGTTGGGGCCATTTGAAGGTACACGAGAAATGTGTGCATAGTACTAAATGCTCCTTCGTCTTTAATAATTTACAGTATCTTATTACATAATGCTCTCCTAAGGAAAAAAGAATTGAGTCATAGGGTTCTAATTGTATTGTTTAAGAGATGGAAAGCTTTTATGTGATATAAGCTGCAGCGATGTAAAATAAGAAACTATGTAAAGAGCATACCGGTTCAAGCGTACTAATTCTGATAGGAACTCAATGCAAATCCTTCTTGCATCATCATTTCCTGCATGAAATAGTTCAAGAACAGAACTTAGCTCAGCTGTATTGGCAATCAAATTCCTACAGCTCCTGTCTGCACGCATGCAGCACAAGAGAATAGACACAACAGAGATCACCCTTTCAATCTGATCCAAACACTTGATTAAAGAAGGAAGCCCATTACCAGAAATAACACTTAAAGCATGAGATGATCTGCTTCTGTCATCTCCTCCAGATAAAATTTGATCCAGCAATTCTATAGCAGCATCTTTTGGTTCCATTGCCAACATAAATTCATCTAAGTCTTCCTTTTTGCTTGAAACTACTTGAACTAGTGAGGGAATGAGGTTATGGGAGGAAAGCTGAGATAATTCTGGCCTTAGCTGGTAGATGAGGACTGCAGCTTCAGACAAACCATTGTTTAGCAGAGCAACCAAGCAGTCGAAATCTGAATCAACACTAATAAGAATCCTACCAACAGCTTCATCAAGAAAAATAAGTTCAGAAAGGACATAAACTGACACTCTGAGAACTTCCCTATTGAGAGAAGCTGATAATATTTCTATAAAGCCATTGGCAATGGCTGGCTTAGCCAGATATGCATGTACACTTCAATCGGCCTTTGAATCTTTCCACATCCTTGCTATTGTCGAATATCTGCCTCACATTCTTGCAAGTTTTCAGAGATGCAGAGGCAGGAGGTGTAAGGCTTTAATCCATTTATAACTTTTTCAATAGCAGCTTGAGATATCACACTGGTTGGAGAAGTAGAGACTGCCACGCTCATAAATGTTTTCCTATGCTTGATGGTTTTATTAGAAGAATCACTTGTACTTGGAGAGAAAGCAGTGTCAAATATTAGTGTAGAATTTGACTCCAATGGCAGGCTTCTCGATGAGATGGGGCTTAGGAAAGCTTGAGGTGTTTCTGAGTAGAAAAAATCTTAAGCAAGGTCAGGATACTGTTCTTTCCAAGAGGTAATCAATTTCTTCAAAACATAGTTCGTTTTGGGAAGAAGAGTGGCAGATAGGGGTTGCCGTGTGATAGGACAGGTAGTATTTCCTCTTTTTAACCATTCTTGAATTGCCTTCCTCTCATATGTCTGCCCTGTTTCAAGTGTGACTGGATCACTGAATAGTTGGCTTGTGATTGGACAAATGAAGTCCTTAGGAGCTCTTGTCCGAGGGGTACATTTCTCAGATGAGGGGATGGAAATGTTGCTGTGGCTTACATCTTCCTCACTTCCAGTAAGAGTAAGAGGACTGCACAATTCAATGGAAAAAACAAAAAACTGGTCATCATATATTAACATCTATTCAAATATTCTTCTAATTTTTTATGTTGACGATCTCCAAATTCTTGTTTGAGTATAAAAAGTTAACAGTTTACTTCTTTGCAAACCATTGTAATTGTTACCTATTCTCAGAGGCTTTCGTGTTGTTACTGACATTCACATTCTGGTCACACATTCTGCTTCTTCTGCAATTCCGTTGAACGTCCTAACGAATAATGACAACTTATTAAAGAAAATGAACAGAAGAAAATCAACCTAATTTTACTTAAAAAACAACAAGTTCCATTTTACTTAAGAAATGCAGATAAAAGAAAGTGCTTACTAACAGTTCTCCATCTGAATCAGCAAAATAAGTGCTATTATCATTGTAAATTTGTGGTGATACGGGCACTGATGTAGATACAATAGAATCCACAAAGCGCTCCGAAAAGAGTCTTAGGACTGGCTCCGGCTCTTTTTCGTGGTTGCTTACTGTCTTTGGCAATGAGTTACTTGGAGGTCTTTGTGGGGAATCTACAGGAGAGAAGACACTAGGTGAATAGGAAGGATCTTTTGCCAGTGTTTTCATTCTCTGTCCACTCCCAGAGCTATAACTATGATCTACTCCTCCACAAGGTCTGATTGCTGACTCCAATTTTATATCTCCTTAATCCAAATCCTCGTCTTCGTTTCCCTCATTCAAATCCTCCTAGAGGTAAGCACCAAAGTTACTGCTTCAGATTATGGCACACCTATTAATGGGATTCCAAAACAATGAGTGGGACAGTAACAAGAAATAAGAGGCAACAGTACCTGGTAAGAATCCTCAAATAGAGGTGATAGTACTTCATCAGAATCTTCTAATAGCTCTTTGGAGTTGGATACTTCAATTCCTATCCTTTTAAGACATAAAATGTGACAGAAAAATAATAGAAAACACTTAGCTTCTGAAAAGACATTGAACTTCATAATTTGCCAAATAACCAGCTCACTGATTATAAAAAGAGTGTATGAGAAAACTAGATACAATAATGGGGATTTTTCCAAATAATATTTATTAAAATAAATAATAACAGATCGGAAAAGAAGCAAACTTAATTCCTGATCTGGTTATCTGACATGCCATGCAGGTGCCACATGGCACTGGCCCCTACATGGTCTTTTTTTTTGCAATCTGACCCGAAATGCGTCACTGGTAGAGACACCTTCCTCTAGTAATAAAGAAAACGTCTCTTCTACTTATACTTTCTATTTTGTTACCTTTTCAACTAAAGTGTCAATGAAAGAGACGTATTCCTCTTTTAATAAAGAAAACGTCTCTTCTATTGATTTTTTCTATTTTGTTATAGTTTCACCTAAGGAGGCGTCATTTCCAATGATGTTTTAACGTGCCTTAACGAAAAAAATAAGTCCGAAAGCTGGCAACGAGCTTACGCCAAATTCTATACTTTGAAGACGTCGTTAGAAGAGACACTTTCATTATTACCAGAGGAATGCGTCTCTTCCAGTGACGCCTTTTTGGTTTAAGTGAAAAAAAATAGCGATGACCCAGTGCCACGCTAGCGCCTGCGTGGCATGTCAAATAACCAGATCGAGAATTAAGTTTGCCTCTTTCTCGACCGGTTATTATTTATTTTAATATATATTATTTGGTAAAATCCCCTACAATAATTTATTAAGTAAACATACCTGTATACATCTATTCCTTCATCTCCATTGACCACAAGTGAAGAGAAACCAGCACTCTTGGGCAAGATACGGCCGAACTTCACATAATTTGGGATCGATTGACTCACCTCATGCAGAGGTGTCATCGGGGGGTCAGCGATCGGCAGCATCGGCGTGCCTTTCTTGCTAGATGTAGAATTATTATTCAGACAGTCTCTATAGTACTTGGCATACAGCCTAGTGTTTTCATCCAATGACTCCCCATAACGCTTCTCCAGTATTTCCAGCTTCTCAGCCTGATCAGGCCTCATGGAGAAGATCAATGACTCGTTGAAGAACTGATCAAAGTCAGCTGTCATAGAAAGATCAGCTGAATCAGGGATCACTTCCATCACAATCCTCTGCCTCTGCTCAGAGTACCATCCAACAATGGAGCTCATATGGGGCAGAAAGAGAGATTGCCACAGCTCAGGTGCAAAATCAATTCTAGAGAAAAATGGATCCACAATGAACATCTCGAGAATGTGGGTAACAGAGTTCTGGTTATTGTTCCTGAGCTTCCACAGATATGCAAGGTCTAGGTGGGCCCAGGCCGAGAGGTAGAAGTTCTGCACACCAGCAGTTTTTTGGCAGGAATCCAGCATTGGACAGACCTGTAACATCCTCTCAGCATGGTCTAGCCTGGCCATTTTGGTCTCCATGTTGGAAGTGTTGATGGCCCCTTCCAGGGCATCAATGCCCCAGTCAAGATTGGCCAGCACTGCCTGGTCGGCATAGCGGACGTCCAAGCCTCGGTCACCGCTTCCATCTTCTGCAGCTAGCCTCTCGGCGCACTGCTCCTTGTGCTGGAGCCTCTCTTCCTTGTTGATCAGGCGGTCTTGGATGAAGCTTCCTATGGTTGATGTGAGGAATTTGAGCATGTCCCTACCATTTATGGCTAACTTGAAGTGTTCAGCCATGTAGTATCATGGGTAGAGCAACTAACTGCTTATTCAGATTCAAGGGCTTGGCATATCTCTGGTCTTAAAATCAAAGCAAGCAAAACAAATCAAGTCAAGTACATATGAGCGTTTACTGTGATTGATCGGCAATGATGAGTGGTAAATTTTTTATTGATCCTTTTTTCCCCCAATAGATCAGTGGTGGATATAGATTGGAAGTAAGGCAAGATTGATCATCAAACAATGAAATAACATTGAATGATGTTCTTGCAGACACAGGTGCAAATGCCACATTCAAAGTACTCATTCACAATAATCAAGCGCATTACTGATTAAACAGCATAAGTCATAACAGGCTCTTAATAATGAACTCATCAAGTGTTTCAGCAAGTTTCTTAGCATCAGAAAGAAGAAAAACAGGGGAAATTCTATCATGCATGTTTCCTACATTCAAAGATAAGCATGGCATAACACCATTTTCTCCTGTGCCCAACTTCTATGTAAATAACTCTTACAGATACATAAAGCTCAAAATCATGATCGCAGAAAGATCAAATAGACGTGTACTTCAATATAAGAACACACACAAAATTTTGGACTAGCATGGGGAATACATTAATAAACTCACATTTAACTACGAGCCACGAGAAGCCCACCACAGGTAGTCATCAACTTCCTTTCTTAGATATGCAACATGCAACTAAAACTGGCAAGAAGAAGAAGAAGACTCCAGAGAAGGAAAAAGAAGCAGAAACTTCCTGTTTCTTGTTATAAAAGAGGCAGCAGGTGTGGTGTGATCTAGACAAGACATGAAGACAAGACATTTGGAATGAACTAAAAAATAACTCTCCTTCCTCAGATGACAAGACTTTACTCCACAAACCTTTCCTTCCTTACTGGGCTACTACTGCATCACCCCACGAGCCATATCCAAACATTTTTCTCGCATCTTGGCTCACGCGTGATGTACACCATGGCATCGCAGGCCATGGAATGCAATGCTCACTATGCCCCCCAGCAAGTTGTCGCGCATGAACCACAGAGCAAAACTATATCCATTAACTTAATTTAGGGCCCGTTTGGCTCCTCCACCCGGAAAGGCTCTTTCCGGGTTTTAAGGGCCAAACCTCCTCTTAAAGGACGGAAAGGGAGGATGGGACATTTTGGCTTATCTTTTAAACTTCAAAGGATGAGCCAAACAGGGCCTTAATATCAAACCTTTGTATTTTAATTATGAAAAACTTTGTATTCCCATTGATTTGATTGAATTCAATAGGCTTTGCCGGCATGGAGTTGCTGGCTTTCCGTGTCTGGTTTTAAATTACAACACAGTTTAGGGGCCTAAAATATCAGCTCCATCTACGTGGATAAATTTTAAAAAATCCACCTAAAGAGTGGATAAATGGGATAATCCACTAACTATCTGGTGAGGTATTCAGCTGGTTAGGAGATTATCCCAAAAATCCATAACCAACTGGATGGATGGAGCTGAAGCTGATTTTTCACACCCCAAACGGCCCCTTAATACAACCAACACTATCCTCTTCGATGATTAAGTAATTAAAAGATGGATTAAGTTAATAAATTGCCTTATGATAGTTTTGTTTATATTTTGGACTTGTTCATGAGGAGAAATTATTGGGTACAACGGCTTGACTGTGTCAAGATTATGCTAGGGTGATAAAGAGCCGTCGTTCTCCCAGATCGCTGGTGCACAGGCTATAGGCATGCGCTTGAGCTATTTGGCACCAAGGTATCGTATCAGATATCGATATCGGGTCCCACCCCATAAATCGATACGGTTTCGACCGATATATCGCCATTTAAAAAAAATGTTTTAAAAAAAAATTCAGAATTTTTTTTTAAAAAAAGGAAAAAATGTAACTTTCCCGTTTGTTTCCCATCCTAATATGCATATTTTAAAACCTATGATTTGTCTAAATTAGTATAACTCATTTTAGAAGTTAGATTGTGAAAATATACAGTAAAAATTAGTTTTTGACCACCGATATTTTTTTACAAATATCTCCGATATTTTGTCTCTTAGGTCGACCGATACGATACCGATATCCGATATGGAATTCTTTGTTTGGCACCCAATAATTTATGGTTCATGAGGAGGAAAATGGGAAGTTAGGAGCTGACAACACAAGCGTTGAAGTTTCTTGTATGTGCGGCGGGGTGCACCTTATTCTATAATGTCTTGATCTTTATGGCCTAGCTTAGGTTCCTTCTTGCATTAAAATAAATTATTTTCCTTCTATAACAATGACAAAAACACTGCTGAATTTAGGATTTTGCAGTTGTTAAGTAGAGATTTTAGACTAAATCAACGATTCAAATTTTGTAATGATATCTAATGTCTAAAGATTGAAAATGAATCCGCGGCTGTGGCAGGTGTGAACCGTAAATGAAAGGGATGTTTGGTTCATTAATATTATTGTTATTACTGTTGCTAATAAAACACGCACCTGCAAAGATTCGCATGTGGCACAAAAGAATTTAAAAGAAATCAAAATTTACATTAGTTTTATTTTTTCTTATATTTTTTGGTCAATTGGTATTTGAAAATGTTTAAAATTTCTTACATCACGGCAAATGACATGCTTAGGCTGAGTGACTCAATCCCAAGTGAAAAACGCTAGCTCTGTTTTGATTTTCATGGTGTTGATAGGCGTAGCGCACTGGGGAAAGGTGCTCCCTGAAAGAATGAACCCAAAATGAGCCACCTATTGCAGGGCGTAGGCAACTGAAACTAAGGGGCCGTTTGGGGCGTGAAAAAAACAGAATATCGCCCCAAACGGCCAGCCAACATATTTTTATCAAGGATTTGCAAATTGTGGCATACGTTCTGCAGGGTTTGAATTCATTCTCATAGACTCTAGATAAATTGTGACTTATTTGAACTCTTCCCATACAGCATAATACCTATACAAATGTTAAATTGCCCGAGGGTGCGTTTGGCAACGTGGATTTAGACCCTGTGATTTTAAGAATCACGTGATTTGTCTAAATTCTGCGTTTAGCAACTCTTTTTTGGGTAACCTCAGAATGACGTGATTCTTATTATAACGTGAAAGAGGGTCGCCCAAAATGACAGGTTTTGCAAAATCACACGAGATTTTTTCAATGACGTGATTCCAAAAATCATCTCTCTAAATCCAAATCAAGGTTGCCAAACACACCACCTTGAAAGATATATCAATGCAGTTCCATAATGAGTACCATTTACACGAGTCTTGTCTCATGCAACTTACATGAGCCAAGTCATCTCGAGGTGTCAAATTTTGATCTGACGGTTGGTGTCAAATCAGTGGGGAAGAGAGTGTGAATCATCACCCACCCTTGTAGCCATCAGATCATCTGATGACTTGAGATTACTTGGACTCATGCAAACTACATGAAACAAGTATCATTTAAACTTTTCCCTTCTATAATAGCATAAGTTCTTTTGGAAGGATTGTATGTGACACCTATATGTTGCAAACTTGTAATGTTTCTGGCCTCAATTTGAACACTTGATCCTCTAGTTTTGCCTTTGTTAGGGTCATAGAAAAGGGTGGCCATTGAAGTTATTCACTGTTATGGGCTGATTGGCTCCAAACTCCAAACTTACTGGAGGCCCACTAGACTTTTTAGGGAGCCGTTGATCTCCAATATCAACGTGGCACACACTTTAAGCATGCGCTCAGCTAATTGGTGCCACTGGACCGCACACATAGCATGTGGTATGTGCATCGTCGATCCTGGAGATCAATGGCTCCTTGGCCTCTGGCATAAAGCTGATGTGTTGACGCCATTGTACCAAATAATTTCTCCTCTGATGCTACCGCTCGTGCTCAAATTTCTTTGTGCAGACGTTTGAGGCTCACACGATTGATCTGATTACACAAATTCTCTTTTGCATACTTGACATATGTTCTTGCGAAGTTATGAGATGTTATGCTCATATGTCTAGAGAAATGCCGAAAGCTGATGTCTACACCACATTCAAGATCTCAAAGCACTTGGAGGCATTAAATTGTTGTTTTTAGAATACTAATCAAAAGGTACTTTTGGGAGGTTATCGGCATAAGTCCTGGCCTATATGGATTTTAATCAGCTACATTATACTACTTATATGCTAGAGATTTTTTCATATTACCTGCCCAATGAGGCCGGAATGCCATATTACCTAGTCTTTTCGGTTTCATGCCATATTACCTAGTTTTGGTACCTGATCTTCCCATTTTGCCCTCCTAAAACCCTAAACTCGACCTTTTTCATATTACTTGGCCATTCAACCCGAACAGCCGACCACACCCCTCGCCTCTTCACGCATCCTTCCCCCACCCTCAGTTGCGCCCCTTCATACATCCGTCCCCCACCCTCAGCACGGTGAATTCTGTGAACATTCGATTCAGGCCTGCCCTCAGCCACACCGTAATGGAAAAATTTGTTGTTTATCTACAATATGATGGAGTACTTAGAAGTGCTCATGAGTACGTAGATGGGAAAGTAAAGCTAATGTGTATTGACAGACGGGTGAAGTTTAGAGATCTGTTTATTCAAGTTCAAGAAAGATTAGGAGGCAACCTATCCCTCAAATATCTAGTTCTGTAAGCATCTTCATGCATACTATATATTCTGTAGGATGATGAAGATCTAAAATGTGTCTTCAACATTTAAAATACAGAAAGGAGAGTAGTGTTGGAGTTGTATGTAGAGAGGACTTCCAGTGTAAATAAGGAGAAGATATCCCCATCAGATCAACCTGTTCACTTAACAGATGATGACATTCAATCATCAGGAGGTGAAGGAAGGAAACAGCTAAAGCTTGTCTTTGGAATAGCATGATAAGAACACAATTTATCATCTGTGACACGATAGCAAGACATACATAATCAAATACACGATAGCAAGGCTATCGTGTCCTCGAATACATGATTGCCTATTACACGATAGTAAGGCTATCATGTAATCGAATACACGATAGAAGTGTTATCGTATAATCGATTACACGATAGAAGTATTATTGTGTAATCTATTACACAATAGCCTTGCTAACGTGTCATCGAATACATGATAGCTTTATTATCGTGTATTCGATTACAAGATAGCACATCTATCGTGTAATCAAGGACATGATAGCACTGCCATCGTGTAATCCAATACACGATAGCGAGGCTATCTTGTAATCGATTACACAAAGCACTTCTATCGTGTAATCGAGGACACGATAGCACTACTATCGTGTATTCGATTACACGATCTATCGTGTCCTCGATTCCATGATAGCACTGTGATTACAGTTGTAACATTTCATGTAAATGATTATATGATATTCTTACATTTCGTATATTTCTCTAGATGACTTATATTGATATGCCATCTTCATATCTTACAGTTTGGGTAAAAGTAAGGAAAATATTCACTACCCTGGAGGTTGGATCTGATACAGTACATGAAGAAGAAGAAGAAGAAAAAATAGTAAATGAAGAGAATGAGAAATATAAAAATGATGAACAATTGGCATCAGAGATAGAATAACCGGTGTTTGATCAGATGGCTATAACAATGTTATTTCGGCCTATAATAGTTGTAATTATGTTCATTGGAAAGATTGAAAAGGAATTTGATGACGACTCTCCTTGAGTAGGTTATAGGACTCACTGTCTCTTACTTGTAATTGAAAATAGACAATACAAATTGCAAAATGCACGTGTAAATTTATTCTATTATGTTTATATTCAAGTATTTCATATACACAATACATTTGTAAGAAATACTAACCAACACATTTTTTCTAGTAGTGTTATTGAACACACAGGATACAATTGTATTGAGTCTGTTCTTGAATGATCGTGTCTTGGAGGACACGACTCACTGTCTGTTACTTGTAATTGGAAATACACAAAATACAAATTACAAAATAAAAGTTTAAATTTCTTCTATTCTAGTCATATACACGTATTTCAATTACAACTGAACTCCTTTTGTGTATTTAACTAGTCATATGTCCATTCTTTCCGATTTGTTTTCGCCCCTTCCTCGACACTATTCATAGTCTGTTACTTGCTAGGAAGCACGGAAATGAATACGGCAACACGATACAACACGATACGGACATGGGGGAGATGCTATTTTCTTAAAAAGTAAAAATTACAACTGCAAACTTAAAATTATTTTTTGTTCATTATTTCTAACAGACAATAATCAAAATGTTTTAAAATCTAGGTGCTCTAGAATCAAAAGGTTTTAAAATAAGTAGGACTAAGATATAGTGCATGGAATTTAACTATAAGGAAGGTTACTTATATGTAGAGCCTAATTAGTTGAAATAGATGGGCAAAAAATGCCAAGGTGTGATCAATTCCGTTACTTGGGATCCATTATCTATAAAGAATGGGATATTGATAGTGATGTGGTGCATATGATAAATACGGGGTGGGTAAAGTGGAGGGCAGCCTTGGGAGTGTTGTGTGATAGGCGTATTTCAAAAAGGCTTAAAGGCAAGTTCTATAAGACAACCATTAGGCCCGCAATATTCTATAGAGAGGAGTGCTGGGCACCAAAGAGAAGTCGTATAGATAAGTTGAATGTAGCTGAAATGAGAATGATAAGGTGGATGCGTGGGATAACTAGGAGAGATAGGATTAGAAATGAATATATTCGTGAGAGTTTAGGGGTAGCTCATTTAGGAGATAAGCTGAGGGAATGTAGGTTGCGTTGGTATGGGCATATGCAAAGAAGACCAATATATGCCCATGTGAGAAGATTAGAAGTGATGCATGTAAACAATTCTAAAAGATGGAGAGGGAGACCTAAGAGAACTTGGATGGAGTTAATAAAAAAAGATTTGACTTTACCATCTCTTACAAAAGAGGTAGCCCAAAACAGGCATGAATGGAGGAGTAAGATTCATGTCGTCGACCCCAAATAGTTGGGAAAAATGCGCTACTTAATTATGATTATGATTATGATTTATAGCAGGCAAGAATGGCAAAAAAATAATAGTGCGTTTGTTAGGATTTGAACCCGCTACCCATTGCTTAAAAATAATAACCCTACCCACTAGACTACAGATGCCGTCACATTAACTTAAGTGCAAGGAAAAGAAATATATTTAATTAAGATACGACAGGACACGCATGCGGCCGTGTCGCTCCTGGATCCGTGTCTAGTACGTATCGGATAAGGATATGACAGCGACTTCGCCGTATCCGTGCTTTATAGGTTACTTGTAATTCAAAATACACCATAGCATAGAGTGATAGAATTGCTACACCTATCGTGCAATTGAATAGCGGTGCTATCGTGTATCATGTATTTGATTACATGATAGCACCCTTATCGTGTCTTCGAGGCAGTGCTATCGTGTACTTGATTATATGATAGCACTGCTATTATGTGCTCGAATACACAATAGCACCACTATCGTGTATTCAATTACACAATATCGTGTAATCAATTACATGATAGTAGTGCTATCGTGTCTTCGAGGTAGTGTTATTGTGTATTCGATTACACAATTGCAGTGCTATCACCCATTTTTTAGATATTATCTTAAGATCCTTATGATATCACCATGATAAGAAAGAACACTAAAAATAAGAAGAGGAAAAAAGGCGAAAACGGATCAGAAATGAAGGAGATATGAATCATTGAAGTGTGTAATACTATCGTGTATACAAATACACGATAGCAACTGCTATCATGTACTCGAATACATGATAGCATGACTATCCTGTATCCGATTACACGATAGCATGACTGATTACACTATAACAATGTCCATAAATACACGATATCCATGGCTATTGTATAATCGATTATACACGATAGCTATTTTTTGGGATATACTTTAATGATTAATATCTCTCATTTGTTATCCGTTTTCAGTGATTTTTTGCATTCTTTTTTATTTTTCCACATCTTTTTTATCATGATGATAACCTAACTATGTTGAGACACCTCAGGCTATTTATCATAGATTTTATTATATTTTATTAGATATTATATCAAGATCCTTATAATATCATCACTAGTAGAAATGACAGTAAAAATAAAGAAGAACAAAAAAGGGCAAAACGGATAAAAAATGAAGGATATATGATTTGTTGAAGTGTGAAACTTAAAACCTATGGAAAAGGTCGAATTTAGCGTTTTGGAGGGCAAAATGAGAAGACCATGTACTGAAACCAGGTAATATGACATAAAATCGAAAAAATTAGGTAATATGGCATTCCGGCCTCATTAGCTAGATAATATGGAAAAATCTCACTATGCTATGACAATGATGTTACCACCAACCACTCCTCTTCTCTACCACATTTTTTACACTTTATTCGATGCTATAATACGTTTGCCATTGGACCATCTTCAAGTCGATCCCAAGAATTCACAATAAATTATTACAAAACAAAGGATAAAACAAGTCTTCCTTTATGCCACCTACTCAACCTTTGTGATATTTGGTGCAACCATAAATATCAGCTTTGGAAGCTCTTGCGGATATTCCTTTTTGGCACACCACCTAATTTTACTTATCCATATGGGCATCCCTCAATTTTGACCAGATTCATCTCTTGGGTCCTTTTCAACATAAAGTTGCATTGTGATTTATGATGGGCCTATATATTTTTTAATAAGCTAATAATAAATAGATATTTATTATTATTCATTTCTATTTATAAATAGATACGTCCAAAAAAATAATACTACATAAATAGATAAGAGAAAAGCTAAGTGCCTTCAAAATAAAAAATTAATACAAAATTTTTAAAAAACTAAATAGGCCAATTTATGTGGGCCAAAAGTTTACAAATTAATGAGCTATGTCTCTCACTTTAATAGTCCAATTTACTTGTTCACAAAAAAAAACTATGAATATTGGATGGAGGGAGTAGTATTTGAGGTTATAAAAAATTGTGGTTAGTCTTCCTTTGCCAATCCAACAACTAGTGCGCTGGCTTGGACCTCTCCCGATCAGGGAGTAGCCTCATGTTCAATTCGAGCTATTAGGAAGTTTTTAGGACTTGGGTACAAGTCTTGTTGTAGGCATTTATACCTTAATTGTGTTTTACATGCCATGCTTAGTGGATGCTTATGGGGTTTGAAATATCATCATCATCATACGCCTTATCCCAATTATATGGGGTCGGCGGCATGGATTATATATTAAATTTGACTCTTATCGAATCAAAATAAAATAAAATAATTAAAATCCCTTTACAATCAGCTCGACCTTTTAGAAAACTTAATTATCTTACACCTAGAACAAGAACATGCTTCTTGAAGTGAAAGTACTCAGTTAGCCTCAATCCACTAACCAATCACCATGGATTATTTTCTAATTTACGCCATGCATATGATGAGTCGGCCTTGTATATGCCTGAGGGTATTGACAGTAGGATATGATGCTCTAAGATTTTAGTTACCTTCCCCTTTTAGTAAGGTCTTAAGGATGGGAATACCCCTACTTATTACTCCCTCCGATTACTTTTAATTGAGATCATCACATAATGTGTTAATTTTATTGAGAATATAAGGTCCACAGTAAAGGCTTAAGCTTTTCGAGTGAGCAAGTGAATCACCTTTATTTTCATCGCGGAGGCCTCTCAACCTGACGGTCATTGACAGGCATTGGAATGGAGAATAATTAGAGACCAGTATCATCTAATTTGGGTATACATGTTTCTTTAATTGTCTCAATAAAAATTGACCGGATGGAGTATAAAAAACAAAAAAAAATAGAGAAATACCTGAATGATAAAAAAAATTGAAAAATTTCCACCAATACTTTTCATAGGGTGGAAGAGTGAAGGAGACGAAGATCCACACGTGCAACACGTGCCAATCATGCGAAACACAGGCACGAAAAGCCACTGCGCTCAGCGCTCCACCTCCACCCTATCCGAAACCCTAACCATTCCCCCCAGTAAAATCTCAACTGCAGTTAATCTCCCCTACTCTACCCCAAACACCCTCCACGTTTCCCACTATCAACGGCCACAATTCCCCCATTCTAGATATTTGTCTCCCTCCCAGCCCTATATAAACCCTAGCTCCTTGAAGCAGCTCAAACCCTAATTTGCGAAACCCTAATTTCTTCCAAAAGTTTAACAATGGCGAACCCTAGAGTCTTCTTCGACATGACCGTCGGCGGCCAGCCGGCCGGCCGGATCGTCATGGAGCTCTTCGCCGACTGCGTCCCGCGCACGGCCGAGAACTTCAGGGCACTCTGTACCGGCGAGAAGGGCGTCAGCCGCTCCGGCAAGCCACTCCACTACAAGGGATCCGGCTTTCACCGGGTCATCCCAGGGTTCATGTGCCAGGGCGGCGATTTCACCGCCGGGAACGGCACCGGCGGCGAATCCATCTACGGATCCAAGTTCGCCGACGAGAACTTCATCAAGAAGCACACGGGCCCCGGGGTGCTGTCCATGGCTAACGCCGGCCCAGGGACTAATGGCTCTCAGTTCTTCATCTGCACCGCCAAGACGGAGTGGCTCGATGGCAAGCATGTTGTGTTTGGACAGATCGTGGAGGGGATGGATGTGGTGAAGGCGATCGAGCGCGTCGGCTCGTCCTCCGGCCGGTGCTCCAAGCCCGTCGTCATCGCCGACTGCGGCCAGCTCTGAATGGTTTGAATCTGGATCTTTTATCTAAATGGGGGTTGGGTCTTCTTTCTCCGCTTTTTCCGCCTTTGTTTGCGTCGCGTCGTGAGCCGTCTCGTGATGTTTTAGATCATTGATAACGGCTGTATTATCCAGGGTTAATGATGGATTGTAATGGTTTGGAGATCTTAATCTACAATAAAAATAGGCTTTTTACGCTAATTCTGTTACTTTCCTTTGGTAATTATGCTTTTCGATGCTTACGATTTGGAGAAGTTTAACGAGCTCAAGCTCACGCGCATATTACTGTAAGCTGGGTGATGATCTAAATCTGTGTTGGCGCGCGATGTCGGATCAAAATCCGGCGACCCAATGCCTGTAAACCTTGGCTCGTTTGACTGATTTTGGATCTTGTTTTAGTAATTGTTGTATTGGTTGGTGATTTCTTGTTTGATATGGTATGTTCGAGCTAGATGATCGATTAGCATTTGGATCTAATTTGGGCAGAGATGCGGATGATTAGAGTGTTGGTTAGAATTAAAATTGGCCGTCAAATCCGATTTTAATTTAAAAAAAGACTTAGTGTTGTTTTTTGTTATAATAATTGACTGAAAGTCTTTAGTATTCAAAATTTGGTATTCGGAAAGACTAGCAATGAGCTCTTTCCAAACCATCGTCGTTGTCGCCAAGGTTTTCAAAACCGGACCGGCCATCGAACCGGATTGATGGCCGGTCCGGTCAGACCGGGGTCTGACCGCGGTCAAACCGGTGTGACCCGGTTTAGGTGAGAGGAGTAGTAAATATATGATAAATATATAATTTGTATAACATTAGCATCAAAATAAGCGTAGATCAAGTGGTTAAGCCTCTTCTTCATGGTGAGGGGGGGGGGTCTGAGGTTCGAATCCCCCCTCTTGCAATAATTTTTTCAAAAAAAAAAATTTAAAATAATCTGGACCGGTCCGGGAAAAACCGGCCGGTTTTGAAAAAACCGCCCGGTTCGTTGAACCGGGCGGAATCGGATGAACCGGACCGGTTTCCCGGCCGGTTCCGGTTAACCGTGGCCAGACCGGCCGGTCCGGTCCGGTTTTGAAAACTATGGTTGTCGCCCTTGGCAGCTGCCTGCCTGATACATGAGCGAGCATTTTTGTTCCGTCTGAGATGATCTACCACGATCCTCCATCACGGTGGATGTCCTCAAGGCCCATGGTTGGTTGGTTGTTGATGTCATCAATAAAAAGAAAAAAAAAATCTTATTTTTAAAATTTTATATGATATAAAATTTTTGTAAAAAGCGGGAGAGCGGGGGTGGCTACGTTACTGGTTGGCTGGAGATGAGTATTATGGATTGAGTTGATGAATGGGGATCAGGTGAGAGGGAGTTGGCCAGTCTGCCTTGCCTGATCAGGTTAAATAAAGGTCGACAGAGTCAATTTATCTAGATGACCTTGCTTGAAAAACTTTTTGGATCCGGTCGAACCAGTCGGGTTAGTCCGATTTTTAAAACTTATGATGTAGAGTACATGGTATATCTGGTTTTTAAAACCATGGTTAGTGATGTGGATCCGGTTGCTCTCGGACCGAACAAACTTTGGACATAGGTTGTCCGTGTACGTGTCTTTAAAAAAATTATTTGCCACTATGTTGGCCGTGTTTGTGTCCGGTAGATACGGACACGGACAAAACTCCTTCACCCCCACTTACTTCCTCCTCCACCCCCACTCCTCTGCCGCCCTCCTCTCCTCTCCACCCCCTACTCCCCCGCTGTCCTCTCCTCTTCGTCCCCTGCTCTCCCTGTCGCTTTCCTCTCTCCTCTATATTGGTCTACAGACAGCTCATCTTCGGCTCGGCCACGGCCACGGATACCTCGGACATAGATGGCTTAGTGGGCACGGTTGTCCGCGAACAACCCTATTAGTGGTGCGAATATGCTATGTACTCTACACCATGGTTTTAAAAATTGGACTGACTGGATCCAGAAAGTTTTTCAAGCGGGGTTGTCTGGGTAAATTGACTCCGTGGACCTTGTTTAACCCGCCGGGTTGAACCTGTGATGCGGCTGACCACCGCGCGGGGCAGGCGGATCTTAATCCGTTATTCTAAATTGTGTGTGAGCCATGGGCTAATGTAAACGGGATTCTTTTGTACAACTAGGGATGGAACTTGGGTCGGGTTTTTACCCGACCCAACAAGACCCGGCCTTATTGGGCCGGTTCTGGGATTGCTTATACAATACCCGGTTCCGGTTCCGGGTCTTAAAGAGGAACCGACCCATCGGGTCGGGTCGGGTCCGGGTTTTCATGTAAAACCCGGACCCGACCCGGGTATATGGTAGATATATATATATATATCATATACTTGGACCCATATTTATTTTTTTTTATGAATATTTTTTTGGGCGAAAGCACTCATATCTCTTGATTTGAGTAGTTTGGATTTTTATAAATATATATTATTAATAAAAAAATTAAATGAGTTAATAGTTTAATGTATATGACATTAAAAATATAAAAAAACTGGTACCGGGTCGGGGCGGGGCGGGTCCGGGTTTCAAGTTCTGGTACCGGGGCGGGTCCGGGTCCTTGAAACTGGACCCGTGGTGGGTCTGGGACGGTTCTGGGTTTGAAGAATTAAAATGGTTCCGGGGCCGGGTATGCCAATACCCGGCCCAAACCCGCCCCGGTTCCATCCCTATGTACAACGTCTGGATGAAATTCTGGTTGGGCTTGGCTTTTGGAATGCATTGGGTCGTGTGCCAGAATGGCCTGTATCGCCTTTTGTTTTGGATAAGTTTATTTGGTGGCGAGTGGCCCACTGATTAATGATGTTGATTGTGACTAGTGAGTCTGATGGGCCCAGTGGGCTGAGAAGCTGGTCGGAGTTGATGAGTCCAATGGGCCAGCTTGCGTATGTCGATCGGCTCCACCCTTTCATATGGACTTATAACGATTGTGTAAGCTTTTGGAGCTATATAAAAGTGAATTAGAAGCCCCTTGGCCTGCTGGTGCTGGGCCTCCTTCCACTAGAGAACTCGATGGCAGAAGCCAGATTTGTTTCAGAACAGAACCGATTCTCGGTTGCGAAAAATCCTTACATTACTATCTGGATAGGAAGTTCAAAATGAACTAAAATTCGTTTATTTTGTTTTTATAATTCAGACAAGTTTACACGGTGAAGTATTAACTTCTCATTCAAGAGGTATAAGCACATAACTTTGAGCGAGACCTTGTTTCCAAGCCAGGAAATTGGTTTCTTTGGCCTTCACAATTCTGGGCTCTTTTTTTTATTTTATTTATAATGGTATAAACCTGGTATGTACCTAAAACATTGTTGCCCATTCCCTTCAATCTCTTTGGCAAGAACCATTCTCTGTTTCTCCTATGCTGCCTCCTTACTTATTTTTCTTTAGACTAACCCAACAATACCTCCTGCCTGGTAAGTGGTAACACTGACCCAATACATTGCATTACCAGCAAATCCAGCTTTAGTCGAGCTGGTTGGATGTTTCCCCGGTAGTGGGAGTCCCATCGGCATACAATCTAGTCTAAGGATAGGGTGTCTTCTTAGAAAAAAAAAGTGGAAAAAATGCATCGCAACTCGACAGCATGGGGTTGAATTTGGGCGTGGGCGTATGTGGAATGCATCAGTTCCAAGATGCAAGAGATGGTAGCAATTTTAAGTGAAAATGAGAAAAATCTAACGACATATAATAAGATGCAAAAATCAACATTGTTTCCTACTCCTAGTCTAAATTAACACTATGTTGGAGGATGTCCTGAGTTCGAACCCCCACTCTATTTCCGCCTACCAGGATCATATTCTACCTTTCCGGTGCATACTGTATGAGCGATGCTGTAAAAGATTGGTCCCCTAAGAGGCTAGTTGCCTACTCTGTTCAGCTTAAGCACTTCATTCAAAACCCTTGTTTTAGAAAATCTATTTTAAACATCTAAACATATCACTTTCAATCCCATTGCTATTACCCGTAAAAAAAAAATCATTAGAGACCGGTTTACATGAGTCAGCTCATGCAGGCCTGCATGAGCTGAGTCACTTGAAAACTTCGCATTCCGATCGGACAGCGGATGAAATCAGGGATAGTTCGGTGTGAATGTTTGCCCGCCATCCGATCAAAATCCGACGGCTTAAGGTGACTATGCTCACACAGATGCGTGTCAATATATAACAAGTTTTCCTGTCGAAAATTCCACATTCAATTCCTAATAGGACAGCATTACCCCTTTCCTAATCTAAATATAATCCTAGGCAATGTCCCAAATTTAGTACTAGCCTACATCAAAACCGTAAATCCCCTCCACCCTAAAAACCCTAAATTTAGTTCTAGCCTACATCAAAACCCTAAATCCCCTCCCTAAAAAACACAGAAGTTCCTCACAAGTCACATCCATGCCCCATGGGACCCACCAATCAGATTCCACTTGTCCGGGCTCCACAAGTCCTACGTGTCCCGCTCTCCACCACTCATCTGCCCCCACGAAACCCCAGTCCCACCCCGTAATTCCCACCCCATCCTAGGCCTATTTTCGGAAACCAAAAATTTCCTCCTTTTATGCACCCCATCTTCCTCCCAAACCTCCCCAAATTCACCAAAACGATTTCTAGAGAGAGAAAGAGAAGCGCTTTCTAGAGAGATAAAGAGAGAGATGGCTGCGACGGTGTCGGCGTGGGGCAAGGCCGCCGGCGACTGGGCCCTCGACGCCGAGCGCGAGGACGCCGAGCGTGCCGCCCTAGCCGCAGCCGCCCCCCAGCCGGCCGAGGCCGAGTTCCCCTCCCTATCCGCTGCTGCCTCCGCCAAGCCCGCCCGCAAGAAGAAGCCCCAGGCCGTCTCGCTCGCCGAGTTCACCACCGGTAAGGCGGTTACGTACAGTGCTGCCAAGGCTCACGCGCGAGCGGACGAGGTTATTGCGCTCCCGACCGGTCCCCGCGAGCGGAGCGCCGAGGAGCTCGAGCATGCGCGATTCGGCCGCGGCTTTGGCGGTGGATTCTCCGAGAGACGCGGTGGGTTTGGCGGTGGGGACGAGTCGCGGTGGGGGTCGAATAGGGGAGAGGAGCCGCCGCGGCGGAACGATATGGGGCCGTCGCGGGCGGACGAGGTCGACGATTGGGGCGCCGGGAAGAAGTTTGCGCTGATGGGGAGCGAGCGTGAGCGGAGGAATGATTTGGGGCCGTCGCGGGCGGACGAGGTGGATGACTGGGGCGCCGGGAAGAAGGTGGCGCCGTTGGGGGGAGAGCGGCGGGATCGTGGGGGTTTTTTCGATTCGCACTCTCGGGCCGACGAGTCCGGCAGCTGGGTGTCGAACAAGACGCAGGTGATGCCACCTTCGGAGTCGCGGCCAAGGCGTGGCGGGTTTGAATTCCAGAAGGAGCCGGCATCGAATGGAGATGCAGATTCGGCGGAGAGCTGGGGAAGGAAGAGGGAGGAGCCGAGCAGGGGAGGGCGGCCGAAGCTGGTCCTGCAGCCGAGGACGGTGCCAATTGGTAACGGCGAGGCGGCGAATGCGAATTCGAAGCCAAAGGGGTCGAGCCCGTTTGGTGACGCGAGGCCAAGGGAGGAGGTTCTAGCTGAGAAGGGGCAGGACTGGAAGAAGATTGATGAGCAGCTGGAGTCGATTAAGATCAAGGAGACTGGACCCCTGATTGATGGGTCTTCCTTTGGAAAGAAGGGACTTGGAAGGTCAGGGCCGGCGGAGGAGCGGACAGAGAGGAGCTGGAGAAAGCCGGAGCCGGAGCCGGAGCCGGAGCCGGTTGAGATTGCTCCAAGGTTTGATTTTTTTCCTCTATGCATACCTTGTCTTATTATGTTCTTATCTTTTTTCTGGTTTATGCTGAGAATCAGAGTTTGCTAATGTATTTGTATCATTGTTCTGTTAATTTTCCAATAATTATTTAAATGCAATAGCTCATCCTCTAACTTTGATTTGTAGAGTCTAACATTGATGCTTTTGTGTTTTACGCATTATTTGGTGGATTTTTTCTACTAACAATTGAGGATAACATGTCGGTGAAATTGTAGCATGGTTGAATGTCCTATATAGGATAAGGCTTCTGCGGAGAAGATGTTGTCAGAATTGCCTTCCTACAAATTTTTGTTTGAGATGTTCTTTTTCATACCTGTAGCATCTCATGACCTTTTTTGGATAAGATAAGATATGAAGCTATTTAGTTATTGAGTGGTAAGTGATCTATGTGATTTTGATTGTTTCTTGAGATGTTATTGTGGGAATGTACTGGGATTGTAGTCTGAGGCTTTTTTACCATGTTAAGCTGATTTTCTCTTTAGGTAATTATGTTTGTATTTTGGAGTTTGGGAAAGGCTCTGTCATTTTTCTGAAAGAATGCTTTTATAATACTTTCAACATGGTTGTCCATCTTCTTTGTGGAGTATCGCCTTCGCATTATCTCGTGACCTCTTATGTTACGACTTACGCCTAGGAAAGGGTGGCTTGGTATGTGGTATCTATCTGGATAGCTTATTGGTGCTATAGTTATGATGATCATTGCGCTGTATGGTTATTTTAGTTGTGTGCTTACTGACATCGTAATTGCTAGTTAGGTAATGCTAGCAGTTTGCTGAAGGCCAATCAGTTTGTCAGCTTGCAGTCTGTTTATGGGTAGTCGTCTGCAAGTAAATATAGGTTTGGGGTTGGCCATCAAGTTGTTAATATGCGTAACAAGCCTTGTCTGTTAGAATGGTGAGCTTGGGTGAGCAGTATATCGGAATTTTTCTTGAGCTTTTATGGTTAAAAGGTGTCTGAGCAGGCTTGTAAGTACTCCCTTTGTCCCAATTAAGTGTCCTATTAGGCTTTTTAAAATGAACAAAAGCTAGTTCCTTTTGAAAAACCATATACTCCCTGCAGTAACTTCCATAGATACAGTTTTTTTCAAATGAACTAAAAAATTAGTTCATTTGAAAAAAGCGTTATCTATTAAAAGCGACCGGAGGGAGCAGAAGATTTAATGGGGACGGAAGGAGTATTTATAAAGGACTTGAGATAAATGAATCAGTATGTTTGGGAATGTCTTCTTTTAATTGTTTACTCCAAATCTACTTAACTAGGTAGTTGCGCGAATGAAAATTTGGAATATCCTGTTCATGTGAAGAGGATGGTTTATATATCATCATTATCAATTCCAGTTATATTCGGAAACGAGAGCACTTTCTAACATAGTATTTAGTGGTGCGCCTTTAGGAGTTGGTTACATGTGCCAGCCTAGGATATAACTTGGTTGACTATTGTTGTTTTAGAAGGGTCTGCCAAAGTTTAAGCACTTCTGGCATTAGTCTACATTAGTGGCCTTTGGCTTAGACATGTTTCATAGTGTTTTTTGCTGGGCCACTATGGTAGCTTTGAATTTATTTAGGCATGGCAGAATGCATAATTTTTTCTTGTGGTTAAAGGCTCTTATAATCCTTTTTGTCTCTTATAATCATTTATACCTGTTGATGTGGTGAAACGCTTCTTATTGTGGACAATTATGTGTTTACTGCATATTGTGGGTGAGATGTTTTACTTCTGGATTGAGAGTGTGATATGAATGTTAAGATCGAAAATTTATGATACTTCACTTTTATTAGGGTTTACATAATTTTGTTTTTATACAAAAGTGATAGACAGTGATATTTGTTGTCTTCTTTTTCTACTAGTGTAGTAGTTTTTTGTTTCTTGGCAAGTACTAGTGTAGTAATTGATGGTTAGTGCTGCTTATCTATCTCCTCTATTAATCATGATACTACACTTATAGGTGTCCTTATCGCTGACATCCTGTTTCTTATTTTGTTCTTAGAACGGACGCTGTGGAAATCGCTGAGGGTGTTGCCGCCAATTGAAGGGTGACATGAATGTCCAGCCCAGGTGACCAAAGTTTCATTATTCGTGGGGAGTGCCCCATACAAGTGTTTTTGTTTTTAACTTTATTTCCCTCGGGGATAGAACTGGGACAGTTTTGGTAGTTTAAGTGTGCTCATGTTCCCTGAAGGTTACTTTGTAGTTGTTGTTATACTTGATTCACCTTTATTTTGCATTGTTCGTGGAGGTTGCATTCTTCTGACTGGGTTAAGTATTGATAAAATGGCTTTTGGAGATATTGGTAAATCTGATCTCATTTGTTTGAAAGACTATCACGTATTTTTTCTTTCGAGCGAAACATTGGCTTGCTCATGTTTTGTTATCGAAGTTATAGTTATTTTTCTCTGAAATACCTATCCACCAGGTCAAAATTTGCCTTGTTTAAGTTCATGGCTTTGCTATTAGCCAGCTCCTTCCCATTTTTTTGATACATGCCATCTCCTTGCCTTCGGGGAGTGTCGTGAATAAATTAGAAGTGGGCAGGTTTAGTATAGCTTGCCTTGCTCTCCGAGCACAAACAAGATATATACTACTCTTCTTGAGAGGAGGGTGTAGAGAAGAAACAACATCGGGGATAGCATAATCTTCGATTGCCATGCCTAGCTTTAAGGCACTCTTGTATTTTGTGTTTTTCTCCCTTTTTTATGTATTTTTTGACTAATGCTTTTCTTGAGATTCTTGAATTATTTAAGATGGGATATGGGCAGGAAATCTAGGAAGCACGGATATAGATACGGTGACACGATATGGACAAGGGGGTACGACATTTTCTCAAAAAGTAAAATATGATACGGTTAATAAAAAATATTTATATAATTTTTAAATATATTTTTTGTATTGTAGCATTGCATTTTTGCCTTCAAACATTGTAAATGTTACCGTTACAAACTTGTGATTGAAAAATACATTTTTATTTATAATTTTTATTGAAGGAATAATCATAGAGATAGAGTGAACAAGATATTTAAGCAAAAATTAATTGTAAAGTCAATAAACAGCCAATAATCTTTAATAGTTCATGTAAAAATATTGAATTATTTCATATATGAGGCAAAATGATTTGATTTTACTATCTCTTGCAAAATGGAGGAGTAAGATCCGTGTTGCCGACCCCAAATAATTGGGAAAATGCGCTACTTGATTATGATTACGATGATCATGAGGCAAAATGATTATAGAGCTATTTACGAAAAGCTCAAATCCTCAAATAAAGTATTTAAAAAATTCATAAAATTATTATTTTAGGTTGGAATATAATAAATAAATTTAAAATTCGATGATGAGAGGAGTATACCTTAGTTGACTGTGGCCGGTAACAACTCTTGCAGTAGAGGTGGTAGGAGTACACACATTTGAGTATTCAGAATTTTTTTAAAAATGGATTATGTCTGAAAGGTATCATCCACAAATCTGATATGTATTTAGTTGTGTAGGAAACATGTCCATTTTTTTAGATACTTGTCTGGACGCATAGGTAGCCGTTTCGCTACCGTATCTATGCTTGATACGTATCAGTTTCATATATCGAAATCTATAGTTATAAGAAGCCAAACATAGGGCTGCATCTTGGGTTGGGTAGATAGGACCGGAGAACTCTAAACCCGACCCTACCTGAGAATCCTAAACCCGACCCTACCCGAATACCTGAGAACTTGAGATAGGAACCGAGATTTTAATAAAATAATTATAAAATATTTAATATAAATAATTTATATAATTATTATAATAATAAAATTATATATATTAAAAAATAAGGGATCTAAATGGTATATCTCGGGTATCTCGGTTCTTAGGTATTTTAAACTGACCCGACCTAAAATAGAACTGAATTTTTAAATCTTGGAACCGACCCTACCAGAGATAGGACCTGACCCGGGTCAATGTCGGGTCGGTTCCATCTGGGTTGGGTCGGGTCTAGGTTTTCGGTGCAGCCCAACCAAACAGGTCATAATCCATTAAAAATTTATCCAAATGAACAATGAGCAATGGCAACAAGAGATGCTATTCCTCGTTCGGTATTTTGATAAACCTGAACAAGGTCCACCAACAAACACTCCCTGCCTTCTTAGGCCAAGCAACATTGAATATTAGATTGTTGACTAATGTGATTTATAGTGGTTGAAATTGATCCAACCTCCGCCTAGCATCTGCTTCATTAAGCACTAGATTAGAAACTTTAGTCAAATTTTATCTCAAACCTCAGCAGAGCATCTGCTTCATTAAGCACTAGAATGGAAACTTTATCTCCTGCTTCTCCTTTATATTAAACCATTGAAGATTGAATGAGCCTAACGACTTAATCGTGTATTTGGGTTGCTAATTTTCCTGTTTGAGTTAACAATAAAGCTATTAGGCAAGAATTATGCTGCTTATATCTAACATGAATTGATGCAGCAACTATACAACATGTCTTCCTTGACTCTGTATAAAAATTACGTAAGTTGCGACTTTAGAGCATGGAAAATCGTCTCGCCGATATATCGGTATCGGACACAAACCGATACACCGATACCCTGAAATCTCGTTTTTTCAAAAATTTCCATATATCGGTCCGAGACCGATATATCGGTATGTTTTTGAATTAAAAAAATATTTTTTAAAAAAAAAAATTTTTTCAAAATTTTTTTTTTTTCAAAAAAAAAACTTTCATGTTTATTTTCTATCCTAATATGCATATTTTGAAATGTATTCTTTGTTTAAATTAGTATAACTCATTTTAGAAGTTAGATTGTGAAAATATATGATAAAAACTAGTTTTTAACGACCGATATTTTTTTACACAATATCTCCGATATATCTCCGATATTTCGTCTCTTTGGCCTACCGATATTTTACCGATATCCGATACGACATTCCATGCTTTAGAGTACAATTAGCCAAGCTTGTATTGGTGTATCAAATTTCGATTCTAAATTAAGGTAAATCTATAAGAAAATAACAATTATCAATAATTTTCATAAGCATAGGATGATCTAATTTGTTTTAAGAACTTTGATAGGCCTATGTAATGTTCTCAAAAGGAAATAACAAATCTATTCATTCTTATATATTCGAAAATAATACGATTCATGGCATCTACCAGCAATCCATAGAAAATCAATTTATATTGTAATCAAACATCAATAGAAAATAACTGAAAATCAAATTTATAATTAAAAAAATATAAAGTAATAATTCATATACAAATAAATCCTGAAGTGAGTTATATAGTAGCCTAGCCTATTAAAATTCAAATAGCAAATGAGAAATCATAATAGATTTCATTCCTAGTTTAATACTCCTTATATTCAAAATTAGTTCATTTCAAATAGGACTTTTACCTGATATTAAGTAAATTAAACATAGATAAGATTAAAATAAAATCACATAAGCACTAAACAAATATAAAAATAAAATTTTAATACAAAAGATTTAAAATTCCCCAAATTCAAAATTCTACCGAATTAATTTATCTCATCTAAGTGATAAGCAGCAACATTCTCATCTTCACTATTTAACAATTGAAAAAAAAAAAATATTACAAAAATCAAAATTTTAAAACTAAAATTTGAAATGTTAAAAGCATTAAGACTACTCATTTAGAGTTAACTCATTCGGTCCAAAATTAGTTTATTCTGGAAAAGAAAATAAGACTATTAATCAATATTATAAGATAAAATAGTAGTTAAATAATCCCTAACGTCGATAATTAAGTTATTCTATTAAGTAAATGACTCTTAAAATGGGATGGAGGGTATATTTAACAATATTTATTTTTATTGTTAATTTTGATTTTTCTAAAATTTTAACTTGAATAATGTTAGAATCACAGTTGAATACTCACTAAGGCTAAATTTCTTTATTTTGGAAAAAATAATACACCATTAAAATAATAAAAAAATAATAAACCTTATATAAACTTCAATATTATTTTTTTAAAATATCTTTATAAATATTATTTATATAAGTTTAATTTTTTTTATTTAAGTACTATATAAAAGGAAACTGCAAATGTTTAAAGTTGTTGTGAATGGCAATACGTAGATCCGTATCTTGGTAGCTAAAAGGTCATATGCTTTAATTATTCTGGGAAGCTGAAAGGTCATCAACCTAAGAAGCTGAAAGGTCATATGTTATAATTATTCTAGGAAGTTGAAAGGTCATATCTTGTAATCAGGCTAGGTAGACACGCCCTCTCTTTCTTTATAAGGAGGTCTTCTTCCTCCTTCTGGGGCAGACAATATTGAATCAAGTTTTCCTTACTTCTCTTCCTGTTTTCCTTACTTCTCCTTTCTTTTTACTACTTTTCGTCAAGATGATACCTTGTGACAACATTGGTATCGGAGCCAGACATGCCTCCTCGCAAGCAACCAGCCATGGCCTCTGAGGCACAGCCAGAGCCAGAGGCTGCGAAGGAGATTCCCAGCCCACGGATGAATGCTGATTCCAGCCAAGACATTCTAATCTCCATGATCAATGCGATTAATATACGGCTGCAGAACATCGAGCTTATACAGGCGCAAAACCAGGCCACACAAACTGCCAACATGACCACGCCGCCGCCGCCATCAGGGAGGAATGGCGTTCCTGTCTGACCAGGGGGTTCCATGTGCCTGGCGGCTCAGCACCAGGCCAATCCACAGCAAATTCTCTCCCTTACGGAATCCGAATTGGGTCCTTTAACCCAGACGCAGAAGGTGGCCGCCCTGGCCTTGATGCACGAGGCATGCCAAGTGCTCGTGGAAATGCCTCAATGGCTACACATCCACAAAACATTCAGCAAGAGATCGATGAGGAGTGAGAGGAGTGTTGTGAACGCCATGCCAGGTCTGTATGGATACGTCAGCGGGCCAACGTCAGCAATAGCCATCATGCCAGTAGGATAATTGATTAGTATTTCGTATCTTATTGTAATCAGGCCCGTTTAGGCTAATTGTTAGGTAACGGGCTGATTGAGAATAATCAGGTCAATTAGTGGCCCATTAGTTTGGCTAGTTGGCGTGCGCCCCTAGGCAAACGCGCCATCTTCTTCCCTTTATATGTTGGGCGTCTTCATCAGTTGGAGGTTATGCAATAGAAAACCATTTCAGTTATTATTTTTCTTCTTTCTTTTCACTTTTGCTGTCGAGATACCTTGTGACCATTGCCGGTCACAACATTGGTATCAGAGCGGTGCCGATCTGAGAGCAATCATGCCTCCTCGCAAACAACCACTGGGAATGCCAGAAATCCGGGAGGAACCTGAGGCAGCGAAAGAGGTGACTAGTCCATGACCGACGACGGAATCCAACCAGGAGGTACTGATCGCCATGATAAGTGCGCTTGGTGTCCGACTGCAGAACTTGGAGATGATCCATTCCCAGAACCAGGCTCAGAACCCGGCCAACCAGACAGCCACAGTCACTCCTCCACCGCCACCACCAGGAGGTCTTGGTGATCCAATTCGACAAGGGGGGTCCAGTGTGCTGGGTGGCTCTATATAGGCCCTGAACGCTGGGTCTTCCATCGGCCATGGAATCCAATTAGGTTCCTTTAACCCAGGCGCTGAAGAGGGCAGATCTGGCCTTGAGGGACGAGGCACCCCAGGTGTTCGAAGAAATGACACAATGAATTTGCACATGCGAAATGTCCAGCGTGAGTTGGACGCGGATTGGGAGGAGTCTCTAGGCTATCGTGGAGGCCAGAGGGGTAGCGCAGAACCTAGGTTGGCGCGGCTCCAATTCCCACGATTGAATGGTGAAGAGGACCTGTGGAATGGCTATACAAGGCGGACAAGTTCTTCGCCTATCAGGGGACTGTTTCAGAGGCCGAACGCCTGCGTGTGGCCGCTTTTCACTTAGATGGAGACGCTTCGGTCTGGTACCAGGCCTTTGAGAAGGAGGTACGATTTCCAACTTGGGCGTCGTTCTCGAATGAGTTGTGCATCCAGTTTGGGCCGAACGAATTTCAGGATTTCAACAAGATGCTCTCCACCATCAGGCAAACAACAACCGTGAGGGCGTACTATTCGAAGTTTATGAAGATTGCGAACCGCTTGCCAGAATGGCCGGTCGCAGCATTGGTTGGTACTTTCAAGCGCGGCCTGAAACAGGAGATAGCGGATGAAATGCGGCATTTTCCTTGTCACACGATGAGGGATGTGGTGCGTCACGCCCGCATTGAAGAGGAGAAGCTGGCCAAACAAAGGAGGGGGGGACGTGGGAGTTTTCCAGCCAGGCCCCCTGCTAGCCCAGCGTTGGGGCCACTGCCGTCTCCTGCTCCAAATTTCAGTCGACCTACGATGACTGGCTCTGTTGTTCCCCTGTTCGGCGACTCACAACCGCTCAGATGGAGGAACGTCGCGCCAAGGGGCTATGTTACAGGTGCGATGAAATGTTTGTTCCCGGGCACAGGTGCACAGTACGGGGAAGTTTACTCATAGAAGAAGTCAACGAGGATGTTTCTTTCCAGCACGAGGAAGTGACCCCAGAGTACCCTGACGTGCAACTTGAGATCTCCGTGCACGCTTACTCAGGGACCTTTAACCCACGCACCATGTGGGTACAGGGACTCCTCAAGCGACAGGAGGTGGCGGTATTGATAGACAGTGGGTCGACACACAATTTTATCAACGACAAGGTTGCACAGCGATTGGGTTGCTATGTGTCCGATGCCAAGCCTTTTGACGTGCTTATTGGGGACGGCAAACACCTCAGGAGTTCAGGGGTCTGCGCCCAGGCTGCCCTTACTATCCAAGGCCACACCTTCATCACAGACTTGTTTCTACTGCCCACGAAGGGGGCGGATGTGGTCCTAGGGGTCCAATGGCTGCAGGGCCTCGGGGATGTGGTCTGGAACTTTAAGGACCTCATTATGGATTTCGAGGTGCACGGACAGCGGATTCGCCTCCAAGGAGCCCAACCAGGTGCTTTGCATACGGCCCAGGCTGTGGGGTCGTTCTTCAAGTTTGCGCCCCAGGGGCTCTTGTTGCAGCAACGGGCAGTGGTGGATGTTGAACAGACCGACATACCGGAGGACTTGCGTTCTTTACTAGATGATCATGCCGACATATTCTCAGAGCCCACCGGCCTACCACCTGCCCGATCACATGATCATGCCATTCCACTACTACCTAATGTTGCGCCGGCCAATGTGCGGCCTTACCGCTACCCTCATATCCAAAAGGCGGAGATTGAGCGCCTGGTGCACGACATGCTGCAGTCCGGTATTATTCAGCCTAGCAACAGCTCCTTCTCCTCGCCGGTTCTACTGGTCCGAAAGAAGGATGGATCGTGGCGATTTTGTGTTGACTACTGCGCCTTGAACGCTATCACAGTCAAAGACAAGTACCCAATACTAGTTATAGAGGAGCTGCTGGATGAGCTGGCCGGTGCCACGGTGTTTAGCAAACTTGATTTGCGCGCAGGATATCATCAAATCCGCATGACACCGTCGGATGTCCACAAAACTACATTCCGGACACATGACAGTCATTTCGAGTTTTTGGTCATGCCCTTCGGCCTGACGAATGCTCCTACTACCTTCCAAAGTCTCATGAATGACTTGTTCCAGCCATTCCTCAGACAGTTTGTCCTGGTTTTCTTCGATGACATCCTAATATACAGCCAGTCTTGAGACGCACACTTAGAACATTTGCGGTCAGTTTTCTCTATTTTATGGATTCATTCCTTATTTCTTAAATGGTCGAAGTCTTCCTTTGGCAGCAGACAGGTGGAGTACTTGGGTCATATCATTTCGCAAGAGGGCGTTTCCACTGACCCATCGAAGGTAGCTGCCATGCTATCCTGGCCGGCACCCACCTGTGTCAAGGGTCTCCGCGGATTTTTGGGGCTGACAGGGTATTACCGTAGATTCATCAGCCAGTATGGGATTATTGCCAGCCCACTAACCGCACTACTCAAAAAGGGGGTCTTTGCATGGATAGAAGAGGCGCACAAGGCTTTTGAGCGTCTGAAACAGGCTATGGTTACTGCATCTGTTTTGGTCTTGCCAGATTTCACTCTTCCCTTTGTGGTGGAAACGGATGCATCAGATACAGGCATGGGCGCGGTCCTCTTGCAGAACGAATGCCCGGTGGCCTTCTTCAGCAAATCTCTCGCCAGCCGCTCTTTGACACTTTTGGCCTATGAGAGGGAAATGCTGGCCATTGTTCATTCAGTAACCAAGTGGCGTCCTTATTTGTTGGGTCGACGTTTCATTATTCGTTCCGACCACCGGCCATTGAAGTATTTTCTTGAGCAACGAGTGTCTACACCAGCACAGCAGCGCTGGGTCAGCAAGCTTCTGGGGTATGATTATGAGATCGTCTACAAGAAGGGGTCTGAGAATACTGTCGCGGATGCCCTTTCACGGCACTCGACGGTGGGTGCCTGTATGGCTATGACAGGACCGACTTGCCCCTTTCTTCCCGATCTATGTTGCACCTATACTGAGGACCCCGCCACTAGCCAGTTGATCGAACGTCTCCACGGGCATCAATTGGATGATCCCTCCTTCACTTGGCACAGTGATACTTTATTTTGGAAAAGGAAGCTGTGGGTGCCTAACAGCAGGGACTTGCGTAGGTGAGTTCTTTCACATTTTCATGACACACTCATGGCGGGACATGAGGGTGTCTTCCGGACCTACAAACGGGTGAGCCAGAGTTTCCTGTAGCCTGGTGTAAGGAAGGACGTGCAACAGTATGTGGCTGCTTGTGACGTTTGCCAGCGCACCAAGGCTATCACTACCTCACCCCAGGGTCTTCTTCAACCCCTCCCCATTCCGGATCAGATATGGGAGGATATTTCTATGGACTTTGTAGAAGCCTTGCCCACGGTCCAAGGAAAGTCAGTCATTCTTGTGGTGGTAGATCGGCTCTCAAAATATGCTCATTTTTGTGCTTTGAGCCATCCTTTTACAGCCCGGATGGTTGCTGAAACCTTTGTCAAAGAGATCACTCGGTTACACGGCATGCCTAGATCTATCGTCTCGGAGAGAGACAAGGTTTTCATTTCTGCATTCTGGCGTGAGTTTTTTTCTCTCCAAGGTACGAAACTCACCATGAGCACGGCTTACCATCCTCAGACAGACGGCCAGACGGAGGTCGTCAATAGATGTGTGGAGCAATATTTGCGCTGCTTTGTGTGGGATCAGCCCCGTAAATGGTTACAACTTCTTCCATGGGCGGAGTGGTCTTATAATACGACTTATCACACACGGACGGGGTTTACTCCATTTGAAGTTGTTTATGGCCGTTTACCTCCTTCCGTCCTCTCTTATGTGCCCCACAAGTCGTCCGTTGCTGAGGTCGACTATTTGCTTCAAACACGGGATGAGGTTCTCCGGCAGCTGAAGACCAATCTCGCAGCCGCCCAGAATCGTATGAAACAACTTGCTGATAAGAAGAGGACCGATCGGGCCTTTCAGGTGGGGGATTTGGTTTATGTGTCCGCTCTACCACAGTGCCAGACCTCCTTGTTCCGCACGGATCAGGCCAAGTTAGCACCTTGTTATCATGGGCCATATTCTGTGCTCGAACGTATCGGGTCCGTTGCTTATCGTCTGGCTTTACCTCCGGGGTCATTGGTGCACCCAGTTTTCCATATTTCGCGCCTCCGTCGTTTTGTGGGCGATGCTTCTTCGGTCATATAGGCGGGCCCTTATCTTTTATGCCTCCAGTGGATGCGGATACTCCAGTGCCAGCGTCTATCATTGACAAGCGACGCGTTCGTAAGGCGGGTCGCATTATTACAGAGATATTGGTGGCATGGAAGGGCCATTCACTTGAAGATGCTTCATGGGAAGTGGAGGACGACATGCTTGTTCGTTTTCCAGACTGGTCGCCTTGAGGTCAAGGCGATAAGCGGAGCATGGTGGATTGTTGTGAATGCCATGCCAGGCCTATATGGATACGTCAGCGGGCCAACATCAGCAATAGCCATCATGCCAGTAGGATAATTGAGAATAATCAGGTCAATTAGTGGCCCATCAGTTTGGCTAGATGGCATGCACCCCTAGGCAAACACGCCATCTTCTTCCCTTTATATGTTGGGCGTCTTCCTCAGTTGGAGGTTATGCAATAGAAAACCATTTCAGTTATTACTTTTCTTCTTTCTTTTCACTTTTGTTGTCGAGATACATTGTGACCATTGCCGGTCACAACAAGGAGTTCCATGGATCTCGCGGAGGCCAGAGGGGCAGCGCTGAGCCCAGACTGGCTCGTTTATAGTTTCCAAGATATAATGGAGATGAGGACCCTGTCGAATGGTTGTACAAGGCGGACAAGTTCTTCGCTTACCAAGGGACATACTCTGATGCGGAATGCCTACGTGTGGCATCCTTCCATCTTGATGGAGACGCCTCTATTTGGTTTCAGACCTTCGAAAAGGAGGTGCGTTATCCTACTTGGGTGTCCTTCTCCGATGAGTTATGTGTCCAATTTGGACCAAATGAATTTCAAGATTTCAATGAAATATTGTCCGGCCTAAGGCAGACCACCACAGTAAGGGCCTATTATTCAGAATTCATGAAGATTGTCAATCGCCTACCAGATTGGCCAATAGTAGCTCTCGTGGGCACCTTCAAGTGTGGGCTAAAACTAGAGATTGCTGATGAGATGCGCCACTTCCCGTGCCATACAATGCACGATGTGGTACGCCATGCATGTATCGAGGAGGGGAAATTGGCTCGTTAGCAGAGAGGGAGCCGTGGGGTGATGGCTATGCGCCCCCTTACCAGCCCCACATCTGTCTCGGCCCCAGCTCCTGGCCTCAGCCCAATCCGGCCGGCATTGCCAAGGCCTAATACTCCACCGGTCCGTCACCTGACGCCAGCCCAAATAGATGAACGACATTCTAAGGGACTTTGTTTTAAATGCGACGAGAAGTTTACCCCTGGACATCGCTGCTCCGTCTGGGGTAGTTTACTTGTTGGAGAAGCCGAGGAAGAAGAAGTGGCTGAGCCAGAAGAGGCATCCGGCTTCTATGATCATGTGCAGTTGGAGATATCCATCCATGCATTCTCAGGTACTTTCACCCCCAGAACCATGCGTGTTAAGGGCCAGCTCAAGCGCCAACAGGTAGCGGTACTCATCGATAGTGGCTCTACTCACAACTTTATCAATGACAGAGTGGCACAGCATTTGGGGTGCTATGTCTCAGACTCCAAACCATTTGATGTGGTGATCGGCGATGGCAAACACCTCCGGAGTGTGGGCATGTGTGCACAAGTTGAGTTGGTGATTAAAGGACATTCCTTCATCACTGATCTCTTTCTCTTACCCACGAAGGGTGCTGGTTAAGAAAGGTGTTAGGAGTCCAGTGACTTCAGGACTTGGGCGATGTCGTCTGGAACTTCCGGGATCTGACTATGGACTTCGAGGTAGCAGGTCAACGTGTGCGTTTACATGGGTCGCAACCAGGCACCTTGCACACGGCCCAGGAGGTGAGTTCTCTTTTCCGGTTTACACCTCATGGTCTATTTCTTCAGCAACGTGCTATCATGGATGTGAGTCAACCAGCATTGCCAGATGACATGCTCCGCCTCCTGGCCGAGCATGAGGATATCTTTGCAGAGCCATCTGGCCTTCCGCCAGTCCGGAACCACGACCATCACACTGCTGAGCCTTCTTGGCCGAAAGTCCGCCAGTCCCGCTGTTGAGCCTCCTTTTGCTTGGCGGAAAAATCTCTTATTCTGGAAGGACCGCTTATGGGTACCTGCCATCCTGGATTTGCGACGACGTGTGGTGTCCCATTTCCATGATACTCCTATGGCTAGCCATGAAGGGACATTCAGAACATTCAAGCGGGTAAGTCATAGCTTCTTGTGGGTCAGTATTCGGAAGGATGTGCATTCCTATGTGGCAGCTTGTGACACATGCCAGAAGGCAAAATCAGCGTCCACAACCCCTGCGGGTCTCCTCCAGCCCCTTCCTATCCCTGACAAGGTTTGGGAGGATGTCTCCATGGACTTTGTTAAGGCCTTACCCATGGTTCGTGGTAAGACAGTCATTATGGTGGTGGTCGACCGCCTCTCCAAGTACGCCCACTTTTGCGCCTTGAGCCATCCATTTTCTGCCCGAACCGTTGCGGAGCTGTATGTAAAGGAGGTCGCAAAGTTGCATGGTATGCCACGAACTATTGTGTCAGACCGGGATCGTGTATTCATTTCTCAGTTCTGGCGGGAGTTTTTCATGCTGCAGGGTACGGAGCTCCATATGAGTACGACCTATCACCCTCAGACGGATGGTCAGACTGAGGTGGTCAACCGATGTCTAGAGCAGTATTTACGCTACTTTGTCAGGGATCAGCCTCGGCGTTGGCTTCAGCTCCTTCCATGGGCAAAATGGTCGTACAACACGGCTTACCACACATGTGCAGGATTCACCCCTTTCGAGGTTGTGTACGGCCGCCCTCCTCCTTCAGTCTTGTCTTACGTACCTCATCGCTCCTCTGTTGCCGAAGTGGATTATATACTTCAAACGCGGGATGAGGTTCTTCGCCAGCTCAAAGCTAATTTGGCTTTAGCTCAGAACCAGATGAAACAGGTCTATGATAAGAAGCACACTGATCGGGAGTTCCATGTCGGTGATTTGGTATATGTGTCCATCCTGCCACATCGCCAGACTACCCTATTTCGGGCTGATCATAAGCTGGCCCCTCGTTATCATGGGCCTTATGCACTCATGGAAAAGGTGGGGCCGGTGGCATATCGTCTTTCACTACCTCCCGGGTCGCTGGTGCACCCCGTTTTCCATGTGTCATGGCTACGTCGATTCATGGGGGACCCGCAATTAGCTACGGAAATTGCGCCCCCGCCACTCATGGGCCCTGTAGAACCTGACGCACATATGCCTTCCTCTCTTATTGACAAGCAGAGGGTGCGCCGTTCAGGACGTATTGTAACTGAAGTGTTGGTAGCTTGGAAGGGTAAATCGTTAGACGATGCCGAGTGGATGTTAGAGGATGACTTTCTGACCCGCTTTCCATCATGGTCGCATTGAGGGCAATGCGGAAGTGGAGCGTGGTGGAGTGTTGTGAATGGCAGTACGCAGATCCGTATCTTGGTAGCTGAAAGGTCATACCTTATCTTGGATACATGGTAGAGTTTCAAAGAGAAAAGCCCTAGGATTTAGGGCATGACAAGACCTTGTACATTTGCCTTTGTCTTAGAGTAGAAATTGTTTATCTCTTGATACTTTGGATGTTATAGAGATATTAGATATTAATGTTTCCTTGTAAGTTTATGATGTTCTTATTTCCCTATTAATGGGAATTCAGTTGTTCAAAGTTTTGAATTATTGTGCTTCTACATTTATTGATAATCTCATTGTTTTATAATTTACTTTCTACTTTGGTTTTACATCCTACTGAGTATATCTTCGGAGTACTAATGCATCCTACGATGCTGGTTAAGCAAAAGAATGAGTTGAAGAAAATCTCAGGTGAGGAGAACGTGAAGACTTTTGATTGATGAACTCTTTGTTTTTAAGTTACTTTAAGTTTGTAATAAATAACGAGTGCGCCAAAAGAGATTTATTTTTAGACTATAATTTTCAATTCCTGTGGACTTTTTATTTGTTAAATAGACATATCCGTTGAGATTGTCATTCATTTATCTTTTTGTGGTTGAGTGATAACAATGTGGAATGTCAGGACGCGCCCAAGTAATTAACATATTTTATAATTATTTATTGTGTCCTCTGATGATGCCGAAAATTTGGGGCATGACAAATTATATTTCATAGCATGTCTAAATTGTGTTTAACTTTGTTTATGCAAATAGCAAAACCAAGTGTTCTCATTGACACCTTTTTAATTATCTTCAGTCAAACTTGAATTGTCCTCGAGTATTTTGAATTGGGCCTACATTCCTTAAAAAAGGATCAAACAAATCATCCTTTGTATGATTATAATTTGATGATCAAAATCACTGGCATACGGTGACAAGAAGCAAGGATGCCAATTTGCATAAATTCAATACATTTCTGTGATTTGAAAGGATTTCCACCTTGGCATACACCTATTCTACATCAAAGAAGCCACTTAAGTTTTTCTTTGGCTGAGACACTTGACTTACCTCTTACGTACCTCTGTGTTTTTGGCCTCTTTTTTTTTTTTTCGAAAAAGGGCACTTGCCACTTTCAACAGCATTCTGAAGTGTACGCCAAATTAAGTGTTAAAAAAAATTTAGGTAGTTGTTTGTTCCTTAAAAAGGAAGAACATGAACTTTATACAAACAAAAAAGGCATAAAATAAAAAGTTAAACTTCACATATCTACTTTTTTATAAGGACTGTCAACCAATTAACTCCTAAGGCTAAACTGGTAAGATGTGAGCTGGAAACACCAATGTCAAAAACAAGCGAAAACCAAAATGTCAAGGAGGAAGTATCCAAAGTTTCAAAAAAAGGAAAACTAGAATTAGAGACTATACTGTAAGATGGTCAGGTCAGGCTGGTATTCATATGCCTAAAATGAAGAGAGCTGTTTCCTGTCACTCTGGTTGGCAGGTAAAGTTTCTTTCCAGTCACCAACCAGGCTGTGCCTGAGCTCCTTTTTTCCACACTATGCATCTCTTTCAGATGTACACTCCACCCACACTTCTCTTCCTCTCCTAAGGAGTTCTTCTGCACTGCAATTAGAATATGTCTTTCTCATTTTCCACACTATGCAGTCTCTTTCAGATGTACACTCCACCCACACTCCTCTTCCCCTGCTAGGGAGTTCTTCTGCTCTGCAATTAGAATGGGTTTTTCTCTTCTTTGACCTGCCTTAATCCTGCACTCTGTACAACCTTGAATGCACCATGAATGTTATGTATTAAGGGATTTACTTGTAAGCATCTTCTCCTCCATCCTGTGCAACGGCTACATTGCACCCCATACTTAGAACCCAATATTTTTAGGAAAAAGTTAAAATGTGGCCGCTCTCATGTCGAACCGTCCTATTGAGATCCGATGGCGCACATTCATACACGGAGCAAGCGGTGACGCAAACCCTTCTACCCCCTACATTAACGCACGTCATCAAATCGAGATCCGACGGCTCACGATACCCCAATGAACGTACTAACGGGAGTCCATCTTTGTAGAGGGAAACTGCACAATATTTATGAGCCTCACGCAGGTCATTTCGACTTGAACTGCTTCTTCGGTGCAATGTCAAAAGTGTGTATGCAATAATTCTATACATTCTAAATTCTTCACTAAGGCCGTGCAATGCAAGGTCATCAATTCATGAAGATTGTGTTGTAGCCATGTCAATGTGAGATGGGCAGTTGTTCACATTGACAAGGGGCACATTCACATCTCCAATAAATGCTGGCAGTTGAAAGTTGAAACATCACAAAGTCACTCTATTTAATTTCTACTACCACCTTTCTTCACTACTTCTACATACACTTCTAGCTCCTAAAGTACTCTTTCCATCCATCTTTTTCTCTTTTTCATAAGCTTCCCACAGACTTGTCATGGATTTTCATCAGCAAAAGCTCCTCCTTGTGGTATTTGCATTAGTGGTGGGAGGATCAGTGGGGAAAGCATGGGCAGATACCATGGTCACTGGCACTGTCTTCTGTGATCAATGTCAAGATGGGGGGATGACCCTTCTCGACTATCCTCTCTCTGGTCATCTCTCACACCTCATTCTCTTCTTCTTCTTTTCTGTTTTTCTTATTTTTGTTACAATGGCAAGATCATCATTATTACTGTGGAGCAAACAGTAGTAAATCGTGTATAATAAAGACAAAATACAGTAAAAGTTGTTTTTAAATTTTTCTAAGGCCTCGTGTATGATAAGTTCAAAATCACATCAACTGTGAGATTTTGATTTTGTTGAAGAAAATGCAATGAACATATGTATATGGATGTATTTACCATATTTGATTAGGATGAACTTACTCTTATAATTTTTTGTTAATAAATTATTAATTGTGATTACTCAATGTGAACTTTGATTGGAGGGGTGCAGGTGCAAAGGTTGCACTCTCATGTCCGGGGAGTGATGGCATTATGGCCGTGTGGAAGGAATTGGCCACCAATTGGTTAGGCAGCTACACCGTCCGGTTACCCGGTACCCCCGACCTGAGCCAATGCACTGTACAGGTTGTCCCCGGCTCGTCGTCGAGCTGCGGCGCATCTGCTGCCGGGCCGGCGCATGGCGTGAACCTCTTCTTTAGCATGTTTGGTATGGTGACCTACACCGTGGACACCCTTCTATCCCAGCCAGCCCAGCCCATGGGCTTCTGCCAGAGGCCAGGATCTGGGAGTCCGTTCCATGGCCCGTCTCCACCGATCGCCATGCCTACGCTGCCTGCGCCTAGACTGCCAGTCTTTAGGCTGCCGCCATTGCCCCCTAGTATGCAAGCTTCCGCTTGCCCATATGAGTAAGAGTGCACATGACTCTAGCATATAATTTCGTTTCCTATACAAATGCATGTTAATTTGAAATTAAGCTAGCAACAGGAGCATTGATGAGGACTGATGTCTAGCGTGTAATTGTAGTTGAACTCTATGCATGTGTGCCATGTACTTCGTTAACAATTGACTGATTTGCGCAATAATATTGCAAGATTGACACAATGGTTGTGTAGTGTTATTGACTTATAGTTGGCTAGCTCCATGAGTAGCTACCTCAATTGGCATTTGCAATATTTGATTTTTTTTTCTTTTGTAGATAGTTGGTTGATTTTTTATTTCATCACATTTACATTGTGTTAGGAACTGGATGAACCCGGAGTACAAATGCCACTGGAGGGTGGTGGAACCGGACACGAAGGTGGCGGTGGCATTCGGGCTGGTGGCGGCTGGTAGATACGGCACAGACATGACATTGTGGGAGGGCCTGCAGGGGAGGGAGGATCGGTATAAGACCCTCCTCAGCGAGAGCACCACTGCCCTACTCAACTCTTACAATAGCCTTCAGTTCAGATACCCAACCCTGAGTGTCATCTACCTCATGAACACAGCCTTGCTGGGCTCCCCTCAGGATGCCCTCATCGCTGCTCTTAGGTTCAAAAGGGCAAACGCTGGATCTGGTAGTAGTGCTCAGTGCACTTTAACTCCTTGCAAATGAAGAGTACTAGTAGTTTTGGCTAATTAATACCAATTATGTTGGTTACTGATCCTTCCAATCATATTACTGTTGTCTACAAAAGTTCTACAGACTTTTGGGTATTAAAGTCTAAGATGTATGACTATTGGTTGATACTAGGTCACTATTGGATATTCACTTGATATTAGCCAATTATTTACTTTGAAGGGGGGACTTGGTTTGTGTTTATAGAAGAATGTAGATGGTACTTCTTGCTAGATTACATTTGAGCCAGTTGTAAAAAATATTAGGCTGTATGACTTTGCCGTATGCGATAAAAGTTGTTTAACTTTCAAGGTGTTATTAATTCCTCATAGTTTTTTTAGATTATTACGTTAATTTTTTGTTTGCAATTTGCCTAGCTCTTGCCAAGAATATCTTCTATTCCAGTGCTCCATAACCCTTTACTGAAGTTTAAGTCTTCTTAATCTTGATCGATTCCCTTATATATCTGATTGATATATACGACGTCAATAAAACTGTAACCATTCTTCAAATTATGAGAAACTCATATGTTACAAATGTTCATTATTGTTATACCTTTTCTTATACAATGGGCAATTTAATTAAGGCTAACGCTCGAGGGATGTTGATCGAACCCCAAAATAGGTTGACAATCGTAATATATACTTGGTAAGTCCAAGGTCGAACCACAGGGAGTGGACATACGATTATTCTACTTCAAACTAATCTAAAAACTATTATTGTAGAATTATTGTAATTGAATTAACTACTGAATTAAATGATGATTAAAAATTCAATTAAAATTAACTAAAGACTGACAAAAAAAATTAATGAAAAATATCAAAGCTTCAAGGATCACTTATTTAATAAATACTTTATGTCTATTTAATTTCTCAATTAGGTTCAAATGATGATTCGACTTAATCGGAATATATTGCATTCAAGTTCATCATAACAATTAACATAATGATTTCGATTGAACATTTATCATTAACAAGCATAATCTACTAATCACAGGGAATTATAAGCTAGCATTCGCCGTACCTTACGTTAACCACAAATCAAATAATTATATAGATTATGATTATTTCTAAATATATCTATTCAATCAAATAAATAATAAAACCATCACTTTCATAGACATAGAAATATAAATCAAATAATGTCACTCCTAGTTTTGACAAAAGATTTAGCTATGCATATTCATAAGAAAAAGAAAAATCAAATTTGGGGAAAATTGCATCTCAGTACTGTAGCAATTCAATGTTCACAGGAACACTGCAGCAAATTTACTGTAGCTACGCATTGTTCATCATCTTCCCCACATTGTCAAAATTACTATAGCAACGCCAGCACGAAAATAGTTCAAAAATCAGCATTTTTCCTCTCTTTCTCTTCCTCTTCTCTTCGCCAATCGATCTTCCATTGTCACGCGTCCAAAAGTGGTCCCTTTTTCGGCCAAAAACCAACCAAAATACGACCCACTTTATCACCTTTTCTTCTTCAAAACAGCCCTCCAAAAATTCCAAATCAGTCTTCCTCGTTTATTGCTTTGAACGGCCTTTTTTTATAAGTTGCAACCTCCCAAATTAGATCCTCTCCTCATTGAAGATGACTCCACATCCCAACCAAAATTCGTGTCAAACAGGGCATATCCTTTTTTCAGCAGGTTTCCAAGTCATGGACGCCTCTTCTAAATCAAGCTTTCCTTATTCCGGTCGCCTCTTGAAAGTCCTCATTTCAGTAGCTTTCCCTTCACATCACCTCTTCTTTGATTTCCCAGTCAAAGCAGGCCTCTGTTTTGTCGAATAGCCGAGCACAAGCTCGAGCTCTCTTTTTCTTTTTTTTTTTTAAAATTTTTGTTTCAAAACCCGTCCTATTACTCTCATTCGTCCAATATCATCTTGACGGTTATTTTGTTTTCTTCACTTAAGACCAGCATCAGCCTTCTCCTTGGATGACAATCAACGATCTGGATCATCTCTGCACTTGATCCTTTCTTTTTAAATTGATTCAAACTTTAAAAACCCGCTACAAGCTTCCTAGCCATCAGATCTTCTACATCTTGATCTCTTCGCATATAAAACCGACTAACGCGCTTAAATCCCACGATCTGCAACTCTAACTTTTGAAAATTTAAAATAATAAAATTAAACCAAAATTAGATGCATAATAAAAATATAATACCTTAAATTCATCAATGCATCTAAATTAGTTAATTAGAGCAAATTAATTATTAATTCCCTAATTACTATCATAATAACAAATAACCCATTTTATTTATATTCTATCATTATAACTACACTAGCAAATATATAAATAGAGCATACAAATGTGTATCTTTTATGCATAAAAAGGCCTTAAACTCGGAGTAATGTTTCGTCAATCATAGTTTCCCAATTTCTATTGCTTCAAGAAGGAATAGTGCATTGTGTAACAGTAGTCTAATATGTTTTCTATTCCAATACATGTGTAGATGAATGGCAAACAAGAAAGATAATCATACAATTCCAAGCTGTTAATCCACCCCCATTATAGCTCTTCCTGCTGGAAGATCCTGTCGCAACTTCAGAAAGATTGAACCATTACACAGCCGTCTTAAATTTGTCCTATTTCCACTTGTCTGCTCCGCAAACGTTCACATTCTTCAGGGTTGCTAGAGAACAATTAGAGTAGAGCTCAAACAACCAGATTTATGCTCCTGTTGGGCCATTCATCTGTAAACATCTCTACTTTTGGTACAAGAATGAGCTGTTTGTAACATAAATTTCCTCAAATGTGGTCCTGAAACTTTATTTTTGGCTAGAGATGTGGTCCTCCAACCTGCCTCATACATACTCTATGAGATTTTTCTATCTTCGTACTTAATACTGAATACTCATAACAAAATTCTTCAAGCTGTGGTCATCTCCAACTAATCCTACTCCATTTTTATGGAAATTTCCACCGAACCCATCATCTCATCTCCTCAATATATAGGCCTTCCTATGCAGACAAGTGGCTATCACAAAAGCAAAGCACAAAGAGTTCAATATGGAGACCCACAAAATCCTCCTCATTTGCCTTTCCTTGTCACTCTTACTATTAACAACAAAATGTGACACCCCACAGGGAATCATTGAGAGGGCTACCAAGCAGCAAATCATTGCAACCATCCCAACCCCTACCGATACCACAGTCCCCACCTCCTCGCCGTCCCAACTCTTCCTAGCCTCACCATCCGGCCAGTTCGAAGCCTACCTCGTCCGTCGCGAGACTGCCCCTGGGGCTGGAGGCTTTGGGAACGACTTTTGTTACATCCAAGTTCAAGAGTCTGGGCATAGCGTGTGGGAGTCCGAGTGTGCACCGGTGAGCAATGTCAATTCGTGCACATTAGTCTTCTCCGACGCCGGGCTCGAGATCTTTGATGGGTCACAGTCGACGTGGGACACCGACTCTGATGGCGATGACCTCGAAACACTAGAATTGGTGGACAATGGGGACTTGAGGATCAGGGACAAGGATGGGGAGGTTGCATGGAAGGCTAGTGACAATCCCCTTAGCAATCAGGAATGCGGGTCAGTGGGGGCCCCAGGCATGGGATATGCCCATGCACCTTTTGCTCACCCTATTGGGGGTGACAAGAAGTTGTTTGGCCAGCCTGTGGCTGATCAAGAGCAGACACCCTTGGGCTCCCAGCAGCAGAACCAGCTGCCTGATCAGGAAGAAGACCATCCACTGACTGCTGCTGGGCAGCAGCCCCTTGTGGATAACACTCCTTTTGATAGTGGGTCTTCTAGAGGAGTGGCCTGCAACTTGGGAGTTGGTTTGGGCATTCTTGTCATGGCTTATGCTGATCTTCTCTGATTAATCTCTTTCTCTTAGTCTTATTTTCTTTTGCTTTTGGCATGATCTTTGTGTTTTGAGTGTGTTTTAAATATTGTTATCCCCCTTCAAGAAAGAAGGCTTGTTAGTCGCACTGTCAACCAAGGACTAAGGATGCAAAAGTGTATGTAATTTGCTTTCAGGTGGAAGAAAGGATCAATGTGATTCTCGAATCACATTCAGTGTCACTGTTATTCTAGAATTTATGATAACTGAACCATAGGGTTTTGAATTGTCTTTCTTGATGGTGATTCCCTCCTCATACGTACTTTGGACAATCAAATTATTTTTGAATTTGTCGATTCCATGGTTATAAACAATGCCACGAAAGATAAGTGTCTAAAGGACCTTTGGAAATCTTTAATTACACAATACCAATATACATTTAATGAAATTAGATAAACGTGTCATATCGATATGTGAGTGCTATGGGCTGCTTCACTCCCTGGCATAATGGGGTTGTTTGGATACGGAATGCAGCGGAATCGAAATTAGATTCTAGCAGAACTAATTCCAGGAAAATTACCAAAAACACATTTATGTTTGGATAGCAATTTTTGGGAATTGGAATTTGTATGAACAAGGCGAACCTCCTCATGAGGAGATTCAGGGGCCGTTTGGATACAAAATTCTTAGCAAATTCAGGCCCGATTTAAGCGAATCTAACCATTCCAATTGTTGTTGTGTTTGGATGATAAAATTCAATGGAATGTAAAATTCCTTCGAAACTAGGATTCAGGCCCAATTCTGTCTGAATCACTAAATCTCCTCGTGAGGAGATTCGGCTTGTTCACACAAATTCCGATTCCCAAAATTTGTTATCCAAACATAAAGGTTTGTTTTTAGTAATTCCGCCGGAATTTATTCTGCTTGAATCTAATTCCGATTCTAGCAGAATCAGGCCTAAATTTAAATCCTGTTCTTCAATCAGATTTATTTGTATATGGTTCTTTTGCTTTTTCTGTAGACTTGAGCTATATACAATCATATTACTACAACTCCTCTTTGAAAAAAAAGGGCCCCAAACCTTGAGTTATGCTATATGATCGTTTAAATATAAAACCCTTGCAAGTGCACAAGACAATTGTACTACGATAAGCATTGATAGGGTTGCCGAACCTCAGAGACGGATTAATGATTTACCAAATTTAAAAGAAAGCAGTAGTGTTGATTTCAGACTAAGAAAACAATGAATTTTTTAACTAAATTAAGTGAGAATTAATCAATATGGAAAATATCAAGGCAGAGAATCCACCACTAGACATGCAATTACTACTCTCAATTATTATTAAGCATAAGTTAACATGATATGGTAATTCGTGTTCTTGATCTGACACACGAATTACTAATGAATTCACTAACGTTCTTGATCGGACACGAAAGTTCATCCACTATTGTGTAATCAATCATATCCTTGATCGGGCATAGAATCAATCAAAACTCTATTATAATGCAATTAATCTTATCCTTGATCGGGCATAAATCAATCATAATATCTAATTTCATTCATAATCAATCAAGTCTATGATCAAGCACTCAAAAGAAACTCATGAAATCGCATTAAGCATGAATCATAATCAACTTTATAGAATTAAACTATTAAGAGTAGCAATACACATCTAGGGCTTCATCAAGCCTTCAATAAAAGTTTAGTTACACATAGAAAGAAAGAAAAGAGAAGTCTGTTTATGTAGATCCATCGTCATGAATCCTTATTCTTCTTTGCTCCAAAAGACTTCTTCTCTTGCTCCTCTTTAGCCTCCTATAAAACTCAAAAGTCTATTCTCTAGTGCTCAAAACATTCTCCCATAAGGCCTATTTATAAGAGTGAAGAGAAACTACGAAGTCCCCTTCCAAATCCGAGTCGAAATAGGTCTTATTTCGGTTTTCCGTACACGGCGATCAATCGCTCCATATTGCCAATCGTTCGTCTACCAATCGATCGTCATTCCTTCGTTATTTTCCTCCGATCGATCGCTTTGCCGACCGACGCCGTATAATACCGATCGATCGTAATTACTGTCTTGCGCGATTGAAAAATTCCAGTAGATACAATCGATCGTTTTGAGGTCCGATCGATCATTTCCTTCAATACACTGCTTTTGCGGCTCTGGCGATCGATCACATTGATAGCCGATCGATCGTAGTTACTGTTCATAAACTTCAAATGACTATAACTTTTCGCTCCAAACTCTGAATTGTGCGTAGTTTGTGGCATTGGAAAGCTGACTTCTTCTCTTTAACATGAAGCTTGAATCAGTCCAATCCAACATTTGTACACGAAGTTATGATGATTTCACCATTTGAGTTACTTTTCACCTCATTTATGTGTATGACTTTTGTTTCCTAGAAAAACCAAAAACTATATTAAAGTAGTTGAAATTCTAATCAAACGCTAGCATAATCATTAATTTAGGAGATAATAAAATGCATAATTCATGTGTAGATCACTATACACCTGGAGGCCAAACAGATAGCTCAATGGACTGGAGAGTGGGTGTCACGCCCTAGAATCGCTAGCCTTGATCGGAATGCGGAAGCCTTCAACGATACTAACATCTCGAGGCCAAGACCTCGGATACGCGACCGATCAAACGAAAACCAACCAATTACGCCATCACGAAAGGATGTGTAATCGGTCATCCCAAAATTCAGTGTGTACAGTATTTAAAACATCATTAATAAATATTAAATAAACCTACAACAATCAAATTTAACAAAGTCAATAAAAATAAAATTCCAAGTTTATGGCACACAACGGCTAATGATTCATCAAATTTAAAATCAAGTAAATGACTAATAGAAAAATATTTTTTAATCTCTTCACGGTGTCATCAACACCTTCTTGCTATTACAAATATCCTGACTCAGTCTTCTTTTGTGCATGCATCAGATGATGTACGAGTACTTCATAGAATACTTAGTAAGATGTAAAAACCCACTAAAAATAAGTCAATAGGATGAAGAGAAATATATATATATATATATATATATATATATGGGAAAAGTTTAAATGAGATCGCTCTCATATTGCTTATATGAGGCCACTTTGAATCGTAGCCATTGGATCTTGATCTGATGGTTATAAATATCTATAATGATCTCACCTACTCTTTGATGTGACATACTCACCTATCCACTAATTTGATATCTACCCTCAAATCGGAATCTAATGGCAATAAAAATTGACCTCATGCTCCTTATATGAGAACGATCTCATGTAAACTCATCTCTATATATATATATATGACAACTATATAAGCTAATATTCAATGACATATGGACTGAACCTATGGTTTACTTACCTGATAGAAAAGGTAAGTCAACAATGGTTCCTGACTCGCAAGTATAGAGAAAGAATAACAAATAATTAGACTCCGAACATCACACGTGTAAGGAGAAGATAAACAATTATAATACCTCTAGGCATCTAAAGTGCAAAGAGATTCAATTCATGCTCACTAAATATACCAGCCATGTGGCTACTTACCATAATTAGCCTAGAGGTTCTTCCTTCGGAACCCGACCATGTGACTAGGATGCTGGCCCCATCATTACTTACGGACACAATGGGCAGAGACTACAGACCTTCCGTAATATCATGCAGTCTAAACGTACGTATATGCTTCCCTTCCGGGATCACCATGGATCTAGTAATGGTTCGTGAGCATACTATGATTCCACCTTGGAGAGATCCTCGGAAGGTCTCTACTGAAGAAATAGGTCAATGTTAAACTGGACAATGATTTAATCAACAACAGAGGTATCAATTTTCAGAGAATCAGGGTAACTTTTACCACTAGTGACTCACTCAAGGAGTACGAATAGAACATCAAGGTCTCTCATTAGAATATGACTTACTTCAGGAGTAACAAGGAGAATTACATATCTCAGATAACAAAAGACTCACCATATGAGTATAGATCACATTTCAATATCTTTGACACATACTTTCATGCATAGCCCTAGATAGGAACCTTCCCAGAAAATCTTTGAACTTATAATATACGTATCCAATCAAGAATGAGAATAAGTTCTCAATGATTTGATTCCCAAGTGAAACTTCAAACCGACATTGAACGCTTATCTAAAAACAGAAATTATGATTCACTTAGTCACTTAGAATTACCCCATCTTATTAATCTTTTTACTTAATTAACTTCACTGCGATAATCTATATTCAGTAGTGTAATGAATATGTAATTAACCTCACTGTAATAATAATGACACTTAAATTCTTCTCATACAATATCACGTAGTGTTATATAGGTATTAGTATTTTAACTCTAGTTACAATGCACTGTCACATGCATAACGGCCCCTTTTCAACTCTTCCCGTAGTTTGTACAGTAGGCCTTATACTCTGAAATTTAATGATATTAGCCTTATGAGTCTAATTTCTAACCCCAGCGAAGATCTATTTTTTTGATTTTCTTATAATTAGTTATGATTTAATTAGTATTGACTGTCGGCACAAAAATAGTTCTAGCCGAGATGATAATTCTTAATCATACTTAAATATTTCATATAACCACCTCTTATTAAGTATTGTTAGACTTAATTACTCCCCTCCTAGGTTCATTACAGATCCTAGAATACCATGGAAGTACTTAATTACACACTTTTATCATGTTCCTCATTATACATAGTAGTCTTAGGTAACTTTTGACATCAATATGATCAATACAATATCAGACATTGATACGTTCCCATCTAAAGACTTTAGCATGAAAGCATTAAGAATCACATCAACAATATGGACAACATATGGAATCATGTATCATCCAATTCTATTCGATCGAAACAATATATGTAACAATAATATGAATGAACAACACTCATATATGATAAAGAAAAAGTAAGAAAGAAGGGAAAAGCCATCCTACTTTTTGTGTCACGAAAGTCTCACCCTTTAACGCATAGTTCACCTCTTTCGCTTTGCAACAATGTCTCCGCTCCAAGCTCTTGAAGAAAAATCATGTCAAGAAGAGGCTTAAAGTGAGGGTGAACATGGGTAGGAGAAAATAAAAAGCACAAGCCGTCTAAAGTTAGGGTTTTGGCATGAATAACACAAACCGTCTCCTCTCATGTGTTTATATAGAATTTATAGGATTTCTCCTCTCATGCAAATCCTTCCTTATCATGATTTCATTCTCCAATAAGAATTCTCCTAAATCTCAATATGGATGTCCTAAATCTCAATATGGATGTCCCTTTAAGTTTGGTTAGGATTTGATATCCTTTTTCCTAAGAAAATCCTTGCAAAATAAGCATCTTTCAATTCTGAAATTTGCCGGTGCAATTGATCGCGGCTCAATTCCGCGATAAAATAGTACTTACAATCGATCGTCGCCAATGGCAATCGATCACTGCATGTGTTACGCCAAATTACAGTACTTACGACCGATCGTTCCTGATGGCGATCGATCACAGTGCAAAATTTGCATTTTACAATAAAAACGATCGATCATCACCTGAGGTGATCGATCACATCTGCCTTGCTTTCGGTTCTGAACCTGGCCTGATCGATCGTGTTCAAATTTTTCAAAGCCCATATCTTTCTTCTCTGAAATCCAAATTGTGCACCGTCAGTAGTGTTGATTCTTCGCGCTCTTTAACATCAAATTATGAAACACAACAAAATAATCTAAACAAGCATAAAAACTTCTATTTTAGATCAATCCCCTAAAATATCAGTTTTAGTAAGCATACCGATTTTTTGGGTATTACAGTGGGGTCCACTAGTCTAGACCAATCAGATTGGTTAGGATTAGCGACCCCACTGCCAGGCATAAACATATATCTATGATTTCCATAGTTCATTACTACTAAGGGTGTGTTTGAGAATGTAAAACTCTTCTTTAGAAGTTATCTTTTTGGAAAATCTTCTATCTAAGAGTTAGAAAAAATACTTCTCTTGCAACGTGATGGGACATTAATAACATTTAAAAAGGTCAACCAAATATTCGAAGGGCGGCAAAACAATAGTAATAACGTTTAAAAAAAGGGTGGAAACCAGGTCAACCACAATTTGTTACAAGTCACAGAAATAATAGATGATATATGCAAGTGGGATTGGAGAAACTAGACATGGATTGGTCCACATTTCAAAACTACCTTTAGGGTGCGTTTGGGCAAGAGAAGGGCTTCTCTTGTAGCTGCTTTCCACCAGAATCTCCTGAGAAGGAGGGACTGAGGGTTAGGCAGAAAGCCGAAAATGGTTGAAAAGAAGCATGATGGCCGTTTGATGAAGGGAAAGTGGCTTTAAACAAAGCCGCTTCTTTTGCCCAAAGGTGCCCTTCAACTCATTAGTTTTTCCAAAAAAATAATACCAAACTACCCTCACAAATAGTGTAGTACAAGATACCATTGTCGAATGGCTCGCTTTCACTTTGGCGGTTCGATTTGCTATTTTTGTGAATCTGAACAAATGTCGTAAAAAGTTTGGCCCCTGTATTAAGATACTCCATTTTCAGCTTCCAAAGAAATAAAATTGGCCACAATTTCATGTGCTTTGATGGGGGCCATGGAGTGGAACCGATGGAATAAAAAAGTTGCCCCAAATTTGGCAAGTCGCAGAATTTAGAAAATATAGGGCTCCATTCGCAGGTTTTGAACACCTTCCCCGCTCCTCTAAGAAAGCCTTCTTATTTCAAAATGATGCTACTAAAGGAATTGCACATGTTTTAGGTGTTAAACAAATGACAATTTTGTGGCCATATATGTTTGCCACCCAGCCACTGCCTATTTCCTCAGCCATTTCCATGACAGGAAAACACTGATTCACCGTATCGTAGCCTTAATAGACTCACTATATATGTTTGCTCTCCACTTGTGGTAATTACTATAATGAACACTATACATTTATAGACTAAACTTTCAAATATGACAACCGATTGAGCTTTGATGTGAGTCTCAAATGAATCGAATATGCCAAGAACACATGCCTCACCCATGTTCTTCTTCTTTCCATTGATATATTTACTTTTTTTAAGAAAGCTTAAGCATATAAGCATTGCGATATAGGGAAAGAACAATGACCATCTTGCATCCGCCACATCAAAGCATGAGCGGGAAACAGAGTGGTCTACCTGCGCCAATGGCAAAACACTGAAACAACTCCAACTGTAGAGGACCTCGAACTGTAGCTCTAGGTCCAATGGAAGTCTTGAGAGAGTTGGCAAATATAAGATATACGTGGGTCATATATTTTTTTTTGGAAAAATGGGTTATATTTTTCAGCTTTTGTAATTCTTAGGCGTTGTTTGGATGCCACTTTCCCGTGGGCTGGCAATTGGCTTTTCATGGTTTTCGAATTAAATGCTTGGTCAATTCTTTTGCTATCAAGATAACCTTCCTAGAGAGGAAACAACTCTCGGTCAATTCTCGCTGTCCTTTTCACCTGAAGCCAGACTTACGTCTACCCATACATAAACCCGCTTTTGATTTGTTGCCCCAAATGCACTTTAAAGACAAAGCCACTTTGCTTTCACCACAAAGCTGTTGCCAGTGTTCCGATATCAGTAATGGAGTTGAAGTACAAGAAGCTTAATTTGTCCATAAGGACAATAATGTTTGTGCAATTTTGCTTATTTCAAGCTTGTATCTATTATGGTTTCACGAAGCTCCATGAGCTCTTCCATTACTGCAATTTTAGAAAAAAAACATGTTGCCCATCCAAAAAAATCCACGTAGCATTTGATAATGAGTTAAATTTATTAGCTTGTAGGGTCCACAATATTTCAAGCCTGCACATGCACCTTCAGTCGAGGATCCATTGGCTTGTTGTGCAAATCTAATCACCTAATGTTGGATTCGTAATTTTCCAAATGCAGCCAGTTATGTTTGGGCGGAGGGATTATCTTTTCACTACTTTTTGCTAAATTCTTGCCAAAAGAGGTTTCATCTCTTCATAAAGCCTTTTGATTTTCAAGGAAAAGCAAGGAAGGGTCAACGGCTAAAAGCGTACACCATCAGAGAAATCCACTCAAAGAAAGAGAAAGATCTTCATTGTTAAGGAAAAGTAAAAAAAGATGAAAGCTCTTTGTTTACTTCATTTTTAGTCCACTTGGCCAAGGGCCTTGTAAACCAGTAGGACTTCTTCCAACAGCCAGAGAGAGCTCTTGCCATGGCACCAGCAAACCATCCTCCACCTCTCTTGACCACCACCCTTCTCCTCCTCTTCCTCTCCAACTGCACTGCATCTGCATGGGAAATAAGGGAAGCCACCATAGCTGACGTCCACGCAGCTTTCAAGCATGACAAGCTCACCTCCAGGCAGCTAGTTGAGTTCTACCTCTCCCAGATCAAGGCCCTGAACCCGCTCCTCCGGGCAGTCATCGAGGTCAACCCCGATGCCCTCCGGCAAGCCGATGCCGCCGACCGGGAGAGGAGAGCCGGATGTGGGGCCTACTTAGGTGGGCTCCATGGGGTGCCTGTCCTCCTCAAGGACAACATTGCCACTGAGGACCAGCTCAACACCACTGCCGGCTCCCTGGCCTTACTTGGCTCTACGGTGGCCCGGGATGCTGGGGTGGTTGCTGGCCTGCGGCGTGCCGGAGCTGTGATCCTCGGCAAGGCCAGTCTTAGTGAATGGGCCTATTTCCGTGGCCTCTCCGTGCCTGATGGTTGGTGTGCTAGAAGTGGTCAGGGCAAGGTGAGTCTTAGTTCTTGCTATTTTCTTCTGTGACAACTTAAGAAACCTCTACTGTTTGGACTCTATTCAATTTGATGCAAATCAATCTTAATCTCCTATTGTAATAGCTTTAAATTGTCCATTACTTTGGATACTACTACACTTTTTTCATTATTTGTCTATTTGTTTGTAATTTATATAGAGCCTGGAATTAGTTGAATTTAGACTACTGCAGACTTACTAGCCATGTTTGGTGTATTTATTTTATGTTTACAAATGTTTGTATGTTAATCTGATGCAATTCATTCATAAGAATAGCAATTCAATTTTCTTTATTTATCTGACATAACTTTTTCTTTGATTTCAATGCGGATCAATCTTAAGCATCTATACACCATGAGCTTTATTAATTAATTTAATTTCTATATGCAAAAGTATGGAGTTATTTTGAATCCTTAAACAAATTGAGGTCTAATCTGAAGTATTGAACAGAACCCATATGTGCTATCCGGAGACCCGTGCGGGTCGAGCAGCGGATCAGCAATTGCAGTGGCTGCAAATCTGGGAATGGTGTCACTGGGAACGGAAACAGACGGCTCGATCATCTGTCCTTCAAGTTCCAATTCTGTGGTGGGGATCAAACCAACGCTGGGACTCACCAGCAGAGCTGGAGTCATTCCAATTTCTCCACGCCAGGACACTGTTGGGTAATTCTCTGACTTATCAGCAATGAATGAGCAAGTAAAACAAGGAGCTTCATATTTCTGTCAAGCAACATGCTTCTCTCTTTGAGCTTTTAGCAATTATATACAGCACAATGCCACATTTCGTTACACCCCCTGCAACATTTGATAACGTTGGTATTCTATTTGTATAGCATCTTCTGTTGAGCTGGTCTGCGGCTCATATACATTGTTGGTATCTCCTTAACATACCGGCCAACCATCTTAACATCTTAATCGCTCGAGCTTTTGAGGCAACATGGTTTCTGACATATAATAGCACAAGAAATGCACTATGGTTTATAACATATAGTATCTAATATTCTTTTGGAGTACGATTTTGTATAATTGTGTCTATGAATGCAATCAGACCCATATGCAGAACTGTCTCAGATGCAGTCCATGTGTTGGATGCAATTGTGGGATTTGATCCTAGAGATGCAGTGGCGACAAGATCTGCGGCCAAATTCATTCCTAGTGGAGGCTACAAGCAGTTTCTCAAGGTGGATGGGCTGAGAGGGAAGAGGCTAGGCATCCCCAGGAAACAATTCTTTGATTTCCCCAGTGGATCAGTCTTCAGAAGAGCTTACAACCAGCACTTCAGGACACTTAGGTAATTCAGCATTTTCGTATACATTTCAGTGCATCTGTTAGCAAAAATCAATGCATGGACTGTGCTTATATTCTTTAGCTATATCTATATTTTCTTCTGAAGGCAGAGAGGAGCCATCTTGGTGGACAATGTAGAGATTGCCAATTTGTCTGCCATACTTAGTTACACAGAGAGTGGGGAAGAGTTTGCACTGCTTGCAGAGTTCAAGAAGTCTCTCAATCTCTATTTATCAGAGTTACCCAGCTCGCCAGTTAGATCGTTGGCTGATGTTATAGCCTTCAACAAGAAAAAATCAGCTGAGGTACTAAAATCACTAATCTCAATACGACTCATGCTACAATGACGTTAAGATTCGTAGTGATCCTTCCTAGAATTACAGGAGAAAATCAAAGAATACGGGCAGGAGATATTCCTGGCAGCGCAAGCGACAAATGGCATTGGCAAGACAGAAAGGCTAGCAATTCAAAATATGGTCAGACTCTCCAGAGAAGGAATTGAGAAACTGATGAAGGAGAAGAATTTGGATGCTATAGTGACTCCAAATGCGAGTGGGTCATCAGTTTTGGCGATTGGAGGGTACCCTGGGATCAGTGTGCCGGCAGGATATGGGCCAGATGGAATGCCGTTTGGCATCTGTTTTGGAGGGCTAAGAGGATCTGAACCTAAACTGATTGAAATAGCTTATGGCTTTGAGCAAGCAACCAAGATCAGGAAGCCACCTACATTCATAGCTTCCAACCTATGAAGTTACAATGTCTGAGGAAAGAACTGTAAACATTCTTGGACCTGCTCAATGAAATTGTGTTGCTAAGCAATAAAATTATGGGATGAAAATTAGCAACTGTGGGATTTGTCATATCGAAAGTGGTTTATGCTTGACAAGTACGGTGCAAAGTAAGATTTTAGTGAACTATGTTACACAGGTTACCAATATAACAACAACTCAAAACCCATTTGAGAGATTAGATTATGAAAACACACCAAAATCTACCGACTGATTTTTTTATGCTGAGGTGAAGTTTCTAATCAGGTTGAGCAGTCCTTGGTCTTTGAACACGTCTCTTAGAGACTCTTATGAGTATTGCCAAATTTGTAGTGTTTATGCACTGCCTAGAATATCCTATGACTTGCGTTTCTTTGTTTATTTATTCCTCTGATGTCATGTATTCATATATTTCTTAAGTACACGTTTTCTTGATATTTATGGATTTAATCCATGTATGTGATTAAGATAATTTACCATACGATTACATTAGTTTTTCTATTTGCCCAAATCTTCTGTATCCAGTTTATCGTCTATAGACCTCTTCAGTAACCTCTTGCTTTTTCCTCGATAAATTGAATTTCTAAAATCAAGGTATAGCTGTACAAAAGTAAGTTTATTCGGCCTCACTTACTGCATTTTTATCCTTCTTTCGTTATTGGCATCTTTATCTTACACAACTCTCTTAATTTGTTCTTGATGTGTTTAGTTGAACCTTGTATTCCACCTAACTTTACTTTGTTTTTGAACCTAGTAACTTTCTTTCTATGCTTCCTGAAGTTTAAAACTCCATTCCGTTGGCCACCAACCTGGAATTAAATCCCAATTTTTCTCGTACGGAAGATGGGTGGGCCTTGTATGCACCTGAGAGAATTGGTGGCAGGATACACTGCTCTAAGAAGATGGTTGCCCTGCCCCTTCTAGTCTGGTCCTAAGGACTCACCTTTTTTTTTTATGTTGAACATTTTCTTGATCAACCATAGATTACAATAGGTGCCATACATGAAAGGGTCACGAGAAGCCATACATACATATAACTACTCCATACCTCATACAATAAAAACCTGGCGAGAACTGATTGCAGCCATGACACACAATGAAACCCTCTGGTGATGAAGAAGACCTCAAACTCGACCTCCACATATAGTCGCCTAGGGGGGTGGCCTAAATTATTTTCCCTTGCCGGTAGTCAATTGGGTTCCATGCCGTCATCCCCATCAAGATGAAACCGCCGCTTAGCTTGGTTTCAATCCATCAGTTTAGCTCCCAAGTGCCCGCCTTCCAATCCCGAACATCTTTGCCAAGAGTCTTTAAGACCTCTATCCATCAGCTTAGTGGACCGATGGGGCAAGCCTGTAGAGAAGACCGGTTACCAAGTCGCCATTGTCAGCAAAACAACCAACAATCCCAAAATAGACCCACCCCCCCTCCTCATGGGCGGACAACCCAACACCCTACAAAGGGGACAACAAACACCCTCTAAGGGGTGACCCAAACAAGACCCAAGATAAACCCATATAAAAACCGTAGCTTATTTTGAAGGAAACCAATATGTAAGTAAAAATAACTTTCCGGTGACCCCCACTGAGGCGGGAGGACAAGGAGGGGCTGGGGTGGACACCCCCTTGTTATTAAAAACAAAAAACTACAAATCCATCGATATCAAATTCGGACAGAAAAGGTACTAACATGTTTCTGATTAGATCAAAGTTCTTAACATGATGCTCCTATTGAAATCTGATAGGATCTGTTGCAAAACTAAGTACCTTTATTTTGGAAGTTAGATGCTGATGTTTTGCCAAAAAAAAGAAAAAAAAATCAGGCATTCAGGCAAAAGATACTTGTCATTTTTTGTGTGCTATAAGACAATACTATGCTGCCTGAGTTAGTTGGTAGCTGAAGTTCACGCATATAATGTGAGGGGATAGAAACATGTACTACAGTAGTACTCTGTTAAATTGGCCATTTAAGACCGTTGATTTGAAAATCAACAGTCAGCATTTGAGCACATAAATCTAGTCTGTACTGTACAGATTTTCTTCGCCTATATTACGTGAATAATGTTGGAAATGTCTATTTTTTGGTAGGTTGAACTTTGGATTGTGCAATGCAGCAAAACATATGGAAAATCTCTTGTTGAACAGGCAGCATGATTCTCCACTATGCGGTAAGAAAAGGAAAAAAATTGCCACTGATGGATCACCAGGGTCATGAATATCATGTTAGAACCTCTAGTGTTATTCAAATATATAGTATATAGAAAAAGTCTCATTTATAATTTGGATAGTCCCCAACTTTGTGTTCTTCACTCAAGTCTAGATCATGGAATGTCGTATCGGATATCGGTAAAATATCGGTCGGCCTAAGAGACGAAATATCGGAGATATTGTGTAAAAAAATATTGGTAGTTAAAAACTAGTTTTTACCGTATATTTTCACAATCTAGCTTCTAAAATGAGTTATACTAATTTAAACAAAGAATAAATTTCAAAATATGCATATTAGCATAGAAAACAAACATGAAAGGTTTTTTTTTTCAAAAAAAAAAAAAAATTGAAATTTTTTTTTTAATTAAAAAAATACCGATATATCGGCGATATTTGGAATTTTTCGAAAAAACGATACGGGTTGGTATCGATGTATCGGTTTAGTGCCGATACCGATATATCGGCGAGACGATTTTCCATGGTCTAGATCATGGCAAATGTTGCCCTACTCATGCTGCTCTTTTTCGTGGTAGCACCCTTGTTATGGGCCAGAGCCGAGTGGGCCGAAACGTCAATATCGTACAATTGGCGCCACAGCCTCGGACTTGGCCGAGAGAAGTTTACTTGCCTCCACTTCTACTTCCACGACTCATTGGGCGGGCAACCTCATACGGCGGAGACAATAGCCCAAGCAGCCGGGACGGACATATCGCCTACAAAGTTTGGCATGTTGAACATGGCCGATAATCCACTTACTCTTGGACCGGAGCTCACTACCCAAGAGGTGGGCCGGGCTAGGGGATGTACGGCTTCGATGGGAGGGAGCAATTGAACGCTATCTTGGTTTCTGCCTTCAAATTCACTTATGGGCAAGGTGACAAAATATCGGAGATATTTGTAAAAAGTATTGGTAGTGATATCTTTACTCTCTCATAACCAAAACACATGAAAAAGGATGGAGGACTCTTTTTTGTACGGGCCTTGTAGTGTAATAAATTAAATTCAGTTTCAAATGCGGACAGCTTCATTGGATGTAGCGAGTATAAAATAAGCTTGCACTTGGTTAAGCTTGTAGGAAGGATTCTTATTTATCTATCTTATATTCCAACAATAAGAATACCATGATCAGATATTGATTTGCTGCCAAAACAACATTCGATCTAAAAAAATATTTGAAGCGTCCTATTTGAATTTTCTGAATAGTGTTCTTTAATTTAGGAAAACTAAATAGGACACTTAATATGGGACCGAGTAAAAAATATACTTCCTCCGTTCAGAAATACAGGAAGGATTGGAAAACCTGGTTAGTGTTAATAACACTAACCACATTTTTAAATCCTCCCTCTATTTCGGAACGGAGGGAGTACGTAGTAATAAAGCTAAGATAGCATCACTTGGCACGTTATTGTAGGAAGGACAGCAGCATCTTTTTTATAAACGAAGAAATTGGAATTATTGACATCAAACAACTCTTGAGTCTTGAATACCATTGTCTTTCTATATCCCAAGATCTTGCTTGGGCCATGGGAATAAACTAAAAATTGAAGAAAGCTGAACCACGAGAGGACTGACTCCATATTTTGGTTACTGAAGAGCACAAGTTCTAAAGGAAAAGAAAACACAAAGAAAGCCAATACACAAAAAAGTCGTTACAATTTGTTACATGCAGTTAGGACTTTTTGATACATTAATTGTTGCAATTGCTAGTATCAAGTTATTGCACACACATAAGAGAGAATATTAACTTTTTTTTCAAAGCAAAAACACCACTAATCTAGTTAAAGCTTCTTCATTCTAGCTCATAGTGGATGACCTTCACATTGTACTCCACAATGGCATTAAACCCCGAGATCACCACCGTTTTGGCTATCACAATCCCCCGGGCCAGCCGAAACAATCCAGTCCCGCCAACGATCGCAAACTCTCGGACCGTATGCGTAACTGGATTCTGGGTCAGCATACTGAGGGAGCTCCCATTGAACTTGCCTGTGGTGAAGGATAAGCTCATGGCCATGAAAAGCTTTATCTCCTCCCTTCCCACCGTGCTGTACATTCCCTGGCCTCTTCCCACCTCCTTCGAGCTCGGATCCGGCCCCTCCGTCAGCGGGTCATCGGTGATTATCAGCCCACCGAAAAGGGTTGGCGAGTGGGCCGTGCTGGGGGCCACGGCCACTGTTACAGCGGTTATGTTCTTGCCACCTGCCCTGTCATGAAAGTAGAAATGAAGGTGAGTGAGCTTCTCCTTGCCGAGACTAAGACTCGCCCGCCAGTCCTTCGGGTGGACGGAGGATACGACGTATGCTTGGCTGCTCCTAGCAGCAGCAAGTAGAGACAGAAGAAGAGGGAGGAGGAACAAGAGTCCCATTGCCCGTGCCATCTCCTCTCCCACTCCTATGCAACACTAAGGAACATGATTGTTTGTAATATATATAGTGTTAAAAGATGTTCAGAGGAAGGAATGTCATATCGGATATAGTAAAATATCGGTCGATCAAAGAGATAAAATATTAGAGATGTGTAAAAAAATATCGGTGGTTGAAAACTAGTTTTTACCATATATTTTCACAATCTAACTTCTAAAATGAGTTATTTTAATTTAGACAATGTATAGATTTCAAAATGTGCATAAAAATGTATGTTATGATGGGAAATAAACGGAAAAGTTATTTTTTTAAAAAAAAAAATTCTAATTTTTTTTAAAAATGGCGAAACCGATATATCGGTGATATATGAAAAAAAATTAAAAATAATATTGATCTATATCATTATATTGGGTGGGGCCTGATACCGATATATCGGTGAGCCTACATTCCATGGCCCAGACTCAATGAACATGGTACATAAGCATTGTAGCATGTTAGATAGAGGAAATGCTCCAAATTTTCAGTTGCCAAAATTAAGTAAATGGAGACTTTGGTATCTGGGTACTCCCTAGTCCCTCCGGTCTTTCTTAATAGATGCAGTTGATTTTCCAAACGAGTTAAACTAAGTTTGATTCGAAAGTCAATTGCATTTATTAACATCCATCTTCTAGCAACATGTATTACCAAAAAGTAAATGAAATTCACTCTCCCTTGTTGCAAAGACCATTTAAGTTTTAAAAATCTCCGTAGTTGAGATTTGAGAATGACCTTTGAATAGTTTCGGTTGATACAGAAATATAATAAGTTTAATTATCAAAATAAATAAAATAAGATTAAACAATACCTTCTTTTAGTTGCCCATTTCTACATTGGGTTTTCAACTTAAAAGTTAACTTAAATCAATTGAAGAGAGGTCAACTCTCTTTTATTGTTTAAAAAGTCATTTATAGTATATTTTTTGCAAACCTGCATCTTCTCGCAATATGCATTACAAAAAAGAAATTGAAACTTAAATCAATTGAAGAGAGGTCAACTCTCTTTTATTGTTTAAAAAGTCAGTTATAGTTTATGTTTTGCAAATTTGCATCTTCTCGCAATATGTATTACAAAAAAGAAAACCAAATTCTCTCTCTCTCTCTCTCTCTCTCTCTCTCTCTCGTTGCAATGACTAGTTCAATTTTGGCAATCTTCATAGTTGAGAATAAGCTTCTAATAGAAAGAGTTAGGGGCCGTTCGGGGCGTGATTAAATTTGCTATACTGTAGCATTAATGTTTTTTCCATTTTCAGCTCAAACTCCTCAGTCGTGTTTCACACTGGATAGTGAAAAAACTTGAATGTTACAATGGACGTGAAAAATCTACTGTGGATATTTTGGTTTTTTCACGCCCCAAACGGCCCCTTAGTTTGCTGCGACAAATGGTCTTTTCTAAGGTTCTAGGAGGTCATGGGTTCAAGTCTTGCTGGAGGTATTTATACTCCAAATGTATTTTGCGTTTTCCACTTGGCATAGGCGTAGACTGGGGTGTGTAAGCATATAAAATATATTAATAAAATATACTTTTCCTAAAAGGCTACTCCCTCTGAGTTTGTCTTATTTGAAATAGCATAGGTCCACCATTACATGGCTGTCATTGCTCTCTCATAACCAAAACACAAGGATGGGGGACTCTTTTTTGTAAGGGCCTTGGAATGTAATACATTAAATTCAGTATCAAATGTGGACAGCTTCTTTGGACGTAGCGAGTATAAAATAAGCTTGCACTTGGTTAAGCTTGTAGGAAGGATTCTTATTTATCTGTTTTATATTCCAACAAAAAAACACCATGATCAGATATTGATATGCTGCCAAAACAAGATTCGATCTAAAAAAATATTTGAAGTGTCTTATCTGAATTTTCCGAATAGTATTCTTTAATTTAGGAAAAATAAATAGGATACTTAATATGGGACCAAATAAAAAATATACTCCCTCCATTCAGAAATACAAAAAGGATTTGAAAACCTGGTTAGCCACATTTTTCAAATCCTCCTTCTATTTCGGAATGGAGGGAGTATGTAGTAGTTAAGAGTGTAAATGGGCCGAGCCGGCTCGCGAGCTGATCAAGCTCAGCTCGGCTCGGCCTGATTTAAATAAAAAGAAATGTTTTTAAGAAATATTTTTTTAAGGAGTGGCAAAAATATAAAAATAAAGAGAATTGTGAGAGATATATTAAGGGAAAGAAAGATGCTAAAAAGACACTGAGTGAAGCTAAATTTAAGGCGTTTAATGACTTATATAATAGGCTATGGAAGAAGGATGGGGAGAGGAACATATATAAGATAACTAAGTTAAAGGATAAGAGAAATAGTGACTTAGACATATAAAGGCCACCCATTAGTGCTCGACCACTCGTGGGCATCAAATAAGAGGATAAAAATGGGCAAAAGCATGAAATACACGTCAGCGAGCGACAATTTCTATTTGTATATCTTTCTGTGATCCTAATGAAATGGAAGAGGCAGAAAAATAAGGAAAAATACAAAAAAGGGCAAAAACAGATAAAAAACGAACGAGTTATGACATTTTGAAAATTTCAGTAAAATCGTGTCATCGAGTACACTACTTGAATTCATTCGTGTAAAATCAAGTCGTGTCTTCGACGACACGATTTTATAGGAATCTTCAAAATGTCATAACTCGCTCATTTGTTTCTCCATTTTTGTCAATTTTTTTTCGTTCTTCATTATTTTTCCTCCTCTTCCACCTCATGAAGATATATTAAGATGAAAAAGTAATAAGAAAAAGGAAAGTGGAAGTTTTTCGGCGAAGCTCTGAATGTCGTGGTGGTCCAAACCAAAACTAACGACTGCCTACGCAAAAACAAAAGCTATGATCAAGAGATTTTGATGTAAGAGCAGTAGGGAAGCCCGCTCAACTACAAAAATTGAGATCTATATATAAAGAAGCACATATAAAGGCCACCCATTGATGTTCGACCGCTCATGAACATCAAATAAAAGGATAAAAATAAGCAAAAGCGTAAAATATTCGTCGGCAAGCTACAAATTCAATTTATATATCTTTTTGTGATCCTAATGAAATGGAAGAGGAGGAAAAATAATTAAGAACCCAAAAAAATGGACAAAACGGATAAAAATGAGTCGTGTCTTTGATGACACGATTTTACAGAAATATTTAAAATGTCACAACTCGCTCATTTTTTATCCATGTTTGCTCTTTTTTTTCATTCTTCCTTATTTGTTCTCCTCTTCCACCTCATGAAGATATATTAGGAATTTATTCTCCAATTTCACCTCGACGTCCGGAGCTTTGCCAAAAAGCTTCCAGCTTTTTCTTTCTTATTATTTTTTCTTCTTTTTTCATCATAATATATCTTCATGAGGTGGAAGATAAGGAAAAAAAAAGGAAGAACGAAAAAAAGGCAAAAATAGATAAAAAATGAGTGAGTTTATTATATTTTAAAAATTCCAATAAAATTGTGTCGACAACACGATTTTATTGGAATTTTGAAAATATCATAACTCATTTATTTTTTGCTTTTTGCCTATCTTTTTTCGTTCTTCTATATTTTTCCTCCTTTTCCATTTTATTAGGATCACATAAATATATATAAATTGAACTTATCGCCCGCTAATGAGTAATTTACGTTTTTGCCCATTTTTATCATCTTATTTAATGTCCACGAGTGGTCAAGCATCAATATGTGGCCTTTATATGTGTTTCTTTACATGTAGATCTCAATTTTTGTAATTGGGGGGGCTTGTCCATTGCTCTTACATCAAAATCCCTTCATCGTAGCTTTTTTTTGCGTGGGCGGTCGTCGGCTTTGGTCTTGATCACCGCGACGTTCGGAGCTTCACCGGAAAACTTTTACTTTCTTCTTTCTTTTTATATCTTTTTATTTTTAATCTTAATTTATCTTCATGAGGTGGAAGAGGAGGAAAAATAAAAAAGAACGAAAAAATATGGAGAAAAAATGAGCGAGTTATAATACTTTGAAGATTGCCGTAAAATCGTGTTGTTGAAGATACGACTTGGATTTAAGTCGTGTACTCAACGACATGATTTTACTGAAATTTTTAAAATGTTATAACTTGCTCATTTTTTTATCCATTTTTGCCATTTTTTTGTGTTCTTCCTTATTTTTCCTCTTCTTCCATTTCATTAAGATCACAGAAAGACATAAATTTAACTTGTCACCCACTGACGAGTATTTCACATTTTTGACCATTTTTTATCCTCTTATTTGATGTCCATGAGCGGTCGAGCACTAATGGGTGTCCTTTATATGCGTTTCTTTACACATATATCTCAATTTTTGTAATTGGGTGGGCTTCCCTACTGCTCTTACATCAAAATCCCTATCTTATATATTTTTTTCTCGTCTCTCCCACTGATTTTGCTGTTTTTCGGCATAAAATTTTATTTTTTCTGGCTTGGACGGCGCCGGCGGTGATTTGAACTGCAATGATGAACAGATCTTCATCGGAATATCTTCTTCCCCAACTAGATGCTCCCATAAAATGATAATTTTGGGAAGAATGAAGCATTTTGGGAAGATGGACATTTTGGAAAGAAGACCATTTTGTGAAAATGGGGCGGTTGCCACATGAGGCCGCTCGAAATCGCTGCTCCAAATTGCTGCCTTTGCTTCTTGAAACCGAGCTGAGGTGATCATGTCGTCTTCAACACGACCCTTTGTATACAAAAGTCACAAAAGACGTAAAAGAAGGTCATTTTGGTACTTTATTTGTCGATTCTATGCCACATGGGATTTCATTGAAAAATCAGGTAATATGGTAATATGAAAGTTGGCGCCAGATAATATGAAAAAAACTCTAAATACAGAGAAAAGACCCAAATTTGTCTACATTGGTCCTCTTGAAATGTACAATTGTTTGAGAAGTTGGATTTCCTTAGTGGGGTGGATATATGCACCTGCTTGAAATGCACAATTGTTTGGAGTCTCTCACGTGCATAGTGAAGACTCTGCAATGGACACCATCATTTCTAATGTCCCTTTAAACATCTTTTTATTGTTAAGTGAGCTGAAAGCCCAGGTAAACATAGTGTAGACTGTAGAATGCCACTCCGAGTGTCACATGAGCCAGTGCGGAAATAGAGCAGCTAGTAGCTAAAACGTGGCAGTCACTGCAATATTTTTAAGTGGACTTCTGCCCACAAAGCCCGAGTAATCATATCTCCTGTGTTATCCAGTTATTTCACTAATCTTTTTTTTTATTCTCCCTCCGTTCATTGAATCACGTCTGCGTTGTAAAATTAGTGAAATTGATTATACTTTAACGTTCTTATAAAAAAAGATTTCCACCCTCTTCCCGTGTCTTTGGTTGTGATGGAGCAAAGTCATGTACGCAATCATTGGACGGAGGGAATAATAGTTTTCCTTTTTAAAAAGGTCGTGAGACCGGTTCACAGGGCCCTTTTAGAGCTGACCTGATCAGGCCCTATTTGACCCGACCTGGGTATAGTTGTTTTTCTTTTGCCTTTTAGGCAGAATCCGAATCTGTATTCAGAGGGAACTAATTCCTACAAAAGTGCAAATTCCGTTTGGTTTTTTAATTAGATTTCAGAAAGAATTGACTGTTGAGATGAGGAGATTCAAAAATTCAGCCTGAAGTGGGATAAAGCCTCCCTTAAGACTGAATTTCACATTCGGGCCATTTGACAACTAAACAGAATTCTCTTGATTGGGCCAGTTTCAATTCAAATTTTGCTGAATCTGAAGCAAAAGTCAGAAACCAATCAGTTGGCTCAGGCCACCAATGTGAGCATATTTTCACTTGTTCAAACCTTCCACCTTACTTTGTTTTTTTAATACCCATACATCGCACCTTCCCCTTTTAAATGTTTGTAATTTGTAAAAGAATTACTCTCTCCATCCAATGAAGCCACAGTAGCCAGTGTGCATTGGAAAACACATAGTTCCATTATTACGTGGCTGACTTTGCTCCCTCATGACAAAAAGTAGGGGAGTCTAATAAGTTTACTTTCTCCGGACACTTTTAATAGATACCGTTGATTTATTTTCAGAAGAACTAATTTGACAAATGGAAATTACTCATTTTGAAATACAGACAAACTTCATTGGCTGGAACGAATATAATTTGACAGACCTTTAGAATGTTAAAGGAAAAGAAGAGGGATCAGATTGGTGAAAATTGGGAGTTCTTAATTCGTTGTAACCAGGCTTGGGGCGGACACCCTTCTCGCATAAACTTTAAGTGTTTACCACTTTAAGTGTTTACCACTCATCATATCCCTTTTGTTGCCTGAAGGATCATGCCTAGAAACTTAGCTGCCTAGCTTCTCTTTATATAGGACCAGCATGAAAACCAAAGAGGACACTTAGTATGGAACCAAGTAAAAATAATCCTTCCGTCCAATGAAACTTAACTTGTCTGGATTTGAAAAAAGACGGTCAAGCATTATATGGTTGGGTTTGCTCTTTCACGAGAACACCAAAAACGTAGGTAGAGGAAGAGAAACTCTTTTCTATAACGGCCTTAGAGTTCCAATAAATTTTATTCAATTTGCAATGCAGACTAGCTTCATTGGAGGGGAGTAATGGAAGAAAGCTGAACCAACTCCACCATATTTGAACCATTGAAGACGACAAGTTATGAAGGAAAAGAAAAACACACCTAAAAAGAAACAAAAGAAAGCCTCCATTGTCCATGTACTCTCTCAGTTCGGATTTATTATTACCATAAAATTTTCCCAAATTTGCAATAATAATTCCGGACAGAGGGAGTATAAAAGAGATTATTAGCAACTTTTCAAATGAAAACACCACTAATCATGTTCAAGTTTCTTCATTCTAGCCCATAGTGTATGACACTCACATGGTACTCAACAATGGCATTCACCCCTGTGCTCATCAATGTCTTGGCCATTACAATCCCCCGAGCCAGCCGAAACAATCCCGTCCCGCCAACGATCCCCATCTCTCGGACAGTATGTACAACTGGATTCTGGCTCAGCATGCTGAGGGAGCTTCCCTTGAACTTCCCCTTGGTGAAGGAAAAGCTCATGGCCATGAGGAGCTTTATCTCCTCCCTCCCCACCGTGGCGTACATTCCCTGGGCTCTTCCTACCTCCTTCGAGCTTGGGTCTGGCCCTTCCGTCAGCGGGTCGTCGGTGATTGTCAGCCGGCCGAAAAAGGTCGGCGAGTGGACCGTGCTCGGGGCCACGGCCACTGTCACAGCGGTTATGTTCTTGCCAGCTGCCCTATCATGGAAAAAGAAATGAAGGTGAGTGATCTTCTCCTTGCCGAGACCAAGACTCGGCCGCCAGTCCTTCGGATGGACAGAGGACTCGACGTATGCTCGGCTGCTCCTTGCAAGTAGAGATACAAGAAGGGGGAGGAGGAACATGAGTCCCATTGCCTCTGCCATCTCCTCTTCCACTCTATGCAACACTAAGGAGCCTGCTTGCATTTCATATATAGAGTTAAAGCCTTATTAGGTTATTATACAAACAAGTCTAAATTATTATTCAATTAACTCCCTAGGCTTTATCGAACTTGTCTGATTTTTGTTGTATTTTACTCCAACTTATTCATCTGCTGCACTGACGTTAATTTCGTACATGATAATGCTACTTCATGGGCAAGAATCATTCTTTTGTAGGCCTCATTTTCCAACACATGGTTGTGGTGACATGACCTATAGTGTGAAAGTTGACATTGCATAATTATTTTCTTGGTGGATCTTCAACCAGTTCTTATTATTCTTTAATACAAGACCCGCGTTTAAATTATTAATGTAAGCTATACTATCCTTTAGTACTTTATAAATTTAGTTAAGAGAAAAATAATGAAATGCTAGAATCTTGAAGTATTCCATGGAGCACATTTTTAGGTGCATGTCTTCAAATCCCACCAAGTTGTGATTTCATATTTTAGTTCGATTTTTTATGATAGCTCCCGAATTCGGGATCAGGTAGGTTTTAGACATATGTGAAGGAATCAAACAGCTACCGAATTGGTAAATTCTTACTTTATGATATTTCCATAATAATATACAGTTGATTTCATGAATGTAGAATCATGACTCTGTACTACGTAAATGCTAATTTCTTTGTATCTACCTTATTGCTATGATTTACACTCTCCCTGCCTGATCGCCACCTCCATAAAAAAATGGCACATTGGTTGGAGTCTTCAAGCCATAAAAAAATTGGAAGCTCTTACTTCTACAAATGCACTAACAAGGTCAAACAATGACTTTTGAGAACTTGCAGAAAAGTCATGTTCATTACTTCCTTGTCAAATTTTTTTGGTAACTTGTCTATTATTGCCACCAAAGCCCTAGCAGGTTAACAATGAACTTTGAGACTAAAGAAAGGTCAAATTAGGATAAAATAGTTAAGAGTATATTCAAGTGATTATCAGGAGTGTCAATTTAGCGCTATGCCTTGCCACTTAAATCTTGTGAGTAGAATCATATATCACTCTTCAGGAGCAGAATAAACCTCCCTCATTGCATGTAGTGTATGCAAAGTGTTAATTATTTCAAACCCAAAAGCAGCTTTTAATGGTTACAGTACCACAAATTGCAAGCTCAGGAAGATCCTACTGTGGCAAGGCAAGGCAAAACTCAGAGCTACTGTATACTTTGCCTATTGCACATTCGCGAATTCAGATGCGTAAGATACACATAATTCCATCAACCAGTCTAGCTGTCTGATCGATTTACTGCAAGCGCATAGGTTCTAATATGCTGATACATCTTCCCGCCTTGGATTTACCATATTAAGGGATTGCTTTCAAACAAGGGGATTACTACTTATTCACATTCATTCACTAGCCTCCATGACTCGAGGTTCCAGCCGAACACCTTTAAAGCAAGCTATCAGGAAATCTTGAAGTCAACAATGTAAGCAAAGTCCCTTTTCTGTGCTTTTATTCCAAACCGCTGAATATTACAAAAATCCTTTTAAGTGGATCTGAATTTTATAGTGATATAGTTCCTTCACAATTAAAATATTGCAATACTACATCAATTATTGGAATATAAAATATATAATGAAGATTGTTGCTTCCTAACAGCTCATATATGCAATAAAGATTTCTATTTCCTAACAGCTCGAGCTTTTGGTGAGCATGATCATTTAACCTGATGTCTGTACATGTCGACGCAGTGAGGGGGGATGTTGGGAAAATATATAACAAAGGTTTCAGTTCCTAACAGCTCGCTGGAAACATGGTTATTTAACATCAATATCTTTTGTTATGATTTGACTCTTAGCTTTTGTCTCTCATTCTAGCTAACTTCTAATGCTGCAGGTTCCTTCATTTTACCTGCTCTCTTCTATTAAAAAAAATCTTATCCACTTACCTTTCTTTTCGTTCCTTCATTTTACCTGCTCTCTTCTATTAAAAAAAATCTTATCCACTTACCTTTCTTTTCATGTGCAATGCATGCAACAGGTTCCCTTCCTTTTACCTAAAATTCATTCTTAAATACCCACAACGTATATTTATCGGAATGCATCAAATTGTACTAGATAAACTCTAATTAGAAGTCTACTTCTCAAGAATGACTACAGCTGTACTATCAAGCAAAAATTTGGCTATGTAATCTACAGCATTTTACTCCCTCCATCCGAAAATATAATTAACATATATAGGCTGAAAGTGATCATTTTTTTAAACAAGTGCACCTTGCAATGATAAAAGTCTCTTTCACCGCAGTCCGAGGCTGAATATTGCACAGATTCCTTACTCTTGAAATAGGGGAGAGAAAATAGCGGAATAAAAATGCATTTAGACAATGTGAGAAATTAGTTAAATACCTTTATAAAGATATGTTAATCTATTTTCCGACCAGCAAATTCTGGTTTTCATAAAAAATAATCTTCAATCATACCCCCCAGTCCAATGAAGCCTGTCTATATTGTAAAGTTAGTGAAGTTTATTGTACTCTAGGGCCCGTACAAAGAATAGAGTCTCCCCCATCTTCGCATGTTTTTAGTTGTGAGGGACCAAAGTCATCCATGTACGCAGACAGGCTTCATTGGGCGGAGGGTGTATTTGTTTTTCTTTCTAACAGTCGTGTGAGACCAATTCGCAGGGCCCTATTGCACCGACCCGACCTGCCTATAATTGTTTTTCTGCCGCCTTTTAGGCAGAATCCGAATCTCGACTCAGAAGGTATTAGTTCCTTCAGAAGTGCAGATTTTGTTTAGTTTTTGAATTAGATTTCAGAAAGAATTGACTATTGAGCTGAGGAGATTCACAAATTCAGCCCGAAGTGGGATAGAGCCCTCCTTAAGACTGAATTTCAAATTCAGCCCATTTGACAACTAAACAGAATTCTCTCAATTTGGCCAGATTCACTTCAAATTTTGCTGAATCTGAAGGTCAGAAACCAAACAGCGCTCTGGATCGACCGTGTCCGCCACCAATGTGAACATATAATATACATTCCACCTTTCTCTTTCAAATGTTTGTAAATTTTAAAGGAATTACTATTGAGTTGAGTTAAATATTAAAAATAACCACTTCCTATCCGCTCGAGCTTTTGGAAAAATTGATTATTTAACATGCATGGTATTAGAGCCAAAGTCTCGGTTTCAAATCCCACAGGGAGAAGTTTTCTCTCACTTATATTTTGGGCATATTTTCCTCAAGATCATGTAGTTTATCCTTGAATCTATAATTATATTATCACCACTTGCTAAGCTTTGATGCGTGCGGGGGAGAGTGTTGAATGGAATTAAATATTAAAAATAGTCATTTCCTATCAGCTCTAGCTTTTAAGAAACATGGTTATTATCCAATTACTCCCTCAGTCCAATGAAGCATGTCTACATTTGGAAAACTGTCATTCCCTCGTTACATAGCTGACTTTGCTTTTTGCCTAAGGATCATGCCCAGAGAAACGTATCTGCCTAGCTTCTCTTAATATGGGACCAGCATGAAAAACCAAAGGGGACTCTTAATATGGGACCAAATAAAAAATAATACTCCCTCCATCAAATAAAGCTTATCTGGATTTGACAAAAGACAGGTCGAGCATTACATGGCTGGGGTTTGCTCCCCCATGAGTCAAGACCAAAAACACAGGTAGAGGGAGAGAAAGTCTGTTTTTTAAATTGGACTTAAAGTCCAATAAAATTCACTCCTTTTGTTACACAGACGAGCTTCATTGGACAGAGGGAGTAATAAAGATACCAAGAGAATATAACTTACAAATTACAAATTGAAGAAAGCTGAACCACTAGTAGAATGACTCCTCCGTATTATGAAGACACATGTTATAAGGAAAAGGAAAACACGTACACTTAAAAAGAAACAAAAGAAAGCCTTTATTGCACACACTAATATATACACCCTCCATTCTGAAATACTATATACATTTGGAGATATTTACTATTCTAAAATACTGTGTACATTTTGCCAAATCACGCGACTTCTTCTTTCCAAAATTGGAGGAGACTTAGAAAGATTGACTTAAATTTGGTTCGTGAACGAACATACAAGTTGGACGGGATATGAGGGAGAAGAAGTCACGTGATTTCCTCGTAGGCTTCATGGTCCAATAAAAATGAGAATCTTCTCAAATGTACGCAGTATTTTGGTATGGAGGGAGTATATAACAAAGATTATTAACCTTCTTTCGAAGGTGAACACATCTAATCTTGCTCAAGCTTCTTCATTCAAGTTCAATAGTGTATGACCTTCACATGGTAATCCACAATGGCATTCATCTCTGCGAACACCAACGTCTTAGCTACCCCGAGCCAGCCGGAACGATCCTGTCCCACTGATGATCGCCATCTCTCGGACCTGATGTGCGACTTGATTCTGGCTTAGCATGCTGAGGGTTCTGCCCTTGAACTTGCCTGTGGTAAAGGCAAAGTTCATGGCCATGAGGAGATTTATCTCCTTGATTCCCACCGTTGCGTACATTCCCTGGGCACTTCCCACCTCCTTCGAGCTCGGGTCCGGCCCGTCGGTCAGAACATGGCCGGCGAATGGGCCATGTTGGGGGCCGCAGCCACTGTCACGTCGGTTATGTTCTTGCCTGTGGCCTTTACATGGAAATAGAAATGAAGATGAGTGAGCTTCTCCTTGTCGAGGCCAAAACTGCTCCAGATGGACGGAGGAGTCAGACGTATTCTCGGCTGCTCCTTGCAGCAGCAAGTAGAGACACAAGAAGGGGGAGAAGGAAGAGGAGTCCCATTGCCTTTGCCATCTCCTCTTCCACTCCTATGCAACTCTAAGGAGCCTGCTTGCATGCACTTAATATATAAGTGCTAAAAGCTTTCCTGACCGGGGTCCATTATTAGAGTCTATAACCATGGTACAAAGGTGTCGTAGGTTGGCAAGAGAGCCATACCTCGGAATGTTGTAGCTATGTGCCAATTGACTCATTGAGGCCTGTATGTAACATGCTAGAATCCTTATGTTCATAGTCTTTTTCCACGGGCCTGTCAGGCTAAAAAGCATACTAACAAATGATGATGGTTAAGAATTTAATTTATGGCTTAATGTCACATGTTTATATTAGACCAGGTTTACAACTACATAAAGGAGAGGAGCTATGCAAGGATGACAGATACCTTGCACAGCTCCTGATTTCCAAATACATGTATAAGAATTTTTTATCTCAAATTTGCTTGAAAACGTAAGATCTATTAATTATCGGTGCCCCGTAGGGTTGATTAAACTGTTTGGCTCGCTCTCTCTGATAAATCCTCTTGAGTTTCGTTAGATTCATGCTTATTATATTAAGGACTAGCATTTGGCAATGTAGAGTTGATGCTCAATCTTTCTATGCATGGAAAAAAAAATCAAATCTATGTCCTTGTTCAAGAATTTCATTATCTGCAAAGTTAATGATGTAAACCCTTGGTCAGGCCAAAGGATTGGTATCATCGTCAAATTATTCCTAAATGCTGTCATTCACTATATTTGAGTGAAAGGGATGATCAAGGATAAATTGCACTTGACCTCTAAGTATTATGGTAAAATTACACTTTAACCCCATGAGTTATGAAAATATACACTTAACCCCTATGACTTATGCGGTGAGATAATTTTACCCCCTCTCTTTACTACTAAATCCACATTCTTCCTCCATTCTTCATCCCCTTCTTTTCACGTGGCAAAGTTGATGCACACATATTGTCAATATATTACTTGACAATGGCATTGTGTCAGCCTTGCTCCTAATGTAAAACAATTATCTATTTGTCATGGTCTCTATGGCTATATACCACAAACCCTAAAATTAAAATAAAATTGTTAAGAGCTATTAGGGGTAAAATTATCCGATAATTAAGTTGTATATGAGTTAAGTGCATATTTTCATAATTCATAAGGGTTAAGTGCAATTTCACCATAATTCATTGGGGTCAAGTGTAATTTACCCTAATAATCAAATCTTTAACAGCAAGCTGTTTTCAAGTAATGCAAGCCTTTAGTGTGCCTATATTTGTTTTCTCTTCTCATCATCTTCTTAAGGGTTAGATGAATTCCTTTTCTTGAAAGCAAGATGGGGAATGTATTTTTTTTCTCATCTTGTATTACCTCTCTTGTTAATTTCCCTTTTTTTTTTGTTTTAGGACTCCACACACCCCACCCCCACAAGAAAAAAATGAAGTACGAGCAAAATCAAAGTTCTAACATATGCCCATGATGGGGCTCACTAGTAGAAAATAGAGCACGTTTTTTCTCAATAAGTAGAGCACGTTTACCATGGTTATTTTTTTGCTGAAAATTTTGTTATTAAAATTACTTACTGCTATTGTCTTAAGGATGATCTGTGTACCTTTTTCAAAGATGATAATAAGTAATCAGAAGAATTTGATGATCGAATCAAGCGAAACACTTTGTCCTTAAGACAGAATTCGCCCTCCCTACGGTGCTTAGGACTCTTGGGCGTCTGCCTCCCAGGATAAGACGATCAACCACGCGCTGTAGGAGCACTCCAAACAGCACGCGCAGCGAACCACAGTGTGCAATGCAATCACAGAATGAAGAGAGGAGGAAGAAGAAGATGCAGGAAAAATTCCGTACAGAAAAACCCGTTTTTCAAGCTTTTATAGAAATCCCGTTAAGGCCTGTTGAAAACACACCGTTTCCCGTTAAAGCCCGTTGAAACCTTTTCCCGTTAAACGGACGCGTCCGTCCGTTAACGGTCATAATAAAACGGACCCGTTTTGGTTGAACCAAAATAAATTAGAAAACCAAACAATTGAATTTGTCCCAAAATAATATTTTCTTGTTGACCCAACCCAACCCGACCTGACCCGTCCCGGCCGGCCGCGCGTGCGAACCGAACCGAGCCGAGCCGAGCCAGCCGGCCGGCCGGACGGTGGCGGCGCGCGTGTGGGTTAGCCACCTAGGTGCATGGGTCCAACATCTCTCTCCCCCACAAAAGTGGGGTGGCCCTTGGGCCTAACTTATAAGGCCAACCTTGGACCTTATATACCATCCACAACCCATCCTTGGTGTGGATGTGGGACTATTCATCCTTCACCCAATTCACTCATTCATCTCATAGTAAGTGGGTTTTAAACATGGGTTAATTCTCTCTCTTTAATACCCAATTATGGGTTATAACTAACACCCACTTCTAACAATCCCCCACATGAATGAGAATTGGCTGGATAACTTATGCAAAAACTATGCAAAAAACTTGTGAAAGCAAATATTGAGAAGATCATGCATGGGGGAGAGGTAGCTTTCGGCTTTGAACCTTCCCTTGTGAAGACTATCGGGTTTACTGGCTAATCAGTGAACATGATGTCTTGAACTGTTCAGCCGTTTATGTAAACCAAGACAATAGAAGTCACACAATTACTTCTCAGGCACATTGTGGTTCTCATGACTTTGTTCATTTTGGCCCCGAACAAACATGGTTTTCATGAGTGCTCTAGAAGATTTAGCCTTAAAATCCTCATAGAAGTGGCCCCTTCCCACTCATATAGGTGATTCTCATTAGGAGCATCCTGCAATACCCCACTTGAACTAAGTCAAGCTATGAGAACCATTAAAAGCAAAGCTTATCCTTATTCATTCAGCAGGCATCACTATCTCATCATAGGAATGGGAACGAGATTTTATCTCCATAGTGATTCCCCTTGAATCCCCCACAATTCGGTTGTCCCTTTTGAACCTAGATCTTGGGATCTCCAGTCAACTAGGTTGGGTTGCCATTATGGTGATTCTTAATGTATAGGCTTCAAGCCCATTCCCCTCGATGAATTGCTCACTTGTTCTTTGGTCAAACCCTTTGTAAGCGGATCCGCAATATTTTCTTTTGACCGAACATACTCAATGGAAATTATTCCACTAGAGAGCAATTGTTTTATGGTATTATGCCTCCGACGTATATATCGAGACTTACCATTATACAAGTTACTTTGTGCTCTTCCTATAGCAGATTGACTATCACAATAGATACATATAGGTGGCACAGGTTTCCCCCACATTGGAATATCTTCTAAAAAATGACGAAGCCACTCAGCTTCTTCGCCTGCTTTATCAAGTGCAATGAATTCTGATTCCATTGTGGATCTTGCAATGCACGTTTGTTTAGAAGATTTCCAAGACACTGCTGCACCTCCAATAGTAAAAACATATCCACTTGTGGATTTGGAGTCTCTTGTATCAGATATCCAATTTGCATCACAGTACCCCTCTAGTACTGCTGGATACCTTGTATAGTGCAGTCCATAGTCCAAGGTATATCTTAGATATCTAAGAACCCTGACTAGAGCCTTCCAGTGGTTTTCCCCTGGATTGCTATTATATCTACTCAGTTTACTTACTGAGTATGCAATGTCCGGTCTCGTACAATTCATGAGGTACATGAGACTTCCAATAATTTGAGAATATTGGAGTTGTGATATGCTCTCACCCGTGTTTTTGCTTAAATGCAATGTCACATCCACAGGTGTTCTCGCTGGACGATTATCATTCTCATTAAATTTGTCTAGGATTTTTGTAATGTAATGAGATTGAGATAACATATATCCATCAGATGTTCTAGTGATTTTCATCCCTAGTATAACATCTGCAACACCCATATCCTTCATGTCAAACTGTTTGTTTAACATCCTCTTAGTAGCTTTAATGATATTATCATTGCTACCAATAATGAGCATATCATCCACATATAGGCATACTATAACATAGCCTTCAGGTCTAGCTTTGACATAAACACATTTGTCACATTCATTGATTTTGAATCCATTTGACATCATCATTTTGTCAAATTTTTCATGCCATTGCTTAGGTGCTTGTTTAAGCCCATAAAAAGATTTAACAAGTCTGCACACTTTGTTTTCTTGACCCGGTACAACAAACCCTTCAGGTTGTTCCATATATATTTCTTCATTCAAGTCACCATTCAAGAATGCTGTTTTTACATCCATTTGATGTATTTAAGATTATACAAAGCAGCCATAGCAATTAACATCCTAATGGAAGTTATTCTTGTGACTGGTGAGTATGTATCAAAATAATCTTGACCTTCCTTTTGCTTGTATCCTTTGATAACAAGTCTTGCTTTATATTTGTCAATTGATCCATCAGCCTTCATCTTCCTCTTGAAGATCCACTTGTATCCGAGAGGTTTACTCCCTGGAGGTAGATCTACCAACTCCCAAGTGTGATTTTGCATAATGGATTCAATTTCACTATTTACAGCCTCCTTCCAATATTGTGCTTCAGGAGAAGACATGGCTTCCTTAAAGCTTTGAAGCTCATTTTCTAACAAATAAGTTAGAAAATCTGGACCAAAGGATTTTGATGTTCTAGCACGTTTACTACGTCTAGGTTCATCATCATCTCCCTCTTGGTCATCACTAATGTCTTTTGCAACATCCAAAGTTCTTTTAAGAGAACTTTCAATTTGTGTAGAATTCCAAGGAAAAATATGTTCAAAAAATGAAACATTCCTTGATTCAATCACTGTATTGACATGTATATCAGGAATATCCGATTTATGAACAAGAAAACGATATGCACTACTATTATTGGCATAACCAATAAATACGCAATCAATGGTCTTTGGTCCAATTTTAATCCTCTTGGGATTAGGGACCGCCACTTTTGCTAGACACCCCCATACTTTTAAGAAGTTGTAGGAAGGCTTTCGACCTTTCCATAACTCATATGGTGTCTGCAAGGTTTTCTTATGAGGTATTTTGTTGAGAATATAATTGGCTGAAAGCAAAGCTTCCCCCCAGATGTTCTGAGGTAACCCAGAACTTATTAATATGGCATTCATCATTTCTTTTAAAGTTCTATTTTTCCGTTCAGCAACTCCATTTTGCTGTGGTGAATAAGGTGTCGTGGTTTGGTGTATAATACTATGTTGTGAACAGAATTCACCAAAAGGTGATTCATATTCCCCACCTTTATCACTTCTTAGAACTTTTATTTTCTTGTCAAGTTGATTCTCAACCTCCGTTATATATAATATAAACATGTTTATTGTCTTATCTTTACTTCTCAGCAAGTATACATAATAATAAGAACAATCATCCATGAATGAAACATAATATTTCTACCATCCATATGGGATTAACATGCAATTTAAAACATTGCTACGTATCTCATGACAAGCAATGATAATTTGTTTCAATTTCATGAAAAGGATATTTGATGAAGTTAGATTGCATACATATATCACATTCCATGCATATCAATATCACACTAAGGAACAACTTTAAATATTGAATGTCATGCTTGTTTCCAATCTTAACATGCCACTTGATCCAAAAGCCACCCGTCAACTTTATTTGACGAGAGCATTTGAAATATTCAAATCATTTAAACTATACTGGTTTTCCTTCAGGTGTATTAAATCAAGCCTTTTTATACTTTAAACTCAGATTAATTAAAGGACCCAAAACTGGGAAACATAACGTAAGAATTCCACTTACCTGAACTGGAGCTTGATACACTGAACCGGCAGCAGGAGATGATCGGTGCTATGTGAAACCAGCCTATAGCGGTTCCCTCCACCATAAGAACTGGGAGAACCAGGCCTTCTCCCGGATCCTACCGTTCACTGCACGACTTGGAACGGGCGAGCCAGAAATTACGTCCCAACGAAGCCCGGTTCAGTCATCCACGCTACATTAATACCTCCACTCGGGTTACAAGCTGACTCTGCGCAGCTCGGTTCGTAAGATTGTTAAAAATAACTCTTTACTTGTCATGTAGCCGAACCAGACTATCTATTGCCTGAACCGGACCATCATCTTCCCCAAACAGAGGTTGTTGGGTTTCTGAAACAACGCACACCGGGGTGCGTCCCTTGCCTCTCCGACGCGCACACCCCCTCGCCGCTCCTGCGACCGGTGAGGACGATGACGAGGAGAGTACCAACGGCGGAGGAGGACTGCTCGCGGTAGATCCGCTCCGCTCGTCGAGAACCCCGTTCAGCACCGGCGACTCGACCACTTTGTGGAGGCGCAGATCATGGAGGCGATCGGCGTAGCGGTTGGGTTGCGACTCCGATAGCTTTGATCCCGTCGGCGGTGGTAGCCCACCAATGATTCTTCCGGGGGCCCAAGTTGGTCTCTTTCTCTTTCTGAGAACAGAGGAGTTGCTGCTGTGCATTTAGGAATCGGTGGGTCGGCAAAGACGTGGCCGGAGCGCCGGTGATTCAATGAGCTCTGGTGGGAGCAGGGGACGACGCGTGGGTTCGTCTGGTTCGACGAGCAGCCTGGGTCTGATGTGGCCGGGACTGGGTCGGGGCTACCTCACTGGGTTTCAGAGGATGCTTCCCGCTTCAGGGCAAGGGCAGGGCTGGCGCGGGTGTTGTTGTTGCCTGGTACCGGGCTCAGGCGATCCATAAGACTTCCTCGATGGCATTCACATTCATAACATTAAAAACAGATACATTAGGTAATACATTGAGCTTGAAAAGCCCTTCATTCAGATACCCTTTTCCCACGTACATCCCACCCTTAGTCAAAACAAATTTATCCGATTCAAACACCAACTTGAAGCCATTCTTGCTCAGCAATGATCCAGACACTAAATTCTTTCGAATTTCTGGCACATGCATCACATTGTTGAGCGTAAGTTCTTTGCCCGAAGTCATCTTGAGCACCACCTTTCCAATTCCTTCAACCTTGGCAGTAGAAGAGTTGCCCATAAACAGTTGTTCACCATTTTCCACGGAGTGATAAGTAGAGAACATCCTTCTGTTTGAGCACACATGACGGGTAGCCCCAGTATCCACCCACCATTCTCTATCATTAGTGATCATATTCACTTCCGAAATCACAGCAGAAAGGTTGATGTCATGCACATTGTTGGAGAGATTCTCCACTTCGGTCAAGTTGGCTTGTGCCTTCTTCTTTTTGAAACCATCTTGTTTCTTCCGTTTGTAATAATCCTTAGCCTTATGGCCCATTTTGTCACACACATAGCACTTGCCCTTGAACTTGTTATTGTTGGAGTCATTATTTGACTGACCCCCAGGATGCTTCCTCTTTTTGTTGGTCAAGCCATTGCTTTTATGCCCTTGTTCCACAACATTAACTTTGGCCTCCATGCCATGACCCGCTATTTTCTTTTCAGAAGAACGGTTGTCCTCTTCAATCCTTAACCTCACAATCAGATCTTCCAAGTTCATCTCCTTCCTCTTATGCTTTAAGTAATTCTTGAAATCCTTCCAAGAAGGTGGCAATTTTTCAATTATTGCTGCCACTTGGAAAGACTCACTTAAAGTCATATCTTCTGCATGAATTTCATGAAGGATAACTTGTAGATCTTGAACTTGATTGATCACAGTCTTAGAATCCACCATTTTGAAATCCAAAAATTTGCCAACCACGAATTTCTTCGTTCCAGCATCTTCTGTTTTGTACTTCTTGTCTAAAGACTCCCACAGTGCCTTAGCACTTGTCATCGAACTATACACATTATATAATGTGTTGTCCAATCCGTTAAGGATATAATTACGGCATAAGAAATCTGCATGTTTCCATGCATCTACTGCCGCAACAGCCGTTTTGTCTTCCCGTTTCTCCTCAGTGAGAACAGGTACTTCCTCTTTAAGGAATCGGGCCAAATTCAGCGTGGTAAGATAAAACAACATTTTCTGTTGCCATCTCTTGAAATCCACACCACTGAATTTTTCTGGTTTCTCCCCTTTAACTTGAACAGGAGCATTCACCGGAGTGGGAATCAGTACCGGATTGAAGTTCTCAGTAGCCATCTATAACCTTTTCAAATCACAGAAGATTATCTCAGTAAAATACAGTAATTACAGTACAAATGACAGTATTCGCTTGATTCGATCATCAAATTCTTCTGATTACTTATTATCATCTTTGAAAAAGGTACACAGATCATCCTTAAGACAATAGCAGTAAGTAATTTTAATAACAATCTTAAGACAGAATTCGCCCTCCCTACGGTGCTTAGGACTCTTGGGCGTCTGCCTCCCAGGATAAGACGATCAACCACGCGCTGTAGGAGCACTCCAAACAGCACGCGCAGCGAACCACAGTGTGCAATGCAATCACAGAATGAAGAGAGGAGGAAGAAGAAGATGCAGGAAAAATTCCGTACAGAAAAACCCGTTTTTCAAGCTTTTATAGAAATCCCGTTAAGGCCTGTTGAAAACACACCGTTTCCCGTTAAAGCCCGTTGAAACCTTTTCCCGTTAAACGGACGCGTCCGTCCGTTAACGGTCATAATAAAACGGACCCGTTTTGGTTGAACCAAAATAAATTAGAAAACCAAACAATTGAATTTGTCCCAAAATAATATTTTCTTGTTGACCCAACCCAACCCGACCTGACCCGTCCCGGCCGGCCGCGCGTGCGAACCGAACCGAGCCGAGCCGAGCCAGCCGGCCGGCCGGACGGTGGCGGCGCGCGTGTGGGTTAGCCACCTAGGTGCATGGGTCCAACATCTCTCTCCCCCACAAAAGTGGGGTGGCCCTTGGGCCTAACTTATAAGGCCAACCTTGGACCTTATATACCATCCACAACCCATCCTTGGTGTGGATGTGGGACTATTCATCCTTCACCCAATTCACTCATTCATCTCATAGTAAGTGGGTTTTAAACATGGGTTAGTTCTCTCTCTTTAATACCCAATTATGGGTTATAACTAACACCCACTTCTAACAAATTTGCCATAGTTGAAGTAGTTAATATTAAATGTGTTGCAAAAAAACAAATGGAGATATGCCAATTAAGGGTGCGTTTGGGGATACCACTTGCTGGGATTCTCCATAAATCACCACTTTCCTCCTGAAATTTCCTCATGAGGAGATTCTTGGTAGAAAGTCACTGCCAACTTTCCCTGAAATCCATTATAGCAGTTTACATAAATATAAAAAGAAGCTATGGGCCTTTAAGTATTTATGTAAATAAACCCTAAAATCTTCCATAGAATCTGCTTCTTCAATAGAATTTGCAACCAAACACCCAAATCCACCCCTTAAAGCTTTTTTGCTTAGAATTTGCTTCTGCTACTCCAAGAAGCGATATCCAAATTCACCCTAAGAGAAACAAATCAAAGGCTACTTCATAATATATGTCCCTTTAACCAGGCTTTTTATACCTCCATCGTGTTGTCTCCAGAGAAATTATTAGGTGGGCCGAAAGCCCACGTAAACATTGTACACCACTTTGAATTCCAAGGTGGTCCGTTCTGCACTGTGAATGCCAGTATGCTACATGGTGCAATGCAGATTACCACTGCTATATTTTTAAGTGGGCTTTAGCTACCAAGCCCAAGTAATTATTCCTCCTCGAGTTATGCAACTCTTTTAGGGGTAAAACTTTTTAGCACCCCAGTTGTTCCCAGTTGTTCTTAGTACCACTACATGTTCAGTAAAACCTAAAGTTTTGAATTGTTGAGTTACACCACACTACTCTCATTCGCAATTTTGCCGATAGAACTTCACTTTAGCCAAAAAAAAAAAAACTCCGCTGTTAAACTATCGGACCCTACCATAAAAAAGTGACCATGATGGAGCTCTCTATATCTATGACATCTCTTGCTATCTTACCTCTTTTACTACACTACTGGGAAGTGAGAGCACTTTGGCTATAGTATAATTAGTTATTATTGGATGGCAGCTTTTAAATTTGCAGATAAAGTAGCAAAGTGTCAAAGTCCTTTGATGGTTCTCCTTTTTCCTACGTGCTTTGAAGCTTTTGGAGATTCTCCTGGTCGTTGTTCTTCATTTTCTTTGTTGTGGCTAACTTGTCGATAACCTCTGCTAAGGCGCCGGCAACCCAAATGGAGGCCGGATTCTGAGTAGCCACCGTAACTGAGACCAGCGTTCACGGTGGCACAGTAAGGCTGCAGGAAGACGGCCATGCAAAAAAGTGCCACAGCTGTGTCTGAGTCATCCAAATTCCAATATATAGTCCACCTTTCGCTTTCTAATGCTTGTAAATATAAATTATAATTTGAGAGACATTGAGAATGTTCAAGAAGAGAAGGGGATCAGATTGGTGATATAGGGAGTGCCCAATTTGTCGTAACCAGGCTTGGGCGGACACCCAACTCGCATAAACTTTGCGAGACTTGACCACTCATCATATCCCTTTTGCTGCCTGAAGGATCATGCCTCAAACCATACCCACCTGGCTTATCTTATAGACCGACGTTTGACTGCCCTTTCGTCCTAATTGCGATGTGGGACTTTATGCTCAAACCACTTGCTGCTTTCTATCTCTCCATCTGGCTCAGATAGCATTACACATTTAAGTTTATATAAGAAAGAGGAGCATTACACGTTTAAGTTTAAAGAGAAAGGGTCTCCTCGTGTTAAAGGGAAGCATTTTCTATCCGCTGATGTCCGCTAGCCTATTCTCCGCTAATACGAGTCGTTGTTCATCACAATCGACGGCACATAATGGATTTACTGTACTCTCCGACAAAGTGCAAATGGATGTACTGCTGCCTTTTGCTGGATCGCACAGTAGATCCATGTACTCCATCGATCCCGATGATCGACGGCTCCTATAAGATGGCCGAAATCCAGACTGGATATCATGGAGGCTGATAAAAAATGCTTCCCATGTTACCATAAAAAAGGTCCAAATAATTTTGGTTTATTTTTTGCCTTTTTTTGCCATTGTGAAGGAAACAAAAGAGAGCAATACTCGGAGAGTTCACGTCCAAAAATGCCTGTTGCTCACATGTCACGATGCCTGGGCCCATGTTAGCATCCGGGTCTTATATGTTCATCGTGGTGCATGTAAGGCAAGTGCATGTAGTATTTCGTGACAAAAGATAGCTATCAAATTTCATATGAATGGTTCCTCCTCAAAGTAGTCAATGTTTTGCATCTTTATAACATGTTGATGACACCATTTCGCACTTTAGCTAATTGAGCTGATACTTGGTAATGGATACACAATCACCATACCACATATATGTTTCAAACCATTGCCCCACTTTCGTTTGGTGTAGGAGCACAGGTTTCTTAATCCTTCTAGCGAGAAATCAAAATGAGTCGAGGAGAATCGGCTGGAAAATTGCAGACACACAGTTGATGGAAAATGCAGAAGTATGATCTTAGGAAAACGCTTACAGATGTAAACCTTTTGCACTGGATAGAAGTTGCTGATATAGATGACAATCAAGCGATACACTTGCCAACGGTAATGAACTTGTCTTAAGATGCAAAATTCCAGGGAACACTACTGTGCTAACCCTCACGAAAAGAAGTTACAAAGCTATGATCTATCGACATGACCATATGTACATCAAGAGTAACATATTCTCATTTAAAAAAAATCACCAAACTAACAATAACAGCAAAAGGGATGGCTAATTTAGAAAAATTGGCATTTAACTAAAAAGACAGGTAGCAATCCAAAGGGATAAGATTTATCCTAGTTCGCACAGCTGCTCTCATCATAATACATACCAGTTCCTTTCCTTTTTTGGCACACTACATGCGACAAAGGCCAATTACATGATTTAAGAAGAATTATCCAGGAACTTAGTTTTTATGATATTTCTAATTACAGGCACAAGAGCAATGAATGCTATCTGAAGTTGTTCTGAGCTATTCAAGCGGATGCTTAGTTGTCCAGATCCTTTGTTGTTCAAACTTGCCCGAGCAATTAAGTTACTACTCCGACCTACAGGAAACTGTGACTGTGCATTGCCTCCAATTGCAAGATCTCCATGCCAGTCCATAATGGAGAGTCCAAGGGTCGACAAAGTTCGCCCTAAAGGGTAATCTTTATCTCTCAAAGTGGCCTCTAAACTACCACCATATGCCACATCCCCACGGCTAGTCATGGCCCCACCTGTCATCACCAATCGAAACCTCTTATGAACCATCATTTTGTCTTCAATCTTCATTCCTGCTGTGAATGAATCACCCAAAGATGTGACTGAAAGACCTGCTGAAGCTGTGTTACGTCTGAAATTACACAAACAAGTCTCACTTCGTAGCGTGTACATTAATTCTTTACCAAGAGTTTGCATGTCAAACCCAAAAGATGTTGCTTTCTTCTCACCATGCTTTACAGAACTGGCTACCTCCATTTGAAGATTGCAGTCTTTCTTGTCTTTTGTAACTTGACCCGAGAAGGATACAGGAAATTTATCTTTGACAACAAAAAGCCTTTCAACATTTAATCCTTCATAACCTACATCATGGTCCCAACCGTGGCTCTCAAGAACAGGTCTTACCAGCCACTGGTTTGAGTCAAGACAACGATATCGATAGGTAGGGTTATCCGCATCGAAAGATGTAGGCAGGGCCAGATCTGGCATGGAAACCGGCACTGATGAAGGCCCACCAATTTCCTCCTCTGCATTCTCATTGTAATCATTTGGTAAATCTTTTGCTGCATCTGCCATTTTTTTCAGCAGCTTCCTGCGTTTCTTCTCCTCTTTCAATTGCTTCTTCATAAAAAGTTTTTCACGATATTCCAACTCTTCAAAGTATGCCTTCTTCTGTGCTTTACTCAAATTTGCCAGCTGTGCTTTTGTCAAACGCTTGAAGGGGGGCAATTCATCATATTCTGACTCATTATCTGAATCAGAAGTATCATCCAAGTCCTCCATATTATCATCATCATCATCATATTGCTCCTCTGGAAGCTTCAGATGGGGCCTTGACTGGAGGAGAGATGATAGAAGGAAAGGTAACGGTGGTACTCTTGGACGACCACTAAAAGGTTTTCCAGGTGGATTGTCTTGCAACTTCAAAAGTGTGTTTGCCTCAGCCAAAATTTTGGAAGCAAATGACAGCAACAACAATTGTGGCTTCCATACCTGCCCATTTGGTAAAACCCTCTGCCCAGCCCGGTTTGTCCGACAGGCTGAATGGTTCTCCACCAAGGAAACTGGATTCATAAGTCTAACGTCTCCAGCTGCTTGCCTTATTGCTTGCTGAACTACATGAGATCGCTGTGTCACAAACATTTCGTAGCTCATTGGGACTCCATTAGGACCATCTGGTGGGGCTGATGCAGCATGAGTAAGAACAACTATTGCATTGAACCATATGGAATGTCCAAATATATTTGTGATAGTTCGTAGTAGTGGAACATCCCCATAATCCCTGCTTTGCATGTCCAACCTATCAAGATACAAAACAATATCTGGTGGATTCTTTTTAATAAAGCTCTTTACTGAGTTAAGAATCTTTTCATTACGACGCTGGTCCAAACAAGAAGTGAGAAGACCTGGAGTATCAATGACTCTAACTTTAATACCTTGAACAGTTCCCACTATATCCTGAACTTTCATTGTACCCAGCTCAAAAGCATCAGTATTGAATTTAACCTCATCAAATATAGAATTAATAGTTGCACTTTTACCTACACCAGTTTTTCCAAGAACCAAAATCGTGCAAGAGAAGTCAAGGGGTTCCTGACCAGCTGCCTCAAGTTGTTCAGCCATGGCACTAGCTCGATCAAAGCTAAATGCCCCAGCTCGACTTGTCATCCTGCTGCCACGAAGCTGTTCAGCTAGACCAAGACGATAGAGGACTTGGGCTACCACAGTGTTATGAGGAGTCTGGCCAAGCCTATGGGCAAGCCGCAAAAATTTGACCCGAATCATCTGAAGCTTCTCTCTAGTCTCATCATACTCATCTGTTTCACCATTGATGGCCTCTTCTACAGGTTGTGAGTGCCTTTCTTGTGCAGTCCCATTAACACGGGACTGCAGGGAAACACGATGAGCAGGTTCCAACAGTGGGGCAGAGGAACCAAGACCAGCAGGACGGGAAGGGGGAGGAATACCAATCGAACTTCTAGTGGTTGAACATTTATCCCCTGGAGGAGGAGTTATAGTTGAAGCAGCCTCATCATCATCCGTTGAGACAGAATCTTCATACTCTGCCACATGAACAGATTCTCTTCCTGGTGAATCGTTAATAGTTGTTGAATTATGAATGATGTGGGCTTGTGACTTCTCCTCAATTTTCTCATCAGCAAGCTCCTCAGTCTTGCCAATATCAACGTTATCAGCAACCAGGACCTGCTTGGATTGAGCCTCTGGAGAGATGGCAGGCACCCGAGTCTCAGGCTCCTCATCTCTCAGCTGCTCCGCAGTTGCATCATCAGCCTTAAGTCCCTCGTCCACATTGGTTCCAACTTCAAGCTTTTGTATCGTTTCCCCTGGCAATATCTTGACCATTTCGTGAAGTGATGAGACCCCCTCAACTTTCTCTTCTGGAATTTCCTCAATGACACCATGAATTGTCTCATCGTTTACAGTTTCTGACCGTGAAAGGATTGCATGAGATTCATCTGCACTGTAATTTTCACTACCTACTTTCCCATAATCCACTGCATATGCATCCCCTGTAGGACCAACAGTTGCTTCTGTCTCGTCTTTATCAGATGAAACAAGTTTTCCATACCCATCCGCAGAATAGGATTCTCTTTTGGGCAAGCTACTAGTATCAGCTGAACTATGAAGACCACTGAGTCTATTGCTCTCGTCATTACTTTGTTTCGGAATCTCCTCACTACTGCTAACAGCAGTACCCTCAGTAACCCGATTGGGCTTTAAATCATCACTGCCAGACAACTCAGCCTGAGAATTCTCCAAATCAATAAACTGCTCTACCGCTATATCAGCCTTGAGTTGCTCAACTACACTAATATCCGGACTTGATAATTTCTCCTGCATGCCACTATCATGTGATGCCTGGCCATTGGCTAACATTTCTGGTTGCAGACAAACTTCATTCGCTTCAACCACACTGCAATCTCCATTTTCAGGTTCCACAGGATCCATCTCACCAAGATGCTCCTTTTCAAAACATTCCACCACATCACCTATCCCCTCCTCTTGCTCCTTAACTGTAGAATTCCTAAAATCCTCATCAACTATCTGCCCAGGAGATTCCACCACAAGCCCATCTGCTAGTTCAATTACACCATTCCTTTCCAATCCATCATGTTCATGCAACGTTACAGTTCCGTTACCATTCTCCATTCTACAACGCAGACTAAGATCACTACTTTCGTCACCATCTACCTCACCTCCACCAGCAGGAGCAATTGCCTCCTCCACCGGTGGCTGCACCGCCTCTTCATACTGTTCCACCCCTGCGCCATCGCACATGCTTCTCTCACTCGCCGGCGCGTCCTGAAAATCTTCACCCACCTCATCCTCACCATCCGAGACCTGCGCCTCTGCAAGCCGCAGCGGAGGCGCAGGATCAGTTTCCTCGAGGATACCATCTACAGCTTCCTCAAAAACCTCCTCCGCCAACTCCAAGATTCCATTTTTATGCAAAATTTCAACCCCGGAATCAGATTTCACCACAATATCGACCCCATTTTCCATATTTGCTTATTCAAATCTACTTATTCCTACAATTAACCAACCTAATTCGCAAGAACGAAACAAAGGCATATCAGACCATGAAAAAACAGTCAAATCAGAACCAAAAAATATGAAAAAATCACAAAAAATCAACCGATTAAGACAGAAACAACTGCAGCAATCTACGAACATAATCTGGAACCAAAATTGGACAAAAATAAAGGATTAAAGCAGCTCACATACCTGGAGAGGGGCGCTGAAGGGGTTTGGAGGGGGGGAGAAGAGAGCGAGAGAGCCCGATCCAATCTTCGCAGTCAAAATGATATTCTCTCCTATGGAGGGAATGAACGGTTGGAGATGGGAGATGGGTCGATCGAACGGTAGATATTTGGGGGACGGGTTTTGCTTCGTGAACCACGCCAAACTCGTCGATTTGATGAAAATTATTAGAATGTTGTCCTCCCCTTTGTGGGTGGAAAGCCAGGGTGCACGGATAAGAACTCATAAGAAGTCACAAGAACTTCTTTCAATGGCATTTAGGGTAAAATTCAAAAAATGATAGGGGTATTTTTAAAAAAAAAACTAATGATGAGATTTTTTGTTTGCGTTTGTCTTGTTTTGAAAATTACAGTTTTTACCACTATGACCTAAATTCATCCAATGAAGTTGATTTTGGCCAACCAAACACCACTTTTCTTAAACCTAGATTCATCTAAAGAATTTTGATTTCCTACTCCTAGAAGTGCTAACCAAACAGAGCCGAATACGGCAATAGGAAACGACACGGTCGAACACGGTGACACAATATTTTTTCAAAAATTAGGATACGATATGATTAATAAAAAATTATTTATATAAATTTTAAATATTTTTTTATATTGTAGCACCACATTTTTTCTTTTAAACTTTATAAAAATTACAACTACAAACTTGTGATTGAAAAATTATTTTTTATTCATAATTTTTAGCCCGTAAGAATGCTACAAAAAAAATAATTATATGTTTGCAAGGACTCGAACCCGAGTCTCTTGCTTGAAAAATAATTACACTTATCATTAGACTACAAGCATCTATCAGGCTATCTGGAAATAATAATATATATTTTATAATACCCTTATCGTTTATAATAACAAAATACATTTTATTTGAAGCTGGGTATGTTGCTTAGAAAAACAATTACCCTTACCATTAACTACAAGCGCATGTTAGGCTACTTTTACGAAATAAAAATATATATTTTATATTAGATAAGGCAGGACACACATGCAACCGTGTCACTGTCGTATTCGTGCTTCCTAGGTGGAAAGCAACCCGGGCCATTGGGGCCACCTTGTGGGCCCCACTTAGTTCTAGTCAGGGTGCTTAAAATTGTGGATGCACATGTTCATTAATCTCCAAGATCACACACACACATTGTAAGCAAGGTTTTAAAAATCAAACCAGTCATCGACCCGGAATTCTTATGGAGTAGGTCCAACTGGATTCAACTGGAGGAGGTCAACCCAGGTTGACTCGGTTCCTAACATCATCAATACAAAAAAATAGAAAATGGCTAAAAGAGGTGGTGTGAAGCCTAGCCGAGGGAGAGCTGGGGCGAGGGCTGACAGAGGGAGGTGGTGTAAGGGCTTGGCGTGGGAGCTGGGGCGAGGGATTGTGAGAGAGAGCCGAGGCAAGGGAGGTGGTGTCACGCCCCAAAATCCATGACCTCGATCGGAGTGCGGATGCATTCAATACAAACAACTAAGCCGAGGTAGGAACCCTGGGGCGCGGCCTGATACTCGATCACTCGGGTCAATTACATCGTCACGAAAGAACGTGTAATCAACATCACCAGGAACTCATAATCAAAAACTCAAAAATCAAGAACGAGGAACTCATTCTTCCAATCTCAAATAAAAATTGTCAATGTAAGATATAAAACCTACTTATTTATTACAGCAAATAACTTAAACTATCAATAAAACAAAGCATCAATTCATGGCACACGCTCGGCCAACAAACCATAAAGTTTATAGCAAATTAAAATAAGTAATCGAAAATCTTCTTTAAAGTCTTCCATGCATCAGCATCACCTTTCTGAGCTGCAATATTTTGAATCATTATTCCTTAAAGCCTGCATCATAGGATGCATGAGTATTTCATAGAAATACCCAGTATGATGTAAAAACTCACCAGGAAGATAAAATATAATATGAAGAATATATTACTCAATAAAATAGTAATATACACTCTCTAAAAGACCAATCAGAAGGTTTACTTTACCTGAACAGAAAGGTCAAATAACAATAGTCACAATGCACAAGTATAGGGAAACAGTATCAATACGACTCTGAACAATCACATGTGTAAGGAGAGAATGGTCAAATTACCAATGGCTTCAGGCATCCATAGTGCAAGGAGTTACAATTTCTGCTCGCCGCCCTTCGGAACCCACCACGAGTCTAGGATGCTGGCCCCACCCGTGCTTACGGATATGATGGGTGGAGACTGAGGACCTTTCATAATGTCAACAGTCTAACATACGTATATTGTCTCCCTTCGGGCATAAATATCGGAGACCTCGCAAGATCTAACAATGGCTTTATTGAGCATACTATGAATCCACCTCGGAGAGATCCTCGCAAGGTCTCTTAGTGGAGAAACAGTCTTATATCAATGGTGGAAAATATTTCGAAGAAACAGAGGTTATAACACTCTGAGATTTTAAGGTGACTCTCACCAGAAGGACTCACTCTTTAGAGTACAAAATAGATCATCGCTCTCAATAGCATAAGGTTCCTCACAAGAACACGACTAAGATTCCCATATCTTAAACAATGGATGACTCACCACGGAGTAATAGTAAATTTCTCTCATAGGTCACATATATCATGCATTGATAAACATAAAATATACACATTTGTATGCTCTATTTACCTATTTGCTAGTGTAGTTTTAATAATAAAATATGAATAAATTGGGTTATTAGTGATTCGGATAGTAATTAGGGGATTAATAATTAATTTACTCTAATTAACTAATTTAGATGCATTAATGAATTTAAGGAAGTATATTTTTATTATGCATCTAATTTTGGTTTGATTTATTATTGCAGGTTCAAAAGTGCGGATCGCAGATTGGCATAAGAAGAGTGCATTAGGCGGGTTTGGAGGTGTAGAGTAACCCAAGAGAAGAGATCAAGTACAGAAAAAGATCTGAACCATTGATGATTCACTTAACAGAAGACGGGCGCTGATTTTAAGTACAAGCCGTTCGGATGAAAGTTGATGGATGAGATTCCTACAACGGGTTTTAGAAGAAAGAAAGAAAAAAAGGAATTGAACCGGTTCAATGGTTTGGTTCAGCGAAAAGGAAAAAAAATAATAAAAAGAATTGACATCTTCTCTAGCTGTTCAATAGAAAGGTAGGTTTCCTGCTCAACCCCAACCCAATCCGCATGGGCAAGTTCATATGATGGACATGAAACCTTCTGTCCACAACTTGAACATGCTAAGTCTATTACCACTCTTCGTAGTGGAAAAGAAATTGATAAAACTGTTGTGAACGTCAGGCCCAGGATGTCAGCACACATACGTCACTCGCGCGGATCTTTGCTGGGCCATATCTATCAGGATTAGATTGCTTTCCTTTCTACTAAAACTCATATATTTTATAATCAGGCCCGTTTAGGCTAATTGTTAGGTAACGGACTGATAGAGAATAATCAAGGGCCAATTAAGGTCCAATTAGGGCCCATCTGGCCAAACTAATGGCGCGGGCCTAAGAAGCCGCGCCCATTTACTTTTCTTTATAAGGAGGTCTTCCTCCTCTTTTAGGGTTTAGGCAATATGAATTAAATCTTCTTCTATTATTTCTTCCTTGTCTTTCTTCCCTTTCTCCGGCCATGATACCTGGCCTTGTTCGTGTCCTATGCCGGGACACAACATTGGTATCAGAGCAGTTCCTATCCGTCGGAACGAGAAACGAAGTGTTCGACATGTGTCCTACTAACATCCAAGGGCGGTTTGAATGAATCACCGTGGGCAAAATGGCCGCCGCCACTGTCGCCACCGTTCAACCACCGGCCAGACCGCTGACGGCCCTACCGCAGCCAGCACCTTTGCCGGGATCCGCCGTCGGGTCCTCCTTCCATCCACGATTGAACACTAACGTTTCCCCTCCGCTGGCTGCGGCCCATCCTTCAAGCCAGTTGCTGCCCCGGACGACGTCGCCACCACTGGCCCAGTCATCGTCAAGGGCGCCCTTACTGGGATGGTCTTCCGCCAACGGACCACCGAACGGCCCCTTTCGAGACCCCGACTCAGGCTGTACCCATCCCTGACTACCTCCATTGGCCGCAATTTCTCCCTCCATACAGCAGTACTCCTCCAGAATTTTTGAACCGGCGTCCCGATCTACCCTGGGTTCGGCCACCCATGGGGGCTTCCGGCCTGGCGGGACCGCTGGGGACCTCCACTGGAATGACCCACATCACCGGCGCAACACACACCGATGGGGCGAAGGATGGACGAGTGAACCAGACCTTGTCCCTGCGACCGTGGCTTGGTGTTCGACAATGAAGACGATGGTGATGCAAGCAGATGCACCGGCGGCCCTACCAGTCGAACCTCCACCTCCGGCGAGGATGACTGGTTCCTTCCGGCCGGTGTCAATACCCATTTCGACGCCAGATAGACACCGACCCTATTCCTCAGCAGAAGGTCGCCAGATGTTCGAGGAAAAGCCTGAGTGGCCAACGGATAATTTTTATCTGTATCTTTCGACCACTGTCTCCGATTATAAGCAAAAAGTTTGCAAATTCTTAGTGGATAAGTATTATTACATGCTTTACACCAATCCGGAGGAAGTTTTCAAGTTCTACCATGATTCCAGCTGGCTCAGCCGACCTGAGCCCAACGGCGCTATGAATTCCGTCACGACTTTGCAAGGGATATCTGAAAAAATCCGGTCTTTTCACCATGAAAGCATGAGCACAGAAATAGAGATTGAAGATGTTCAGGAGCTATATGAGGGTGGAATCCGTATTCAGGTGACTGGATGTCTCGTTCGCTATGACTATTCTACGAGAAACTTTGCTCAGTCATTCGTGCTCGCCCCACAAGTGGGTGGCTACTTTGTTTTCCACGATGTGTTTAGATATGTGGATGAGGACGATCCAGGGCAAGCTGTGTCATCTGATCAATGTGCACCGCTGAATGATCCGACTACAGCAAGTGGTTCGACCTTGAATGATGAGGCTGGTGATTTGGCTAATCCTGTTCATGCTGACTTAGTCCCAAAAGACAGCCTTCAAATGCACGGTTCGCCGGAGGCTTTGGGTCACAAGGTTGCTTCTGATGTGAAATGGGGAGTTATTGATCTGGTTCCACAGGCTTCTCCAAACTGGGATGCTGTTCAGTCCGTGGACAGTAAGGGAGTGGCAGCATCTCCTTCAGTTAACCAAGTGCCTATTTTTGAGTTTCTTGAAGATGAGACTTTGGCTACAATGGTGGAGGCGGATTCTTTTGATGATGAAAGCTGTGTTATTGCCGGTACACAACTTGTTATAACAATACCTTCTGAGGTTGACTATGGAATTGAGGAAGTCGTGAAGTGGGAATCTGAACTACTTGCCCCAATTTTGCAAGTAGAAAATGATGCAAAAAAGGTAAATATGCTGACTTACGAAAATGTGAAGTGGGTTCAAGTGCAAGATCAATACACTAGAGATGAGAACAAGGAAAGACATACAATTCTTGGCTTTGAAAATAAGCCAAGGTCTGTTAGTAATGTCGCTGAAACAGCCACATACTTTCTTCCTGTTGCTGAAATAAACAGTCATCCATTTAGAGCATTTATCCAGTTTGGTGATCCTCTTTATTCAGAACATGTTGTGCGTTTTACGGTGAGTTATTCAAAAGTACATGTTCCTCCTATGTGCAATTCCATGGTTGTGATAAGTGGGGGAATTTTGCAAAATGAGCTGCTGGGAAGAGTCCAGCAACAAGGTGTGGCAGGACTATATTATCTATGTGTCTGCAATGATCAAGTTGTTGGAAGACCGTTTTTACTTGCATTCGATGTGGATATCCCAACTGGCGGAATCTATACATGGCATCATGGTTCTTCTCAGGCTGTTTCCAGTGACAAAGCATCTGCCAGGCCGCGCAGTTGGTTTGCATTAGCATCTCATATCCGGGAGTCAGGAAACCCAGATGAGCATTCAGTTGTGCTTCTTTATGGAGGACCTGAAGGCGACATATCACCAAAGATTAGAAAATTTTTTGATCCTGATTTTTACAGAATTGTTTTATTTGATCAGAGAGGTGCCGGTAACAGTACTCCACATGCATGCTTAGAGGAGAATACTACAAGGGAACTTATCTATGCAATCGAGAAATTAAGAGACCATTTGAAAATTCCTGCATGGCAGGTTTTTGGTGGTTCCTGGGGATGCACACTTGCGCTTGTATATAGTCCATGCCATCCAGATGAAGTCACTGGGCTTGTCCTTAGAGTTTTTTTCCTGCTAAGACAAAAGCAGGTTGACTGGCATTACGAAGGTGGAACGTCAACGGTTTTTGCTGATGCTTGGGAGCCTTTTAGGGATTTCATTCCTGATAATGAGAGAACTCGTTTCATTACCACCTCCAGCAAGAGGTTGAACAGTGAAGATCTTGCAACTCAGTACATGGCTGCTATTTTGTGGACCAAAGGGGAAATGATGACGGCACATTTTTTTCCAAATGAGGATACCATTAACCGACTGGATGCTGATTGCTTTCCATTGGCTTTTGCTCGCATTGAGAATCATTATTTTGTGCACAAAGCTGGGGCTCTTCACAACGCTTGGCCACAAGCAGCAATTCAGGTCATGCCAGCTGCAGGTCACTCTGCCAATGAACCTGGAATAACTGTTGCTCTTGTAGCAGGGATTGAGAAGCTGACGAACATCAAGAAGGAGACGGGCTTGCTTCCTAGATCGTCTGACAAGGATTTGCCCATAGCCATCAAGATGTGTGCATCTGCCCTGGTTGCATGTGATCTTGTTGTGTCCAGATCGATCAGCTTTGAAGGAATGAACTTTATGCTACCTCCCGGGTTTGTCCGCATTCGACCAGACTGCATAGGTACTGATGATGCCGGGCAGTGGACTATATGAAAGCCAACGCGTGTGTTGCAACTTGTGACCAGCACGAGGTCAAGGTTTGGGCGCTAGCTGTTGGGCAAGGCACTGCAACTCTAACAACTGGTGGTAGCGATGCTGTTGTGAACTTGTGGTATGACATTACTTCTACTTATAAAGACGAGGCTTTTCGGGTGCTAAAAGGTCAAGAGCTGGAACTTACTGCTATGGGTGCTGATTCCAATAAAGCCATCCAGCTAGCCTTTGAACTTCGTCGGCTGATCGTTTAAATATAAACCCTTGCAAGTGCACAAGGCAATTGTGTACCCCAGTGAGTATTAAGGGTTGTCGAACCTCAGAGACGGTGAATACTTTACCAAATTTCAAGAGAAAAGAGTTGCAGTTTTTGTTTAATCTAAATAAAGCTATGAACTTTAACTACTAAGCTGAGTTTTAATCAATGTGGAGAAGACCAAGGCTTCGAATCCACCACAATAACTAGTGTATCGTTTCCCTCTCTCTTTTGAATAAAGATTTCCAATTGGCTAGCATATTCCTCTCGGACATACACTTGTCAACTCAAAATATGGTGCTCTCCTCTCGGATGTAACACATAAAATAATTAAAATATGGAATTATGATTTATCTCTCTCGAGTATAAACCAATGAAACTTTATTGATATATAACACCTCAGTCTACTCACGTTCCTCTCGGATACGCAAGTATTCTTCGGATTGAAACTCACAAGAATTCACTCTTGTCTCTCTCGAGTACAAAGAACAAATCTTTATTGAATTAACGGTGATTACACAATAAAATCCATACACCAACTAGAATAAAAACATAAGATGAGAGAAAAGAAACTACACAACCAGATTATTGGGCTTCATCTACGCCTTGGATAGGAGTTTAGCCAAGCATGGGAAGAAAATCCATCATCTTCATCTTCATCTTCATCATCTTCTTCTTCCTTTGCTCTAGCCTCCAAGGTCTCAAATTGCTCTCTAGGTTGAATATTTGGTGCCCAATACGTTCTCCCTTAAGGCATATATATAGGGGTAAAGGAAAACCCTCAAAATCCCTTCCAAATCCAAGTCGAAATAGGCCTTAATTCCGGTTTGCCGCATACGGCGATCGATCGTACGTATTGACGATCGTTCGCTGGCCGATCGATCGCTATTCCTTCGTTATTTTCCTCCGATCGATCGCTTGGCGATCGACGCCGTATGATACCGATCGATCGTAGTTACTGTCTTCGGCGGATCAAAAATTCCAGTAGATACGATCGATCGTTTTGATGCCGATCGATCGTGTCCTTCAATACAGTGCTTTTGCGGCTCTAGCGATCGATCGCAGTGATTCCCGATCGGTCGTAGTTACTGTTTAGAAACTTCAAATGGCTATAACTTTGTGTCCCGCAGTCCGAATTGCGCGTGGTTGGTGGCTTTGGAAAGCTGACTTCTTGAAATTTAACATGAAGCTTGAATCAGTCTAATCAGATATTTGTAGACGAAGTTATGATAATTTAATCATTCAAATTGCTTTTCACCTCATTTCTGTGTATTACTCTTGTTTCCTACAAAAACCAAAAACTATATTAAAGTAGTAGTTATTCTAATCAAACACTAGTATAATCATAAGCTTAGGAGATAATAAAATGCATATTTTATGTATGGATCACACCCCCAAACCTAGATTTTGCTAGTCCCTAGTAAAACAAAACAAAACAAAATCAAATAATCGAACTAAAGGAACTAATGCATAAAAGTAAACACCACTTTCGTAGGGAACACGATTGCATTGAGCGTATGCAACAAGCCGTTAAACCTCTAGGTGGCCCTAGTAGGACGAGTGTTGCCTCGTGAGGGTTTGCAGCCATGCTACCCACAAACATGTATTTATTAATCTAATTAACCTAAGTGCAAAAACAAAGCAAAAATTAAAACATAACAAAACACACAACCTATTATCCCGACAAATGCACACTACAATGCTTAAGAAAATCAACCACATGTACTTGGTTCATAATCAACAGGAATATAGAAGCCCTCAAGTAAGTGGTTTTATTGCACACTTTCATCTTGGAAATTTCTGCTCAATATGATATAGCATGATAATCATAAATAGTAGAAAGTGTAGAACATTGTAGCAATACATTCTAAATTTCTGTTTTATACAGATCCAGTGTTACCCATTAACCAAAGAACATCAGAATCTACATAGTCATCGTAATCTTTAGGTTCATGATAGCACAGATCTGTGCGCCTCCTTCGGGTCCAACATTCTAGATTTGAGAGGATAATACACCACAGACTTTTTTTTTCTTTTTTTTCTTTCAGACTTTTTTCGCTAGGACTGTGTAAGGCCTGACTTCAAGATGCCTAGGTTTAGCAATGACTCAGGCCAATGACTCCCAGCTAAATTAGCTTAGGGCATTAGGTTTTAAGAGACCGCTTCGGGCCCGAGCATCAGCCTAAGTTAATCCTATAAAGTCAAGCAGCCCCTTTTCTTTCATTTTGTTTTCATTTTTTTTCGCATTTTTTCATTTTCATCATTCATATTTTCAGCACATTTTTATTTTGTCCAGGCTGTATTATACTCTCAACCTATTTCCGGTTCCAATCCTTTGCCATAGCCAAGTAAATGGTCTATCATGATCTTTTAAGCTCAACAGATAACTACACATCATCCAATGACTATGACTAAAGACATCCCACTGTAGATTAGCATTCAACAAATCTCTAGATGGTATTACTTTATGTAACTAGTGTGTGTAAGTGAATTTTCTTAGTTTAAGCACCTGTTCCAAGAGGACTGTAACAGAAAAGTATGCTCAGTTAAGTGTATCTATCCTCCAGTATACTTACTCACACTTCCAATGTAAATTAATCTCCTAAGAATTATAGCATGCATCATTACAGGATAAACTATCAAAACCTATGAAAAAGTACTAACAAACAATTTAAAAACTAATCAAAATTTTATTTTTTATTTTTCTGATTTTTTTTCTTTTATGCAAGCACTATTCCCTCCCCCAAACCTATTATGAACATTGTCCTCAATGTGAACAAAATATAGCATGACAATGAGCATATAACAAAGAAAATCAAATAAAGGAGAGAATACACCTGAATACGTGGGTTGCCTCCCACCAAGCGCTAAGTTTAACGTCTTCAGCCAGACGGAGCCACAATCTTCTCCAGGGTCCAGATTATCAAGTCATCAACCTGGATCAATTAAATGATTGCACCACACACTTCTATCCTTGTTGCCTAAGTATGGAGCACACCGTGGAATAAAAGGATGAAGTGGTGGGTAGGGAAGCTTTGGAAAGAGGGGTCCCTGCATTGTCCATGGAAGAAGGTCATCAGAAAATTTTAATATAAAGGGAACCTCCTCCCCCACATCAACCATTTTGGCCTTAGGGGTCTCTTCTAGTAACTCAATTGGAAAAGCTTCCTCAATTAGTGAATCAACTAAACTATCTATGAAACAGTCTAAGTTATGTTCATTAAATAAAGAGTTAGATTGATCTAGACAATATATGAATGGTGCTTCAGGAATATAAGGTTCTGTTAACAGTGTTGTAGACTGCCACTCCTCAGATATAGAAGAAGGTTGACAATTTGGTTCTATTAACACACTTACTTCTTCTTTAATTTCTACACCCTCTTGATCATTGTGTAAAGCCCACTCAAGCTCATTGTCAAACCTTTGGACATTCTGAAGGGATGTAACATCATAATCAGGGGAAAAACATATCCCTTTGTCAGAAAATTGGCCTATAAGATATTGGGGCTCGACAGGTAAAATGCATTCTTCGTTCATATTTATGGCCTGTGTTAGCTGTTCTAATTGCATTTCAATGTTGGCAAGAGCTTGTGTATGGGAATGGATAAGCTGGGCCTGAGATTTTTGGTCTGTTTTCATCTCCGTTAGGGTGGCTAGTATCTGGCTCATCTGATCTTCTAAGGATAATTGGCCAAACTGAGGAGTAGAGGCTGGTTGGTAAGCCAGTTGTTGGCTTAGGAAATCTTGTCGAGGGGCCTCATGAAGAGTGGGCCTAGGGTTGGGTTGCTCCCAAGGAGAATTAGGATGATCCTCCCACCTATGAAGACTTTGGGCCTCATTAACATATTTGCGTATAAAATCAGGGTATTCATGGGCCAAAGAGCACTCCACTGGGGTATGAATGGGACTTAAACAGAGGGCACATGGTTCCGACATATAAGGAGTTGTGTATTGCAGGGAAGATGTGCCACTCCCAAAATTAGAGTGATTATCCCAACCACGGTTGTAAGAATCAGCATATAAAGGATGTGTGGGTGGTAGGGCATTTCATAGGGAGGGGTAGTATGTGTGTGTGAAGAACAATAATCATTAAAGCTCCTATATGGGTTCTCACGGCTAAATCCATAGAAAGGTGAAGACATTTTCTCACCATGCATTCATTAACCGAACCAAAATATCACACATCCACAAATCAGAAAATCAACCCTAGATATTCACAACTAGCAATCATCAGTCCTAGATATCAACAACTAGTAGTCCTAATAGCCACAACTAGCACAACATGCAGTCAAAGAAAGAAAAGAAAAACACCAAACACACAAATTAATCTAAAAAGAGAAAGATAAGAGAATACAAACTAGGGGAAGGGGTGGCCCTTCCACGTTGGCGAGAATTCCACGTCCTCTCTTAACCTTGCAAAAGAAAGCAAAACACAAATTAAGCTACTGACAAATAATCTAAGTTAAGACTCACTAAACTACTCTAAAACTAATTATGCTAAGAATCTGGTAAACTATTGTGCCGTCCCCGGCAACGGCGCCAAAAACTTGATCGTTTAAAATTAAACCCTTGCAAGTGCATAAGGCAATTGTACTATGGTGAGTATTGATAAGGGTCGTCGAACCTCAGGGACGGTGAATACTTTACCAAATTTCAAGAGAAGAAAGTTGCAGTTTTTGTTTAATCTAAATAAAGCTATGAACTTTAACTACTAAGCTGAGTTTTAATCAATGTGGAGAAGACCAAGGCTTCGAATCCACCACAATAACTAGTGTATCGTTTCCCTCTCTCTTTTGAATAAAGATTTCCAATTGGCTAGCATATTCCTCTCGGACATACACTTGTCAACTCAAAATATAGTGCTCTCCTTTCAAATCCAAGTCGAAATAGGCCTTAATTCCGGTTTGCCGCATACGGCGATCGATCGTACGTATTGACGATCGTTCGCTGGCCGATCGATCGTACGTATTGACGATCGTTCGCTGGCCGATCGATCGCTATTCCTTCGTTATTTTCCTCCGATCGATCGCTTGGCGATCGACGCCATATGATACCGATCGATCGTAGTTACTGTCTTCGGCGGATAAAAAATTCCAGTAGATACGATCGATCGTTTTGATGCCGATCGATCGTGTCCTTCAATACAGTGCTTTTGCGGCTCTAGCGATTGATCGCAGTGATTCCCGATCGATCATAGTTACTGTTTAGAAACTTCAAATGGCTATAACTTTGTGTCCCGCACTCCGAATTGCACGTGGTTGGTGGCGTTGGAAAGCTGACTTCTCGAACTTTAACATGAAACTTGAATCAGTCCAATGAGATATTTGTAGACGAAGTTATGATAATTTAACCATTCGAGTTGCTTTTCACCTCATTTCTGTGTATTACTCTTGTTTCCTACAAAAACCAAAAACTATATTAAAGTAGTAGTTATTCTAATCAAACACTAGCATAATCATAAGCTTAGGAGATAATAAAATGCATATTTCATGTATAGATCATCGGCCCACAAGCTTTATGAGTTATTGGCGGCACTACGCCGAACGACAGATGCTGGAGATCGCTTATTTTATGCTCAGTTTCCTCACCGGTTGGAGCGCTTCTTCTTGGCCACCTTGAGGACAAGGCGGGAGCGGAAGCGTGGTGGAGTGTTGTGAACGTCAGGCCCAGGATGTCAGCACACATACGTCACTCGCGCGGATCTCTGCTGAGCCATATCTATCAGGATTAGATTGCTTTCCTTTCTACTAAAACTCATATATTTTATAATCAGGCCCGTTTAGGCTAATTGTTAGGTAACGGACTGATAGAGAATAATCAAGGGCCAATTAAGGTCCAATTAGGGCCCATCTGGCCAAACTAATGGCGCGGGCCTAAGAAGCCGCGCTCATTTACTTTTCTTTATAAGGAGGTCTTCCTCCTCTTTTAGGGTTTAGGCAATATGAATTAAATCTTCTTCTATTATTTCTTCCTTGGCTTTCTTCCCTTTCTCCGGCCATGATACTTGGCCTTGTTCGTGTCCCATGCCGGGACACAACAAAAACCATTCCACTAAAGGCCTAGAAATCTTCTGAGAGTAAAAAATCAAAACATGATAATAAGAAAATTGACAAGTCTGGGTCAAGTGAAGATGTCATATGTCCTATTCCAGATCTTTTTCCACAGAGGTTGAAACCACCTCAAAAGCTGAACCAAAATGCTGAAATTTTTGAACTTTTTAAGCAGGTGAAAATTAACATTCCCTTGTTAGATGCAATCATGAATACAACCTAAAATAATCAGGAATACAACCTCTACCACTGAGATAATATCAATAAGATCATCAAATATTCATCATATGAATGGAGCAAAAGTGTTTAAATTAGATTGGTTAGGAAAAACCATCCTACCACTTAGATGTACGCAAGACCTGCGTCTACTTGTAGCTCCTTCAATTCTCTTCCCTTCGCAACGAAGCCTGGGCTCCTTCGATCGGACGAGAAATAAGGTTGAGAAGATAGATAAAAGCTTGTTGGAGTTATGACAAAGAATATGGAAAAGGCTAGGGTTTGCACAAACGTCCCAAGGGGCTGGCGTGCAAAAGCATGGGCTGGCCTTCTCTTTGGTTTAAATAGTCAATTCCTTCATCAATTAGGAGATCTTCCTAAACAAGATCCTTTCCTAATCTCATAACCCAGCCTACCAATTAGAAACTCTTCTCCAATTAGGTCAAGACGTCCAACATGTTAATCCTTCAATTAGTTAGGACTTGCAATCTTCTTGATTAAGATACTACCTTATCAAGACCAACTTCTATCTCAACTTGGAAGTTACCAAATATACACAAGCCAATTGGATGCCCTCTCTCTCTAGACGTCCCCCTCCTATTGGCTAGTAAAAGGTGACTTAATTATCTTCTTTTAATTAAAATTTATTCTTCTTAATTATCTCAATCAAAATGGTAACTTTTCGGTCTTCTGCGGTACTTTCCTTATTTACCACGAGTAAGTCAAACTGAATCTTTGCACCACGATTCACTCCAATCGTCTGATGATCGCATGAGGCCACACCGCCCACGTGCTCATGATGCCTTTGGGCTAGTGCCACATGGCTCTGCATTCAAGTTTCCTGCGTCTTGGCTTGAGTCCCTTGCGTGTGTGTCTCCGATGTCTACACAATCTTGTGTAGACCACGAACCGCACTTCAAAACCAAAATCAACTTACCATATAAGGAATTCATATGAGTCTAACCCATTGAATACACACCATGGCGCCTTCCCCACTCCGGGCGTCAGCTCTTCTCAGACGCTGGTGCCAGGCTAGTCTTAGCCCCAGGAGGTACCCAGCACTAGGACCAGTTCTCGCGCCCTGGTGCTCTGCCTAGTTTAGTCACACGATTAAGCAAATCATCTCACATTAACAGGTCAATTGACATAGCAAAGCACACAACATGACCAAAATTCAAATCAGACAGCAAAATTTTCCTATTTTAGACCAGTTTCCAAAAATAGAAATTTTCAGTCAACGTACCGATTTTTCGGGTGTCACAGGTGGGGTGGGAGGAACTGGTCGTTGGCCAATGTGGAGATGAAGAATAGGGATTGAAGAAATGAATGAGGATTAGAGATTGGGGAGAGATGGAGTTGGTCAGTCGGAGAGACGAAGAAAAGGAATCAGGATGAAAGGGGAAAAAATATCTGCTTGGCCCGGTCAGCCGGGTCAGTAGTTCAACCGAGCAGGTTAAATGGGGTCGATAGGTCAATCTATCCGGCCGACCCTGCTTGAAAAACCTCCCGGGTTCGGTTTTTAAAACCATGATTGTAAGTAACGTGTTAGTGAAGGATAAATTATTGCATACAATGGCCTAACCACATCAATGGGCTCTAGGGAGTCATCGATTCTCAGGATTAATGGTGCACAGCCTTTACGCGTGCATTGAATAAAGAGTATGTGGCAATTGCATATCCATGACGGCTTAGAGTAGTTGTCACGCCCCAAATTTCCAAAACCCCAATATGCGCGGAAGCGATAATCCAATTAAGGTTATAAGGGTCAGAATCTGGGATGGACCAAATACTCGAATCACCACATACCCATTTACATGCCTGGGTCTTACTGGATCGATAAGACTTAAACCATATCCACGTACATGAGATAGAATAACAAAATGAAATTCTAATTTAATTATTACATTATTCGATAAGTCTCCACAGTTAAAATAAAATGGGCACATAGGCTGCAAGTTCAACAACAAAATCAAAATTAAATTAAATGTAACCTGTCTTCTGACTCCAGCGACCATCAGCACCAAAAGTAATAGCCGTCACTTCTGTTCCATCTTAATCCCTGCATCAGAGGATGCATGAGTATTCCATAGGAAATACCCAGTAGAATACAAGAAAACCCACAATGGCATAATAATTCAAATGTCAAAAGACTCGAAGATTGATGACAAGTACAATAGACTCAAGATCAGCAAATACACAGTTCGCTTACCTAGAAACCAATCACCATCCGAGACTCTCAAAAGTCAAGGAAGAAAAACATCAACATTATGGACTCCAAACTTACAGAGAGTAAGGAGATAATGTAAGAATATCTGCTCCAGACATCCAAAGTGTTTGAGGTAATAATTTCTGCTCTCAGCTTTGTCCACTTCCCCCATGGACATCAATACCAGAATATCCTAGAGGTTCTACAGAGGAACCCGGCCATGCGTCTAGGGATGCTGGCCCCATCGGTGCTTACGGGCACAATGGGCGGAGATTGCAGACCTTCCGTAATGTCATACAATCTAAAGCTCACACGTTGCCATCATCGACTGAACTACAGAGGTTCATAAATATCTGAGACCACCATGGGTCTAGAAATGGCTTGTGAGCATACTATGATTCCAACTAAGAGTTCTCATAAATGACTCTTAGCGGAGAAACAGTTATTTCAACCGAATGACACTGAAATCATCTGAGCCTTCTCATCATGAGGCTTGTATCACAACTTTCTGAATTTGACTCTTCATAGGAGCGAAAAGACAATGTTCGGACACAACCCGAATTGACTCACAAGGAAGTGCTCAATATCTTAGAATACTTATGACAGGGAACTCAACTGAGACCTGACAAGGTGACTCATCAACAAGACACGCCAATAAGATTCATCAAAGGTCAACACTCTTACACCTTCACCATACATAGCCCTAGAATTGACAATCCCCGGAATAGAAGCTCTTCAATGACATGTCGAAAAATAGATCATGTCCGAGTCATTTAGGAACAAGCAACAAGGCTTCTTGAACAAAGAATCGTTCAAGAGATGAGACACATAGGACCATTAATTTTGGACAGATGTTCTCAGCTCTAAGACCCGTAAATAAACTTTTAGGGTTATTGTTACCAAAGTCTTAGAGGTCTTATCATATTTAATTAGGGTCTTAAGCATTGTATTTAACCTTAATTCATAGTGGTAATAGTGTTTTAGGGTTTTAATACAACAAACAGTGTTCTGCCCCAACAGGACAGCCTAGTTCCCTCAATCACTACTGTCTGTACAGAGTGAAATAATCTCTAAAATTTTTACCGTAAATATCCCTAGCTGTCTAGTTTATAACCTGATAGACGGCTTAATTTTTGGATTTTTGTACATTTAGTTATAAATTTTCTAGTACAACTCTTTGGCGCAGGATAGTTCTGGCCGGGAGTTATTAACTTAATCCATGTTGATTAATTGATGTTACATACTTAATTAATTGATTATTAACTCTCACTGACATTATTTGATTACTCCTTTCATCATTTTCAGAACTCAAAATGGTGCTGATATTCCATAGTATCTTTCATTTTTTGATATACTTTGACAACCCGTTTCATGAATACCACATTTAGTTCCATTAATCATGTGATACCAAATGAGCCATGTGTTCCCGGACACTGTTGTGTACTGGAACATACTGACATGACGTCAGACCCTATTTAGTACAACAGAGAGTAAGTCTTACTAATATTCGCTGATTAATCCATTGTTTAGCATATGGTATACACTTAGGCAAACTACCCGATTGTGTAATAAGATAAGTATCTCCATTAAACTCTATTACTTAAATAGGATACCTAATAATAGACACTGAGGTGTATGAAATGTTCTGACATAACCACCAAGCTTTGTCTTGTTTTAACAGAGAGTAACGATATTCATATAAACGTTCCTGTAACCATATTTTGAATAAGGTACTTCATTAGTGTACCGAACTTCATCATAAGAGTGTATATCGTATGGTTCAATATAATTAACCAAGAAAGCAGCCAACTTTTGTTGGACAGCACGAAATGTTGACACCAAAGCAAAGCATGAGACGAATTGGATGATATAACTGCATGGGGATGTCATCTAGGCATAAGAACGTGAAGTGTGAAAGCATCCAATTACCCAAATACGGTAAATCATGTAAATCGATGCATGTGACATTCATATACAATCATGGAATAACCATACTAATCAAAAATCAATATCTACTGCCAATAATCAATATGCTACTTGATTATTCCATTCAACAACAGAGAGTAAATGTGGTAAAAGATCATCCTACCTGATTTTCGACGAACCAATACGATTTGCGCTTCAATCGGTTAGCACCAAATCCCACTCTTACGCGGACTCCACACGAACTGAACCACCAAACCATCGCTCACACTCAAAGGAGGGCCTCTGCTGGTTGGGGAAGAAGGGGGAATGTGATGGGAGAGAGAAGAAGCACCAAAGGGAAGGGAAGGGGCAGCTGGTTCCAAAGGAATGGCCGACCCTCCCTAAGCCATGCTTATATAGACCATGCAATCCATCTCCACCATCCATCTCCACTTCATCCAAGGGCCAAGGATTACTCCAGCCCATCCATTCCAGCCAGGACGAGATTCTCTCAATCAAATATTCGGTTTTGATTGCATTAAGGTAGGAATTTATCTCAAATCAAATTGTTACCAAATCACTTATGTAACTTACCAATTAGATGTCAATCACAAGGATTTGATTCAATCTCCAACTTGTCGCCATCCATAAGTATGGAAGGGTCAAATCAACCTTCTTAAAGGGGCATCCAAATCACCTCCCAAGATTGCCCCAATTAAGATAATTAAATATCCATTTAAATTGATTTCCAATTAGCTATCAATTAGGGTTTGAAATTCAAATTATCTTCCAAGATTGGATCAACTGATTGAGGCCAATCTAGCAAGCCACGTCTTCCACAAATCTGATAAATCCAATCAACAAAATCCCTAATTGAAAATATATCAAAAATCACGTAATTAACGGCGATCAATCGGTTCCGTAAAGGCGATCGATCGTCCAGCGATCGATCAGCCCCAACCGCGATCGATCGGCTACCGCAAAACAAGAAATCAACGGAACTCAAAACGTCCAGTAGATACGAACGATCGTTCCAAACCGCGATCGATCGTCTCCCGATCGATCGACCATGCAAGCGATCGATCGGTCTGACGAAAATTCAATTTTAAATTTATTTTTTAATGAGTTTCCCAGAACTCAAAATTACTCCCTTTGAGCAATAAAATTCCTCTTTATTAATATAAAATTTTCGGCTCTTACAGTAGTATTTCGGGGACACCTGATAACTTATCACCATTGTGGGGTAGTTTACTAGTCTATGTTCCGTGTCTTCTTATTGGGTGCATGGAAAGTTGTATCGCCGATAAAACGATATTGTGTAATCTCGATTTCGAATTTTTTTTCAAATATCGCCGATATATCAGTTTCGGTTCGATATATCGGTATTTAAAAAAAAAAATTTTTTAAAAAAAAATTAAAAAGGAAGAAAATCAACTTTCCCATTTGTTTCCCATCCTATGCCAAGTGGAAGGATATGGGTTTAAAACGCAAACACATATTTTGAATTATATACGCATTTTTTAAAATTTATGCTTGTCTAAATTAGTATCACTCATTTTAGAATTTATATTGTGAAAATACATTATAAAAACTAGTTTTAGACCACCGACATTTTTTTACACAATATCTCCAATATTTTGTTACTTTGGTCGACCGATATCTAATACGACATTCTTTAATTGTGTGAGACTTTTGAGCCCAATTTTTCTTGATAACACTACATGTGCAGTAGAACCCAATCCAATGTTTTTTTATAGTTGATGGCTAATACCCCATTATTCTCATTCACGATCTTGTCGATAGAACTCCACTATTGGATATTGAGGATCCTGACAGTCATACCCTACCATCAAATATATAATGGTTGCGTTGGTATGAGAATATGCAAACTGACTAATAGATACCCTTGTGAGCAAGGAATTCCGCATCAAATATCAGTAAAATACCGGTCGACCGAAGAGACAAAATATCGGAGATATTGTGTAAAAAAATATCAGTTGTCAAAAACTAGTTTGAAAAAAACGATCTTAGTCCATATCGTTTTATAGGGTGGGGCCCGATATCGATATATCGTCGATACAACATTCTATGCCCGTGAGAAGATTAGAAGTGATACATGTAAACGATGTTAAAAGAGGGAGAGGTAGATCTAAGAGGAATTAGATGGAGTTAATAAAAAAAAATTGACTTTACTATCTCTTATAAAAGAGGTAGCCCAAAACAAGCCTGAATGGAGGAGTAAGATCCATGTCGCCGTCTCCAAATAGTTAGAAAAAAACATTATTTGATTATGATTATGATTATGATAGAAGTGCCTGACTAATGTATTTCCATGGCAAGATGGGTGAATGATTATGACCATTCAATATCTTCCTAGTATTCTTGTAAAAATGGAAAAATGATGGAATGGTATCTGTTGGATGATTATGCTTGGCTAGTTTTAATTTTAATGCATAGTGTCGTCCATGGCTTGTGCGTGCGTCAAGTATGTCATCAAGATAAGTATTCTGTAATTATTGCCCAAATTTGAGCTTTGTGAACGAATATGACCACATCTCTTCTGTTTATGCATATAGTAAATTGCCTTTTCATAAAGAAAGAAAGCAAGCAGCGGCGGCTGATTCGTAAAAAAATTGCAGATCAACGACACGAGTCTATTCGTTTTTATTTTATTTTATGAAAGACTGTATTCGTTTTAATTCTTTATTGAAGCATTCCATTTGCTTGTGCATTTTGCTAATTGTACGGAATTCATCTTTACGAGAGTATAGCAAAATAAATTCTGTATGAGAGGAAACAGATGGATGGAGAGGCTGATAAGAATACATGTCTCTATGATATCCGCGGGCATATCCTCCACCAATATGAGCCGTTGATCATAGAATCAACGGCGCATACAGATGTATAGTGTGTTCCAATAAAAAGCCCTTTTTGCTGGAGCGCTCAGTAGATCCGTGTGCGCGGATATCATGGAGTGGATAAAAAATGCTTAGTAAAAATACTAGTTTACTCCAAAATAATATCTTCTACTAGTACTTATTTTAAATTTCAATTATGTCAATAAAATTGCTTTGAGACACAGAATATACACAGCCAACATTATGTTTTTGTGGTAACACATCCACATAAGTGAAATTGCTGTGTTAAAACTTAAAGTAAAATTGGTGTGATTAAGATAGAAATCAACTTTTGGCACATCTCTATCCATATAATCTATTCTATTGTGTTCTATACTAGTACTTATTCACACTTCACTCTCGCTGTCTCCTTTGCATCAAATTGGTAGTAGAAGTCAATGGGTAATGCAGTTTCACCCTTATGTGGGAAAAAGGTAATCTTGATTTTCTGCAGCACTTAAGACACTTAAGGATGGAACGAAATGTTTAATTCAAAAGTTATATGAATTAGAAGAGTGGATCAAGGGTGCTCTATTTTGAATTAACTAGCTGCCGCAAAAAAATATAAGAACAAAATTTTGAGATACCACCATTTCATATCAAGCTTGTAGGAAAATTTACGGGATAAAGCATTTGGGAGCGCTCCAGCCTAGAATTTGGCCCTGCCGGCGGGACGACGGGCTCAACCACACGCACACGGCAGACCGGGCAAGACGACGAGGCTGAAGCCGACAGCCATAAATCAATGCACACTTTGTGGAAGATGTGATTGCACTTGGGCAGCACCCGGACCTCATCCCCATTAGAGAAGCTGCCAAGGCATATGAAGCAGCTATCCGATTCGTAGCAAGAGAGGGAGGCGGGCGGTTGCGATGACTGGATGACAACCACCGGAATGTCGGCAAGCTCAACACAATCATCGGTGGTGCGATCCTGTATCACATGCATCTCGGATGGGCGAGGGAACTGGCGGCGAATACATAGGCAGATGAAGTAATAGACAAGGAAGAGAAAATTGGCCGTGATGAGCATCATGACGGCGACTTTGAGGATATTGTTCGTCGAGTTTGGGACTGGAAGGGTGGTAGTGGGAGGAGGAAGGATGCTAGTGGCTTCTTCCATTAAGAAGCGATTATGGAGCATAATAAGATTATATGGGTAAGCCATTGCAATGGAGACAAAGAGAAAGGGAAGGAGAGAGGTGGGTATTTGAAAGGGAGAAATTAAAGGGGTGTGGCGAATGGAATAAGCTAGCCATAAATGGAGGAGATATGCATGGGAGTGTAATTGCCATATGGGGAGGGAGAGCTTCAAGGATGGTGTAATTGGAAAAGTCATTCATGATTCATGAATCTGATTTGTGATTAACTTCAGGAAAGATTTTTACTTCTCCGGTAAGGCAATATACAATGCTTGGTGTAAGTTAAGTTTTTCCTTTCAGCAAAAAAAAAGTGTACTTTTTCTTTCGATGATTAGTCATTGGATACAGGCTACAGCTCCTCAAATGGTTGGCCAAAGGCGCCATTAACCACCTCGGGCAGGTACCACACCTACGACTCACATGTGCATGGGTTATAGAAGTATGTGTATTGCACTATATTGGCCGCCTGAACAAGTGGCTCAATAGGTTTTACGGGTAGGGCCAACAGGTCAGGGGCAATCTGATTGGTCCTGACCTATGGACCCCACCTAAAAACTATGCACCCTCCGTCATTCACTAACTATTTCTTTAGGATGGAACATCTATTTCAGGACGGAATAGTGCAATTTTTTTTCTGGACATAGTTCTGGCAGAATTTGGGGGGGGGGGGGGGGGGTGTTCAAAGTAATAAGGATCTCCTCTTCATGAGGAATGTTCCTGGTCATCCCAACAACGCCAAGAAATACTGAACAAACACAGCCACAAGGCTAAATTTTTTTCCTAAGATCATTACTTTTGGCATCTGTACAACGTTTTATTGTGTGTTCTATACTTCTACTACCGTCCATAGTTCACTCTTGCTCTCTCCCCTGCATCAAATTGATAATAGAAATCAATGAGTAATACAAATGCGATGCTATATACTCCCTTGCTCCAATAAATGCTGTTCGCATTTGGAAAAAAACGGCTCCATGATTAGATGGCTACTTTCCTTGCTCAGCACCGAAGAGAGTGGAGGAAAACTCTGTTTTTTGTACGGGCCTTGGAGTCCCGATAAATTTTACTCATTTTCAAATACCAACAGGTTTTATGGAACGGAGGGATTATGTGGTAAAAGATAAATTAGGTGTTATGCAATACTTACCGTGCACTTTTAAGGTGAAAAAGTTACAAATTTTATAACTGATATCTAACTAAAATTGAGTGAATCAAAGGTGCTCTTTTTCATTAGCTCAAACAAACGTCTAATGAATCCAACCGCTTCAATAAAAAACATAATTCTCCAAAAAAATATACAAAATTAAACAAAAACCAAGAGGCAAAGAAGTTTTTAAGAAAAAAATTGTTGACTCTTTGCAGTAATGTGGATACCACCGTTTCATATTAAACTTGAGGGGAAGTGTGGGGGGTAGAGCATTTGGGAACGCTCCAACCTACAACTTAGCCACGATTGGGGGAACGGGTTCGATCACGCTAACACGGCAGACTGGGCAGGACGGCGAAGCCGATGCCGACAGCCACATGTCAATGCAATCCTTGTGGAAGATGTGATTGCACTTGGGCAGCACCCGGACCTCATCCCCATTAGAGAAGCTGCCAAGGCATATGAAGCAGCATTCGGATTCATAGCGAGAGAGGGCGGCAGGCGGCTGAGATGACTGGATGACCACCACCGGAATGTCGGCAAGCGTATCGCAGCCTCTCTCCACTGTGGGGTTTGACGCAGGCGGCTCTACTGGCCGGTTGGGGTACTGGTGATAATTGTTTGTAAAGGCCATTGAAATAGAGACTACGGTTTGGAAGGAAAGAAGATGAAGAGAGTATGGATATGAGTAACTGTAAGGGATACTCATCATAAATGGAGGGGATCTGCATGGGAAGGAGGAGGAAGCTTCATTGTTCATGAATCTGATGTATGTGATTAACTACAGATGTTACACTTCCTTGTTCTCCAAGGCTATTATGGAGTATACAGACTAATGGTAGCTGAGTAGTCAAAGGGTTTTTTCGCTATCAAAAAAATAAATCAAGAAGGTTGTTCTTTGTTGACGTAAATGATCTATGGGACCCGCAGTTGCATTGTGATTTTTTAACATGCACACCAAAACTTGTCTGTTTGAGATTTTTTTCTAAGATTGAAACAGGAGTTCCTTGCTAGTGTATTAAAATGCTACAAGTTCTAACCTCGTCTACCCCACATCGAAACGGTGCAACCCCGGATTTCAGAGTTTTTTCCATATTACCTAGCGCCAACTTTGATATTCCCATATTACCAGGTTTTTCCCGTGAAATCTCATATGACCTTGAATCTGGATTTGAAGTACCCAAAATGCCCTTTCTTCTATTTTTTCGTGCTAATATTGTGCGAAGAGGCATGTTGTGTACAACACGGAAAAAGTACAAGGTTCTCCGGCGATATACATCGGCGACGTCACCGGCGACCGGCGAGTTCTAGCGGCGATTCAACCGGCGGAATACACGGATTTTGACGAGCCTATTCGCATCCCCCATCTCGATATCGAGCTGCCCCCCTGCTGGATTTCGACGACACGACTGAGGGAGAGTGCACAAAGGCGGCGATTTTAAGCGCATACGTCGGTATTTCTGATCTTCAACCTTCTGAGCTCCCCCGCGGCTCCCTCCGCCTGCATGCAACCGGCAGATTGACCGATTGAGCTTCGGTTGACAGCGAGGAAGATTGTGAAAGGCACCTACGAGGAAATACACACATACACACGACTAAACTGCGGTAAGTTACAACAATCCTTACTGATTTTAGTTTCATAAGGTCCGACATTTGAATTTTAAATTTTTACTATGAACTATAAAGTCGTGTCTGTAAAATACACGACTTTCTATTTACTCGTGTACGCGACAACATGACTTTTATATTTTCGTGTTTCACCGAGGAGACTTTTCTACTGACCATTATACCTCACTCCTTGCAGATGGATAAAAAAAGAGATGAGTCTATGGAGGAAATACCATCGGAAGAGGAGGAGGATCATGATTTTGTCTTGGCACCTCGACAGCGAAATCAGAGGGACAGGAAAAGGAAGGCTCCGATGGACCGACCTGTGAAGAGAACATATAATGAGCGACCGGCGCTTCGGACGTGTTGTCAACCGGGAGCGATGAAAAAGTGTGCGGCCCTCCTACAGCGTCACCAAAGATGTGCCCAAGTGATCAAAGATGCTGGTTTCACTGTCATTTTTGAAGGTGAGGACGTAGTTGTATCTCGGAACCTCCTCGACCATTTGGTCAGGTACTGGGATGAGTCGGCGAAGGTCTTCAATATCAAGGGCAGGATGCTACATTTCACAGAGGAAGAAGTTGCACTTATCACCGGATTGCCCGCAAAGGGCGAAAGAATTGAGGTCCTCCCCTCCTTGACACGCCGACCAGAAGGTCAATTCTTCAGAAAGCACTTCGCCGCGAGGAGAGCGGAAATTCCACATATTGAGGAAATCATAGACAAGCTTAGCGCGGGCGAACTGAAGATAGAAGAGGAGGACATTGTGAGGATGATCATCTGCCTCCTCTTCTGCACGGTGCTGTTTCCACATAGCACTAGAGCGGTTCATCCCTCTTTGTACCGTTACATTGACGACCTCCCAAGATTGAGGTCATACAATTGGTCTGGGGCTATACATAAGATGTTGGTTTCTGGTATAACCCATACCAGTAGACTAGTGGGTGCGAGATCGCAAGGAGAGTGCCTGGGCGGTGGATGCCTAAATGGCGCCGCATATGTCCTTCAGGTATGTAGCATTCATAGTCTTCGATCGGCAAAAAGTCTTATACAATACCACTATATTTTTAGTCGTGTATTATGCAACACGACTATATTTATAGTCGTGTATGATGCAACACGACTAGGTATATAGTCGTGTTGTTTACGACACGACCATAGTTCAATTCATGTTCAAGTTATAGTCGACTAAGGCAATCACGCATTGTAATAATGTTTTCATCTGTTTACTATGCAGATTTGGTTTTTCGAGCACACGACAATCTTCCATCCTGTCATGGGCCCTACCAGCCCACGGGCCAAAAGGTGGCCAGGAAGTGGGGCCCTCATTACAGAGGTGAAGAAAGGTGCACAGAAGAAGCACCGTATGACCTACTATTGGATGGGAGTGTTCCACAATCTTCAAGTAGGGGAGGAACTCGTCGACGTAATCAGCCCCATGGCCGGAGAGGCATCTCTCCTTGCTTCGTCAACCTCAGTGGCCCTTCCTCCACGACGGCAGAGGCCGGAGAGGCCGGAAATCAAGAGGACTCCCAACCAACCTGCATCCACTTCCTCGAGGACGGCTGCCCAGTCCACTGCAACTGCAATGGGGCGATTGGAGGGTGCGCTTCAGGGCATACAGTCACTAATTGAGATAGCTCTGTCTTCATATGAGGAGATGGGAAGGAGTGTCGGACCTCTGCGAGAGGTTCTCCACTCTATGAAGGCCTCTGCTGCCTCAGCGTCAATGCTGTTAGAAGGTCAGATCTTTGAGCATCCCAAGCCGGAGATGACTGAAGAGCCGACGAAGGAGCCAAAGAAGCGGCCCCAAATGGAGCTAGAGAAGTCATCGGTGCATCAGATGGAGCCAAAGAAGCGGCCCCTTGACAAGGAACATATGAAGAACACTCCGATTGGTATGTGGACAAAGGAGCTGGCAAGGAAGTCACATCTGGATTCGACGAAATGGGGTAAAGGTAAGTTGTAGACGATTATTTATTTTCTCGTGCCACATGGTACACGACTATTATATTTGTCGTGTTTAATGATACATGACTATGTGGTTTATCGTGTTTCATACAACACGACTATGTTTTTTATCGTGCTGCTACTACTGACACGAATAAGTAAAATGTCATTTTAGCTCCCATCAAACGCGCGGATGAGGAAGACAAGATTGAATGGGCTACAAAGAGATCCTCTGCCAAGTTGTTTTTGAAGAAGCTCCAACCAGAATTCAACGAAGATATGGAGCGTGCAGAATTCGAGTCCCGTCCGACGTACAGACGGGACCTATTCCCCCTGGTGTAGTGGTAAGGAAGCAAATGAGGACTGTCTCCGCGAGGGAATTGCAGAGGATTAGGGAAGATGACCATATACGAAGAATGGCGGAGGAGCAGGAAAGAAGGAATAGGTCCCCTCAGCCGAAAGCCGACTCTGAACAAACCATATCCGATCGACAAGCGACCTCTATCATCGATGAGGTCATCTCTTCCTTACAGCAGTCGGATATCCAAACCGTCAAGGAGGAGGTGAAGGAGGATGTGAAGGACGGGGATGTCGAGGAGGAGGAGGTGAAGGAGGATGTTCTGGAGAAGGAGCCGAAGGAGGAGGAGGGGAAGGAGGAGGAGGTGCAGGCCGATGAAGAGGCGATGGAGGAGGAGAAGAAGGAGGAGGTGAAGGAAGAGGAGGCTGAGGAGGAGGAGGCGAAGGAGGAGGAGGTGGCGGAGGGCACTGGCTTAACCGCATCCCAGCCTGTTGACGTCGATGTCCTCCTAACCCCTCAAAAGTGTAAGTCTGTCATTGCACTCCCCGAAAACTATGCCGATTTGGAGTTATGCTTCGACATGGGGGTATTGTTAGAGCGGGATAGAGTGGCAATAGATGGATGGATCGCCAATCCGAAGAAGGCTTATCCAATCCCAACGCTATGTGATGACGACTATGTATCCCTCCTACAAACAACAGAAATAAACACCAATGTAAGTAAACCCATGCTCCTCATATGTTTTTCTCTTTTGCCTTTTCAAATATGTGAGTTGACGTAAAGTCGGTATTCGAAGACACGACTTTGCGCGTAGTCGTGTCTTTGCAACACACGACTATACGCATAGTCGTGTCTATCGACGACACGACTATCATGAAAATCGTGTATACAATAATCGACTTTTAATTAGAAATTGTATATTGCCTTACTTCGACTGTTATGACTCATGTGGATGTTTTTCCATAGGTTATAGATGCGTTTTTAAGTCTGTTGAGGCAGCGCAATGACAGAAACCGGATGAAATATCCGTGGGCATTTTTTGGATGCCACGCATTCAAAGAGATATTCGACAACGTAAGTGTTCCCTGCATAAGGAGTGATAAGTAATTAAGTATGATATTACTAGCATCGTTGTCTAACTCTCTTGCGGTTTCGCAGGAGCACAAGGAAGGAGGAAATAATGCGAAATTGGTTAAAAAGCTCGGGAGGATGCTCGACGGCTTGAACAGGAACATGTTCTACGCATTTTTCCCAATCCGCACCGGCTCCCACTTCTGCCTCGTATATGTACATTTCCCGCACTGTGTATGGCGCTTCTACAACCCGCTGTCTGGCAGATCCCAATTATATCCACATCATAGAAAAGCTGCTGACAAATTCACGCAGTTCATGAACGTTGTGATGGCAGGCAAGCTGGGGTGGTTTGGTTTGCTAGACTAGAAGATGACTCAGATAGCCAAAGCGCCGTGGCAACAGAATTCGAAAGACTGTGGCATCTTCATCATGATGTACGTCGCGCACTTGGCGTCCAATGTCAACCCACCGGAGTTTGATCAGTCGACAATTACACGACTTTGGCGACCAGTCATCGCTTCAACCTTGATTCGGGGGGTTATTAACAGCGAGTTTGACGACGATTCCGGACAAGTAAAAAAAGATGCCGTCACAGTTGCGGGTTTTATGCGGCTTCCGGATAAAGAATAAATTCATATTCATTTTATTCACATTATTTTATTATACAAAGCTTCTTTGCTGTACATACCGTACTCTTTCAAATAATTCGAATTCATTCTTGACACCTTGTTGTACACTTCTCTTTCAAATAATTCGAATTCTTTTTTTGACGCATACCAGATGTAGACAAAATATCGCAAGCATGACTTTGAGTACAGCCTTCATGCAACACGACTACGTATATAATCGTCTCTGATGCAACACGACTTTATATATAGTCGCGTACTAGTCGACACGACTTTGTAAATAGTCGTGTTTCACAATACACGACAGTATAGATAGTCGTGTAATGTAATAGTCGGGTATAATGGAATAAACGGATGATGCATTCAAACTCGAAAGATTGCTTTTCATTTCTGATTTTCTTTTTCTTTACAGGCGTACATTTCGGTAGAAGTTAATATGCGTTATACAAGAATTTGACTACATCCTAAGTGAAGAATGGTGGGGGCTGAGGTAAGCCGGAGCGGCGTACATGCGATGTCTCGTTCGTAGTCAGTTTGCCTTGTTGCGGAAGTGTTCGTTTCCTGCGCGTCCGATTTTCTTTCGGAATCGGGCTGTTGGTGCACTTTGTACGGTTGTGACCAGCTTCACGACAATTCCCACATTTCGAACTTGTCCTTACAGGTGGCTCGGGCTGTGACTCAATTCTCTTTGTCTTTCTCCTGCCCTTCTTTGAAGCTTCAACCATGGGTGGTTCGCATTTAAATAAAACCATGTAATTCCCCCACTGACTTCTGTCTAAAGTAGGAAACACTACTTCTTTGTACGTGCTACGGTACGTACTTGCGCAGTACCACTTCTCACAATATTCTACCGCTTCCAAACTCCTCTCATCAATACATGCCATGGCGTGCTTGCATGAAAGTCCCATGCTCTGGAAGAAGCCACATGTACAGGTTCTATTCGTAAGGTCAACAACATCCTGATGCGAAAACATGAACAACATCAGTGTCTTCCAAGAATACTCGTGTCGTCGAATACACGACTGTATGACTAGTCGTGCATGCGACGACACGACTGTATGACTAGTCGTGTATTCGTCGACACGACTTTGTTATAGTCGTATCTTATAGAAAACGAATTTATGCTTACCACATGGTATAAAGATGTCACTTCAAACTGCCGTAATGATAGCGGTTGAACTCGAACTGTTCCAGCACTCTGATTCCTCATCTGATTGATATGATTCTGTGCATATTTTGTTAACGGAGTCGGTAGCCCGTCTGCTTCTATTCGGCGTCTCTGAAAATGGACGCTTGTGGTCGCCCGCGTTTGCTCGATCAACGGAGTTATTGACCAAAACCTTGCCTTTAGAAGCATATTATTTACACTTTCTGACGCGTTCGACGTGAGAGTGCCGTACCTTTTACCCGGATATTCTACGTTCGCCCAATGTGTTTTCGGAATATTGTCAATATATTTCCAGGCCACCTCATTGTGTTCCTTCATCTTCTCCATGGTTGCATCGAATTCTGGTCTCCTGAAGCATTTTGCAGCTCGGAATAGAAGTTCCTTCAGGTACTTATCCTTCCAAGTATTAAGCATATTTGCTGCCATATGCCTTAGGCAAAACCCATGGTGAGCCTCGGGAAAGACATCGGCGACCGCTCTCAGAAGGCCCTTCTGTCTATCAGAGACAATAGTGTCCAGGGAGGCCGGGGGGTTCGTAAAGAGAAAATATTTTAGTAAGGTGAGGAACCACGTCCTATACAAGTGAGAGACAAAGCATATTAAACACAAAATGCTTCAGGTTGTTAGAAGGTCGTGTATAAACAAAACACGACTGTATAAGTAGTCGTGTTTTCGAAGACACGAATGTGTGCCCAGTCGTGTCGTCCAAAACACGACTGTTAGAATAGTCGTGTTTCCTACTTCTATACTTACCACGTTTTGATATTCTCTTTATCGACAATTGCATATGCAAGACACATTAATTGTTGATTGCCGTCGATTGCTGTAGCAACCAATAATACTCCAGGGTACTTTCCTTTTAGGAATGTTCCATCAAGCGTGAACAACGGTCTCAGTGTTCTTCGGAATGCTCTTGCGATCGGGCCCGAACATCCAAAACACACGTCTGAAGTCGTAGCCGGCTAACTCAATTGGGATATCAGGTATATCAGCTGATCTTTCTATGACCACATGTGTACCTGCGTTAGACCGCTCTAATTCCCTTCCGTAATGTGGCAAAATGCGATATGCGTCTTCAGGGTTGCCATTGATCAATCGGATCAATTTCTCTTTCGCCCTCCATGCCCTTTTATAGTTGACTGTCACGCTCCAATGCTTCTCAATGTATTGTTGGATATTTGAGATTTTTATGGAGTTTGAATCCTTATGGAGGCCATGGCACTTCCTCGCAATCCAGAGGTGAGAAGCCAATGGATGATCTTTCGAACTTACAGAAGTGTCACATGTATACCGTTCTTCCCTCCTTGTTACGCTGACTCCATCAAGTCTGTTCGACGCTCGTATGTACCACTTGCACCCCGAAACCTTGCACATTGCAGCGAATGTGTCCTTGCTCTCATCCGCTACTTTGAACATGAACTTCCTCTTAATTGCCAGATCAGTTAGAACCATCTTGAACTGCTTGACGCTTTCGAATCTAGCCATTAAGATAAGTTGTGCCTCGTAGTCTTCTGCTTGCAAACTTCCGGTCAACATCGTCTCCTCTTCACAATATTTTGAAGGACCGGCCTGTGCAGAATAGGTACCCCAAGCCCAACCACTATCACCCTCAATATTGAGGTACTCATCGTCCTCCGACGTGACAGATTTCCCTTTACATGTGTCTTCTGCTGTGGGACCTCTAGAAGTCGATGTTCCCGTGTGATCTGGCTGGCTAAAATGTGGTACTGTAAGAGGCTCATCCCACTCATCTGCAGACCACGGTAATTCATCTTCATCCAACAATTCTTCTTCATCTGGACTGGAATCTTCATCTTCTTCTTCATCTTCACCTTCTTCTCCATCTCCCAAACTGCGGGAAAAAAGATGTATGAATGGACTTGAGAAAACGATAGCACGTAGTGAAGTCGTGTCTTATGCAACACGAATTGATTTGTAGTCGTGTATTATAAAACACGACTATGTATATAGTCGTGTTGCATACGGCACGACAAAATTTTTAGTCGTGTACTATTATAGTCGACTATAATAGCACACGACTTGCCTGTATCCACGCCTTCGAAGTCTCACCTCGCATAGTCTCTATCTCTTCCTCCTTCGACTGCTGATGCAGGTGTCTTATTGCCCGGGCTAGACGGCCTCTTCGGCGGTGTCTTACTAGCCGGCCTCACTTCTGCCTATGGTAGCCTCTCCTCCTCCTTATTTGCATTGGCATTTATTTCCTTATTGAGAGTCGAAGTCTCCATGTTATTGCCCGTAGAAGTCCACTCCACGTACCGGCGGAGTAGTCCATTTGTGCCTTGCTTGCTCTTATGAAGTATAAATATTGACTCCACGTCTTTATCGTCTTCAAGGAGAAATGTGTATTCAGAGTCAACACGATATGACAAAGTTAATGTACCAGATGTAGACTTAAGCGGTAATCTTTCTCCACTTGCTGCAACAGTTCCAGGAACTTTACTCGTGTATCTATAGGCAGGAGCTTCCGTTTCCCGCCCACGTACTTATCAGAATTTGTAAAAACTCCATCGTAGTGTAAACAAAGAACTATCTTCTCCATCCGTACCTGCCATTAAAATACCGAAATAAGTTAAAAAACCGTCAGACACGATATATTGAAAACCGTATATGAGTGAAAAGCAACGTCTATGAGTCGTGTTTCATCAAACACGACTATTATTACAGTCGTGTTGTCGAATACACGACTGTAACAATAGTTGAAAACTTGCTAAGTTTTCAACTTTCCTTCTCTGGAACCAACTTTCATGATAAAAATCGTCGTATTTGAACTTCACCTACGAGTTTTTCGATGTACGTTGCCTCCGTTGAAGTTGTTTTTCAATACCCGATCTTTCCCGCTCGTTTTCCCGCTTTTTGCCGCGAAGATGACCTTTCCAGAGTTTGACGGCGCCGGCGCCGGCGATGATATAGGCGATGAACGCCTTCTTCTCCGACTAACGCGAACTTCTCCGGGTAGTCGCTCCCATTCTGGGTAATATGGAAAAACGAAGAGTGGGTGGCTTATACCTAAACCTAAGGGCATTTTGGGTACTTTTCGGGTCATATGGAAGAAAGAAAGTGATTCCGGGTAATATGAGAAACCCGTATTTGGCGCCAGGTCACACGTAAAAAGCTCCGGATTTCATAGTCATAATTTTGAAATTAGGACCACTCCTTCACGTGAGAACCTTTACCACCGCGCCAATGAATAGGTTGGCGGGCGGCTTATCCTCTCTAGCTAAGGCCTTCACAACCACTGTGGTGTTGGGCAACTAGAAGTCAGAGACACTCTGGTGTGAAGCACTTCCAAAGTTATAAATAAGTTATTAAGAAAAGGTAGTATATTAAAAAGTTAACATGTACCGCTAGGCAAATTTGGTGTACAGGAGGCTAAATTATGCACTACACAATCAACCTTTACACATTCATACGTTCTTCCATTTAGCAACTTCCTTCGTCAAATTCATGCTAAGATGCTAATGTGGGCCTTTTAGAGTTTAGGGCAACTGCTATAGAATTCATTTTCATCACTGACATCGAAACATATACAAATGAGACGAAATAAAGAAAGAAAAAGGAGGAACAAAATCAAATAGGAGTATACTCATTGATTGCACGCACCACCTTTGTCTAATTTGAACAATCTAAACGAGTATCCTTTTCCAATCCTGTGTTAACCATGGAACACAAAAAATAGTTACAAATAGGCCATTATAGGGCCGTTTGGGGCGTGATTAAAAGCAAAACATCTACACTTAATGTTTCACTTTCACTATTCATTTTAGGTTTTTTTTCACTTTTAGGCTGAAACACGTCATGAGGTGTTTCAGCTGAAAGTGAAAAAAATCCGAAATATATAGTGAAAGTGTAACATCGAATGTGGATGTTTTTGCTTTTAATCACGCCCCAAACGGCCCCTATATTATTTTTTTTATAACGAGGGGTGTCCGAGTCCTTAGGCCTAGGAAGCATCGGATACTTCAAAATGGGAATCATACATGTATTCCATCCATATCATACTTGTGTCCCGGACAGATACCACTACATGTGATGTCCTACCTATGTATTAGACAGCAACTATAAATTACTTCATCAAACGTTATTAAGTAATGATGCAACATTTAACATTGTAATTAAGTTTTTAAACAAGAGTTAACCTACAATATATATTAAAAATAATGTTCTAATATAAATTTATGCCGTATCGTATATTGAACTCGCCTCCCTGTCTCCACCATCCCTCAGTTCTCTTCCACGGTCACAAAGGATGAATATGGCGCTTGTAACGTCTGTAAGACTTCCTCCGCATCAAACTTCCCGCGCGATACCTCTTTGAACCGAGCAAACTGCTCCCTCGCTTCCTTCCCCTTATCCAACAAGCTATAAATCACCGCTTTGCCGAAATACGGCCGGAAATCTGTTGGGTCCTCCATGACCAGCTCCTCCAAGCTCCTTAACGCCTCCTCTACTTTTTTCTGCCAGAACTGGACCTGCGATAACACGCACTTGACGTCCCTAGCCTCATTCTCCCTCCCTTCCCTCCGGGTGAGCTCCAGAGCCTCCTTCAGCCTCTCCATCGCTGCTTCACCCTCGCCGCAGCGGTGCATCCAGAATGCAGTGGGGAAAAGAGCGTCGTAGAAGATGGGCCTCTCTGTGAGAATCGCATCAAATATCTCCCGGGCCTCCCCCGCCTCGCCCATGCCTAGGTCGTTGAGCAGCCGCGCCAGATGATACTTCCAAAGGGTCTCCGCCGGCTGGGCAGTGACCAGCTTCCTCACTACCTTGAGCGCCTCCAGGTCATCCCCTTCTTCCAGCTTCCTCTCAAAGAGTGACCCCAAGGCCTCCCCGGATTCCGAATGCAACTCCCCGAACTCCGACAACCCAGCCTTGGCCGTCTCCGCTCTTGCCGAAAAGCTTCCAACTCTCACAACAAACGCCGCCGCCACAGTGAGGATCACTGCAGAAGAAGCGGTCTTGATCGTACGGACAATAAGATCACCCCATCTATGTCTTCTTGGGCTGGGATCCGAGTTCAAATAAGATGTGACCGAGATCCTGGACTGACATCTCAGAGCAGCTGGCCAGGCCGGAGACGGGAGGCAGGCTGGGAAGGGACGAGGGAGAAAGATGGCGCCACGGGAGAGAGTTCCTAGGCTCAAATACGCCATTTTGGGAAGCTGGGAGGAGAAGGGCTTCTGCGGCTTGAGGAGAACTACAGCTTCCGTTGAGAAAGGATGCCATGTTTGGGGCCGGCTGACGACAAGCTCGAGGCCGAGGGAGAGAGTTTCTTGCTCTGGAAACAAAACACAAACAAGTGCTCTTCTAAAAAAGACAAATATGGTGGTAGAAATGATGAAAAGACTAGGGCCCGGAGATGAACCGGTTGACACAGTCACACAGCTGTTGATTAAGAGTTTTTAATTGGTCAATTTTGCCTTTTAATTTAGAGTATCAAATTTTGAGCTGGTAATAATAAATTAATTGATCTGGATTTGGTTGTGTTTACATTAATTATGCCAGCTGAAGAGCTTTGCGGGCCTCCCCCGCTGATGGCCGGCCTGAGATTTTGTAATGTTTCCATAGAATAAAGAATACCATCTTTCTAAAAAAAATTACAAAAAAAATATTTTAAAGGAAAAAACTATCTGTGCTCCATGGCCTAGATCCATCCCTAAACAGTTGATAATCTTCTCTGATTTGGCTTATCTTAGAAAACAGAGGCTCGTTTAGATAATTCTTGAATTATTCGCTCGCCCCTTCTTACAATGCACCATCCAAAACTTGCCCGCCCCCTCTTATATGTGTGTCGTGGGATCGCGATACGATAGTGTGCAAATTGCAATGGATTAGGCAAATGATTTTTTTATACATGTCCAGGCTGATATCCGTCAGATCATGTGGCCCTATATTGATCCAACAGTTTAGACCCTTATGCACGTCTTGGGCACGTTCTTTATCATCGTTTCCTGGGCTTTTTACATATTACCTGGCGCCAAGTATGGTTTTATCATATTACCTTGTTTTTCTTCTGACTTCTCATATGACCTGGAATCGGCACCTAAAGTACCGAAAATGCCCTTCTTTTACGTTTTTTATGCATTTTGTATCCGAAATGCTTCATTCTTCCCAAAATTAACGATTTATAGGATCATCAAGTTGGGGAAGAAGATATTCCGGCAAAGATCCATCCATAATCGCAGTTCAAACCATCGTCGGCGCCGTCCAACCCGGAAAAAAAAATTTCATGCCCAAAAACTGTAAAAACAGCGGGAAAGACGAAAAAAAATCTATGATGAATGGATTTTGATGTAAGAGCAGTGGGAAAGCCCTCCCAACTACAAAAATTAAGATCTACATGTAAAGAAACACATATAAAGATCACCCATTGGTGTTCGACTGCTCCTGGACATGAAATAAAAGGATAAAAATGGGCAAAAACGTGAAATACTCGTCGGTGGGCGACAAGTTCCATTTATATATCTTTCTGTGATACTAATGAGGTGGAAGAGGAGGAAAAATAAGGAAGAACGAAAAAAAAATGGGCAAAAACGGATAAAAAATGAGCAAGTTATGACATTTTGAAGATTGTCATTTATCGTGTTGTCGACGACACGACTTGATTCAAGTCGTGTACTATTCAACACGACTTGAATCCAAGTCGTGTTATATGCAACACGACTTGAATTTAAGTCGTGTTGAATAGTACACGACTTGAATCAAGTCGTGTCATCGACAACACGATAAATAATAATCTTTAAAATGTCATAACTTGCTCATTTTTTATCCGTTTTTGCCCATTTTTTTTCGTTCTTCCTTATTTTTCCTCCTCTTCCACCTCATTAGTATCATAGAAAGATATAGGATGGAAAAAGAAGAAAAAATAATAAGAAAGAAGAAAATGAAATGATAAAAATGGGCAAAAACGTGAAATACTCGTCGGTGGGCGACAAGTTCCATTTATATATCTTTCTGTGACACTAATGAGGTGGAAGAGGAGGAAAAATAAGGAAGAACGAAAAAAAAATGGACAAAAACGGATAAAAAATGAGCAAGTTATGACATTTTGAAGATTGTCATTTATCGTGTTGTCGACGACACGACTTGATTCAAGTCGTGTACTATTCAACACGACTTGAATCCAAGTCGTGTTATATGCAACACGACTTGAATTTAAGTCGTGTTGAATAGTACACGACTTGAATCAAGTCGTGTCGTCGACAACACGATAAATGATAATCTTCAAAATGTCATAACTTGCTCATTTTTTATCCGTTTCTGCCCATTTTTTTTTCGTTCTTCCTTATTTTTCCTCCTCTTCCACCTCATTAGTATCACAAAAAGATATATAAATGGAACTTATCGCTCGCCGACAAGTATTTCACGTTTTTGCTCATTTTTATCATTTCACTTTCTTCTTTCTTATTATTTTTTCTTCTTTTTCCATCCTATATCTTTCTATGATACTAATGATGTGGAAGAGGAGGAAAAATAAGGAAGAACGAAAAAAAAATGGGCAAAAACGGATAAAAAATGAGCAAGTTATGACATTTTGAAGATTATCATTTATCGTGTTGTCGACGACACGACTTGATTCAAGTCGTGTACTATTCAACACGACTTAAATTCAAGTCGTGTTGCATATAACACGACTTGGATTTAAGTCGTGTTGAATAGTACACGACTTGAATCAAGTCGTGTCGTCGACAACATAATAAATGACAATCTTCAAAATGTCATAACTTGCTCATTTTTTATCCGTTTTTGCCCATTTTTTTTTCGTTCTTCCTTATTTTTCCTCCTCTTCCACCTCATTAGTGTCACAGAAAGATATATAAATGGAACTTGTCGCCCGCCGACGAGTATTTCACGTTTTTGCCCATTTTTATCATTTCATTTTCTCCTTTCTTATTATTTTTTCTTTCTATGATACTAATGAGGTGGAAGAGGAGGAAAAATAAGGAAGAACGAAAAAAAAATGGGCAAAAACGGATAAAAAATGAGCAAGTTATGACATTTTAAAGATTATCATTTATCGTGTTGTCGACGACACGACTTGATTCAAGTCGTGTACTATTCAACACGACTTAAATTCAAGTCGTGTTGTATGCAACACGACTTGAATTTAAGTCGTGTTGAATAGTACACGACTTGAATCAAGTCGTGTCGTCGACAACACGATAAATGATAATCTTTAAAATGTCATAACTTGCTCATTTTTTATCCGTTTTTGCCCATTTTTTTTTCGTTCTTCCTTATTTTTCCTCCTCTTCCACCTCATTAGTATCACAGAAAGATATATAAATGGAACTTGTCGCCCGCCGACGAGTATTTCACATTTTTGCCCATTTTTATCCTTTTATTTCATGTCCAGGAGCAGTCGAACACCAATGGGTGATCTTTATATGTGTTTCTTTACATGTAGATCTTAATTTTTGTAGTTGGGAGGGCTTTCCCACTGCTCTTACATCAAAATCCATTCATCATAGATTTTTTTTCGTCTTTCCCGCTGTTTTTACAGTTTTTGGGCATGAAAATTTTTTTTCCGGGTTGGACGGCGCCGGCGATGGTTTGAACTACGATTATGGATGGATCTTTGCCGGAATATCTTCTTCCCCAACTTGATGATCCTATAAATCGTTAATTTTGGGAAGAATGAAGCATTTCGGATACAAAATGCATAAAAAACGTAAAAGAAGGGCATTTTCGGTACTTTAGGTGCCGATTCCAGGTCATATGAGAAGTCAGAAGAAAAACCAGGTAATATGATAAAACCATACTTGGCGCCAGGTAATATGTAAAAAGTCCTAGTTTTTTGCCACGCGCATCCAAATCACAGCGTTTTTGAACCGGAATTTATTTTGACCCAAATCACATCCTAAGGGGTTGTTAGGCAACCCATTAGTGGGCATTTGTGGCTCATTTTTTATTTTTTCTTGTTAGATAGTATTATTTATTAACTAATGAACATTTGGCCACCTATGAAAATATTTACCCACCTATGAGCATTTGTAACCCATTTGTGATCAATTCACCGTTTGTCAAAGAACATTACAAATATGTTTGTTTGGTATGTCTATAAATGTGACAAATAAATTGCCCACAAATATTAATTTCTTAGAGTCACAAGTGGGTTGCCAAACGACCCCTAAATCCTATCATTTGGTTTATAACACGAAAAGGAATCTAACCCGTGTCATTTACACAATCACCATCCAGACACTAAATATTATAATCTTACTCGTAAAATCACATTATTCCCACCTCATGGTCTAGCCAACCCACCCTATCTATATACATGCAATGGACGTCCACCGAATGAGGTTGTAAACTACTCATCTCTCTCCTTAAACAACCTCACTTGCACAGTCACACTAGAAGACCGGAGTGCATTCATGATCGACTTCAAATCTTCAAAAGAAATATTTATTTTCTGATACTCCCTCCGTCAAATGAAACATGTTTGCATTTGAAAAAACAAGGGTCTATCGTTACTTTGCTTATCTGTAGGAGCATTAGAGTCTAAAAAATTTGAGTGATACTTTTGGCACCCTAAATTTTTTTAATAATACCCACTTTTATAAGAAGGGTTGGAAAAAGTTATATTTTCTAGCATGCTCAATAATACTTAGTGTTAAATTTTGACGATAGATACAATATCTAAAAAAATCTCATTATTTTATAGTGACATTCCACTAACAGAAATGACAACCAATCCATTGAGTTCAATGTGGCGGTAGAGGTCCACCATTATATACTTGAGAGTAGGGTATTAACGTGAGGATCCTCTATATCTAACAGTTCCTACCGACAAAATCATAAATGAGAATACTGTGGTAACAAATCGTAAATGAGAATAGTGTGGTGTTACTAAGTAACTGTTGAAAAACATTGGGTTCTACTAAGCATGTGGTGTTACTGAGAAAATTAGGGTGCTAAAAAGTATCAACCAAAAATTTAACTTATTTCTAAATTCTAACAAGCTTCATTTGATGGAGGGAATATCATATTCTGAAGTAGCTTAACAACTTCATCAATCCGAGAAATTATTGGTTGTCCCTAGCAAAATACTCCAGGGCGTCAGGGAGCCATTGATCTCTTAGATCGACGGTGCACACACTTTACGCATGCTCTTCATCTGTTTTGGTGCCAAGCAGCTAGAACTCACTCATAAAGCGTAGCGTGTGAGCTGTCAATTCTAGAGATAGACTTCCTATGAGCTTGGAATAAAGTTGATGTGGTCATGCGCTTGAACTCAATAATTTCTCCATCGACCCTACAGTCCAACTACTCCTACTCTGAATACATTAATAGGCATTTTACATCTCGGACCATCACTAGGGCCCAACCTTAATAAAAAAAAAGGTTGTTTATGAAAAAGTTAACATGCGCCACTAGGCAAATTTGGTGTACAGGAGGCTAAATTATGCACTACACAATCAACCTTTACACATTCATAGCTTTCTCTCGATCTAGTAAATGGAGGATTTCGTACGTTCTTCCATTTAGCAACTTCGTTCGTCAAATTCATGCTAAGATGCTAATGTGGCCTTTTTACCGTTTAGGGCAACTGCTATAGAATTCATTTTTCATCACTAATTTACATGACGTCGAAACATATACATAGAGACGAAATGAAGAAAGAAAATGAAGGAAACAAATCAAGCAGGAGTCACACATTGATTACATGCAGCACCTTTGTCTAATTTGAACAATCTAAATGAGTATCCTTTTCCATACCTGTGTTAACTATGGAACACAAAAAATGGTCACGAAGAGGCCACTAAATTTTTGTAACGAGGGGTGTCAGAGTCCTTGGCCTAGGAAGCATCGGATACTTCAAAACGGGAGTAGTACATGTATCGCATCTATATCGTACCTGTGTCCCGGTCAGATACAGCTACATGCAATGTCCTACACCAACTATAAATTACTTCATCAAACGTTATTAAGTAATGATGCAACATTCAACATTGTAATTAAGTTTTTAATATGAGAAATAACCTAAAACATATATTAAGAATAATATCCTACTCCCTCTGTTCCAAAATAGTGTGTAGATTTGAAAATTTTCTCTCTTCCAAAATACTATGTATATTTGGCCTAGTCACGTGACTTCCCCTCGTCTTCGCTTCTCCCCTTCCAACTCCTTATTCTTCTTCCTCATACAGATGTAGCACCGCCGCTTCCCAAACCGTAATGATGGAGATCCTCCGATGCCAGATTTGAAGGTTAGCTTGCATGACAACGTCATTACCTGCTTCACTCCCTACGTCAGAAACTCTCTAGCCCCGGCCGTGGCCCTTCTCCGCCAGGCTACTTCTTCCTTCGTTGCCTCCACCTGGAACCCCGGGAACCATCGTTGGAAGAAAGAGACCCTTGGTGGGAGGTCCTCTCTGGTGGCGGTATGGGAATCTTTCGCGGAGTGCAGAGGTGCATTGGGATCTGGCAAGGGAATAGGCTTCCTTATGGCGGTTTTGATCTCAAAAGGATGATGACATAATATCGCTGCCAAAGCGGAGTCTTGACGTTCGAACTTGATGAAGCCAAACCGGTGGCACTGTGATAGGGAACCCTCCTGGTTTACTCAAACGTCCAGCCGGAGCTCAAAGTGTTGAGTATTTTTTGAGTCACTTGAGTTTCTTGTGGGCTCCACTATCCAATAAAAATAAATATTTTTTCAAATATACACAATATTTTAGAACGAAGGGAGTAATATAAATATCTGCCGTACGTATCGCATATTGAACTCACCTCCCTATCTCCGCCATCCCTCAGTTCTCTTCCACGGTCACAAAGGATGAATATGGCGCCTGTAACGTCTGTAAGACTTCCTCCGCATCAAACTTCCCACGTGATACCTCTTTGAACAGAGCAAACTGCTCCCTCGCTTCCTTCCCCTTATCCAACAAGTTGTAGATCAGCCCACTGCCGAAATACCCCCGGAAATCTGTTGGGTCCTCCATGACCAGCTCCTCGAAGCCCCTTAACGCCTCCTCTACTTTATTCTGCCAGAACTGGACCTGCGACAACACGCACTTCGCGTCCCTCGCCTCATTCTCCCTCCCTTCCCTCCGGGTGAGCACCAGAGCCTCCTTCAGCCGCTCCATCACTGCCTCACCCCCTCCGCAGCGGTGCATCCAGAATGCAGTGGTGAAGAGAGCGTCGTAGAAGATGGGCTTCTCTGTGAGAATCACGTCAAACATCTCCCGAGCCTCCCCCACCTCGCCCATGCCTAGGTAGTTGAGCAGTCGCGCCAGATGATACTTCCAAAGGGTCTCTTCCGGCTGGGCAGAGACCAGCTTCCTCACTACCATGAGCGCCTCCACGGCACCCCCTTCGTCCAGCTTCCTCTCAAAGAGTGACCTCAGGGCCTCCCCGGATTCAGAATGCAACTCCCTGAACTCCGACAACCCAGCCTTGGCCGTCTCCGCTCTTGCCGAAAAGCTTCCAACTCTCACAACAAACGCCGCCGCCACAGTGAGGATCACTGCAGAAGAAGTGGTCTTGATCGTACGGACAACAAGATCACCCCATCTATGTCTTCTTGGGCTGGGATCCGAGTTCAAATAAGACGTGACCGAGATCCTGGACTGACATCAATATGCCATTTTGGGAAGCTGGGAGGAGTAGGGGCTGTCGTGGCTCGACGAGAAGTAGAGCTTCCGTGGTGAAAAGATGCCATGTTTGGGGCCGGTTGACGACAAGCTCGAGGCCGAGGGAGAGAGTTTGTTGCTCTTGAAGAAAAGACAAACAAGTGGTCTTTTAGAAAAAAGACATGCCCAAGCTGGTATCCGTCAGATCATATGGGCCTATGTTGATCTAACGGTTCGGACCCTTATGCATGTCTTGGGCATGTTAATGTGTGGGCACGTTCATTATCATTGTTCCCTAGTTTTTTCCACAGGGATCCAAATCATACGTTTGGCAACATGTCTTTGGACCGGAATTGATTTTGGCCCCATTCACACCCTAACGGGTTATTAGGCAACCCATTAGTGGGCCATTTGTGGCACATTTGTTATTTTTTCTTGTTTGGATAGTATTATTTATTAACTAATGAACATTTGGCCACCTATGAAAATATTTACCCGCCTATGAGCATTTGTAGTCCATTTGTGATCAATTCACCATTTGCCAAAGAACCTTCCTTCAGGTCATTTGTTGGAAAATGGTCTAGATCTATGGTACTATATATATATATTTTTATAATATTGTCCCTCATTAATGACAAGGCCAACATTTCTGAATGAATTAAAAATGTGTTTGTTTGGTATGTCTATGAATGTGACAAATGAATTGCCCATAAATATTAATTTCTTAGAGTCACAAATAGGTTGCCAAACGACCCCTAAATCCCGTCATTTGGTTTATAATAGGAAAAAGAATGAGTATTAATCACACATCCAACCCCTGTCATTTACACAATCACCCTCTATACACTAAATATTATAATCTTACTCGTAAAATCACACTATTCTCATCTCATAGTCCCTATCTATATACGCACAATGGACGTCCACCGAATGAGGTTGTAAACTACTCATCTCCTTAAACAACCTCACTTGCAGAGTCACACTAGAACACCGGAGTGCATTCATGGTCAATTTCATACTTCAAATCTTCAAAGGAAGTATTTATTTTTCGATACTCCCTCCGTCAAATGAAACATGTTTGCATTTGAAAAAACAAGGTCTATCATTACTTTGCTTATCTATAGGAGCATTAGAGTCCAAAAAATTTGGGTAATACTTTTGGGCACCCCAAAATTTTTCAGTAACACCCACTTTCATAAAAAGGGTTGGAAAAAAGTCATATTTTCTAGCAAGCTCAATAACACCTAATGTTACATTTTGACGGTAAATACCGACCTACAAAAATCTCACTATTTGATAGTGGCATTCCATTGACAGAAATGACAACCAATCCATTGAGTTCAATATGGCGGTAGAGGTCCACCATTATATACTTGACAATAGGATATTAACATGAGGATCCAAAATATCTGACAGTGAAGTCCTACCGACAAAATCGTGAATGAGAATAATGTGGTGTTACTCAGTAACCGTTGAAAAACTTTGGGTTCTACTGAGCATGTGGTAAAAAGTATCACCCAAAATTTTAACTTATTTCCAAATGCTAACAAGCTTCATTGGATGGAGGGGGTATTATATTTTGAAGAAGCTTGACAACTTCACCAATCCGAGAAATTATTGGTTGTCCTTGGCAAAATACTCCAGGGCGTCAAGGAGCCATTGATATCCTAGATCGACAGTGCACACGCTTTATGCGTGCTCTTCATCTGTTTTGGTGCCAAGCAGCTAGAACTCACTCATAAAGCATAGCGTGTGCGCCTTCGATTCTAGTGATCGACTTCCTATGACCCTGGAATAAAGTTGATGTGGTCATGTGCTTGCACACAATAATTTCTCTATTGACCCTACAGTCCAACTACTCCTACTCTAAATACATGAATAGGTACTTTACATCTCGGACCATCACTAAGGCCCAACCTTAATACTCCCTCTGGCCACTTTTAATTGAGATTGCCACATAATTACTCAATTTAATTGAGATGTGGGGTCCATAGTAAAAGCTTAGGCTCTTCAAGTGAGCGAGTCACCTTTCATTGACTCTTGACCTAGACCCAGGGTCGCGGCCAAGCCGCCGGCCGGAGAATAATTAGGGGTAGGGGGTGTCCACGGACGTCTATGTCTGTTGATCAACTCTGTCCGCATCCGTGCAAAGCTTAATGGACTGTTTGTAAGGACACGGACATGCCAGTCCATCTTAATAACAAGGCACGAACGCGGACGAGCCCTTGTCCATGTCTGTAGTCCACTAGCCCTTCCTAAAAAAACCTTATTTCTCCTATTCTTTTTCCCTCTTCTCCCCCATGTTTCATCCCCTTTTCTTCCTCGCATAGTTTCTCCTTTTCTTCCTCATCATTGTGAACATGATATGCAGTGATATCGTGTCATCGAGGACACGACTCCTACATATCGTGTTCACAATTACACGACTACAATTAATGATTATTCTTCAACTTACCAAGTGTTTCTTGTCTGTGTCTCAATAGCAACATATGCAACACACACCATTTATTGATTCCCATAAATGGTTGTAGCAATTAATAGATATCTGGGTTACTTTCCTTTGAAGAATGTTCCATCTACAATTAAGAGAGGCTTAAATGATCTTTTGAAAGCTCTTGAAATGGGGTCAAACATCCGAAACACAAGTTTAAAATCGCATCAGTCTAACTCTATTTCAGGTATATCAGAAGACATTACTATTGTCACACCCCAAATTCCAACACCCATTTACATGCTTGGGTTATACTGGATTGATAAGCATTAAACCATATCCACGTACAAAAGATAGAATAACAAAATAAAGTCTAATTTAATTATTACATTATTCGACAAGTCTCCACAATTAAAAATAAAATGGCACACAGGCCGCAAGTTCAACAATCAACAACATAAATAGTAATTAAAAGTAACTCGTCTTCTGACTTCAACGCCCAACATCACCAAAAGTAATAGCCGATCACTTCCGTTCCATCTTAATCCCTGCATCAGAGGATGCATGAGTATTCCATAGGAAATACCCAGTAGGATACAAGAAAACCCACAATAGAATAATAATTCAAATGCCAAAAGATTCAAAGATTGAAGACAAGTACAAATAGACTCAAGATCAGCAATTATGCAGTTCGCTTACCAACAAACCAATCATCATCCGAGACTCATCAACGAGACACCACAAGATTCGCCAAGGATCACGTTCGGCCACCTTCACCGTACCTAGCCCTAGAGTTGACAATCCTTTGTTCAAGAGGCCTCATTGCTTGACCTGTATTTAATGCCTATGATATGATCTATACTGTCTATCAAGATAAGAGACACAAAGGACGATTAATTATGGACAATTATTCTCAGCTCTAAGACCCAAAAGTAAACTTTTAGAGTTACTGTTACAAAGGCCCTAGAGGTCTTATCACCTGTAATTAGTGTTTTAATTACTGTTTTAATCCATAATTAATAGTAATATTACGGTTTAGGGTTTTTAGAACAAAAAATAGTGTTCTATCCCAAACAGAATAGTCCATTTCAAATGATCACCACTTCTTGTACAGAGCGAATAAACCTCTGAAATTTTTATTAAAAATAGCCCTGGGAGTCTAGTTTACAACTTGATAGACGGCATAATTTTTAGATTTTTGTACAATTAGTTATCATTTCTTGATTAGGGTTCATTGGTGCAGGACTAGTCCTGGCCGAGAACAATTAACTTAAGTTAAACTAATTAACTGATGTTACAAACTTGATTAATTCCTTAATGACCCTTTTTGACATTTTCATGACAATCCTAACAATTTTTTACATAACCCAAATGGTTCTTAAATTCATTGATTTCATTCATTTTCTGCTACAAATTCACAACCCGATTAGTGATTCTCTCCACTTAATCAATTGCTCACTTCATACCAAATGTGCCAAGTATTCCCGGACACTTCTGTGAACAGGAACGTACTGACATGATGTCAGACCTCATTCGGTATGACAAAGAGAGAATCTTATAAATTTTGTACTAATTAATTCGTTATTTAGCATAGTATGTACTTAGATACATTACTCGATTTGCTAACATGCATTCTAGTATGATAGTCTTTTGTAATCATAATTAGGACACCTAAACTTAGACATACAAACATTCTATCATGCTGGACTCTGACTTAAAGATTATGATTTTTGAACATCAGAGACTTAGATATATACTTTGTTCACATTTTAAAGATGTATGACAAAGGATCACTCCGATTTTAAGCAATCGGTCACGTTTACAACCAACATGATGCACAACCATCAAGGAAAAGGGACAACTAATTCTGGACAGACGTCTAATACAATTAACACAGCATAAAGGACAAATCTTTTCATGTCGAGTGAAGTGGGGATATCATCTAGGCATAGGACGAGAAGAATTGGAACATACGTATCATCAAATACGGTAGAACGTGCAAACCAAAGCATATAACTTTCATCGCATTAACAACAATAGTAAGACATGTAAATAGAACATGCTGTAGGATATAAAATCAGCAACATCATATACTCATGATCATACGAAATTAGGGAAAATAAATTGTGGCAAAAGATTATCCTACCTTGTGGAAACCGATACCCAAAAATCGTAAATCGATTTCTACTCGATCTTGAGACTCTTCTTCTTCACGTAAGCACCACGAAAACCACCGACGGACACACCACCACCTTGGACGAACAAAGGAGGAGGCTGGCTGCTCTTGCCCTCTCGCTGGCACGTTCCCCAAGGCTCACCAAAAGGGTACCGGTCTCTCTTATGGAGGGTTTAAATAGAGAAAGCTTAAATCTCTAGGGCAAACCTCCACCATTGATCAAACTATCATCCAAGGGCCACAATCCATAAGGAAAAGGGTGAATCTCTCAGTTAGGGATGTGATTAATCCATCCCAACAGTTCCACACCTTGGTTGGTAAGTATCTTTGACCAAATCACTTAGTTACTAAACCGATTTCAATCAAATATCTTAATTGAAAACAATTATCCCAATTAATTTCCTTGACATATGGCATCCTTCATTTACATGGAAAGGGCCATAATCTCATCCCAATCACGTTCATAATCTCCCCAAAAAAAATCTACTTCTTTGCCATAACTAATTCTCCATTTAAATAGATTGTCAATTAGCTATTAATTAGGCTTTTCAAATTTGAAATACTTAGCAACGTTTAGATCCGTTGATTAGGCCTAATTAGGTAAGACACGTCTTCCAAAGATCCCCCAAAATCAGCCCAAGAGGTTCCCTAACGGATTTGCCTCGAAAATCGTGAAATTAACGGCAATCGATCGATCCGTATACGCGATCGATCGTCCTCCGATCGATGCCATACAAAAGCGATCGATCGGTCTGACGGAAAAACTTTAAATTTTTAAATTCAATTTTAATGAGTATTTCTAGAACTCAAAATTACTCCCTTTGAGCAATAAAATTTTACTTTAATATTATAAAATTTACGGTCGCTACAACTATAACTGCATAGGTTCCTGAATTATACTTTTTTAATTCCTTGCCATATGCGGGCAAAAAGCGATATGAATCTTTTTATTGCCATCAATCAATTTCGATAAATCTTCTTTCGCCCGCCATGCTTTCTTATAGTTGACTGTGATGCCTCAATGTTTCTCAATGTACCTTATTATATTTTCTGGTGTGATAGTATTTGACTCCTTATATAGGCAATGACATTTCCTTGTAATCTATAGGTATGAAGCTAAAGGATGATTTTTTGTTCCCAGCTTTATGTCACATGTATGCTCAATCTCCCTCCTTGTGACACTAATAACGTTTGACTTGTTTGAGGCCTGAATATACCACTTGCACTCATTCTCCTTGCACTTTATAATAAATATATCATTGTTCTCATCAACCACAGTATAAGTGAACCTCCTCTTTATTTTAACAAGAGTACTTTTGAAATATTTGATGCTTTCAAACTGAGCCCCTAACACAAAAAGAGCCTCATAGTCAGTTGCTTGTAAACTACCGTTCAACATCACCTCCTCCTTGTATGTCTCTAGTTCCTCATCCAAACCATACTCACAACCTCCATCTTCTTCAATATGAATAAACTTTGCGTCAAATGATTCCTGGTTATCGGATACAACAACATTTTTACCTTTCCACATGGTTGGTTTTGTAGCAGCCATGTTTAGAAATTCTTCATACTCAGACAGATCAATTTCTAGATGCCCCCTGTCCAGCTCAAGGGTTTGTGTTTGTAGAGGTAACAACCACTCATTCTCTGACCATGGATCCTCAGTATCAATAAATTCTTCGTCTCCATCAAACCTTCATTTGAAATTGCTCATCATTTTTAAATTGATGATTCTTTTCATTTACTATTTTTGTTTCTTCTCCTCATACTGTATTAGATCCAACCTCTTGGGTAGTGAATGTCTCAAAATTTTATTACTTTCTCTTGAACTGCAAGATATGAAGAAGGCATATCAGTATGAATAAACACAGCCATCCCAACAACGCTAAGAAATACTAAACAAACACAGCCACAAGGCTAAATTTTTTTTACTAAGATCATTACTTTTGGCATCTGTACAACTTTTAATTGTGTGTTCTATACTTCTACTACCGTCCATAGTTCACTCTTGCTCTCTCCTGCATCAAATTGATAATAGAAATCAATGAGTAACACAAATGCGATGCTATATACTCCCTTGCTCCAATAAATGCTGTTCGCATTTGGAAAAAAACTGCTCCATGATTAGATGGCTACTTTCCTCGCTCAGCCCCGAAGAGAGTGGAGGAAAACTCTATTTTTTGTACGGGCCCTGGAGTCCCGATAAATTTTACTCATTTTCAAATGCAAACCGGTTTTATTGAATGGAGGGATTAGGTGGTAAAAGATAAATTAGGTGTTATGCAATACTTACCGTGCACTTTTAAGGATGAAAAAGTTGCACATTTTAGAACTAATATCTAACTAAAATTGAGTGAATCAAAGGTACTCTTTTTCATTCGCTGGATTATTTCAATGGAAGAGCAAACGTCTAATGAATCCAACCGCTTCAATAAAAAGCATAATTCTCCAAAAAATTACACAAAATTAAACAAAAACCAAGAGGCAAAGAAGTTTTGTAAGAACAAAATTGTGGACTCTTTGCAGTAATGTGGATACCACCGTTTCATATTAAACTCGAGGGGAAGTGTGGGGGGTAGAGCATTTGGGAACGCTCCAACCTACAACTTAGCCCCGATGGGGGGATGACGGGTTCGAAAAATTAGTGAAAAATCTGAAAAATTCCAAAAATACAGGTTTGATCTAAAATCATTGTAAATTCATTTATTTTTGAAAACAGCCGAGTTAAATCGGAAATCACTTAAACCACTCGATTAACCAATGACTAATATTAAAATAAACTGGTTCAAAGGTTAGGGTCCTTACATAGGTAGCCAGGTTCTTCTTCATACTCAGCATCAAAGTCATGTATGTCCTCTAGGTTGGGCTCATAGACCTCCTTTTTGAGGCTACTATCATCAGAGGGCATTTCTTGTTCACTAATAACAAGAGTCTTCTTAGTAGGGCACACAGCATTATGCCCAAATCCTTGACACCTATAACAACAAGTGGGTGCTGGGGAATCTTTATATACCTGTTTGTCATTATCTTTAGAGGCACGCACATGAGTAGCTTTGGATGGGTAAGATCCAGACTGTGGTTTTCTCCTAGCAGACGAAACTGTTCTAGAATTGGACTTATTCCCTATTTACTGAGATGAACTCCCATATGGCTTACTGGCAAGTGGTTGGGGAACAACTAATCGTGTGTGAGGTTCTAGACGCCTAAAGGAGTGAGGTTTAGTTATCATCTCATAGTCCTTAGCAAGGGCATAAGCTTGTTCAAGAGTAGCAATACCATGAAATACAAGCTCTTTCCTAAGGTCTTTATTAAGACCCTTTCTAAACCGAACCAAAATCGAATCATGTTCCTCACAGACTTGACAACGCACTCTATACTCCTCAAATTCAGCAATGTACTCTAGGGCAGACCGGTTACCTTGCCTAAGCTTATAGTAATTATCTATGAGATCACTCATATAGGATCGAAGCAAGTAATTAGTGCTCAGGCGTTCTTTCATGTCAATCCAAGTTGTAATTAGAGGTTCATGTCTAAGGGCTATCAAACCTTCAACATCCTCCCCAAATAATTTGGCTCTCCCGATGAGTTTCATCTTAACAAATTTGATATTTTTGTCCTCAGTCAACAATTACCACTCAAAGAAGTGGTCCATCTCTCTCACCCAATCAATAAATACCTTAGGATCAAGACTGTCATCAAAGGATGGTGCTTCAACCTTAATATTGCGCATGATGCGCTCATTTGGGTCACGGAGCACCCTAGGGTCCAAATGTTTATAATAGGCCTGATGCGGTGGGCCTCGGTGGTGATAGGCATCACAGTCATTGTATGGGAAGGGACCAAAATTAGCGTAGGCAAGTTGATTATGGACATGAGGATCAACCTTATTAGGCTGTTCAGCTTTGGCCGCCTGAGAAGACTCACCGATAAGATTATGGGTTAACCTCTGAGAGGTCTCAAGAAAGTCTACACGGACATGGGTTTGGACCATATCTTGGCGAAGTTGGTCATATTTAGCATTCAAGTTTTCTAGTTGTTTTACAATGACTTCTAGGGGATCCATAATAGAGTGGGATTTTGACGAACTGGGTGAAATGACTTTACTAGAACGTAGATGCATGCAATGAGATGCAAACTAAATGAACTCTTATTTTTTAATTGCCTAGGCTAATGATGCATGGGCCACCAAATACAATACAGGACAACGAACTTGAGATCTAACAAAATTAAAGCAAGTAAAGAAAATTGTAAAATTTTATTAATCCTAAGAAGGCACGATAAAGAATTTATTATAAATAATTATAATTAATTCAGATTTAATTTAAAAGGTTGAAGGGCAGTAACAGTTAAGAAATTGTTTCAAGCTAAGAATAGTAGGCCTTGATGTTATGGCTAAATGCTTAATACTACGTATTTTCACTTCAGATCAAAGATGATATTTAGGGCCCATTTGATTGGTCTGATTCTGAATCTGAAAAGTCTACTGAAAATTCTAAAAAGTCATATATATGAAATTCTCTAAACTAAATATGGCGAAGCTGATGCCGACAGCCACATGTCAATGCAATCCTTGTGGAAGATGTGATTGCACTTGGGCAGCACCCGGACCTCATCCCCATTAGAGAAGCTGCCAAGACATATGAAGCAGCATTCGGATTCATAGCAAAAGAGGGCGGCAGGCGGTTGAGATGACTGGATGACCACCACCGGAATGTCGGCAAGCATATCGCAGCCTCTCTCCACAGTGGGGTTTGACGCAGGTGGCTCTACTGGCCGGTTGGATGGGAGGAGCCAGGCGCGGATGGAGTAGAAGAGCATGAAGAGGACATTGGCGGCAATGAGCGTCAACACGGTGGCTCTCAGGATCTTTGTGGCGATCGCGTCCGAGGCTGCAGGAGGAGGAGGCAGCCGGTTGGGGTACTGGTGATAATTGTTTGTAAAGGCCATTGAAATAGAGACTACGGTTTGGAAGGAAAGAAGATGAAGAGAGTATGGATATGAGTAACTATAAGGGATACTCATCATAAATGGAGGGGATCTGCATGGGAAGGAGGAGGAAGCTTCATTGTTCATGAATCTGATGTATGTGATTAACTACAGATGTTACACTTCCTTGTTCTCCAAGGCTATTATGGAGTATACAGACTAATGGTAGCTGAGTAGTCAAAGGGTTTTTTCGCTATCAAAAAAATAAGTCAAGAAGGCTGTTCTTTGTTGACGTAAATGATCTATGGGACCCGCAGTTGCATTGTGATTTTTTAACATGCACACCAAAACTTGTCTGTTTGAGATTTTTTTCTAAGATTGAAACAGGAGTTCCTTGCTAGTGTGTTAAAATGCTACAAGTTCTAACCTCGTCTACCCCACATCGAAACGGTGCAACCCCGGATTTCATAGTCATAATTTTGAAATTAGGACCACTCCTTCACGTGAGAACCTTTACCACCGCGCCAATGAATAGGTTAGCGGCGGCTTATCCTCTCTAGCTAAGGCCTTCACAACCACTGTGGTGTTGGGCAACTAGAAGTCAGAGACACTCTGGTGTGAAGCACTTCCAAAGTTATAAATAAGTTATTAAGAAAAGGTAGTATATGAAAAAGTTACATGTGCCGCTAGGCAAATTTGGTGTACAGGAGGCTAAATTATGCACTACACAATCAACCTCTACACATTCATACGTTCTTCCATTTAGCAACTTCCTTCGTCAAATTCATGCTAAGATGCTAATGTGGGCCTTTTAGAGTTTAGGGCAACTGCTATAGAATTCATTTTCCATCACTGACATCGAAACATATACAAATGAGACGAAATAAAGAAAGAAAAAGGAGGAACAAAATCAAATAGGAGTATACTCATTGATTGCACGCACCACCTTTGTCTAATTTGAACAATCTAAACGAGTATCCTTTTCCAATCCTGTGTTAACCATGGAACACAAAAAATAGTTACAAATTGGCCATTATGGGGCCGTTTGGGGCGTGATTAAAAGCAAAACATCTACACTTAATATTTCACTTTCACCATTCATTTTAGGTTTTTTTCACTTTTAGGCTTAAACACGTCATGAGGTGTTTCAGCTGAAAGTGAAAAAAATCCGAAATATATAGTGAAAGTGAAACATCGAGTATGGATGTTTTGCTTTTAATCACACCCCAAACGGCCCCTATATTATTTTTTTTGTAACGAGGGGTGTCCGAGTCCTTAGGCCTAGGAAGCATCGGATACTTCAAAATGGGAATCATACATGTATTCCATCCATATCATACTCGTGTCTTGGACAGATACCGCTACATGTGATGTCCTACCTATGTATTAGACACCAACTATAAATTACTTCATCAAACGTTATTAAGTAAGTAATGATGCAACATTTAACATTGTAATTAAGTTTTTAAACAAGAGTTAACCTACAATATATATTAAAAATAATGTTCTAATATAAATATATGCCGTATCGTATATTGAACTCGCCTCCCTGTCTCCACCATCCCTCATTTCTCTTCCTCGGTCACAAAGGATGAATATGGCGCCTGTAACGTCTGTAAGACTTCCTCCGCATCAAACTTCCCGCGCGATACCTCTTTGAACCGAGCAAACTGCTCCCTCGCTTCCTTCCCCTTATCCAACAAGCTATAAATCACCGCTTTGCCGAAATACGGCCGGAAATCTGTTGGGTCTTCCATGACCAGCTCCTCGAAGCCCCTTAACGCCTCCTCTACTTTATTCTGCCAGAACTGAACCTGCGACAACACGCACTTGACGTCCCTAGCCTCATTCTCCCTCCCTTCCCTCCGGGTTAGCTCCAGAGCCTCCTTCAGCCGCTCCATCACTGCTTCACCCTCGCCACAGCGGTGCATCCATAATGCAGTGGGGAAAAGAGCGTCGTAGAAGATGGGCCTCTCCGTGAGAATCGCATCAAACATCTCCCGGGCCTCCCCCGCCTCGCCCATGCCTAGGTCGTTGAGCAGCCGCGCCAGATGATACTTCCAAAGGGTCTCCGCCGGCTGGGCCGAGACCAGCTTCCTCACTACCTTGAGCGCCTCTACAGCATCCCCTTCTTCCAGCTTCCTCTCAAAGAGTGACCTCAGGGCCTCCCCGGATTCAGAATGCAACTCCCCGAACTCCGACAACCCAGCCTTGGCCGTCTCCGCTCTTGCCGAAAAGCTTCCAACTCTCACAACAAACGCCGCCGCCACAGTGAGGATCACTGCAGAAGAAGCGGTCTTGAATGTACGGACAACAAGATCACCCCATCTATGTCTTCTTGGGCTGGGATCCGAGTTCAAATAAGATGTGACCGAGATCCTGGACTGACATCTCAGGGCTGCTGGCCAGGCCGGAGACGGGAGGCAGGCTGGGAAGGGACGAGGGAGGAAGATGGCGCCACGGGAGGGAGTTCCTAGGTTCAAATACGCCATTTTGGGAAGCTGGGAGGAGAAGGGCTTCTGCGGCTTGAGGAGAACTACAGCTTCCGTTGAGAAAGGATGCCATGTTTGGGGCCGGCTGACGACAAGCTCGAGGCCGAGGGAGAGAGTTTCTTGCTCTGGAAACAAAACACAAACAAGTGCTCTTCTAAAAAAGACAAATATGGTGGTAGAAATGATGAAAAGACTAGGGCCCGGAGATGAACCGGTTGACACAGTCACACAGCTGTTGATTAAGAGTTTTTAATTGGTCAATTTTGCCTTTTAATTTAGAGTATCAAATTTTGAGCTGGTAATAATAAATTAATTGATCTGGATTTGGTTGTGTTTACACTTTACATTAATTATGCCGGCTGATGGCCGGCATGAGATTTTGTAATGTTTCCATAGAATAAAGAATACCATCTTTCTAAAAAAAATTACAAAAAAAATAAAATGTTTTAAAGGAAAAAATTATCTGTGCTCCATGGCCTAGATCCATCCCTAAACAGTTGATAATCTTCTCTGATTTGGCTTATCTTAGAAAACAGAGGCTCGTTTATATGATTCTTGAATTATCCGCTCGCCCCTTCTTACAATGCACCATCCAAAACTTGCCCGCCCCCTCTTATATGTGTGTCGTGGGATCGCGATACGATAGTGTGCAAATTGCAATGGATTAGGCAAATAAATTTTTTATACATGTCCAGGTTGGTATCCGTCAGATCTTGTGGCCCTATATTGATCTAACAGTTTAGACCTATGCACGTCTTGGGCATGTTAATGTGTGGGCACGTTCTTTATCATTGTTTCCTAGTTTTTTGCCACAGGCATCCAAATCACAGCTTTTGGCAATATGTTTTTGGACCGGAATTGATTTTGGCCCAAATCACATCCTAAGGGGTTGTTAGGCAACCCATTAGTGGGCCATTTGTGGCGCATTTATTATTTTTTCTTGTTTAGATAGTATTATTTATTAACTAATGAACATTTGGCCACCTATGAAAATATTTACCCACCTATGAGCATTTGTAGCCCATTTGTGATCAATTCACCGTTTTTCAAAGAACTTTAAAAATATGTTTGTTTGGTATGTCTATAAATGTGACAAATGAATTGCTCACAAATATTAATTTCTTAGAGTCACAAATGGGTTGCCAAACGACCCCTAAATCCCATCATTTGGTTTATAACACGAAAAGGAATGAGTATTAATCACACATCTAACCCCTGCCATTTACACAATCACCCTCTAGACAGTAAATATTATAATCTTAGTCGTAAAATCAAATTATTCCCCCTTATGGTCCAGCCAACCCACCCGATCTATATACCTGCAATGGATGTCCACTGAATGAGGTTGTAAACTACTCATCCCACTCCTTAAACAACCTCACTTGCACAGTCACACTAGAAGACCTGAGTGCATTCATGGTCAACTTCATATTTCAAATCTTCAAAAGAAGTATTTATTTTTTGATACTCCCTCCGTCAAATAAACATGTTTGCATTTGAAAAAATAAGGGTCTATCATTACTTTGCTTATCTGTAGGAGCATTAGAGTCCAAAAAATTTGGGTGATACTTTTGCGCAGCCTAAATTTTTTTAGTAACACCCATTTTTATAAGAAGGGTTGGAAAAAAGTCATATTTTCTAGCAGGCTCAATAACACCTAATGTTAAATTTTGACGATAGATATTGATCTACAAAAATCTCAATATTTGATAGTGGCATTCTACTGACAGAAATGGCAATCAATCCATTGAGTTCAACCTGGCGGTAGAGGTCCACCATTATATACTTGAGAGTAGGGTATATCTGACAGTGAAGTCCTACTGACAAAATCATAAATGAGAATAGTGTGGTGTTACTCAGTAACTGTTGAAAAACTTTGGGTTCTACAGACCACGTGGTGTTGCTGAGAAAATTGGGGTGCTAAAAAGTATCACCCAAAAATTTAATTTATTTCCAAATTCTAACAAGTTTCATTGGATGGAGGGAATATCATATATATTCTGAAGAAGTTTAACAACTTCATCAATCCGAGAAATTATTGGTTGTCCCTAGCAAAATACTCCAGGGCGTCAGGGAGCCATTGATCTCCTAGATCGACGGTGCACACACTTTATGCGTGCTCTTCATCTGTTTTGGTGCGAAGCAGCTAGAACTCACTCATAAAGTGTAGTGTGTGAGCTGTCGATTCTAGAGATCACCTTCCTATGACCTTGGAATAAAGTTGATGGGTCATGCGCTTGGACTCAATAATTTCTCCATCGACCCTACAGTCCAACTACTCCTACTTTGAATACATTAATAGGCATTTTACATCTCGGACCATCACTAGGGCCCAACCTTAATAAAAAAAAGGTTGTTTATGAAAAAGTTAACATGCGCCAGTAGGCAAATTTGGTGTACAGGAGGCTAAATTATGCACTACACAATCAACCTTTACACATTCATAGCTTTCTCTCGATCTAGTAAATGGAGGATTTCGTACGTTCTTCCATTTAGCAACTTCGTTCGTCAAATTCATGCTAAGATGCTAATGTGGCCTTTTTACCGTTTAGGGCAACTGCTATAGAATTCATTTTTCATCACTAATTTACATGACGTCGAAACATATACATAGAGACGAAATGAAGAAAGAAAATGAAGGAAACAAATCAAGCAGGAGTCACACATTGATTACATGCAGCACCTTTGTCTAATTTGAACAATCTAAATGAGTATCCTTTTCCATACCTGTGTTAACTATGGAACACAAAAAATGGTCACGAAGAGGCCACTAAATTTTTGTAACGAGGGGTGTCAGAGTCCTTGGCCTAGGAAGCATCGGATACTTCAAAACGGGAGTAGTACATGTATCGCATCCATATCGTACCTGTGTCCCAGTCAGATACGGCTACATGCAATGTCCTACCTATGTATTAGACACCAACTATAAATTACTTCATCAAACGTTATTAAGTAATGATGCAACATTTAACATTGTAATTAAATTTTTAATATAAGAACTAACCTAAAACATATATTAAGAATAATATTTTACTCCCTCCGTTCCAAAATAGTGTGTAGATTTGGAAATTTTTTCTATTCCAAAATACTATGTATATTTGGCTAGTCACGTGACTTCCCCTCGTCTTTGCTTCTCCCCTTCCAACTCCTTATTCTTCTTCCTCATACAGATGTAGCACCGCCGCTTCCCAAACTGTAATGATGGAGATCCTCCAACACCAGATTTGGAGCTTAGCTTCCATGACAACGTCAGTACCTACTCCACTCCCTACGTCAGAAACTCTCCAGCCCCTGCCGTGGCCCCCCTCCACCATGCTACTTCTTCAGCGCTGCCTTCGTCGCCTCCACCAGGAAGCCCGGGAACCATCACTGGAAGAAGGAGACCCATGGTGGGAAGTCCTCTCCGGTGGCGGTAAAGGAAACTTTCACAGAGTGCAGAGGTGCATTGGGGTCTTGCAAGGGAATAGGCTTCCTGATGGCGGTTTTGATCTCAACCTTCTTGCCGAGGATGATGACATAATGGGCATCGATCGCCGCCAAAGCGGAGTCTTGGCATTTGAATGTGATGAAGCCAAACCGGCAGACTCAAACGTCCAGCCGGAGCTCAAAGCATTGAGTATTTTGTGGGTCACATGAATTTCTTGTGGGCTCCACTATCCAATAAAAATAAATATTTTTTTAAATGTACACAGTATTTTAGAACAGAGGGAGCATTGTTTTAAGACCCTGTTCGGCCAGGCCGTTGAACTGGATCCGGTCCATTTTTCGGGCCGGAATGGCCGGGCTGAAGTGGGTTGAAGTCCCGGCCGGGTCATGAGCGATCCGGGCGGGTTGACCCTCGAACCAGCCGGCACGGGCCAACCGGGCCAGAGTCGGTATATATAAACCAAAAAAAAAATTGTAAGCTGAAGCCTCAGGTCAACGGGGACGGCGATCACAGGCGACGGTGACCACAGCGACGGCGACGGTGAAGCCCAAGTCTCACGTCGATCACAGTCGACGGCGACGGTGAAGGTCAAGTCAATCGCTCATCACAGTCGACGACGACGGTGATCACAGTCAATGGCGACGGTGAAGCTCAAGTCGATCTCTCAGCACAGTTGACGGCGACGGCGATCACAATCAACGGCGACGGTGAAGCTCAAGTCGATCTCTCATCACAATCGACGGTGACGGTGAAGCCCAAGTCTCACAGTGAGGCCCAATCTTCTATAAAAATCGAACACTTTTCTTCTGTAAAAATAAAAACGATTAAGGGTTCATTCTTTGAGCCTTAAACGTGAACATAACCTGGTCTTGTGTATTCTCCTTACAGAAGTTATTAAGTTGAAAAACTAGATGTGTTATATTATAGTTCATGGACAAAAGTTATCTTTTTCACAGGAGTTGTAGCATCTGAAGTGAGACTCTTATGTGACTTGGAACGGCCAATTTCAACTTGGTATTACCTTCTTCCACTCTCTTCTGATATTCTACTGTGCATCTCTCATATATGTCTGTTTTATTTTGGGGAAAGTCAGTGTGCAAGGTTCTTTCTATTTAAGAATGTGCGAATATTGTACAATTCTCTTAGTTTAAACTCTGTTTGAGATGGACATATAGAATTTGATGTCCGTTTTTTATAGTGATGGTGCTTCTAATAATCTAGAAACTTGTGTTGAAACTTGATAGTGCATTGCTTCTCTGCTTCTGAACTGTGATCATCTATATCTCAGATTGCAGTATGCTAGTTGTGCAAAAGGTATCTCTGGACTACTGATATCGTTTGTAATGTTAATTTGCAGATTCATCCTGTGCTTTGCAGATATCATGCTTCAAACAACGGTAATTTTCCTTCTCTAAATCTCACTCACAAGGAAGTAGGAGGATCTTTTTATACAGTGTGAGAAATTGTAAGAGAGGTAATTCAGGAAAACAAAAGTCTAGGACCTGCTAGTTCATCTTCAGAAAATCAAGTGATAAACAATTCTGCAGTTCAAAATGTTCTGTCCCTGCCACTTACAATAGACCTGAGTCAAGAAGACGTTACATTCATTCATAATGAGCATGAAAATACGAGTGACATATTGAACAATGAAGGTCATGAAAGTGTGTATGAAGAAGGCCAAGAACCTTTAATGGATCATTTATCTGATAGTTGTTACAGCGGGGATCTTGCAACTTCTAAGAGTGATAGATTACCTGTCAATGGTTCACAACATGAAGTCCCAGCAGTTTCCCAGGTAGTTGTAACTACTGAAAAGGGGAGTAATACTGTCGAGGAAATTGATATAACCAGTACAGAAGTAGGAAATTGATATAACCAGTACAGAAGTAATGGTGGAGAATTTTATAATAGAAGGCTTGAACAATGTATCTGCTCAAACCCATGATCTGATGTCTGCTGCCTCCTCATTGACTTCTGATGCCAATCCAATTTCCTACCCGACTGAGAGATTCGAAAGTGCAAAAAGCACTGCAACTGTACGTGGCAGCTCATCAAAATAAGTCTGTTACCATGGAAGTGGATTTCAACTTCTCTACGATTGCTGAAGCGACAAAGAAAAATAATGTAGATCAAATTTCAGGTGGCCTAAATCTCAAGTCCAGTCAATTGACTCTTGAAGATAGTGGGGCAGATAGCCAAAATATGGTTGCTGCAGAGGCTCAGGTGAGGCAATTCATGTTGTCATTTTTTTTAAAGAATAGAGTTTTAAAGGCTTTGCTGCTCATAGTCACAGATTCACAGGTAATCCAACTGCTTTGATTTTTGAATTGTCAATGACTAACAATAAATGTTCCTTCTGGTAAGAATAAATTAACTATCACACGATAGTCTTTCCATGTTCCCCACTTTCTCACAGTATGGTTTTTCATGTGAAACCTTGTGGAATTTAAGCTTGTTCTGTAAATGCATATCTTGTTTTCTAGAATGTAAGAAGCAGGCAGAGAGATAAGAAGGTTTCTTTTAGCAAAAAGAATGGATACATAGCTTTGGTGGGGATGCTGCTTCTTATGGTGGTACAACAATAAGCTAAGAAAGGGTATTTGATGGACAAAAGGATTGTTCAACATTGCCACCAGCATGTATAATTGCTTGCCAGAGGTGAAATCCAACATCTTTTCCTGTTTTAACCTGTATTGTTTATATATAATTTGAATCTTATATGTTCCAACACATTATTTTAATTTCTATATATTTTTATAGAGGAATGATACTTCTCAAGCTTAATCCATTGACAGAAGGAAAGGACATAAATTTTACTATTTTTAATAGTAAAATTTATGATGTCACCCAGGTCAACCCACCGGGCCAAACCGGTTGGCCCAACCCGTCATCAAACCGGGTCAACGACCGAACGGGGTTTTAAAACATTGGGTGGGAGTAATATAAACATTGGGTGGGAGTAATATAAATATCTGCCGTACGTATCGTATATTTAACTTACCTCCCTGTCTCCACCATCCCTCAGTTCTCTTCCAAGGTCACAAAGGATGAATATGGCGCATGTAACGTCTGTAAGACTTCCTCCGCATCAAACTTCCCGCGCGATACCTCTTTGAACAGATCAAACTGCTCCCTCGCTTCCTTCCCCTTATCCAACAAGCTGTAGATCAGCCCACTGCCGAAATACGGCCGGAAATCTGTTGGGTCCTCCATGACCAGCTCCTCGAAGCCCCTTAACGCCTCCTCTACTTTATTCTGCCAGAACTGGACCTGCGACAACACGCACTTCACGTCCCTCGCCTCATTCTCCCTCGCTTCCCTCCGGGTGAGCTCCAGAGCCTCCTTCAGCTCCATCGCTGCCTCACCCTCTCTGCAGCGGTGCATCCAGAATGCAGTGGTGAAGAGAGCGTCGTAGAAGATGGGCTTCTCTGTGAGAATCACGTCAAACATCTCCCGGGCCTCCCTGCCTCGCCCATGCCTAGGTAGTTGAGCAACCGCGCCAGATGATACTTCCAAAGGGTCTCCGCCGGCTGGGCCGAGACCAGCTTCCTCACGACCTTGAGCGCCTCTACAGCATCCCCTTCTTCCAGCTTCTTCTCAAAGAGTAAACCTCAGGGCTGTTAGAAGTGGGTATACTAACCCATGTTAAAACCCACTTATATTGATGTGAATGAGTGAATTAGGTGAAGGATAAATAGTCCCACATCCACACCAAAGAGGAGTTGTGGATGGTATGTAAGGTTCAAGGTTGGCCTTAGAAGTTAGGCCAAAGGGCCACCCCACTTTTGTGGGTGCGGCCTTTCTACATATCCGGTGGTAAAGGAGGCGGGCGGAGTGGAGATGATATTGGCCAACATGGCCGCGAACGGGGAGGAGCTGGTGGCGGACAGCCATCTGCTGCCGAAATTAACGGTGGGAAGGAAAATCGGAGACCAGATCCGATTACCTTTACCAAATCGGAGGCCAGATCCTCAGGGACCTCGAGCGGCGTCAGGTCCACCTTCCGAATGCCCCGCATTGCCAATACAACCTTCGCGTTCAGCACCTTCACCCGGGCAGCGTCGCGCACGAGTCGAGACAGGGTCAGTGCCCTATAGTCCGGATGTCGACTCCCCACCTCCGCGTCAATCGCGTCCCGGGAATGAAAGGAGAGCGTGACGGAATCCCAATCACCGGAAGCGTGGGTGGATTCGGAGTGGTCTGGGGAGAGGACGTGGATGGTTTTGCGGCGAACGGAGCAAATCCAAAGAGTTGTCCTCCTCCGCCGCCAACGCCGCGGCTGGCGCTCTCCTCGTCCTCTTCGTCGCCAGTCGACGGAGCGGCCGGGGGGTGATGCCCGTCGGAGGGGGAGACGCACCCCTCTATGCGTCGTTTCAGAGACCCCCCAGAACGAAGGTTCTGTTGGGGAAGATGATGGGTCGGTTCAGTTCAATTTCATGGTCTGGTTCAAAACCGATCCAGTTCAATAGTTTTTTGACATCAAGTTCAAGTTATAAGGTTTGGGTTCAATTTCTTCCAAAAGGCACAGTTCAGTGTATCAAGCTCCAGTCCAGGTAAGTGGAACTCCAACATTCTTCCTATTTTTGGGTCCTTTACTTACTCTGAGTTATAAATAAATAAATTAAAAAAAAGGGCTTGATTTAATACACTTGAAGGAAAACCAGTATGGTTCAAAGGATTTGAATATTTCAAATGCTCTCATCAAATTAAGTTGGCGGGTGGCTTTTGGATCAAGTGGCATGTTAAGATTGGAAACAAGCATGACATGCAATATTTAAAGTTGTTCCTTGGTGTGATATTAATATGCATGGAATGTGATATATGTATACAATCTAACTTCATCAGATAGCCTTTTCATGAAATTGAAACAAATTATCATTGCTTGCCATGTGATATGTAGCAATGTTTTAAATTGCATGTTAATCCCACTATGGATGGTAGAAATATTATGTTTCATTTATTGACGATTGCACTCGTTATTGTTATGTATACTTGCTGAGAAGTAAAGATGAGGTTATAAACATGTTTATATTATATAAAACAGAGGTTGAGAATCAACTTGGCAAGAAAATAAAAGTTCTAAGAAGTGATAGAGGTGGGGAATATGAATCACCTTTTGGTGAATTCTGTTCACAACATGGTATTATACACCAAACCACGGCACCTTATTCACCACAGCAAAATGGAGTTGCTGAACGGAAAAAAAATAGAACTTTAAAAGAAATGATGAATGCCATGTTAATAAGTTCTGGGTTACCTCAGAACATGTGGGAAACACAAAAGGAAAGTTCTATTAAAAGAATTTTGGATGTCGAAAAAGACACTAGTGAAGACCAAGAGGGACAAGATGATGAACCTAGATGTAGGAAACGTGCTAGAACATCAAAATCCTTTGGTCCAGATTTTCTAACTTATTTGTTAGAAAATGAGCCTCACAGCTTTAAGGAAGCAATGTCTTCTCCTGAAGCACAATATTGGAAGGAGGCTGTAAATAGTGAAATTGAATCCATTATGCAAAATCACACTTGGGAGTTGGTAGATCTACCTCCAGGGAGTAAACCTCTCGGATACAAGTGGATCTTCAAGAAGAAGATGAAGGCTGATGGATCAATTGAAAAATATATAAAGCAAGACTTGTTATCAAAAGATACAAGCAAAAGGAAGGTCAAGATTATTTTGATACATACTCACCACTCACAAGAATAACTTCCATTAGGATGTTAATTGCTATGGCTGCTTTGTATAATCTTGAAATACATTGAATGGATGTAAAAACAGCATTCTTGAATGGTGACTTGAATGAGGAAATATATATGCAACAACCTGAAGGGTTTGTTGTACCTGGTCAAGAAAACAAAGTGTGCAAACTTGTTAAGTCTCTCTATGGGCTTAAACAAGCACCTAAGCGATGGCATGAAAAATTTGACAAAATGATGATGTCAAATGGATTCAAAATTAATGAATGTGACAAATATGTTTATGACAAAGCTAGACCTGAAGGCTATGTTATTGTATGCCTCTATGTGGATGATATGCTCATTATTGGTAGCAATGATAATATCATTAAAGCTACTAAGAGGATGTTAAATAAACAGTTTGGCATGAAGGATATAGGTGTTGCAGATGTTATATTAGGGATGAAAATCACTAGAACATCTGATGGATATGTATTATCTCAATCTCATTACATTACAAAAATCCTAGACAAATTTAATGAGAATGATAATCGTCCAGCGAGAACACCTGTAGCTGTGACATTGCATTTAAGCAAAAACACGGGTGAGAGCATATCACAACTCCAATATTCTCAAATTATTAGAAGTCTCATGTACCTCATGAATTGTACGAGACCGGACATAACATACTCAGTAAGTAAACTGAGTAGATATAATAGCAATCCAGGGGAAGACCACTAGAAAGCTCTAGTCAGGGTTCTTAGATATCTAAGATATACCTTAGACTATGGACTGCACTATACAAGGTATCCAGCAATACTAGAGGGGTACTGTGATGCAAATTGGATATCTGATACAAGAGACTCCAAATCCACAAGTGGATATGTTTTTACTATTGGAGGTGCAGCAGTGTCTTGGAAATCTTCTAAACAAACGTGCATTGCAAGATCCACAATGGAATCAGAATTCATTGCACTTAATAAAGCAGGCGAAGAAGCTGAGTGGCTTCATCATTTTTAGAAGATATTCCAATGTGGGGGAAACCTGTGCCACCTATATGTATCTATTGTGAAAGTCAATCTGCTATAGGAAGAGCACAAAGTAACTTGTATAATGGTAAGTCTCGACATATACGTCGGAGGCATAATACCATAAAACAATTGCTCTCTAGTGGAATAATTTCCATTGAGTATGTTCGGTCAAAAGAAAATATTGCAGATCCGCTTACAAAGGGTTTGACCAAAGAACAAGTGAGCAATTCATCGAGGGGAATGGGCTTGAAGCCTATACATTAAGAATCACCATAATGGCAACCCAACCTAGTTGACTGGAGATCCCAAGATCTAGGTTCAAAAGGGACAACCGAATTGTGGGGGATTCAAGGGGAATCACTATGGAGATAAAATCTCGTTCCCATTCCTATGATGAGATAGTGATGCCTGCTGAATGAATCAGGATAAGCTTTGCTTTTAATGGTTCTCATAACTTGACTTAGTTCGAGTGGGGTATTGCAGGATGCTCCTAATGAGAATCACCTATATGAGTGTGAAGGGGCCATTTCTATGAGGATTTTAAGGCTAAATCTTCTAGAGCACTCATGAAAACCAGGTTTGTTCGGGGCCAAAATGAACAAAGTCATGAGAACCACAATGTGTCTCAGAAGTGATTGTGTGACTTCTATTGTCTTGGTTTACACAAACGGCTGAACAGTTCAAGACATCACGTTCACTAATTAGCCAGTAAACCCGATAGTCTTCACAAGGGAAGGTTCAAAGCCGAAAGCTACCTCTCCCCCATGCATGATCTTCTCAATTTTTGCTTTCACAAGTTTTTTGCATAGTTTTTGCATACGTTATCCAGCCAATTCTCATTCATGTGGGGGATTGTTAGAAGTGGGTATACTAACCCATGTTAAAACCCACTTATATTGATGTGAATGAGTGAATTGGGTGAAGGATGAATAGTCCCACATCCACACCAAAGAGGAGTTGTGGATGGTATATAAGGTCCAAGGTTGGCCTTAGAAGTTAGGCCCAAGGGCCACCCCACTTTTGTGGGGGAGAGAGATATTGGACCCATGCACTTAGGTAGGCTAACCCACACGCGCGCGCGTGCCGCCGCCGCCACCGCCACCGTCCGTCCAGCCGGCCGGCTCGGTTCGGTTCGCACGCGTGGCCGGCCGGGCCTGGCCGGGTCGGGTCGGGTCGGGTCGGGTTGGGTTGGGTTGGGTTGGGTCAACAAGAAAATATTATTTTGGGACAAATTCAATGGTTTGGTTTTCTAATTTATTTTGGTTCAACCAAAACGGGTCCGTTTTATTATGACCGTTAACGGACGGACGCGTCCGTTTAACGGGAAAGGGTTTCAACGGGCTTTAACGGGAAATGGTGTGTTTTCAACGGGCTTTAACGGGATTTCTATAAAGCTTGTAAAAACGGGTTTTTCTGTACGGATTTTTCAGTACTTCATCTTCTTCTTCCTCTCTTCTGTGAAAGCATTACACATTAGTGGTTCGCTGCGCGTACTATTTGGAGTGCTCCTACAGTACGTGGTTGATCGTCTTATCCTGGGAGGCAGACGCCCAAGAGTCCTAAGCACCGTAGGGAGGGTGAATTCTGTCTTAAGGACAAAGTGTTTCGCTTGATTCGATCATAAATTCTTCTAATTTATTATTATCTTTGCAAAAGGTACACATTTCTCATCCTTGAGACAGTAGCAGTAAGTAATTTTAATAACAAGGGCCTCTGCGGATTCCGAATGCAACTCCCAGAACTCCGATAACCCAGCCTTGGCCGTCTCCGCTTTTGCCGAAAAGCTTCCAACTCTCACAACAAACGCCGCCACCGTAGTGAGGACCACTGCAGAAGAAGCGGTCTTGATCGTACGGACAACAAGATCACCCCATCTATGTCTTCTTGGGCGGGGATCCGAGTTCAAATAAGACGTGACCGAGATCCTGGACTGACATCTCAGGGCTGCTGGCCAGGCCGGAGACGGGAGGCAGGCTGGGAAGGGACAAGGGAGGAAGATGGCGCCACGGGAGGGAGCTCCTAGGCTCAAATACGCCATTTTGGGAAGCTGGGAGGAGTAGGGGCTTATGTGGCTTGAGGAGAAGTAGAGCTTCTGTGGAGAAAAGATGCCATGTTTGGGGCCGGCTGACGACAAGCTCGAGGCCGAGGGAGAGAGTTTGTTGCTCTTGAAGCAAAAGACAAACAGGTGCTCTTTTAGAAAAAAGACATGCCCAAGCTGGTATCCGTCAGATCATATGGGCCTATGTTGATCTAACGGTTCAGACCCTTATGCATGTCTTGGGCATGTTAATGTGTGGGCACGTTCATTATCATTGTTCCCTAGTTTTTTCCACAGGGATCCAAATCACACGTTTGGCAACATGTCTTTGCTCCGGAATTGATTTTGGCCCCATTCACACCCTAAGGGGTTGTTAAGCAACCCATTAGTGGGCCAGTTGTGGCACATTTGTTATTTTTTCTTGTTTGGATAGTATTATTTATTAATTAATGAACATATGGCCACCTATGAAAATATTTACCCACATATGAGCATTTGTAGTCCATTTGTGATCAATTCACCATTTGTCAAAGAACCTTCCTGAGGTCATTTGTTGGAAAATGGTCTAGATCTATGGTACTATATATTTTTTTTTATAATATTGTCCCTCATTAATGACAAGGCCAACATTTCTGAATGAATTAAAAATGTGTTTGTATGGTATGTCTATAAATGTGACAAATGAATTGCCCATAAATGTTAATTTCTTAGAGTCACAAATAGGTTGCCAAACGACCCCTAAATCCCGTCATTTGGTTTATAACAGGAAAAAGAATGAGTATTAATCACACATCCAACCCCTGTCATTTACACAATCACCCTCCAGACACTAAATATTATAATCTTACTTGTAAAATCACACTATTCTCATCTCATGGTTCCTATCTATATACGCGCAATGGACGTCCACCGAATGAGGTTGTAAACTACTCATTCCTCTCTTTAAACAACCTCACTTGCACAATCACACTAGAAGACCGGAGTGCATTCATGGTCAATTTCATACTTCAAATCTTCAAAAGAATTATTTATTATACGATACTCCCTCCGTCAAATGAAACATGTTTGCATTTGAAAAAATAAGGGTCTATCATTACTTTGCTTATCTGTAGGAGCATTAGAATCCAAAAAATTTGGGTGATACTTTTGGGCACCCCAAAATTTGTCAGTAACACCCATTTTCATAAGAAAGGTTGGAAAAAAGTCATATTTTCTAGCAAGCTCAATAACACCTAATGTTACATTTTGATGGTAAATACCGACCTACAAAAATCTCACTATTTAATAGTGGCATTCCATTGACAGAAATGACAACCAATCCATTGAGTTCAATCTGGCGGTAGAGGTCCACCATTATATACTTGACAATAAGGTATTAACGTGAGGATCCAAAATATCTGACAGTGAAGTCCTACTGACAAAATCGTGAATGAGAATAGTGTGGTGTTACTCAGTAACCGTTGAAAAACTTTGGGTTCTACTGAGCACATGGTAAAAAGTATCACCCAAAATTTTAACTTATTTCCAAATGCTAACAAGCTTCATTGGATGGAGGGGGTATCATATTTTGAAGAAGCTTGACAACTTCATCAATCCGAGAAATTATTGGTTGTCCCTGGCAAAATACTCCAGGGCGTCAAGGAGCCATTGATATCCTAGATTGACAGTGCACACGCTTTATGTGTGCTCTTCATCTGTTTTGGTGCCAAGCAGCTAGAACTCACTCATAAAGCATAGCGTGTGTGCCGTCGATTCTAGAGATCGACTTCCTATGACCCTGGAATAAAGTTGATGTGGTCATGTGCTTGCACACAATAATTTCTCCATCGACCCTACAGTCCAACTACTCCTACTCTAAATACATGAATAGGCACTTTACATCTTGGACCATCACTAAGGCCCAACCTTAATACTCCCTCTGGTCACTTTTAATTGAGATTGCCACATAATTACTCAATTTAATTGAGATGTGGGGTCCATAGTAAAAGCCTAGGCTCTTCGAGTAAGTGAGTCACCTTTCATTGACTCTTGACCTAGACCTAGGGTCGCGGCCAAGCCGCTAACAGGAGAATAATTAGGGGTAGGGGGTGTCCACGGACGTCTATGTCCGTTGATCAACTCTATCAGCATCCGTGCAAGGCTTAACGGATTGTCTGTAAGGACACGGACATGCCCGTCCTTCTTAATAACGAGGCACGGACGCGGACGAGTCCTTGTCCTTGTCTGTAGTTCACTAGCCCTCCCTAAAAAAACCTTCTTTCTCCTAATCTTTTTCCCTCTTCTCCCCCATGTTGCATCCCCTTTTCTTCCTCGCCTAGTTTCTCCTTTTCTTCCTCGTCATTGTGAACATGATATGCAGTGATATCGTGCCATCGAGGACACGACTCCTGCATATCGTGTTCACAATTACACGACTATAATTAATGATTATTCTTCAACTTACCAAGTGTTTCTTGTCTGTGTCTCAACAACATCATATGCAACACACACCATTTATTGATTACCATCAATGGTTGTAGCAATCAATAGACATCCGGGTTACTTTCCTTTTAAGAATGTTTCATCTACAATTAAGAGAGGCCTAAGTGATCTTCTGAAAGCTCTTGAAATGGGGTCAAACATCCTAAACACAAGTTTGAAATCGCATCAGTCTAACTCTATTTCAGGTATATCAGAAGACATTACTATAACCGCATAGGTTCATGGATTAGACTTTTTTAATTCCTTGCCATATGCGGGAAAATGCGATATGAATCTTTTTGTTTCCATCAATCAATTTCGATAAATCTTCTTTCGCCCGCCATGCTTTCTTATAGTTGACTGTGATGCCCCAATGTTTATAATAAATATATCATTGTTCTCATCAACCACAGTATAAGTGAACCTTCTCTTTATTTTAACAAGAGTTCTTTTGAAATATTTAATGCTTTCAAACTGAGCCCCTAACACAAAAAGAGCCTCGTAGTCAGTTGCTTGCAAACTACCGTTCAAGATCACCCCCTCCTCGTATGTCTCTAGTTCCTCATCCAAACCATACTCAGTGCCCAAATCTCAACCTCCATCTTCTTCAATATGAATAAACTCTGCGTCGAATGATTCATGGTTATCGGATACAACAACATTTTTACCTTTCCACATGGTTGGTTTTGTAGCAGCCATGTTTAGGAATTCTTCATACTCAGACAGATCAATTTCTAGATGTCCCCTGTACAGCTCAAGTGTTTGTGTTTGTAGAGGTAACAACCACTCATCCTCTGACCATGGATCCTATCAATAAATTCTTCGTCTCTATCAAACCTTCATTTGAAATTGCTCATCATTTTTAAATTGATGATTCTTTTCATTTACTATTTTTACGTCTTCTCCTTATACTGTATTAGATCCAAACTCTTGGGTAGTGAATGTCTCACAATTTCATTACTTTCTCTTGAATTGTAAGATATGAAGAAGGCATATCAGTATGAGTCGTGTAGACAAATACACGAAATGTAAGCATATCGTGTAATCACTTACACAATATCCTACAACTGCGACTTTGAAATGTGTCATTGTGCACACGACTTGTATATAGTCATGTCATCGTCAACACAATACGAAGTCTCATATATAATACACGATAACTTGCAGAGTCATGTCACCGATGATGCGATATTGTATTCTTACCTTGTTGTTCCAATTACAAGCTCCAGTTGTTTCCTTCCTTCACCTCCTGATGATTTCAGGTCATCATATGTCAAGTGAACAAGTTGATCTGATGGGGATATCCTCTCCTTATTAATACTGGAAGTCCTCTCCACGTACAACTCCAACACTTCCCTCCTTACTTTCTTATGAATGTTAAAGACGTTTTCTAGATCTTCATCATCCTCCAGGACACATGGTATGCATGGTGTAATAATCCTCAAAATTTCACTGTTCACTGGTTTAATATTTATAGTTACTATTTATATTGATGGGCAATGAACCCACAACGTACAATCATTGCCAAAATAAGGTGACGCTATGTGCAAAATGAGGCGACATTGTGTGCAAAATAAAACGACATTGTGAGGGCAAGAATTTCTTGGTATTTGCATTTAAGGTGCCACTACCTTAGATGTTTAAAAACTCCCTCTACCTATTAGGGAGGAATGGTGTATTGCCACCATTTTTGTTCAGAAAAGCACTTTAGTTCCCACTCTGAACAGATGTCGTAATTGTCCTCTACCTATTAGGGAGGGGAGGTGTTGAGCTGCAACATATGCAGCAAAAGCAAACACATGTTGTTGCACACATTGCTGCATATGTTGATAAGTAGGGCAAGCACACATTGATGCATACATTATTGCACATGTTGCTGCATACATTGGTAAGAGAAGCAAGCACATGTGCAACAAAGTAAGCAAATGTTGCTACACAAGTAGGCAAATGCAAGCACATGTCATGTGCAACACATGTGCTATGATGCAAGAGATAAGCATATGTTGCTACACATGTCGTGTGCAACACATGCGCTATGATGCAAGATATAAGCATACGTTGTTGGTAACGAAAGTGCTATGACGCATGAAATGCATGCACACTAGATATTTGAAGCAGGAACAAGGCAAGGTCTCCATGCCTCCTACTTCATACGAATGGGTGGCTTATTCAGTAAGGATTTTGCATGTTCCTGGGACTACATGCATATGATGTAGGAAGTATGTGCACATGTTGGTGGGATTGCATGCATATGATGTAGGAAGTGTGTGCAACATGTCGTGTGTTGAAGATGTGCCTTGAACTTAATCAAGATTGGTGTATTTGCATGCGTTGGCATGATTTCCTTTGGCTATAGTACAGTGGTACCTGATGAGGGTCATTGTTGATATGCATCTTCCTTATGGAGTAAGCACCGCATTCCTCTCAACATCTTCTGCTTAGGAAACTCTGCATCTAGTTCGCATTATCGACATGCCGCATTGTCGCACATGCCTTGGTGAGATTGTTGCACATGCCTAGGTAGATTTTCGTGACATTGCAATATTCTCGTACATGTCTTAGTGTGATTTCAACTGGTTGGACTTATGTCATTTTGTATCTTCCTTATGGTGGAAGCTATAGACCCATCCTATAGTTATTTATGTTAGATAGTGTTAATGCTCATTGGAGATGTTAGCATCCTAGAAGGTTGCGTTCTCCCGATTCATATCTAGTTCAGAGAGGTGATGTGAGCCAAACCCTCTCCAGAGGCCAGACCCTGGAGGACTTCTGGGGTAGGATCGGGAGAGGCATTCACCCTTGACAGATTCAAGGGAAGGACCATTTTCCAACTGGCTGGGCTTATGCTGCTTTGCATCTTCCCCATGAATTTTGAGGAAGCTCTGCACCCATCCTATAGCCTATTTATGCTAGATGGTGTTAGTGCACATTAGAGGCATTAGCATCCTGGAAGGTTGCGTTCTTCCGGATGCCAGGTCCTAGATGACTTCTAGCGTAGGATTGGGCAAGGCATAAACCTTCAACGGATTTGAGGTGCGTTGTGATTACCAGTAGTATCCGGACAGTATTAGTGAGACTGTTCATATGGATAGAGATATATAATGGGTGCATAATATGAATTTGTGGAATGTGGAATTCCTTAATAGGTTGTATAAAATGATAATGAAACTATTAATTATTATTAGGCGTAAGTTAATATGATAGGGTAATTTGTGTTCATGGTTAGACACACAAATCACAATGAATTCACTCACGTTCTTGGTTGGACACGAAAGTTCATCCACTATAATGTAATTAATTCTATCCTTGGTCGAGCATAAAATCAATCACAAACCTGTTCTTGGTTAGACACATGGATTAAAAAGATTTAATTCCATTCATAATCAATCAAGTCTATGGTCAAGCACTCAAAAGAAACTCATGAAATAACATTAAGCATGAATCATATCAACTCTAAACAAGAAAGAGTAGCAATACACATCTAGGGCTTCATCTAGCCTTGACAAAGAATTTAGCTAGACATAAAAAAAAGAGAAAATAAAAGCCTAATTTTGTAGATCCATTGGCATGAATCCTTCTTCTTCTTTAGCCTCCAAATGACTTCTTCTGTTGCTCTTCTCTAGCCTCCAAGATCTATTATTTAATGCCCAATACGTTCTCTTTAAGGCCTATTTATAAGATTGGGAAGAAAACACAAAAGACCCCTTCTAAATCTGAGTCAAAATAGGTCAAAACTCACTTTTGCGCACACGGCGATCGATCGCCAATACGGGCTGATCGATCGGTTTCTCGGTTCACTCTGCAACACAATTTTCCAATGGTCATAACTCTTCGCTCCGAACTCCGAATTGCATGCGGTCAGTGGCGTTGGAAAGCTGACTTCTTGAACTTTAATTTAAACTTGAATCAATCTAATCAGATTTATACATATGAAGTTATGAAGATTCAAACATTTGAGTTATTTTTTACCTCATAAACCAAAAACTATATTAAAGTATCACTAAATCTAATCAAACACTAACATAAATATAAGTTTAAGGGCTAATAAAATGCATAATTTATGTATAGATCAATCTCAGGTCTATTTTTCTATTTTGCGAGCTAATTCATTATTCCTTAAGCGCTCGAAGTGCTCCTTTGGCAGTGAACATGTGGAGTACCTTGGCCATATTATATCTTGCGATGGGGTTGCTACTTACCCATCAAAGGTGACTGCTATGCTATCATGGTTGACCCCTACTTGTGTACGGGCCCTTCACTGATTTCTGGGCCTCACATGGTATTATCAGCGCTTCATTAGCTAGTATGGTTCGATTGCTAGCCCCCTCATGGCACTTCTTAAAAAGATGTCATTTACATGGACGGATGCGGCCCAAGAAGCATTCGAGCGGTTGAAGCAGGCCATGGCTACCACGCCAGTGTTGGTACTCCCAGATTTTGGCATTTCCTTTGTCATCGAGACGGATGCGTTAGATGCCGGTCTTGGGGCCGTCCTATTTTAGAAGGAACAGCCTATTGCATTCATCAGCAAGGCACTTTCTGGATGCTCTTTGACTCTACCCACCTATGAGAAAGAGATACTAGCTATCATGCATGCAGTCACTAAATGGTGCCCTTACTTGCTCGGCCACTTCCTCATTCGCACAGACCATAAGCCCTTGAAATATATTGGGGTATGATTATGAGGTGGTGTATAAAAAAGGGGTAGAAAACACTGTGGCGGATGCACTCTCTCGCCGACCTGAGGAAGGTTCCTGCTTAGCGTTCTCTATACCCAATTGCCCGTTCATTCCATATATGCGGCGGGCTTATTTAGAGGATCCATCCACCCGTGAGTTGGTTGCTCGTCTGCACTTGGATTCCACAGCCACGCCTTTCTTTGTGTGGCAAGATGATCTCCTCTTCTGGAAAGGGCGACTGTGGGTGCCGGATACCTCTGACTTTCGACGGTGTATTCTGTCTCACTTCCATGATACACCCTTTGCTGGTCATGAGGGTTCGTTCGGGACATATAAGCGGATTAGTCAAAGCTTCTTATGGCAGGGACTGCGACGGGCAATCCAGCACTATGTCGCTACTTGTGACGTCTGTCAGCATGCAAAGGCTGCAACTACTTCCCCTACAGGGTTACTTCAGCCCCTTCCTATTCCCGATAAGGTTTGGGAAGATGTGTTTATGGATTTTGTGGAGGCCTTGTCGGTGGTGCAGGGCAAATCAATGATATTAGTGGTGGTGGATCGCCTGTCCAAGTACGCACATTTCTGTGCTTTGGGTCATCCATTCACCACCAAAATAGTCGCCGAGCTTTATGTTAGGGAGATAACCAATTGCATGGCATGCCTCGCACAATTGTCTCTTACAGGGATCGGATCTTCCTCTTTCAGTTTTGGAAAGAGTTCTTCGCACTCCAAGGCACTGAGCTTCATATGAGCACCACGTACCACCCATAGTCTGACGGTCAAACTAAAGTGGTTAACCGCTGCTTGGAACAGCACTTGCGCTGCTTTGTAGGGGATCAGCCTCGTCGATGGCTTCATGATATATATTTGAATTGTGCATTTTATTAGCTCCTAAACTTATGTTTATATTAGTGTTTGATTAGATTTAGTGGTGCTTTAATGAGTTTTTGATCTTTTGTAGGAAAATAAGACTTGCACTCCTTTTGGCGTAAGAAGAGAAAATAAGCAAAATATTTTGGCGAATGAACAGTAGTTGATCGATCGCCAGATTTACGTGATCAATCGCCCCTATCCAGAATGAGCCATGAACGAACAAAACGATCGATCATTCCCTTATCGATCGATCGTATCTATCAGAATTTTTTATTGAATAGTGTTCGATCGATCGCACCCAAGCCGATCGATCGGAAGATGAAGAAAAGTTGTGAACGATCGCAGGAAACAATGAAAAGACGAAGGAAAGACGAGATCGATCGGGAAGCAATCAATCGAAAAATGTAGAGATCGATCGCCGTATTCGGCAAACTTAAAACAAGTTCTATTTCAAGACAGATTTGGAAGGGGGTTTCGTGGTTTTCCTTCACTCCTATATATATGCCTTAAGGGGGAACATCTTGAGACATCTTGGAGGCTAGAGAAGAATTCGTTTGTGGAGAGTTTGTGACGGCTATTGCAAAGAAGAAGAAGAGGAAGATGATGATGATGATGATGAAGAAGATTTGTGTTTCTCTTCTAATGTTTGGCTAAACTCTTTCTAAGGTGTAGATGAAGCCCGAGTAGTTGGTTTTGTCATTTTTTTCTCTCATCTTAATTTTATCTTAGTTGATGTATGAACCTTTGTTACGTTATCACTGTTAATGCATTGAGATTTATTTTATGTGCTCGAGAGAGGCGAGGGTGAATTTTGTGAATTTCAATCCGAGGAATATGTGTGTGTCCGAGAGGAACGTACGTAGACTAAGGTGTTATATAGGAATAAAGTTTCATTGATTTATGCTCGAGAGAGATAGATCACAATTCTATGATTTAATTGTTTAAGTGATCCATCCGAAAGAAGTTGCATGATATTTTGAATTGACGAGTATATGTCCGAGAGGAATATGCTAATCAATTATGAATCTATAAAAGAGAGAGAGAGAGAGAGAGAGAGAGAGAGAGACGATAAATCTAGTTTATTTTGTGGTGGATTCGAAGCCTTGGTACATCTCTATATAAGTACAAATCATTTAAAGTAGTTAAAGTTTATTGCTTTTCATAGAATGAATTAAAACAACAACGTTTCTCTTGAGTTTGGTAGATTAATCATTCGTCCCTGAGGTTCGACAACCCTAAATATTCACCGCAGTACAATTGCCTTGTGTACTTGCAAGGGTTTAATATTTAAATGATCACTTCAGCTTCTTATGTGGGTGGAATGGTCGTATAACACGGCCTATCATACTTGGGTTGGGTTCACCCCATTTGAGGTGGTATATGGCTGTCCTCCTCCTACCGTGTTATCGTATGTGCCTCAGTGCTCTTACGTAGCTGAAGTTGATTATATGTTACAGACTCGGGATGAGGTTATCAGGCAGCTCAAACGTAACTTGGCCTCTGCGCAAAATCGCATGAAACAAGTGTATGACAAAAAGCATCCTGATCGAGAGTTTCAGGTGGGTGACCTTGTTTATGTTTCGGTGATTCCTCAGCGACATTCCACTTTGTTTCAGGCAGAGCAGACTAAGTTAGCTCCCCGCTATCATGGTCCATATACCGTTGTCGACCGTATTGGACCAGTGGCTTATCGCTTGGCTTTTCCCTCTAGCTCGTTGGTACATCTGGTCTTTCATGTATCCCGTCTTCGTCGCTTTATTGGGGATCCGAACCTTGTTTCTAGCGCCGTGCCTCTGCCATTGATAGGCCCTCCGGAGTCTGAGGTGCTTACACTTGCATATGTGGTTGACAAGCGACAGGTACGTCGCTCTGGCCGTACTGTTACGGAGATACTCGTGGCTTGGCAGGGTCGGTCTCTCGAGGATGCCACATGGATGTTGGAGGATGAGTTTATGAAGCGCTTTCCTACTTGGTTGCCTTGAGGACAAGGCGAAAGTGGAAGCGTGGTGGAGTGTTGTGTACGCCGACACAACTCGGGAGCATGATCTATTTTAGGAGGACGTATTGATTTCCATAGCTAGGACTTTCCATGTTATGACTACTTTACTTTTCAGTTACGAATCAATAAGTTATATTACAGGCATGATTGAGATTTGATTTGATTATAACGGACTAACTGATGGCCAGCCAAAAAATGTCGCCCATCAGCTGACACATCCCCATTCTTTATAAGGGGGTCTTCCTCTCTTGTTTGGATTATGCAATAGAAATACTACTTCTTCTTCCTTTGTCTACTCCTTCTTTTTTCCTTGATTGAAGCTAGGTACCTGTTGTGTCCCCGTTGGAACACAACAATTGAATCGTCGATCTAAGGATGTTTATACTCAGCATTCACCCGTGATATAAATACTTCCGAAGAAGACTAACCTAACATGATGCAATGATTGTGAAGAAGGACAGTTTGACCACGTCATAGTGGACATCAGTCTCTTATTTTCATTAAGTTGGACATGTGTCTAAGGCATGAATGTCAGCGAAAATTTCAAGTGTATTTCGCGAATGACTTCAGACTTGTACATGAAGGAGTTGTTTGTGTTCTGTTTACTCGGTTTTGCATTTGTATTATAATTATATGGTTTTGTAGCCATATTATGTTTGGGAACCTCAGTTATAACAACCTAGATGCTTAGTCGATGAACGTATAGAGGAAAAATCCCCATCAACTTTCCTCGAATACCCTGATGATTCAATAGTACCTATTAAAAACCCAAGTCATGACACATGGAGATCAACTAGATGTTTGAGAGATAGGTTACCCATTACAGACTTGCATCATAATCTTTGTTTAACTTGAATCAACAGATCTAAGAACTTCACTTGTGTGTCAATGGTCACCATCTTCACTTTCCCACCTATGTACTCATGAGAACTTTCAAATAATCCATCGTTTTGTTGACAAACAACCACTTTTTCCATTACTATCAATCACCCCTACGATCATAAACACAAAATATTGTCAAGAACACATAATATCTATAATTCAAACATTGTGTACTCACTGCCATGAAGTCGTGCTCACTACATGCTTAATTCGTTGAGATTGGAATTACAAAAAATTCATCATCCCCACTAAAAGGTGTAGAAAGAAATTTTGGGATATCCTCGTAGGGAGAAAGAGAAGAAAAAAATAAAGAAAAAAATAAAAAGAATTTACAAAAACATATAAGAAATGAGAGAGATATGACTTTCTAAATTTTGACATGCTATCATGTACTCGATTACACAATAGCAGTGGTATCGTGTCATCAAGGATACGATAGCAGTTGTATCGTGTCATCAAGGACATGATAATAGTGGTATCGTATACTCGATGACACGATAGCAGTGCTATCATGTATTTAAATATATGATTTGGGGGCAAAATTCAATCTCATCATATCTCATTCATTTTTTATTCGTTTTCGCTTTTTCTTTTTGTATTATTCTATATTTTTTTTCTTCTTTCTTTTTATGAAGATATCTTAAGTTCTTTAGGATACCTTCTTGTGGAGATGGCAAATTTACAAAGAGTAGTTCGCAACTTGGCCACAAGTACTTTTGGCGCAAAATTTCAGCTTTCTTCGCTCCCAGAATGTGTGAATAAAAAAAATGAATTTGAATTATCAAACCACTTCTACAATAGAATGAGGAGGTTGTGAAAGTGTCTCTTTGGACCACGTTGGCGAGCTTCTTCTACTTGCTCGTGGGTAGAAGAGGTCGTCTGACCCATTAAAGGTGTCAAAAATGTTTGTGCCTGACACACAATGTCATTTTTCCATCGACAAGCTTCTGTCTTCAATATGGAAGTTCCTCGGCAAATGATCATTATAAGGGAAGCTTGTATAAAATGGAGCGCAGTTCAGGCAGGTAAATTATGAAGTATTGGGCGGGAGGGCAAAATGGGAAGACTAGGTCCCAAAATTAGGAAAGATAGCATAAGCCCAAAAAAATCAAATAATATGGTATTCTGAACTCATTAGTTAGGTAATATGGAAAATCTCTCCACCATGGCCTCAACTTCTTTGAGTCTTGATCCCTCGATTACGGACGCGAACCAACCATGACGTGATTGCAAATGGCCGTGTCCGTGAACAACCCTAATCAGTCTGCATATTTTTGAGAAGGGGAGTGATAACCCTACATCAGATTCCTACACAGTACACATTTCTATACACAGCTGATGTGTACGGAAATGGGAAATGAGAAATGAGTGGGTGAACTGATGTACAAATATCGTTTTCCTTTTGCGAATGATCTCAATTAAAAATGAGCGGATAGAGTTGGAAAAAAGCAATGAGGCCCAAGCCCAGTTGTCTCTCGCGGGAATATATTTGCCGGCATTTCATCATCGCCTCCAAGCTCTAGGGTTTCCCTGCAATTCCCCTTCTCGGCTCTTTAGCTTCGAATCCATGTCTTTTCAATCCTATTTTCTTGTCGTTTTTGCATCTCTTGATCGTTTGCGCAGCCCTTAAGATCGCCTTCCGTTGGACCGTGGAAGCGTGTCGAGTCATAGCTGCGCTAGATTGATTGATTGGTTGTCTCTCTGAGTTTCTCCTTGAGACTTCTCTCCCACTTTCTTTCTTTCTGTTGTTGGGCATTCCAACTGCGCTTTGAATTCACTTCTAACAAACCAATGAGTGAGGAGGGTTCTTGCTCTCTGACTCTGGTGATTTGTTGAGGAATTTTGGCAGTGATGAGTGGAATGTCCCAACAACAAATGTGGAGCACAATTTGCACATATTCTTAATATGATGTTTTGGATTGGCTTAAAAAATAGGAGTACATTTAAATGAACCTCCAAGTATCTAGTAACATTTTTTGGCATTGTTCTCTCAGTTCAACGCATAATTTTGGTGAAAGTCTCATTTCAGTGTTACTAGATAGAGATTCTTATGGCTGTCGTGTAATTTTTTTAGGAAAAAAATAGAAATTCCAATGTTACATTATAGTGGATAATATAGAAAAGGATATGGCTGTATGATGTTTTGGGTTGCCTTGATAAAGTATTAATATATTTGACATGAGCCTCAAGTATTGGAAAATTTTCTGTTTCTGCTCTGAGTAGGGTAACAGTTTTGAGTATTTTCTCTCTTTCAAATACATATTTTTTGTGGAAATGAGATAAGAATTCATATGGCTATTGTTTAATTTCTTAGAAAAAAAAAGATAGGGATTTAAATGTTACATTCAATACATTAAATGATTAAGAAAAAGACATGGCTATTAGAAGAAAGGAAAGAACTTTTTTCTTCACTGACTAGTGATTAGTAAAAAAAATTGACATTTTTCTCTCTTTTGAATATATATTTTTGGTGAGATTCTCATTCCAATGATACTCTCTAGGGATTCATATGGATATTGCGAAGTTCTGAGAAAGAAAAGATAGGGGTTGAGATGATAGTAAGCATTGGAAAATTTTCTTTTTCTTCACTGAGTAGTAGCAGTTTTTTACATTCTTTCTCTCAGCTCAATGCATAGTTTTGGTGAAAGTCTCATTTCAGTGTTACTAGATAGAGATTCATATGGCTGTTTTGTAATTGTTTTAGGAAGAATAAGATAGCAATTGGAATGTTATATTCAATACATTGGATAATCTACAAAAAGATATGGCAATTGAAAAAGAAATTTTTTTTTCTTCACTGTGTAGTGAGTAGTAACATTTTTTGCCATTTTTCTCCCAGTTCAATGCATATTTTTGGTGAAAATTTCATTCTAATGTTGCTAGATAGGGATTCATATGGCTCCTCAGATGATGAAGAGCACAATCTGCATATATATATGATATGATGTTTTGGTTGGGCTTGACAAAGTAGTGAGTATTTTCAAAATATCTCCCAAGGATTGGACTTTTTCTTCTTCTTGTAGGTTTTTTGACATTTTTCTCTCATCTCAACACATAGTTTTGGTGATAATTTCTTTCCAATGTTACTAGATAGGAATTCTTATGAGCTGTTGTAGTAGTTTTGAAAAGGAAAAGATAAAATTGATATGATATTAAGTGCTATTGACCACCTTAATTCTGGCATCTTTTTTTCTTGCTTCTCTTTTATGTTAAGTTATATTCTACGGCTTTCTTTCCTTCTAGTTTAAGTTTTCAGTTAATTTAGTGCATGTCCTCTAGGATTTCCATGTTGAGGCTAGTTGATTTAGCTCACCTGGGGAAGCTTTTGTTCAGAATTCATGTGATTATGGGGAAAAAAGTAGCATTTCATGAAGAGGAGTGAAAAAGTTCATTTAGAAGGACTTTTTGTGTTATAAGGATATCATCCACAACAAAGAGAAGATAAAAAGTTTGCTGCTGCTTGTGTTTATGTTTGTAAGCAAACCACTGTTTTACTCTGGTTTCCATATCATATCTTGTTTAATCGAGTTTTCTCTAGTGTTTTTGCATCTCTAGTTGATAGGAAAAACTAAGAAAAAGTTTTACATATCTGTTATGTGTATTCTACATTGGGGTTGCAGTCCTTGAGATGGCCTTTTGTTGGATTGAGGAAAGCCTATTTGGGGTCTCTCTATTATCAAAAGAAAAGGTAGAGTACGAACAATTCAAGTTTTGTAGTTTGACTTTGCCGTTTTCAGCATCTTCCCAAATTCCATCACCATGGCAGCTTGCCGGTGGCAGCATGATCTTGAGGATAATGGAGCTGCCAATGGCGGGTATGAGGTTAAAACAACAGTTGATGAAGGAAACTAGGGTGTGTTTGTTTCTCTCTTTTGATTTCTTGACTTAAGAAGAGTGGGATATCTGAACTACAAATGATGAGGTGCTCAATTGCTTATGTAATCCTCAAATTGCAAACGCCTTCCAGGATTTCCATGTGGAGGCTATGTCATAGATCCCACCAAGGAAGCTCTGTTGTTGATAGATAGATATCAGGGAAGCTCTTCCTCAATTTTCTTGTAGGATGACTAGTCTGTTATCTCATGTTATTAGCCACCCCACCCCCTTTTAAGACAGTGGGTATCCACCGTCCGTTGTACGGTGGGCGTGGTTCTGCTAAAACAGAGGTTGGTAAACTACTCATCTTTTCTTGTATGAGGGTAAAAAAGAGCAATACTCAATGTTAAGCCACTCGGGTGTATGTACTTCGCTTTAAGTATTAAATTGATGTGATAAAACAATATTGCAAGTATCATAGAAATTGCATTGTTGTGTTTGTTCTGGAACATTAGAACTGGCACAAAATTGCCATTAATCGCCCAATACTCGGTGAATTCGGTGATTTCAGACCAGCAGAACAATTCAGGTGAATGAGGGCCTGATTTGGCAAGCATGCCGGATAATCTGAAAATTGGCACGTTGTCTCATCCGGTTCATTTGCCCTTCAACATATTCTGTATCAATCGATCCTCCTATCTGACCTCTTCACGGTCCCAAATTCGAGATTGCAATGACGAGGAAAATAAGGCTATGGTCGTGACTTAACATGTCAAAATGGGTCTACATTCTATTAATCATTTTTTTTTGCGTTTGTCTTTAAGGCACCCTTAGTTGCATCTTCTTCTCGTTTTTTAGGTGAGTTTAATTCCATCTTCGAATAATATTGTGAGGGAAGGGCGGGCTACATCACCAACCTATTCTTAAGAAGGTTGGAAGGTGAAAATGGGCCTTTCAGGCTTGGAAGGCATTTTTTTTAGGTTTGAAATACATGAAAATCATAGAAATTGTGGGGATGTTGATAGGTGAAAATTGTGTTAGTGAAAAGAAAGATTATGTTAGTGAAAGGAATCTGTCACAAATTTTTACCTTTCAGCCTCAACGAAAAATGTGAGATACATAAAGGTGAGCATCAGCAATGAAAGTTTTTTTCACAGCTCAAAGTTCATTAAAGCCAACCAAACACAAATCAGCCAGCCTTCCTTTCAAAGTGAAAATTTTCTTTTCAGCAGTGATTTTTTTTTTTCACTAAGCCATTTCAGCTTCCAAACACAGACAAACTAATTTTTGAGTGAACTCTGATTATGTCTAGTTTTGTTTTCTATTGAAACTCGGGCAAGTAAGATCAATAATATGTCAACAAGGTTGCCATTAGTTACAAAGAATTAATTCCTACTTTCTATCATTCTCAATCAAGTATGATATCTATCAAACAAAAAAAGAGATCAAACATCATGGGAACTGCTCAGAGGCGATTGTGGATAAAATTTGATGTCCACTTGGTTTCCATTGTCAAACAACAATAGCATTGCGCATTTTAGACACGATGAAAATGATGTCTACGCCATGGTTTTCAAAACCGGACCGGACCGGCCGGTCCGACCGCGGTTAACCGGAACCGGCCGGGAAACCGGTTCGGTTCGTCTGGTTCAACGAACCGGGCGTTTTTTCAAAACCGGCCGCTTAACCGGGCGGTTTTTCCCGAACCGGTGAATCGGACCGGACCGGTCTGGAATATTTTATATTTTTTTTTCTGAAAAAATTGTTGCAAGAGAGGGGATTCAAACCTCAGACCAGACCCCCCCTCCCCTCCCGTGATACTTGAGCTATTCTTTTTTGATATCAATATCATACAGATTATATATTTATCATATATTTATACTCCTCTCACCTAAACCGGTCTGACCGGACCGGCCATCAATCTGGTTCGATGGCCGGTCCGGTTTTGAAAACCTTGGTCTACGCTCATTCCCTCTGTCGCTTGTGTAACGCATCCCACCATGGAGGTGTGGGGACTGCAATATGGCATGGGGCCTGCACATGAGGCCTGATCATCATCACAAGCATGAAATAATCTGTCCGGGGAACGCATTCTAAAAACAACAGATAATACTATCTAGACCTATCATAATCTAAGTAGCGGTTTTTTCCACCGGTTTGAGGTTGGTGATATGGATCTTACGCCTCCATTCTAGCCTATTTGGAGTCAACTCTATAGATATAAATACTATCTAAACCTTAAACAGAAAGAGGATTTGCTTCTTCTTTTTTTCTAACTAATAAAAAGAGGACTTGCTTCTGCCACGGAGTCGCTCCATGTTAACCTTGATTTTAAAAGTGTGGTCATCTTTCCTATCTACAGCTCAATTATAAGCTTATTGTTAAGAGAAAACAATTTTTGCTGTCAATTAGGCCAATTTTTTTTACTGTTCCTATTTTTTTCCCTCGGAAAATCTTTGATTGAGGCTCAGCTATGAGATTAGGCTTCACAGATGGAGCAGAGCAGACTTATTGTCTTTCATCTGCCATTTGTTAGTCAAAGGACCATGACAAGTTTTCATCATAAAAAAATCATTCAACATGAAACCCAATTTAGTTTTTTTTCCCAATGAGAATCCACTTTAGTTAGCTCACTCACAGGAAGATAATGCATTTTGATATAAATAAAATCTTAGATATTAGCAATATATTAGCTTGAAGACGGGTCTGATCAGCATTGAGGGCTGGGAAATAAGATAAAGCATGACTTGAAGTTCGGAAAGATAAAACAAGTAAAAGTGTGAAGGCATAAATGTTGACTGTTTATTTTATAGGCTAAGGATCAAAAAAATCTACTGTGAGCCTGTGACATAGTAGAAATCCAAAAAAATGCTTAACTACCAAATTCATCATCCCAGTTCATTTACACCTTAATATTGAAGTGCATAGCAAACAAAAAAGAGAATGCGCAACAAAGAATGGCACAATATTCCTATTAAATATGACAAACTTCCAACAAATAGCACATTTGCCTCACTCAATTCTTCTCCAATTAACTCAAGAATAATAATAATAACAATAACAATGCACACGTAATGAACAATATAAAAGTATAAATCCTCGGGTTTCCATATATTACAGAAAAATTAGCAGAAAAAACAGATCTCAGAAAAAGCATATTTGCAAACCATCATACCCAATATAAATTATTAACAAAATATACCCGTATGAAAAATCAGATTTCAAGCTTTTCCTTCAATCCTAGCATGAGTGAGTCCGGCACAAGCATCCACAAAGTCCTCATCAATAAAGTCCGAAGAGAACACCTGCAACCGGTCAGCACACCCCTTGGCAAACGTCTGGGCTATGAACAGCCTTGCATAGCCGTGGATCCGATCGGTCACCGGCCGAACACACACCACCGGATTGTCGGCCTGCGGTGTCACCGTGTTCTCCACCCGGTAGAAGTATTTCCGGCTAGTGGCAGGTGGCTGCTGGCTCAAATGCTTCATGTTGCTCTCAAACTTGGTCGACGGCAGATCGGTGTCAATCCAATTGTCCTTCAAGTACCCGGCGCTCCACAGCGGACCGCCGGCTTTCGGCGCTGCCGCCTGCCTCGGCTTCCACACGCAGATGACCCGCCGGGGAAGCAGCTCCGAGACGTTCTTGTGGAAGACATGATCGTCATGGTGAATGAGCACGTCCCCCAGCTGGTCGACCAGGTACTTCTCAAATTCGGGCGGGTCCTGGTGTCCGAATTCTGTCCGGATCTCCAATATTATGATCTCGGATTGGGTCTCGGACAAGAACTTCTTAATATCCCGGATGACCACGTCCACGTTGTAAGATCTCAAAATTCCATGGCACACCCGCCTATCCTCCTGGACCCGGATGTCCAACACCCTCGCCCCACGGACAAGCTGCCGATATATCGAGAGAGACTGACATTGGGCAAACGGACGCGAAATAAACCGGACTCCAATCTTGTTGGTGGCCGAATCATGAGTACCTGGCCAAACAATCTTCCAGACCGGGATCCGGGTCGGGTCGATCTCGGACATCCAATTCTTTCGGTCGGACGGATGGTAGTCGGACCCTGGGAACTGGACACCTGAGCTATCCTGGAGCTCCACCAGGGTCGTCTTCTCGGTCGAGATGGCCTTCCTACGTTGGAGCTGCTTGGTCACCTGCCCTCCCATGGCTTCAGATCTCCTCCCTCTCTCCTTGTTCTTGTTCTTGTTGTTCTATATAATGGCCTTTTTCTTGAGGGGTTGGGGATGGTGGGTGGGGGGAGTATGTGGCTGAGGAATGGGGGGTGAATGATTAATGCAAAAGATATTGCATTGTAACGTCAAGGGGAAGGGGAAGGGGAAGGGGGAGTTAAGGGTAGAATTTTTTGTCCTCCCGGGGTTATCCTCCATGATATCTTCCACTCTACCGGAGTCGTCGATCGCTAAGATTGATGCGCACACATTAGACATGTGAGCTCCAACAGAAAACAACTTTTTGCTGGAGCGCACATGCCTAGTGTGTACACCGCCGATCTTGACGATAAACTGCTCCTATTAAGTGGAGTGAGATTGGAAATGTGGGTGTGTTTCTTTTTTTGATTTGTTGTTTTTTCTAATCAATGTTTCTTGTTCTTGTTGGGGATGGAAAAAGGAAGAATTTTGTTTTGTTGTTTGTTTTTAGGGTTGGAGGGACGGCAGGTTTGCATTATTGGTGGGGGTCGTTATCGGTGGTTGATGACTTGAAAGGTGGGGCTCGGGCTTAGCTGTTTGGCTGTTCACTTGTTGAAAAAAAGTAAGAGGTTAATATGAGACATGACTCACGAGCATCTGCATGAGCCGAGGGGGTGTGAGGGGTCGGATTTCAATCCATTGCCAGCCTTAAATCAAGGGGGGCAGGCAGGTTTGAATCACTTAGTTCACCCCTGATTTTGATGTGCACAGTTGGATTGAAATCCAACAGTATGTTGCTCCTTGGTTCACACGGTGGTGCGGGGAACGTATCTTATATAAACCTTTAAGATTCAAGAGAGAAAAATATTGATAGAAAAAACATTGTTAACTTTCCTGCCTCGTCACCCCTAAAAACACAGAAAAGAAACGAAAGGAACTGATGTAACATGTGTTGCAGCCTGCAGGGGATGATTGGCTGTTAGGATGAGTGGATAATTCATTGACCATGGTGGCAATTGAAAATTATTGAGGCTGGACCTCTGAGTATCATCTAAGGGTCAAGTTGTCATGTCTCCGTGGCTTGCAAATTGTTGCATCCTTCTGCCTGTTTATGCATTTCTTTGTGAATCAGAGGGAGCCGTTGGATCGGCATTCAATGCTAAGGGTGATTGATGATAGCCATAGGATGTTGATCCGACAGCTCCCACTTATTCATCCGGACACATCTAGTATCAAACTATCTATGCAAGTATAAAAAAAATTCTATGCAGTTTTCACATCTCTCCTCCATCAATTCAATTCAGTCGGGGATAATTTCGAGTGGAATCCTGAGTTGTAGAATCGATTTCAGAAAGGACGACTAAAAATAGATCTGACTAATGTTTTGCCTAGTATAACTGATCAACAATAATTGCAATCAATAGTTTGTAATTGTGGGTTTGACCTTTGATATGTCAAATATGATATCCACCAAAAAGCCTCCCACGTCAGTGTCTACATGTCTGGGATTAAACAAACATGCATTTCGCATGGGTAAAAAAGTTACGAAAATAAGTAGACATAAGACCATCTTCACAAACCTAAATGGAGAACAGAACAGCATTTTGAATCAATGGCGAAGGTTATAAAGAAAAGCCTCATTGGGTTTTGACAAATGCCAGCTTCTCGACAAAATCGAACTGCATACAGAAATAATTCAATAATGTACACTACAAAAATGAACTGCATTATACAAGTTGTAAATCACATCTGTGTCGCCTTCCCAAGGAAAAAATTAGGCATGATACTTTTATGGCCAAACTTATTATAAAGAATGCCACAAGAAAAAATGTGAAGGGACCTCATATACTCCCATCTCAAAGATTGGTTAGTTATAAATTCCCACAAAATCTCCACGAGTAAATCATGGAGCAATCCCTTGGTTCAATCACAAAACAGAACCCAATCTTCAAGGTCTGTTTTCACGCAAATTGCAAATAGACAGATCATATTAAATAACTTGCCTGTTTCCGCACATAACATGTCATGACTCGATAGCATCTGCAGCATGTGGTTTGCCAAAGTCCTCTACTTCGCAGCATTCATCCCTTTGAAGCAAAACGTTTTGCAGACCAGTAGTATGGCAAGCCATGTCCAAATTTGTATTTCACACTACCAGATCTTTTTGGTAGTCAAATGGAGGTTTTCCACAAGCGTGAGTCTCTTTGTTTTTTTTTGGGTAAATGCGTGAGTCTCTTTGTTGCCAAGCTTAGACTGCGCATACATCATCCATCCTCGTAGCAGCCAACTGATCTAATATCCCATATATCTCTTCTTTCATAGGATGCAGTCCATCTTCTGATGCAAATGCATGCACCTTATTCTCAACTTCAACCCAACTAATTGCAGCAACCTTGCTCAATTGCCTCTCATTCATCAAACATCTTACTTTCCCGATAGAGTCCCACAGCCCTGTTTCCGAATATATATTCGAAAGAGACACATAAGGAGCACCAGACTGAGACTCCAACTCAAGAAGCCTCTGTGCTGCTTTCTTTCCTGGTTTTACATTCCCATGTACTCTACAAGCTTTCCAGATCCTAGCATCAGGTTCATATGGCATCTTTTGAAGCCATCCAACAACTTCATCAAACAGACCTGCACGGCCCAAAATATCAACTAAACAAGCATAGTGCTCCTGAGTGGGAGCAACTCCATGGGCGTTCATGGATTTGAAGATATCCCTTCCCTCCTTCACAAGACCAGAATGACAACATGCATTTAAAACCACGACAAATGTAATATCATCAGGATTTATCCCAAGTCTCAGCATTTCATTGTAAAGTTGAATTGCTTCTCTTCCATGACCATGTTGGGCAAATGCAGAGATCATGGTGTTCCACAACACAAGGTTTCGCTTGTTAGTTGTAAGGCTAAAAACACGTCCTGAAGCTCCTAAGTTACCACATTTGGAGTACATATCTACAAGGGAACTAGAGACGATGACATTTGGAGCAAACCTTGTTCTGATTAAGTGTGCATGAACTTGTTTCCCATGCCTAAGAGAAGCCATGCTAGCACAAGCACAGAGAATGCTACTATAGGTGAACTGATCTGGCTTAAGCCCTTCCTCCATCATCTTTGTGAACAGTTCTAGGGCAGTCAGTCCTCGCCCGTGCTCCACATGCCCTGCGATCAACGCAGTCCATGAAACAGAATTCTTCTCAGGCATCAAAGCAAACAATCTACAAGCAGAGTCCAAGTCACCACACTTAGCATACCCTGAAAGCATAGATGTCCAGCACGCCACGTCCCTAACTGGCATCTCATCGAACAAGTTCCGCGCATCACTGGTCAACCCACATTTGGCATAAGCATCAACAATCGAACTAGAAATCACCACATTCGATAAGAAACCCACAACCAGAACCTGCCCGTGAACCTGCTGCGTAAGCGTAACCTCCTCCATCTTCTTGCACGCTATCAAAACCCCCGCAAATGTAAACTGATTATACCCAATTCCCAATCCGCTCAACTGCATATAAAACTCCACAGCCTTCCTGCACATACCATTCTTCGCAAACGCAACAACCATCGTATTCCATGACACGACATCCCTCTCCGGCATTCTCTCAAACAATTCACCCGCATCCTCCATCATACCCAATTTCGCATAACCCGCCAACATGGTGTTCCAAGAATACACATTTCTCACACGCATTTCGTCGAACAACTTCCGGCCATCCTCCGAGCTGCCGCATTTTAGATAAGCCAGAAGGACCTGATTGGCCAGGAACGTAGCGGGGCGTTTCCGGGCAGTGAGCTTCAAATGGAGGTGCGCCCACTTGGTGTAAGGCAGGGAGCCAACCGCCCCGCACTGCCGCAGGAGGAAGGCAAACGCGCGCGTGTCGATCCGGATCCCCTTGCGGGCGAGGACGGCAAGCGAGACGAGCGCCTCCTTCAGACTCCCGCGAGAGCAGAGCTCGTAGAACGATTCAATGAGACAGAGCCGGCTGAGACTTTTAGAGTCAGCGGCGCGTCGACCCGCGGGAGGACGAATGGGCATCGCAGAGGAGGGTGGTCGGCTTCTTCATCTCCGGTCGGAACCAGCTCCGGCGATATTTGCCGCCGGTCTCCGCCGGCTAGATTGGAGGACGGCGCATGATCTCGAAGAGCGCTGCTTTCTGAAATGCGATAGGCGGCGGCTGGCGCAGAAGAGATGACCGTAAGCTCCGAGAATTGGAATCATGAGCCTTTTCCAGTGGGCTGGAGTCGGCCCACATATATCAGACATGTTGGGCCTGTTTTTCTTTTGGTATACAGCCTTAGGCCTTATTTTTGCAACTTTATGCTAATTAAACGTATATTTGAATGGAAAGATGAATCTGGGTGACTTTGGCAACAGATTCAGGAACAAGTAGAAGCAGGGATTCTTGGGTTCTGTTTTTTCGTATTCTTATTGTGAATCATTTGTGTTTGGTTACACATGGGACGAAGCAAAAGCATTTTGGGACCGAAATGACATATCTCAACTTGTTAGGGGCATATGCGTCAATTTTCATTCGGTTTTTCCCACAAAACATATATATGAAAACAATGAAGAAGCTGAATCTCCTCGTGTTTTTGGGAAAGTCTGTTTTGTGACTTCTAGGCAGAAAGCCTGACTTCAGTGGAAATCAACAATCTCCATTACGAAACGGACTAATGCGGATATCCCATCTTTCTGCAGGAAATTTAATGCGGAAAGTCACTTTTTCATGTTGCCAAATGCACCCCCACCCTATATACATGTCAATTTGAGTATTTGGATGATGCAAAAACAAGTAGTTGGCTTAGATCCCCATTAAGTCAAACAAGAGAAGCAGAATATTACATGCATAAAAATTAGGCTGGGCTGCACCTAAACAGTTCATGCATGTGATGCATGATGGTTTGGGATCCATGTTGCAAAAACAAGGGTGCATCCATGTTGGATATGGAAGAACAAGCCCATAGAGTGACAGAAATGGAGGGGATTATATATGCAGAGGAAGGTAAGGATTGGATTCCCTTGAGTATTAAACAAAGCAATCTCTTCCCGCCAAAAGTTCTCTTTTCTTCGAGTGGCTCTTTTCACAAAAAGTTAGGGAAGGCATCTCTACAACACCTATAGGCATAGTTTGGTTTGAGCAATCTCTTGGTTTGGTTTCCTATGCCCTATCTAATAAGACACCGGCATCAGCAAAGATTTGGAAATCACAAGTAGGGAGAATGTTGTAGCCTACAGGCTACAACCAAGTTGGTTATAGTGCAGGATATCCAATGGCTGCAATTGATAAGAAGAGCATGGCCCCCTCAAACTAGACCCCACCTCGCGACCAATCGGAATATATGTGGGTATGTACATTTAGGGGACAAGTTTAATTAACTAATTACTCAATTTGTTTTTATCAATAAATTAGTGATAAGCTAATGGTTGCTGCAACAATGTATCCAAGCTAAAAAAAATAGCAGACAGGCTATCGTCACTCAGTGGCTAATGAAAATTGTAACAAAATACAAGACAGGTTGACTACTTCAAACAATTCATTTTTAGTAGACTTCTTCCATGTCTTTGTGACTCATCTTTGCGTGCCAGGCCATGTTATTCATTTCTTTTATCCTTTCTTCCTTCCTTGGTTCCATGGCATACGGAAACGTAAGCTTTGGATTTGAGCTTTTGAGGCTATTGATTGTACCGGGACCTACAATGATGAGAAGGGAGGAGGATAAGGTGATGTTGAAAGTGTTTTTTTTTCCAATAGCTTAGACAAAGGGGATCGCAAAAAGAATATTGGGAAGGAAGCCCTTGACCCTTGGGAGTCTGCCCCAAACCTCGTGGATTGCACACCAAATTGATCGTGACCATGGGTTGGAAAGAAAAATGATAACGGTCTTACGAATTTGTCCAACCCTCCAAATGTGATGTGGTGTGTTTAATGACTCTAATCAAAGAAACCCACCACGTCACAATTGAAGGTTTTAATTTAGTGACAGATCCGTTGGACATGTATCAGCTTCCATTTCAAAGGAGGCGCAAAAAATCAATGGTATTAAGTAGAAGGCTGAAAATTAAACAATGGAGTATAGAATACATGCCGCTGACCTCAGATAGTTGGGATAAAGTGTATGATGATGACTATGTTGATTGTATAACATGTGTAGCAAATATGGTGAGTTTTTCTTTCATCTAAAGGGTAATCCATGAGAGATGATTAAGGTGATTACATATATCTAAGGTTGATCTATGTGAGGTGAAGAGATGTGATTTAAGAAGATGCGTGCCAACAATTCACTATGCTTGAAGGAATGAACTTTGGAGTTTGTCACCACTGCTATGTGCTAAACTCCACAAAGCTTTGTTTATCTTGGGAGGAATTTTGCTTGAGAACCCATTAGCAAATTGGTATAGGCAATTGGGAGCAAATAATTCCTTAAGGAGAACTAAAGATCGTGCTAGGCCTTCAATTTTCTTCTTCTACGTCATTATATTTACATGTTCATATGCAATTCGGTCCTCCAAGGAGATCTTGTTTCGACAATCAAGCAGATATGAAGCTTCTTTGAAGGAATATGTTCAAACATATATATGACTCATGAAGAATGGTTCAAGCTTCCTTGGTTCTATAAAAAAAAGTGGATTACGTGTGTTTCTAAGCTTGACGAGCTCTATTTCTACAAATCTAAGCATTGGCCAATAAGAGTTAAGAGAATGAGATATTCTAGAAGTAGTGGTTGGCTTCTTATTGGATAAACAAAGGGGGCAACCTCGGTCATCATCATCTATTCATCTGGATGTTGGTGACCAAAATCAAAGCCTGGAAGATAAGGATCAAACACAGGGAAGGATGAAGGCCTATTGTTCTTGCACCACAAAGAGCAGTGGTCACTTATCAATTACTGTCAAAATATTGCACCCATATAGTTGGCCATACGGTCCCGCCCTTTTAACACCACTGCATATCTCGAATGGTCATTTGTCACAAGGACATCAACTAGAATTTATTGCCAAGGTGGATAAGCAGATAGGTACTTGCCAATACAACTAAAATCTCTCTTTATCCATCTCTATAATCTGTACATATTCATCCATTCTAGGCAATGTAGCAAGTCAGAGAGAAATTTTTATTCGAGCTGACAGTCTATACTGTTAAAACATTTTAACCAACTTGTTGAGATTGGTTTCCTGATCAGGTGCATGCAACAAAAAAAGTCTACTCACCCTTAATTCCATTGGCATTCACCTTTTCCTCTTTAGTGAATCATTCTCAATAAATTATCTCAAACAAGTAGCAACCCACTATTGCTTAAAAGTTGCCTGTATCTGGTAGTTTTACTTGATACTCAGGTCTTGACAACGAACATGCATTTCACCACATCCAATGGACCTCTCTTGGAACCTTTTCACTGGATAATTTCTCTAAATAGGGACATAAATATTCAGAAAAAAAAAGGACATAATTTTGGGTGTTGATGAACAACATAATGGGGGTTAGAACTCAGGACCTATGCTTAAGGAAGCGTGTTCTCGCAATCACACCAATACTCTCTGTTGTTCTAAGTATCCTATTTGGTTTGCATAATGAACGTAGGGAACATAATTTTGTATCTTCTACTATTAAAAACCAAAGAGTCCCACTTGTGTGAGGCACGGCTCATGCTGCATGAGCCTGGGGCCCTTTAGCCATTCGATTTTGATCTAAAGGAGGGCATCATAATAGGAGGGCAGATGGGTTTAAACCACCGTCTACCCCTTTAACCGTCGGATCAAAATCCAACAGCTTTCGGTGATTCAGCTCACTTATACGTGCATGAGCCATGTCTCATTATATGATTTTGGTCGGCATTCCAGCCGAGACAGCCGTCAATGGAGAAGCAATGCCTGACATTAACCATGCAAAGATTAGCCTAGGCCATGTGCCTGCACATGGCCGTTGGCCCTTTAAACTGGTATTGAAAAGTGGTCAACAAAATATTTCTCTAAATATTATCACAAATTTCTATCCATACAATAAAATAAAAAAAGTATATGGGAGCCAAGATAATTTGAACCATCTGGCCCCTATACTAACACCGACCGCCGATCCGAAATCCGCCGACACAGATCATAACAGCTCACGCAGACCTGCATGAGCTATAGCTCATATAACTGTACATAGATAGAGAAAATAAACATTTGATATTTCCAGGTGGTCGGGCCCACCATTTGTACAAAGCCCAGGCCTGAAATCAATAAAAAGGACAATCCACAAATCAGTCCGACTCAGCAAAGGACAGAATCCGGATTGGATAAGCATTCCGGACACGTATCCGCCTCCCCCCTAACCCGGACCCATCTAACCACGGTTAATTCCTAACCCAACCCCCTCCGTCTATATATATCCCCTCACCCCCTTCAAACCCGCCACTCAGATCGTTAACCATGGTTTCCACCTCCTCCCGCTCCTTCCTCCGGCCCGCCACTCTCCAGGTTCCCGGGGCCGCCGGCACACGGTTCGCAGCCCCGGCATCGCCTGCCGGCCTCCACCTCCCCTCCCCTCGCTCCTCCACGGTCACCGCCACCGCCACTGCCACCTCCGCCGCGTACGCCTCCGTGGAGGCCGCCACGCCGAGGCTGGCCGCGCCCGCTTCGCTCTACGACGTGCTAGGCCTTCCGATTGGCGCCACGGGCGAGGAGATCAAATCTGCCTATAGGCGCCGCGCGCGGGAGTGTCATCCGGATGCGCGCCGCGGGGCCGCTCCGGCGTCCGCGGCGGCGGAGGAGTTCATGCGGGTGCACGCGGCTTACTCGACGCTGTCCGATCCGGATAAGCGCGCGGATTATGATCGAAGGGTTATGCGCCTACGCCACGGGCCGGCCTCGCCCCGACCGCGATCGGCCCCCGGTGCAGCCTACGGCGCCGCGTCCTTCGCCGGGTTCACGCGCCGCACCTGGGAGACGGATCAGTGTTGGTAGGGAGGAAATTGCCAAGATGAACTTGTAATCGGGTATGTTGCTGATCGGGTGGTGTACATAGAATATTGGGCATTGGTGGTCGAGCGGCGTAGCGTAAAATGGATGAGTGCGCTATGCTCTGCTGATTTTCCACTTTATGGAGAGGAGAAGAATTACTACTTTTTTGTTGTAATTGTTATTTCTCCCATCTCTCTTTATGGGTGTAATTTTGATTTTCGATAGAATACTATTCTCTTTTTAGATAGTAAACTACGTTTAGAAGTGATCAATTATATCAATTATCATCTGCTTAGTTTGGTGATTAACGTGCTAAATGTTCCGATTATGTCCTTCTTGTTTATAATGAGCGCTTGTGTCTTAGATCCTTACCCCTGATAGAGAACCATATCCCTGCACTTATCCCCTCAAGCACCTGCAAGACCGACTCATCATGCACACTATGTAAATCGGGACTTACCATACACACAAGGTAAAATGTAAATTTGGATATAATCTTGCGTGGGGGGGCAAGAGAGTGCAGGTTCAAACTAATTGCGTTCATAGTTTCTAGGTTCAAACAAACTTCTAGGAGCAAATTATCAAATATGCCATTTGTTCACTTTTAATAGATATATATTTTTTAAATACACTAAAAATTTAGTTCATTTGAAAAAATTTGTATCTATTAAAAGTGACCGGATGGAGTATAAGATCATACTCCCCTCTGGAATTATTATCACCATAAGGATTTTCAAAATGAACTAAAAATTAATTCATTTTAGAAAACCTTAAAGTGGTAATAATTCCCGACGGAGTGAGTAGTATAATGTTGGGAAATGTTTTGCTGACCGAGTTTGAGGACCAGATTGCAGGATCCCATGCACAACTGTAGGGCCCCATGCCTACATGGGCTAGGGTCCTGCAATCTGGTCCTCAAACTCGGTCACGCTAGACACGCCCTCTATAATGTTCACTTGCCACCACAGCTAGAGTTCAATCTATATATGAACACAATTTGTTAATGAAGGGCCACACATGGGTGGGTCCAGCTTGTCCAAGTCAATGTGGAAAAGATACTAAGTAAAGAGATTGTATTCATGGCTGAGTCATGTCTTCATGTGCCCCTTTATGTGTGGAAAGGAAAGTGCTTTCTTGCTTCTGGCTGAGGCCAAGCTTCCAGTCACTCTCAGTGAAATATGAGTGGGCAAGCAATTACATTGGGTGATTGAATTAGTCTATCTTTCTTTATTTTCTAGACCAAAGGAAGCAAAATAAAATACAAAGTAGTGCTATATAAAAACAAATTCTTACAGCTTACTTTGTTTTTATTGGCTCATGGCTTCAACTATGTTGGGCTTAGTCCAGCTATTCTAGAACAATTGGGCATTGAGTTGATTGATGATCTAGGCTACCACTTACAAATTTATTTGATACTCCCTTTGTCCAAAAAACAAGGCGGTGTTGGAAAAAATTATAATTCTAGAATTAAGTGACTCGATTGGCCCTAGAGGCGAATATATCCTTGTTAACATGCATGTTGTGGTCCATATAGGTAAATAAACTTAACTCATTTTCAAATGCTGTCAGGATTTTTTGGATGGGGGGAGTACATAAATAATTTTTTATGGTTTTGATTCAATTGCTACATAAGATATTATAAAAATGTTATCACTTAGAACTTAATATGAGATAAATTATGGGGAAGTTCACTTGTGTCACGTGGGTCTGCAGATTGAAAACGTATTTTTTGATAAAAATTGCTAAATTATGTAAGAAGGTGTTGGGCTTTGGGTCAATATGTGCAACTTGTACCTAGAACTTGATGAACATAATGCTGGATTTCATGCATGGATTTGATATAAAAAGGGTATATGGAACTATTTGGTATATAGCTCCAAAATATTTGTGTATCTTTGTTTTTTCTTTTAAATAGATGGATACAAACATTGAGCTATCAGCCTATGCTTGTCATTGAGGATTTCAGTAGCCGACCTCTTATTTTAATCTGACGGCCAGGAAACTTTATTTTTCATGGCAAGTGGTGGGGTTCTTGTTCTTTTCTCGTTATTTATTTTTTCTATTATTATTGTTCTTTTCCTCAATTGGGCATAAATTATAATTTTCTCAAGTGGGGTGGAGGTGAACTCTACCTCACATGTTTTATTGTCTTGGAGATGAGATGCCTCGAGCCGTTGGATCATGCGTTAAAGTAGGGGACAGACAAATATGAATCACTTGCCTGGCCCTTAGTTTGACATGAGCCATCAGATCAAAATCTGACGCTAAGTGTCCTACCGACCGACCCTTTGGAGGCAACCCATGTGAAGTGCACTAGCATTTCCGGCGTGGAGATGGTAGTAGTTTCATGGGAGCTCTCTCTGCTTTGTGCTTATTGTACTTTCTGTTTATCGTTTACTAAGGGACTTAGTTTGGCTTCCCACAGCCACTTTTGTTTAGTGTAAAGTGGGCTCCTATGTATCATATCATGTTGTATGGAGTAATAAAGATCCAAGCCATGTTGATATTTGTTGCCAAAAAAACAAAAGAGTTCCATTCTGTAGTCCACCCAATTGGAAAAGTTGCCCAAATACAAAGGCAAAACACAAGATCGAGATGCATGTTGTAGCCAAGGGGTCCCCAGCTTTTGCAAAATGTTAGACAAGTGAATAAGGGACCAAAAGAGGTGCATGCAGATGCAAAGCTCCAGATGTATAAGCCATTATTCAAATGTTCTTCCAGATTAGGAAGGTTCTTCTGTATCTGGCCTCCCTTCTCAACTACCGTTGACTGGAGGAATTTGGTACAGTTGCATTCCACACCTGTATTTGGAGAGTGGACGGTGATGTGGTCCTTTTCATGGAGTGATCAACCTAGGCAGGCCATGAACAGTGGTCTTCAAAACAGGTGTTAGTAGAACATGAATATTTACAGGGGGAAGTTAATTGAGCTAAGGCGCATATTTGAAGAAATGCACTCGACCTTTTGGGGAAAAGGCGCTCAGCCATCAACAGTGACACCTTAAACACACGGGTGCTTAGTCGAGGGAAAAATATGTGATGCGGCTCATTGCTCGCTGTTGGAACAAAGATCTAATGGTGCATTATTTAAGGGGGCGGAAGTTGGAATGCGCTTGGCTCATGTTATCTTATGCGGCCGAAAAGTGTTTGACGCACACAAGTTTGCGAACAGCCAATGGAACTCCGGGCTTCTTGCAATGAAAAGCTTCTGGCACTATGGGGCTTTGGTCATGACTCATGGTTGTGAACAAAGATAACCCACTGCAGGAGTTTGGTGGGCTTGTAAAGAAGACCAATTACAATTATTCAGAAAAAACGAAGCCCAAAAACTGTTACCCACCGTACCAGGCTCATGGGTGATTGGAGAATGGAGGCTAAAAATCTGGAAACGACAAGGAAGCCCAATACATAATCCACTAAATCAGGCTCATACGATGCTCACATTCTAGAAACTGAAAAATCATAAGCCCATATATTGATGAGTTCATGATTCAACATTGACCAGAGTCCAGACATTGAGAATGGCCAATCACTCATCCTTAACCAAATCTGACCTGAAGACTCAATTAACAGGGGCATTCAAGTCGAAGAATGTACATCTACAACGCTACTTAGCATTAATGCTGCAAAGCAAGAAAAAACTTGCTCCCTCTGGGCAGTTTTAATAGATGCAATCGTTTGAAAATCAAATGTAACTATTAAAAAAGACCGGAGGGAGTAATATTAATGCCCACTATTTCTTTTTCTTTTTGCTCTTTATCATAATGGCCAATACCCATGAACATGTGTTACCAAAAAAAAGATCCATGAACAATGGGAACTTGAGCAGAAAAAAAATTATCGTGTGGTGAAGCAAACAATATGTGTTACTCATTGTGTCTGGAATTATTATTAACATAAGTTTTTTCCAAATGACTAATTTTAGTTCATTTTGAAAAACCTTCTGTTAGTAATAATTCCCGTCGGAGGGAATATGTTTGTGCAATTATTTATTGTGTAATGTGACATTTGTATGTGTTATGTACATTGTATGATCTTTACATACATAGCATGGAATCATAATAAAAAATTTACCAGGAAATCCTATAAAAATGTTTAGTCGTTATGTTATGATGTGATATTTTCAGCATGCCCCTGCCCCCTTGAAGTTACTCCCTGTGTCTCTTATTAATTGTTTGGTTGGAAATCAGAAGTCGACTAATTTTAGTTCATCTAAATTCTAATCTCGACAATTACTGTTGTATGAGGGAGTGGTATAGTCTTTGTTTCCTTCGACGAGTTTCTCCAAGCCAAAAAACAAATTTAAGAAAAAGAACATTTTTATTGAAAAAACCAAAGAAAGTTGGTGCAACGTGAAAAATGTCTTATTTCTCCCATGTGCCATTCCAAGACTCGCATGGTCTACAGGATGTCTCCCTCTCGAGGGAGAGGTCCCAGGTTCCTTTTACACTTTTGGGGGTATCTTTTATGTGTATTGTAAGAAAGTCTTATTTCTCCCTTATAAAGTAAAGACTCTCCCTTAAGATCATTGTTGATTTACGTAATTACGTTGGTATATATGATTCTGCTCATATCATGTAGAAAGCTTTTTGCCGCACAATAGCTATTCAAAACGTACATACTTGCTTTACAGTTTACAACTTTAGGATCTGGTGGACAAGGAGAGGTGCATGGCATGCCTCTTCTCCTAATACGTGAGATGACTTGAACATGCTCTGGACTTAATAAGACATGGTATTTATGCATGGAAAGTTATTTAATACCTCGAATGAAGACAATTGTAAAGTAGCAATTGTTTAACATGTGAAGTTCTTCAACTAGTTAATTACCTCGCCAAAGCAAAAGCTTGCATGCGAATTGCAATGGCTAAACTAGAAGTAACATGGCCTGGCCATGAGCGAAACATATTACAGCACGCATGCACCTGTTATCAATGACAGCAGACAAAGGAAGTTTCCTTCTCTACCATTTTCGTTTGCTTCCTCTAAAGCCAAGTACAAGTTCACCCTATTATGACAACTAAAGGTGGAAGGTTTCCATGTTAAACATGCATGTTTTTCGTTTAAAGAATGCCCGTCCCAATGATCTCAAGAATATATTGCAACCAATGAATGATTCAACCCAAGAAATAAAGAGCTTTTTACATATGACCTGGCGCCAACTTTGACTTTCCCATATCACCCGGAATCTTCTTCTTTCTCTCATATGACCCGGAATCGGCACCTAGAGTACCGAAAATACCCTTCTTTTACGTTTTTAAGCCTTTTGTATCCCAAATGCTTCATTCTTCCCAAAATTAGTGATTTACGGGAGTATGAAGTTGGGGAAGAAGATATTCCGGCAAAGGTCTGTCCATAATCGCGGTTGAAACCATCGCCGGCGCCGTCTAACTCAGAAAAAAAATAAAATTTCATGCTAAAAAACTGTAAAATAGCGGGAAAGACGAAAAAAATATATGATGAAAGGATTTTGATGTAAGATCAGCGGGGAAGCCCTCCCAGCAACAAAAATTAAGATCTACATGTAAAAAAATACATATAAAGGCCACTCATTAGTGTTCAACCGCTCATAGACACAAAATAAAAGAATAAAAATCGGCAAAAATGTGAAATACACGTCGGCGAGCGACGAGTTCAATTTATATATCTTTCTGTGATCCTAATGAGGCGGAAGAGGAAGAAAAATAAGGAAGAACGCAAAAAAATAGGCAAAAACGGATAAAAAATGAGCGAGTTATGACATTTTGAAAATTTCAGAAAAATCACGTTGCATATGACATGACTCAGGCTCAAGTCGTGTATTCGACAACACGACTTGAGCCTGAGTCGTGTCATATGCAACGCGATTTTTTTGAAATTTTCAAAATGTCATAACTCGCTCATTTTTTATCCGTTTTTGCCCTTTTTTTTTGTTCTTCTTTATTTTTCCTCCTCTTCCACCTCATATAGATATATTAAGCTAAGAAATGAAGAAAAAAGAAGAAAAAAGAAGAAAGTAGAAGCTTTGCGGCGAAGAGCTTCCACTTTCTTATTTCTTCTAATTTTTTCTTTATTTCTCAGCCTAATATATCTTCATTATGTGGAAGAGGAGGAAAAATAAAGAAGAACGCAAAAAAATGGGCGAAAACGGATAAACAATGAGCGAGTTATGACATTTTGAAAATTTCAGAAAAATCGCGTTGCATATGACACGACTCAGGCTCAAGTCGTGTATTCGACAACACGACTTGAGCCTGAGTCGTGTCATATGCAATGTGATTTTTTTGAAATTTTCAAAATGTCATAACTCGCTCATTTTTTATCCGTTTTTGGCTATTTTTTTTTTGTTCTTCTTTATTTTTCCTCCTTTTCCACCTCATATAGATATATTAAGCTAAGAAATGAAGAAAAAAGAAGAAAAAAGAAGAAAGTAGAAGCTTTGCGGCGAAGAGCTTCCACTTTCTTATTTCTTCTAATTTTTTCTTTATTTCTCAGCCTAATATATCTTCATTATGTGGAAGAGGAGGAAAAATAAAGAAGAACGCAAAAAAATGGGCGAAAACGGATAAAAAATGAGCGAGTTATGACATTTTGAAAATTTCAGAAAAATCGCGTTGCATATGACACGACTCAGGCTCAAGTCGTGTATTCGACAACACGACTTGAGCCTCAGTCGTGTCATATGCAACGTGATTTTTTTGAAATTTTCAAAATATCATAACTCGCTAATTTTTTATCCGTTTTTGGCCATTTTTTTTTGTTCTTCTTTGTTTTTCCTCCTCTTCCACCTCATATAGATATATTAAGCTAAGAAATAAAGAAAAAAGAAGAAAGTAGAAGCTTTGCGGCGAAGAGCTTCCACTTTCTTATTTCTTCTAATTTTTTCTTTATTTCTCAGCCTAATATATCTTCATGATGTGGAAGAGGAGGAAAAATAATGAAGAATGAAAAAAAAATAGGCGAAAACGGATAAAAAATGAGCGAGTTATGACATTTTGAAAATTTCAGTAAAAACGTGTTTTGAACGACACGACTTGCAGTATAGTCGTGTCGTCGCGGACACGACTATACTGCAAGTCGTGTCTTTCAAAACACGTTTTTACTGAAATTTTTAAAATGTCATAACTCACTCATTTTTTATCCGTTTTTGCCCATTTTTTTTGCGTTCTTCCTTATTTTTCATCATCTTCCACCTCATGAAGATATATTAGAATAAAAGAAGAAGAAAAAATAAGAATAAAGAATAAAGTGGAAGCTCTTCGCTGGAAAGCTTCCATTTTTTTCTTTCTTATTCTTTTTTCTTCATCTTTCATTCTAATATATCTTCATTACGTGGAAGAGGAGGAAAAATAAGGAAGAACGCAAAAAAAAAAGGGTAAAAACGGATAAAAAATGAGTGAGTTATGACATTTTAAAAATTTCAGTAAAAACATGTTTTGAACGACACGACTTGCAGTATAGTCGTGTACACGACGACACGACTATACTGCAAGTTGGATATTTTTCGTGTTTTCGACGACACGATAAAATAGGAATTTTCAAAATTTGATAACTCGCTCATTTTTCATCTGTTTTTGCCCATTTTATTGTGTTCTTCCTTATTTTTCCTCCTCTTCCCCTTCATTAGGATCACAGAAAGATATATAAATTGAACTTGTTACTCGCCGAAGAGTATTTCACGTTTTTGCCTATTTTTATCCTCTTATTTTATGTCCAGGAGCGGTCCAATACCAATGGGTGATCTTTATATGTGTTTCTTTACATGTAGATCATAATTTTTGTAGTTTGGAGGGCTTCCCCACTGCTCTTACATCAAAATCCTTTCATCCCGTTCGGTTTCTTGCTTTTTGGCGCGAAAATTACCTTTTCCGATTTGGACGGCGCCGGCGCCGGCGATGATATGGGCGGAGATGCCGGACGGAACACCTTCTTCTCCGATTGAACACGAGTTTCTCCGGGTACCTCCTCAGATTCCTGGTAATATGGAAAAACGAAGAGTGTGGGTGCTTATACCTAAACCTAAGGATATTTTGGGTACTTTCCGGGTCATATGGAAGAAAGAGGAAGATTCCGGGTGATATGGGAAAGTCAAAGTTGGCGCCAGGTCATATGTAAAAAGCTCAGAAATAAATGAGAAGAAAAAAGCTTAAGCTTTTGTCTAGCTAGTGAAATAACCTGGAAGTTTCCATGCAGTACTTGTGAATTATCCAAAATTGCAATGCTCACGGGTGGAAAGCTGTACATGAACAACAATCTTTTTGCAGGAAGATCTGACATTATCGTACATGTCTTCGTCGTTTTGGGCGTGGGAAACGCAAAATGGCCACAAAAAACTTGCAGAAATCCACATGGGCCGAGCCTCTGGCCCGGCACAGGGATCCATCCACTCGTCTTCAGTGATTGAGGCCATGAGTCCATGACAAAATCCAAAGACGGCCCAGATTCCTCACCAGTGTTCTTTGAGGCGTAAACATCTTCAATAAACGCCGTTATATAAGTCAAAAACATGATTGAAGAATAAACTGATGATAACTAATAGGATGAGTAGTTCATCACCACATATTGAAGAAAACAACTTATCTATTAAAACCGGAGGGAGTTCTACATTATGTGGTGATGTAGGTAACTATGGATGCACACTAGCTTTTGATTGTAGTAAATCTTTACTGTAAGGGATTGGTTGCATGGTAAGAGCCTGTGTTTTGCAGGGCCAAGGGACACAGAAGCCAGTGCCATGGCGGGGAGAAATTATATAGTGCACCAGGCAATGCCGCGTGTGGCATGAATTGTTCATCTCCAAAGCCAACTGGGCGGAGGTTTGTGCTCAAATTGTTGTTGGAAAAACAGCTCAAGGTGCCCTTTCGATCTTGGAGATCGACGGATCATGTCATGTGATCCGACGGTGGCATGCCGAGAGCACTGAATAATCACTCGATGCAGATCATAGAGGGATTGACGGGCTGATGGAGGTAACGATGGTATTTTGTCGATGAATAGTGAAATACACGGCCAACCTAGTGTAATAAATACACTGAAAAATTTGGTTTTAGAGTGAGGTTGTGTGTTCCTTGATAACAAATCATAATCATAATCAAATAGCGTCTTTTTCCAACTATTCGTAGTGGGCAATACATATCTTTCTAATCTATTCCAGTATATTTTGGGCTACCTCTTCTATAAGAAATAGTAAAATCAAATTTTTTCTTATTAACTTCATCCAAGTTCTATTAGGTCTACGTCTCCCTTTTTTAACATCGTTTACATATATCACATCTAATCTTCTTTGCATCCTTGATAACAAATAAAAATATTAATTAAAAAATATTAAAATGAGAGACATAAGGGTTGGTAATGTAAAAAATTATCTAGTCATAGTAGGAAAAGGTCTCATGAGTCCAAACTCCTGCCTTCTACTGTAAGCCGCAGCGGTCTGAGCTGTCGGATTGGGATCCCATGGTGTTGGCGGGCAAAAATTTAAAAGCCCGCCGCCTGATCGAAATATGACGGTCCAGATGGGATCTCCTTACAAGTCATGGCTCATATAAAAGGGATTCTTATTAGAATGCGGTTCGTAAAAATCTTTGGTTGTGGACCCTGTCGTACTTCATGGTCCTAGAAAATTTGGGTCCCACTTGACACCACATGGGCTCCACACCTTTTGACGAATCATGCCTTCGTGGGGCCCACATCACACAAGTACGAACTCTAAAGTCCAAACATTCGTGGAGAAGGGGAAGAAGACTTCAAAAGCTTTTACTGATAAAAAAATGTTTTTGTGGCCAAATTAGACGTTCTACCTAGGCCATGTTAGTTGTTTACATTCGAAAGCAAAAATGAAATAAATTAAGGGGACGTTTGGATGGCGTTGCTTCTAAGGGGCCGTTTGGGGCGTGATTAAAAGCAAAACATCCAGATGGGATGTTTTGCTACACTGTAGCATCTGGATATTTTATATATCCAGCTGAAACACCTCATGACGTGTTTCAGCTGGATATAAAAATCCACCTGGATGCTACAGTTTTTATCCAGAATCCAGTCTGGATGTTTTGCAATAATCACGCCCCAAACGGCCCCTAATTCTTTATCAATTCGGCCATTGATTGATGGGCAGTGATAACCCAACAGCAGATTCCTACACATTTCTATACACAGCTGATGTGTATGGAAATGATGTGACCCACCCACTCATTTTCATACACATCAGCTGTGTATGGAAAATGTGTAGGAATCTGCTGGACAAATATCATTTCCCTTGATCGATAGAACATGTTTGCATAGCGAATTAGAGAAGAATGAAAGATTCACACAAATTGTCAATTCTTCTCAAAATTCATAAGAATTGAAGAAATGAGATTTGTCTTAAGGACTGTTTGGTGGATAGAGAAGGGGAATGAATGTGGAAGCTAATTCAGGTCAAAAAAATCACCAGAATTGATGCAAGAGGAATTGAAAAATTGCATATCCAAACAAAATTCTTATGAATTAATTCATATCGATTTAAATTCTAATCCTCCACACATTCAGAATCCAAACGTCTCCCAAGTTGATTTTCGTTTTTTAAGATGCTCCATATTTTAGATTTTTCCCAATGAGTTGGGGTTTTCAATAAAAGTAAAATATTCTTCCAAATTGAGCTATTAAAATAGGACGGAGGGGAAGTACATGGATAACTTTGTAATTCGGTCATGGTCGCCGGTCAGGCTACACACGTCCGGTGGAAAACGGGGTTAGGTCTCTGAGAAACGTGTTTGACCCCGTCCCACCCCAAACATTACTTATATACCCCCTGCCAGCCCCTCCCCCAAAATTAATAAAAACCCACCAAACAACCCCAAAATTCCCATTGTCCTATCGAAACCGCTAAATTCCACAAATTCCAATGTTATTTGGAATTTGATCGGCCCAAAATCGACCAGATCGGGGAATTGAATTCCGACCGGCGAGGCAAGCGGCGGCGATGGCGGAGCTGGTGAAGACGATCCTCGCCAAGCCGATCCTGCTGGCCGCCGAGGTGGCCAAGGCCGCCGACCAGGCCTCCTCCTTCAAGTCCGACTGCGCCGAGCTCAAGTTCAAGACCGAGAAGCTCGCCGACCTCCTCCGGCAGGCCGCCCGCGCCTCCTCCGACCTCTACGAGCGCCCCACCAGGCGTATCGTAGAAGAGGCCGACCAGGCCCTCGACAAAGCCCTCTCTCTCGTCCTCAAGTGCCGCGCCGCCAACGGCCTCGTCAAAAGGCTCTTCACCATCATCCCCGCCACAGCCTTCAAGAAGGTCGCCTCCCAGCTCGAGAACTCCATCGGCGACGTGACCTGGCTCCTCGCCGTCTCAAACCCCGACCACCGCGACGACGACGACTACCTCGGTCTCCCCCCCATCGCGTCGAACGAGCCCATCCTGTGTATGATCTGGGAGCAGATCGCCGTGCTTTCCGCCTCCGGGTCCTCGCTCGACTCCCGCGCCGAGGCCGCCGCGTCGCTCGTCTCCCTCGCCAACAACGACCGCTATGGCAAGCTCATAATTGAAGAGGGCGGCGTGCCCCCACTGCTCAAGCTCCTCAAGGACGCGGCGGGCTCGGCGGTCGAAGGCCAAGAGAGCGCCGCACGGGCCCTCGGCCTTCTCGCGCGCGATCCGGAGAGCGCCGATGCGATGGTCATGGCGGGGGTTTGTTCTGTGTTTGCGAAGATCCTTAAAGAAGGGTCTATGAAGGTGCAATCCGTGGTGGCCTGGGCGATTTCCGAGCTTGCGGGGAATCACCCCAAGTGCCAGGACGCGTTCGCGCAGAACAACATCATCCGCCTGCTCGTCAGCCACCTCGCCTTCGAGACGGTCCAGGAGCACAGCAAGTACGCCGTTATCAGCAAGGCCACCCCCATGTCCTCCATTCACTCTGTTGTCTTGGCCAGCAATAACAATCAGCAGAAAAGCAATGGTGGCGTTATGGACAACAATGGCGGCGGGGATGAATTCCAGAGCCGCGTTCCGCACCCACTGGGGCAGAAGCTGGCGCAGAATCAGATGCTTTCTGTAGTTAAATCTACGATGGCCGCGAACCAGAACAGTGCAAGCAATGCGAGCCAGAGCAATCCGGCGAGGCCGCCAGCTCGGCCGAATTCGAATGCTTATCAGCCGAATTCGTCGCATCATCATGGAGGAGGAGGGGGGAAGGGGATGTCGCTCTCGGGGGCAAGCATTAAGGGGAGAGAGTACGAGGACCCGGCCACCAAGGCCTCTATGAAGGCCATGGCAGCGAAGGCATTGTGGAAGTTGGCGAAGAACAACTCTGACATCTGCCGGAGCATTACTGAGTCCCGAGCGCTTCTCTGCTTTGCGGTGCTGCTCGAGAAGGGCCCCGAGGAGGTGCAGTACTACTCTGCCATGGCGCTGATGGAGATTGCGGCTGTGGCAGAGGAGGATTCTGAATTGAGGCGATCAGCGTTCAAGCCGAATTCTCCTGCGTCCAAGGCCGTGGTGGACCAATTGCTGAGGATTGTGGAGAAGGCTGATTCGGACCTCTTGAACCCCTGTGTCAAGGCAATTGGGTGCCTTGCCAGAACATTTAGGGCCACTGAGACCAGGATGATCGCGCCATTGGTGAAACTGTTGGACGAGAGGGAAGTAGATGTCACAAGAGAGGCGGTGCTGGCTCTCTCCAAGTTTGCCTGCACCGATAATTATCTGCACATTGATCATTCGAAAGCGATTATCAACGCCGGAGGGGCGAAACACTTGGTTCAGCTGGTCTACTTGGGCGAGCAGATAGTGCAGATTGATGCTCTGGTGCTGCTGTGCTACATTGCCCACCATGTGCCAGATAGTGAAGCTCTGGCACAGGCTGAGGTCTTGACGGTGCTGGAATGGGCTTCAAAGCAGAATGCCATGGTGCAGGACGAGATGGTGTTGACATTGTTGCCGGAGGCGAAGGGCAGGCTGGAGCTTTACCAGTCCAGAGGGTCTAGAGGTTTCCACTGATTCAAAAGTAATGCTCATTGCCATTTCCATTGAATCTTACTTGTTTCTCAATTGTATGTATAGTTGGTTTTGATGGTTACAGCAGAGAAAAGTTCCCCGAACACCCACATTTCTTTCTCTTATTTTGTAGTTTGAGAATTGGATAGAAGCTTGAATTGGTTTTAATGAAATTTTTTTATGGCCGTCTTATGCTTATTGATTGAATTACATAGATACCTTCGTGTTGTTTCTTTGAAGTACATGAATACTTCGTGTTGTTTCTTTTCTCCGTTGATGTATTACTTCTTTGCTGTAATTATCATTTTTTGCAATGATCTATATTGCGGAGCATTAGCTTCTAGACTTCATGATGGATATGTGTACACATTTCTGCTGTAGTTTGCCAATGCCATTTGGTGTTCATGGTTTCTCATCTGCTCTTTCCATTTGATACATATTAGGAGATGCATCATTCCTATATCGGAATATGTGTTTAAAAGCACCTTAAATATCCATCTATGGAGAAGGCAAGAATCTCAGCTGAACGTCCTGGAGAAGTTCCTCAGAAGATTTTTATGTTTAGGAGAAGGCAGGTTGATTCTCAGAATGATCAAATAAACCTCTTCCAACATCTGTACCATCGTAAGAATCCTGCAGATCATGGAAAAAGGGGAACAAAGCCATCTCTTTAGCTTTCTTTCATACATTTGTGCAGCTTGTTCATGCATACAATTACCTTTGGTGGCCAGAGTAACTACTGTAGAATGTAAAAACCACCAACAAGATTGATGAGCAGTTCCTTGCAGCTGGCCAATTTCCCATGACCAGAATCCCATCTCACATCCTTCGAAGGCTATTCAGAAACAGCATAAGTCCATGGAAGATGAAGAAAATACAGGAAATGGAGATTGAGACATTGTAATACAGTTTTCAAAGCTCTGATCTTACACGCAGAAGCATCTCAGAAAGAAAACTGTGACACAAAGTTTCTGCAGGCAAATGTCATTTGAAACAGTCGAATGGAAAGACTTACATAGAGTTGAACTGTGATAAGCACATAAGGATTTACAAATTTACTTGAGTCCAAATTTTGTAATTAGACATGTCAAAAACTGAGTTTACTTAACATTTTGGTTGACTAAAGTCTCCCAAAGCATCCCATTAGTATAACAAGACTGCAATTTAAATATATGACAGTCTATGGAGATTCCTGTAACATGGTGAACAGTTTTTTGTACTGATAAGGAAGAGGTGGTGGTTGAACACATCAGAGCAGTGGTATGTGAAAGTAGATTGAAAGCTTAAACGAGTTTACTTTTACAGCACATCTCTTTCCACGGCTCTGTATGTGCTGTGTAGATCGGTTACCTCCTATTTTTCTTTCACTTCTCATTTTCTCAACCCTTACATAAGTGAACAGTTATTGCGCTGCGAGTTTTTTCCACAATTTATCGAGCAGATATATAAAATCATTGTCTTGATCAAAAGCTTCAATAATTTGTTATCATTCTCAACATCATATATTCTGCTTTATAGCGTTTCCCCTTCTACTTCAACACTTCTAGAGTTTTAATATTGTGTGTATTGTGGATCACAAGCAGAGCCTTCATGCTGTTAGTGTCCATTGTTTGTTGATTCTCGCATTTTTTAATATGAAAAAGCTACAAACCCTGAGAAATCCTTATTTTGTGTCAAAATAGTAGTTTTATTCTATTTGCAGATGGCGGCAAAAGGATCTGCAAAAAGAGTCTTTGTGGAGATTTGTTCTGTAAAGCTGAATAAGAACAGAAAAAAAACACTTACAGCGAGAGAATAAACTGTCCACAAAGTGGAATCAATCAGTCGTTTGAACTCATTACTTAGAATGTTTTTGTGGAATCAATCAGCATTTGAACTCATTAGCTTAGAATATTTTTGTTTATTCTTTTCTTTGCTACACCGTGTCATCAAAAGTAAACCTAGTTGTGGCTTCCAATTGTAAATATACCTAGTTGTTTTTTCTTGGCAAGTTACCATGTTTTAGATCAATGTTTTTGTGTATACTCATGAATCGAAAACAACTAAAGACCCAATTATGTTGACTGAAGATTATGTGGCAGAAACACCATTGGATTATGTTTTTTCTTGGCGAGCACTTCTTTTTTGCACAACACTGACCATAGGAAGAAAAAAAAGATTATTGTGAAGGCGGATATTAGTCAAAGCGGCAAGTAATTGAATTTTATATATGAGAAAACTTAACAAAAAACTGCACTGGATTTCTTCCTTTATAGCCTTAGTACTTTCTAATATAGAATTGTATCAAGAATTAGTAGGATCAAATCATCCAATTACTTCTTTTTCATGAGAGTTCACATCTACATCTTGCATTATTATAAGAATAACTTTGTTTTAGCATGATAAGAAGAATAACTTAAGAAAGCCCAAGGATTGTACCAATTTAGTTCGGCTAAGAAAAATTGTCAGCAAGTAATGAAGGCATACAATTTGACCTTCTGAGCACAGCAAAATGTTGCCCAATGGGTAACATGGTCAAGATTCTGCCCATGTCCGCAGTCCTTCCGTTATGTGTGAAAATATTTATGGGCTCCAACAAATGGGCTTGAAAACAATGATAATGGGCGCCTTATTCATTGTTTAAGGCGTCTATGCGATTGGGCCTTTCAACGATGATAAAGAATCGCTGCAATCGGCTTGTAGGCTCCATGAATATTGAATAGATAGGCATGGTCACACACAACTATGACATTATAAATTTATAATACTCACCTTCAACACTAGATTATGACATGGCAAAGCTAACAAAGTGAAGAATCCATTTAGTAGAAAGCTTCATATAATATAATCTTCAGTTTTAGTCCTCCTTTTAAGATGTATTCAAACACATTTGACAAGAGCCGAAGTCCTGTTTCATTGAAAGTTAAATGTTTGATATAAAAAAAGGAAGTTAAATTGCGAGACAAGTGCTAAAAGGGAATAGCTCTAGTGTCCCAATGATTGTGCGTAAGTGTGATTTGTTGTGACATATCAGATATCTTTTCCCTTCTTCCCAAGCTGAGCTCAGACCTTTTAAGAGTTAAGGTTCCATTGATAAAAAGATCAAACTGTCTGCTGAGGGCTTGACTTTGTTTTGCTATGGTCATAACCATGACATTTTTTTCACCTCTAATACCAGATCATGAAATGACAGAGCTATAACGACTACACGAGACACATCTCAAGCGGCCTGCATGATTTGAGTCACCTCGAGTCGTCGGATTTTGATCGGACGTCGGGCGTCAGATCAGGAGGACGGTTGATCACTACCGACCGTCAGTTTAGTAACTTGGCGCACGCAGACACGCATGAGGCGTTTCTTATATAAGCTTTTCCCTATTTGCAATGGCTAATATACATTAACGAGTAGCTGAAGGCAAATCAATCAACACTGTAATCTTCACAAGGAAGAAGAATATTCAGCATTTTACCAACCACGAATCCTCTTTCTGCTCTACAAAATCTCAAAATTGGTTCAAAAGAGGAGGAACTCGTAAAGGCTTCTTTTACAACTTTTGGCGAATGCGAATCTAACCATACAACACACTCAATGAATACTTGCAACTTCATACAGTAAACCCATCCAAGACTGCTATGAGAACTTCTCCTTGTTCCTCTTCTTCTTGATGTTCTAGCTATATCAAGGGAGCTTCTTCTCTCGGATCCTTGAAAAGACACAACTTCATGGGCTGTGTAGGTGGTGATGCTGGCCATAAGGAGGAGAAGGAGAGGGAGGGGCAGTAGAATTATGCACAAGGGATGGAGTTGGTGAGCACTGGTAGCACTTGGTGAAGAGCCCAAATGTGTCTATCTGGTGCACAAAGTTGGTCACTGATGCCCACCCCCCAAACCCAAATCCAACTATCAGCACCCACACTACCACAAATGCATTTATGGAGTATGCCCCTGCCCATCTCCCCACAAATCTTGGTGGCCTCTCCACAGCATTCTGCAAATCAAAACAAAAATCAATCAGTCACTGAATTAAGTAAGTTATCACTAGGCAAAAAATAGTTATATCAAACTTACAAAATAGATTGTTATGATAAATTAAGACTTAACAAAAATTAGTTATATCAAACTTACAAAATAGATTGTTATGATAAATGAAGACATTAAAAATACCTTCAAAACTAGAACCACAAACAAGTGAAACACTTAGTTTACTAATTAAGTACTGAGATAAAAAAAACACAACTTAATTGACTAATTTTTGGTTAAGTAACCAAGAATTATATTAAAAACTAAAAAAAAGCATATTGGTACAGTAGATGAACATATATTAGTTCTAGTACACCTTCAAAACTAGAACCACAAAGAGATGGAACACTTAACTTACTAAGAAAGCAACCAATATAGTTTACATTTTACACTTAGCTAATTAAGAACCTAGTATTGTGCACATATATGTGGTTGATTGATGAAGTAAAGACATGGGCATTTACCTCTCTGGCAGTGGCAGAGCGGAAAGTGAACATATGGGCAAGTGCAGGGATGATATAAACTGTGAAGCTGACAAGGAGGGATCCAATAGTGGAGTTGATTGGTCCGAAGAAGGGGAAGACAATGGCGAGGAACCAGATGGGTATGACCACAGGCAGCCTGGCCAGAGCACGCTTACACATGCTTTTGCATTCATGCATCCCTATCGCCTTCTCCCACACGAAATACAGCGGCGTGCATGCAAACCCAAACGTTATGAACTGCACCAAACCAGACACCAAAGCATTAACAACAGTACCATCTTAGCAGCCTAGCTGCTTTTTCTTTCCTTCTTTTTGCATTGTGTTTTCAATTCATGAGCAATAGAAAAGCAATGGAAAAAGAGGGAGATGTGTCAGACCTGGTGAATGAGCATAAGGACGACTGCCATGTCTCTGAAGGGGGACCTTGGGAGCAGGGCAAAGGCATTGGAGTGATTGAGAAGCATGTCGCCAAAGGCCCAGTACACAGCGCAAGCCGAAGGAAGGGTCAGTGTCAACACATACAGAGTTGCCAGTAGGTATATTGCTTTGAATTTCTGTGGCTTCCACATGGCATGCATTATCTCCCTGCCCATCAGTTAACAAGTCAAATTCATGCTTCATAGGAAAAATATGATAAAGAAATGCGGTTTAGCGTAGGACAAAGGAATGTGAATCTTTCTATAGTACTGGCTAGGCAAGGTTTGAATGACAAAGGGAGGAGAATGTGGAGATTAGATACAATGGGACATGCATTCTAAGTAATATGAAGGATTTTGTCTTACACTGTGACTGCATGTCCTCCAAAAGTGTAGAGAATGTTTGTAGCCCCCGTGAAGTAGAGAACCAGTTGTGTGGGTCCTGAGTGTCTCACACCTTCTACCTGCAACATATGACCATATAGCATCAAAACAAGTCCATGAACATAGCACAAAAAATTGCTAAAAACCCCATTTTTCTAATGATTGTACCTGTCCATGGAGAAGGGAAGCAATGGTGAGATACCAAGAAGTGTACGTGGTCATGACCAAGCCAAGGAAGGACCAGATTCTGTAGTTGTGGAAAGAAGGAATGAAGACAGTGGTAGCACAGCAGGCTCCGAAGATGTATGTCCAAGTTCTCTTGTCGAGATTGTCGTTAATGTAATATATGTTGCTGCAGTTCCACAGACAGTGTAAGAGCATATATATATGTATGAAAAACAAGAGAGCACATGGGGAGTAATGTAAAGAAAGGGGAAACCTTGCACAGGCTATGAGCTGAACGACAGATCCAAACAGAAGAAATGTGCAGTTGAAGGCCAAACCCACGTTCCTCCAGTGCTTCCCGAGGAGCCCATCAAGCACCTCAAACCACTATAAACCCAAACACAAACATATAATCAGTCAAGAACGAGAGCAAACTGTTTTATAAAAATATGCATGGAAGAAGGTGAATGAATCAGGACCTGAATGACATGGTTTCTAAAGTCTACTTTCTCCCTCTCCTTCCTGGTTCTGTATTCTACGTATAGAATGCTGATCAAATACGCAGTCCAACTGCCTAACAAGCCATAGAAGAGCTGGAAGAGGATGCCAGACATCATCCCCAGTTGAGAAAATGAGTATGGCAATGTCAGCAGAACCTGAGCTACCTGCGAAAACATACAAACAGACATCAGCCATTACTACCTACACATGAACAAGAAGAAGAAAAGAAGACATGCATACCTGGTTGGAAGCACAGCTGAACCAGGCATCATAGACAGAGCCACCATGCCAGAAGAACTTGGACAATCTAGACTTGACAGTCTTGGGCTTCCCTTCAGTCTCCATCTCCACATAGCTCCCCACCATCACAGTCTCCACCACCTTATCTTCACCATTAGGCTCCATTTTTGCAACCTTCTGTGGAGCATCCAAGCAATAGCCTGTGTATTTATACATCAGAGCAACTAGGCCTAGAACACTACAGAGGTGCATGGTGGGGGCCCAAACCGGTCTGGCCTGCAAAAAGAGGCTGGATTTGACCAAAGCGGGTGTTTTTTTATTTGTTGGGCTTGGAGCTGGAATTGAAGTGAAATCCTTTGTTTTGGTGCACTCAAATCAAGCGTGAACCCGGTCTGCGCACGAGCGGGTTAATAAATTATTATGGCTCACTTATCGAGCTAATTGAGTTGCTAAACCAAGACAATTAGGCCACTCCTACAAATCATGCCTTCTTGTTGTAGTTAATTTCTTTGATTGACATAGGTGTGGATGAGAGAGAGGTAGATTGGTGATTGAGATTGTAATTTTGTGAGAGATTAGAGGGTGGTTTAGGGAAGTTGGAAGATTAGGGAATATGATTAGATTAGGAAGGGAATTAGGGTGGGGGAATAATTCTAAGGCAAGGACGACCAAATGATTGCCTCCAAACGGGCGTGTTGGCTTTTTGGGCCTTTGGGGAGGTAAAAAAAGGGGAGCAAAGCGGCGTGGCTTTTTGTTAATTAGGCTTTGTGGACCCAAGAGGAGCCCAATTGGGAAGTGGTCCAATAGCAAAGCTAAGCTTTCTTCTGTGAACAATTCATGGGACTGCTGGGAAGAGGGAGTAGGCTGCTCCCTTGGGGACTAGCAAAATTATGAATTCACTGCTTCCCTTGTTTCTCTTTCTCACCTCAGAGGGCCTGACCCCCTCCTTTGCAGAGAGATTCCCCTCTGCCATTTTTTCCCTTTAATTATTTGTTTTTGTATCAGATGAATTATTCCTCTTAGGCTGAAATTTTGAAATTCCACATGGGTTTTCGCTTTCAATTCCTAAAATGAGTTCATCTTGAATGTTTTGAAGGTAATTTAAATGCGCTATGTATATATTAACTGTCTTATAGTGCTTTGGTCAAGACCATTGCTCATGTAAATTAGTCACAATACCATTAAGTTGGTTCATTGAGTCAAGCTAGAGAACTGAAAAGCATCTCTTGGCACAGTTGCGAGCTGGACTGAATTTACTGTGAACAAGGAGGTATCAATTGGCTAGCTCAAAGAAGAGATGAAGGGACCACAAGTGCATCATGTTTGATCACTCTCTCATGCAGTGTAAAGGAATGAATTAAAGGGGCTGGTGATGATAGGATCTTTTGGTCTCAATTGCAAGTCAACCCATGATGAACAATAATTCTCATGTTAGAGCCTTAAAAGTGTCCTTACTTTGTATCAAACCCATTTCTGATTTGGGAAGGTTAGTCAAGATATCAGTTATGCCCCTCTTTTTCCATGAGAAAAAATGAAGCACATTTAACAATAAAATGCAAAGCTTGCCAAGGATGAGACAAACTTCATATTTCATTGCATCCCATAACTCCACCAAACCTTCTAAACCATCCTTAATGGACTCTTCCAAGTGAAGTAAGGTAATATATCCATCAAGTGTGATTATTGCCAATGTAGTAGTGGGATGGCCTTAATCACACTTCATGAAGCAGAGGTCTTGAGTTAGAATCCCCCACTCTTTACTCCATTGCCTGCTCAAAGGGATTTCATGCCTGCGGGGATTAGCAGCGAGATACAATGCTCTAAGAGGCTGTTGCGTTAAAATTTTAGTCGGGTCCCAAGGACTAAAACATGTTTATAAGTTTGTGAGTAGCTCAATTAATGACACTGAAGCACCTGCAAGGAAATGGTGGAAATAAAATGATGAGAGCTCCACTAAGATTTCCTTTTATTACCACATGAACTAGTTTCAATCTCTTAGGGGGTCATAGACCAGAATGGGAGCCTCTCAGGCCTAATGATCGTGACCTCCAAATTAAAGAATCTCATGCTTCCACTTCTGCTCTCAGCATCATTGGACCCAGGTGGCTAAGTAGCATGCACATCTTATGATACTGTCTGTTGGTGTCCTCACGCCATTAAAATTTCATATTGGTGAATTTCAGAAAGTTTAACAGCTCTGTCGTCTACACCATTAATCTTGCTAATGCATGCGTGTTCATGGCCTTTTCTATGCGTAATCATCATCTTCTAATTTGGGAGGAGAAGGGAGCAGCATGACATTCCCTGGCTGAAGGTTGGAGAGAGTGGCATACAGTGGTCCTTGCTTTTACATGATAGCAGATTTTGGAATTGATGATCTTCCACTATACAGTCAAATTTGTCCTCCAAACAATGTGTTCTTCAGAAATAAAGTATGTGACAACTAGTACAAAGTGTTATTTTCAGGCAACAGTGTTCACACTGACGTTATGCTGGGTTTCAAAGTGCCCGGGGGTTGTGGGCGTCTTGCTGATTGTTAATTCCATGATTAGTGTGACTCTAATTAAAAATGAGCCTTCATAGTAATTATATTATCAGTGGGGAAGTGTTGGTTTCTTAAATTAATTTTTTGAATTAAAAAAAAACTTTAGAGATTTAAGTCATTAAAGATTTGGGAGTTTCACTTTGACCATCCCATCAAAGTGAAACCTCTATGTTGAATAACAATTCAATAAGATTTGGGAGTTTCACCTTGACCATCCCATCAAAGTAAAACCTCCATGTTCAATAGCAATTCAATTGAGTATAACATCTAATTTGAATTAGACTCAATGTGATGGGAGTGGAGTTACCTATTCATATCCTAAGTCTATATAAAGAGTCTTAGATCTTTAGTTAGGGGCACACCTAATCTCTCTCCCTCTCTCTTTCACTCTTGAGTCTTGAGTCATTGTGTGCAACAAGAGTCACAAAATTCTAGTTCTAAAGAGTGCTTATTGAAGGTACATCTTAAGCACTCTTGAGTAGTCCATCGTATCTAGGGAGTAATTTTCCACAAGAGCATATGCACTAGAAGGGCGGAATTTTTGCTTCAAGGAAAGTGCGATCAGCACACTTTGGACGTGTAGTTGTTTTCTAATATATTTATTTTAGCCATTGTTCCAACAATTTAAAATTAGCTTGAGAGGTGAGGCTTTCTTCACACTTATAAACCGACCACCAACCCCTGCCACATCCGATGTGGGATAAACCCAAACAATCTCCCCCTCACGCATCAGGCCTTTGGGTTGGGAGCAGACCCAGTTCCTCTCATGAACTGTTGGGTCGAGATTGTTGATAACCCGAGCTCTAATACCACTGTTGGGTGGTCTTAGGCCTCTCTCACCCCAAAAGCTAGCTTAAATGATACCAGTGTTGGGTGGTCTTGTTCTTGAAATTGGAGGCAGACTCTTCTGGCCTCTGCCATCTCTTCTCTATCCTCTAAGTGCAGCCGCAACCGTTGAGCGCTTGATTTATACGAGCTATGCCGGTAGTCGGACCACCCATCGGTTCTGTTAAGGCTGACCCTTGATGTCGGCTTGTCTAGAACTCGCCCATGTGATTTCCCAACTATCACTAGGCGATTTATCAGCAGAGCCATCAACGGCAGCATGGCCGGTGAGAGCTTCTCTGATGAGGAGTTTGCTAGGACCTTGGAGGAGCTTGCTCGTAGCTTCGACTTGTCTGACAGGGAGGACGACAAGAGCCGGTCGGAGTTGGAGCACAACCATAACAAAGGTGGCGAATCAAGTAGAGCCAAGAACAATGCCGCTTCTCCTTTACAAAACATGAGGCCATTCAAGTATGTAGGTGAGCCTCCGTGGATGGTTGTGAGCTCAGAACCACCATAGTGGCCTACGCCCGGGGCAATCATCCCAGCCAGTGTCCAGTGGAAAGCCAACAACGTGGAGTTGCCTCTATCTCTCCGAATGATAAAGAGGAAGAAGCAATGACAGGAGGGATTTCGGGAGGCTGGGGAGTCAGCCTATTGCTTGGTTAAGAAGGGCTTCTCGTCTACACCCTGCAGATGAGGGAGCTCCTCTTCTATGAGGATTTGCAAGGGATCCTTTCGCGTGTGCAGAGTGAGCTAAATGCCTCCTTTGTTTGGCTCTTCCAGCATAAAAAAAGGGGAGAGATCAAATTTTTCCCGATTGGAGCTTTCTCCCTCTACCACCACTGCCAAAAGCCGAGCCAATACTACTAGCTCCACCGTAGCCAGATTTGCCACTTGCCTCGGCAGTCCAGCGCAGCCGAGGATGCATCGAGCTCTACCTCTATCGCTAAACTCCGGCTCCCTCTGTTGCTGCGTCCAGCCCTGCGATGCTGCTGCCTGGAACTCCTTCCACTGCCAGCGAAGATCCACCAATATGCCGCTGAAAAATGAAGAAATAGATCGGGAGGAGGAAGAAAGATGACAACGGGCCGGTTCACAAATTTTAATTTTTTTTAGTGAATCTGGTTTACAAGTTGGTTCAATGTATAAAAATCTTGGTTCAAGTTTTCGTTGACAAGGAAGAAGAGAAGTGTCCCATTTCTTTTGGGAGATTTCAAAAGAAAGAGGACAACTAAAGCGGGCGAATACTTTGACTACAAGATGGTGGATGGTAAACCCATTCGAGTTCAAGTAGTCAAAATTCAAAACATAGTAGAAAAAATCATTGGGAAAGACATCTCAGTAAATGAAAGGCTACAGGTATCCGCCCTAATTTACAAACTCCCTCCCTCATGGTAAGACTTCAAAATGACCTTGAAACACAAAATGGAGGTCATGACAGTAGATGATGTCATAGTGGCCATCCAGATAGAAGAACGGCATAGAAGCAAGTTTAAACTTGTCGAGAACTCTTCTTCTGATAGTGCTCAAGCAAATGTGATGGAAAGCAATCTCAACAATTTCAAGAGAACCAAAGTTAGAGCCAAGAAGACAGACAAGCAACCATTCAAGTCAGTCTTTAATATTCAAAAGAATACCAACACCTAAAAAGAGTGCTAGATATGTGGCAAGACTGGACACTTCGCTAAAAAGTATCGGGAGAAGAAGGGTCAGGACTGTCCAAATTGTGGGGTTTCATCTTCTGGACAAGCAAACATGATTTTGTTAGGGCAAAATTTGGGAGTATGATTTTGTCTCTTAATGTATGTCAATTTAATGTACAAAAATATATGGGGTATGTGAGAGGAAAATGGGGTATATGTACGAATTAGGTACATGTACAAATTGGGCTATATGAAGAGATTGAGAGGAGACAATTTCAAGATGAAGCTCAATGAATCTCAAGGAAAATAAAGATTGCAAAAGCCCAAGACAAAATGTGGGAGCACACCACAAAGAGAAGGCCCAACACAAAGAAGAGAAGGCACACCACAAAGCCCATGATCAAAACACTACCCATTGTAGGCCCATAGCTTTTAGATAAAATTGGTTGGGTTCAAAGTATTCCAAGAAAAACCCACTAGCCAAAGTGATCCAAAGCTTCTTCCAAAGCCCGCCTAAGTTCCTTAGGAAAAGACACATAGAAAAAGCCCATTTGTAAAATGGGCTAATAGGCTAAAAGAACCAACCATAGATCTTAGATCTAATGGTAAGACCAAAGTGATCTCAAGTGATCCCAAGTGATCCAATGACACAACCATAGATCATTGATCTATTGGTTGAACCAAAGTGATCCCAAGTGATCCTAAACCATCCCAAGAAGGATCTTTGCCTATAAATAGACCTCTATCCTTCTCCTCTTGGGCATGGATTTTGACTAGCCTCTTGGGCTTAGCTAGGCTCTCCTCTCCTCATCTTTAGCTAAGCTCTTGAGTGCTAAGTCATTCCATCAATGGATCTTCACTTTCTCTCTTTTGTATAGCTTGCTTCTTGAGTTCCTACTCTATCTGAAGTCTATACCTAAAAAGAGAACATACTTCTCTATCTTATAGAGAATATGAAAAGTGAATCCATGGAACACCCACCTTGTTCTTAAGCTACTAAGTTCTCTCATGTTATCATTGAGTCATAGCTTAAGGAAGCACATATCCTTTTACTGGTTTCACTTGTTTTTCCAAGGAGCCACTTGTGCTTGTAGGTTATTCTTCTTCCCTTTCAAGTTTTCACCGGAATCTATCCACATAACTTGAGGAAGAAAGAATGTTCCATATGGCCTAGGTTTCTTAGATACTCTATGATCCAACCTTAGAGAAACCAATCCCTTGTCCAAAAAGCCTCTACAATTTCAAAGCATCATTAGGTGAATCCAAGGGTGGACAATCGAAGACCATTAGCTCAATACTAGTTTGAGCAAACCGGGTAGGATATCTAACATCCTCCCGACAAGGGTATGTACTCTAACTTATTCTCTTAATTAGAGTAATACTCTTATCCTCTCTCTATGCTTGGTTGAGTGTAGTAAACCGTAGGGTTTAGACACATGTGAAAGAAACGGGTTCTTATAACCCGTAGTGAGAGAGAGTACTCTCACTGTGAGTGGTTTGGGGTTAACCTTTGCGTAAAACCCTTGGTCAGGACATACCATTAAGTCCTTGGTTTGGAGTAAGCCTTTGAGTAAAACCCTTGGTTTGAGATTAACCATAAAAATCTCTGGTTAGAGGTGAACCAAGAAAACCTTTGTAAGAAGTTGTGGGTGAACTAAAAACCCTCACTTAGTGGATGTCGGAGGTTTCTTGGATTAGGTGCTCCGAGAGTGGACGTACCCGTCGAAGCAAGTTGCTTGGCGGCGAACCACTATAAATCTTTGTGTGATTGCTTGTGTTTGCTCGTTTTGCATATTGTTACACACACATTCTACACCGCTTAAATCTCTCTCACTTATGTGCTTTCAATTACTTGCTAATAAGAGAATATTGCATTGAATGATTATTTAAATTAACATTATCTGTTAGTATAATAGAGTGAGAGACTTTTAAGTGGTTGTCCTATTCACCCCCCCCCCCCTCTAGGACCTAAAGAGCACGTTCAGATTTCAGCTGAAAACAAGTCAGTATTGACTAAATCTTTACCTTGAGTTTTATAAAATTAGTAGATAATTTAGCTTATTTCTTTGCAAAGGGATTATCAGCATGACAAATCCAAAACTCATGTAGGAGAATGGGGCTGAAAGCGTAATTTAAGTTATTATTAGCAGCAACCTAATCTATCGAAATGGAGATCCCACAACGGAGATTCAATGGAAAAAACAAGTTAATGTATAACTTGGAATAGCACTATTTAAAAATATATGCTCATTCTCATGCAGAGATGAGAGTGTTCTACTGTCTATGGAAAAGGTTGACGAAAGTCTTAATGAGATCGAGGCTTATATAGCAGGGTATATTAGACAGATACCCTTGGAGATCTTCACCCATGTGAGTGCTACTGAGGTCGTAGTTAAGGAGAACTTAGACTAGTTCTCTGATAAGCAACTCATGAAAGGGATACCTGCGCATGGCTGTAAAATGCTACCCCGGTGAACTCGAAAAGACATACTACTTTGTGTATTAGGTGTGCCAATGCTCTCACTCTAAAGTTCTAAGTTCAAGACATAGTTCACTTTAAACGTATGAGAGTAGCGATACATCAAACTAGGAATAGGTTCAAGCTCGAAAGGCACCTATCTCCGAAAACATGAAGTACTTGTTGCTCACAACATTCTATCATAATGACTTAGATTTGGTGGGGTTGTTGTTGTTTTTTTAATTCAATTTTTTGAATTGAAAAAAAAAACCTTAGAGATTTAAGTCATTAAAGATTTGGGAGTTTCACTTTGACAATCCCATCAAGGTGAAACCTCCATGTTGAATATCAATTCAATAAGATTTGGGAGTTTCACCTTGACCATCCCACCAAAGTAAAACCTCCATGGTGAATAGCAATTCAATTGCAGTATAAACCCAATTTAAATTAGACTTAATGTGATGGGAGTTACCCATTCACATCCTAAGTCTATATAAAGGGTCTTAGACCTTTAGTTAGGACACACCTAATCTCTCTCTCTCTCTCTCATGAGTGAGTGAGTGAGTGACTAAGTGATTGTGTACAACAAGAGTCAAACAATTCTAGTTCTAAAGAGTGCTAATTGAAGGTGCATCTTAAACACTCTTGAGTGGTCCATCGTATCTCAGGAGTAATTTTCCACGAAAGTCTGTGCACTAGAAGGCCGGAATTTTTGTTTCAAGGAAAGTGCAGATCGCTTCCAACGTGTGGTTGTTTTATAATATATTTATTTTAGTCCTTGTTCCAACATGAAGTGTACTAGAACAGAGTCATGCCTGATGTGTAGCCCGATTTATCTGGAGATCTTTTTTTTTCTTGTAGAAATGTCCAAATTGTCTTCCTATTTTCCTGCATATGATTTAGTTTGATATCTGATTATTAAGAATTGAATAAAATTAGTACATTTGGAAAACCAAATGAGATTTTTAAAGTTGGAGTGGAGGAAATTGTTTTTATCAAAATGATAATTAAATTAGTATTACAATCTGCGGTTCCCCGACATTCCACATTGCGCTACCTGCAATTGAGACTCCTCAATCTGCTGATTACGTGGCATGTGACGCTTGTCCTTTAAGATCATGCTACTCGTTCTTCAGCCTTGAAACTTTTTCATTTCTTCCAACTTCATCTAAAGTCACTTCCAAATCCCTAAATCCTTCTTGCCTTCGTCTCTTCCTCTGATTATCCATCTTCAATTCAAATTCCCCTAATATATCATTGTGAATCATAGGGTTCACAACAGTTTATTATCATCTTTCACGTCCTAATCCTAACAAGAGTAGGCATAGAACCACACTCATGGTTTAAGGTTGAAGTAGAAGCCTTTAGCTTTTAATTGTATGAACGTATGACTTCGGCACACAATTTCTATTAGGTGTGTCAGCCTTCAATTTAACTAGAGAGATCAACGTCGATATGGGTATATCCTACCATTTATTACTTTTTTTTATAATCTACAATGTTTTACTTTTAATTTTCAAGCCAAGTGCTCATTATGAAATTTGTTATTTGTAGAAGTTCACATTATTTGAAAATGCGATGCAACTATCAAGCTTCTGATATTTAAGATCTTATTGGCATCTATTCATTACCCTCCCATGGGATAGTTTCACATGAATCTCATGGGCTATACGTCAACACCTCTTTCTGGGCTTATTCTTCACCACTACTGTATCCAACTTTTGCGTTATAATTGCTCTACTTATATTATTATGAAAAGGAAAAATTACGTTTTAGTCTAACTTGTTAAAGTTTATCCATTTTAGTCCTCAGGACTAAAGTGGTTAAACTTTAGCAAATTAGCATGGTCAATGACCAAAATGCCCATAACAGAGGGGCTAACAGCCCCTAATTCTCCTGCTAGACGGAGTTCATCCTCATCCCCTTCCCTATCCCCTTCCCCCTTCTCATCCCCTTCCCCTTTCTTCCTCATCCCCATGTAGGAGTCATCCACCATTAGAGGAGCTCCAAAGTCCTTCATCTGGTGGTTCATCCTCATCTCCTTCCCCATCCCCTTCCCCTTTCTTCCCCATCCCCTTGTAGCAGTCATCCACCATTAGAGGAGCTCCAAAGACCTTCATCTGGCGGTCCATCAATGCCCCACTAAAGTCTGACCCTTTTCCTCTGGTGACCTCAGATTTCCACTTCTCATATTGCTTGTAGCAGTCATCTACCATTAGAGGAGCTCTAAAGACCTTCATCCGGTGGTTCGACGCACCACTAAAGTCCGACCCTTTTCCTCTGGCGACCTCAGATTTCCACTACTCCTTGTATATGAGATGGCGAAAGTAATTGCAATGGACGCAGCCACCTCCAACAACAACATTCTGGCCATCCAAAGTGAAGATGATAATGCTGGACAAATCGGCATAACCCAAACAGTGGTTGCAGACGAAGGTAGTGGACATACCGGGACAATCATGCGGCAAAAAAATTGAAAGTAAGTAGGAAAGCTACTATTTTTCTTGTCATTTTATATGTCTAGTCATTGCTGGAATGTCTAAGTAACGATGATAGGTCGAGTAGCTTAAGTTATGAATTGTAAAAGAGGTTGTGATAATATATAGATATGTTGTGATGACGAAGTTATGATTTCTAAAATAGGTTGTGGTCATGTGTAAATAGGTTGTGATGACTTGTAGATGTGTTGTGATGGAATGTTGTATTATCGATTGGTGTGTTAGTTATAGACATGTTGTGATTGCATGTAACTTCGGCTGTGATGTCTATTAGTTTCAGTTGCGATAAATATTGTGATTCAGTTGTGTTGGCTTAGAATTTGGTTGTGATTGTTGTAATTAATGTTGTGATGATTGTTAGTATGAGTTGTGATGTTATGTTGTGATAGCACTGCTACATAAGTTGTGACCTATGTTGTATTCTTCTGATTTATTTTATATCTCTAGGATGAAGCAGGCAAGCTTAAAATTTTGGTATACTATTGTGCGTGTATTGAATCCAGCCCCGATGGAACTGTGAAGATAGTTGGAGGTAAAAGCATGGCGTTGTCACTAGAAGAGAATGAAACTTTGAGTTCATTTGTGGAAAAAATTGTTGATGCCTTTAACGTTCCTCCCAAAAATTTGAGTGTTGCATACTTGTACCATGATGTGTATGAGCTGACTTTCTTGATATCCGATAAGGGAATGGCTGACTTTAGAGAGTTATTCCGTGGAAGATTTTATAAAGTGCTGGTGACCCATGATGGAGATCAACGACCATTCATGAGTTCTCAAGACAGTGTGTACGAGTGCAAGGTTAATCCTCTTCCCACCAGTGGTAGTAGTTAGCCAACACCACTATGTCAAGAGTCTGGGATATCAATGTGGTGGGGGTTGGGCAGCATTTTAAAGACCAAGTTGAAGTGAGGAAGGTATTGAAACAACTCTCTATTGCCAAGAACTTTTATTTCAAGTATTTGAAGAACACGAAGCGTCAGGTTATGGCGTCGTGTAGGGTTGAAGATTGCCAGTGAAAAGTGAATATGAGCTTGGATCAATCTTCAGGTTTGTTTGTGGTGAATGAGTACGAAAAGTTTCATACATGTGCTGGAGGGGTAAGGAAAAAGTATCACCCTCATTCTTCACAAAACTTGGTGTTGAAGCTCATTTCCAACAATTTAGATGCAGTCGTTGCAACGGCCTTGGGACCAATAGGACTTCGTGCATGCAACCAATCAACGTGGATTTAGAGTGCCGATGAACTTTATTTCTGTAATGAACTTAACCGTTATAATGACATTCGGTAGAACTTGATTTTTTATGGCTTGTAATTATAATGTTTACATTACTTTATAGTTTGTAGAATGATTCATATCGTAAATGTCTATCGCAATGCAATCACAACCGCAACACAACCTACTATCACAACATATATAACTCACCAGAACTCAATCACAACGAATTAAGAAACTACTGAAAATTACTTTATGTGGCAGCAGGAAGCCTATCGCAATGCAATTACAACCTCAACACAACCTCCTATCACAACATGTATAAGTCACCACAACTCAATCACAACGAATGATGAAGCTATTAGAAGTTATTGTATGTGGTAGCAGCAAGTCAATCTCAATGCAATTACAACATCAACTCAACCTGCTATCACAACATGCATAAATTACCACAACTCAATCACAATAATTTAAGAAGGTGTTGAAAGTTAGTGTATGTGCCAAGTCTATCTCAAAGTAATTACAACTTCAAGGCAACCTACTATCACAACATGTATAAGTCACCGCAACTCAATCACAACGAATTAAAAAGATGTTGGAAGTTAGTATATATGGCAAGCATATCCCAATGCAATCACAACCTCAAGGCAATCTACTATCACAACATGTATAAGTCACCGTAACTTAATCACAATGAATTAAGAAGGTGTTGAAAATTAGTGTACGTGGCAAACCTATCCCAATGCATTCACAACCTCAATGAAACTTATTATCACAACATCCATAAGTCACTACAACTTAAAGTTATCTCAACAATGTAATCACAACCTCAAGACAACCCGCTATCACAACATACATAAGTCACCGCAACTCAATCATAACGAATTAAAAAGATGTTGGAAGTTAGTGTATGTGGCAAGCCTATCCTAATGCAAACACAACCTCAAGGCAACCCGCTATCATAACATGTATAAGTCACCACAACTCAATCACAACGAACTAAGATGTTGGAAGTTAGTGTATATGGCAAGAATATCCAAATCAAATTACAACATCAAGGCAACCCACTATCACAACATGCATAAGCCACCACAACTAAATCACAATGAATTAAGAAGATGTTGGAAGTTAACTTATATGGCAAGCCTATCTCAATGCAATCACAACCTCAAGGAAACCCATTATCACAACATGCATAAGTCACCACAACTCAATCACAACGAATTAAGAAGATGTTGGAAGTTAATGTATATGGCAAGTCTATCCCAATGCAATCACAACCTCAAGGAAACCTGTTATCACAACATGCATAAGTCACCGCAACTCAATCACAACGAATTAAGAGGGTGTTGGAAGTTAGTGTATGTGGCAAGTCTATCTCAATGCAATCACAACCTTAAGGCAACCCGCTATCACAACATGCATAAGTCACCGCAACTCAATCACAATGAATTAAGAAGGTGTTGAAAGTTAGTGTATGTGGCAAGCCTATCCCAATGCAATCACAACATGTATAAGTCACCATAACTCAATCACAACGAATTGAGGAGTTGGAAGTTAGTGTATGTGTCAAACCTATCCCAATGCAAACACAACCTTAAGGCAACCCACTATTACAACATGTACAAGTCATCACAACTCAATCACAATGAATTAAGAATGTGTTGGAAGTTAGTATATATGGCAAGTCTATCCCAATACAATCAGAACCTCAAGGCAACCCGCTATCGCAACAAGCATAAGTCAGCACAACTCAATCACAATGAATTAAGAATGTGTTGGAAGTTAGTGTATGTGGCAAGTCGATCCCAATGCAATCATTATCTCAAGGAAACCCATTATCACAACATGCATAAGTCACCACAACTCAATCACAATGAATTAAGAATGTATTGAAAGTTATAGTATGTGGCAAGCCTATCGGAATACAATCACAACCTCAAGGCAACTCGCTATCACAACATGCATAAATCACCGCAACTCAATCACAACGAATTAAAAGGGTGTTGGAAGTTAGTGTATGTGGCAAGTCTATCCCAATGTAATCACAACGTCCAATGCAACCCGCTATCACAACATGCATAAATCACCACAACTCAATGACAATGAATTAACAAGGTGTTGAAAGTTAGTGTATGTGGCAAGCCTATCCCAATGCAATTACAACATGTATAAGTCACCATAACTCAATCACAACAAATTGAGGAGTTGGAAGTTAGTGTATGTGGCAAACATATCACAATGCAAACACAACCTTAAGGCAACCCACTATTACAACATGCACAAGTCACCACAACTCAATCACAATGAATTAAGAATGTGTTGGAAGTTAGTATATATGGCAAGTCTATCCCAATACAATCAGAACCTCATGGCAGCCCGCTATCATAACAAGCACAAGTCACCACAACTCAATCACAATGAATTAAGAATGTGTTGGAAGTTAGTGTATGTGGCAAGTTGATCCCAATACAATCACAACCTCAAGGCAACCCGCTATCAAAACATGCATAAGTCACCACAACTCAATCATAACAAATTATGAAGATGTTGGAAGTTATATATGTGGCAAACCTATCCTAATGTAATCACAACCTCAAGGAAACCCATTATCACAAGATGCATAAGTCACCACAACTCAATCACAATGATTAAAAATGTGTTAAAAGTTAGTGTATGTGGCAAGTTTATGCACAATACAATCAGAACCTCAAAGCAACCCACTATCACAACATACATAAGTCACCGCAACTCAATCACAACGAATTAAGAAGGTGTTGGAAGTTAGTGTATGTTGCAAGTCTATCCCAATGTAATCACAACGTTAAGGCAACTCGCTATTACAACATGCATAAGTCACCGCAACCCGCTATCACAACAAATTAAGAAGGTGTTGAAAGTTTGTATATGTGGTAACCCTATCCCAATGCAATCACAACCTCAAGGCAACCCGATATTACAACATGTATAAGTCACCACAACTCAATCACAACGAACTAAGAAGATGTTGGAAGTTAGTGTATGTAGCAAGCATATCCAAATCAAATTACAATCAAGGTAACCCGCTATCACAACATGCATAAGTAACCACAACTCAATGACAAAGAAATGACAATGTATTGCAAGTTTGTGTATGTGGTAAGTCTATCCCAATGCAATCACAACCTCAAGGTAACCCGCTATCACAACATATATAAGTCACCACAACTCAATAACAACGACTTAAGAAGATGTTGGAAGTTAGTTTATGAGTCAAGTCTATCCCAATACAATCACAACCTCAAGAAAACCCGTTATCACAACAGGCATAAGTCACCACAACTCAATCACAATGAATTAAAAATGTGTTGGAAGTTAATGTATGTGGCAAACCTATCCTAATGTAATCACAACCTCAAAGAAACTTATTATCACAGTATGCATAAGTCACCACAACTCAATCACAACGAATTAAGAAGATGTTGGAAGTTAATTTATGTGGCAAGCCTATCCCAATGCAATCACAACCTCAAGGCAACCCACTATCACAACATGCATAAGTCACTGCAACTCAATCACAACGAATTAAAAAAGGTGTTGACAGTTTGTGTATGTGGCAACCCTATCCCAATGCAATCACAACCTCAAGGCAACCCACTATTACAACATGTATATGTCACCACAACTCAATCACAACGAACTAAGAAGATGTTGGAAGTTAGTGTATGTAGCAAGCATATCTAAATCAAATTACAATATTAAGGCAATCCGCTATCACAACATGCATAAGTCACCACAACTCAATGACAATGAATTAACAATGTGTTGGATGTTAGTGTATGTGGCAAGCATATCCAAATCAAATTACAACATCAAGGCAATCCGTTATCACAACATGCATAAGTCACAACAACTCAATGACAATGAATTAACAAGGTGTTGGAAGTTAGTGTATGTGGCAAGTCTATCCCAATGCAATCATAACATCAAGGCAACCTGGTATCACAACATGCATAAGCCACCATAATAATGTATAAGTTATCACAATAATACAATCACAACCTCAAGGCAATCCACTATCACAACATGTATAAGTCACCACAACTCATTCACAACGAAATAAGAAGATGTTGGAAGTTAGTGTATGTGGCAAGAATATCCAAATCAAATTATAACATCAAGGCAACCCGCTATCACAACATGCATAAGTCAATCACAACGCAATATACGATATCTAACACAACCATATCAGCTTATTCACATATTGGACACAACCACTATCACAACCTAGAGACATATCATCACAACTCAAGATGAGATTTAACCTACAAGTATATCATCACAACTCAATGTTCGACATGCATATAATCTATCATAACCTCTATCACAACCTACAGTTACACCATCGCAACCTACATTTTGACATAGATCACAATCAAAAGAAAGATCATCACAACCTACAGTTACACTATCACAGCCTATATTTATACTATCACAACATAATATATGATATCTAACAAGCATCACAACCTACAAATATAGCATCACAACTCAATGTCCGACTCTACATATAATCCATCACAACATTAAAAGGGTTATCACAACCTATATTTACACTATCACAACACTAAAAGGGCTATCACAATAACATACATAAAGACAATGTACAATGATCATCATAATATGGCATCACAACATTCCTATCAACACATACATACATATTCACTGCATGAACTGTAAGAAATAATCACATAACTACAATATAATTAGCCACAACTTATAATGGTGAACACAAGGCATAAGATATAACGTACCTATAAGACAGTTCCACAACCAAACAAATTGTATCGATCTTTTCTCTCTTCCTTATCCTCATCGGCGTTACTAATGTCATTCCAAAGTGCATTGTAGACATCCCTAGCCCAGGGATATGCATCAAAGGTGGCAAGGTTGGACTCATCCATCATTGTCCAAAACTTACCGTCAACCACATCCCCTGGCCTGGGTTGGAAGAAAACAACAATGCAGTACAACAAGGCTAACCTTGCCCTATCATTTACCTTCAACTTCTTGTTGTCAAACTTTCACTTTATCATCTTTGTGGTAATCTTATTTACTCTGACACCAAGGACCATCCTCTCCTAGAAGGTGGGGGCCTTTGTGCGCTGCGATGATTTCCTTCAAACTACAAATCCATCGTGTATTGGCAACTACATTATCATACTCACATCTATCGGCTTCACAATGGCTGACCGCCTGCCAATTCTGAAAGTTAAGCCGCTTTCCCTCCTGACCAGCATGTGGCCAATTAGACAATGACAGACCATTGTGTCTGACATCTCGAAGAAGACTTTGAAACAATTTTTCATTATTTGCTCGTGCACCCCTCCCTTTAAATCCGGGATGAGGTTGAGCACTTTTGAAGTTGAGCATCTGCACTCAACTCTACCAATCTTCAAAATGTAATGCAATGCAATATTAAGTATACATGAAGCACAACCAAATGCATTTAGGGAATAAACACAACTTCATCGCTACCATAACACAACTACAACACAATCTCAACACAACCATCATATAACCGATGCATCCCAACCCTACGAAAGAACTATCACAATGTCACCAAAATCCATCAGAGCTGATGACCAACATGAGGCCCTCAACTTTCCCATCATAAGTTGTACACAACTATTACACGTTTCCATCCCAACCATAAATGCATTCATAAAAATAGTTGAACATACAGACACCTCGCAAGTTATCACAACCTATTAAACATCATAAAACAAACACATGCAAACTAACACAACCATTACTCTTGTCCATCACAACTTTACAGAAGAACAACGTCACCGAATCCATCAAAGCTCATGACCAACACCCTCAACCGTCAACTTTGCCCATCACAAGTTGTACACATCTGCTACACGTTTCCATCACAACCCATTAAGCAATTGAACATGCAGACACCTCGCAAGCTATCATAACTTATTAAACATCATAAAACAAACACATGCAACCCAACACAACTATTACTCTTGTCCATCACAACCCATTAAGCATACATGAAGCCCTCGACATGCATAAGCCAAGAGCAGGAAAAAGCTAATTCATCAAGTAATCATGAAAGGAAGTAACTTTTACTATAAAAAATGGAGGTTGTACTTACCTCTTCTTGGTGGGCAGAAGAGGTCGAAGCATCTGCCATGGAGAACGCCGCCACGAGGGGAGAGCTCCGCCACTGGGGAGATCGCAAGGGAAGAGTGCTGCCGGTAGGGGAGACCGCGAGGGACAATGCCTAGGGGTGTAAACGGCGTCCGGATATCCGTGTCCGTCCATTTTTTTTGTCCAAACGGACACAAAATTTTGTCCGTCACAGAAACGGACAGGTTTGATCGTCTGGCAGATGGGCAGACACGGCTGCGGATAGAGTGTGTCCACGTCCGTAGCCGTCTGTGTCCGTGACAAAATTTAAGGTTAAAATGTATGTGTCCATTTGTGTTCGTGTTGTCCGTGTCCATCCGTATTCAAAACGGACACATGTGGACAAACACATAGGGATGTCCGCACGAACACGAACAGACAGACACCAAATTTTCAAGTAAACAGACGGCTACGGACATAGCTTGTATGCACCCATATCCATCCGTTTATACCCCTAACAGCACCGCCGTGAAGGGAGAGCACAAGAGGACACCGCCACTGCGAAGGGAAGTCGCCTCCGGGGAGGGGTGAGTGCCACTGTGAGACAGGAGCACTGGGGAGGGTTGCGTTGTGACAGGGGAGCGTTGCCGTCATTGTGGGAGGTTGCTGCCGTGAGATGGGAGCATCGCCGTGACTGAGGGAGGGTCGCCGCGAGGAGGCGGTAGAGTTGCAAAATGGTTGGGACGCGAAGTGGAAGCCGTAGTTTAGGGTTGTGATGGAGAAATACAAGGTTGTGACTTTAAATACTCATGTGGACAGATTTTGATTTTTGAAATCGCGTGGGTCAAGACGTGGAAAAGACGTTGAAACGACGTTAATGACGCCGTTTGGAAGGCAGTTACGTTGTTCCACACGGAGAAGGGTAATTTTGTCATTTTAAAAAAATTTGAGTGTGTGGAAGCTCGTGCGGGACTAAAGTGGATATGAAATTCTGGGTACTTTGTACCAAAGTGGATACAATATTTTTCCCTTTATAGTATTTTGGTTAAAATGCACCTACTTGGACTAAAATGTAAACCACCCTTATGAAAAATGCTTTCCTGACCAAGCAACATGACCAAATCGGTGACCACATTACATACTTCCTCTAGCCCATGTTAGTTGTATGCATTAGAAAGCCAAAATGAAATAAATTAAGTTGATTTTAATTTTCTAATGCAGATGAGCATTGACAGAGGAAGTAAAATTTGATTGTACACTTGGTGAGGGGGGTTATCATCTCAGTTTCAGGAACTGAATAAAATCTATTAGTAGATGAATCAGTAGGGCTGTTCGCGGCCGGCCGCTCCGAGGTGTCCGTGGCCGTGTCCGGCCGGGAGAAATTGTCCGTGAATTCCGGCCACGGACACGGCCAAGGGACCTCGGACAGCCGTCTGTCCGAGGTCCGAAGAGGAGGGGCGGCGGCCGGCAGAGTGGAGGAAGAGGGCGGCGGGGTGGGGGGGGGAGAAGGGTGCGGTCGCGGAGGGGAGGCGCCGCGGCGGGGTGGAGGGGAGGACGGGGTCATCGACGCGGTTGAGGAGGAGGAGGGGCGGCGACGGCTCCAAAAAAAACGATTTTTACCTGGATTCTGGCCGCGGAGGAGGAGGGACGGCACCGCGGCGGAGAGGAGGGCGGCGGGGTCACGGGGAGGAAGGGCGGCGGGGTCACGGGGAGGAAGGGCGGCGGGGTCGCGGAGAAGAGGGCGGCGGGGTCGCGGGGAGGAGGGGCGGGGTGGAGAGGAAGGGCGGCGGGATCGCGGGGAGGATGGACGGGGGTGGAGAGGAGGGCGGCGGGGTCGGCGGGGTGGAGGGGAGGACGAGGTCATCGACGCGGTCGCGGAGGAGGAGGGGCGGCGACGGCGACGGCTCAAAAAAAAACGATTTTTACCTGGATTCCGGCCGCGGAGGAGGGACGGCGCCGCGGTGGAGAGGAGGGCGGCGGGGTTGCGGAGAGGAGGGCGGCGGGGTCACGGGGAGGAGGGGCGGGGTGGAGAGGAAGGGCGGCGGGGAGGAGGGCGGTGGGGTCGCGGCTCACGGGGAGGAGGGCGGAGGGCGAAGGGCGGAGGTGGAGGAGGGGTTGGGGGGGGCGGGGGGAGGGGGAGGAGGGGGGGTATTAATAAAAAAGGAATTGTCCGTGTCCGTGTCTGTGTCCGCCGGACTTTCGGACACGGACATGGACAAAAAACTCTCGGACAGTTTTATACGGCGTCCGTGTCTGTCCAGGAACACCCCTAATGGACACGTTAAATGTCATATTTTAGTTGGTCACAAGAGTCCTAATTGAGCACTTCGACTATGAAAATGCTGAAGAGTTTTCATTGAGTCACATTGCAATTGTTGCATCATGTTGAGTCTTGTAGAAGATTGTGATTGATCATAGTATTAAGGATATTGGATCGTCGGAATCTAAACCATACAATAGGTGTCTTCGGTAGTAGTTTTACATCAGTCTACACTCATAAAATACATATCGCTTGTGTTATTCTCCCTCCACCCGGAATTATTATCACTATAAGGTTTTTTAAAATGAAAATGGGCTTCAGTTTGAATACCCACTGAGATGAGTAGTTCGTCTCACATCTTAGGCCTCAGTCTTGACCCTTTACTAAGATGAGTAGTTTCTTATGGTGTCCTAGTTTAGTTATAAAAATGTTATTACCATCTTGATATATATGCTAAGTGAGCGGATTAAGGAAGAGTTTAGTGTCGTTAAGCTTTAAGGGGCCGTTTGGATCGTGAAAAATCTAAAACATCCACAGTGAAAAATCCACTTTCACTATTCATTTCTGGATTTTTCAATATGGATGTTGAAACACTTCAGTGAAAAATCGGGAAATGAATAGTAAAAGTGGATTGAGGTGTTTCAACATCCACAGTGAAAAATCCAAAAATAAATAGTGAAAGTGGATTTTCAATGTGGATGTTTTGGATTTTTCACGATCCAAACGGCCCCTTAGTGTTCATCACTGGAGCATAAATTGTTTTCATAAGCCTACAATATTTTATTTCTTGTCTACGGTGACGATGAATCTAAAAGACCGTCCCTATCATGGAATGCAATGTCGCAATATCGATATCGGTGCCCACCCGATACAACGATACGGATTATTATCATTTTTTTTTAATTTTAAAAAAATTGGCGATATATTGCCGATATATCGGTCTCGATGTTTTTTTAAAAAGATGTTTTCAACAAAAAAAATGGCAAATTTTTTTTTAAAAAAAGAAAAAAATAACTTTTCCTTTTATTTCCCATCCTAATATGCATTTTTATGCATATTTTAAAATCTATGCTTTGTCTAGAATAGTATAACTCATTTTAGAAGTTAGATTGTGAAAATATATGGTAAAAACTAGTTTTCGACCACCGATATTTTTTTATACAATATCTCCGATATTTTGTCTCTTTGGTCGACCGATATTTTACTGATATCCGATACGGAATTCCTTGGTCCCTACGGCATCTCACATACAAGATCCCCTCAGAGGTGTTATAAATGCAACATTGTGAAAAAAAATGTTTCATACTCCCTTTGTCTGGAATTATTATCACCATAAGGTTCTCTAAAAAGCGTCAATTTACAAGGTCCAAAACCTAAAGGGCCAATTAAAGTCTCTATACGGAACAAGCCCAGCACACCGTGTTTTCAACGTGCACACCCACAATTCAATAGCTTACAAATTATATGCTTTTCACATATTAAAAAAATAATAACGCGAGCCTCGTATGATTCCAGAATTTATGATGTCTGTGTTCACAAATTGAAGATGACCAGGTGAACTATCATCAAGTTTGAGGTGTAAAAGCTACATGAATCTAACTATGCAATATGTGTTCAAAAGCCTCTATTCATTCATGATGTCCATAATCAGTTCATTCAATTCATCTTTAATTTGGTGGCCTAGAATGTTCAAACCATGCTCACGATAGGCACTTGAAATTTGTAAGCACGTTGATTTAAGTCAAAACTGTCAGCCAAGACAAAGAATTTCATTGACAATTGCGGTTTTAACCAGGAAGGGTCAAATATTTCGCCTCCCTAAGATTGTTGTTGTTCACAGTGCAGGAGCTCTTTCACATCACACTGACTTATCGATCCCAAGACCAGCAGCACACATCCATGTTGCCTTCAAACAATGGTGCATTGAATACTTCAAGCAGTACTGTTGTCTTTCCTCTAAAAGAAACTGTATCCCAATAAGATACAAACACAATTCGGTTCTTCCAGCATGAGAGCAATGGCCGGGTCTTCAAAGACACTGTCAGTGTCCAAGGTCTTGGTAGCAATGGGGATCAAGAATAGAGCAGGTGGAATTATTCACTGATGAAGTAGAAGAAAATAGCATTGAAAATGAGGGAGCAGGAAAGAAATTATGGATGACTTTGTAGGGTACTAGGAGCTTGAATTATAAGTATTTAAATTTTTTTTTGGAAAAATCAATATGCACTCCGGCTCACGTGAGTTCGCTAGGCACTGTGAACCTCGACAACGCATTATTCATCCGGGCGGGCAGATGATTCATACGCGGCAAGATCAAAATCCTATGGACCGCTGCACCCCGGTGCATGGCAAGGCACGTGAACCAATGCGCTGATGCTAAAAAATCCGACGGCTCAAAAAGAAGATATTTGATTGTCGTTTACACTATTTCTTTTTATACGTTGATGCTCATTTGCACTATTAAGCTAGGACCAGAGTGTAATTTCCCCTGAGATAAAAATCCAAGGCTGTCAACTTATATGATAAGAAGACATAGCAAGGGAATGATTTTGAATTCTTCTTCATCAACGTTCCTTCCCACCATCTGGGATTTGATTGACATAACTAAGGGGCCGTTTGGGGCGTGATTATTGCAAAATATCCAGACTGGATATTGGATATATACTGTAGCATCCATGTGGATTTTTACATCCAGCTGAAACACCTCCTGAGGTGTATCAGCTGGATATATAAAATATCCAGATGCTACAGTATAGCAAAACATCCCATCTGGATGTTTTGCTTTTAATCACGCCCCAAACGGCCCCTAAGTAGTATCACTTCCAAGTTGTATTTTTCATATGTGGTTCCTTTCATCATCTAGCAATTGTTAATCTGCTGAAGTTATTTAATCCCCTCGGAATTAACTTTGTTAATCAAAACTTGGATGATGTATTCCTCCAAGGCTCTTATGCTAAGCACGCGGCCATTGTAGCTGGGGCGGCATTTGAAAATGCTGCCTCCATAAAAATACAGCAGCAACAAAAGTAATCTGCCACCACCCAAAGAGAAGTGACTGATAAATAAATGGTGGTTAATTACATTGATTTAGACTCTTGGTGGTCACCATAGAGTGACTCATCTTAGGTATAGTTAACAAAGTGAAAATAAACCAAAGATGCAGCATCAAAGTGAAGGATCTCCGAGTCCTTAAGACCCGACTACGAGAAGGCACAGGGCAACCGACCTCTTAGACAAAGTTGTGTGATTGGTGTCACATCAAGACATAATCCGTGCTTATAAGACATATTTGCTTGCCTGCAATTTTGCACATGTACTTTATAAGATATAATTGCTTAGCTAATCATCTCATAATTTCACTTATGATTAGGAGAACCGATGTATCTTATCATATCACAGTCCTAAGGGAGGTTCTACCAAAAAAAAAGTCCTAAAGGTTCATGACAGTAGATAATGTCATAGTGGCCATCCAGATAGAAGAATGGGATAAAAGGAAGTTTAAACTTTTTGAGAACTCTTCTTCTGATAGTGCTCAAGCAAATGTGATGGAAAATAATCTCAACAATTTCAAGAGAACCAAAGTTAGAGCCAAGAAGACATGCAAACAACCACTCAAGTCAGTCCCTAATATTCAAAAGAATACCAACACCAATAAAGGGTGTTGGATATGCGGCAAGATTGGACACTTCGCTAAAAAGTATCAGGAGAAGAAGGGTTAGGACCGTCCAAATGGTGGGGTTTTATCTTCTAGACAAGCAAACATGGTTTCAGATGAAAATGGGCCAGTATTGATTAAATCTGTTACCTTGAGTTTTATATAATCAGCAGATAATTTAGCTCATTTCTTTACAAAGGGATTGTCAACAGGACAAATCCAAAACTCATCTAGGGGAATGGGGATGAAAGCGTAATTTAAGTTATTATTAGCAGTAACCTAATTTATCAAAGTGGAGATCCCACAATGGAGATTCAATGGGAAAAATAAGTTAATGCATAACTTGGAAAAGCACTATTTAAAAATATATGCTCATTCCCGTGTAGAGATGAGAGTGTTCTACTATCTATGGAAAAAGTTGACGAAAGTCTTAATGAGATCGAGGCTTGTATAGCGGGTATGTTAGAAAGATAACCTTGGAGATCTTCACCTATGTGAGTGCTACTGAGGTTGAAGTTAAGGAGAACTTAGGCTGGTTCTCTGGCAGGCAACTCATGAAAGGGATACCTGCACATGGCCATAAAACGTTACCCCGATGAATTTAGAAGGACGTACTACTTTGTGTATTAGGTGTGTCAAAGCTCTCACTCTAAAGTTCCAAGTTCAAGACATAGTTCATTCTAAACGTACGAGAGTAGCGTTACATCAAACTAGAAATAGGTTCAAGCTTGAAAGGCACCTATCTCCGAAAATATGAAGTACTTGTTGCTCACAATATTCTATCATCATGACTTAGATCTAGTGGGGATTGTTGTTTTTTTTATTCAATTTTTTTAATTGAAAAAAAAATCTTAGAGATTTAAGTCATTAAAGATTTGGGAGTTTCACTTTGGCCATCCCATCAAAGTGAAACCTCCATATTGAATAGAAATTCAATAAGATTTAGGAGTTTCACCTTGACCATCCCATCAAAGTGAAACCTCAATGTTGAATAGCAATTCAATTGGAGTATAACACCCAATTTGAATTAGACTTAATGTGATGGGAGTTACTCATTCACATCCTAAGTTTATATAAAGGGTTTTAGACCTTTAGTTAGGGATACACGTAATCTCTCTCTCTCTCTCTCTCTCTCTCTTGAGTCATTGTGTGTAGCAAGAGTCACAAAATTCCAGTTCTAAAGAGTGTTTATTAAAGGTGCATCTTAAGCACTCTTGAGTCGTCCGTCATATCTCAGGATTGATTTTCCACAAGAGTCTGTGCACTAGAAGGCCAGAATTTTTGTTTCAAGGAAAGTGCGATTTGAACGCTTCCGACGTGTAGTTGTTTTCTAATATATCTATTTTATCCCTTGTTCCAACATGAAGTGTACTAGAACATAGCCATGCCTACATGAAGTGTATTAGAACAGAGCCATGCCTGATGTGTAGCCCGATGTATCTAGAAATTTTTTTTCTTGCGGTAATGTCCAAATTGTCTTCCTTTGATGATGTATATGATTTAGTTTGATATCTGATTATTAAGAATGGAATAAAATTAGTACATTTGGAAAACCAAATGAAATTTTTGAAGTTAGAGTGGAGGAAATGGTTTTTATCAAAATGACAATTAAATTAGTATTACAATCTGCGTTCCTCTTCATTCCACATCGCACTACCTGCAATCGAGACTCCTCGATCTGGTGACTCCGCGGCCTGTCCTTTAAGATCATGCTACCCATTCATCAACCTTGAAAGTTTTTCATTTCTTCCAACTTCATCTAAAGTCATTTCCAAATCCCAAAATCCTTCTTGCCTTAGTCTCTTCCTCTGATTATCCATCTTCGATTCAAATTCCCTTAATTTTGTCTTTGTGAATCATAGGGTTCGCAACAGTTTGTTATCATCTTTCACGTCCTAATCCTAATGAGAGTAGGCATAGAACCACACTTATGGTTTAAGGCCGCACTAAAGCCTTTAGCTTGTTAATTGTATGAACGTATGACTCTAGCACACAATTTCCATTAGATGTGTCAGCCTTCAATTTAATTGGAGCCTTCAATTTAACTTATATGAGAGCATGAATTACTTGTTGCTCACAATATTTTATCATAAATTCATAATGACTTAGATCCGGTTGGGATTGTTTTTTTTTTTTAATTCAATTTTTTAAATTATAAAAAAAACCCTTAGAGATTTAAATCATTTAAAATTTGGGAGTTTCACTTTGTCCATCCCATCAAAATGAAACCTCCATGTCGATTACCAATTCAATAAGATTTGGGAGTTTCACTTTGACCATCCTATCAAAGTGAAACCTCCATGTTCAATAGCAATTCAATTGGAGTATAACACCCAATTTAAATTAGACTTAATGTGATAGGATGTAATAGGAGCTACCCATTCACATCCTAAGTCTATGTAAAGGGTCTTAGACCGTTAGGGGCACACTTAATCTCTCTCCCTCTCTCTCACTCTTAAGTCTGTGTGCAACAAGCGTCACAAAATTTCAGTTCTAAAGAGTCTTATTGAAGGCATCTTAAGCACTCTTGAGTGGTCCATCCTTTCTCAAGAGTAAATTTCCACAAGAGTTTGTGCACTAGGAGGCCAAAATTTTTGCTTCAAGGAATATGGGAACCGCACGATTCCGACATGTAGTTGTTTTCTAATATATTTATTTTAGCCCTTATTCCAACAAGAAGTGTACTAGAACATAGCCATGCCTGATGTGTAGCCCAATTTATCTAGAGATCTTTTTTTTTCTTGCGGAAATGTCCAAATTGTCTTCCTTTTATCACGCACATGATTTAGTTTGATATCTGATTATTAAGAATAGAATAAAATTAGTACATTTGGAAAATCAAATGGGATTTTTAAAGTTGGAGGGGAGGAAATGGTTTTTATCAAAATGACAATTAAATTAGTATTACAATCTGCGGTTCCTCTTCATTCCACATTGCACTACCTGCAATCGAGACTCTTCGATCTGCTGACTCTGTGGCCTGTCCTTTAAGATCATGCTACCCGTTCATCAGCCTTGAAAGTTTTTCATTTCTTCCAACTTCATCTAAAGTCATTTCCAAATCCCAAAATCCTTCTTGTCTTAGTCTCTTCCTCTGATTATCCATCTTCGATTCAAATTCCCTTAATTTTGTCTTTGTGAATCATAGGGTTCGCAACAGTTTGTTATCATCTTTCACGTCCTAATCCTAATGAGAGTAGGCATAGAACCACACTTATGGTTTAAGGCCGAAGTAAAGCCTTTAGCTTGTTAATTGTATGAACGTATGACTCTAGCACACAATTTCCATTAGATGTGTCAGCCTTCAATTTAATTGGAGCCTTCAATTTAACTTATATGAGAGCATGAATTACTTGTTGCTCACAATATTTTATCATAAATTCATAATGACTTAGATCCGGTTGGGATTGTTGTTTTTTTTAATTCAATTTTTTAAATTAAAAAAAAACCCTTAGAGATTTAAATCATTTAAAATTTGGGAGTTTCACTTTGTCCATCCCATCAAAATGAAACCTCCATGTCGATTACCAATTCAATAAGATTTGGGAGTTTCACTTTGACCATCCCATCAAAGTGAAACCTCCATGTTTAATAGCAATTCAATTGGAGTATAACACCCAATTTAAATTAGACTTAATGTGATAGGATGTGATAGGAGCTACCCATTCACATCCTAAGTCTATGTAAAGGGTCTTAGACAGTTAGGGGCACACTTAATCTCTCTCCCTCTCTCTCACTCTTAAGTCTGTGTGCAACAAGCGTCACAAAATTTCAGTTCTAAAGAGTCTTATTGAAGGCATCTTAAGCACTCTTGAGTGGTCCATCGTTTCTCAAGAGTAAATTTCCACAAGAGTTTGTGCACTAGGAGGCCAAAATTTTTGCTTCAAGGAATATGGGAACCGCACGATTCCGACATGTAGTTGTTTTCTAATATATTTATTTTAGCCCTTATTCCAACAAAAAGTGTACTAGAACATAGCCATGCCTGATGTGTAGCCCAATTTATTTAGAGATCTTTTTTTTTTCTTGCAGAAATGTCCAAATTGTCTTCCTTTTATCACGCACATGATTTAGTTTGATATCTGATTATTAAGAATAGAATAAAATTAGTACATTTGGAAAACCAAATGGGATTTTTAAAGTTGGAGGGGAGGAAATGGTTTTTATCAAAATGACAATTAAATTAGTATTACAATCTGTGGTTCCTCTTCATTCCACATTGCGCTACCTGCAATCGAGACTCTTCGATCTGCTGACTCTGTGGCCTGTTCATCAGCCTTGAAAGTTTTTCATTTCTTCCAACTTCATCTAAAGTCATTTCCAAATCCCTAAATCCTTCTTGTCTTTGTCTCTTCCTCTGATTATCCCTCTTCAATTCAAATTCCCCTATTATGTCATTGTGAATCATAGGGTTCACAACAGTTTGTTATCATCTTTCACGTCCTAATCCTAACGAGAGTAGGCATAGAACCACACTCATGGTTTAAGGCCGAAGTAAATATGGGTATATTCTACAATGTATTACCTTTTTTTATATAATCTACAATGTTTTACTTTTAATTTTCAAGCCAAGTGCTCATTATGAAATTTGTTATTTGTAGAAGTTCACATTATTTGGAAATGAAATGCAACTATCAGGCTTCTGATAATTTATGATCTAATTGGCTTCTATTCATTATCCTCCCATGGGATAGTTTCACATGAACCTTATGGGCTGTAAGTCAACACTTCTTTCTGGGCTTATTCTTCACAACTACTGTATCCAACTTTTGCATAATAATTGCTCTACATATATTATTATGAACAATGCTTTCCTGACCAAGCACCATGACCAAATCGGTGACCATATTACATACTTCCTTCGGTTAGTTGTATGCATTTGAAAGCCAAAATGAAATAAATTAAGTTGATTTTGATTTTCCAATGCAGATGAGCATTGACAGAGGAAGTAAAATTTGATTTAGTACACTTGGTGAGTGGGGTCTTCATCTCAGTTTCAGGAACTGAATAAAATCAATTAGTAGATGAATGAATCGAGGCTTTTGAACACATATTGCATAGTTAGATTCATGTAGCTTTTACACCTCAAACTTGATGATAGTTCACCTGATCATCTTCAATTTGTGAACACAGACATCATAAATTATGGAATCATACGAGGCTCACGTTATTTTTTTTATATGTGGAAAAGCATATAATTTGTAAGCTGTTGAATTGTGGGGTGTGCACGTTGAAAGCACGGTGTGCTGGGCTTGTTCTGTATAGAGACTTAAAGTGGCGAAGTCTCAATTGGCCCTTTAGGTTTTGGGCCTTGTAAATTGACTGAGAAATGGGCTTCAGTTTGAATACCCACTAAGATGAGTAATTCGTGTTACATCTTCGGCCTCAGTCTTAGAGTCTCTTGACCCATAGGATGGAGAGCCAAGATCTTAAAGTTTCGTAGGGTGTCCTAGTTTAGTAATAAAAATGCTTATTAGCAGCTTGATATATATGCTAAGTGAGATTTGTCAGCCAATGGCTAAACTATAAGCTCTGCCGGATTAAGGAAGAGATTAGTGTCGTTAAGCTTTAGTGTTCATCAGTGGCTCGTGGATTGTTTTCATAAGCCTACAATGTTTTATTTCTTATCTATGGTGACGATGAATCTAAAAGACCGTCCCTATGGCATCTCACATGCAAGATCCCCTCAGAGGTGTTATAAATGCAACATTGTGAAAAGAAAATATTTCATACTCCCCTCCTGGAATTATTATCACCATAAGGTTCTCCAAAAAGAACTAATTATAGTTCATTTTGAAAAACCTTATGGTGATAATAATTTCAGGCGGAGGGAGTATAGCACAGCGATGTGTGTATTTTATGAGTGTAGACTGTGATGTAAAACAACTACCAAAGACACCTATTGTATGGTTTAGATTCCGAAGATCCAATATCCTTAGTACTCTGATCAATCACAATCTTCTACAAGACTCAACATGATGCAACAATTGCAATGTGACTAAATAGAATTTCTTCAGCATTTGGAAAGTAAAAGGTTCACTGTCAAAGCGCTCAATTAGGAGTCTTGTGACCAACTAAAATATGACATTTAACATGTCCATAATCAGTTCATTCAATTCATCTTTAATTTGGTGGCCTAGAATGTTCAAACCATGCTCACGATAGGCACTTGAAATTTGTAAGCACGTTGATTTAAGTCAAAACTGTCAGCCAATCCAAAGAATTTCATTGACAATTGCGGTTTTAACCAGGAAGGGTCAAATATTTCGCCTCCCTAAGGTTGTTGTTCACAGTGCAGGAGCTCTTTCACATCACACTGACTTGTCGATCCCAAGACTAGCAGCACACATCCATGTTGCCTTCAAAGTTTCAAACAATGGCGCATTGAATACTTGAGGCAGTACTGTTGTCTTTCCTCCAAAAGAAACTGTATCCCAATAAGATACAAACACAATTCGGTTCTTCCGGCATGAGAGCAATGGCCGGGTGTTCAAAGACTGTCAGTGTCCAAGGTCTTGGTAGCAATGGCGATCAAGAATAGAGCAGGTGGAATTAAATAGGGAAGAGTGTCATTTGATCACTGATGAAGTAAAAGTAAATAGCATGTGAAAATGAGGGATCAGGAAAGAAATAATGGATGACTTTGTAGGGTACTAGGAGCTTGAAGTATAAGTTTTTTTTCAAAAAAATGGAAAAATAAATATGCACTCTGGCTCACGTGAGTCCGCAAGGCACTGTGAGCCTCCATAGCGCCCATTATTCGGGCGGATGATTCATACCCGCTTGCCCCGCCTGTACGCGGCAAGATCAAAATCCTATGGACCACTGCACCCTGGTGCATGGCAAGGCCTGTGAGCCAATGCGCTGATGCTCAAAAAACCGAGGGCGCCTTTGATTGATTGTCAAAGAGGACATTTGATTGTCATTTACACTATTTTTTTTTATACATTGATGCTCATTTGCACGATTAAGCTAAGACCAGAGTGTAATTTCCCTTGAGATAAACATCCAAGGCTGTCAACTTATATGATAAGAAGACTTAGCAAGGAAATGATTTTGAATTCTTCTTCATCAACGTTCCTTCCCACCATCTGGGATTTGATTGACATAACTAAATAGTATCATGCCCAAGTTGTATTTTTCATATATGGCTCCTTTCATCATCTAGCAATTGTTAATCTACTGAAGTTATTTAATCCCCTCGGAATTAACTTTGTTAATCAAAACTTGGATGATGTATTCCTCCAAGGCTCTTATGCTAAGCATGCGGCCATTGTAGCTGGGGCGGCATTTGAAAATGCTGCCTCCATAAAAATACAACAGCAACAAAAGTAATCTGCCACCACCCAAAGAGAAGTGACTGATAAATAAATGGTGGTTAATTACATTGATTTAGACTCTTGGTGGTCACCATAGAGTGACTCATCTTAGGTATAGTTAACAAAGTGAAAATAAACCAAAGATGCAGCATCAAAGTGAAGGATCTCCGAGTCCTTAAGACCCGACTACGAGAAGAGACAGGGCAACCGACCTCTTAGACAAAGTTGTGTAATTGGTGTCACATCAAGACATAATCCGTGCTTATAAGACAGATTTGCTTGCCTGTAATTTTGCACATGTACTTTATAAGACATAATTGCTTAGCTAATCATCTCAAAATTTCACTTATGATTAGGAGAACCGATGTCTCTTATCATATCACAGTCCTAAGGGAGGTTCTACCAAAAAAAAGTCCTTTTCATCATATATTTTTATAAATATATTCCTTCATGGTCCATTTCATACCTATCCATTTCCTTTCATGAAATTAAATGAGCTACATGAATCACTTGCTAAATAGAGTCACGAGTAATCTCCCCCAATAAGAGATTAGCTTACTTCTAAGCAATGTATGCTAAATAGAGTCACAAGTAATCTCCCCCAATACAAAGTGAATCTTTTTTTAACAGATAACCCTCTTTATTAGCTTAGAACATGCTTGCCCACTAACTATTTTCTTGTTCAACCATAAGATTTTCTTATACATAAAACATTATTTCGTGTATAGTACATAACTAGAAGCAACCTTGCTTAATGGGAAACCAAAGTGGTCAATTGATGCCTCTTTATGAATGTATAATCTTCCCTAATTGATATTAGCTGTCACTTACCAATAATCAACGGTTTATTACCAAACAAAATTGTACGATTTAGGATAGCTTTTAATACTATGGTAGGCAAAGCCTCATGCAGCACATATAGGTGATGTGTCCATGGACCATAGTGGGCCCCACCAAGAAGTGTACTGCTTCCAAAGCAATGCATGCATGTGGGTGTCGGCACAGTGGGACGTGGAAAGTTGGGCCTTCCAGGTAAGCCCAGGCCCGGGTCATTGGGCCTGAGTCATTCTTACACCAACTTGCCGGCTGCTGACAACGCAGTCTCTTTTAGGTTTGGATCACAGGGCTGGTGGGTCCCACCTAATTTAATTTTTTGGATAATGTTTAACGTTATTCAATTAATCCGACGGGCTTGATGTAACGATCGCATGGCCCACAGTGGGCATGATTTGTGACGCACAATAAGACAGTGTGAGCAAATGGACAAACTGCATGTAATTAAGCTCAAGCAAGGGTTGCTGACTAAAGAGCTTGTAGTTCACTTCTAATCATTCTTAGTAGTATAAATTGCATGTAAAGACTGCTTTCTGTAGCGGAGCTCCTGAGTTGAAACCCTTGTTATGTCGGTCAGTCACGCAAAGGGATTGGTGAACCTTGTGTGTGCTTTTAAAGGGATTGGTGGCAAGATATGGTGCTCTAAGTTGCCTTGCCCTGCCCCTAGTCAGATTTTAGGGACTCCAACACCCTTTGTTACAAAACAAATATATAACATAATATTGCATGTATGTCTTTTTTTTTATATAGAAAATTGCATGTAATTGTTATGAGAACGATGTAGCACCGAAAGATTATATGTCGTTTACGAGTAGGTGAGTGGTTACATTAAGCCACGCATTAGACAAGGCTTTTTTTTGTGACAACTAACTAATCTTTGCATTCTTTGCCAACATAAGAGGATCAAAGTGATGATGTGCTATATGAACATGCTTCTTCAGTGTTGTCCTACACTAGTGTATCTATTCATCATTTCATCAGTAAGAATCTAGGCTTTTGATGATTGATTCAGGGTTGACGCTTTGCAAAGGCTTTCTAGCCAGTTTATAACATGCTGACCACATACTAGGTGGATATAAAACTCCCAAGTCCAACATGTAGATGTGGAGGTTGGCCAATTGTCAGAAGGGTGGTTTAACATTCATTCAAATTGTTTTAGTTTATCTATTGGGAAGACTCGTGCACACTTAATTCTGCCACCTGGGGCCTCATCTTCAATAAGAGATTCAAACGCCCTATGATGTCTTTCAAAGTAGTTCAATGTGAAGACCTTTCATAGGGTTACGTCTCCTAATAATTCTTCGTCCAAGCACGCTTAGCTGCAAGTTTTTTAGGAAATTCATTGTATTAATATCACGAGCGTACCCAGAGTCATTCAATATTGACCTTAGTAGGAATGCTAAATTAAGATTTGGCAACATTACCGTGCAAAGAAAAACTTTGGACTACATTATAGAGTAATAATGATTGATTGAAATTGTCCTGGCCCCAAATGAGTAGAAGTGCCGAAGAAGGGTCATTCCTGATATATCAGATTAACAACCAAATATCTTAAGCTAGGGAATTGGCTTCCTCAGTTGAGTAATTCTGGGAAATGAATGGATTGAAGGGGTGTCTATGTTGTGAAAAGTTCTTGCCTCTTGAGTACCAATCAGCATTTAAATTATGGAAGGACCAAATTAAGACCAAAGCCAAATCTGACTCATTCCCATGTATGCATGGAGGGAGACCTCTCCCCCAACTACCTAGCAGTTGGACCAAAACCCAGCCATCCCAACAAGACAATTCAAACATTTGGATAAATCGTCCCCTCAGTGGGACCCATTCCCCCTCCCAAATTTCCCTTTCCCCATTCTACTCAACCCTAGAAAAACCCCTCCAAAACCAACTCCAACAGGTATTGGTGGGTTGGCTCGGACACGCTTTATGAAGTGGAGGCCCTTAGTTCGACCCCCCACTACCCACTCAGAAGTACATCCCGATTTACTAATATATGTACGTACATGAGGGGAAAGCCGGCGCGATAGGATGCTCTAAGAGGCGTGTTGCTCTGCCCCTTCTAGTCGGGTCCTATGGATTCAGACATCCCTCGATTGTCCAAGAAAGAAAAACCCCATCATCTAATTCATAAAAATTGACAAATCTAGCACCCATGGCCCCCACCCACTGAGCCCGCCCAATTTGACCAGCTCAACTCGGACGGTCCAACCCCACTCCGACCCCAACCAACCACCCACGACCAGACCGGACCGGTGAACCAATGAAATCCATGAAAACCACGTGGCACGTATCCATGTCAGCGTCAGCGACCAATCCCCCTTTCTCGCGCCACCGCCACCCTCTCCCTCGGAGTACGTGCTCATAACCGTCACTTTACTAAAAAACCCCTTGTTCTCCCCTTATTTACCAATCTCACAGCTGGAAGCTCCTCAAATCCAGCTTAGCAAAAAGCCGCTTTTTCCATAAGCTCCAGCTAATCCCCCTTTTGTCCTTTCCCATCCAGGGCCACTTCCGTCATTTCCCCTTCATCCTCTACCTTTCAAATACCTCCCCTTCCCCCCTCCCCTCAGTTGCAGAGCAGCCGCCGGCATTGACGTGGGCTCCGCCCCCCTCCTTCCCTCTGGACAAACAAGCATCGCCTAATCTGATATCGTGTATCCGATATCGCCTAATTCGATATCGCGTAATTCGCCATGGCCCGATTCTTCTGTCTGTTCTTTACTTTGTTCTTGCTTGTTGCAGCGGGCGCGAGAGCTGCGACGTTTACGTTTACTAATAATTGTGCGTATACGGTGTGGCCTGGGCTTTTGTCCAGTGCAGGCACTGCGCCGCTAGAGACGACGGGCTTTGCACTACAGAAGGGCGAGTCGCGGCCGCTCTCGGTGCCGAGCAATTGGTCGGGCCGATTCTGGGGTCGGACACTATGCGGCCAGGATGCGGCTACGGGGAAATTCGTTTGCACCACGGGAGATTGCGGCTCGGGCACGGTGGAGTGCTCGGGGAGCGGCGCAGCCCCGCCGGCCACGCTCGCGGAGTTCACCCTCGCGGGCGCCAATGGGCTGGATTTTTATGATGTCAGCTTGGTTGACGGCTACAATTTGCCGATGTCGGTGGTGCCGCAGGGCGGCTCCGGCAATTGCACGACTACCGGGTGCGCCATCGATCTCAACACCGCCTGCCCGGCTGAGCTGAAGCTTACGGCGGGAGGCAACGGGGAGGGGGTGGCATGTAAGAGCGCCTGCGAGGCGTTCGGCAATCCGCAGTATTGCTGCAGCGGGGCCTACGGAAGCCCGGACACCTGCAAGCCGAGCACCTACTCGGAGTTCTTCAAGCAAAATTGCCCGCGCGCCTACAGCTACGCCTACGACGACGGCACCAGCACCTTCACCTGCGCCGGCGCCGACTACTTCATCACCTTCTGTCCCACTGTCACCAGGTATAATCGTATTTACCATCATTGCCACTCCGCCTGTCGGCCCTCTGGCAGCGGTTCTCAGGCGGGAACTAATCCGTCATTTCACGTGTTTTGCAGTAAGAAGACGGCAGGGCATCCGGGAGCAGCGGACTTGCCGGACAACTCGATGGTAGTCATGGGCGGCGAGGAGGCGACCAGCGGCGCGGCGAGGCAAGCCGGCAGAGGCGGCGTGGCTTTCGCCGCCGTCTTCGCCGCGTCGGCGCTGCTGTGGTGGTGGCGGCCGACGTTCTGAGGAAGATGCTGCGGTTACCGAGCCACGTTTCTGTGCTGGGCTGGTCTGAATGCACCGGCCATGCTCTTGGGGCCCAATGGGCCAGGATGCGGTGTCACGGACCCACTGATTGTTTTTGTGGGTGACGTGGGCCTGACGGGGAACATTTCGACGACGAGTTTTTCGCCTCTCCATTTATGTTTTTTTTTTATTTTGGAAAAATTAATCAGTGTTTTTTATATCATAATTTTTTAGTATTTTAGAGAGTGATAAGAGGTGCGCATTGTTCATATGTATACGCTTGCTCACAGGAACTTATAATAGAAATGAGCTTCTCTTTTTTTAATGCGTTTTTTTTTATTTTGATGAGTTGAAGTTCATTTAATTAGTTTATAAAAATAATAATGATTGGATGATGTAGGTTGGCATGTGAAAGGGGAAGAGGCGTGGGGGTGGCCTAACAATGACATAAACAGGTAGTTGAAAACTTGAAATTGAATTCAATGGGGGAATTTTCCTTCTCAAATCAGATAGTGGGACTTGGGAGTCATATCCAATGTAAAATGTTGGAGTTTTGTCATAAATTTAAGCGGCTTACAGTGTATTAAACGTGTGTTTGGACGTATTCATGAAGAAGCAGAAGCAGAAGCAGAATTTCTTGGATTCTGATTTCTTGGTTTCGCATGTGAATCATTTATGTTTGGTTACACATGAGAAGCAAAAGTTGGTTAGAACACAGGTGGATCAAGTTGATAAGTGTATGCAGCGTCATTTTTGTCGAATTTTTAGGAAAAAAAATTATACTGAGTGTTGTACTAGAGAGAGATTATCAAAGTATGTCATTGTGACAAAAAATATCGGTTATAGTTTTCCTTGCGGCAGTCGAGGATGGCGCAGTAGCTGTGATATTTCGGTGCACTATAGACGCATTTTATTTTGGCAGTTTTTCGGATGATAAATACTATTGGATCGGTTACTATGTATTGGCATTGTATGGCAGGGTAAGATTTCACAATTTAATGAATCCTCCACTTATTGAAATCATGTTAGGTTGGGGCAATGGGCTGATAACCTACAAACTAAGGTTCGGTGCATCTGTTTATAATTTGTGACAAGCAACATGCTGGATTAGTATGTATATCTCTAGGTGAATCAAGTGGGACCAAACTTTTAGTGACCCTAATTGTCTCTCAAGATTTGTCCACGTGCTGTTGACAAGTGCTTCTTGAACATCACATGTGTGTGTGCAACGTTTAGGGGCAGCAATAACACATTTTCATGTGGTCAACACAACTCTAGTGAGATACCAAAATTGACCCATTTATCTACTTGGCCTCTTAGCACAAACTCGCACTTCAATGTCCTTAGCCACATTGAAAAGCTAGCCTAATTTGATTCTTCCACCCCCTCATGGTTCCGGAGGTTGACCCAATCACTCCCATGCTCTCCCTTTCTCCCTTATTGTTCACATGAATCACCATCCCTTGCACATTATAATATCCATAATGTTTATATACCCTCCTTTCTCACGCGCACCAGTGTGCATCGGGCCGTCGTGAGCCGCCGGATCAAGATTCAATATTCTGGATTATTCAATCAGCCTGCCCGAGTATTAACGCGTGCAGTCGGTCCGCCATGCCCACGCCAATGTGCGTGAGTCACGGCGCATACTAACAGGACTCATAATATTCCTTCACATCAAACAAACACATGACATTAGGTCTATTATTCTGTTAGGTTTAGAAAATTTACCACCACATTGAATTCAATTCATTTGGGATCTGAATTGACAAAAAGACAAATGGAATAAGAATAAAGGTAATATGAAAGGTGTATGGCTGTTCTCTGCATATGAAATTGTCCCAACCAGCCAAAACCCGTAGTTTCGTTCTCACTGCCTAAAGCTAGTGTGAATGAAGATGATAGGGAACTTGTTTGCTTCAAGGGATTGAAGAGGTGAAGCTTTGTCCAGACACGTTTAATGGACGGAAATGGAGATTCGTTTGGTGATGGGCATGCAGATGGAGGAGGGACTGCAACTAGTCGTTGTTTCAGTAACGTGATACTAAAGAGTCAAGGATGAGGTGTGACCAAGAATGTCGTATCGGATATCGGAGATATATTAGTTGATATCGAAGATACAATGGAGATATACGGTGGAAAATGGTATTTGGGGATATGTCGAATCCTCAGCGATATACCGCTGAGAGGGCATTCCATGGTGAACCAGTCCAATGTGGCTTGAAACAAAGCAGGGAAATTCTATTTTGACAGACGTTGACCTCTCTAGAACTTGATGTGCCTACTTGATGAGTCGAAGCCCACCAAATATCTAAAACAACTTATCCAAAGTTTGGCCTACATGATGTGTTCGATGACTTGTTTCAGTTGATCTGGAGCTTCTTTAAACTATATGTATCCCCCATTTTTTCTTCTTTTTTTGATAACGAGGAGTGTCCGACTCGGTGGGACCCAACTGAAAAGGGCAGAACAACCAGCCTCTTAGAGCACCATATCCTACAGCCAATTTGCTGAGGCACGTACAAGGCCCACCAATCGGAGGACATCATCAAATGTAATAAACTTAATCAACTATTTGTTTATCAACATTTAATCTTAGACATTTCACGCTATCCTCGTAGCTCCTAGCGATTTTGAAGAGGTGGAGACGCCATGGCCGCCCCATGAATGAGCGTGGTCAGTCTGTCAACCTATCTAGCTAGGCAAATGTTTTCCTGCATTATACTACAATACTCATTATACATGTAAATTATTCAGAATGCTACATAAATACTAGAGGCCCAAAGTTCGTCTTCTATTTGGCCATGATGTCTCTCAAGAGACAAAAGTAATTAATAAAGTGAATTAGCATTCCAAATTAGCAAAGTCTAAGCAAGCTGTAACCTTTTATATTGGTAGATAATCTGAAGTCATTACTCATTATCTCAGCCCTTATCCTCAACCAAGCTATAGTAGACACTTTGTCAAAACTTCCTCCATACAAATTAAAGATGGAAGAATGTCCAAAACCCTAAAGCAAGTACTCAACATGACCAATGTCCTAAAAACTCAAAAACATTTCAGACACCAAAAGTAGCATAGTCCTTTGTCATTGCAGACGACACAAACGCCATTAACTTCCTTGACTTGCTCCTTTTCTCTACTAACTTCTATCAAGTTCATGTGCAGATAAGCCTTTCTACGTCATGGAAACATATACGACACTGCAGACATTGTGTGGTGGTTTCTTTTGACCACTTAGATCAACCTCCTCTTCAACATTTTCCGTCAAATAAAGTGCATTGGTCTTAAGAAAGGCCTCTTTTCACGTAGACTTTGCATGGCATTTGCTATAACCGGCATTATCATATCAAACTAGCACACAGTGGTAGCCTTTGCTACGTACCAAACTTTGATAAAGGCAAAAGGAAGAACTAAAGGGCAAAGATGCTCATCTCAAAGGAGGAATGGAAGGACCTTATCTACATGAAACTTTACAAGATAAACGTTGGAGGACACGTCCAAAGATATATATGGCTGATGGATCACATATAGTTATTGTACATCTTTACAAGCACGTAGAGGAAATATTACAAGTCCTCTGTCTTAAAGGCCAGGATCAGACGTGCCATGCACGTCATGAAAATTGGTACCTATATTGGCTTTAGGGAAGCTAGCTCTACGCAATCCATGTTCTAATTGGAGAGATGACACATGTGGTTCAATAGGTTACTGAGCTTTGTGTAGATATATTATATCTGAAACCCCCTATACCTTGCATAAACGACATGTAGTAGTGCTTTAGATTCTTTGTTTGGATTACCGCATTCATGTGGAGTCTATTGAAATTAATGGCTTAGGCTAGGGGAAACAATGGTTATTTTACATGGTATCAGAGCAAGTTCTTGGATTCCAACCCCGTGAGGAGCAGTTTAATTTCTCCCAATTGTGTTCTTGGGGACATTTCTCTAAACTCCAAAGCCTTGGATTCAAATCCCCTGAGGCACTTGCCTCCGTTGTGTTTACGTGCGATGCTTACAAGGGTGGGGGAGTGTTGAAATATGGATAACAATAATAATAATAATCCATTTCCTGGCATTTAATCTATTGGAAACAACCATTATTACAAAAACATCTGTGTTGTTTTCATGCTAATCCATATAGTATGCTAGCACAAAATGTACCATCTCTAATTATGACAGTCATGATTAATGCTTAATGAAGCATCGACTGACAGAAAGAAAGAACTTCAAATACTATGTTCCCTGGCTCAACATCATAAGACGTGCTTGTAGCCTTATAGTCACACCGTCCGATTTTGAGTATCCTATATGTTTCTACAAAAATAACTATTCGGAAAATACCTATAGGACACTTTATATGTTCTACCCCTTTACCTTGTCCAAACGACATGTAGTAGTGCTTTACATTCTTGATAAGCTGGAACTTTCTTTGCTTAAATTAGACATTCATGTGGAGGCATTTGTATTGTTTGGATGCTAATCATCCAATTTATATAATTAACTAACACAAAGTGCGGAATCTGATAACTATGACACTGTTAACTGATTCATTCTTCTTTATGAGAAGGATTAAGAACTATAAAATTGCAACACCTTCTATCCATATAGTAAAAAGATAGCATATTCCGCAAGTCCCTCCACTGACATTGGGTGCCTTGCAGGTGCCACAGTAAGATTGTAAGAACCATTGAATGAACCTCAAGTTTGTGCCTAAATTTTAGCTTGTATCGTTGCGGCTATTCAGTTACCATCAAGGAATATCATTATAGCTTTGTTTAAGGCAGCTTGCTAGCCACTAGTGAGACAAGACAAGCTGGCTTATGACATGCAATCCCAAGATAAGCTGCAACTGCTCACAGTTATGTTAGTGTCCTGGTGCTCTATTTTTAGCTTGAGGACGCTGGAATTACTTACATAGGTGCATGGGACACGGAAGTTTGTCCTCCGGGAGAAAGGTGGATTCCCTTTGTTCAGTAGCCGACATAGATGCCAAACCAAAATCATATTGCCATAGTTCACCAAGAAAAATTTATTTGATTAAGGCGTAAAACCTGACATTAGTGAAAAGGATTGTAGTATCATTTATCAACGTAATAACAACTGAAGCAGACAAAATAGACTTACTAGGTGTGCTTGATTATTCGTTTTGACTTTTGTCCTATATGGCCGGCTAGAGAAACCCTCCAAGAGGAGAAGTTATTGTTACAAGAGCCGTCAATTTTCAAGATCAACGGTGCACTTTGCGCATGCTGACAAGATAGACGGCTCCTGGGCGATGAATAATTTCTACTCCGAGCAACCCAAGTGAAACTCAGCTGACAGTTCGATCCTTCTACGACCTACCAAGACATTATGGGCCCAATGGTACCCAAATCCGTGAATTCATGTGAACATGTATGCTAGGACATTACTAATAAATTGAATCCCAATTAAGCTATTCAGTCTTACCTGATTGAAGAGTCCAGTACCTTAAGGCAGTGTGCAGCACTCTTTTTTGGACCCTTCTTGTGCAACACCAACTTTAGTTTACCTAAATTAATCATGAACCTCATTTTTCAAAATTTTGTTTACATTTTCAGTTTTTTGAAAGGATAAAATGACTGTCCCTAGTGCCATTTGTTTTGGAGATTTTATAATAAAAAAATGACCCTTAAATACACTATATTCCTAGAATGCCTCCTAAATTCTTGTATTAATATCTAGGAATGGCCATGTCACATAGTAAACCTCCACATATGTGGGCAAGAAATGTTTTGAGTACCCTTCTTTTCACTCCTCCAACCCATTGTACAGAAACCTCCTCCATCAGCCACGGCTCCGTCTCCAACACATTCTCCTCCTCCACTGGTGGTGACACTGCCCTGCCACCTTCACACGCTAGCCTTGGCTATCCTCTCTGTTCCCCTCTTTTGGCTAGGAAAAATCTAGCTTGCACCTCAGTGCTAGTTCACTATAGGACAGACAACCGTCAGATCAATGATCCCACATGATCAGATGACTCGGTGCAAGCTAGCCTGCTCATTTGTCTACTTCAATTGGGGGAACTCTCATTCCCATGGTGCCTCCTCCAAGAGGCAACTGAGCCAGTGATCGAGAAGGTAAAATATGTACATAAATTGTATAATGTAAGGGGGTTTGTTTCAGTTTGAACGAACATCTGGATGTCTTAGCCCTTTGGGTTATTTACCCCTTCCATTATATTACGGTAACTACCCCTAAGAATCCTATGCTCTCCCAAAGCCCAGGCCCATCTTGTAGGCCCATGATATATACATGTCCAATTGCCCAAAAGGAGCTTTTCATGTGTAAAATCCCACACCGCAGAAGTGAAGTGAAAGGTGAGAAGTAGGCCCACGTGGCTTTTCATTCCACGTCATCCGACCAAAGCTGACGCGGACTCGCATCAACCCCTACGTGGTGGCTGGCCCGCCAGTCTTCCATTTTAAGGAACCCGCGTGCGGTTTGGCGCATCAAAGGAAACTGCTAATCGCACAGGCTCGGGATGCGCGTCGCGGTTTCCGACGGTCTCTGTAACGGCTACTAAACGGTCGGTTAACGGCAGGGTTCTGACGGTCGAGGCAGCCAACGGTCGGTTCTCGGGGTTGGTGGAATGGCTTTCTGACACTTGGCAGACAGCTAGTTGATATTCTAACTGCCACGTGTCAATACGGGCCCACATCCATGCCCGGGCGACAGATTCATTAGTATGGAATTAAAGAAAGATTTTATTCTCTTAATTAAAATTTGTTCTCTTCAGTCAAGAAATGAAGTATAAGTGTGTATGTAATAAAACAAGAGATTATTTAAGTTGGAAATTACATTATTCAGCAAAATATATGCAAGACACTTCATACATGGTAGCATTTTTCTTTTCCTCTTTTTTTCAAAGGCCAAGTATTCCACCCTGAAATAGATGCGACATCCTAAAAAAGTAGATAGTAAAAGTGGTAAGTCGCGTTGTTAGTGTTGTTAACATTAACCACTTTTTTAGGATGGAGCATCTTTTTTGGGGATGGAAGTAGTAATAACAACAATCTACAATGATTATTTTTTGCAAAAAGAGAAAGTGGAGTTTTTTTTTTTACACCAAGACATTATCTTAGTTAGAATATGCATCATGCAGACAAACCTTTCTTCACCACAATACAGACAGAACATTTTTCTTTTCTTTGTCCCAAGGGCAAAGCATCATAAATGTAATCAAGAATAACCCACTAGAAAAACACAATACAGACAGAAAATTTTTCTTTTCTTCGTCTCAAGGGCAAAGCATCATAAATGTAATCAAGAATAACCCACTAGAAAAAAAATGTGATTATTTTTTGCCAAAGAAGGAAAGGATGATTTTTTTGGCACCAAGAGATGTGCAATTTCAGGATGGATATTAAACGGTTTATTAAGCATATTTCACTTGATAATTCATTCATAATGGGTCATATTTTCCAGTGTCCATGAGTTAAAAGAATAATATAGCAAAAAATGAGTGAAATGAATAGAAATTATGCTTACTAGAGTAGTCAAACTAGTCATAAGGATTATTGTGAACAGCAACTCTGCCTGAATATGCAAAATAATGATGCAGGGAAAAGTCAAAAAGTAATCATCAATTACAACATGCCACATGTCAATACTACAGTGTTTTTGGTAGTTTTCACTCAAGAATCCTCTGCGTAATGGATCTCATTATGTACTTTTCATGAGTTCAAATGGCATTAAAAACTATGCTTACTAATCACTGAACTATTGTGGAAAAGCAACCTTGCATCAATATGCAAGAAATTATGAGTATAACACAAAACCATCAACCAATACTCTGATCTCATCATTTATCTCCAACAATCCAAAAATAGCAATTCCAACTTCCAAACAACTAAAAATTCAAATCAAAGTAATACACTGAGCTAATATCTTGGCTTGCCCAATAGATTCATATGACAAAATCCCAAAGTAATATACTTCCACCGTTCCCTATTAATAATCCACATTATATAAAAATGACATTCAAGGATACTAATTTATTAGCCTTTTTACTTCACCCACTTTGTTATTTATCCAAAAAGGTCATAAACTAGGCCTTGATTGCTTCATACACTTAATTACTAAGAGAAGGATAACATGAAGGACTCTCAATATGGAGGCATTGTTTTTTATGAGATGAAACTATTAAAATTGAAACGGAGAGTTTATAATCTTTATACTAATGTTGGGTATTTGTTTGTCCTTTAAATGCAAGTTACCTTTGCTATTGTGTTTACCAAACTTACAGAGACCCCATTCCCTAATCTGTCAAACCCAATAGTCCAACTCTCTCATATCTATGCACTTGGGAAATGTATAGTGGAAACATAGCTTAATCAACTTCTTATTTCTTAATAATATCCCACATTCCAAGATTAGCAAAAAGATTAAAATTGCAAATTGGTGGAAACATAATGGAATCAACTATACTTAATAATCTCCATCATTCCAAGAGGAGCAAAAAAAGATTAAAATTGCAAAATTATCTGCATGGGCTGTCTGGTAGATTAAAGTAAGGCAAAGTAAAAGTGTGCAAAACTTATGAAACGGACTATAAATCAGTGAGAGAGAGAGAGAGATACAGAAAAAGAGAGGAGCGTTGGATTACTCGCCAACTCTGTCTGCTAACCCTGCCGAAGTGTGCAGAGATAATATATGGGTGATCCCCAACCTCTACTCCACTCTTCTTCCCTCACTGCCCTCTTCCTCTCCTCCAAGCCCAGCCTCTCCTCCTCCTCCTCCATTACTAGTAAACCGCCATTAATCCTGCTCTGCTTGCTCAGAGAAGAAGCTTAGATAAGGAGAGTGGAGAGTGGAGAGTGGGGACTGAGAGCACCGAGAGTAAAGAACATAGCAACAGAGGAGGAGTAGCCGTTAGCCATTACAGTACATTGAGAAGATTGGACAATGGATCTCTTGTCTTCCGCTCAGATTCTGGGATTTGTTATTTTACTTCTTCTCAGAGGTAAAGCTTGTGTCTTTGTTGAGTTCTGCTGAAAATGTGCTCTGTTTCTGGTCTGTTCTGGTGTAAGCTTTGCTTTGCAGTTGGATTTTTGAAACTCTGGAGCTATATAGCTTGCTTTTTTGCTATTTGTGATACTGTGTCATGTTGTTCTTGCTGTTTGTGAAGAAAGTTGTGATATTTCTCTGTTTTCTGATGTTTTTGGGATGTGTTCTGATACAGGAGTTGCAGGAGCTTCGTTTACCTTCATAAACAGCTGTGGCTACACTGTCTGGCCGGGGGGTCTTGTCCAATGCCGGTAGCCAGAGGCTGGACAGCACCGGATTCGAGCTCCCGGGCGGTAGCTTCCGCTCATTCCAAGCCCCCACTGGCTGGTCCGGCCGCTTCTGGGGCCGCACTGGGTGCTCCTTCGACGGTTTCCGGCCGTGGCAGCTGCGCAACAGGTGACTGCGGCTCCGGCCAGATGGAGTGCAATGGCGCCGGCGCTGCCCCGCCGGCGACTCTTGCCGAGTTCACCCTCGGCTCCGGCGCCGGCAAGGACTTCTACGACGTGAGCCTGGTGGACGGCTACAATTTGCCAATGATGGTCACCGGGACCGGCGGGACAGGGGATTGCACGGCCACCGGATGTTTGGTTGATTTGAATAGCCGGTGCCCGGCGGAGCTGCGGGTCGGGGACGGTGAGGCGTGCCGGAGCGCCTGCGAGGCGTTCGGGCGGCCCGAGTACTGCTGTAGCGGCGCCTACGCCACACCGGACACTTGCCGGCCGTCCGTCTACTCGGAGATGTTCAAGGCCGTGTGCCCGCGGTCGTATAGCTACGCCTACGACGACGCCACCAGCACATTCACCTGCGCTGGGGCGGATTACCAGATCACCTTCTGCCCCGGCTCAACAAGGTATGAGTGATTAACAGACAGTTAATAACAAAATTAGTACTAATTCTTGTTAATTTTGTTTTCATTTCTGAGTACTCACAAAGTCTTTTATATTAGTATTTACTTATGTGACATTGAAATCTTAAGAGATTGTGTTTTATAGTGTAAGTTAGTATTTGGTTAGAAAGAAAGGATAGAATTCATCAACAAAAAAGAAATTAGGAATTTTTTTTTGGTCCAATGATAATACTAAGAATTGAGAGAATGAAAAGACTGAATTTTTATAGTTCAAATGAATCATGATTTTATTGTTTAAATTGGTAAAAGTAGAATTTGTTTCACTTATTCTAACTTCTAATTGAAATTTGTGTTTAATGGAGTCTACATATGTGGGTTTATCTCCGAGTTTTAATTGAAAAATGACTGCCTACATACAACCTTCCAAGTGATTGTGATTTAATTTTTTTAGTAGCTATGTATTTGGGAATTGAACTAAGATCTGTAATAGTTGTATAAGATAATTCAATCTAAACCGAATTTTACCTTTTTCTTAGGTATTTTTTTGTGCTATAGTTAATTGCTTATAATAATGCAAGTACCTTTCAACAAATCTTTAGTTTAATGTGAACAAGTTTAAGATCCTATATTGAGAAGACGAAAACTGTCAAAAAAAAAAGAAGACAAACCATTGGTGGACAAATGGGAAAAGGCTGTAGAAAGAAAAAGAAGATTGATTAAAGGCGTATGCTTATGTTCCATCTACACTCCTACCCTGATTTTTGCTTACTGTCCTTTTCCTTTCTTTTGTTCTTTTCTCAGTCAAAAATCGTCCCAAGATTCTCCAAGGACAGGAGAGGTGGCTGGAACTACTGTGACCCCTGCAGCTGGGGCAGACAGAGGCGTCATCCTTGGAGGTGGAGAAGGAGAAGCTCAAGATGAAAACAATGCTTCACTGCTAGCAAACCTGGCCACTTCAGATTATAGCAAGGGAAACACAATATGTCATCACTTCGCATTTATTTCTGCCATTACTGTTACTGTCCTGTCCAGCTTCCTTTTCTTGTAGCTAGTCACTCACCTTGTCCGACTCCGACTCCACAGTTTCCTCCAAATGGGGGATTAAACAAGTCATCAGTTCATTACCATTAGGAGCAGTTCATTCTTGGGGAGGGAAAGGCTGACCATTTTCCATCTGTGTAATACATCCATTTTCAATATCTTTTTTAGAGTTCATATATGATGTAATGTTAATATTCATATGGTCATTGTCAGCAGAGTCTTTTGTAATGTTTGGCTGCATTTAAAGAAAGGTTTTACTTCACTACTTCTCCTTTCGCTTTATCAGTACAAGATAGATCATCTTTATTGAATGTGAATCTGGAGTTTGTCAGATGGATGGTTGGTAGATCATGAAGACCACTTTGCTGTCTTGGCAAGCCTTTGGTGGGATTTTTCCGTCGATGGGCTCGGAGTACCATATAACCTGATTTTGAGACCCGGTCTTTCCATTTTGCCCTCCGTCCAATCTCTTATGTTTTACTCACAATGGGCTTGTTTTCAAGCTTGGTCGTCATAATTACGGGTAGGAATAGGACGAGTTTTGATACTTCAGTATAAATGTCTTGATTGAAGAGGTAGGCTACATTGACGTTGTGCCCCAAACTTGACTGGAGTTGTCAGTTTCCCAAGCAATTATACGGTGGGGGGAGGCAGAGCTAAATAATTAATAATGTGATTGATATATTTCATAGTTAATATTATTAGTTGTTTTATTATCTTTATGACAATTTGACAATGCGTAGGAATATTATTATACTTCTTTAAAGACCCAGCTAGATGGACCAAGTAAGTTAAGAGACAATACAAATTTTGATAGCCAACACAACATGTTATGTTCGAATATACGATTCATTGAAAAAATACACGATAAATTGTTTGTCCCCACCAAATAGTGTCTCAAGATCCTTAGTCTATCATTATTAAAAAATAAAGAAAAATAAAGAAAAACGTAAAAAGAATGGGTAAAAACGGATAAGAAATAAGAGAGATATGACTCGTTGAGGTATGTCATACTTTTGTATATCTAAATAAATAATAGCATTGATATCGTATATTGCCCAAAGACACGATAGCAATGCTAGTGTTATCCTGTATTTAAATATACGATAGCACGATATATTTCAACGAGTCATATTTCCTTTATTTTTTTATCCGGTTTTGCCCTTTTTTGCGTTCTTCTTTATTTTTTATCCGTTTTATCCCTATAAGGATATCGCAAAATATTTTTACACAATTTTTAGTGGGGATGCTGAATTTGCAAAGATGGAGTATGTGGTATCTTAAAATACTTAGGTTATCATCATGAGAAGAGGAGGAAAAATAAAGAAGAATGTAAAAAGAATGAGAAAAAACAGATAAAAAATTAGGAAGATATAACTCGTTGAATTTTGTCCCACAAAAAATAGGTGAAAATTGAAGACACAATACCACAACATATTTCAATGAATTATCTCTCTCTCTCTCTCATTTTTATCTATTTTCGCCCATTTCTTTTCATTTTTTTTTATATTTTTTATCGTCTTTCTTTTCATGATGATAGCCTAAATGTATTTTAAGAAACCACATGCTCCCTCTTTGTAAATTTAGCATCTCCATTAAAAGTTATGTACAAATATTTTGGGATATCCTCATAGGGAGAAAGAGGAGAAAAAAAAGAATAACATAAAAAGAATGGGAAAAACAGATAAGAAATAACAAAAATATGGCTTGTTGAAGTATGTCGTGCTATTATGTATTTAAATACATGATAGCTTAGGCAGTGCTATCGTGTATTCGTATACATGATATCAGTGCTACCCTTGCATTAAGGACACGATAGCAGTGCTATCGTTTATTTAAATAAACAAAAGCATGACATACTTCCGTGAGTAATATCTCCTTTATTTCTACTATGTTTTTACCCTTTTTTTTACGTTCTTCTTTATTTTTCATTATCTTTTTTCTAATGATAATAGCCTAGGATCCTGAGACACTATCTAATGGGGATAAACAATATATTGTGTATTTTTCTAATAAGCCATGTCTTCGAATATAACTTATTTTGTTGACCATCAAAATTTGTATTGTCTCCCAACTTACTTGGTCCATCTAGTTGGGTCCTTAAAGAAGGATAATGATATTCTTACAGCACTATCAAATTGCCAATAAAAATAATAAAAACAACTTTTAATATTAACCATGAAACATATTAATTATATTATTGTTTAATTGGCTCCACCTCCCCCACCGTGTAATTGCCCGGGAGGCCAACAACTCCGGCCAAGTTCGAACATAGTGACAACGTGGCCTACCTCTTCGATCAAGATATTTACACTGCGGCCGGATCTCCATTCAAGGTATTGACTCCGTTCTATTCCCCACCGAGGAGGAGGTAGTTCTGGCAACCAAGCTTGAGAAGAAACCTATCGTGAGTAAAACATAAAGGATTGGACAGGAAGGTAAAATGGAAAGACTAGGTATCAAAACCAGGTTATATGGCATGAGCCTGAAAAAACCAAGTAATAATATAATATGGTATTCCGAGCTCATCGGCCAGGTAATATGAAAAAATCTCATGATTGAGTCTACACAAAGGATCCATCTTCTTTTTCGATCCAATCTTCTTTTTCTCTTTTTGTTTTCCTTCCTCGGGACTAAACACAATGAAGCGTGCACTGTTGTTATAAATAGGTGTCCCGTCGCTTTTTGTCTTCGGAGGGACAGAAATGGCATGATTAATCCACAAAACAAATTAGTAAATGAACTGCATATCGTTGAATATGTTGATAATGATGGCAACTGATCCATCTTCCCTTCTAGATTTGCTAGCTTAACCTAGAATCCTAACCTTTTTCTTTCCTTTTTCCTTTTTTTGTTCATTTACTTATATAATTTGATTGATGCAACATGTATTAACACTCCTTATCCAAATACTTCCCATTCATTTTTTTGATATTTCAGTTAGAATTAGCAAAAGAATGTGGCACATTGTAGCAAATGTGTGTTAGGGCATGTTTCTTCCCATTCACCATAAATAGGTCACGTAAGTGGTCCTAATGTGTTTGGCACATGTAGATTGTAGACAGTAAAAACCAAGCGACCTCTTCTCAGATAATTATGGGAACTGATGCAAGAATCCACATTACATCTGATATCCCCATTCCCCACATGTTTGTTTAGCACATAAAAGAGACTGCACAATCTAGTTATCAAGATTAATTTCAACACATGGGAATGGATTCCAGTCTTTCCAATGAAGCAAAATTGGAGCAGGATACCATCAGATAAAGCCACGGCAAGGATCACATTCAATTACTGACTGAAAACCGGCAAATTCCATGCAAAGAGCGATTAAGAGGCTTCAACAAGACCTAACACCTCTAATGCCATGTTAGATCCAAGTTGCTTCAAAAGCTCGGGCTGTTAAGTGACAGCTAATAGTGATTATCAGCCAAACCAAAGACAAAACTAACAATATGCAAGTATAGAACCATGATATTGCGATTTAATCTGATTCATGACATTGTCCCCGCCTTCCCGTAGGACTTGGAAGTCATAATAGTGATCTAATAACCCTACGCAGAGCATGATAATAATAGGACTCGTTTAGATGAATGGTAAGGAGCTAATTAAAGTGTCATTGATGAATATAGAAATGGTAAGAAGAAAGCGAGACTGCCGAGAAGTATATGCAATTGGTCATGAAAAGGGCTTGAAGATTAGATTCCTGTATTAGTGGGATTGGTGTGGCGCATGACGCCCCCATATCAACTTGTCTGGTCCCTGCCCCAAGCTTTCCTATAAAGATATTCGTTGCTTTGTTAAGCTTTTCATTGTGATCTCACTGCATGTAGCATTTCCAGGCCAAGGGAGCAGAATAGCAATCTGTATCAACATGAAATAGACTGTGTGCCTCCAAAGTAGGCTCTCTGAATTGCAACAATCTTTGGATTTTAACACCAACTTTCATCATCTCTGCCTTTCAGGATTGCATTTGGCTTGTAGCCTGATTTTGTTTTATCTTTCATATGTTGTTCTACTTTTTTTCTTTATCATCTTATCCTCCACACTTTTGGAGTAAAAGGAAATAAGTGTCCAACAGTTCTCTATTTAAATACACAGGTTCAGGACAATGTATTTAGTTGAATTTGCAAGGATTAGTTTGTCTAGTCCTGCAAAAGCTAGAAGATCCGCCATTCTACAGGAAGGCGGCAAATGTCCAACAACTGGATTCTCTAACAATGGTAATTATAAAATGACCAACTTATGATGCTCGGATGCCAAAGTGAAGGCAAGGAATCATCAGTCGTGCCAAAAGTTGTGATCCACTGAGAGCATTTAGTAACAAAGCGACCAATATTCGACTAAGAATGATGAAGAACAGTCATTGAGCTGCTTTTAACAGATTATAACAAAAATATACAATGCCTGGCCGCCCCACTTATTTGACTTGTTAAAAAAAGGAATGCAAGGGCATGCATGGAAGGCCCATACATTTTATATGCTTAAATTAGTGAGATATATTTGCTATTATAAGAGATCTGAATTCTGTTGTGGATTCAGCAATCAGCAGTATAGAAGAGCTTATTATAGGGGTTCCTCACACAATGTCTCCTTTTTTTTAAGAATTGGCTCCTTGGTTTTCATTAGCTGGTTGCATTTGAATACTCGTTAGATCGCTGAGGAGAGCAATGGGGCAAGGTGACAATCACATAAATAGTGATAGTTCTGATGTGAATTTGATATGCTTCAGTACTACATTCTCTGAAGTAGACTTCGAATGAAGTTGCAATTGTTGTAAGATTATATGAGCGGAAAGAGATTCCTTCGAAGTATATAATGTGTCCCCTCACTAGCCTAATTGCGCACACACACACACACACACACACACAGAGAGAGAGAGAGAGAGAGATGTCAAAAACAAGTTTTTGTCATGAACTTTTTACAGAAGTGTTAAATTTTTTTAGTACTGTTGGGTTCTCGACTAGCATTTGTCCTTCCGATATTTTTTTAGTAGTGTTGGGAAAAAACTGACTCCTATTGTAGATTACGGGTAAAGGATAGGATTGTTTTGGTGAATTGTTGAACGTTTTGCCAAAGAGACCATTGGACTCTTGGCCATGTTGCAAGAGCTAAAGATGTTGAAATTTTGGGAATTGCATTTGTCCTTCATACGTCTGCAAGACTACAACACCCTGCATTTTCTTGATAAAGGATATGGTGGCTATGGTCATGAAGTATGGAAATCATTCGACCGATTGGGCTACTATATACCAACTGGAATATGCAAGCACTTGAATTTAACATGATGAAAAAAATGACATGCCTGTTATCAATGCATTTGGAGTTTAAATAAGCATTTTGGGCCTAAGATGATTGAGTAAATTATAATGGCAGGTGCTTACAGTCTCAAATTGAACATAATTATTTTATTTGCTGAAAATAAGTAGTAGGTACTAGGGGTGTTCCCGGACCGGACACGGACCGGACAGAGGCTGTCCGCGTCCGTGTCCGTATAAAAATGTCCGTGAATGCATTGTCAGCGTCCGCATCCGCGTGTCCGACGGACGCGGACGCGGACACGGACATTTTTTTTTTTTTTATTAACCCTCCCCCTCCCCTCCTCCTCCTCTCCACCCCCCCTCCCCCCTCACTCCCCCGCCCCGCCGCCCTCCTCCCCGCGACCCGCCGACCTCCCTTCCTCCCCGCGACCCCGCCCCTCCTCTCCACCCCGGACCACCCCGCGGCCCCGCCCCTCTTCCCCGCGACCCCGCCGCCCTCCCTTCCTCCCCACGACCCCACCCCCGCCTCCCCCCTCCCTCCCCCGCCCCGCCGCCCTCCTCTCCACCCCCGCGGCCCCGCCCCTCCTCCCCCGCGACCCCGCCGCCTCCCTCGACCCCGCTCGCCGCGACCACCACCAGCCCCCTCGACCCCCCTCCCCGGCTACACCCTCAGCTCCCTCTCCGGCCGCTCCCTCAAATCCGCGGCCCCTCTCCTCTCCCGCCGTGCCCGCGGCGGGAATCCGGCACGTGCGGGACGGGGGGTGAGAGCGGCGGCGGTGGAGACGCTGCAGAAGGCGGAGACGGCGCTGGTGGAGAAGTCGGTGAATACGATCAGGTTTTTGGCCATTGATGCGGTGGAGAAGGCGAATTCGGGGCATCCAGGGCTGCCGATGGGGTCACTCGGAAGCTCGGACGATGTTGGATGCATACCAGGCCACCACCAGCCCGATCGTGAACCCCCGCCGCCCTCCCTTCCTCCCCGCGACCCCGCCCCTCCTCTCCTCCCCCGCGACCCCGCCGCCCCCCTCGACCCCGCTCGCCGCGACCGCCCCCCTCGACCCCGCTCGCCGCGACCGCCCCCTCGACCCCGCCGGAAGCCACAGCTCGCCGGAAGAAAGGTAAAAAACGCAACTTTTTTTTTATCCATCGCCCCCCCCTCCCCCACCCCGCCGCCCTCCTCCTCCACCCCACCGGCCGCTGCCCCTCCTCCACTCCTCCTCCTCGGACCTCGGACAGACGGCTGTCCGAGGTCCCTTGGCCGTGTCCGTGGCCGAAATCCACGGACAACTGTTTTCGGCGCGGACACGGCCACGGACACCTCGGACGCGGCCGGCCACGCGGACGCGGCCGGCCGCGAACACCCCTAGTAGGTACATATTTATGGAGTCCTATTCAGTCTTATTTAGTAAATGGACTCTGTTTATATGTGCCGGCGACCTAAGTCAGCTTTTGCTGAGCGCTTTCCAGCCGTGCAATTCCCATCAATACAGGGGGCAGGCAGTTTTGCACAAACAGTCGGATCTCGGCATATGAATGTATCTGAATATGTTATTACCTATTTCCTTAGTTATCTATCTTTCTGTTTTACAGAATAGCTATTTCCTTAGTAAACCCTTCTGTTTGGTTTTCTGTGTTTTTATAATAACTTCCTGCATTAAAATGTACAAATTTTGTAATGTCTACAATCAATTTCTCTCACCGTTCATCTAGGTCCGTGATGACAAGAAAAAATTAAATCCTTGCTATGCCATTCCCTACAAAAGCGGGCATACAATGCACATGCTTCTGAAAGACACAGGCTAAAAATATCCCAGTGTTGAAAAACTTTCGTGCATGTTCCAAAATTGGCATGAAAAAACAGCATCACAATCACAAAAATTTAGAACGAAAAACAGATGGAATTGCAGACTTTCAAGTGTTGCCATTAAAAGTTGCACATTTCGCAGCAAATTCGCAAGTTAACAATAAAAAGAGAGGACAACAAAAAATTTTATCTTCCCCGTGATAACTGGGCATATAAACAAGCTACATGCACAAGCAAAATGTTCCCAGATAGTCTCGCTAATGCTAAAAACCTTAAGTGGGTGGATCTTCATTCCTCTTCCCACACTCAAAAAGAGCTTCTTACCTAGATTAGCTAGTGGTTCATCAAGGCAATCTACAGCTCATCCTTCGCGGGAGATGATTCTGCTTGGTCTTCTTCCTTGTCAGCTGAAGAAGAATCACCTTCCTTGGTAGCTGGTTCCTCCTCTTCCACTTCCACTTCTTCCTCAACTGTTGCATCTGGGCTGATGTCCAGACTTCCCTTCACGGAGTCATAAATACGAGAAGCAAAGTCTTTAGGGTCATCCAGCATAAAACCACTCTCCATCAGAGCAGTTTGGTAAATCAATTTTGCCGTCTGCTTCAAACTCTCATCCTGCAAGCAACAATTGATTGGATATTACTATGCTGTACAAATTCTTCAATAACAGGAGATAATTTTCTAGATAGAACACTGCACCTCTGCATTTGTAGCAACTCTTTCACGGAGTTCCTTAATAAGTGGGTGCCTGGGGTTGATCTCAAGAACCCTTTTGCCGCGCATGTAACCCTGTTTGTTGGCATCAGAAAGAGTCTGGGACTGCATGATTCTCTCCATGTTAGCACTCCAACCGAATTTAGAGGTGACCACAATGCACGGTGTGTTATCCAGGCGGTTGCTAATCTTCACAGAATCTACGTTGTCACTTTTGAGGACATCCTTCCACCAGTTGGTCAACTCCTTAAATGATTCCTTGAGTTCCTTAATCTTGGATTCTTTACCAAGTTTCAGGCCTTCTTTGGACACATTCTGGAATTTCTTGTCCTCATAGTCCATCAAGTACTGCATGAGGTACTCATCCACTGGATCTGTGAAGAAAATGACCTACAGAAAGGTAAAAGAACAAAATGGATAACCGTTAGTAAAGTAAAACAACTAACCACGTTGAGAACATTATCAAGCAAGAGCAAATCTGCCAAAAAATTTGGAATAGAACCTAAATATTCTTATATTCTTTTTTTGGATCGGTTAGATATTCTAATATTGGAAAGGGAAAAAAGCGAGGGAACACTTAAATGCTTGCATCGGCACCCCTCTAAGCATATTTACAACTTTAACATTTTAGTATCCATTTCTAAATAAAATTTCTCAGTAATATTAACCATCATATGCAAAGGTAAGTTCTAAGCCCATTACTGGTGCTCACTTATGATCAAAAGACTAAATGGAGGTCAATAACGAAAAGCTTAATCAAGGTTCCAATGTTTCCCAATCCCAATTTTGGTTCGGAAGTTTGTCAGTGACCAAATTATCAAAATAAAAAAAAAATGTCAGTGATATAGAAGTGTTACCTCAAAGTCCTTCTTGGTAAGTCTCTCAAGGAATGGGGATTTCTCCAACTGCTCTTTGCTGGAACCAGTAATGTAAAAGATATCCTTCTGTCCTTGTTTCATCCTTGAAATGTATTGATCTAATGAGGCCAGCTTACCGCCAGATTTTGTGCTGAAATGAACACAGAAAGCTCAGAAATACAGAAGAGGAGAATTGTGCCTAAACAATGTGCAAACGCATTAATGGAAAGAACAGCCCCACGTACCTTTCAAATCTAAGAAGCTTTGCAAGGCGATTCCTATTTGTTGCATCTTCAATAATTCCAAGTTTTATGGACTTGCCAAACTCATTCCAGAATTTGGCATAGGTTCCAGTCTTCAACAAAGCTTCATCACTGAGCTCTATTTTAATTGACATAAAAAGAATATGAGATACGGACAACATCTAAATAGTAACCAGCAGAAACAATAGAGATTATAAAAATGTAAAATCAATATGACTGCGTGGCAGGTATACCTGACTTATCTTTTCCTTCAAAATACTCATCTGGATCCTCATCAGCAATTTTCCTGATCATATCAAGTGCCTTCCTGATGAGTTTCTTTTTTATCGTCTTCAAACTACTGTGCTGTTGAAGCATTTCTCTTGACACATTGAGTGGTAATGTATCAGAATCAACAAGACCCTGCATAGATAAAAGTCAATTATAGTTATTTCCCCAGAGCTTATAACATATCCCCCTTCAGCAAATATGTAGAACTTGTAGAATGATGTAAACACAAAAGAACCTGCATTTACCTTCAAAAAGCTCAAATATTTAGGAAGAAGCTCATCAAATTCATCTGAGATAAATACTCGTCGCACATATAGTTTCAAGTTGGATTTGTTGGTGTTATAATAACTTTCGTACAAATCCTGAGGAGCTTTAGGAGGAACGAAAAGCACAGCCTTGAACTCTACATCACCTTCAGCAGTAAAATGGCTCCAAGCTAAAGGCCTTTCATCACTGAAATCCTGGTACAAAAGATAACCCGATAGAGGAAGGATTTTAGCAAACTAGAGAAGTGCTCAGTAGTTCTGCATGCAAGCTGACATTCAAGTATGAAAAACAATCACGATTACCTTGGCAAGGGAAGTGTAGAATTTTCTGTATTCCTCATCTGTCACCTCCTTTGGACTACGTAACCATATAGCCTTCACATCATTAAGACGCTCCCATTCATAAGTTGTTTCCTTGACTGTCTTTTTCTTCGGCTTCTTCTCAGCATCCTCTTCTTCAGCTTCTTCCTCCTCAGAGGTGCTCTGTTCAGCTGTTCAAACCAGGAAAAGTGAAGGACTATAGCCATTAAATAGAATGAAATTATGTGTACCGAAGTCCAAAAGGCATTGTAAAGAGACTGAGAAACATACATGTTTCCTCTTCACTAGATTCCTCTTCATCTTCAGGAGCCTCAACATCCACTTCCTTGCTTGCCCATAGATATATGGGGAAATTGATAAATTCTGAATACTTCTTCACCAATTCCTGCAAACAGAACCAACTTCATAAGAAGCGGACAGTGAACAATATATATTTAGAACAAAATTCAAAATAGTCTTGGTATCACAATCATCTTGAAAATAAAAAAGCTCTTGACTTCTAGTCATTCATAATGCAAAGTGTATACCACACCCCATTTTAAGGAAGAAAGAGAAGATTTCACCATGTACGCAAAAATTAAGCATATCTTCAAAAATCTTCAAAAAATGTATAAAGCACAAATGGAGCTGATCCAGGAGCAATAGCTGAAAATATACAGCAAAAAAGAAGCTATACAGAGAACCCAAAACGTGTTCAATGAGTATTAGATTCGAAAACAAAAAGGAAATTAAAACGAAAATCATTCAAAGGCAAAGGAAAAAAAAAGTAATCATTCCCACCAAACGCTACTCATCATCATCATCATCATCATCATACGTCTTATCCTAGCTATCTGGGGTGGGCGGCATGGATTATATACTGCATTTGACTCTTATCGGAATCAAAATGGTACAAAATCCATACAAAGAAACATAGTGACAAGTTTTTACACCGGATGCCCTTCCTGACGTAACCCTCTGAAGGGGGGACGATGATAAGAAGATTCAACGTCATCATATTCATCATACACCTTTCCACCAAATGCTACTAATCAAGAAATTTACCAACCTTGAGTTTATATTCCTCCAAGTATTCACTGGCTTCATCCCGGAGATGCAACCGGATCTCAGTACCCCGTCCTAGTGGTTCATTCCACGTGTCTTCAGAGATAGCAAAGGCTCCATCTGCCTTAGACTCCCAAACATACCTAAGAAGGAAAAATGTATTAACATAGAACACAGCAAAAACGTGATATAGGCTATGTTAAAGGGCTCAAGGTGCTTACTGTTTATCGTCATTGTGCTTGCTAATGACTTCAACGTAGTCCGCAACCAGGTACACGGAGTAAAACCCAACTCCAAATTGCCCAATCAGATTTAAATCACCACTTGCCTGCATTTTCTCTACAAAGGCTGCAGCAGGATGATGGAAAATTTCATTGAGGGCCACACTCCTTTTATGTCAAAAGTACGACTAGTATTTATTTGACTACTCCAAAAAATACCTGAGGTGCCAGATTTAGCAATGGTGCCCAAGTTCTTAATAAGATCCTCCTTGGTCATTCCAATACCACGATCCCTTATTGAAAGTATTTTCTTCTCCTTGTCTAATTTCATCTGCATTTCATTATGTTTAAGCCCATTTTGTTATTTGCAACTGAAAACCCAGATACAGACGAGTAATTCTGTACTGAAGCTATAAACTACTAACCATGATTTCAAGGTTAGCGTTATCACCCTCCCCCAGAACCTCCTTGTCCGTAAGCGCCAAGAACCTGATCTTATCCAGTGCCTAAAAGAAGAACTATTAGGCCAGGTGCAAGAAATCAATTTAATTGACTTGGTATCATTCAATTTAACTTTAGTTCATCATATTGAAACATCCATGAATTAAAGCATATATACAAAAAATAGCCATACTATCAGTATTCAATTTAAACTACTTGTACCGGTCATTTTTAAATCATCATATTGACTCACATCGGACGCATTGGAGATGAGTTCTCTTAAGAAGATATCCTTGTTACTGTACAGGGAGTTGATAATAATGTCCATCAATCGCGACACCTCGGCCTGGAATTCAAACTTCTCTGCACTGCTCCTCAATGTCTTCCTTGACATCGACTCTGCCTCCCTGACCACAAGATCCACCAATTCTCATTAAAAGCTCCCCTCAAAAAAATTAAAATGATCTATACAAAGTCATCAAAATGCATATAACACCGATCAACACAAAATCCAAAAGGGAAACAAAAATTCACCGCTTCACGACATCTGAATCAGTGGACAATCCATGGGGCACGGCGCCGAGCTTCTCTTCCACCTTGGGCGGATCCGCCAGCTCATCTGCCGACTCATCGGCATTCGCTTGCAACTTATGACCTGACCAAATCAAATGCCAAATTAGAAGAAATCGAAGTACCAGCATCTGATCTCAAAATTCATCCACAAAAACACTTCTCAAGCTCAATCGCCACTAAATATAAAGCAGTACTAATGCAAAGAGAAGAAATAAAAAGAAAAACGTTTAAAAGATACAATTTTTCAGATTTTGTCAAGATCACAAGTAGCATGTTGCAAAAGAAAAATAATCACAACTAGCTCTAGTAGCAGATCTTAGATTTGTTAAAAAAATAGCTAGCTCACTATTCAATTGACGTGAAGCAACAATGCAGAGAGAAAATCTAAACAAACAAAAGATATAAAATGTTTTAAGTTTCATCACGATCATGACTAGCATGAGCAGCTGAGCCCATGATTATCACAAAAAAAAGCAGGCTCACTGGTCAATGTATAAGAAACAACAACGAGAACAATTCGCTAGTAGGACTTTCATGATCATAATTAGAACTTGAACCTGGTCTTCCAATTACAACTAGGAGCTCACTCGCCAATGTATAAGAAGCAAAAATGCAGTATTTTACAAGAAATTCCTCAAAACAATTCGCGAGCTCACTGGTCAATCTACGCAAACCAACAATGAGATCAATTTTCTTAAAAAATTCATGATAATAACTCCTAACTAGCACTCGTATCTGATCATGAATCAGTACAAAAATATGGCAAAAAATTCTAAAAAAACAAAAACCTAGTGAGCTCACTGGTAACTGTATAAAAAGCAACAATGACATCAAATCTCCTTACTATTTTCATGATTTTTTTGGGATCTACGATTTTCCATGATCATAACTAGCACTTGCAGCTTAGCTTGGAATCAATCCAAAAAAATATCCAGAAAAATCGGAAGAAAAAAAATTCACGCGAGCTACTGGTATATAGCAACAATGACATCAAATTTTCGTACCATTTTCATAATTTTTTTAGGATCTAAGAATTTCCATGATCATCACTAGCCCTTGCAGCTTATCTTACAATCGTCACAAAAAAATCCGCAAAAAAACCCTAGCGGGCTCACTGTTCAATGAATCAGATGCAACAATGCCAGACAAACCAAAACAGAGAAAAATTGAATCTTTTTAAGTTTCATATACCATGATCGGGGAGGAGGGAGAGGAGGATCAGCAGGAGGAGCCCGGCCGGAATCGTCCACTTCCTCATCCTTCTCTTCGCGTCTTCCTTCGCAATCTCCGGCTTTCTCTCTTTCGCTTCTGAGCTTCTCCGGCTCCGCCATTTTTATGCGCACAAGAGGCGGGACCCACGCGGTGCCCGATCGTGAGCCAGCGTGGACAATCGGACGGTCAAAATTAATAATTCGCTTATGTGGCAGGTTTCTAGTGGATGGAGCTACGTAGAGGAGATTGACGAACGTGGCGGGTGGTGATTGGATGGGGGTTTTGGCAGTGACGTGGAGGTGGGCAGCGGTCTAGGGTATGGGTCCGAGCGTGAAGCGGACGTCCGAGGGTTGGGCCGGCGGTTGCGTGGAAGGATCTAGAGGGGCCGGCGTGGGGGACACGGCCGAGGGTTGTCCGGATTTGTGTGCGAGTCTGGACGGAAGAGGGTGCCCGTAAACGGACACTGCTAATTAATTGTCTGAATTTAGCATCTACACATCAATAAAAAAGAAATAGCATCTACACTTGGGGCTTGAAATTTGGATTCTTTTGTTTATTTTGGGATTGATGTACTTCTTCCGTCCAAAAAAACCTGGCAGTATTTGAAAATGAGTTTAAATATAGAGAGAATTTCACAAGTCAAGGAAACTTTTTTATTTATGTGAAATTGGAGCCCGAAAAGATTTGTTTAAATACCTATTAAAATAAATTCCAAAATTTCAATTAGCGTCATCCTATAAATCTGGGATTCTGTCATTTTTCTAAAAGTTCTAAACTTACCATTTTTCCCCCTCTTTAGCTTTTTTACCCTTCGGTTGGGATAAGTTACTTTAAAATAGCATAATTATGCAATTACGTGATTTATGTTTTTTCATACAAGTGATTGTCACCTAAGGCAAACCATGGCAGCAACAAGGCGATGCTACTTGTCACCCAGGGCAAACCATTATAACAACCAGGTGATGCTAAGGTGTTGTGTTAGATGACTAGACCTTCCAAAGTGTTGGTTGCCATAGCCAAGCAGGTTCCCAAAATAATTATGCTATTTTAAAAAAATAACTGAACTTATAATTATAATCATAATCAAGTAGCGCATTTTCCAACTATTTGGGGTTGACGACATGGATCTTACGCTTCTATTCAGGGTTATTTTGTGCCAACTCTTTTGTAAAAGATAATAAAATCATGTCATTTTTATTAACTTTGTCCAAGTTCTCTTAGGTCTCTATCTATCCCTTTTTGGACATCAATTACATGCATCCCTTATAATCTTCTAATATGGGCATCTATTGGTCTTTTTTGCATATGGCCATACCAACACAACCTACATTCCGTCAGTTTCTCCTCTAAATAAATTATTCTTAAACTCTCATGAGTATATTTATTTATAATCCTATCTCTCCTAGTTACCCGACTCATTCACCTTAGCATTCTCATTTCGGCTACAGTCAACCTATTTATATGACTTTTCTTTAGTGCCCAACACTCCGCTCCATAAAATATTTCAGGCCTAATAGCTACTCTATGGAACTTGCTTTTAAGCCTTTTTAAAATACGTCTATCCCATAAAATTCTCGACGCTGCCCTCCACTTTATCCACCCCGCATTTATACTATACACCACATCATTATCAATATCCTCTTCTTTATGGATAATGGATCATAAGTAACAAAATTGATCACTCATTGACATTTCTTACCCATCTATTTCAACTAAGGTTCTACCTTAATTAAAATTAAAATTATATGTACTCAGTCTTAGTTCTACTGATTTTGAAACATTTTGATTCTAAAGCCTCCTTCCATACTTTTAGTTTTGCATTCAAATCTACTTTTCTCTCAACAATAAAAACTATATCATGTGAAAAAAAGCATACACCAAGGTACAATATCTTGTAAATATCTAGTTAGCTCAACTATAACTAAAGCAAAAAGATAAGGACATAAGGCTTACCATTGATGCAGACTTACCGTAACTGAAACCTCTTTAGTTTCTCCCCCAATTGTTCATACACTAGTCACAAACCCTTCACATATATCCTTTTGTATATCTTCCTTTTTCTTCAAAACACTCCAAATGAATTTTTTTGGCACTCTATCGTAGGCCTTTTCCATATCTATGAAGCTCATAAAGATGTCTTAATTTCTATCCATATACTTATCTATTAACTATCGTAACAAAAATAAAATTTTCGTTGTTGACCTCTTCAGCATGAAACCAAATTGATTCTTTGTTATTTTTGTTTATTTTCACAAATGTCTTTTTATTACTCTCTCCCATAACTTCATTGTATGCCCCATAAATTTTATACCTTTATAGTTTATACAACTTTGGGTGTCTGTTATGCATGGAAAATACATATTTTTATATGCCTTTTTACATGTTTGTTAGTCATAGTTTCTAGTTAAAATAAGGATTACAGTGATTTTTAGTAATTAGTTTAGTAATTAGGAATTGAATAAATATTTTGCTTTAAATAACTCAATTTAGATATGTCCTGTAATTTTATGAATATTTGGTGCTTCTAATTTGGGACATATTTTATTTTGTATAGGTTCAAGTACTCGAACTGCCGAGCAGCCAAACTGACACCATTAGACGGGTTTTAAAGTGCCAAAATGACCCAAGAGCTGAGATCACGCGTATAGAAGATCTGAACCATTGATGTCCACTTAAAAGAAAACGGGCGCAGAATTAAAGTGCATACGTTCAGAGTTGATTCGACGGATGAGATTACTAGAACGGGTTTTTACTAAAGTGAGAAAAAAAGAAGATAATTGAACCGGCCGAAAATAATCGTGAGAACAGAGGAAAAGGTGTCTCCTTTTTGGATTGTTTTGCCGTCTATAAAAACAGAGACAAAGAGGTTCTGGCAAGTCGACTGGAGAAGACGAACAAAACAATTTCTTTTTCGTTTTAGTTCCAGAAAATTCAATTCTCTTTCATTTCTTCTATTTTGTTTCTCATTTCGGTTACTGGTTCGTTGTATTGGAATTGTATCAAACGGGTTGTTGTGCTGCCTTTCATCTTTCTCGGTTGTACCGAACGACCAAAAAGAAGAAAAGAACTGTGAGTTGTGCTTTATTTATTGTCTCAAAATTCCTGTAAGTTATTTTAATTTTAATTCAAATGAAGTTCATTATTTTTGGAGTTAATTTTCATAGCATGAGTAGCTAATTTTCTGTCTAGGGCTTAGATGAAGCCATGATTAGTTATAGGAATAGTATTCATGTGATGCAATTGCTATTTCAAATTAATGCGTTTTAATGATTGTTATTCTCAAATTAATTGCATTGAGTTGTATGTTTAATATACTATTTGGATATTAGGTGTGATTTATCGAATGATGGATACAACTAATTATTTGAATTTTATCTGTTGATATGCAAGAGTATACATAATTTTAATTAAAAATTTGTATGCTTTCACGTTGAAATCTTATGTGGGATGATAGATTGAATTCAAATTCTCAACGAAATAATCGTGAAAACAATTGCTGATTTTGGATAATTATTCTTATGGTTGTGATGTGCTGATTCTTATGCTTGACGTTTTAAATTCCTGGTTAAAGTTTGAATTTTTATTTGTCAAATTAGTTTCTTTTGAGTAAGTTTATTAATTGCTTTTATATTAATTGGTAAGTTAAAGTTATTTAACTGTATTAAGTCTTTGATTAGTCGTAGTTGTAGTTATTCGAATCAATTTAATTCTTCAACAAGGGTAGTAATCTGATTTTTAAATTATAATTTCATAAATACAAGTCCCTGTGGGTTCGACCTCGTAAAATTGTGCGACTTGACTTCAATACGATTCGTACACTTGCGAGTAAAATTAAAAGATTAATTAAAATAACAACAGTGTCTCATTTATTTTTATACAAGGGTATGAGAGTACTTCTCCTCCACTCCTCTAGTATCTTCTTAAACTTTCAGATCTTCTTAAACAAGCTAGTCATCTAAGTTAAAAAAAGTATAACTAGATTATTTCGTGAAAAGTTAGCTAAGATCTTGCTCGTAGCAATAATGTTTATTTTTATCTTTTTATATAAGCTAGATGGGCTGATGACGTTATTTGATTAAATTTTTTTTGCAAGTATAGTTATCTGTAAATAAAAAGTTTTATGCATGTGAAAAATTATATTGGGTAGGGGGGCAAATCCAATCATTTAATTGTGGATATGTAAAATGCAAACAGGTTTTCTAGACGAAGGGAGTATGACCAAATTTAAAAAGCGGTTAAATTTATTAACCTATGCATTTTCTCTTTGGTAGTTTGCTAAAAGTAGTTACCTGCCCAAGCGGGTTTGCATTCGGGGAAGGTCTATGGATTTAACGGTAGGGCCCATGGGTGAGAACCAATGAAAACCGTGAGCCCTACCAAAACAATTTATGATCGGTTCATACATTTTTTCCTCTCCTTAACAAGTCAAAATATATAATCTTGTCTTTATTTTTTGGAGATGTAAAATCTTAAATACAATCCCTTTTGTTTGGACGGAGGGTGTATTTATGATGCTCATGTATTTTTTACTACAATTTATGATGTAGTACCCATTCTAGTCATTCTGATTCATTGCATAAAATATATATCATGATTTATGGTATATGTTATTTTATGATGGTAATTAAGAAAATTATCTTTTCCCAACAATTTGAAGTCGGTCAGACATAAATGCAATTCTGCTTCCAACCTTAAAATTCCTAATAAATGCAACTCTGCAGTTTTATGCAAAACTGCGTCGATACGGGTGTTCTTGTACTACCATTATTATTACACAGGTATAGCACCAAGCTGCCTTGACCAACTCACTAACAGCAAGTCACAAACAAGTTATAAGGAAATGTCGCTAGCGACCTGACCACATCACTTTTATACGAGGATCTCCCGTTAGCCCGTCGTTCTCTCGCTCTAGTTTTTCGAATATCAATCGCTCCTTGGAACAGTCTAAATTGGTAGGTGTCAAACAGCTTGAACGCAACAAGGGTAAAGCATATGCATCGTCCGGCGTAAAAGTGATATGGCCAGACGCTGTAGCCAATAATTTTCCCCAACATAATAGTTGCTCGCATCTCGCCACATCAGCTAAACGTAGGCATGGACCGCAGTGGAGGACACCGTGCGAGGACGTATAACATTTCCCCATTCCCCCTCTTCATTTCTGCCCACTTTCCTCCACGGATTGCGCCAAACGAGACACAGTCAGCCGGCTGCATGTTGGACCCACCTCCATTCCCGGCCGTCGCCGGCCACCGCCTCCACCGGGCGATACACCTCTGGTGCCTCCTCTCCCTCCTCCTCCGCCCCTCCTCCGCCATCGTCTTCCTCAAAACCACCTACAACCACTTCCTCTTCGACGACGCCCCCGCCGCCTTCGGTACAAAGATTCCAGCTTTTTTCCCCTTTTTGTATGGATTTTTTAGGGTTTTGTTTGCTGATAGATTTGAGCAGGGGCGTCGGTGGGGCACTCCGAGATTTGCGGGGGGCTGTACGTGGCGGAGCCGCTGAACGCGTGTGCTGCGCTGCGGAACGGATCGGCGGAGGCGAGGATTGCGCTGGTGGTGAGGGGGGGATGCAGCTTCGAGGAGAAGGTGCGGAGCTCGCAGGCAGCGGGGTTTAGGGCGGTGATCGTGTTCGACAACGAGGACAATGCGAACTTGATTACGAGTAAGTTTTTTATTGAAATTTGTTGCGATTGTACTAGATTCTGTGTATTTTGCCCAAAATTAGTTTGTGGTTTTACCGCGTTTGTTCAAATGTAATTGTCGTGGTTCTGTTGATTGTTGAAGTCTTATCTTAGTTGTCAAGCTCATTTCTGGGGTAGTTTGGTGGTATAGGGTTAGTTGCAGATGTGGATAATGGATTTGATGATGCTCCATAAACTGTGACTTATATGGTGACAATTGAAAAGGGAAAACAACACTGGTTAGTGAAACCAATGCCGATGATGTTGTTATATTAGCGCGTTTATTCGATGTAATCATTGTGGTTGTGTTGGTTGTTGAAGTCTAATCTTAATATTCAAGCTCAATTCTGTGTTAGTTTGGTAGTATTGGGTTAATTGCAGATAAGGATAATGGATATGATGATTTGTTCCATAAGACTGTGACTTTACTGGATTGTATTAGCTCAGCCATGGTGACTACTGAAAATAGAAAACCGCACTGGCTAGTGAGACACCAATAAGGATGATGTTTAATAGTAGGCGAGCTATGTTAGTGCAGTAGAGAGATAGTCTTCTCTTGACATCTAATTTTTTCCGTTGTATACCTATATTCGGGTGATATATTCTCTATTGTTAGAATGAATTTATGTTTTGATAGTTCCTTCTCTGTCTGATTCGGTGACTGATGAAGTAAATTGGCTGCTCAATCTCGTGCTGTTTTTGTTTTCAATCTTATATTAGTTGTATATATTTGATGGCACACTTGTTGCATATTGTCCGTATATCTGGTGCTCTGGATTGTTATATTTCAGCTCTATCTTTCCATTTCTATGGACTTCCTGTTGATGCTATTAAAGTAATGATAAAAGGGTTGAGTTATGCATGAAGAGGAGTTGAGTTTGCTTATTTATTTTTAAAATTTGAGTACCTATAGCAAGTTTTTTTTTTTTAATAAAAATGACCTGCTGGGGCATTACAAATTTGTTTGCTTTGATCACATTACAAACATAATTTTTTTTGGAGTTCCAACTGCTTCTTTTCTGAAGCTGACTGTAAGGCTGGCACTTCAGACATGTGTGGCAATTGAACTAGCTAATGGACTTATATCTTGCAGCGATTTTTTGTCTAAAACATTTCAATATGTTCGTTATTGTAATACATATCTTAGCCTAAATTTCTTACTTGCTTAGTTGTTTTGGAAAAATCAGAGAAATTATTCTAGGCATTTGAATCACATGTTTTGCACATTGAAGGTGCATTCATCTGTTAGGTGCTTGTTTAAATTTTTTTAATGTTATAGGAGATTGTTACTGGACAGTAATCAGTTGCCTAAATGTATACTACTTGTTGGCTGAACCACCCAACTGCATTTTGCAAACCTGCTTTGCAAGCATCTGAATCAAGCCTACAACCTAATATAGAGAAAGGAAACTAGCCTCTAAAAAATGGTTCTCTGTTTTTTTGACCAATATATTTACTGACTAAGTTGCTAATATTGCAACTCTTAAAATAGTTTTATTGATGTCATGCTGATACTGAAACTTGCACAGCTCCTACGGTTATGATCATCTTCTGTTCAACAAATCTTAAATGTTCAGGGATGAGGTTTTTGTTAGTCAACCATTTCCCTAAAATTTTAATGTATAGGAACTGTCTTAACAAATTTCAAATGTCAAGGGACGAGATTTTTGTTAGTCAACCATTTCATTAAAAACTTAAAGTAGAGGAACTAATATATTTATTTCATTAAATTCCTAAGATAGAGGAACTAACTAAGTACGTAAATATGAACAAATTATCCAGCACGTGCAAATATCACACAGCATTGCACATGAACACACATACAAGGAGGCAAACACATATGAAACACCCCTTCCCTAGGAATTAAACCTCGGACATCCAACTATAGTATTATGTTAGTTGACCACTTTACCTAAAAGCTTTAGCTGTTGGAGAGGAGATTAACTTTATCTTAACACACCAATATTTAGTCTCCAAGGGATTGATATTAGCGTATAATCCTGCAGATTATATATTGTTTTTTCCTTAGTTATACCATTTTTTTAATTCTAAAACATACCTTTACACCCCAATCTTTTTGGCTTTATGGCCTTTTAGGATGGAAGAATGTTGTCTGAAATGAGGGGTCACATTGAAATGATAGATTTTTTATTCTTTGGAAATTAGAGCATATTGCTAAGTATCTATTTTTTAGGACAATGGTTAATGGTTAGTAGGCAACCTGCTAATGTGGGCCTTCAATATTGGACTTCGTGAAACAACTTGAGAAAAGTCATGATGTAAATATTAGGAAGAAGGCCATTAGTTCAAATTTGGTTGTCTGTGGTAACAGTCTATCTGCTTTCTTTAATTATTTACTAGAGAAATTATGATATGGAAGTCGATCCAGGGCAAGTGTTTGGATCTATTATGACATAGCGTCTGGTTGCTCATCGACACTTATCAACTTGAGAGTGGCGTTTGGAGCAGTGTTCTTTTAGAAGAACAATTGTTTCTTGAAAGAAGTCTTTGCGAGTGCCATGAAGCTTTTTCATTGAAATCTCCTTACAGATGCTCCACGGATGATTCGTCATTCTGTTATTGCATTTTTTTGTGGCAAAATAAGACTCTTACAATCACAACCTTTTCTTTCATTGTTATGATGTGCAGTGATGGAGGACTCCCACTCCCAAGGTATAAGGATTCCTGCAGTTTTTGTTTCAAAGGCAGCAGGAGAGATAATAAAGCAGTTTGCTGAAGGCAAAGACGGTCAATGTCGAGTATGCCTTGCATCAGAAGAGGCTATTCAAACTGTTCTGACAATATCACTCATTTCTCTGATTGTCATAGGAGCGATTTTGGCAATTTTTCTGTTTGCTCGAAATATTCAAGCGCGTCAATCAAGAAACAATAATCAGTCTTCAAGTTTAAGTGCTCGAGTTGTAAATAAACTGACATGTTTTAAATACAATTCTTCGCGCTCATATAACAGCAACATGAGTGAGACTTGCACCATTTGTCTTGAAGACTACAAAGATGGAGAATCTTTGAGAGTTCTTCCCTGTCAACATGGTAAGTTGAGTTTACATTCATTTGCATTGGACTTTGATGGACCACTAATATTTAGTATTGGAATTTTCTTGTATTTTAGGCTAGTTCAAAAACTTTATCTAGATTTTACATTCACGTTTTAGCATGCTCTGTTAGTCACACTTAGATATGTAGTTTTTACTGAGTTTGACAAGAATATTTGCTTTGACAGAATTTCATGCCATGTGTGTGGACTCATGGCTCACGAAGTGGGGTACATTCTGCCCTTTGTGCAAGCATGACATGCGCGCAGGTCCACTAAGCCGCCGAATATCAGAGCAGACACCGTTGTTGCCGTGTTAATTGTTTCAGAGTGCAGCCTATGGTTCCTTCTCTTCCACTCTCCCAAAATTGGCCAGTGCTTTTTGTGGCTTGAAAAGAAACATGATTTGTTCCATTCCAATGTTGTTCTTCTATGGTAGCTAGATCTCACGTCTATGTGACAGCTTTAATCTATGTAAATTCACTATATAGGGAGTACCTGCATAAAGATAATGTTTTTGCTACCATAGGCAGTTGTTCTTGCTGCTTTGTATGTAAATTTGTATACTTTAGTGGTGAAAGTGAAGCAAGTTTTATGATTTTAAACTTTGTAAATTATGAATTGACTGCTTTAGCTTGTCCTTTCTGTTGCAGTAACTACAGTATGTATATAATTGACTGGTTTAGTTTGCACTTGTTCTGCAGCAACTTACACTATTGTATACGCTACTTGAAAGAAAAGTCATTGTAACCTCCACTAATGGCGAATCAGCTTTTGTTTCCCCTACTTTATGTTGATAAGCTTTGACTTAGTGGATGATATATTCGAGTCTTTTTACTTTGGCGTAATATTCCAAAGTGCAATTCAGAGCATATTCAGAGCAGCTAAATTTTGCCTTGAATGCTAGTTAATCAAATGTGACTCAAGTGAACCCCAACTCAGTTGGCCACCCACCCAGGATTAATTTTCAATTTACCCACCCAGGATTAATTTTCGATTTACCCTATGTGTAAGATGGGTGGGCCGTGTACACGGCTTTCATGCCATGTGTGTGGACTCATGGCTCACGAAGTGGGGTACATTCTGCCCTTTGTGCAAGCATGACATGCGTGCAGGTCCACTAAGCCGCCGAATATCAGAGCAGACACCGTTGTTGCCGTGTGCAGCCTATGGTTCCTTCTCTCCACTCCCAAAATTGGCTAGTGCTTTTTGTGGTTTGAAAAGAAACATGATTTGTTCCATTCGAATGTTGTTCTTCTATGGAAGCTAGATCTCAAGTCTATGTGACAGCTTTAATCTATGTAAATTCACTATATAGGGAGTACCTGCATAAAGATAATGTTTTTGCTACCATAGGCAGTTGTTCTTGCTGCTTTGTATGTAAATTTGTATACTTTAGTGGTGAAAGTGAAGCAAGTTTTATGATTTCAAACTTTGTAAATTATGAATTGACTGCTTTAGCTTGCACTTTCTGTTGCAGTAACTACATTCTGTATATAATTGACTGGCTTAGTTTGCACTTGTTCTGCAGCAACTTACACTGTTGTATACGCTACTTGAAAGAAAAGTCATTGTAACCTCCACTAATGGCGAATCAGCTCTTTTTTTTCCCTACTTTCTGTTGATAAGTGGATGATATATTCGAGTCTTTTTACTTTGGCGTAATATTCCAAAGTGCAATTCAGAGCATATTCAGAGCAGCTGAATTTTGCCTTAATGCTAGTTAATCATGTCACTCAAGTGAACCCCCACTCAGTTCAGTTGGCCATCCACCCAAGATTATATCCCGATTTATAGGATTATATCCCGATTTACCCGATGTGTAAGATGGGTGGGCCTTGTACACTGGCTTGGTTGCCCTGCCCTTTGTAGTTGGGCCCTTAAGGACTAGGTCACCCATTGTTATAAAAAAAACGTGTTGACAATTCTTTATCTAAAAGAAATTGAAATTCAGAATCCAAACGTTTTCTCTCGCACACTGAATGGTGAAGTAGGTAATTGAGCATTTGTTTCTTCCCAATTCCCCCGAACTCTCTTCTTATTAGTTGGGGAAGGTTGTTAAAACTGGGATAGGTGTTTCAGGAGTGGGGTGGCTGCTCTCTGTCACTGTTGCTTGCTGTGGTAATATAACAGTACACTGTAAAAATAGCTATCTGACGATTTTATGGATACATATATGCGTTTATAAGCATTGTCAAGGATTCACATTTGGATGATACCGAGAGGTTGTGAAGCTTAAGCATCTAACACATGCTTATGGGTTTCCTTCTCTAGGCCGACAAAATCATTCCACAGGTAAACTTCGGTTTTAAACAAACTTGTAGCAAACCGTACATAAATGCTCACATCACTTTGACCATGAAATTATTAAAAAATTTATCTAGCTACTACATAAATATTATTTTTATCTATAGCATAGACAAAGGGCTAATGAAAGCACTAGCATGCATTGAAATGATTTTATCTACATAGTAAAATCAATTAGAACCAAATGCTAATGCGACAAATGCTAGACGTTACCGTCCACTAAGATAATAGAGCTGCATATCACTTCTCATATATATAAGATCCAAACAATCCATTTGACCACATTGCATAGCTAATCAATCAGTCTTAAGCTTCAATCAAATACTCATTCAATCTTCAAATCTAGGCCTCTTCAATATTCAAATTTGGGCCTAATAAAACACGTTGATCGAAGGTGCCTTTTGGATGAATAACGTTGAATAATATTCACCGCCTAGTGCAAGACTTCACCAGGAATTTGTCCAAAGATACAAATGACCTCTTTTAGGTTCTTGCTGCACTCCAAAGAACTTAATAAAAAATTCAAGAAGAAAAAGTTGTTTATCACACGAAGGATAAAGAAAATACAAATAAAGACCCGAGATCTCAAGAAAAAAAATCCATGGAGAGAGGAGAGAGATAACATTGGTTGAGAATGGATTCACACAAATTGGAAAAAGGTTAGAGCTTCTTCTTATGCTTAGGATCCACTAAACCTGATTCTAAGAGATGTTAATCCACTTGAAACATCCAAAACAGCTAGTTTGACCATTTTCAGATGAGACCGACTGAAAAGCCGATCGATCGGCCTCATGCTCCTGTTGATCGCTGGCTAACATGTGCAAAAAAAAAAACACTATCCCGAAGACCCTGCAATCAATGCCTTCGCCAAAAAGGCCAAAACCAACACAGGGCGATCAATAGCTAAGTCCAACCGATCGATCGCCTAGGAACCCTTTACTAATAAGTCAATTTTCCAACAGGAATCAGCTGGATACCAGCCAGGCATTTACACATAGAACCTTACGCATGGATAGGTATCCATTTGTATCGACGCAAAACAATGGGTAACATGAAATCTGGTGAGTCCATCTACCGGTCAAGTCCAGATATGGAACACGTCAAGACAAGGAGACCGCCCACATAATCTATAAGTCAATTTCTGGTTGCAAACAGCAGCAGTTTACTTCTACGTTCTCCGCTCTCCTCCGGCAAACCAACGGTACAAAACTACGGGCAGCAGGGCAGCTATAAAGAGATATGACCACCCCAGTGAGGTAAAGTTGTGACATTATAATTTTCTAGCTCTGTGTTTGCCTTGTAGAGAAGAAAACAGGAAATGGATGTTTCATGGCTGGTGAGATGTTGTGGGGTTTTCCTTTTGCTTCTCAGTGCTGAAGCTCATGTTGTGAGCGTTGATGTCCATGCCACCAAGGGTCTCATCGGCTCCGGCCACCGGTACTTGGATGTCAGGTAGATCATAGATTGAAAAGATTGGCATTGACTTAGTGATTGGTTTTATTTGAAATTATATAAGTAGTTGGATGCCTGATTGATTGTTAATTGAGATGTGGTGGTTTGGATGAAACGGTAGGACGGTGGAGGAGTTCAACAAGGGGCATGTCGAAGGGGCCGTGAACATTCCTTACATGTTCTTCACCCCTGAAGGTGATCTATAAGATTCCTTCTATAGTTCTTCTGGATTTTTACTTTTGTGTTTCTTTTGCTGAAAATAATGACATTATCTTTTATACAGGGAGAGTGAAAAATCCACAATTTGTAGAGCAGGTTTCAGCTGTTTGCAATAAGGCTGATCATCTTGTCGTGGTAATTATTCTTTTTTATATGTTCCAAAAAAAATCCTCTTGTTTCTTCTGAACACGTAGTGATTGTCCTTAATTTGGATTTATTATTTTTAGTCTAGTGGATTGCAATTTTACCCACATAATGTGAATTTTTAATAGGCTAATAACAAATTCTAGCATAATACTCTGAAGAGAGATCGTTTGTTAATTACTTGCATATATCTGATAAAAAAATTTGTTTGCTAAAGGTATATCTGATGACTTAGATGAAATCCTATGCAGGGTTGTCAAAGTGGAGTCAGGTCTTTGGGTGCTTGTTCCGATCTTCTCAAATCTGTGAGTTGGATGTTCTAAAAGTTTGATTACACATGTTCATTTCTTATTGAGGAAAAAGAATGGTTTTGAAGGAGATGATGAATTTACTGTTGCATTGCAGGATTTCAAGAATGTGAAGAATGTGGAAGGTGGTTATGCTGCATGGGTGGAGAATGGTTTTGCTGTAAAGAAGCCAGAGGTGGAATTATGACAGAAAATATTTTTCATACTTCCATGCTTGGGACCGTGTCATTATCATACTAACATTGTTTTTTTGTTAATGTCACTTTTATTTGTCTTTGGTGGCACAGCTCATTAGTCACTTAAACTAAATGGAATGTTGATGTGTTGTTCACGACCTTCTTTTATTTATCTATCATTGCCAGTCGCACTATTTTATTTATTGGCTATGAGTCACACTAAATTTCGAGTGGCTTGTCATTTAAAACAGCTTGGATGAGACAGATGACTCTTCCCCATTGCATACTAGTTTCAAATTAGCTCAGACATCATACTAGTGACCACTTGATGTATCTGCATTATATAACTAAGTAAAATGTACTAGTAGTTTAGAAATGACTCTATCAAAGATTCAAAAAACAAAAAGTCCTAAGTACCGACAGCTTTCTTCAAATTTTCTTTTTCTATTAACTCTTCTTACTCATTTTCTGTTGTTAATTTAGTGCGGACGTTGTTAATGTCAATACATTACTACAAGCTGCTCTAAAGGAACAGAGCCAGTCTTGTAGTTGCGGGTTACTCCATTAATAAATATTTCTTATAGAAATAATATATGAACATAGATCCCAAACAAAATTGCTGCAAGCAGTTGGACCGAAGTGGCTTTGTCATATTGCAACCACTTGTATTTGGGAGTGCCTCATGTAGAGTGAGATCGCTCGATACATGCCCTGATCATCGAGGATCAGCACGAAATATAGAGGGGGTCAGAGAGGGAGGAAGGATCGATACACAACTTAAATTACTTTTTTTTTAAATTAATATTTTTTGTCAAAGCAATACTCCCTCCGGGCACTTCTAATAGATTCCGTTTTTTTAAAATGAACTAATCTTTCAGTTCCTTTGAAAAAAAGGGTATCTATTAAAAGTAATCGGAAGGAGTATTTTATTTTACCACCAAGTATTTCTTTTATATATTATATTTATAAAATTAAAATTTCAATTCCTGAACGGTCATGCAAGCGTGCTATTTGGTACTTCTTGTTCCTTTGCTTGGTTGACGGTCAACATATAATGCCTTGCATTTAAGTTAAGTGCTTGTTCATTTTGTGTTTAGTCTTAGTGATTTGAAGAGAAAAATATTGGATAAAGTGGAGCTAGAAAAAATAAAATTTTTTTTACGTGCATCCCATTTTATTTTATTAAGGCAGTGAATCTTCCTAAATCCGGGCAAAGTTTACCATCAATTCTGACGCAGATCCAATTATACATAATTGATTTCATAGACTTATCTAAAAAATTTACAATTATTCACACCTAAATTATGTCATGGCTTGGGATAACATTAAAAAGCCTAAAATGTGCCACCAACATGTTGCTGAAGGAAAGTTGATGCACCCAAGTTGCTCCTTTGGTATTAATAAATAAAAGTCAATGAGGATAATATGGAATATTCGTTGATGAAAGTCAATGACGTTTACATTAAATATGAAGCCACATTTCTCAAAATCCTCTGATTAGGAAGATGCAAGAGTTGAGATAAAACATTCATCTTCTTAACAGATGCTATCAATGGAGAATGCTCAAGAAACGTGAGTTCTCGATATCTACTAGTCAGATTGTACTATCTGAAATGTGTAGCTGTTTAACCATAGCAATGTTTTCAGTTGTGGCGCCATTGTCACCGTCAATGTCCATGCTGCCAAGGCTCTTGTAGAATCAGGCCACCGTTACCTTGATGTCAGGTCTAAAATCCTGGTTTTATGATTTAATGTTCTTCTTTTTGTCAATAAAAGCTTGTATAATTTTGGCTAGTGATTCTGTTTGTATGAGGGATCAGGACACAAGTAGAGTTTGGGAAGAGCCACATAGACAATGCTGTAAACATTCCTTTTATGTTCATTACACCTGAGGGTAACCCTTTCTAAACTGTTACTCTGAACTTTTGTGTTAGTGTTACCTTCAAGTTTCTGTATTTAGTTGAATTTGATTTTTGTGACTGAAACTCGTGGGACTAGCTAATTTCAGGTAAGGTGACGAATCCCGAATTTCTTGAGCAGGTTTCTACCATCTTCAACAAGGATGATAATCTGGTTGTGGTAAGAGGTTCAAGCTTGCTCTTAATTTCTTTGGAAATTAATTAGTTTGTAATCAGTAAACATGACTGTCTATAGTTCCATTTAGAAAATGGTGAATATTGAAATATGTTACAACATTTTGTGATAGATTAAGTATGTAAAAGAAGATTAATTTTCAATCATTAGAAGAAAAAAATCCACCTCTATGAAGGTTATATCAAGGTGGGATTATATGGCATTTCTGAAGTAAAGGAAATGTTTTATGTTCCAGACCCTCAACCAACCTGATGCTTCCTTGTTCTCAATCCTTAGCATTTGATTTCCATCTAAAATATGCAGGGCTGCAACAGTGGAGGCAGATCACTTAAAGCATCTCTTGATCTCCTCAAGGCTGTAAGTAATAACCTCCTATCGTGTACACGTACACAGATCTTATTTCCTTACCCTGCTACCTTCAGAAAAAATTCAAGTCGATAAAGTCCTCTTTTTATTGCAATTTTTTAAAGTGAAATTTTGAGTACAAAAATAAATGGCAGGGTTTCAAGAATGTGAAGAACATGGAAGGAGGCTATGCTGCATGGGTGGCTAGTGGATTAGCTGAGAAGAATCCTGAAGAGAAGGTGGAATGTTTGTGGAGGAAGTGATGAATGCACAATTGTTTTTCTTTGCAGCTTTGGGAAGAATTAGAAGATAATAATTCATCCTTTGTCTTAAATAAATGTCAATAAGGCTGCAGCCACTAATGGATTTGCTTGTGATGATGATTTCTGTGTTGATTGTAATAAGCATTATTAGAGTATTATTGTCTTATCTTAGTATAAGGGTAGAATGGTATTTTATTTTTTCTTTGTAAGACTATTTAGGGGCGTGAAAAAACCAAAATATCCACAATAGATTTTCCACATCTACTGTAGCATTCCGGCTTTTTCACTATCTAGTGTGAAACACGACATGAGATGTGTCAGCTGAAAGTGGAAAAAACATGAATGCTACAGTATAGCAAAACATCCACAGTGGATGTTTTGCTTTTAATCACACCCCAAATGGCCCCTTAATCTCTCTTTGTTGTATTTTGCTATTATGCCATCATAATAAGAAACCCTACTATTCCTCTTTGTTTCTTCAATGTTCTCACATGGTATCAAAGCTTTGATTATCTATGGAAACTTTGATTTTTTGCTCTTATAGAAGGAAGTTTAATCTCAACCACGAGTTTCATTGGGAGAGATCGTACAATCTGGAATTTTGAAATCGGAGTCTCTTTCTCGTCATTTGAATATGATATTTCGTTTCTCTCTCATTTATCCTTGATTGTTTATTGTTTTTATTGGTCTTCGCAATAATATAGTGAAAGAGATGATTCGTTTCAGTCTATTAGTGTGAGATTGAATGAGAGAAATTATTTGTATTGGAGTTATGTGATAAAAAAAATTGTAAAGGGCAAAATGATGTAGGATTATGATAGTGGAACCTTAGGTAAACCTATAGATCAAAGTTCTAAAAATTATGAAGACCATTTAGTGTAATACCCAGAAAAAATTTAAATCTTTAAATGTGGGTTGTTGATCGTTGAGATGGCAGGAACTATTGTTGAAGTTTTTGAGGTAAGCTTTACATCGCCACTAATTTTGTGAAATTTGGAATTCGGAATAAGAAGTTTGATTGTGTGGAAATTTTGTACGCGATCGATCGCATAAGTGACGCGATTGATCGGGTCAGTTTTGTAACCGAGAGAAGGCAGACGCGATCGATCACCATGTGTAATGATCAATCATTTTTACTGGAAGTTGTCTTTTTTGTGCAGCGATCGATCGCCTTGCAAACGATTGATCGTAGGAACTGTAATGTTGCTGATTTTGATAGCGATCGATCGCACCGGCAATGGTAGTTTCCGATTTTGTTGATTTCAGGAACTTTTTGTGTTAAAATTCTACCTAATCAAGGAGGTCTATTGGGAAAGCATCCTAGATTGCTAGAAGGCAGTTTTGGATCAACTATGGAGATTAAAAGTTAGTGTAACTAATGGGGAAAGAGAATTAGGAGGGGATTTCCTACTTGTATTAGGGTTTCTCTATAAAAATCCATAAGAGATGACCGTTCCATGCACTTGGACGTCTAGCCCCTTGGAGTTTAGTGTTTCTCTTGCTCCATCAACAAGTGTTGGCCACGTTTGATTCACAAAGTGAGGCGGTTTCGCGAAGAGGAAGTGGAGCATTACACGAGGATTTGTATAACTCATCGTATAAAGTGGTAGGATGATTTTTTTCCACTCCTCCTATGAGTTTCCTGACATTGATGATCTTGTGATTTAGTATCCATGTGTGATTGATGATGATTATTCTATAAGGGAAATCTATTTGAATATGATATGTCTATTCATTCATGAATCATGCTAATTTATTTATATATATATAACTTCTTATGTGTTAGTGCCTAGAAGGGGTTTCCCTTGCCATTCAACTCTTATGAGACTTAGTATCATGCTTGGATGAACTTTTCATATTCTGTCCAAGTTTTGTTGTTTCATTATTTGGTAGGTTTTGGTAAGTCTCAAATTAGGTATATACCGAGAGGGGTCACGAGATGTAAATTGATGGTGTAGTGACCTATTATTGTTGTTCATGTTGAATTCCATGTCACAATCCTTTTAAGTTATAAAAGATCATCTCTTTATGTTCTGTCAGTACTTTTCTACTTCATAATTCTGTCCGGGATTAGTGGTCTTATTTGGGTAATATGTATGTTATTAAGCTACTATGCGTATAAATAGTTTTATGAAGGTAAGTGGTGTCTCAAGATGAGTAATACTACTTTATACTAAAGCCATAATGGTTTTATAACATACCTCGGGAATGGGTAATTATGATTATTACAATGATCCTAGGTGGTATACAATGTATCTAATACGGATATAACACATTGGATTAAGATAGACTCTCTCGGCCATAACTGTTTCTGTGCCGACGAGCAATAATTAAAAAATCATAATTAATTGTTGGGTTGGAAACTAGATTCTTAGGGCTATTCTTAGTAAAAATTTCAAAATTAAACTCTAATTGTACAAATTGTAGTAAGCGTCGGAATTGGACTGTCATGCAAATGACAGTACACGAAATTAGGATTTCTAAACATTATTACTCAGTAAGATTTGAGTATAGTATGAGCTATGATTAAGATAGCCTTAATGAATATTAGAAGATTTGAGTAAGGGTGATTACAATAAGAATAATTTACTTAAAAGATGATCTGGGTCGAATCATTCTTAACTGAAGCAGTGTCTTTCGTGTTTGCAGTTTTTGTATACCATTTGAGTCGATAGAGTTCCAACTAGAGTTTGACTTCTCGGACCCTAGTATTTCGTCTACTTGATGACTATCGAATTCTATAGTCAGTGTTTTGGGAATTTCTATCTAGGGCTATGCACAGTGAAGATACATGATGAGTGTAACATGTTGAATTATTTCTTATGAGTCAGTTGATGATCAATACTGAACAAGTCTTTTATCACTCCTCTGGTGAGTTGATTGCTGATTGAGATACTGCGATCTCATTAGTACTCCTATGTGAGTCAACCCTTAAAAGATGAGAATCTTGAGTTATTTGATACAACCTCTATTGTTGTGAGTTATCATTGAGTTCTCTGTAAACTGTTTTCTTCCACTAAGAGTTATTGTTAGAAACTCTCTGAAATGGAATCATAGTATGCTCACAAGCCACTAGATCCATGGTGATCTCCGATTTATATTGAACCTCTATAGTTCAGCCTATGAAAGCACATGTACATTTTAGACTGTATGATATTACGGAAGGTCTGCAGTCTTCGCCCACTGTGCCCGTAAGCACCGATGGGGCCAGCATCCCTAGATGCATGGCCAGATTCCAAAGAGAGAACCACATGGGAAGTGGACAGATCTGAGAGCAAAAATTGAAATCTCCTTACACTATGGATGTCTGGAGTCATAGCTTATTGATTGTTTTCTCCTTACGCTATGATCGTTGGGAGTCTTGAATTTTTATTCATCCTATCCATACAGTGAATGAGTGTTGTCTTTGAATACAATTATTATTCAGGTAAGGTAAACTCTGTATTTCCAAATCCTGATTATGTTGAACATTGAACTTCTTTTCGAGAACATTATATCTGTATTTTCCATTCCTATTCTCTGTGGGGTTTTTTGCATCCTACAGAGTATTTCTTCGAAATACTCATGCATCATCTGATGCATGCATTAAAAGAGAGTGAAGTAGAACAAATGATGATTACTGGAGCTACTGTAGATGGCAGAAGCTTGGAATGAAAGACTTTTATTATTTGATTTATGATTTGACTTTTATTGATTGTCTGGCCTAGTGTGCCAAAAACTCAATTATCTTGGATTTGATGATTGCTACACTATCTACTGTAAGAGATTAAGTAGATTATTTCTTTTATTGGCAATGTTATGATAAGATTGCATATCTGAATATAATCGGTCATAATGATCTTGCATCTTTCGTTATGGCAAAACGTAATAATCGATTTAGTATTCAGTCACGTGTCAGGTTTCTAGCCTCCTAACTATCTTTGATTGGTTGCTTCCGTGCTCTGATCGAGATCAAAAATTTTGGGGCGTGACATTTAGATATTTGAGAATCAAACAATTAAAAAATTATCACTTGGATAAATAATTATGTTGAGAATTCGGTAGATACTAAGTTGGCAAAATATGAAACAACTAAGGAGGTTTGGGATCATTTGGCAAGATTGTTCATGCAATCTAATTTTTCGTAATAATATTAGTTGGAAATGAACATTCAGGGAATTTAACAGAAAAATATGAGTATTTAGGAATTCTATTATACCATGACCGACATTTGGGGATCCATTAGGTCTCACTGAATCGGCAGAACTAAGTGCGTTTGCACAATATATTGCCCGTAGAGAGGTACAACGTTTGATTCAATTTTTTATGGCTCTTTGTGATGATTTTGAGGAATTTTGTGGGACAATTCTGTTTGTAGTCTACTTCCCTATGTTGAGTCGGTAGTCAATGAGGAGTTGGCGGTCCACACACTAGGCATGTGCCCTCAAGGAGGGTTGGGAAAATGCTACCCGACCCTATTTTGTAATAGGGTCGGGTGTGGGTTTGAAATTTTTACTCCATTTAAAATAGGGTTAGGTAGGGTAATTACCCACTCAACCCCCCCCCCCAACCCAACAAACATATTATAAAATGTTATAATATGCCTTTAATATTGAATAATCTAATTTTAAAAATAATTTTACTTCTAGATAACCGAAAAACTTAGATTAACATTATTTATATTCAAATTTAGTTAAATGAAGGCCAATTTTGACTTCCAAAAATACTAGATTAGCAAAAACAATTAAAATTTTGGCAAAAAAAGAAAATAAAAAAGTAGGGTTACCCTATTACTCGACCCGACCTGACCCAAGTAGGGTTAAGGTTAGCATTTTTTACCCTATTCATTAATGGGGTCAAGACTATGACAGTGTGCATGGAATTTAATTTTGAGGGATGTAGAACTATAGATAGAGCCTTAGTTGAAATAGATGGGCAAGAAGTGCCAATGTGTGACCAATTCCGTTACTTAGGATCCATTATTCATAAAGAAGGGGATATTGATAGTGTTGTGGTGCATAAGATAAATGCGGGGTGGGTAAAGTGGTGGGCAGCCTCAGGAGTGTTGTATGATAGGCGGGTTCTAAAAAGAGTTAAAAGGCAAATTCTATAGGACGGCCATTAGGCCTGCTACTTTATAGAGCGGAGTGCTGGGCACCAAACATATAGATAAGTTGAATGTAGCCGAAATGAGAATGTTAAGGTGGATGAGTGGGATAACTAAGAGAGATAGAATTAGAAATAAATATATTCGTGAGAGCCTAGGAGTAGCTCCTTTAAGGGAGAAGTTGAGGGAATATAGGTTGTGTTAGTATGGGCATATGCAAAGAAGACCTTTAGATGCCCCTGTGAGAAGATTAGAAGGGATAGATGTAAACGATGTTAAAAGAGGGAGAGGGAAACCTAAGAGAACTTGGATGGAGTTAATAAGAAAGGATTTGACTTTACTATCTCTTACAAAAGAGGTAGCCCAAAATAAGCTGGAATGGAGGAGCGTGTCGCCAACCCCAAATAGATGAGAAAAGGTGCTACTTGATTATAATTATGATTAATGGGGTTAGGTCATGACCCAACCTGATTTCATGTAGGGTGAAGGTTGACCCGACACTATTTTATCCGACCCGATTCCCAGCCCTACCCTCAAGGAGGGAAAATTCTTCCCTTTATACTCCATCCATTCCGAAATACTATGTACATTTCATAAAAAGATTATTTTTATATGACCATGGAGCCTACAAAAAGTCACATGACCTTCTCTCCTGGATCATCATCATGGGGCGATGAGGAAGTGCAATTTGGCAATCCTTCTCTTGTTTGCCTTCACCATCTTCTTCTCCCTCCAGCAGCAATGAGCCTCGATGCCCTAGAGCCTCGCTACTCTTCCATTCAGCACCGCCACCGCTCCTACAACCATCTTTGCCGCCGTCGAGTCGGTCGGAGAGACCTCCTCCGCCACATTGTCTTCCACTGCCTCATATCCTTCTTTTTTTCTGATCTCCGACAACTTAGAGTCGCTGTAGGAGCTCTGCCCAGTACAGAGAAAGGAGCTGTCATCGCTCGCCATTGCTTCATGCTCCCTCTCCACCCTTGCTGTTGAAGCTCTACGGTATCTCCTCCTCCCACCTCCGCCTCTACTACTTCTCCCCCTCTGCCTACTACCTCCACCCCCGCGCCCTCCTCATCTCCAGCCAGGCTCTGCCTCAGCCAAAAAAAAAAGAAAAAAAATCCACTTTACTCCAGGGAGTGGAGAAAAAGTGTGAATGGGGAAAAGAAAAGAAGAGGGATCATAAGTGAGTACGCCAAATATACACAGTATTATGGAATTGAGGGGGTATGATATTATAGAGAAGGGCACTGATATCCCTACATCACTTCCCTACAACAATGATGTCAGTGAGTGGGTGTACTAATGTAGGGATAGTTTACCCACTCAGTGACACACTCATAGGATGTGTATGTCAGTGAAAAATGATGTAAAAATATCATTTTCGGAACCATTCCTTGTTCACCCACCATCATGAATCTGCAATCTGAAATCCTCCTCACATACGAGGGTCCCCAATGGATACTACTACCAAATCTTGTCTTTATGATGGACAAGTAATAGATCAGCCAATGTCCAGTGGATGCAGGCAAAGGACAAGGCCAGTTTCAACCACACAATTCCAACAGGTGAGCCCCACCATTCAGACTAGCCCACGTGTAACTTTCCATGCAGGGGGCCCATAAGTCTCCAGTTTACTAACGCCCCCCATCAGCCCATGCAGATACATTAAAACACGTCAAAATTCTGTACTGCTGCTTTCCTTTCAGGTATTGGCCATCCACCAAACCCGGGCCCCAGCCGGCCATGCATTACTGTCATGACAGAAGAACAAGAAGAAGAAGATGGAGGGAAGGAGATAGAGAAGTGAGCTTGATCATCAGAAGTTCTGTTTGATATTGGAAATGGTGGAGAAGGAAGGAGAAGGAGAAGGAGAAGGAGGAGAGGTGTAGCTAATTGGAAGGCCTTTTGCTGAGACCCCAACATGGTCTGTTTCCACAGTTATAACCATCTTGGTGGCACTAGGCTTCCTCTTCCAGCACTCCCTTGAACGCTTCCGAAAGGTTGATGATCATCTGCTCATTTTCTTTTCTTCTATCAATCTGTATCAGATAATTTCTTCTCATGCTGAAAGATAAAATATTGACATTTCTTTTGATACAACATTGGATATCATTATGCTTTGGGGATTTGGAAGATGTAATATAAGTGCCCACAAAAGGCTTGGAAGATTGAAATCTAAAATTATACTTATTAAGTTTGAAGAATGAAGAGTCTATGTGTTAAATAAGTGCCCACAGTAAGTTAAGAATCTTTTGTTCATCCGTTTCCTTCTGAAAGGCAAAAATGTCGATTGTTCTGCTCTTATTGAATAAGAAGATGTAAAGTGCCCCTGATAATGAGGTTAAAGAAAGAAAACAGAAAATATATAAGTTTTAGAGTCTATGGGGTTCTGACTTGACACAAAGAACCAAGCTTTACCCTTATATAACTTCTTATCTTTTTTTTTTCTTGCCTGTTCTTTTTTCTACAGTGGCTAATCAAAACAAGGAGGAAAGCTCTTCTTGCTGCTCTGCAGAGGATAATGGAAGGTAGCATTTTTCGCCATTGTAGTAGTGGATGCATTTTTTCTGTACAGTATTAAGGTAGTCCTTTTAATTCCTAATGAGATCAATTTGCAAACATAAATATTTGGTTGGTTGATGAAAGCAGAGCTGATGCATTTTGGGTTTTGTCACTCCTGCTGGGCCATTGGACAATTTGGTTGGCTAAAATTTGCATCAAATCTTCGGCATTTAGTAGGCGTTTTTATCCTTGTGTGAAGGAGTTTGATTAGACAATTTTGGGCAATTCAAGATTTACAGTGGCTTCAGATCTTTACTTAAGCAATCACTCAAATTCCCCAGAGCATGTGGCCCGAAGGCATGAATACTGCCCCTTCTGCAAGTATATCTCCAAAACAAGTTCAGAAGCATTCATAGTTTTCCTTAATTATTCTTTCCTAATATCAATCTAATGATATACAATGCAAAGTTAGTTCAAGGTAGAAATTTAAGATGCAATTGAGATAATAGCATAATGAAATGTCAGCTTGAGTTCCCAATTTCAACTATATTTGAATTCTGGAGCTATCTTAACACTAGCTTAAGAAAAGGACTAATCTGCAGCAAATAAAGATTTTGGAGAGACTAGATGATGTAAAAATAGCTATTTCACTACTGTCAATGAAGAGAGCAATTATGCAAATAATCAGATATTTTTTCGTTACTAATAGTAGCACAAATGCAGGATCATCAACCGTTTGCTTCATATGAAAGTCTTGAGCAACTTCATCGATTGTTGATTGTTCTTGCTGTTATCCATGTTTCTTATAGTTTTTGTACGGTAGCTCTAGCAATGCTTAAGGTAATATTGGTTCTTTACAAGTTCAACATGCTTATCTTTGTACATCTTAGTAGTTGGACCCAGATACTCTACAGATTTCCAAGTTTATTATCTGGTTTGTGTAGATTGATAGCTGGAGGAAGTGGGAGGATCAAGTTAGAAAATGGTTTCTGATAGCTTACAAGGCTGGAATAAGTTCTTAAAGTTCATTTCAAACTTTACAATTATAATGATGGACATAAAAACATGCTAAAGATTTATTTACATCACAAGTTGTTGCTTTTGTGTATGACTAGCAAAAATGTTTCAGGTAGCTTAATGTTAAAATTTAAACATTTTTTTTAATTGTAAACCTTTTTTAGTAGGTTCTTCAAGTGCTGATCCCAAAGATATTGGCATCAGGTGACAATCCACTTTTGTTTTCCACCATACATTCCATCCATCCTTGGGAGTCAGAACAGGTCCTTGTTTGGGTTGTAGGTTATGGAATTGGCTGTCATACTAGAGTAATGAAATTTTCTGTGAATGTTTCTTGAGACAAAACATGGGCAATTGATTTCAGTACCTTGCTTTGCAGCTTTGCCTTATGAAACAATTTTGGAGATCTGTAAGTAAAGCTGATTACATGGCATTACGGCTGAGGTTTATAACTGTGAGTTCTTTTTTGCTGTATTATTGCGTGTCAGATGACCCTTAGTTCATATTCTATGGTCTTTATTTTCATATAATTAAATGCCTAAGCCATTTATTTGTGACAATTTTTAACAAAACTTTGGCTAGGGTCTTACCGTAAGGAGTTTCTAGACATTAATTTAGACAATTAGTAATTTGAATGTAATTGGTCCATGCACTTGCAGAATCATGATCTTCATCCTACCTATAATTTCCACCATTACATGCTTCGCACATGGAGGATGAATTACGGGAAATCGTTGGAATCAGGTAATCCTCTTTTCATCCCCAATGCCAGCTTGTCTCTATTCTTTCCATATGATTTTTCTAGTAATTCGACATATAAACTCATGAAAAACATTCTATTGATTGTCACATAAGAAGTGGCCTATGCTCCTAATATAAATATTACTATGCACAACAGTTCTAATTATTTCTATGTGGAGTAGGATGGAAAACACTTCTGGTTGTATTTATAACTACTCGATTAATGCAACTATAGATGTGATGATGGTGCAAAGGATGAGAGTGCTTTCTTATAGAGATGATCAAACTTCTAATCAATTGTGGATAATGTCTATGGAGATAAATCTTCACTTTAAACTTGGCATTCTTGCTAGCTTTTTAATTGCACATTTGTGTACGCCTCTGTCTTTCTTCTTGTGATATTTCCATCTTCGTCAATGTCCACGGTAAATTTCTGAATGTATCCTTCTATGTCAGAAGTTAATAGCATTTGACTACTAGAATAATTCTTCTTTAGAATCTTCAAATAATGCATAATACTATTAATTCTCTTCAGGCACTAATGCTTACTCCTGGTTATCCTTTGTCCCAGCTATGGTAACACCTCAATCCAGTATAGCTTGATTTTTGTTCTTCCATTGCAATAACAAATTTCCTTGTGTCTAAATTATCACGTTTTCTTCTCCTGAATCAAAATCCAAACAGTTGATTGTCCTTGTGGGTACAAAGCTTCATCATATAGTAGCTCAGTTGGCTCTTGAGGTGATGGATGCACACTCTAGCTTTAGTATTACAGGAAAGCCATTAAATCTGCGTGATGAACTGATCTGGTTCAGGAAGCCTAAACTCTTATTGTCATTGATACAAGCCATTTCTTTCCAGGTAATTGCAAAAATCTAATTCTCCGTCTTATGGTCAATATATGTCAACAAGTAAAATTATCATATTTTGACATCTGATTTACAGAATGCATTTGAGATGGCTACATTCATCTAGTCTCTGGTAAGCTTGAATAACCTTTTAACTTTAGACTATAAAATTTCAAACTCCGGCTCCCATTCTTCCCACCTTTTGTGCGCTTAAAAGTCAATCAACATTCAAGAACTTCATTTTGATTCTGTGAGAAATTATAGATCCATCCTGTTTTATGAAGAACTGAGCTTTCATCGGTATTCGGTTGACATCTGGGTATGTCCTTTCTTGCACTTCAAACTTTGTGAATCAAAAGATGGAGATAGTTTACGAGAATCGATCAATACAGGATCCTTTTCCAGTTCTGGTGTAGCTACAATACCTTTCCCCTCTATGTGATCTTCACACAGGTTGGTAGTGCATCATACATTGCTTACAAAACAGCATTATACTGGTAATAAATTGAAGTTCATGTTAGTTCTTTTATATTGACAAAACGGATAAAGAGTTAGGAAAAAAACGGAACTGAGATTCACTATTTGATAATTGACTTGCTGCTTATGTAAATGGGATCAAACTTGAAGAAGGCCTTAATCACAGAAAGTGTGAGAAAATCTCTTCATGATTGGCGCGAGAGAGTGAAGCATAAGAGAGGAAGAGACCATGACCATCAGTCACTTCCTTGGACTCTATGGATGATGATATGACTATAATCACAATTGATACCACAATGGAGGACTCAGAGCTTCCATGTGAAGATGATGACGATGAGAGGCCTGAAAGCTCTTCGAGGCCAATTCAAGAGAGCCAAGAATGAGGAGGAGCTCATGGCAGTGTCAAGCTGCAGTGGTACCTGGAGTGATGATGAAGATAAACCAGGCTTTCTTCCATCTCCTTCTGTCAAGGCTTCTTCTTACACTCTTTGATGAAATTTGAAAAAAAAACGCACACTAAAAAGAGAGAAAAAGATGATACATCAGATTAGAACAACAGAGGATATAGTAGTACTACTATGAACAATTTTTGGCGGTTAGACGTATCCATATCCACGTATCAATTTGTGATGCGGTAACTCTTTATACCCACGTGCACGTGCCGATACATATCGATTGGCAGAGCCTCCAGATCCGTGTACCCGGTCCATTCAAGCAAAGTGGACAAATTGGACTTGCCATCAAGGCTCCAAGTCTGAGTTCACATCTAAGTGGTGTCTAAAGTTCGTTTGGGTGGACACACCATCCAAATTTTAATTTTCAAAAGATGGGTATGGAAAATAAAAGAACGAAAATTTAATTAAAAAATGAACTTCAAAAGACATAATGCCAATTGCATTAACGATCATACTAAGAATGTGGAGTACTTAGAAGTTACATTAAATTGCAAAAATTACATATTTTTCCGGAGGACCTCAGAATGAGCAAAATATATTGAAAACATTTTTTTATAAAGAAGAAGAGCACTTTAGTGTTGAACACATTCTCAATGCATCTAAGAGTAGTCTTATAACGTTCTTGGATGCATTGCATTGAGAATGAAGTCAAAATTTATGTTTAGGTCCCTTCTAATTTTAAACCATGTTAAATTACAAGCCAAAAAAATAGAGTCCTTTTTTCATGTAGGCAGTGTTGGATTATTATGGGGCCCATATTTTTTTTGCTAAAAGAAAACTTGCATTAAAAAACCACAAATACAATACAAATAACATATAGTAATTTAAGTATTAGAAGACACTTAGAAACAACAAATACAATAACACAACATTGATACCTCTTCTTCTAAAAAGAAAAACAAGGGACTCCACCATCTCCGGCAAAACTCAAAATAGTTGACTCAAGGCCGATTGTTAATCCTCCTAGATTGTTAGGAGGTAGCAAATATTTAGTCACCCCACCTGCCAGAGGAACTTGATGAAGCTTGAAGAACAACCCATATTTAGCCAAATTTCTTGCAAGAGGAGCTTGATGCATCTTTAATAGCATTGGATGTGGAGCAGTATGCCTGGCTGTAGATATACCGCTGGTAGTCAAGAGATTACCTTGATCCGTAACCACCTTGATCCGTAACCAAATGGTTGCAATGCAAAAAGATAAGAGAGCCAAAGTTAGCCTTTGAGGAAGTAGAAGTTTCAGAGAGTGCTATTAGAGAAAAATAGGGGGATCAATAGTATAAGAGAAAAATTTGGGAAATGATCACCACCTTGTCGATTCCAAGCGAATGACAAAGAGTACCACCACAACTCAAAAAAAACGAAAAGACAACAAAAGGAAGAGAAAATAAAGAAAATGAGGAGCGCCTCTCTACCAGATGGACATAGGACTTGCGTCGGGTGGCTCTTCCTTAGGCCAGCAAAAAATAAGGGAGAAAAAGAACAAAATGTGGGATAGTGAGTATGGAGAGTGGCGGGGAAAAGAAGTGAGGAGCAACATAGGAGCACTAGGCCCTTGAGCCGTCCCATATCAATATTTTCCCTCCGTCAACCCATGACTCCTTCACAAACCTTGTTGCCGATGCAACGCAGAGACAGTCTAGCATTGCCATACTAGACTAGAGGGGGGCTGAAAGATGAGGGAAAGCCCGAGAGAAGAGTGAGAGATTGAGCAGAAGAAGAAAAAAAGGGGAAAGAAGAGTTCTAGAGAGAGATTGGACCTTCTCTCATTAGAACCCTGCTTATGTTATTCATTGGGTTCCATATATGGGCCCCATGAGCCCATGAGAATTGGTGCCCTTGCCTGCTATCAGCTTGCTCGTTGGTACCCATGTATGAGGCTCATGACCCCATGAAAATTTGGGAAATGATATTCCTTTCGTCCAAAAAATCCTGGCAGCGTGTCTCAAATTAGTTAAATTTATTAGCCTATAGGGCCCATAATATTTAAAGCCTCTACTTATCCCTGCACATGCAAGTTCACAAGGGCCTATTGGCCTCTAAGGCAAATTCAATCACCTAATAGAAGTGTAATTTTTTAAATGCAGCCAAGTTTTTTCAAAGGGAGTAACTAAATTAATTTTTTTTAGGCAACAAAATTCAACACTTTCTAAACAACAAACTGCCCTTAATACCAGCACAAAAGAAAACAAAATTACTCCCTGCTTCAAAATTACCTGTTTGCATTACAAAAATTAAAATGAACTGATTTTCGTTCATTCTTGCCTCCATCACTCAGTTCACTTTGGTTGTCTCATTCCCGCTAACGTCATGGACACAAACCGACGGACAGACAGACGAAAACCATCCGCCTACATCCACCCCGAATGACACCCAACCGATACATATCCATACAATCGATACGTATCCATCCGTGCCATTCCACCTTTCTATAACCCCCCGCCCCTCTCTCCCGCACCCCAAAACTCTCCGATTCCTCGCCCGTCCTCCTCGCTCCAACCTCCAGCCATGGTTCTCGAGGTCTCCGATCAACCCTCTCTTTTCCAATTCTCTAATTCAAACTTACTTGTGATAAAGTTGTAATCTTTGTCGTTGATTTCGGGTTTCAGGCGACCATGATATGCATCGACAACTCCGAGTGGATGCGCAACGGCGACTACTCACCGTCCCGCCTCCAGGCCCAGGCCGACGCCATCAATCTCATCTGCGGCGCCAAGACCCAGGCACCGCTCCTCCTCCGACCGAGATTGTGTTTTCTTGGTGTTTTTTAGGGGTTTTTGGTGTGAAAGTTTTGAACTTTGTGGCTGTTTTTTTTTTGCAGTCGAATCCGGAGAATACGGTGGGCGTGCTGACCATGGCTGGGAAGGGCGTTCGCGTTTTGGTCACTCCGACGAGTGATCTCGGAAAGTTGCTGGCCTGCATGCATGGTAATTTGCATGCTTTGATTATGGAAATTTTGATGCTTTTTGAGCTAATATGTCACTTCGCTGCTAATTTCAGTTGTATGCTCTGATTGTAATTTGTTGTGTGGAATTTTAGCTTATATGCTACTTCTCTGCCAATTTTAGTTGTAATTGACAATTTCTGAGTTGCTTATTCTCTCTGTATATGCTAATACTAATTTGTAGCTACCTTTTACTCCCTCCGTTCGGCAATAATAGATACATTTAGTTTTTGGAATATAGGAGCCAGGCTTATCAAACAAAGTCTTCGTTCATTTCTGATTTCCTATTCAGGCAATTAATATGGGACAGAGGGAGTATATTTGATCTAGATTATATTCTAGTAGCATGATTTGGATATGTCTAGTTTCCACTAGGAAGTTGACAATGGAAATAAGTTCAATATGGAGGTCTGATATTATGTTGCATGCACTTGGTGATGCTTGAATAATTTTATTGTGTAGTGTTAGCATTTGGATCTACGATATACTATTGGTGGCGGTCTAGACACTTTTGAACTATTCTTTTTTTTGGTTGAACTTTTATTAAGAAATTATCTGTTGGAGACTTAATACTGGGTCATTTGTGTAGGAATGGAAATCGGTGGTGAGACAAACTTGACTGGTGGAATCCAGGTCGCACAACTGGCTCTTAAGCATCGTCAGAACAAAATGCAGAAACAGCGGATCATAGTATTTGCTGGAAGGTAGTTACTTTCTTTTCCCTTTACCTCCGATACTTCAAAATTTGCCCATCTCAGCCTGCAAAGTTACCCAGGAAATTTACTGTTCTTGTTTCTGCATGCCAGTCCAATTAATTATGACAAGAAAGCGCTTGAGACTATTGGGAAGAAGTTAAAAAAGAATAGTGTAGCTCTTGACATTGTCAATTTTGGTGAGGAAGATGAAGGAAAATCTGAAAAATTGGAAGCACTTATGTCTTCTGTGAACAACAACGACAGCAGTCACATTGTTCATGTCCCTCCTAGCCCCGGTGCACTTTCAGATGTCCTTCTAAGGCAAGTCTTGGCAGGGCATTATATTTATTTATAGATCTATATAGATATTTATGATTTCCAAAAATTGACATTGTTGGGGTGTTGCTGCAGCACTCCGATCTTCACCGGAGATGGAGAAGAAGGAAATGGTTTGGCTTCTGCTACTGCTACTCTGCTGCAGGTGATGGTTTTGATTTTGGTGTTGACCCCAATTTGGATCCTGAGCTAGCTCTTGCACTTAGAATATCAATGGAAGAGGAGAGAGCCAGACAAGAGGCAGCTGCAAAAGCCTCAGAAGAAGCTAATACACAAGAAAAAGGAAGCGAGCATGCTTCAAGTTTTCAGGACACGAGCATGGTGGAGCCTGTTGCAAATGTGGATTCTGCAGATAAAAAAAGTCATGAATTGACAGTGAGTAATATGAGCTTTAAAATTTAGAGCTAATATGTTGTTTTTGTTTGATAAAAAGGCTGGTTTAGAACTTCATACATTCATGCACACGCATTCATTTCTGTAAAATAAAGCTACATTTAGTTACGGTATTACTTTTATCCATGGTCATAAGTATGTTGATGCGTCTGGTTTGATCATGGGAGTTACTGTCTTCCAATTTTCTTCAGCAATAGTTTAGACTATGTAACGAAAAAAGAATATTGGTAGTTTAGGGAGTGGCCTTTCAATTCTTTAGATAATCAGTTAGTCTTATTATAGCAGGTTGCATAAATTAAACATTCCATCACTTTTTTTTTCCCAAATCTGTCCAACTGTGGTTGCCGAACCCTAGTTATGGTAATAAACTAGTAAAACGAGTTTATTGGAACTCATGTGTTAGCATTCCATTTGGAATCAAAGTTATATAATTTTGCTTTTCTGTCTCAATATGGAGCAGAGATTCTAGGTAGAGCTTTATGATTGGTGCTGTGTTGCAGATGTCAAGTCATGTACATGATTTATAGATTGTAATGAGTTTAAGAAATTATGCAGGAAGAGTTACAGATTCGGAAATTATCAGTAAAATAGTGAGTAATATGAGCTTAAAGAAAAATCATAGAAATCATGGATTAACAGTGAGTAATATGAGCTTAAGAAACTAGAGCTAATATGTCATTTTGTTTGAATAAAAAGGCTGGTCTGGAGCTTCAATTACACTTTTCAAAATTTATGACCTATGCATGCATACGTAAACACATTCGTATCCGTAAAAATAAAGCTACATTAAATTAAGTTATGGTGTACCAAGTAAATCCTTGCCATTTTTTTTGTTTGCTCCACAGAATCAATTAAGCTTACTTTCGTCATGAATTGCTGCTAGCACTGTTGTGGGCTTCACGTAGAATGTGTTACACTTGCTTACTGTTGGAACCATGTCTTTTGTACTTATTAGGGATTGCATGTGTTTTCATAGGGTGAGGAGTCTGCCTTGCTTGAGCAGGCTCTTGCATTGTCAATGGATAATTCCCAGCCAAGTCAATCAGGTGGTGTTATTCCTCAAGTAGACACTGATATGTCAGAGGCAACAACAGAAGATCATGAATTAGCCCTAGGCAAGTTGTCAGATATATTTAAACATTCATATTGACTTGGGAAGCGTGCACAATTTTTTGATGCTTTTCTGTTTTCATGTAACATACACTTTCTTTTTTCCTTAGGATGGAAGCTTACGAGATTTGCATTTTAAAGAAGTAGAATTGTTTATAATTTGTTTTTTTTTGGTTTTTATCTGTTGCTCTAAGCAGCTCTTCAGATGTCAATCCAAGAAGGTGTAAAAGATGCATCAGGGCAAAATGAGGTGAATCAGGTTCTTCAAGATCAGTCATTTGTGTCTTCTATTCTTTCTTCGGTAAGTGACCTTGACTTTTATTTTTGTATGTTTGCTTATATTTCTTTTGGCTCCTGCTAAACTAGTTATATTGCAACTTGCAGCTCCCTGGTGTTGATCCAAATGATCCTTCTGTGAAGGATTTGCTTGCATCTCTTCAAGGACAGTTGGAGGTGAGTATTAGTATGTCAAAAGTTGAAGGCATGTGTACTGCTAATTTATTGTTTAAGCTGAATCAGCTGTTTAATTTGGAAAGAGCCTTTTTGGAACTGATGTACACCATTTACATGAAGTACCTTTGGAAATTAGCTTGAATAGGCCGATTAATTGTAATTTGTTTGTAAAAAGGAACTTTTGTCTCCCAATATTATGTCATTTTATTAGCAGAGGACATTTTTTACATAATTAGCTAATATTTGGGTGAGGTTTTCTATATCTTTTTGGGTGTAATTTTGTATTTCGTTGTGAGCCTGAATAATTAAGTGTAGTGTTTTCGATTGCACTAACATCACATTCATTGATTCCAGCAAAAAAAGGATGATGACAAATCTCCCGATCAGGGTGACAGCTGATAATAACACAGAGCTTGCCTGGGGTCATGTTCCCTACTTATGGCTTTCTGAAGTACTAGGTACTTGCATCTGGTTTTTTTATGTGCATCAGACACTAAGATTATTGTTGAAATCATTTAAGCATGGGTTTACGTGGGAAAATGATATTGCTACGCCAGTATAGACATACACTGGGGCGTGGTGGGCGTTTGTTGGACAGTGAAAAGTTTCAAAGTGGTTCACATGGTCCACTATTTCACTGTCCGACAAATACCTGCCATGTCACCGGTGTCTAGTTATCAGCTTTCGTTTTTATGAATCTACTGTTGGAATTAAGGCTACTTATTTGCATGAGTTTTGCATATTAATTTGTTTAAGAATCCAGTTTGTAAATTTGTTTGGGTGAGTCTTACAAACTGTTTTCCTAATATTTTTCACATGGGTTGATTACTGAATTTCTTTGCTGTGTTTAGGTACCATTAGTCCATCAAATGGATGCACGGCCTGGTCTGACCGAGTTCAAGATTCCAGAACATTTTTTATTGCTTTTCATCGCCTGTGATGCTTGTATCTTGATACTTATGGTCCTCATGCACAGAAGCTTGTAGTAGGAAGAGTTAACGATTTTTTTGAAAAATGTTTGTCAATTTATGGACGAATTAGAATTTCTAATACAGTATACATGCATGGATTAGAACATAGTATATGATCATTTATGTTTATGTCAGTTTGTGGATGAATTTGAATTTCTAATATAGTATACATGCATGGATTAGAACGTAGTTTATTATCATTATCTGTTGAACATGTTGGGCTTCACAGATAAACTAAAATTGCTTGTTTGAGCTATTGGTTGCGGATTTAACGGAAGTGCTTGTGCCCGGGCCGGATTGGTGCAACAATGAAAGCACCGCGCTTGTGCCTGGGCATAGGCATGGGCACACTCGCTTAGTGGTGCTTGCACTTGGCACTCCTGACTCCTTGGCACAAAACTGGTCTTGGATTTCTGTGAAGTATAGTACTCTATATGTTCATAGATCTTGAATTTTTAGGGAGTAATTTCTGTGACAGGTACCATAACCACAATTTTGGTAGAGAATCAGACCACAGGTACTTGATCATTTAGGCACCCTCCAGAAACAGTTGTAGAAGTCCAGGAATGGTTGGTTTGATGCCAAAGATTGGTTATTTCTTTTTTCTTGATACATAAAGATTGGTTATTTCTTGGCTCATGAGGCATGAGAACAAAGGTACGGGTCCTTTCCTGTCCCCATGTCAGCTGGCAGCAGTCCAACCAATTCCTGTTTAACAGTGCTCGCTTCCTTGCCCATGAACTATTACAGAGCAAAACACCAAACAGAACCAGCTTCCTCCTCTATCCCTGAAAACAACCATTCTCCTTCATGACCATGCCTAGTTGTTTATCCAGTCATAGCTAGATCTACCAATCACATCCAAATCATGATTTATCTGCCTTTTGAAGATCTGCATTAATCGGCCAGAGAAGCTGACCACTTTGCACAAAGAAATGTTACACAGAAGTCAAGACTCAATCCTCGTTTGTGATCCTATGCAGATATGGAAAAACATCAATCCAAGAGAGCTGCCGCCTTGTAAGTCGTAGCCATCCCATTTTCATGCAAAACCCACAAAAATCAATGTAGATTTTTTCCTAAAAATGCACAGGCATCCAATGGTTGATGAACATTCTTCTCAACCAATGCGCTAGCCATTTGTAACTCTAATTTTTGTTGCTTGTGTTTGGAGCAGCTGAACCACGTGAACTGCATGCCCGAGGACGAGCTTGTGTTCTAGTTGTTGTATGTATCCAATTACAACCTGATTCTATGTCATCTTCCTAGTTTATCTCTCCTCAATAATCTCCTCATCTTCCCCAATCTCTATGACTTCTGTGCACAAATCTTATCCCCACGTCACATTCTCTCCGTGGATGTAGCCAAGTTAACTAGTCCCACTTCCAGCCAGTGTAATTATAAGCCTAAGCATGTGATGTGTCTACATAGCTGTGAACATGAAATATAGTGCTGTATTTTTACTTCATTTACCGGAACAAAAGGTCTAAAAAATGGTTCTATGATGTTTTACCAATAGCATTGTGTTTGGGGATTGTGATTTGCTTGCCACCTTCCCCAAATTTAATCATGAACTACCTTGGATCCTACAATTGAAGTAAAAAGGATATTACAGTCAAACAATATATTTTTACATGTTATCTATGTTTTTGTTAATCCTCCCAAATTCCAAATCTAGGAACATTTCTCTTACTATCATAATCAAGTAGCCCATTTTTCTAACTAAGGGGCCGTTTGGGGCGTGATTATTGCAAAATATCCAGACTGGATATTGGATATTTACTGTAGTATCCACGTGGATTTTTACATCTCAGCTGGATATATAAAATATCCAGATGCTACAGTGTAGCAAAATATCCCATCTGGATGTTTTGCTTTTAATCACGCCCCAAACGGGCCCTAGAGAAGTAACATTTCTCTGACTAAAAAGAGAAAAAGTGAAAAAGAGAAAAAGTGAAGTAGGGAAATCTGGGTTTTCATTCCAGAAGTCACACAGGCAGCTTCACAGCCTAGGCTTCAATGATGAATTTGCAAATCCAAATTATGCCATAAACTTGATAGGAAAAACAACAGTAATGTCTCCTGCAAAATTGAGAGTAAATCAATTACATTATCGAAAGTCAATTACCACAAGTTGAGGTGAAAATAAAGAGATTGAAGTATATACAGGTCTCCTGTACCATTTCATGGACAAGAAAGAGAGGGACCTACCCGTTCTGTGATTTCACATCATAGGGGGGTGGGTTCATTGGGAAGGAGCTAAGAAGAAACACCAATTTCTTTAGCTTCTTTTCATTTGCATTCATATAACACATAGGTAGAGGAGGTATCATACTCCTTACGTTGCTTTTAAGCAACGTTGTGACAAAAATCAATGGATGTGGGCGTGTGATCCGAGATGGACCCCACCGTATAAACAACATCTAAATACTGCCAAAGCCCATACTAACATCTGCATGTACATGACTAAACCTTGATTGATGTGTATAGTATTATGTTGGATCCTTGCAGTAAAACTTAACATTACACGCATACAATTAGATAAGAGCATGGTTCTTTGGGTACCCTTTTTTGTGTATAAATGAATTGCCAACCTCCTTTGCTCAAAGCCTCTCTCAAAAAACAAATAACTCTTTCACCGACAGCTCCTTCAGTTGCTGCAATGGCTATGGCTTTCAAGATGGTAAAGCTCTCATCACCTAATTATCACAGATTTTGGGCTAATGGCCGGATCTCAAATGACTTCTCTCCTCTTCTACTTCTACTTTTAATTGTTTTTGCTGTGTTGTTTTAGGCTACTACAGGCATGAATGTAACAGATGAGTGCCGAAATTCTTTCATGGCCTTGAAGTGGAAGAAGGTCCACCGGTACATAGTCTTCAAGATAGATGAGCGATCCAAGGCCGTCATGGTGGACAAGGTCGGCGGGCCGGCCGAGGGCTACGACGACCTCACCGCCTCCCTCCCTGACGATGACTGTCGATACGCTGTCTTCGACTTTGATTTCGTCACCGACGACAACTGCCAAAAGAGCAAGATCTTCTTCATTGCATGGTTGGCTCCTTAGAACTCATAATTAATTTTTCCTAGAAACATTCATAGATCATACAAACTTGGCACATAGCCATATATTCAAAATCCTTACAAATGATTGTCATATTATTGGCGTTTATGTTGATAAAAAGGAGATCCATGATGGAGATTGCTACTTAACTAAAGTCTATTAATTTGTTGTTAATGGTAGGGCACCAAGCGCATCCAGGATAAGGGCAAAGATGCTGTACGCAACATCAAAGGAAGGCCTAAGGAGAGTGCTAGAAGGGGTCCACTATGACATGCAAGCAACAGACCCCACAGAAATGGGATTTGAGGTCATCAAAGACAGAGCCAAATGAACACCTCATAAACCACTAATCACCCCCTTTAATAAAGATTAAGCAATAAAAAGAAACCAATAACATGTCCTTGCTTCTCTACTAGATTGATACTTTAATTGTAGTAATTTAACTTTGGTTGGTAGGGAGGATAGGAGATCATAATGTAATGCTGGCCATATGTTGTCTTAGACTTTGGGGTTAGGCTTTTAGTCTCAGTCCTTTCTTTTGTTAACTTGCTATCCAATTTCCATCCTCATGTAATTTCCCCTATCCTAATGTAGTAAGGTAGTAATTGAATATCCTTCGCTTTATTTTACCTCCTAGTAAAATCCGCCCGTGCATGCCACAAAAGAATTTAAGAAATCTAAAGTTTTTATAGAACTCTTTTATCTTTTGTCGTCCTTTTTTATTTTTATTGTCTGTGGGTGCTTGGCCATGTTTAAAAACAAGCTTATACATACGTCCTGTTAATATGTTCAGGTGCTTTTAGGCCGCACGATTATGATTGCATAGCTCATATAAAACAGGCATCTAATTTTTATTTTAAAGTCAAGGGACCCTGCGTTGTGCACCCTGTGCAGGCAACCGTTAGATCATGTAGGGTCCTGACAGTTGCATGCCCTCTAGCACCATAGCATGGTCTCCGCTAATGGGAGAAGTTTAAATGAGATCAGTCTCATTTCTCTTATATAAGTCCAATTTAAGTTGAATCCGTTTGATTGAAATCCGAAGGCACTCTGGATAAGCATGTGTCTTCCCTTATATTAAGGAGACCAGTCTCATGCCCTTTATCTGAGATCGATCTCATATAAATGGGTCTCTTACCTAAAATGATATGTGCCATGCCAAAAAGTTGACATGCACCTTAGCTCAAGCATGACATAATTGTCATGCTCCGAAATTCTTGACCTCGATCAGAGTGCGGAAGCATCTATAATACCAAAGTCCAAGAAGCCAGAAACCCGAGCACGTGACCGAATACTCGATCACTACCGCCAATTACGCCATCTCAATAGGATGCATAATCGACATCACATAGCAACTATTTAATCATTCAATCTTAAGATAAAACATTACTAATATAAATAAAATGATAAACCATAGGTCCTATTTAATCTTATTACAACTGATAAGATAAATAGTCAACAACTGAAAATATCAAAGTCTTGGCACACACTGGCCAACAATTCACAATAGTTTGATTAAAAGCAAAATACTAAATCACTTCCAAACTTTAACTCTATGCAACCAGCCTCATCTCTGTAACTGCGACCTGTTTGGTTTCATTATCTTTTCATGCCTGCATCAGAGGATGCATGAGTATTCCGAAGAAATACCAAATAGGATGCAAAAAACCTACAGAGAATATAATGAATAGCAATGAAGAACAGTTCCTAATATGAAATTTAATATTTAGCAAAATTAGGGTTGAAACACAGAATTTACCTTACCTAAATGATAATCATAATCAGAATAACTCCAACTCTAAAGTATGGAAAAATATGAATAATAATCCAAGACTCTGAACATCTAAAGTGTAAGGAGAAGATATCAACAATTTATGACTCCAGATATTTATAGTGTAAGGAGATTTTAATTTTTGCTCTCAGATCTTTATATTCTCATATGGATACTTACCAGAACATCCTAGAGGTTTTCTTTTTGGAACCCGGACATGTGTCTAGGGATGCTGGCCTCATCGGTGCATACGGGCACAATAGGCAGAGACTACAAGACCTTCTGTAATATCTTGTAATATAAAAACATATGTATGTGCCTTCATCGACTGAACTATAAAGGTTCAATATAAATCGGAGATCACCTAAGTCAATTACAAAACCATAGAACCTTAATGGTTCTGGAATTAGATAATTTTCCTATCTTAAGATGTATTCTACCACACAAAACTATTTGTTCAAGTGTTATCTTATATACATACTATCCAGACGAGACAATCAATCCCAGACACTTGCACGTACCAGTAAAGAACTGACAAATCATCAAAAATCTATTTTGAGAAATCAGAGAGTAGCGACACAAAGATTTACATGATTCAAAATAATAGTCCACATTCTACTTACGATTAGGATCACTTACCCAATATAGGACATACATGCTTTAAGACTTGATGTAAATCGATTAAACAGCAGGACAATTTTACATGGACAGAACATGACAAGTTCTTCGAAAGCATGAAATGAGTATTTAGATGGCCAAACATCGTGGGGATACCCTCTAGGTACTAGCACATGAAGTTCGAGCAAATATTTATCACCATGATTCTAACATACATATATATAACACATTCATGTAAGTTTTCTTCATGAAACAATGTCGAATCGATATCAACATAGATACAAGGCCATGAAATCAGTCACATAATAATTCAAATATGATGGTCATACTCAATTAGAATTCATAGAAGAAAAAGTAGGGAAAATTCATCCTACCAACTTGCACACACGAATTGCTTGATTCCTCGCATATGGGTCGGGTCGCGTCGGGTCCTATCTTGGGTAGGGTCGGTTCCAAAGTTTTAAAACCCGGGTTCTATCTTGGGTCGGGTTGGGTTTTGCTTTAAAATACCTAAGAACTAACCCGATCCGAGATATACCATTTAAATCAATTTTTTTAATATATATAAATATATATTATTATAATGATATAAATTATTTTATTATTTTTTTATATAATTATATTAATTATTTTATTAAAATCTCGGGTTTTATCTCGGGTTCTCGGGTAGGGTGGGGTATTATGGGTTTTATCTCGGGTCCGGGTCGGGTTTAGGATCTCGGGTCCGGGTCGGGTTTAGCAAAACCCGACCCTACCCGACCTATGATGCAGCCCTATGATTGGTCCTTCTTAAATTAACTACAACCAACTTAAATAGTTTCCTGATTTGTCATGATCTCATCCCGAGTTACCATTAGGCGTACAAATCTCATTTTTCACCAAGATTCTCTCTAACGTTCAAAGCTAGTCATAACGTAACATGTCACCCATGTGCATGACACCTTAGGCCCTGTGTCCATGTGGCTCTAGCAACCAGGTGCTCCTGTGATTGGTGCGTCTCTCGTAGTTTGAGTGACTCTGATGTCCTGCGCACAAGCTACGCTACTCTATCTTGCATAAATCATGTACCACACATCTTAAGTGTCTTGTCTCATCCACAAAAGTATTCACACATGACATAGCCTTGCTCTGGCGCCCAGGTGATCCTGACGTCCAGGTGACCCTGGCGCCCAGAGCATCTGCCGTATAGTACAACTCCGTCTTCTATTACACGTGAAATCACCCCACAACGTCTCATAAAATCAAATTGCTCAATCAAGTTCAACATGTACACTCGTACCCTGGCGTCTGGCCCCACCCCTAGTGTCAAGCGTACTTAGCCCAAGCGCCAGGCCAGCTTCAACGCCAGGTTGATCCCAGCGCTAGGGCTAATCCTTGCGCCCTAGTGTCCTGCCTAATTTGATCTATCGATTACATAATTCATCATACATCATAAGAATAATTCAACATACCAGATTACATGACATAACAAAAAATCTAAATAGACAGCAAAATTTTCCTATTTTTGACCAATTTCTTAAAATAGCAGTTTTAGTAAACATATCGATTTTTCGGGTGTTATAATAATGCACTAAATGAAGAGGGGGCTGGCGGGTGATTCAAACCCCTCCTACCTCCTTGTATTAGCGTGCACCACTAGATCAAAATCCAACGACTCGTAGTGCCTCGGTGTATAAATCAACATTTTTTCAATAAGGTCACCAGATTAATTAAGAGAGTTTAAGATGTTTTAAGCTTAAGCCCCCCCTTATTCTCATCTTTAGCAAAAAGCCAAAAAGCGGGACTACCATTCTCCAACATACTCCCGCGGGCCACTGAAACCAGTCGTCAATCTCGCTCCACGTCACCGCCATTTTCCATTAGTTATCAGATCCCAAGCCCCGCCTTCCTCTCCGCCATGGCCGAGCCCTCCCCTCCACCCCCGGCGCCGCCGGCGGCGGATCCGGTCTCCTCGCCGTACTGGTGCTACCACTGCAGCGAGCGCGTCGCCGTCGAGACCCTCCCCGAACGACCGGACGACGTCGTCTGCCTCGACTGCAAGTACGGCTTCGTCGAATCCCTCCCCGCTTCCCCCGCGGCCTCTAACTCTCCTGACCGCCCGGCGGAGGATCCTGCCTACCTCCAGTTCCTCCAGGTCATTCGCTTGATCGCCCAGGCCTCCGATGACAGCCCCCCGGCGCTTGATTCAGACCCTCGCGCCGCCTCCGGATCTTCCGCGGCGGCGGAGGACGCCATGGACGAGCTGTTGGTGAGCGAGTTTGAGCAGTTTGTGATCGAGGAAGAGGAGGCGAGCGAGGAGGACGAAGCAGAAGAGGGGCTGGATCCGATAATTGGAGACGAAGGGGAAGGAGACGAGACGCGAAGCTGGCGGAGGCGCCGGGATCTGCTGCGGCGGATCGGCGATTTCGGGGGCGGCACAGCACGGTTGCGGCGGACGCGGAGCCTGGACTGGGTGGAGATCCTGCGGGGGATCGAGGACAACACGATCGAGCTCCGGGTGGAGGTAGCAGAGGGCGGCGGGTATGTCGGGGACCCGGGGGATTACGTTGATGCGGTGGGGTACGAGGCGGTGCTGCAGGACATGGCAGCGGAGGCGGAGGGGGAGGGGCGGAGGGGGGCACCACCGGCAGCGAGAGCGGCGGTGGAGGCGCTGGAGAGAGCGGAGGTGCGGGGGGGCGAGGAGGAGGGGGTGGTGTGCCCGGTGTGCAAGGAGGCGGTGGCGGCGGGGGAGGAGGCGAGACGGATGCCGTGCAGTCACGTGTATCACGACGGGTGCATCGTGCCGTGGCTGCAGGCGAGGAATTCGTGCCCGGTGTGCCGCTTTGAGCTGCCGACGGAAGACCCCGACTATGAGGCGGAGAGGCGGCGGAGGAAGGGAGAGACTGCCCGGGAATAACATGATTCCGGTGAGGGTATTTCTGGGATATACTTTACCAGGGATATTGTGGTCAATTCAATAAAAATTCAAATACTCGTATTTCTGCTCTATATACGTATTTCTGTTCCGTATTGTGCTTGTGCGTACCTTATTGTTTGACTTTATTTCTGAGTTTTGGTCTTTTTGTTGGTTATTTTGTACATAGTTTACAGATTCATGTCTTTTTTTTTATCTCTTTTGTGTTTATAATTGATGAATTCAATGGGTTCTATGATGTGGTGTGTCCGTGTGTGCGAAAAATACATACGCTTACGTGTACCTAATACTTTCAATTACTTCTCTGCCTGATAAAATAGTAGGCTCCATTGGATTATAAGATGGTGGATCTCAACACATATTGCACATATGTGAGATGGCTCATACTCCCTCCGATCACTTTCAATTGAAATCGTCACATAATTTGTCAATTCTATTAAGATGTTGGGTCCAGAGTAAAAGTGGAATAGACTCTAGTGCAGATAGCGCCGGGAGGAGCGGAAAATAATTAGGGATAGGTATCATCTAAGTTTGGTTCACATATTTTACTAATTGTCTCCATTAAAAGTGACAGGAGGAAGTATTGACTTCTTCATTTTTTTTTCTGATGGGGTTTATGATGCTAACTCGAGGAAGTGATATAAATTCTTACCCGAAAAGAGGAGAATTAAGCAAACATCTAACCTGTGTTTTTGTATAACAAACATCTAGCTTGCACTAGTGCAATGCTAACTTGTTCTTCATAACTGTATGTGGATTGTTTGCCTTTGGATAGATGGTTTAACATGAGTACAAATGAGTGTAGGGAGATTGGTTCTTGATTAATTTAAAACATCCACAGTGAAAAATTCACTTTCACTATTTATTTCCGGATTTTTTACTGTGGATGTCTGAAACACGTCTTCCTGAATAGTGAAGTGAAACATCTACTCTAGATGTTTTGCTTTTTATCACGCCCTAAACGGCCACCATAAAAGAGGTACCAAGATAGTGAAAGAAGGAAAAATAGGGAAGCATATAAGCTTACTTTTGAATGTCGTATTCATGCAAGTCAAGTCAATTTGCACTTGCCCAAGTTGCTTTCCAATAGCGCGTTTGCTTTTTCAAAGTGGTGGTGATTGGTGCTTAAAAAGGTTTTTGTGATGTGCAAAAGCAGCTGAATAGAAACTATCAGGAGTGACAATTGTACAGCGATTTGATATCATTTTCTAAGTACAACGAAAAAAAGGTTTTTTAGAATATAAATGGTAGAGCAAATGACATGCATTTGTTGATTTCGTCACCACTCTCGTCTCTTTGTCTTTAGATTAAATTTCTGTTAATTCCGTTTAGAATTAAAATTCTTTAAAGTGCAAAGCTCAAATGATGAAAAAAATGAGATGCAACCATACAACTATAAATTAACTTTCTGTCGATTTCGTGAATGGTATTCGCTGCCATTTGGGAGACAGATATGACTAAAGGACCGGGGGGGGGGGGGGGGGGGGGGGTGTTGGTGATACCTGCGCGCCGCGCATGGTAACAGTGTGCTCATCACCAACACGTCTCCCTGCTTGTGGGTCCTATTGGGGCAATCATTACAAGCAGGGGAGAGGTGCCCTTCACCCATTGGTGATGAGCACACTGTTCCCCCTGTGCGGAGCGTAGCCAATAATTTTCCCGGGGGGGGGGGGGGTTGGTGATAATTACTTAACTATAAAGCAAGCGAATGAACAACGCTGTTGCCTCAAAAGTGAATGAGAAGATTAAAAAAAAATTATTTTGAAGAGTAGCGAAAATTCAAAAAGTTGAATTATCGATGTCCTCAGCTAATTTCGCCTGCATTGGGTCGGATGGTGACTTTTCCATTCTGTGTCACATTCAGGGGCCGTTTGGGGCGTGAAAATTCCAAACATCCACTTGATGGATTTTTGGGATTATCAACTAACCAGCTGAGGTGTTTCAGCTGGTTAGTGGATAGTCCGATTTTTGGGAGTGGATGTTTGTGATTTTTCACGATCCAAACGGCCCCTCAATGGAATGAATGAACATAACTGAAATTTTCATTCACATTCCGCCCATTCGGTATTTCGCAAAAGCTGTCCCTCAAAAAATCAAATTGGGCCTTCTCAATGGGCTTCCCAACTAGGCTCCTCAATTCTTGCAGCCCATATTCCCTGAGTTTAAACTTTAGAGCGCCAAAATCTTTGTATTCCAGTATTAGAAGTTGTGCTCAAATGGCTTGTCGAGCCTGCAATTGATTGGCCTATCCGAGTTCCTTCTTCTTGTACAATGTCATCTTCATCTCGATGTCCTCCACCTAAATCATCATTCTGAAACTGGAATTATTTACATAACTAGCTGCTCCATTGTTGCTGATTTGAATGAAGTTGAAGGGCTTTCCATGAAGTATGGTATAATTAGGCGGCATGTATACCTTGGGCCTTGAAAGGCCATGATACCTCCAGTAGCGCTATTGCTGGTTTTGCAAAGGTTAAGTGCCTATATTTAGTTAATTATTGTTGTGTATGGAGATCCGTCTCTTGCTCAATTCTGATTCTTTATCCATTTCTTCAGTGTCTTCTCTATTCGGTCATAGTCGGTCCCTGCAACCCTGGTTTACTATCAAGATGGAGTTGGCTGTACAATATTGGCTAGGCTTTTGGTAGATTTAAGCGAGACCATACTGTTGGAAATATGCACATATTTTAGCTTACTAGGTGTTTTGCCCTTTCAAAAATCACGGACTAGTCCAGTATAAAACAATTGATATGTGATAAATGGAATTTGAACATGGCGGTAGTGGAGTACATGAAGCTTAAAAGCTCACTTATAGCCATAAATGCCACTTTTATTACGGAGAATAGGTGGAAATAATACCACTGATTATCCTAATTAATGTTATAATTATCTATTTGCCAAATTTACCCTTATAAACGATAGTTATTACAGCTAATTTGCACACTGAAAGTAACAGGGACATAATTGGTAGGGGGTGGCAAAAAGCCTCATCCTTATGTCTTTCCCCTAACAAATTAATTAGTCTAATTGTAGTTAGCAATTAATCATTGCCTTAAACAAATTTAGTGGGCATTAGCTAGAACTTTTGGTAAAAAAATCAAAATTGCCATCGATGCTTTTTATAGTAGTAAGATAAGATAAGATAAGATATGCTAAAGAAGATATTTTCTACGAGCTATTAACAAGATCACAACACACTGTGTCATTGACCTTTGTTAGCTTGAGGCTACTCTTTACATATGACCTGGCGCCAACTTTCGGTTTCTCATATCACCCGAAATCTTTTCTTTCTTCCATATGACCCGAAAAGTACCCAAAATACCCTTAGGTTTAGCTATAAGCACCCACACTCTGCGTTTTTTCATATTACCCGAAATCTGAGGAGGTACCCGGAGAAGCTCGCGTTCAATCGGAGAAGAAGGTGTTCCGTCCGGCATTTCCGCCCATATCATCGCCGGCGCCGGCGCCGGCGCCGTCCAAATCGGGAAAGGTAATTTTCGTGCCAAAAAGCGAGAAAACGAGCGGGATGAAGGAATTTTGATGTAAGAGCAGCGGGGAAGCCCTCCCAACTACAAAAATTAAGATCTACATGTAAAGAAACACATATAAAGATCGCTCATTGGTGTTGGACCGCTCATGAACATGAAATAAGAGGATAAAAATGGGCAAAAGCGTAAAATACTCATCGGCGAGTAACAAGTTCAATTTATATATCTTTTTGTGATCCTAATGAAGGGGAAGAGGAGGAAAAATAAGGAATAACACAAAAAAATAGGCAAAAATGGATGAAAAATGAGCGAGTTATCACATTTTGAAAATTTCTATTTTATCTTATCGTCGAAGACTCGAAAAATATCCAACTTGAATTGAGTATTTATTGTGTCTTGAATATTTATTGTGTCTTTGACGACACGATAAAATGGGAATGTTTAAAATGTCATAACTCGCTCATTTTTTATCCGTTTTTATCCTTTTTTTTTGCGTTCTTCTTTATTTTTCCTCTTCTTCCACCTCATTAAGATATATTAGGATAAAAGAATAAGAAAAAATAAGAAGAAAGAAGAAAGTGGAAGCTCTTCGCTGGAAAGCTTCTATTTTTTCTTTCTTCTTATTTTTTTTTCTTTTTTTTTATCCTAATATATCTTCATGAGGTGGAAGAGGAGGAAAAATAAGGAAGAATGCAAAAAAAAATGGGCAAAATGGATAAAAAATGAGCGAGTTATAATATTTTAAAAATTTCAGTAAAATCGTGTCTTGAAAGACACGATTTTACTAGAATTTTCAAAATGTCATAACTCGCTCATTTTTTATCCATTTTTGCCTTTTTTTGCGTTATTTCTTATTTTTCCTCATCTTCTACCTCATTAAGATATATTAGGATAAAAGAATAAGAAAAAATAAGAAGAAAGAAAAAAGTGGAAGCTCTTTGTCGGAAAGCTTCTATTTTTTCTTTCTTCTTATTTCTTCTTCTTCTTTCATCCTAATATATCTTCATGAGGTGGAAGAAGAGGAAAAATAAGGTAGAACGCAAAAAAAGGGCAAAAACAGATAAAAAATGAGCGAGTTATAACATTTTAAACATTCCCATTTTATCGTGTCGATAAATATTCAAGTCGTGTCTTACAAGACACGACTCAATTCAAGCCGTATCTTTGGATATTTTTTGTGTCTTCGACGACACGATAAAATAGGAATTTTTAAAATGTGATAACTCGCTCATTTTTCATCCGTTTTTTCCCATTTTTTTGTGTTCTTCCTTATTTTTCCTCCTCTTCCCGTTCATTAAGATCACAGAAAGATATATAAATTGAACTTGTTACTCGCCGATGAGTATTTCACGCTTTTGCCCATTTTTATCCTCTTTTTCATGTCCAGGAGTGGTCCAACACCAATTGGTGATTTTTATATGTTTTTCTTTACATGTAGATCTTAATTTTTGTAGTTGGGAGGGCTTCCCCGCTGCTCTTACATCAAGCTTCTCTGGGTAATATGGAAAAACGCAGAGTGTGGGTACTTATACCTAAACCTAAGGGTATTTTGGGTACTTTTTGTGTCGATTCCTGGCTATATGGAATTTCACTGGAAATACCAGGTAATATGGGAAAACGAAAGTTGGCGCCAGGTAATATGGAAAAAACCCTGAGGCTAGACATAAAGAGAGTAACTTTTATTGGATGTGTTAATAAAGTGTTACTTCCTAAGTGTTCTTATAGGAAAGTGCAGAACAGAAATTACTATTGATCCTGCTTGCATAATCTCATGTCTTAAGAAGGCGAATGTTGCTTCTGCATAGTCCTGTTAAAAAAGAGAAGATAAATATCCATTCTTGTCCTTGTTGACAAGACATAAGCATAAACTTAACTGTCTTATAGAAAGAAAATTAGAAAGAAAAAATGTCTAAAGCTTTTTTTTGGGGTAATTAAAAAAATGTCTAAAGCTTTTGCTCGTTTTGCTTTCTTTGTCATGTGACTGTTATAGTTACTATTAACATAATAATAATAATAATAATAATAATAATAATAATTAAGTAGTGTATTTTTCCAACTATTTGGGGTTGGCGACACGGATCTCACTTTTCCATTCAGGCCTATTTTGGGCTACCTCTTTTATAAGAGATAGTGAAGTTAAATAATTTTTTTATTAACTCCATCCAAGTTCTCTTAGGTTCCCCTCTCCCTCTTTTAACATTGTTTACATATATCCCTTCTAATATTCTCACAGAGGCATCTAAAGTTCTTCTTTGCACATGTCCATACCAACGCAACCTACATTCTCTCCGCTTCTCCCCTAAAGGAGTTCCTCCTAGACTCTCCCGAATATATTCATTTTTAATCCTACATCTCCTAGTTATCCCACTCATCCACCTTAACATTCTCATTTCAGCTACATTCAATTTATCTATATGACTCCTCTTTGGTGCCTAGCACTCCGCTTCATAGAGTATTGCAGGCCTAATGGCTGTCTTATAAAACTTGCTTTTAAGCCTTTTCGGAACACGCCTATCACACAACACTCTCGAGGCTGCCTTCCACTTTACCCACCCCACATTTATCTTATGCACCATATCACTATCAATATCCCCTTCTTTATGGATAATGGATACTAAGTAACAGAATTGATCATACCTTGACACTTCTTGTCCATTTATTATAACTAAGGTTCTATCTATAGTTCTACCTTCCTTAAAATTAAATTCCATGTACTCTGTCTTAGTCCTACTTATTTTAAAACATTTTAATTCTAGAGCATCCATCCACAATTCCAGTTTCTCATTCAATCCTACTCTACTCTCATCAATTAAAATTACATCATCTGCAAAAAGCATACACCAAGGTACATTTATCGTACAAATGACTAGTCAACTCATCGATAACTAAAGCGAAAAGAAGGGGATAGTTACTATTAACATGTTCTTTATAATTTTCACAAGTCAAATGAGAATCGAAATTTGGAAGACCCAGTTCCCACTCATGAACACACTAGAAAAGAAGATCATCAAATGATATGCTCCTCATCTATTGGGTTTTTTCTATTTTCGTACACAACAGTGTAACCCTTGTGACACTTATAACATAGACAGCTCGAGGATTGTACAAAAAACGAGAAAGAAAAATCTCTAGTTGAGCTGGGTTACCAGAAGGCAACAGTGAAAGCCGTTAAATAGGTTGATTCTGGTTTATTTGTGAAAAAGGTTAGTAAGACAGTAAAACATTCTTCCAGAAGAACTGAATCTAGGACTGATGAGATGAACTCTTTCAGAATGACATGGATATGCCATATACCTCACAGAATGATCCTTTAAATCTAATTTACTATTTCTAATTTTAAGTATTGTATGATACCGAGTAGAAATCTACCACTCATGCAGTTAGTACAAGTTTTCTTGGGAGGGAGAGAGATCTCAACATTTATATTATACTTGAGTTTGTTGTTAAGAGACCTTTGTATGACTATTCATACACCATTCATAGTGATCCAGGAAAATTTGTTTCCAATTTTCTTCTGAAACCACCAACATTGACATAGTTGACAGAAAGAACTTCTTGTCCATCTGGTGAATAGCATTTATATTATATACCCTCCCCTCCGGTCTTGTTTAATACTCCCACCGGTCACTTTTAATAGATAAGTTCTTTCTATTAAAAGTGACCGGATGGAGCATTTGCAATTGATTTTTAAAATGAACTAATATGAGAAAAGACTGCAGGAAGTATCACTTTAATCTATTACTGGTTTAATGTGGTTTATTGCTTCCTCATGAAGCACTTAGTGCCATTAATCTGTAGTGCTTTGATCGATACGTGTGGCCACACCCTGTTCTAAATTTTCAAACATTAACTTTCTTAAGTTTATCTCAGGCATGTGTTAATTACAGTTCGCAAACTGAACTTTCCACGAATTATTTTGTTCGTCTGTTGCAAGACATATGTACCAATCAATCTGACATTGACATGTTTAACAATCTCTCCTCAGATCCTCCCCAGTAGATCACAAATTCGGAATTTTTCTCTTAAACTTGTTTGTATCATACTACTAGTCTACTAATCTTTACACTTACAGAAATTTACACCCAGCTGACGAGGACCCATGATATAAACCTCTCCAAAAGTGAAGTGATGAGGGCCCAGGCACTTGAACATTTGTTGGATGCTGCTTGTAATCCGCCACACAACAATATATTAGTTCGTGGAGAACGTTTCATGAATTAAGATTTGGGAAAGGGACTTCTGAACAGTGTCTCATGCTCCCTTAACCCATCTCTATCTTCTTTTTGTTGGATGGATGTAAGTGAAACCTGAAGAGGTGGACAAGCTTTGAGCTGAGTCATATACGTCTCATTGATTGTTTGGCATGGTAATGGGAAGGGAAATGACCTAAAGAGAATAATTCACTTTGGCAATTGCTGCTTCAGATTGGGATTATTTTGCATCACGAGAAAGGTTCAGTTCATTAAATTCATTGACAGGAATAAATTCCATGGGCCTTTTTTCGCTGAAAAGAATTGATCTCAAGTGGGGTCCTGGGTGTGGAGCATGAATGAATAGAACTGAGGGATAGGGGACTTGGTAGGAGAATTGGCTTGACAGAAGAAGGGGACTGTTTACCTGCAGTGCGTAGACATATTAATTGATTTCTGGGATCAGCTCTGCTTTGTGTTATTTGTTGGCCAATCACATTGCTATGTATAGATTTCCTTTTAAGTTGGAACATAAACTGATGAAGTCCCAAGTTATAATTTTACTGATTTACAATGAAGCAACACCTATGGAGTCACCTAGCAAAAAAAAAAACACCTATGGAGTTTGGAGTCATTATGGGTTGCAGCAGTGGCATTAAATTCAATAGGGCAAGTGGGGCATGCTAGAATTTTGTCTCAGTTATGCCCAATAATTTCATAGCATCTAACGGCAAAAACTCATCCACATCAACAACACCAGAACGTACTAAGGTTAAAGATTAAGCAATTCTTTGCCATTTGCATTTTTTATTTACCTCATTGTCTAATGACTTGAAGCATTACTAGGAAGATCAACATGTAATAGGAGTACTAACATGGTTCACCAATAGCAGGAAAATGCTGAATAGCTAACATGAACAAGTTATCGAGTCTTTTCTGTAATAATTCTTAAGTTCATGATGCTAAAATGGCAGAGAACTCATGGACGAAAAATTAGTTAAATAACAGACAAGGCAAAGAGGAACCTCATCATATTCAGAGATCCATAAAGGATGAAATGCTCCCCACGCCCATCCCCATTTATAATCATCTCACATTATAACAGCCCCCAGAGCCTGCATTCCTTGCACATGTAGCCATTAATTGGATCCACTAGATACTAACTTTATCAAAGATTTTTTCTTTTTTCGCGATAGTAATTTTTATCACTATTTATATTTTTTTCTTAATTTTGGGATGGCTAGGACCACACCTTAGGAAGCGAAGATCATGAATTCATATGCCACTTTGTTGGTCACCCTGGGGAGAATACTCGTAGCTCTACTAGGGCGTTTGTACATTGCTGAGGGAATTGGTGGCAAGATATGGTCTTAAGAGGTCGGCCTGTCCCTTCTAATCGAGTTTTAAGGACCGAGGACACTTTCATTACTATAAATCAAGAAAATTACTCCATCCAGTCACTTTTAATTGAAACAATTAGTAAAATATGCTTGCCAATAAGTCCACTGTCTGTTTATGGTACACCTACAAACAGACCTTTAGCATGTTTAATAGGCAACATACTAATATTCCAGTTAACTGAATTAATCTCAATGATGACCACCTAGCTCCATGAGTCCACTCTCTTCCAATTATTTCCTAGTTTTTCTGCTGTCACTGGTCCAGCTAACTAATTGTAGACCAAAGGTGGAGGAAGGGGACACTTTGGGTCTCTTTAGTCAGTAAAGAGACTACATTACTGATGAACATCCAAAAGGGCTGACTCACCATCAGACCGACCTTTTCTCCTTTCCCATTAATCATTAATATAACCCTCTCCAATATCTTTACATATCTAAACTCACTAATGCTCCGCTTTACTTTATGTTTCCAACATCTAGTTAGAGTTTTCAGAAATAAAATCTCATTAAAATACTATATCCCCCCATTACATTGGTTTCAACACCTTGACTAGTACCTAATTATCTAATTAGACTATATTAGCTCCTTCATTTTTCCTGCACAAAGGTCCATTCCACATTAAAAGTCTGATTTAGTTTTTCAAAGTAGAAATAAATTATTGGTACTAGAAAGTAGAACAGAATCTTTGCCACAAAAAAAAAACTACTCCCTCCAAGTTCAATTTTAAGTTCAATTTTTAGTTTATTTTAAGAAAACTGTGTGATTAAAAGTGACTGGAGGGAGTAGAAAACAGACCACTATCAATATCCAGGCAGAGCAATCTTGTCAGCACTTACATTAAACAAGACTTAATTATATCTAATCTACTTCATCAATAAAAACTGAACTTGGATTACTACCGTTTATCTACCACTTCGCAAAAAATTTACCGTTAATCCCAAAACAAAGGAGTGGAGAAATTAACTAAAGAACTTCCCTGAGCTTTTAACTACCAGAAGAGGGAAACTAGTCTGAGCTAAGAACTATCGTTATGCCATTATCCCTTCTTTGCCTTGCCTGCCAGTCATCGGCTCTGCCCGACCGGCCGACACATCACATTGCCACCAACACCGTGAGCATAGAAACACTATGCACAAAGTAGTTCTCTAGTTCTCTTCCAACCAGCTAGGTGTTGGTGTGATGGGTACTATCTTGAAGCCAAGGCCACCCAAATATATTATCCCGACTTAACCAGTGCGTGCGTATGTTGTGTGCATCGCATACACATGAGGTTAGCTGCAAATTACAGTGTTCTAGGCTATTGTGTGCATCGCATACACATGAGGTTAGCTGCAAATTACAGTGTTCTAGGCTAATTGCCCTGTCCCTTCTAGTCATGTCCTAAGGACAAAAAAACAAAAAAATAATGTAGTTTTTCTAATATAAATTAATTAAATCCATATCATACATTAAATGATCCATATGACAAAAACAAGTAAACAGACCGTTATGGCATTAAGCAACAAAAAAAAACATCGGAAACATGCCTTATAAACCTTGGTTTTTCCATGCCGACAGTTGTAGCCATTAAATCAAAGTCATCTGACGGCCACCAACCCAAAGCACAGGAAAAAGTGCAGGGCACAGGGTTTAACATTACTAAAAATAATAGTTAATGTAAGTATACTAATTTCTTTATATGATGTTTTTTTTCTACAATCGCCCAATAGAGAGTGACCTACACACACCTTGGGCCGTGATAAAAAGCAAAACATTTACAGTAGATTTTTCACCGTAGATGTTTTAGATTAATCGCGAACCAAATGGCCCTATATCGCACATTAGCTTAGAACCAGACCGTCACTCCCTAACTATACTATTTTATAATTAATACTAATAAAATACAATAATTAGTAAAAAAAATAAGACGAAATGGACCTGATAATCTAAAGCATACTATTCCCGGGCCCCACCCTTCGATGTCGGTACTAAAATGCTCCCCCTCCCCCTCACTACTACCACCACCACCGCCATGGCTCCTCCTCCTCCCCCTCTCCTCCTCAGCCTAATTCTAGCCGTTCTCTTTGCCGCATCATCGGCGGCCTCGGCAGAAGGCGGAGAAGCTGAATTTCCAGCCAAGCTACGGACATACATAGTCCGGGTGGACGAGCAGTCCAAGCCCGCTGTCTTCACCACCCACCGCCACTGGTACTCCTCCGCCGCCTTCCTCGCCTCCCCGGACCACCTCCTCCACTCCTACCACACCGTCTTCCACGGCTTCTCCGCCCTCCTCTCCCCCTCCCGCGCCGCCTCCCTCGCCGCCTTCCCCCACGTCCTCGCCCTCTTCCCTGACCGCCTTCGCCGCCTCCACACCACCCGCTCCCCCCAATTCGTCGGCCTCCGCAATCAGCAGGGCCTCTGGTCCTTCTCCGACTACGGCTCTGACGTCATCGTCGGCCTCCTCGACACCGGTGTCTGGCCCGAGCGTCGCTCCTTCTCCGACCTACACCTCGGTCCCGTTCCTAGCCGATGGCGCGGCGCCTGCGAGTCCGGCGAGCGTTTCTCCGCCGCCTCCTGCAACCGCAAGCTCATCGGCGCCCGGTCCTTCTCGGCCGGCCACGAGGCCGCCGCCCTCGCCGCCGGCGGGATCGGCGTCACCTTCAACCGGTCAGTTGAGTTCCGCTCCCCGCGCGATGCTGACGGGCATGGCACTCATACCGCCTCCACTGCCGCCGGCCGACACGTTTTCCGCGCAAGCATGGCGGGATACGCGGCCGGGATAGCCAAGGGGATCGCGCCCAAGGCCCGGATCGCCGCCTACAAGGTCTGCTGGAAGGACTCTGGGTGCTACGACTCCGACATCCTCGCCGGGTTCGACCACGCCGTGGCCGATGGCGTCGATGTGATCTCGATTTCAATCGGCGGAAGCGGCGCCGCCGCCTCCCCCTACTACCTCGACCCCATCGCCCTCGGCTCCTTCGGCGCCATGGAGAAGGGCGTCTTCGTCGCCTCATCGGCCGGCAACGAGGGGCCTACCGGCATGTCCGTCACCAACGTCGCCCCCTGGCTCACCACCGTCGGCGCCGGCACCATCGACCGCAACTTCCCGGCCGTTGTCGTCCTCGGAGACGGCCGGAAGCTGAGCGGCGTGTCGCTCTACTCCGGCAAGCCCATCGCCGGAAAGCTCTATCCCATCGTCTATCCTGGCGGAGGCGGCGCGGCCGGCGGACTACAAGTCTCCCTATGCATGGAGAACACGCTCGATCCGAAGCTCGTCGCCGGGAAGATCGTGATCTGCGACCGCGGGAGCAGCCCCAGGGTGGCCAAGGGGTTGGTGGTGAAGAAGGCGGGCGGCGTCGGCATGATCCTGGCCAACGGCATGTCCAATGGCGAGGGCCTCGTCGGCGATGCCCATCTTCTTCCGGCCTGTGCCGTCGGCGCTGACGAAGGCGACGCACTTAAGGCCTATGTGGCGAGGTCCTCGAACCCGACGGCAACAATTGAGTTCCTCGGCACAGTCGTCGGAGTTAAGCCGGCGCCGGTGGTCGCCTCCTTCTCCGGCCGTGGCCCCAATGGGCTGACGATGGAGGTATTGAAGCCGGACCTGATTGCACCTGGGGTGAACATCCTGGCCTCTTGGACCGACTCCGTCGGCCCTACCGGGCTCGACATGGACCGGCGCCGCACCGAGTTTAACATCCTCTCCGGTACCTCCATGGCGTGCCCACACGTCGGCGGGGCGGCGGCGCTGCTTAAGTCGGCGCACCCGGACTGGAGCCCCGCCGCCATCCGCTCCGCCATGATGACCACGGCCAATTTGGTGGACAACCGTGGCCAGAACATGACGGACGAGTCCACTGGGAAGCCAGCCACGGCGCTGGACTTGGGGGCCGGCCACCTGAACCTGGACCGGGCCATGAACCCTGGACTGGTCTATGACCTGTCCGTCCAAGACTACGTCCTCTTCCTTTGCGCAATCGGGTACAACCCGCGGACAATCCAAGTGATCACCCGGACAACCGTCAGCTGCCCTAGGCGGACACCGGCACCGGAGAATCTGAACTACCCGTCCATCTCCGCCGTCTTCGAGGTGTCCCAGTCATCCTCACACATGACTAAGGTGTTCATAAGGACGGTAACAAATGTCGGTGCGGCCAATGCCGTCTACCGGGCAAAGGTTGAGGCTCCGAACGGAGTTCGTGTGGACGTACATCCGGGAAAGCTGGTGTTCACACAGCGACTTCAAAAGCAGAGCTTCATTGTGACCGTGTCCGGTGACACAAGGAGTCTCAACATGGGCGAGTCGGGCGCGCTATTTGGGTCACTCTCCTGGTCGGACGGGGCGCACGTGGTCCGTAGTCCGATTGTAATTTCGCGGGTCATACCACTATGACTAGGCAGGCACTAGTGACTAGGATTTGAGTAACATGGTAACAGCAAAGGCAGGAGACAAGGGAGTGTAGTTTGGTGGAGTGGGTTTGTATTTTTGTTTACTCTTTTGTCTTTTGTTTCTTAAATTCCTGTAATGAATGGTTTGAGCTTTGTAAGGGAGTGGAGAGATGAAATGTCAAGTGAGTGGGAGGAAAAAGGTAAGTTGTATTATTATAAACCTATAGAAGAAGAGAAAGGTTTTAAGCAGGTTTTGTAGAAGAGGCAGGCAATGGTGGCTACCAAGTTTGATGTATGACAGGTTTGAAACTTGGAACTCAATGGTAATGTCAACTTTGAAGACATTGAGCTTCTTTGATCAAATGATGAGCCTCCCATATGTAATTGAACTGAAAATGTGCGGAGAAAAATTGACTGGGAGGAGATAGAGAGAGAGAGAGAGAGAAGCTCTCTCCTCTTTCCCTTCTAACAGAAACCCATTTCTCCATCTTTTATCCCCTTTAAAGTCTTCCGCCTCCGGCCAGGGCCAGCTGACCACTGCAGTGCTGAATCGGTTGGTAGGGAGGGAGAAAGGCCGAGAACCATTGGAGGAGTGACGAACTTCGAAGTTTTTCACCCTCCTAGCTTCTCTTACTCTGATCTCCCATTTTCCCGTCAGTGTTGGTTCCACAACTTGGCCTAGATGGTGTATGTCCGGAGGTCAAGCCTTCTCTATGGCGAATGATCTCCCTGCCTTTTTTTGTTTTTATTTGTCGGTCTTTTGGTGGTTGGGAGGGTGGCAAGAGAGAAGTTTTGCTTCTCCTCCCCCGGCCTCCTCCTGCTCCTCTAATCCTCTTCTCCTGACCTTCATGTGGATGTTACGGTGGATTTAGATAAAGGCTTATGGATAAAGGCGAATCTTTTGTGGGTTCTCGTCTTAAGGCATCTGCTCTGGTTGGCTCAGCCATTGGATCCAACTCCCCTTGGGTACAACTAGTTGGTCTATTCTGTGGGCGAGGCCCAGTTGAGTGGCATTTAACTGGGTCGAGGTTCATGGGTTGTTGAACTAACCTCCATTGCTATGGGCGTGCACTCAAGTACCCGGATTTGCAGTAGCTACCCAACGATTATCTCTGGGGCTTTTAGCTGTGTTACTCACAATTTGGTAGCTCTATTGTATGTTTATCTACGAAGATGTATTTTATTAGTTAATCGGTATTTATTTTTTTATCCTTCGAAGATAGCCCAGGATGTTTGGGTTAGAGGTCCTATGCAACAGACTCATGTGCGACGTTGTGCTTCAAGCTACAAAGCATCTTTTGAATATTTTTTGTCTTATTTGTATGAGAAGTTGTTGATTAATTTTAATTGTGTTTGAAGCTCCCTCCTCCTATGTTATGGCTGTAGTTGAGGAGGACTCTTTGTATGTATTATCCGTTATAGTTGAATAAAATTTATGTATTCTAACTAGATTTTAGAAGAATCCAGCTTCTTCATGAAAATCTTTCAAAAAGAATCTAGCTTTCACTTTATTGACTTTTCTCAATAGTATTTTTTGTAATTTTGTAAAAAATACAGGTAAATAATAATAGAAATGTATTTTCAATCATGAAAACGTATTTTTTATTATGGGATTTATTATTATGAAAATGTATTTTTTTATTAGTATTTACCCCTACCTTTTATGTTTATTTACAAAGCATGATGGTTACGTTAGTATGTCATTTAAATAATGCTTAGAATCCTTATGGTGCGTTTGACAACCTTGATTTGGATTTAGAGGTGTGATTTTTGGAATCACGTCATTAAAAGAATCTCGTGTAATTTTACAAATGGCAGGGTCGAGCCTGTCATTTTGGGCGACCCTCTTTCACGTTATAATAAGAATCACGTCATTATGGGGTGAGATTTTGGGGAAGAATCAAATCCTACTAAAAAAGAGTTGCCAAACGCAGGATTTAAACAAATCACGTGATTTTTAAAATCACAAGGTCTAAATCCACGTTGCCAAACGCACCCTAGCCCTTAAGTAATTCTGTTTAGGCAGCTAACACAAGATGAGTGAATAGTATATAAGCCTAGAATCTGTTAAGAGTTAGTCATTCCTGAATGTAATCCTTTGTTAGAACACTGTGCTATTGAGCTTGGCTCTGCAGACCCATTGACTTGGGTATATGATCCGTGGATTCGGATCAGTCGGTCTGATTAGTTATCCTTTATTTCCTCATTTCAGTTATTAGAAAATCCAAAAAACAAGACCGTTTGATTCTAGGTTCAATTATTTTTGTGTTGATTGAATCGGTTCTTGTGATTGTTCGAAGTGGGGCTGCGTCACCAAAGGAAATGCAAATGCCAGTAGTGTCGAATTAAATGATGAAAAGAAAAGACTAGGTTCCTTCATTTGGGTGGGTGTTAAAATAGTTTATGATAGATTTACACATACATGAACCCATCCGCTCTTTGTGGCTGCAATGACCACTTCTATAAAACATCAAAAAGAGAAAAAAGAGACGGAAAACAACAATGACGACCTAAGTCAATATACTGGCAATCAATATAAATAATTCAATCCTTCTAGCCTTATTTCCGTCTGCCTAGAGCTAAACTGCCTGACATTGCCTGCCTAATACCCTTATCCTCTTGCGGGCCAACCATGTAAGCATGTAACGTTTCTATTCTCCAACGGCCATTGTATGAGGAAGAAACTCAATTATGAACAAATCAGTCAATAACACTAACGTTGCCATGAGGTTTCCTGTTTGTAACCAGGCATGTTATCTTGCCACCCGCACTCAGGTTCCTTGCGCTTCAAGCTTAGCCCTGCGCCGCCAGGAAGCAGCCCAGACTTCACCTGCTCATCCATTAAAGCACTGTGACCTTGAACGAAAAAATGCCTCAATCCACCCACTTCCCGAGCCTGGTTCTCCCCCTCTATCAACCCCATGCCTGTGTTTAAATCGAGGCCAGACCGTGGAGCGCCGCCATTCATGGTTGACGGTGGACCTGTGATGCTCATAAAGAGTGGTGGCCTAGACAACATCGGCGAAACACCTGCTGCTGGGCCGCCCATTATCTGCGGCATGACAGAGGCTCCTCTGGAATCAAACATGTAAGGGACAGAGGCATGGTTGTACAGTTGAGGATGAAGAGATCCGGCAGGCCCCATGGATATTCCATTGTAGCCAAATGATGGAGGCGGACCTGGTGCATAAGCTATTGCCGGTCTCAACCCCGCACCATTCACCCCCATTCTCTCCACACTGCTGCCTATAGAAGACTCTAAAGCTGGTCCATTTGGCAGGAAAGTGTGAGTTCTATAGCTGAAGTCTTTTCTGTCAACTTCCATCCTTGAACCCATTATTGAAACGATGGGGTCATCAAGCCGAAAACTCCCATAGGATCTGTTATCATGGGCTGGATGTTGTCTTGGGCCATGAGACAAAGAAGGCTCAAAGAGAGATGGGTTGTCGTTCAAGTCAAAGTCTCTCATGGAAGGCTGCCGTGATGAAGATGAAGAAGCAGATGATGGGCTTCGGTTCCCATTTTGAAGAAGCTGATGGAATAGTCTTCCTTCCACTCTACGATCTGATAGATTAAATATGTTTGGCTCATCATGATCCTCCATGCGGTTCAGATCCAATTTGAGTCTCTCTGCCTTCCTTGAACTAACTTCCACAGAAGATTCCCCTGAAGGCAGGCCGGATGATACTGGAATTTGTTTCGTTGACCCTAAATCGATCACTGGTTCTTCCTCATTCTCAGCAACATTGAGATCAAAGTTCAGTACATTTTGTCTTTGTTTAGAACCCTGGCTGCTTGTCTCAGCCAGATATGACCTATCACCATCTGCAGTTCTTCGAGGAGATGCCCGCCTGAAAGCACTGGTTGCAGCCGAGCCTTTCCATCCAAGTTCTCCTTCAAAGTGGAGAGGAGTAACTGGCAAACCAGCACATCCTTTAGAGACCGGAATAACAGGAATTGGCGTAGATAAGGTGCTACTGGGCTGATTAGATGCAGGGGTAATCTGGCAATCAGTTTCCTCTGTGAACACATCCTCATTAAGGTCAAAGACACACTTGTCCTTGCTTTTCTGCTCAACAGATTCTTTTTCCAGAGCAACCGAACAAGTGGAATCATTATCAGGCTTCTCAGCTTCAGGATTAGTTTCACTGGAAACTCTTGAACGTTTGGCCTTTGGTGAAGAATCGATGTCTTCTGATGTACTGTGTTCTTCTGGATCTTCAATGTTTTCCAACATCGGCTCTCCATTGTGACCAACAGAATCAGGGCTATCTGGATGAGCAATTTCACCTTCTGAATTCTTCCCAGAAAAGCTGCAAGAAGCTTCTCGGTTATGAACAACTTCACGTGCAGCTTTCTTTCCAACCAATCTGGCAACTTCCAAAGCATCTTCCTCATCATCAAGATCCATTTCCGTCCTTGTGCTAATCAGATCATCTTTACCATTAGCACTTAACTTTGGCTTATAAGCCTCGCTAAGAATCATAGTATTAAGTAGTCTGGAATGCTTCAGATCTGTCTCGCTGGAAAGCCCTCTAGTGATAGCAACTTTTCCCAAGGCCTTACTAGCTGATTTATCTTGCGAGGCCCTGGGACAAAAAGCCCCATCTTGGCTCATGGGAAATTTACTTGAAACTTTTGATATATCTAATACAACAATATCCTGACAGGGTTTTTGTTTATCATCTTTGCTTCCACTATCAGAAGATGGAGTGCGTTTTGGACAAGGGTCATTTTCTTCTGTATCAGGCAATGCAGTATCAATGCTTTGTTCTTGTTCACTCAATTTAGATAAACTATCCTCCTCGAAATTTTGATTTATCTCCACCTCTTTATTATCAATCACTTTTTTCATCTGTGTAACATCAGAAGACCTATCATCAGCACTTTCCGCCCTTGGAGATGAGGGGATCTCTATCCCATTAGTAGTTGTAGCATTTTCTGGACATGCAGAAGGTTCTTCAACAGTGGGGGGTACTTCCTGACAAGTATTTGATAGAGGGCTCAATGGCAATTCGCCTTTAGGGGGGGCATTTATATCTGCTTCACCATCTACCTTACATGCAGAAGCTTCTTCATCATTGGTGGACATAATACGAGCTTCATCAGAACACTTTGCAGCATTTGAATTTTGGTCTTCAGTCTTTGAGGGGTCACCATCGCATGCCTCATCTTCTCTGCCACATTCCTCAGAGATCCTCTTCACATCTTTCAGAGGCTTGTCTTCACTACAGCAGGTCCCACCTTTTTCTGCAATATCTAGACTGTCAGCACATTTAGCCAATCCCTGATTCCAATTATTGACCAAACCTTTTGCCCTTTCCTGAGATTTTCCTTTCTGCTTACTTAGATTTTCAATTGTTAAATTAATTCCAGAAGCAGTGGGCCAATTGGTTTCTGTGGGCATCTTCTCAAGAACTTTTAATACAACTTCAATGGACTCTTCCACAATATTCTCATTTGAGTCATCAGCACATTTTGGGGCTTCTTGGAGCCAGAGGTTAAGGAAATGAACCCCATCTAACTGAATAAAACGATTAAGACAATTTATATTCTCTGTAGATGCAAGAACCCCTGCTACAGTTGACCATTGCCTAGCCGCATCTCCCAAGTTCTTTGTTGCATTATCTTTCTCCTTTTGCATAACGGAAACCAGCTCGTCTACTCTGGGAAGAGATGTAATCCCATCCTTCATCTCAGTCAAAGTGAAAAAATCTTCTAGTGTCATGTTGCTTGCAATACAAAGACACTAGCAGATTCAAGTACCAGAACCTTGGAACATGCTACAAATCCTTCTATATGAGTAACAAGTACAAAACAAGAAAGCTATTTTAATCCAACTCTGTCCTGCAAAAGATATTTCACATGATCAGTCCAACAGATTTAAACACACCCGTTAAAAGAGGAAAAGCTGGCAGATATTCTTGGTATATATCAATACATAGTATTTAATCTTCCAGGAAAAATGAAATATGAAAATTCCGTGGTGGTCATGATGCAGGTAGAGAACCCAGGAAATTTCCTCATGCATAACAGTATTCATTCCAGGAGGCAAAAAATGCATAAACATTTAAAAGTGTCTTTATTTACCTTCAGTTAATTGATAAAGAATGCACATTTGAAGTCAAATATTAAAAGGCAACCAGCAGAGAGTGTGTGAAAACATAAACTTGGCACAATGTCTCAGAAAACTACCCCCAACTTTATGTCTTCCTTTATCACACATTCACACTACCCATGACCACTTCCATCACACGATTCACATCTTTTATTCCACATTATTGTTCATGAAGGGCATGCCTGATAAAGTCATGGGCAGCCCAAAATAATAGAAATACCAATGCACAGTAGATGCTACTACAACTTTGCATGACAATTTCGGCAAAATCTTCCATTTCAAAGAATTTCTAATTGACGGGCACTTTGGTCTATGAATAGTAAAAGCTAACCCCTGGCAAAGCAGGGAAATGCAGAAAATTAAATCAGGAAAAATGTAAAAAAAAAAAAAACAACTGCACATTTACATAAATATTATTGAACTTCTCATTTTTTGGTTGTCATAAATTCTCTCCAACTTTTTATTGGTGATGCTAATTCTCCATTATCACACCCATTTCTGTATAGTACTATATGCTATCTATAAACCTCTCTTCTTCTTAATCTTTGGAGCTGTATTGCGACAATTGGAAAGATTTTACTCCCTACGCACTCACCCTCGTGGTTGCATCCGCATCTCAGGAGTTCCAAAAATGAAACTCCACGTTTCGCCCCCACTCTGGACCGAACACATAGCCAACTTGGAATACATAATTACTCACTTGAATTGTTGTCTTAAAATTTTGAAGACTGCAGCCTATGGCACAACTGATCCAATTTCATTCATCAGGATAACAAGTAAAAGGTCCTTGCCAATGTACACATTTCCCCACTAGCCTACATCAGGCAAGTAGAGAAATTCACTAAACCCAATGGTAGAGGTCATCAGACGTGTATCCATCTTCTGATAAATCATAAAGCAACAAACTTATACCACAAAGAGGATTTAACAGACACACAAAAAACGTAATCATTAACACAGCATTTATCAAAGAAACTAACAAACTACGTCCTAGTGAAGCTAATCCATGAACCTGAGCTTCAAATCTAACATAAGTGAACTATTGATGAACTTTTGTTGTTTTCCATTTTTAGATATACAGCTAATTGAGAGGTATAATAACCATAAGAGAACAGTACCAAATATTTGTCCATAAATGTGTTAACCAACAAAACCAAGCAAAAAACCAATAGAATTGGTGGGATGGCTAGGACACGCTTCCTGAAGCGAAGGTCCAGCGTTCGAAGCCCCACTCCATTGGCCACACAACCGGGATTATATCCCGAATTACATGGTGCATATAATGGTTGGGCCTTGAACATGCCCAAGGGGACTGGTGGCAAATACAGTGCTCTAAGAGGCCAGTTTCCCTGCCCCTTGGCCCCCTTCTAGCCGGGTCCTCAGGAATACTACACCTTCTTGCTATTAATAAAAACATTTGAATGAAGCCAGATTATGCAAAAAGCCTGTAATACAACTTCAGTGTATAATGAACTACCTCGACTAAGATTCAGTGCTTTACGCCAGTCTTAAAAACCTTACAAACTTAAACAACAATCACATAGCACTATCACTAAACCCTAGATCCCCAGATAAAACATATTACTCACTACAATTAATACAAAAACCGCGCTCCGGGAAAACTGAAGCGTGCAATTCAGACCCCATCCACAGTTTCAACTAATCAAGCCTAAACCAAACACATCCCCTCAACAAAACAACAAAACCACCCTTAGATCAACAAAGTGACACATCAATCACAACCACCTACTCATTAAACAACAGAATCCAAAACACCCAGCTGCAAATCACACCTAATAAGCACAGAACATGAATAAAAACCCTAAAACTACCCGAAAATTCCGCCGCTCATGCCGGAACCCAGAAATGGTGCACAAAAATGAGTCAAAACCACAACAAAAGCAGGAACTAGATGAATTCGATTGATATAAGGAACACTAGATGAATTAGAAGCCAAGAAAGAACAATCATGCAATAACCACGGCAAAATAGCAACAAGAAAGACGACGGATTAGCTGGAAGATGGAAAATTTGGGATAAAAATCCGTACTTTGCTGAATCGGGATTCAGGAGAGACGATGAATTGAGATTTGATGGGGGATTTAGGGCTTGTCTGGTCTGATCGATGATCAAATGGGGTGGATTCTTCCCCAAATTGGTGAAATCGCAGCAGGTTTCAGCGCCACAAGGGAACGAGGAGGGTCAGACTCAGACGAGACTCGGACGCGAGTCCAAAGCTCCCCCCACCTTTCTCCCTCTTGTCCCCATTTTTTTGTGATTTTTATATTAATGTTAATTAATGACAAATTAATCAAGGAAGAAAACAATTTCTTATAAAAAATAACTATGACTTTTATTAATCAAATAGCGTCCATTTTCTTTTTCTTTTTATTATTTAGGGGCCATTTGGGGCGTGATGAACTGGATAGGAAAAAAACATAGATGCTACAGTATAATCGGAAAATCCACTGTAGATATTTGCTTATAATCATACCTCAAACGGCCCCTTAATAAAAAAACTTCCCTCGTTAGATACTTTAGCATAGATGTAGCACATCGTTTCATTCTACCCTCTTCATAGAGGGTTGCGTCAGCATTTGACGTAAAAACTTCCTACTATATTTTTTGTGTGGATTTTGTACCATTTTGATTTCGATAAGAGTTAAATGTGATATATAATCAATGTCGCGGACCGGGATGAGGCGTATGATAATGATGAGATATATGTCACTTCCTTGTATGCTGGGTAATTCAAAGTAATCAATATGGACTCTTTAGATTCCTATAAACTATGCTACTGTAAAAGTCAAATTGGCTTTGTTTTGCATATGAAAGATGGATGTTGTAGATTAAAGGATCTACGGGTAATTCTATCGAAAAAATAGAAGAAAGAGTAGGATTAGAGCTAAGAAAGATTAAATTAAAATTATTTTGAATAACTCTAATTTATATTGATCAAGCATAATAAATTAGGAAAAACCTTTTACATATTTATAAACTCTAAACTATAATCCTAATTAACAAAGGAGTCTAGTCCTACGAATCTAATTAATGAAGGAAAGTCATACCTTATTTAGAATTCTAATTAGAGTAGGAAATTAATAAAAGATCATAACATAATTTAATTGGTGGACCCTACCCCTAAGCCGGATCATAACATTCCACCAACACTTCCACATCACCTCATCCTCGAGGTGCTTGTCTTTTTGCATCGAAGGCGAAAATGCACGAGGCTCAACTATATAAAAATGTGTTAGGCCCACCAATGCTCCTGTAGACGAATTGGCACAACACACGTTTGCAAATTATTTTTTCAAAAGACTGTTGAACCAACCCAAGATGTAGGAAATAGGCTTGAACCGGTCAGACCGGTTTAACTTTGGACCAAACCAACAGAAGTTGGTCGTCTTCCTTGTTGATACCCCAACACTACCTGGACTTCGCTGAAGCACGATTGTAGAAAGGGCTTGCTGGGGAGCCCGTTGACACGGCAGAAGATGATCGGGGTGCCGATTTTTGGATGTGGGAGTAATAGAGTCCTGAAAAGCATGGTATGTCGCACCAAACTCAATTTTTTTTTTGCTGATTTCTGCATCTCATAAACGCCAAAAAAGGAAACTTGCTCACTGGTCACAAAGGGTGGTGGTTTCAGTGGAGATCGGGGTTTACCCAACATCATCTCCTAAAGTAACGAAGTGACAGAGCTGTGTGACCCATCGTCGAAAGAGATTGCAGTGGCGACAGATCTAATGGTGGAGGATCAGGAATCAGTGGCTTGGGCGAAGGTGGAGCCATGCCAAATACTGAAGTGGAAGGTGGTGGCTCTGGTGGTCGAAAGCACGCCGATGGTTTTGAAGGTGGTGGCAGAAGTTCGACGATGACCACCGGTACCAGATCCGTAGTCGCCGGTGATGGAAGATGTCGACGTGGTTCGACTGAAAACCTATCAGGTGGAAGAGGCAGTGCGACGGAGAAGCTCATGCCAATGCCTGGAAGCAAGTAGTTGGCAGTGCTGGCTTGTTCGTGGTTGAGGAAAATGAGCTCTGTCACACCTCGGGCACCGCCTGATCCGAACCGAACCCGGTCCAAGAGCCGAACCTGCGCATGGAGGCGACGTTTCAAGGGATATAGTAGAAGACTTATGCCCCACAAATGGGCGGTCTATCTAACAGAGTTATGCAACTATTTTGAGCAAGAGTAAATAGGTAGACAAAGGTGGAGTTTAACTCATAATTCAGTCCACAAGTCTTAAACCCACATACTAAAATCCTAAGCTAACACACTGGGCTCGAAATACAAAAGTCTAAAATAGGTCTAATCATAAGTCTCAACATACACAATGTTCATGCATAAACATGGCAAAATAGACATATAAACAAAGTAATGTCCAAAGGCCTCCATGCCTAATCTCATGCTCTCTCCTATCGTTCCTCATACAGAGGATCCTGTTCATCTCCGTGTCATACAACGTAGCCCCAAAACAAAACAAGGAAAGAGAGGTGAGTATAAAACTCAGTAATGTTTTACATACAATTAGCAATAATCAGAAATCATACGACATCACAACACAACAATATAGATCCATAATCAACATGATTTCACCATTTCCTGGACATATATTCATAACACACAATCCTGCATAATAATATCCCAATCACATGCATTCATAACGCATAATCTTGCAAAGTAATATCTCAATCACATACTTTCCGGTCATGCATTCATAACACATAATTCTGCATAACAATATCCCAATCACATGCATTCATAACACATAATCCTACAAAGTAATATCTCAATCACATACTTTCCGGTCATGCATTCATAACACATAATCTTGCATAATAATATCTCAATTACATGCATTCATAACACATAATTCTGCAAAATAATATCTCAATCACATGCTTTCTGGTCATGCATTCATAACACATAATCCTGCATAATAATATCCCAATCACATGCATTCATATCTCATAAAGTTTCTCAGCATGATAGATGTATCCAACACATGGTACACTCATGCATCACAGTCATAATAACCATGTAGCAACACAATGGTGAATGCCTCCATCAAAGAGTAACACAAGTATTGCCACGAAGGTTGTTGCCACAAAGGCAGGACACAGTTAAGGCCACGAAGGCATATCATGGTCCGATTTCCACATAGGAAATGTAAGAAGGTTGGGGTGTCGGCCCCTAAAGCTGCTCGCCCTGGACAATCCTGGCCAAGGATGTTCGCTTCTTACACAAAGAACCTAGAGCAGGTATGTTTGCCTAGGGACATCTCTTGCGGTGGGGGACAGCCTGTACAGGGAACCCTAAAACACGTGGTAGCTGGTACACGAAACGTACCACACTGGATCAACAAGTCCATATGACAATCTCAATAATCTCATCCGCAAGGCAAGTACACAACGCTCCCCCCCCCCTCCCCGTATATCTCAATGTAGCTCGACTCAACCTGGGGAGTACACATGTTTCACATATGAACGAAATTGAAACATGTCCTTTTGGACCAACTAAGATTCGATTAATCCACCGATCGATTAACCCGGCACGCAATCTCAAATATTGTATACAATCGATTAATCCTGGTTAAACAATGGTAAAACTTTATCCATGAAGTCTGATACATGATACATGATACCATGATACATCCATGAGCAAGACCTACGTGGGTTCCAATGCATGGAATGTGCTCCCAATCCATCCCCTCATGCATCATAATCAAAGCATATATCAACTACAATTCCATAATAAACTCCCCACATGTGTGTGTATTCATGCACATTCTTATCACACGATTCATGCTTTGACATAAACTCAATTGGCGATATTTGCGTGCTTAAATGCCTTCTAAAATAATAATTCCACACCAAAATCAAAACAATTTATATCATCAAGCTTAAATTCATCCATGTGGAGTTAAAGACTTACTCCTACAAGCATGCTCTATTACCCTACATTAAGCCATAACATGATCACATCAATTACTCATAAGCCAATATAATCACAATGGAACACATCTATCATCATAATAAAATATCTCTGCTGGAATCATGCTCTAAGCATAAGAAATCCCAACACAAGACATGCAATAATCCAACATTACCAAGCATAATTGTCAACACATGATATGATACCAAATCCAATCCTTGAACATAAGCCATGACCTTCATCATCATTTCCATACATCTACTAGACTCATTTCAACTTAATATACATCTCATGTTATTAAATAAAGCAAAAATATTAAAATGAGCACAAAATCTCCCAAAATAACCAAAATGCTGCATAGCTGATCGATCGGCTAGAAGGCATGATCGACCGCTGGCCAATCGATCGGCTGTTCAACGTGTTATACATCTGATCTAACCCCGATCGATCGATGGTCGTATTTTTCATTTCCAAAATATGAATTGGAGAAGAAATATAAAACAATAATTTTTATGCTTTCAAAATGAATTGAAACAATGAAGTCAAGATTAAGAGAGGTCTTAAGAAAAACCTAAAGAATAAGAAGAGATTAAGTTAATTACCTATAATCCTTTTTTCTTCAAGCCTAATGCGGAATAAGCTCTCAGTCTCCTGGCCAAGCCTATTCCCAATTTGGGATTGGCACAACACTTTCCTTTTATAGAAAGGGTTAGGGTAAACCTAAGTAAAATGTGGGGTAGAAATAGAATTTTTGGCTAAAATTAGAAAATTTGGCAATTTAATCCAAAAATAGGTCCAAAAAAATTCTGAAATTTTTGATAATGTTTTCCTTTGATGTCTGGGTCATTTTGGTCACAAAAACTTAATTTTTTCAGTGGGGCCCACCGGTGTCCCGCCAAACCCTAATTTTCAAAAAATTTGTGAAAAATATCAGAAAATCCAAAAAATTTAGGTTTGATCCACTACATTTAACCCAAAAACACTTAAACCACACGATAACTGATAAAGAATACTAAAATAAACCTGTTCAAGATGAGGGATCTTACAAGATCTCCATCGACCCCAACAATGGGCTGAGAAGAGTGAGCAAAAGGCAAAAGCTTTACTGTGTCAGTCATATCTGGTGCAATAGGCATCAATTGTGGCTTCAATTCTGTTTCAGTTTCTAATTCCATGGGTGATCAAACCCAAGAGAAGGTTGACAAATTGTAATCTATACTCGGTGAATTCAAGGTCGAACCACAAGGAATGATGTAGAATTAATCTACTCCAAACTAATCTAAAAACTTTTATTTTAGAATTGTCGTAATTGAATTAACTACTAATTTAAATGATGATCGATGAGAAATATCAAAGCTTCAAGGATCAATTATTTAATCAATACTTCTATGTTTATTTAATTACGCAATTAGATTCAAATAATAATTTAACCTAATCGGATGATATTGCATTCAAATTCATCATAACAATTAGCATAAAAATATCAATTGAACATTTATCATTAGCAAGCATAGTCTACTAATCACAGAGAATTATAAGCATTCGCCGTACTTTACGTTCACAACGAATCAAATAATTATATAGATTATGACTTTATCACCAATACTATTATTTAATCAAATAAACCATAAAAAAACCTCTTTATAGACGTAGAAGTATCAATTAAATAACATCACCCTTAGCCTTGACAAAAGATTTAGCTATTCATATTCATTAGAAAAATCAGATTCGGAAAAAATTGCATTGAAAAAAACACTGTAGCAGTTTTACTATTCATGGGTATTGTAGCAACACTGTAGCAGCAGAAACACTGTTCATCAAGCACTTCATCATCTTTTTCATGAGCCCGTGATTACTATAGCAATTGCACAGTACTGTAGCACTACTGTTCACCTTCGAAAATTAGTCCAAAATCCTTGCTTTTTCCTCTCGATTTATCCCCTTCTCTCCCCCGTCGATTCCCCTTCTTCTCCTTCTTGTTTTCCGGCCAAAATCACCACCCAAGTCAGCCCTTTTCTCCCTTCCAAAACGACCCAAAACTCCCCTGATCCTCCTTCATCTCGGTTTTTATAGATATTTAGCTTCGAGATTCCATACACAGTTGGAGTTCTTCCAAGTTAATCTAAAACTTGGATTCCTTCCCAACTTCAAATTTTATCTAGATTCGATCTGATCCAAAACTGCTTCTTTTGAGTCCAAATCCTACATGCCTCTCATTGCCCTTGCCCACAGCCATCTTTCTCGAGTTTTGCCACCATCCTCACCCATCATTTTCGGCTATCAGTCTGCCATCGACCACCACAATCCTGCTCCATCTCTGTTTGCTCGAACAGAGCTTTTGCTGTTCTAGAAGTGAACACCCGAGCCTCGTCTTGGGTTCTTTCTTTTTATTATTTTTTTTCTAGATGAACCGAATCAGACCCAAGTGAACCGATTCAATTCAATTTGGGTAAAACCCATTAAATTGCTCTCATCTGTCAGATCTCATTTGAGCGGCTTGTACTTTTAAATCGGCGCCCATCTTCCATTAAATAGATCACCAACGGTTCAGATTTTTCTGCACTCAATCTTCGATCTTGGTTTACTCTAAAAATTCAAAACCCGCTTAAGCACTCTTCTGCTGCTGATCTGCAATCCGCATTTTTGAAACTGCAATAATAAAACCAAACCAAAATTAGACGCATATTAAAAAATATGATTCCTAAAATTCATTAATGCATATAAAATAGTTAATTAGAGTAAATTAACTATTAATCCCTATTTACTATCCTAATTATAAATAACCCATTTTATTCATATTTTATCATTAAAACTACACTAGTAAATAGATAAATAGGACATATAAATGTGTATATTTCATGTTTATCAACGTGTAGACCGGCGACAATTTGATCGTCAGTGATATTAGCTTGTGCTCGTGCAGGTGTCAACAAGGATAGACATGATGACACAAAAAATCTATTGCGGCATCTCTCTCTGCTCAACAAAGATGTCATCAACATCCTATTTAAGCTTGTTAAAGAGGTTTCGTAATCCCATGGCAGAAGCACGGGAGGGTGGGAGGGAGTGCAAGTTTTCGGAATTGGCTCTAATCCAATGTTGTAGATCAAAAGATCTATGGGTAATTCCTTCAAAGAAAGAGAAGAAATATTAGGATTAGCGCTAAGAGAGTCTAAATTACTACTATAAATAACTCTAATTTTCATTGATAAAATATAATGAATTAAGGAAAACCATTTACATATTTATAGACTATAAACTATAATCCTAATTAACATAGGAGTCTAGTCCTACGAATCCAATTAATGAAGGAAAACAATAACTTATTTAAAATTTTAATTAGAGTAGAAAACTAATAAGAGATCGGAATATAATTAAATTGGTGGACCCTACCCCTAAGCCGGGCCATAACAATGGACCAAATTGGCTTTGTTTTGCATATGAAACAGAGACTCTTTAAGTCCATCGTAAGTTCTGAAAATTTGATGCTTCATTGCCCACTTTTCCTTTGCTCATGAAGCTAGAATGTTTCCAACCACTTCAAAGACATTACCAAGAGGATGGCAGATCATCTTTTGTCACAATCTGTAAAATTTGGGGAAAACAAAGTAGATCGCTAATTGACTGAAGCTGATTAATTGTGGAATTACCAAAAATTGAATGTAACACGTGCAATTATACCCGTGCACTTTTACTAAGATGGCAATCCATTGGTAGTTTAGGAGAGTCTTCTACCATATGAAGTTTTCATCATTGGAAAGTGACCATTTAAATATCAAAACAAAATAATACAGTGTTAAAAAAATTTAAATTATTACTTTACAAAGGACTGTGTTTACTGTTGCCGTTGAGTTTCTTTGTCTTTGCTAAATTTTCCACCTCTGGCCTACAACTCTTTGTGATCTACGTGTCTCTTCCTCTAACGTATTTTAAACCTCCTAATTATGTTAAATATATATGAACTTAATCCCTATTTAGAAATAAGGTAATTACTAGCTAATCCCTATTTAGAAATCTGCGTAATTGCAAATTAAGCCCTGGAGAATCCGTATGAGGATTTTGAGGAGGGTATATATTTGACATGGAAGAGGGACGGAAGAGAGAGAGAGAGAGAGATGAATTTCATTAAATACCTTTAATAACCATGCTTAATAAGGTCACCGTATTGGATGGGGGATAAATAGGCACACTATTAGATGTGCACAATTACTTGAGTAATTGATACTTACGATTTCACTCTTGAACCGAATGCCTTTTTTTATAATAGAACCAGATGCTCTTCATCCATTATCATTATGTTCTATCAACCAATGAGAACACCTCCCCTCCACGTCTAAAAAATCAGATCCTCCTTAAAATATATGGGATATCTTCGTTGAGTAAAAGAGATAAGGGTCTTGGGAGTCCTTGCTATTATGGACTCCAGAGTCTAGAAGCATATTAACAGATCCTCCCTAAAAAGATGGGACTTAAGATGTATAGTTGGTATTAATCTACAAAAACTGTTTTTGATGGACTCTGCGTTCTTCTCCTCACAGTTGAGATTTAGTTGCATTGGAAAAGGGAAAGATGAGTTTTGGAAGGTGATGTAGAATCTGATCTACAGGTAATTCTATTATAGGAGAAAGTACAGAAATAGTAGGATTAAGGCTAAGAAAGACTAGATTAAATTAAACAAGAAAATAACTATTTTATTTAACATGCATTATGAAGTTGGGAAAACCCTTTACATATTTATAGACTCTAAACCATAATCCTAATTAACATAGGATAGACTCTAAGTTATAGTCCTAATTGACATAGGAGTTTAGTCCTAGGAATCCAACAAATAAGGGAAACTACTCATAACCTAACCAAAATAAGGTCGTAACATTCTACCAACATTTTTGCATCATCTCGTCCTCGAGGTGCTTTTATCTTTTTCATCAAAGGCTAGAATGCGAAAGGCTCAACTTCTATAGCGGAACCATCAATGTTCCTGTAAACAAGTCGTGAAGAGTTCGCTTATGGAGAAAGCTTCATATAAGAAAATAGGCCCACACCATATATGGCCCTTCAACTCTTTTTTTTTTGAAAAAGGACTGAACCAACCCAAGGGATAGACAGGTTTGAACCATCCCGGTCCAGCCCACGTTGGACCAAACCAACAAAAGGATTCTGCACTTCTTCCTCAAACCAGATGGGTGACAATGATGGCCACATATTAAGAAAGCTTCGTCTTCCTCAAGAGAGCTTCGTATTGAGACAACGGTCATAGGTTCTGTCATCGAAGGCACGGACTATGTTGCCTTTCAGCCATCGTAGCAATGCTGGAGGACGTTGGCGGTGGGTCGAGAATACGGCAGAGGAGGCGGTACGATGGTGGCATGAATGATTGCAGCAGACGAGTGGGGCAGAAACCACCTGCCTGTGGCAATGGTACCCAAGGGCACAAGATAGGCAGTGGCGACGGAAGTTGAAGCGCACCGGCGAACAGAAAGGTGGTGGCTTTGGTGGCGTTGGAGGCAGATCCGGCTGCGGTTGTTCGTTGGCGGCTGGAGGAGACCGGCAAGTGGCGGCAATACTGCAATCAGCCGAAAGTTCGCACCTTGCGCGAGGGTGGGTGGGCGATCGGCAAAAAATGGCGGCCTGCAGTGGAAGGGATTGGACAATAGAGGAGGAGGTGACGGAAATGATGTCCTTTGCGTGGCTGACGAAGTGGCGGTTGGTGGCGCCAATGTGGAAATCCCATGCGGCGGCGATGAAGGGAGTTGAAGCACGCCGTCAGAGACAAGCTGGATGGCCAAAAGGTAAAGGCTTTGGTGACAGCCGAGGTTGGACATAGACCACCATCGTCGGAGGACTACAGTCAGGGTCGACTGGAAACCCATCAGGCAGAGCGATCGGGACGACAACGATGTGCAGAGAAGGTTGCGAATCAGGCCCTGGGTGGTGACATGAATCTTGTTCCCGTTGATGGCTGTCTCGGGCCACAGTTTCTCGATCCTCTGGTACCTGTCCATGGCTGCAATTGACCACGACTTTGGGGGGCAGGATGGGTGGGACGCTGACAGAGGCTTTAGGGGGTGCGGGAGCATGACTGGGAGCATAAAGCTCGCAACTTGCTTCGTCGGTGGCCATGCTGGCGAGATCTGAAGGTGGTGGCGGCTCGTCGATGGAAAGTAGCGAGGGGACTAGTAGCTCTTCGACGGGCAGTAGCAAGGGATCTGGCGGCTCTTTGACGGACAATAGCAAGGGAAAATCTTTGACAGTGAAATATTCTAAGGTACAAGGCTCGCAAAGGGTGAAGGGGGGATGTACAAATTTTCTGCAGTGTCACTCGTTGCTTGTTGAAGATATCATCGATGTCTTGCTTCAACTTTGCCAAGTTGTTTTCAAATTCCATGGCATAAGCATAGGAGGTTGCAATAGCATATCTGGAGGGTATACAACTGCAGCCCCGATGGCGATGCTCGGGACCGAGATAGGTCATATATACATGAAATATGCATTTTATTATCTCTTAAACTTATGTTTACGTTAGTGTTTAATTAGAATTAATGTTACTTTAATGTCATTTTTTGTTTTTGTAGGAGAATAAGCGTAAGCTGTAGATATGGTGAAAAGTGACTCCAATGATTGAATCTTTATTACTTCGAATGCGTATCTCTGATTAGACTAATTCAAGCTTCATGTTAAAGTACAAGAAGTCAGCTTTCCAATGCCACTGACTGTTCATAATTTGGAGTTATGAGCAAAGAGTTATGATCATTGGAAATATAGCACGCGAAAGAGACATGACTAAAGAGAAGAACCGTCAAGATGAGATTGGATGGATAAGATCGATACAACGGGTTTTTGCCTAATAAAGAAAAAAAGAATATAACTGAATTGGTTCCGTTCCGGTTCAAGAAAGAGAAAAAAAACTAAACAAGACTCAAACCGTCGGGTGTTCCAGCAGAGCCGAAGCTCGAGCAGAAGCTCGAGCTTTCATGGCGGTCGACAACAGAGGCTGGGTCGGTGGTGAGGACTGTGGCTGGAGGCGATGGGTCTGTAGGACGACGGTGGAAGCACAACGGCGACGGTGATGGATGGCAGAGAGGCGAGGCTCGACAATCGGAAAAATGACAACTTGCTTTGAAAAGGGAAAACAGAGACTGATTCCAATTCAAATTAGAAATCCAATTTCATCTTCGATTGGAATGCGGATTTGGGCTCGATTCGACTTCAATTAGGACTTGGACTCTGAATCGTGTAAAAAAAATTGGAAGGGAAAAAAGGGAACTTTTGGAGAGCTTTACAGGAGGACTTCTGGCCGGAAAAACAGAGAGACAAACAGGGAAAAACCAGGTGCTTTCGGCCGAAAGAGGAGGAAAGAAGAGAGGAGTCGGCTAGAGGGGAGAAGGAGGAAGAAAGGAGCGATTTTGAAAGGATTTCACAGCTGCTACAGTCCGCTGCTCGTTGGAGAAAACGATGAACAGTACCCATGATATGTGAATAGTGTTTTCCAGTTAATAGTAAATGATGACTCCGACAAATCAGCAGCATTCTCCTTGTTCGATGGCTAGCTAAATTCGCGTCCAAGGTGTAGATAAAGCCCGAATAAATTGGTTGTATCGTTTTCTTTCTCTCATTTTAACTTTTACCTTAATTGGTGTATAGATCTTATTTTCTATGTGCTCGATAGAGGCTAAAATGAATTCTTGTGAGTTTCAATTCGAGGAATAATTGCGTGTCCGAGAGGAACATAAGGAGACTGAGGTGTTATATATTAATAAGGATTCATTGATTTATGGTCGAGAGAGATAGATCATAGTTCCATGTTTTAATTGATTTATGTGTTACGTTCGAGAGGAGAGCACAATATTTTGAATTGACAAGTATATGTTGGAGAGGAATATGCTAGCTAATTAGGAATTTATTCAAAAGAGAGAGAGACGAAAAGCTGGTTTATTGTTTTATGGATTAGAAGTGTTGGCACTTCTCCATATTTGTTTAATTAGTTAAAGTTTACTGTTTTTTTAGATTAAATTAAAAGCTGCAACTTTCTTTCACTTGAATTTGGTAAGATTATTCATCCGTCCCTGAGGTTCGACAACCCTAATACTCATTGTAGTACAATTGCCTTGTGCACTTGCAAGAGTTTAAATATTAAACGATCAACGGGGTCCTGCCCGAGTTGCCATTGGGCGTGCATCTCTTCGTGTCGTCGCTTCCGGTCTGCGTGCATCTCTTCATCTTGTCGCTTCCACTCGACTTTAAGTGCGTCAAGTGTTCGGAAGACATGTTGCGCGTGCAATGGTCCAAAGGAACAAATGCTTTGATACTAATGATGTAGAATCTGATCTAAAGGTAATTCCATTATAGGAGAAAGGGGATAAATAGTAGGACTAAGGCTAAGAAAGATTAGATTAAACTAAACTAGAAAATAACTATTTTATTGATCATGCATTATGAAGAATGGAAAACCCTTAACATATTTATAGACTCTAAATCATAATATTAATTGACATAGGATAGACTCTAAACTATAATCTTAATTGACATAGTAATCTAGTACTAGGAATCCAAATAATAAGGGAAACTACTTCTAACCTAACTAAAATAAGGTCATAACAGACAGGGAGAAAATCATGGAGATAAGACTCTAATTGGACTAAATGTATGGGATTTCTATTGGCTCTAAATTAAATCAATATTTAATGTTTTGATTTAGGTATTAATTGAATATTCTCTCTCTCTCTCTCTCTCTCCCTAATTTTCCTTTTGTGGCATCCCAAATCATCAATTAAAGCAGTGTCAATTACCGGATTAACTTCCAGATTTGTCTCCTATTTTTTAGGCACACACGTTCCATATTTGATATTCATAGGAAGGCCTTACATGCAATTACATGATTTAAAAGCAATGATTTTGCAATTACGGGATTCTTAAGCAAGGATTAGTCTTATATATTTATTACAATTAGGAGGTTCCTGCAAATATTTCCGGTACCCCATTTCACTTTAATAGTAGTATAGCTATAGATATAGATTACTTAAACAGTTAATTAATTTTGTTATAATATACTTGTATAACACTGCAAGTTGTCGAATTTCGATCCGATGGCTCAGGTCCTATGGGGCATCGGTCTTCAAGCTCCAGTGTAAGTGAGCAGACTTAGATTAGTGGATTGAATGTACTAAGGATGGAACTTGGGTCGGGTTTTTGCCCCAACCCGGCCTTATTGGGCCCGTTATGGGATTGCTTATGCAATACCCGGTTCCGGTTCCGGTTTTGGGTTTGAAAGAGGAACTGACCATGGTATATATATATATATATATATATATATATATATATATATATATGATCAAATTAGTGGATAGATGAGTGTGTCAAATCAATGGTTATGTGAGTTCCTGTAGTTATTTTCAGCTATCAGATCAAGATCTAATGACTACAAATTCAATTGGCCTCATATAAGCTATGTGAGAGCAATCTCATTTAAAGTGGCCGTCAGATCAAGATCCAATCACAAAATATTTGTAGCCGTCAGATCAAGATCCAATGGCTACGATTCAAAGTGGCCTCATATAAGCAATATGAGAGCGATCTCATTTAAACTTTTCTCATATATATATATATATATATATATATTTCATATACTCGGACCTGTATCTATTTTTTTATAAATATTTTTTTGGGGCGAAAGCACTCGTATTTCTTGATTTGAATGGCTTAAATTTTTATGAATATATATGTTATTAATAAAAATTAAAGGAGCTAATAATTTAATGTATATGACACTAGAAATATAAAAGTTTTGGTACTGGGGCTAGGCAGGGCAGGTATGAGTTTCGAGTTCTGTTACCGGGGCAGTTCCAGGTCTTTGAAGCTGGACCTGTGGTGGGTTTGGAACGGTTCTGGGTTTGAGAAATTAAAATGGTTCCGGAGCCGGGTATGCCAATACCCGACCCAAATCCGCCCCGGTTCCATCCCTAAAATATACAGTCCATACCCATGCACAAGCGGCTTAGGAACGCTTAGGTAGTGTGTGCGAGTTGTCAATGACATGAACAATTATTTTTCTTAGTTAATTAAACAAATTTAGAGAATATATTTTAGAAAAATAAAATAATTAATTAGATAGTTAATTAAGTTTAATTAAATTTATTCATTTTAAAAAATTAGTATTTAACACTCCATTGACTAATATTAATGAGGACAACAGAAGCTCCACATGCGTGGAGAGGAATGCTTTCCTACGGCGGCAGGACCAACTTCGTCACGTGGTCTGCGACCCACTCTTAGTCGACCAGGTTTGTTCCTCTGGTCGGTCGACAATACCACAAGTGGGCCATTAGGGCCCACACGCTCACTCTGTGGGCATTGGACGAATCGGGGTTCCTCGTGTGCGGGGCCTACTGAGAACTTGACATCCTTTGTCCTCCTGGCACATGCTCACATGGTCCGGTCTAGCCTTGGCAATGTTATTCTGAACCGGTTTTGTTATAAGAACTCCGGTTGGCAGCTCTGCTCACACTGAGTCACTGACTAGGGAAGAGATGGTGCAATTTTAGGTAGAAAAATGTTAATGCTACACAAGTGTTGACATACATCGATGACATGGCAGATGTTTTTTAGACGGTGAGATTTGGATTAAACGAGGCTCACTATGACTGTCTAATAAAAGCACTGATGTACGTCATCAGCTTCTTTTTAGTGTATGAGATGAATTTTTGGCCAAAAGAAACATGGTATACAAGTTTTTTTTGGCAGAATATGACATAAGTAAGGTCCACAAAATTTGACCTATTTTCCAAATGCCGTCCCTTATATTTGAACGAAGGGAGTAATATCTATAGAGAAATCTAATGTGGGGATAGTACGTCTTACCGATGTGAATGGTTATATTTGTTTTTCCAAAATGAATTCATTTTAGCCAAATGCATCTATTAGAGTCGGACAAAAGGGATAACATTTTCCATCTAAAATTAAGATAAGCAATGATATCATAAACATGAAAGATGCATCATGAATGGTTATAAGTAATTAGCTGGAAAGATTTGCGGTGATATGTGAATTTCTCTAGAACATGGGGAAAAAAGGTTTATGGAAAAAGATAAACCCAGCCGGTTTGAAGTGACTGAGCTGGTTTGCTAGAACCGTTTGGCTCTTAGGTACACTGGTCCATTTATAGTTTTGAAAAAACACGGGTCCAGACCTAGTATCTTTAACCCCAATGGTACATCTGACCTAGTAATTGGCGGTGTGTGCCAAAAATTAGTGATGGGTCCCAGAGTAAGGAAGACTGGTGGATGTGCTGGCTCCCAAACTGGTCAGATGCAGGTAGGTGTGGTACTTTGGTGATTTTGATGGATACAGGAGCTTTGCTCATGAAAGGACACTTTCAAAACAGAGGCTGGCCCCATTTTGGAACTTGCCAATGAGAGAATTTGGAAAGTAAATCAAGTCACCTTTAGCCAAAGCTAATCTAAGCAAAATACTATAATGCCAAGGAAAGCCTTCAAAATGGAAAGACCATAAAGTCATGAACGAGACAAAGGAGATGTCTAGGGGGGCTTAATAAGCAAATAAGCAACTAATGTCGCTGTTAGTTCAACTATTGATTGCATTGGTGCCCAAATTGATAATTTACTCCAATGTTTGGCAGGGCTGCTTCCAACTCTAAGGAAGTCAATATCACAGCTTGATCGGTCTAAAATTCTTCAGGTTGACAGCCGGCTGTAAAAACTCCGTCAATCTCTATGGATCTTACACCAAACATTCTAGCTAGAGCTAGGGCGTTCCCTGGAAGCGACGCGTTGTGCCAAAACCCGGGTGCAATGATAAGTAAGCAAGGGTTGGCTAGGGCGTTCCCTGGAAGCGACGCATTGCAACAACGCCCGGTTGCAATGAAAAGTGGGCAAGGGTTCTCGCGTTGGTCTGGACGGGCGCGAGTAAAGAAGCTAGTCCATGAGCGTAGGATTAGAGTGGCGTCGTGGAATATTGGGACCTTAAAGGGTAAGGGTATGGAGTTAGTAAAAACGCTCAAGAGAATGAGGGTTAACATAGCTTGTTTGCAGGAGACTAAGTTTGTAGGAGAGAAGGCTAGGGAGCTGGGGGAAGGCTTTAAACTAGTTTATGTAGGTAAAGTTTCAAATATGAATGGGGTGGGTATAGTAGTGGATAAGGTCTTGAGACAAAGTCTTGTAGGTGTCAAGAGATTTAGTGATAGAATTATATTAGTAAAGCTAGTGTTAGGGGATTTCATAGTTAATGTTGTTAGTGCTTATGCACCTCAAGTAGGACTAGGAGAGGACCTTAAGAGGCAATTTTGGGAGGAAATGGATTTAGTATTGCGAGGGATACCTAACGGGGAAAAGGTTATTATAGGAGGCGACTTAAATGGGCACGTAGGGGCAAAGAATATAGGTTTTGAGAGGGTGCATGGGGGGTACGGTTTTGGGGAGCGGAATGAAATGGGAGAAACTATTCTTGATTTTGCAATAGCAAACGATCTAAGCATAGCAAATACCTTTTTCAAGAAGAGAGAAGAGCATCTAGTAACTTTCAAGAGTGGACCGTTCAAGAGCCAAATAGATTTTTTCTTAGTTAGAAGCGAAGACAGAACTAAGTGTAAGGATTGTAAGGTTATACCTGGTGAACCTATAGCACTTCAGCATAGATTAGTTGTTTTAGATGTTCTCATAAAGGGGTGGAAGAAGTGAAGTTCGGATAAAGTAGAGCCTAGGATCAAGTGGTGGAACTTGAAAGGTGAGATGCTCAACACTTTTGTGGAGAGGTTGAGGTTTGAAGGGGATTGGAACTTAATTGAGGAGCCAACAATGATGTGGGGAAGCATGAGTAAGTGTATTAAAAAAGTGGGAAAAGAAGTACTTGGTGAAGTGAGGAGGAGAGTGGACGTTAAGAAAGAAACTTGGTGGTGGTGTGAGGAAGTCCAAAGAGTCATAAAGGAAAAGAAGGGCTTCTTTAAGGAGTGGCAAAAGTGTAAAAATTAAGAGAATTGGGAGAGATATGTTAAGGGAAAGAGAGTGGCTAAAAAGATAGTGAGTGAAGCTAAATTTAAGGCGTTTGATGACTTATATAATAGGCTAGGAATGAAGGAGGGGGAGAGGGACGTTTATAAGTTAGCCAAGTTAAGGGATAGGAGGAGTAGGGACTTAGAGCAAGTTAGGTGTATTAAAAGTGAAGATCAAAGGGTCTTAGTGAAAGATGAGGAAATTAGGGAGAGATGGCGTGAGTATTTTGAGCGTTTATTGAATGAGAATTATAGTAGTGGGATAGAGTTTGAGTCTAGTCTTGTTAAAGAGGTGACTTATTTTAGGAGATTCTCCATAGAGGAAGTAGGTGCTGCGTTAAGGAAGATGAAGAAAGGCAAGGCTCTAGGGCCCGATGGAATTCCTATTGAAGTGTGGAAGGCACTAGGAGGTGTGGGCTTAACTTGGTTGACTAGTTTGTTCAACAAGATTTGGAAATCTAAGAGGATGCCAGAGGAGTGGAGGAGGAGTACCCTCATACCCTTGTATAAAAATAAAGGGGATATCCAAAGTTGTACAAACTATAGAGGTATAAAAGTTATGGGGCATACTATGAAATTATGGGAGAGAGTTTTAGAAGGGCGTTTGCGAAAAGTTACTAAAGTATCAGAGAATCAATTTGGTTTCATGCCGGAGAGGTCAACAACGGAAGCTATATTTTTACTACGGCAGATAGTTGAGAGGTACAGGGATAGAAAACAAAACCTTTATATGGCCTTCATAGATTTGGAAAAAGCCTACGATAGAGTGCCGAGAGAGCTTATTTGGAGTGTTTTGAAGAAGAAGGGTGTCATAAGAGGTTACATAGACATCATAAAGGATATGTATGAAGGGGTTGTGACTAGTGTGCGGACTATTGGGGGGGAAACGAAGGAGTTTCCGGTTACGGTAGGTCTTCATCAAGGGTCAGCCTTAAGTCCGTATCTTTTCGCTTTAGTTATGGATGAGCTTACTAGTCATTTGCAAGATAATGTACCTTGGTGTATGCTTTTTGCAGATGATGTAGTTTTAATTGATGAGAGTAAAGTAGGTTTAAATGCGAAATTAGAATTGTGGAGGGTTGCTCTAGAATCTAAGGGTTTTAAAATAAGTAGGACTAAGACAGAGTGCATGGAATTTAATTTTAAGGAAGGTAGAATTATAGATAGAGCCCTAGTTGAAATAGATGGGCAAGAAGTGCCAAGGTGTGATCAATTCCGTTACTTAGGATCCATTATCCATAAAGAAGGGGATATTGATAGTGATGTGGTGCATAGGATAAATGCGGGGAGGGTAAAGTGGAGGGCAGCCTCGGGAGTGTTGTGTGATAAGCGGGTTCCAAAAAGACTTAAATGCAAGTTCTATAGGACGGCCATTAGGCCTGCAATACTCTATGGAGCGGAGTGCTGGGTACCAAAGAGGAGTCATATAGATAAGTTGAATGTAGCCGAAATGAGAATGTTAAGGTGGATGAGTGGGATAACTAGGAGAGATAGGATTAGAAATGAATATATTCGTGAGAGCCTAGGAGTAGCGCTTTTAGGGGAGAAACTGAGGGAATGTAGGTTGCGTTGGTATGGGCATATGCAAAGAAGATCTTTAGATGCCCCTGTGAGAAGATTAGAAGGGTTACAGGTAAACGATGCTAAAAGAGGGAGAGGGAGACCTAAGAGAACTTGGATGGAGTTAATAGGAAAGGATTTGACTTTACTATCTCTTACAAAAGAGGTAGCCCAAAATAGGCTGGAATGGAGGAGTAAGATCCGTGTCGCCGACCCCAAATAGTTGGGAAAAGGCGCTAATTGATTATGATTATGATTAACATTGATTACGACTATTTCTAAGCAGGAAAAATAACTTGTTCTATATTGTTTTTCCAAAATTATAATTTATTTTTAACAAGATTAGATTAAATCAGTTTAGAATAGAGATGTAAGATCGACACAGCAGACCTTGAATAATTAGGAAAAGACACTACTTGATTATAATTATAATTATAATTATCTGATTTTAATAGTAGTTTGGACTAACAGCTGTAGCTTGATAACACAAAACCATACACAACTTCGCATACGCAGAAAGTGACAAGGGGAAGTTATTAGGTGCCACTGGCACAATACTCTAGGTTGTTAGGGAGCCGTCGATCTTACAAATCAACGGTGCACACGCTTTATGCTTGCGCTCAGCTATATTGGTGCCAAAACAGCTGAAGTGCATGCATGAAGCATGTGCACCATCGATTCGGGAGATCGACGACTTCCTGTGACCCTGGCATAAAGGTGACGTGGCGTTGCACCTAATAATTTCTCGACAGGAAGAGCCTTAAAGCTGACATGACTGCTTCAAAGGAAAGGCACTTGCGCGGATGTGGACATCAAGAGCCCATAGAAATTAGCCAATTCGGCTGCCACATCTTGTCGTCCATGGGCCCTTCAATCGATTTGCACAACCTTTAGAAAAATGAAAACTTTGGTGACATGCCTACTTCATGCGCCATGAACAAAAGTGGGACCCAATTATCAGATATGGGCCCCAACTTTCGCATGGAGCACGAAGTGGACACTGAACTCTGAAATCGGCACATATCATAAATAGCTTTAATTAGAGAAGGCGGCCCAAATTTTGGGCTGCTTTCTAATGCCAACCACATGGATACGAATTTGAGCCTACTCAGTGGGTAATGGTAGGCCGAACTTGGTTGGGCCTACAAGGTCTACCATGTGACCGAAAAGCATGGTAAGATTCATCTTGCTTTTTACAGCAGCTCCCAGCCTTTTATATCCCACCATGGCCAAAATGTTGGCCCTTAATTGGGTGGTATTATGAAAGTGGAGCTAAATGGTTTGAGATAGGTTGAGAGTCATGTTCATCAACTGTAAAGTACCAAAGTCAGTTTGCATGAGGTGGATTAAGAATTCGATTATGGTTTGCATGACTCACCGACCCAATCATCTCGAGATAGGTTGTACCATACAACTGTTTGAAGATGAATATAATGAAATATTTGACTTACCAAACGCAGTGGATCCAACAGATGTTGCAAATGAAATGGATTCAACAAAATATTGCAATCTCAATGCAACATAAAAAAAAAGGGATTCACCGGATATTGGAATCTCACTTCCACGGTTCCTCCAGCTCTCTCATGCTGTAAATACATTGTGTAAGCTTCAATTGATGAAGGATGAGAAGAAATTTCCAGCAAAAAAGACGTGCAGTCCTCAGTTCACGTGCAGTTTGATACATGATGAGCTGGTTGAAACAAATGATGTATTATGATTACCTACTAACTCCTCCACAATGCATAGCAGTCAACAACACTTTACACTCCCTACAAAAAATTTATACAAGATCTTAGACTATCAATCACCTCCTGGATGTTATCATTAGGTTAGATCGCCACCATGTACCCTGATAGGTTCTTCTGTTCGCTGCAAGATGAGAGATACCTCATTAGTTATAATCTAAATGCAGCACTTGTATATGGCACTGCAAAGTAAACTTTCACCAAAAATACGACCAAGACTTCAAAAGCTGAGCTATATCATAAGAAATAAACAGCATCCATGACATGGATTGATTCATGATACCAATATGTGAAAACTCTGCGCATGCTTGTGCCCAGGACCAGGTGCCACTACATAACTGTAGGGTCCATAGTGGCATTGGACACCAGGGTCCTTGCCCTTCGTGGCAAGTGTGCGGAGGGTGGCCCTGAGCGCAACCCAACATAGTATTACTCTACCTATAAACATATTCCACCTACAAGAGATTCTACCGAGAAGATAGTTTTTGAAAATTGGCCATTCTTCTATACTCTCAACGTTTAAGCTACACCAAAGCCTAATATATATTCATCAAACTCAAGAGCTACCAGAAAAAGTCTAGTGGCCTTTGCCACAAAGCCATACAACAATAATAATAATGTATCACGCTCCAAAGCCACCAAGACATGTCAAACACCCTTCGCCCCGATGGAGAAGTGTGTGAGACATGCTTCCCGGGGTCCGAGGATCAATTCTCAGTGGTGGCAGGTTTGACAATTTTCTAAACAAAGAAACAAAGTGCCACAAATATGTTTCACCAATCAGTTTAAGTATTGAATTTTTTTTCATAAGGCATCACATCACCAAGCAACTTTAAGGTACGTTGGATGTTAAGACAAAGAAACAAGTGAAAGTGGTCAGCATACCATTCTTTTGCTAACATATGGTCGAACTGTAATAGATGATCCTATCAAATCCTCCTCTTTCAACGTCTTCTGTTTTAATTTCTCCATCTCAAACTCTTTCCTTGATTCCTTGCGAGAACCCGATTGCCAAACCCTACCAAAATTTGGAAGCCAATCTTCACTACAATACGAAGCAACAGTCTCTCCCCTCTTCTCCCTTTCAAGTTCAGCCTTCCTCTTCTCAGCCCATGCAGCCCCCACTCGTTTCGGGTTCAATTTCTGTGTCTTCTTTGACTGCTCTGAATGAACCACAAGTTTGTTCACATGGTAGACCTGACTTGCTCCAATGTTCATCTCAATTTCATCGTCAGTGTTCAACCACGGAGGAGCAGCTCCAGTGTGCACATTTGCCATGGGTCCTTCACTTGGTACTTGCGGTATTGGAGTAACCCTATGCAATACTAAATCTGGCAGAAAAAAAAAACGAAATGACCCTGGAAAAATAAAGTTAAAACATTTCCACACTAAATTAAACTGAAAGAGAAAATACCACGAGTGGTGCCTTCCCCAGAGTTCCATCTCCATACCTGATTCATGGACTAAAATTAATAGAGAAAAAATTAGTCCAAGTGTAACTGGAAGGGTCAGTTTCATTCACATGTATGGGCAACAAATAGATTTTTTGTGCTAACGTCGCCTAGAAAGGTTCATCTTATTCAAATTTTGTTATTAAAAAAAAACTTCATCTTCATGATGATTATCTTGATCCACTCATAAACCAGTATTCTTAGTTTAAAAGTTAAAAGAGTTTGCACAACCCGTATTGCAGACCCCACACAACTCTGACACGATGAATGATACTAATGAATGTATTCTATGTGCATACAAAGACTAAACGACTACATTGGACTCTCAGCTGATCCATACGAGGACACCAAATAATTATACTTAGTGTGTTTTGTATGTATAGCAGAACAGATCCAAAACCAGCTCACTTTGTTTAAAATGAAATTCATAAATTTAACTACTAATGTATGACCATGCTCAGTTATTTAGTACCATTAGATAACAGTTGTCAGCAAATATTATCTCGATAACAATGCTGATCGTACCATTTTTTAAATATGAAAGAACTTGTGCCACCATGGTCAAATTATCTAATATAGAACCTCTAACTATTTCGGTGTGATATGGCGAGGGCCAATAAATTAGAACCTCTTTTGAAGCTTTTAAAACATACAATTATGATTTTATGATAAAGATTATATAGCCTCTTCCTTCTACCCAAAGATGCTATCCTCGGGTTGATGGTAGCCTCTTTCGTAAATGTGTACTTTTGTGATTTTTAAAACAAACTTCTATTACTCTCAATCAATAATTTACGGTATTCAGTATGCTATGTACCAGAAGCAGCCATAAGCAAGGTTTGGTCAAGTTGTGAACAGTGAATTACACTTACATTAATACAAGACAGAGGAAAGCATCATAGACCATGATCTCTGAAAATAACAACCTTCCATTCATATTCCATTACTAGATTCCTTGCGAACATAGATAACCATCTTCACAAGCATTAATGTTTATAGACAATAATGTATTAACATACACCCATTAACAAAAACACAAGAATTTCTAAAATGCAACTACACAGTAATATGAGAAGGCAAACAGTTTACAGCAGATAAAGAACAATAATCTTACCTGACTACCACTTGGAGAGCAAGCAACTGACACATCTCTACTTCCATTAAATAATGGAAGAGACCCCACACCATTACCAGTGACTTCTGGATGTGATACCTGACACCTTTCGTTCGTAAAATATTGTAAAGGAAAAACACCATTTGACACACTTGATTCAAAGGAACAGTTTATCCTATTGTAAGATATATCCTTATTGACAGAGTTACGTTCAGGTTGGATATTCTTAAAAGGTTCAGCATCAGGTCCAGCATCAAGCCCAGTGGAATGTCCCTCTGATGACAAAGAATTCTTCAGTGCTGTGCATGACTTATGCCACTGCAACAAAAATTGGTTATAAAAAGTCAATAAATATTTTTCCTTTCACCAAAAGAATCTGTAGTAGAATCTGCACACAAGTTGACAGACACCATTTTTTTATGGCTAAATATTTGCCACAAAAGCTAGCATTTAAAGTCCGATTGATAATAAAGTGTTCTCAAGTAATAATATCTACCACAAACATTTTAACATCTACGACTAATAATACTAATGCCAAATCCGAAAAGAATCAATCTCTCACCTTACTGATGTCTGACTCCAAAAGCCTGCATGAATCAACCTGCTCCTTTTTACCACCGTGCCTCCACATAAAACCTCTCACATTTGCCAAGTGATCATCACTTGCCAAATGCTTAATTGCATTCTCACTAAAGCAAATAAGCACAAAAAGGAAGAATCAAACAAGAGGAAAAAAAACTTGGTAGCAAAGAAGGTTAGAAAAATCGGACATATGAAAGATATTGTATACCATGCAAAACTGCTACCAATTTCTGAGATGTCCACATCGCAGAACACACACCAGAGACCGTTTTTGGCAGTATGTTCTGGAGGAAGAAGACTGGGATGCTTCAGGAAGAATCGAATCTCATTAAGCTTCCCAGTGAAGCGAGTTAGTAAGGAGGAGAGGGCTTTGGCATGGTTTGGGAAGTAAATGTGGCGTCGACCATTGGAATGGTTAAGCTTGCAGACTTTGCAAAATTCAAACTGCTCTTCTTCCTTGTTTCTATTCTTATTCACACGGTTGATCCTCATCCTTTGAATGAGGAAAACCACAGCCCGTCCAAAAATCAACCATGAACTGTAAAATTAAACCCTGAAATTGATTAGAACTATTTTAAAGAAAGCATATGAATGCTTTTGGGCTCCTCAGCAAACATATCATATAGACATATGCATGCAACATCTTGTTTATTTGGTATCAATTTGTAAATAAAAAATCCTATTCTATGTCAACAACAATATTAAGACATGTAAATAGAACATGCTCTAGGCTATAAAATCAGTAACATCATACACTCATGATCATACAAAAATAAGAGAAAATAAATTGTGGTAAAAGATTATCCTACCTTGCGGAAACTGATACCTAATGCTCGTAAATCGGTTTCTACTCGATCTTGAGACCCTTCTTTTTCGCGAAAGCACCACGAAAACCACCAACGGACACACCACCACCTTGGATGAACAGAGGAGGAGGCTGGCTGCTCTGCCCTCTTGCTGGCACGTCTCCCAATGCTCACCAAAAAGGGTGCCGGTCTCTCTTATGGAGGGTTTAAATAGAAAAAGCTTAAATCCCTAGGGCAAACCTCCACCGTTGATCAAACTCTCATCCAAAGGCCACGATCCACAAGAATAAGGGTGAATCTCTCAGTTAGGGACGTGATCAATCCATCCCAAACAGTTACACACCTTGGTTGGTAAGTATCTTTGACCAAATCACTTAGTTACCAAACCGATTTCAAGTAATTATCCTAATTGAAGATAATTATCCCAATTTATTTCCTTGACATATGGCATCCTTCATTCATATGGAAATGACCATAATCTCATCCCAATCACGTTCACAATCTCCCAAAAAAAATCTAATTCTTTGCCATAACTAATTCTCCATTTAAATAGATTGTCAATTAGCTATTAATCAGCCCAAGAGGTTCTCCAACGGATTTGCCTCGAAAATTGCGAAATTAACAGCGATCGATCGGTCCGTGTACGCGATCGATCGTCCGGCGATCGATACGATACAATCGCGATGAATCGTCTCCCGATCGATCTATCATAAACACGATCGATCGGTCTGACACAAAAAAAATTTAAATTTATTTTTAATGAGTTTTCTAGAACTCAAAATTACTCAATTTGAGCAATAAAATTCCACTTTATTAATACAAAATTTATGGTCGCTACATCCTCCCCTCCTTAAAGAACATTTCGTCCACGAAATGGTGCAAATTATTCTTCAAAGAGTTGAGGGTAGGATTTCTTCATCTTATCTTCTAGTTCCATAGTCGTGTAGTCTAACACGTGTGATGTATCCGGCACATACTTTCTCAGCATAGACACATAGAATGTGTTGTGCACATCTGCTAACTGTGGGGGTAAGGCCAACTTGTAAGCAACTGGCCCAACCCATTCTAAGATCTCAAATGGTCCTACGAATCTTGGACTTAGTTTCCCTTTTTACCAAACCTCATAACTCCCTTTGACGGAGAAACCTTCAAGAACACATTGTCTCCTTCCTAAAACTCCAATTCCCGTCTTCGGCAATCTGCATAACTCTTCTGTCTGCTTTGCACTGTCTGTAACCTTTGCTGAATCTGTTTCACCTTCTCTCCACAGTACTGTACTAATTTTGACTTCATCACTTGACTTTCTCCGATCTCTGTCCAACAGGTGGGCGATCTGCACGGTCTTCTATACAGTGCTTCGAACGGTGACATTCCAATACTAGAGTGGTAACTGTTGTTGTAGGCAAATTCGATTAGTGGCAGATGATCGTCCCAATTGCCCTTCCAATCGATAGCACATGCTTTGAGCATGTCTTCTAAAGTCTATATTGTCCTTTCTGACTGTCCGTCGCTCTGTGGATGAAAAGCTGTACTGAAACTGAGCTTAGTACCTAACGCTTCCTGAATACCTTTCCAAGTTCTGGATGTGGACCTTGGATCTCGATCAGATACAATCGATATCGGTGTGCCATGCAGTCTTACTATTTGTTTAATGTACAGCTCAGCTAAACTCTCTGGGTTCTGCTTCCATCGAATCAACAGAAAGTGTGCTGTCTTAGTAAGTCGATCCACGATCACTCAAATTGCATCTTTCTGCCTCTGAGTCTTCGGTAAGGCTATCACGAAATCTATTGTGATATGATCCCATTTCCACTGTGGAATCTCCAACAGTTGTAACAAACCCGCCGGTCTCTGATGTTCTGCCTTTACTTGCTGACATGTCAAACATTTGGAGACAAACCTTAAAATATCTCGCTTCATTCCATTCCACCAGAAGTTCCTCTTCAAGTCCTAGTATAACTTTGTTCTCCCTGGATGAATCGCATACTGTGAGTGGTGCGCCTCATGGAGAAGTTCTTGTCTCAGCTCCACATCCTTTGGTACAACTAACCTTCCTTGAAATAGGATGCTTCCATCACTTCCTTTAGTGAAATCTGTCTTTTCCAACAGCTTCTGCAACTGTGGATTATTCTTTTGTGACTCCAACACCTTCTCATATATCATCGATCTTACCGATATGTTTCCTAGAAATGACGCTCTCTTAGTAGTCGGCCATTCCAAGTTACACATTCCCAAATCCTCCATCATTCGCCATTCTTGCACCATCATATGTGCCACTATTCCTGTCTTCCTGCATCTGCAACCACATTCGCCTTACTTGGATGGTAGTGGATAGAGAAGTCATAGTCCTTCAAATACTCCAATCACCGTCTCTGTCTCATATTCAGGTCCTTCTGAGAAAAGATATATTTCAAACTCTTGTGATCAGTGAATACTTCGATATGGTGCCATCCGATATGGTGCTTTCGATATCAGTGCAGTTCCCGGCATCAGGTCTATGGTGAAATCAACATCCCGTCTTGGTGGCAAACCAGGCAACGCCTCTGGAAACACATCGATGAATTCATTTACTATTTCAATTTCTTCTATTTTTGGGAGAGTTTTCTCTTTTGACACTACGGTAGCTAAAAAGGCTTTACACCCTTTAGCTACTAATTTCTGAACTTTCATTGCAGAAATTAGACGGTATTCTTTCTTTAAACGAATTCCTTGAAACAATAATTCTTTCTTTCCCGGAATTCTAAAATATATCCTCTTTTTACTACAATCCACTGTAGCACCAAATTTAGCTAACCAGTCCATTCCCAGTATGATATCAAAATCAAACATCTCAAGCAAAACCAAATCAGCAAGCATCACAACATCATCCATCAACATAGAAGAATCCTTCCGCTCTGCCGATTCCCACCAGAATACCGCCTCACCAACGAATAGATAGGTTGCGAACACGACTTGTTCCTCTGCCGGAACCTTCATACCCTTGAACAATCCTTCAACTTCCACGATCCATCGCTCAACCTTTTCAGGGTTGTCATCACCAGAGAAAGCTGGTCCCGCTCTCTTGAACCGCTCTAGGGTAGGCGCCTTCACTTTGGGCGTATTGCTACTGCCTCCGCCATTCCGTAGTTCCCTTGCCAACTCCCTTACCACATCCGACAGATTCTGGGTCGTGGCTTCTTCCTTAGAAAGATTCGGTACAGTACCCGATCGCCTACCACGAACTCCAGTTGTCGCCATTTCGGAAAATCTACAGTCAAGGAAAGAGGGAGAATTAGAACTTAACTCCAGGTTTTCATTTTAATTCTTCCTCCAATCCATGACTACTAGCGCGACAGTCAAAACCACATCACAAGAACAAACAACAATGCAAGCAAAACAAAGAACACACCAATACTGAATCCAAAACGGAGTTTTTATTCAATACCAATTAAATGTTACACCTAAATCCCTGGAAGAAAAGGAGGGTTATTAAAGATCCTACTCACTTTTAAAGCTTCCTAATCGAGTCCCTGAACACCACATCTCAGAGGTACTCGTCTAAATGGGCTAATGACACATGCATAGGTGCAAACACTAGATGACCCTCATACCAGTCTATCTCCCAATCGGTCATGTGAGGCCACCTATAACCTAGGGATTTGAACCTGAGATACAGCTTACAGAAAAGATCTGGGTCATCCTTTGCATGAACGTAAACTGGATGCTCTAAGACCTTCCGAAACTCCTGGTTTATCCAGAAACCAGTGAACAGATGTTTTTCTTCGGGATCTTCCTCTGGATCTTCTTCCGGATCTTCTTTTGGGTCTTCTTCCGGATCTTCCTCAAAATCAGGCTCTTCCTCAATGTCGATCAGAAAAGGTTCTTCCTCGGTTCCACGACCAATGTTCTGCAACCTCCAATCAGCCAACCATTGCCGTGCTGCCTCCTGACTATCTTTCTCGTAAATCCGACCGCTACGCGTTCTCGCTATTACCTAAAGCAAAGTACTAATTAGTCTTTAGGTACAATTATGCTTCATCTCGCAATCTAGGGTTCCACACTCTTATCTCAAAGTGATTCTAAATCTTTGTACCGTGAATAATTATTTAAGTCTTTCTGGGCTCTGATACCAAGCTGTCACGCCCCAAATCTCCACAACCCCAATATGCGCGGAAGCGATAATCCAATTAAGGTTATAAGGGTAGGAATCTGGGATGGACCGAATACTCGAATCATCACATACCCATTTACATGCTTGGGTCATACTGGATCGATAAGACTAAAACCATATCCACGTACATGAGATAGAATTTGGTATCGGAGCTCATAAAGACTTAAATAATTATTCACAGTACAAAGATTTAGAATAACTTTGAGATAAGAGTGTGTAACCCTAGATTGCGAGATGAAGCATAATTGTACCTAATGACTAATTAGTACTTTGCTTTAGGTAATGGCGAGAATGCGTAGCGGTCGGATTTACGAGAAAGATAGCCAGGAGGCAACACGGCAATGGTTGGCTGATTGGAGGTTGCAGAACATTGGTCGTGGAACCGAGGAAGAACCTTTTCTGATCGACATTGAGGAAGAGCCTGATTTTGAGGAAGATCCGGAAGAAGACCCAAAAGAAGATCGGAAGAAGATCCAGAGGAAGATCCCGAAGAAAAACATCTGTTCACTGGTTTCTTGATAAACCAGGAGTTTCGGAAGGTCTTAGAGCATCCAGTTTACTTTCATGCAAAGGATGACCCAGATCTTTTCTGTAAGCTGTATCTCAGGTTCAAATCCCTAGGTTATAGGTGGCCTCACATGACCGATTGGGAGATAGACTGGTATGAGAATCATCTAGTGTTTGCACCTATACATGTGTCATTAGCCATTTTAAACGAGTACCTCTGAGATGTGGTGTTCAGGGACTCAATTAGAAAGCTTTAAAAGTGAGTAGGATCTTTAATAACCTTGCTTTTCTTCCAGGGATTTAGGTGTAACTTTTAATTGGTATTGAATAAAAACTCCGTTTTGAATTCTGTATTGGTGTGTTCTTGTGTTGTGGTATTGACTGTTGCGCTAGTAGTCATGGATTGGAGGAAGAATTAAAATGAAACCTGGAGTTAAGTTCTAATTCTCCCTCTTTCCTTGACTGTAGATTTTCCGAAATGGCGACAACTGGAGCTCGTGGTAGGCGAACGGGTACCGTACCGAATCTTTCTAAGGAAGAAGCCACGACCCAGAATCTGTCGGATGTGGTAAGGGAGTTGGCAAGGGAACTACGAAATGGCGGAGGCAGTAGCAATACGCCCAAAGTGAAGGCGCCTACCCTAGAGCGGTTCAAGAGAGCGGGACCAGCTTTCTCTGGTGATGACAACCTTGAAAAGGTTGAGCGACGGATCGTGGAAGTTGAACGATTGTTCAAGGGTATGAAGGAGGAACAAGTCGTGTTCGCAACCTATCTTTTCGTTGGTGAGGCCGTATTCTGGTGGGAATCGGCAGAGCGGAAGGATTCTTCTGTGTTGATGGATGATGTTGTGATGCTTGCTGATTTGGTTTTGCTTGAGATGTTTGATTTTGATATTATACTGGGAATGGACTGGTTAGCTAAATTTGGTGCTACAGTGGATTGTAGTAAAAAGAGGGTATATTTTAGAATTCCGGGAAAGAAAGAATTATTGTTATAAGGAATTCGTTTAAAGAAAGAATACCGTCTAATTTCTGCAATGAAAGTTCAGAAATTAGTAGCTAAAGGGTGTAAAGCCTTTTTAGCTACCGTAGTGTCAAAAGAGAAAACTCTCCCAAAAATAGAAGAAATTGAAATAGTAAATGAATTCATCGATGTGTTTCCAGAGGCGTTGCCTGGTTTGCCACCAAGATGGGATGTTGATTTCACCATAGACCTGATGCCGGGAACTGCACCGATATCGAAAGCACCATATCGGATGGCACCTGCGGAATTAAAGGAATTGAAAGAACAACTACAGGAGTTGCTGGATAAACGTCTGATTCGACCTAGTGTATCTCCGTGGGGAGCGCCAGTATTGTTCGTAAAGAAGAAAGACGGATCCATGAGATTGTGTATAGACTACCGGATGCTAAATCAGGTGACAATAAAGAATAAATAGCCGTTACCGAGGATCGACGACTTATTGGATCAACTGCAGTCAGCAAGAGTGTTCTCAAGAATCAATTTGCGGTCCGGATACCATCAGTTGAGGATCAAGGAGGAAAACATCTCCAAGACAGCATTCCGAACTAGATACGGACATTATGAGTTTCTGGTGATGCCGTTTGGTTTGACCAATGCTCCTGCAGCGTTTATGGATATGATGAACAGAATCTTCAAGGCATTGTTAGATCAGTTCGTGATCGTGTTCGTGGATGATATATTGGTCTACTCAGCGAGTCAGGAAGAGCACCGAAGACACTTGGCTCAAGTGTTACAGATTTTACGAGAGAACCAGTTGTACTCTAAATTTAGCAAGTGCGAGTTCTGGTTGGACAAAGTAAACTTCTTGGGCCACGTCATATCAAAAGACGGAGTTTCGGTGGATCCGACGAAGGTGGAAGCCGTTCTTCACTGGGAATAACCGAAGAGCGTGACCGAGATCAGAAATTTCTTGGGATTGGTGGGTTATTATCGGAGGTTCATTGAAGGATTTTCCAGTTTAGCTTTGCCAATGACCAAGTTAACAAGGAAGGGAGTGAAATTCAACTGGAACAATGATTGTGAAAAGAGTTTTCAGGAGCTAAAGAGAAGATTGACTTCCGCACCGATTCTGAAACTTCCATCAGGATCTGGTGGGTTTGTCATTTATAGCGATGCCTCAAAATGCGGCTTGGGTTGTGTACTGATGCAAAATGGACATGTAGTAGCTTATGCATCAAGACAACTAAATATCCATAAGCATAATTATCCAACTCATGACTTGGAGCTAGCAGCACTGGTGTTTGTTTTAAAGATTTGGAGGCACTATCTATATGGTAAAACTTTCGAAGTATTCACTGATCACAAAAGTCTGAAATACATCTTTTTTCAGAAGGAAAAAATTAATTTTCTTCCAAAAATAGCAGGCCCCCTTTTGTTGAATTCAATAGGTTTTTTAGGCCAGATTGAATTGATACACAGCTTCTTTGTTATTCTGACACAAACTGGACATAAAATCTCCATGAAGCTTATCTTTACTTCTAGCAGATGCCTGAGCCAAAATAACAACTAATGCATGCTACCTCTTCTACCTCTCAACAGAACAAGTATGTACCACTATCAAAATCTTTCACAATAGAATATTAGTCAGAATTTTCAACTATTTCTCGCAACTTCTACACTTAATCTTACATATCTAATCCAACGCCAATGACATTCAAGGGCATAAACATACCAATCTAACATCGCCAACAACGACCCATGCATTCAATTTCCTTGTTAGAATTGTCAAGATATGGACAATTCCCCCTCAATCCCACACTCAATACAGCACTACCCCCCTAATTTTCAACAAAACTCACATCCATCCTATTCTTCATAATCTTAAACAAAAGCCCAAAACCCCTATCGACACATCATGATCAACTCCTTCTTCGCACTCACCACACAGGTTCTCTTCATTAGAGTCATCTTGATCCATTAATGATTAACTAACAAAACCAGCTACCCCTTTCAAAAGCACTACTAGTACTCGTACGTCCAATGAAGCTTGCCTGCATTACGTCAAACAAATGTCCGAAAAAGGTAGAAACAGTGTGTAGAATTCAATTATTTTAGGTTAGAAAAGGCCTCTGTGGCTAAGAAATAAGCCTAATTGTGCCTACTTTTTTCCGGACATAGAAAAAAGGGGAAAGTACCTACTATTTTCAGACAACAGGAGCGATCTTTTTCAGCAATTTCAGTTCTAGAGTACCAATAGCTATTCAATAGAGAGACAGAGAGGGGGTAAACCTGGGAACGGAGAGCAAGGAGGTCGCTTCCGATGGCCGCCAAAGGGGAAGATGGCCCTCGTGTCCTTGCTGAACTCTTCAGGTTCTCGATCTTCCCACCGCCGGCGAGTTCTGCCGCTTGAGTTGAAGACGGCAGAGTTGGTTGTCAATGGCGGTCTGGGCGGCGGAGCGCAAGTCGACGACGCTGGAGAATGCGTGGAATATTGCTAATGGGCTTAATATTTTTAAAACACGTAATTGCCTCACACGGTTTTCATTTAACCGACTTCGTTTCCCTGTTTTCTTGTTTTTTGTGTTAGAAGTGGGTGTTAGTTATAACCCATAATTGGGTATTAAAAAGAGAGAACTAACCCATGTTTAAAACCCACTTACTATGAGATGAATGAGTGAATTGGGTAAAGGATAAATAGTCACAGGTTGTGGATGGTATCTAAGGTCCAAGGTTGGCCTTATAAGTTAGGCCCAAGGGCCACCCCACTTTTGTGGGGGAGAGAGATGATGGACCCATACACTTAGGTGGGCTAACCCATACGCGCGCGCCGCCGCTGCCGTTTCCTCGGTTCGCACGCGCGGCCAGTTGGGTTGGATTGGGTTGGGTCAACAAGATAATATTATTTTTGAGACAAATTCAATGGTTTGGTTTTCTAATTTATTTTGGTTCAACCAAAACGGGTCCGTTTTATTATGACCGTTAACGGACGGACGCGTCCGTTTAACGGGAAAGGGTTTCAACGGGCTTTAACGGGAAACGGTGTGTTTTCAACGGGCTTTAACGAGATTTCTATAAAGCTTCTAAAAACGGGGTTTTCTGTACGGATTTTTTCCTGCATCTTCTTCTTTCTCTTCTCTTCTTTCTGTGAAAGTATTGCACACTGTGGTTCGCTGCGCGTGCTGTTTGAAGTGCTCCTACAGTACGTGGTTGATCGTCTTATCCTGGGAGGCAGACGCCCAAGAGTCCTAAGCACCGTAGGGAGGGCGAATTCTGTCTTAAGGATAAAGTGTTTCGCTTGATTCGATCATAAACTCTTCTCCTTTATTATCATCTTTGCAAAAGGTACACATAGTTCATCCTTAATACACTAGCAGTAAGTAAATTTATAACATTTTGTTGTTGTTATGATGGAAGTCAGAGTATAATGATGAAGTTCTGTTGCAAATGCAGACAAATTTCACTGGGGGTGCAATAGTTACATACACCATATTCCTTAATCCTCACTCCCTCTCCCTCCAGCCAAAAGTAAGTGTCCAGATTATAAAACCGAAATTCCAATTCTGTTTGGTTTCTAATCCGGACAATTTGATTTGGACAGAAGGATATTAGAATGACGATATTAATTGAGAATATAGGTCTTTTTGATGTCAATAATATTATAATTGATTAGTGATTTTTCTCTACTATTAAGGGAAGGTGACATGGATCTTATGCTTCAATTCAAGCATGTTTTGTGCTACCTCTTTTGTAATAGATAATAAAGGCATATAATTTTTTATTAACTTCGTCAAAGTTTTGTTAGGTTTTTATCCCCCTCTTTTAGCATCATTTACATGGAGGGCGTCTAGCGCAGATTATAGGACCCATGCCACATTGGCATGGGGATCTGCAATTGTGCATCCCCATGCACAACTGCAGGGCCCCATGCCAACATGGCATGGGGTCTTGCAATCTGGTCTTCAAACTCGGTCACTAAAATATTTTCTATTTGCATGCAACCCTTTTAATCTTTATAGGGGCAGCTATTAGTCTTCTTTTTTTGATAAATTAAATTGAATTAAAGCCCAAGAAGGGAAAGGAAGTACAGAAGCAGGTGAAACACCTAACAAGTCCTAAAAAGACTAAGAAAAAGAGTTAATAAAATAAATCAACTAAGAAATCACAGTGATTGAGTATAGTAGCTCGAAAAGATAAAACATCAATCACCACTTTAACTTGATTGATGACAAGACTTGTAACCGAATCTAGAGTGAACGAAGATATATAAAAAATCCTATTATTCCTTTCATGCCAAATTGCAGAGATAAATATATTGAAGATATATTTTAGGAAGACACATGTATATTTCTTGGATGCATAAAATTGAAGAATCCAGTCAATCTCATCTTGAAAATGTGAAACTTGATTGGCTAAAAGGGCACTAAAAAGGATATGATTAACAGTTTCTAAGTTAGAGCAACAAAGAACATATATATTAGGAATCAGTAGGCCTCGCTTTTGCAAATTATCTATAGTCATGAGACCATTAAATAGGGCTAACCAAGAGACAAAAACTTGTCTATACCACATGCGCATGTTTTTGTCGAATGAAATTCCAAGAAGCTTTATAAAAAAACTTCCCTGAGGGCTTAAGCCAATGAATAGAATCTTTGTCTTGAGTGAGAATTGGCATGCGAGTATCGAGAAATTCCAAGACCTCGCTAGTGCGAGTAGTATTGCAACAAAATTCCAATGCCCCTCAGAGATTGAATCAGCAATAGTACTATGAATATTACCTCCAAGAAGGACCATATTTATATGACCAAATCGGGTAATGAGAGGTTGGTTGCCCGCCCATGGATCAAACCACATGTGAATACTATTGCCATTACCAATTGAATAGTGAAATCTTTGCATCATAGGCTCTCGAAGGGACATAATAGAATTCCAAGCACGAGAGGTATACAGAGTATAAGCTGTCCAAATAGAAGACCCATGTAAGTAGACACCATGAACCCATTGGACCAATAGACTCTTTGAGAGAGAGCACTCGCTAAAACATCTTAGATAATCCTGCCCGATTATAATCAAGAACACCTTTAAGACTAAGGCTGCCTTCCTGATAAAGCTTAGTGATAATTTTCCATGATACATTGCTGAAAGGTGTTCGATTCGAACACCCTATAGAAATGTCGCAAACAATTTTTCAATGTGCTTAATCACTCTTTTTGGAAGGAGTATATACTTGTACTAACATAATCTACATTCCCCTTAGCTTCTCTCCTAAAGATACTACCCTTAAACTCTCAAGAATATACTCATTTTTTAGTATTATCTCTCATAGTTATCCAACTCATCCACCTTAGTATTCTCATTTCAGTTATATTCAATACATCTATATAATTTTTTTTTGTGCCCAACACTCCACTCCATACAGTATTGGAAGCTGAAAAATGCTTCACCTACGTTAACTTCGCTACAATTTCACCCACGGGCTGATGGGGCAAGCCTAAAAGGACAATGCTACTAAACTCACGCTTTACTTTTGGAATTTTCAACACATGGTTGGAACTGTGGGTTATGAGCAACATTACTCATTGTAGGCCTAATGATGGTTCCATACTACTTGTCTTTAAACATTTTTGGAACACAACTATCAAACAAAATTTTCGAAGCTGCCCTTCACTTTCTCCACCCCGCATTTATCCTATATATATAAATGCAAATAAGTTTTAATGGATGGGGTTAGTATATCCTCCCTTCGTCCAATATTACCTGTATGCATTACACAAACAAGATTACCTATTTCAATTCATTTTGATTTTCTTAATGCAGACCGGTAATTTTGCATGGAGGGAGTAAAAGTTTGTTTTCCTAAATTTTTTTTCTTCCCTGGGTGGAATCTTAAAACAGGTAATTGCCTCACAGGTTATGATTTACTTGCCTTGTTTGAGCTCCTTCCTAATCCGAGTACATGTTCTTCTTCTAAAAGTCAAAGAAAGAGTACTACAAATTGAGCGAGGGAGTGAAATGATTGGTAAGTTAACAGGTTGAAATGGGTGATAGAATGGGTAAGTTATCATTTTTTTTCGCATTTTGGGTGACTGTTCTTCCTTGCGTGTCTTTGTCATGCCACTAAACATTAAGGAAGGGGAAGAGAATGCAGGGTTTATGGGCATTTTTTGTGCCTTGTTTGACTGCTCTGAATGAGTCATTAGTTAATTTGTTCACATGGCAGACCTGACTTGGTCCAGTGTTCATCTTCGATGTTCACCCACGGAGTAGGAGCTCCAGTGTGCACATTTGCTATGGGCCCTTCACTTAGTACTTGTGGATTGGAGTCACCCTATGCAAAAGAAAACTGAATAATCCTGGAAAAATAAAGCTAATTAAAAACAGTGCAGCTGCAGCATTAAATTGAATCGAATAAGAGAATACCGTGAGCAGTGCTTCCCCAAGAGTTCCATCTCCATAAATAATTCATGGACCAAAAATTACACTGAACAACTTAATCCCAGTATAACCGGAAGGGAGTGCTTCATTCAAATATATGGCTAATCAAAATGCTTCGGTGTTAACAAGGCCTAAAAGGGTTCACTTAATAAAAAAAGGGCAGTGATAACCCTACAGAAGATTCCTACACATTTTCATACACAGCTGATGTGTATAGAGATGAGTGGGTGAACTGATGTGGGGTCATATCAGTTCACCCACTCATTTCCATACACATCAGCTGTGTATGGAAAATGTGTAGGAATCTGCTGTACAAATATCATTTCCCATAAAAAAATCAGCTTCACGGTGCTTCTCTGGATGCTAAGAAAAAAATCAGCTGATGTGTATGGAAATGTGTAGGAATCTGCTGTACAAATATCATTTCCCCACTAAAAATGCAGTATTTGTATTTTGAAAGTTCAAATGGTTTGCCTAACATGAGTTGCAGACCCCGGCCACATCACTGCAATGCGACGACAAATGATACTCATGAATATATTATCTTCATCAACAAAAATTAAGCATTTGCAATGGAGTCTCAACCTGATCCTTAATAGGACACCAAATGATTATACTTCGTGTGCATTGCATATGTAGCAAAATAGATTTAAAACGAGCTCGCATTGTTTACAAGAAGTTCAATATGCATGCAACTACTAACATAAGACGAGTATCATCTCCATAATACTGCTGATCATACCGTTATTTAAACATGCAAGAACTCGTGCCACCATGGTCAACTGATCTAATGCAGAACCTCTAACTATTTGCGTGTGATAAGAGGAGGACCGACAAATTAGAACCTCTTTTGATGATTTTGAAACATAAGCCGTAAAATTTCATGATTATATTCAAAGCATTTTGCTTCTACCCGACAATTGCTATCCTCGGATTAATAGCCTCTTTAGTAATTGTATTAATTGGTGTCATTTCCAATAAACTTGCACTATACGCACCAAAATAATTTACAATATTCGATAAGCTAAGTTCCAGAAGAAGCCATAAACAAGGTTTGGACAGGTTGTTGACCGGGGGCTGATAGGTAAAAATTTTCACCATTCTCCATCACCAATACCTATCAACTCAATCAGTATCCAAACATTTTTTAGCATTTTCAGGCCTAAAAATTTTCACCCAATCAGTATCCAAATGCACCCACGTGAATGACACTCACATTGCTACAAGACATAAAAATAGCCTATGACCTCCAATAACAACAGCCTTCCATTCATATTCACAACTTAGCACTGTTTCATATGATACATAAGTAAAATTTTCCATTACTAAAAATCCTTGCTGACATAGAAAATCATCTCTCATAAGCATTAATTAATGTTAATATATTATGATGTTTTAACATAAGCACATTAACAAAAACATGAGAAATTCTAAAATGCAACAACTACACATCAATATGAGAAGACAAACAGTTTATGCCTACTAAAGAACAATATCTTACCTCGCCACCACTAAAGGAGCAAGAAAATGACACATCTCTACTTCAATTAAATGGTGGACGAGGCCCAACACCATTACCAGTGGCTTCTGTATGTGATACCTGACACCTTTGGTTCGTAAAACATTGTTAAGGAAAAATACCATTTGAAACACATTCAAAGGAATAGTTTACACTAATGTTAGATATATCAAAGAATTGTTCTGTGCTTTGCAAAACTTATGCCACTGCAACAAAATTAATCATGAAAAATTCACTACTATCTAGATATTTACCAAAAGAATGTGGTAGAATCTGCATAATAGTTGACAGATACTATCATTTTTTTTTGTTTCTCATAAAAGATAATCATAATCATATTGCGATTAGGATTATGATGATAAAAGATAGCATTTGAAGTCCGATATATAGCGTACGAAAGTGTTTTAAGTGACAATATCTACCAGAAACTTGTTATCCTATACCACTAAATTTAATTTGTGCCCCAGCTCCTATGCGTCGGTGTACAGCCGAGCAAGAGCAGGCGGGTGATTAAAAGCCCCCCTTTCCCTTATATCAATCCGGTCCACAGAATTAAAATCTGACGGCCAGTGGTGTTATGGAGCACGCTGACACCCGTAAGCCAAAGCTCATATAAAGGGCACTCTACTAGGAAAAGTTCAGTAATATTTTTGTCCTAAAATTCTCTTCTCTGTATAGTATTATCCTTCCAAGGCTTAGAACATGCCGCAAAAAATAAACTCAGTAGTTTGGCAGTTACTGTCACAAGACAAAGTATGACTGAGCTCAGCCATAGCTGGATAGCTCACTTGTAGACATAACTGCCAACTCGAGACTTTCCCACGTTGATATCAATGGCAAAGCTTGCTAACCAAACTGGTAAAAAAGATGGGCTCCTTTGTTTATCCTCAACTTGCCACTGCAAGCTGCCAAACCCATAAAATATATACCAGGCAGGCCGGCAGCTGCTGCCCCAGGACTTACCAAGGCAGAACTTCTGTCCCTACTCTTTGCTTCCATGTTCTTTGCACCATTGCCATTACCAACCATAACCCCCAAAGTTTATGAGTAAATGCCGATGTAGGAGTTCAGGTTTTGAGAATGGGAAGAATGGGAGCTATGGCTTTGCTCTGTGTTGTGTGGATGGTGGTGTTTGCGGCTGCTGGAGTTCAAGGTCAGTATATCAAGTATAATACCAGTGGTGGGCCTGTGGAGGGCAAACTGAATGTTCATCTGGTTCCACATTCTCATGATGATGTTGGGTGGTTGAAGACTGTAGATCAGTATTTTGTGGGATCAAACAACAGCATTCAGGTCAATGAGAGACATATCCTGTTTTTTTGTTTTTCAATTCACTTCAGTTGCTTTTTCCCTCTTGTTAAAGTCTTTTATGTGTTGTTTCTTTGGTCGTTTAATTTTTCCTGGAGCAGGGTGCATGTGTTGCGAATACTCTGGACTCGGTGGTTACAGCGTTGCTCAGAGATTCGAATAGGAAGTTTGTGTTTGTTGAACAGGTTGATGATCAGTGTGTCACATCTACATATGCATAATGTTGGTGCTTTGGTCAAGTTTGCTCATTGGCCTTCTTCAATTGTGCTTTTATCAGCGGAATAATGATATGCTTATTGTCAGTTCAATTTTTCACTTGCGACTATGCTTCTTCTTTCATCAAATTGGCATACTAGATCCTTAATTTATAAATGTGAAGGAGTACAATGGTAGAAGATTAAAATTATTGGTCAAATTCACATCTAGGCACATAATGTGGGTGCTATAATCAACATTTCTCATTAGCCTTCCTTCAATTGTGTTCTTATCAGCAGTGATATTTCTGTTAACTCTTGTTTTTTCGGTTTGTCACTTGTGCATACGCTACTTATGATATGTCAAATGAAAGGAGGCATCCAATATAATTGGTATCCTAGATTCTCAATTGATGAATGTGAGGAAGTACGATGACAGAAGATCAATATTGTCGTTTAAGTTGATTATATCAACTCATTTTGCTTGATGACATGTTGTACTATGTGGGAACTATTTCTTTTTCAGTACATGTTTGTGTGGATAATCCTAAACCTTCTCATATGTTGAACTTATATCTCTTTCCTCTTACGATGCTACCTTTCAAGGAATATAAAAATACGCAGAGTAAATGTGCAGTTGATGTTTACTGTAGGCATTTTTCCAAAGATGGTGGAGAGATCAAAGTGGAGAAATTCAAGAGATAGTGAGGAAACTGGTGAATTCGGGCCAGTTGGAATTCATGTAGGGCAATTCAAGCTCTTTGTTCCCTTTCCCTTCCTTTTCCGTATATGAAAAATTGAATCAAAGGAGTTGTCCTTGCTGCATGGTTAATTTGCGTTTCAAATATTATCTCAGCAATGGTGGCTGGTGCATGCATGATGAAGCAGCCACCCATTACATTGACATGATTGATCAGACAACTCTTGGCCATCTCATGATTAAGGAGCAATTTAATGTGACTCCTCGTGCTGGATGGCAGATTGATCCTTTTGGGCATTCGGCTGTGCAAGCTTACTTACTTGGAGCTGAGGTTATCAACTTTTCAAAATACTTGTTTATAGACCTGAGATAATGTAGAACTCGTGAATTATGTAGCTTGGTTTTATTGTTGGCTTAGTTGCTTTATGAGTTTTCCCTTCACTTTAATAATATTTTCAAAGTCATAGTGAAGTATGCATGACGATAAAGTGAGTTCTGTACGTTTCTTTTTCTAGTTATTCCTTCCTCAATGTGCTTCTGCATATTGATTTCTTCTTCTTCTTCTTTTCTGTAGCTTGGTTTCGAATCTCTACATTTTGCAAGGATTGATTATCAGGACCGCATGAAACGCAAGGTAGACAAATCTCTTGAAGTAATATGGCGTGGGTCAAAGACCTTTGGTTCTTCGTCTCAGGTATGGTAGTTCTATTCTAGGTTTTCAATTATATTGGAGTTTTCTGGATCGCTTCTAACACATTTTTCTTCAGATCTTCACTAACGCCTTCCCCGTCCATTATAGCCCTCCAGATGGTTTCCATTTTGAAGTGTTTGATGACTCCATACCAGTCCAGGTACCCATTCAAATGAAGGAAATCCCGTGTCATTTATACCTTCTCTTTTTATTACATACATAAGTTAGGTTGACAACGAGATAACAACTGCAGGATGATCCTCTTTTGTTTGACTACAATGTTCAACAACGCGTTATCGATTTCATAAATGCAGCCATGAACCAAGTATGGCATGTACCTCTCGCTAAGATATAATATTTTAGAATTGTTGAGAGGATTGCTAGTTCTTAGATTATTTCTCGCATTTTTGTCTTCCTTGATAGGCAAACGTGACAAGGACAAACCACATTATGTGGACAATGGGTGATGATTTCCAGTATCAGTATGCAGAATCCTGGTATAAACAAATGGATAAGTTAATACACTATGTTAACCAGGTACATTTATTTAGTCCTTCAGATTTCCAGTAAGCCAGTATTGTCTTTTCATAAGACGTAGTATTGAAGTTAAATATCTTGAATTATGAAGATGCAAATTATCTATTGTTCCAGAATGCACAGCTAATCTCACATGAATATTACAGGACGGACAGGTTAATGCATTCTATTCTACTCCATCTTTATATACTGATTCCAAAAATTCAGCAAATATATCCTGGCCACTGAAAACTGATGACTACTTTCCGTGAGTGGCCTTCACATTTCTCTGGCATAAATTGACATTATTTTGTTGAAGGGAACAAGTAATGGTTGATCACATTCAAAATCTAGAGTCTCATATTTATCCTTCTTTAAATAAGCTAAGCCCACTCAATATCGTTTTGATTGTGGCTTCTGTCTGAATAGGTGTCCTTGCATTTCCAATTAGATTTTCATTTTCCCTTGTCCTTTATCACTTCTACTGCTAACAAGATTTCTTTTAATCAATCATAGATATGCAGATTCACCAAATGCTTATTGGACGGGTTATTTTACAAGTCGCCCGTCATTAAAAGGATATATACGTGAGCTTAGTGGATATTATATGGTGAGGCACTTTTCTGGTCCAGTAATGAACTCTCAACTTATTGAGAGCTGTAATTTTTTTTGGATGCACTGTAGGCATCAAGACAACTGGAATTTCTTGTTGGAAGAGAATCCTCTGGCCCAAACACATTTAGTTTGGGAGATGCACTGGGAATTGCGCAACATCATGATGCTGTTACTGGGACTGCGAAACAGCACACTACTAATGATTATGCCAAACGCCTTTCAATTGGAGCTTCTGAGGTTGGCAGCTAGCAATAGCTTCTTGTTCAAGTTTCTTGTATCTGGTTGTCTTTTAGATCCTCTTGTTTCTGACCATATAATTGTTCACCATTTGAAAATTTCAGTCAGAAATGACCGTGAATTTAGCTTTGTCACACCTTACTGATTTGAATTTGAGTAGTCATGGGACAAATGCATCAGTAATATTCAATCAGGTGAACACTTCATATACGTATCTCCTTAACTCTCTTTCTAAACCCTACTTTTAAACGAATTCTAATCTAATACTTGACAGAACTTTAATTTAATTGAACTTCATTTTTTAATTGAAATAAGTGCATTATTACATTTCAGCTTCTGTCTATATTTCTACATAAATGATCAACCTACTGCTCTGTATTGATGTAAAAAGTTTGACCAGTAGTTTGTTCTGCTTCATTGCAGTGCCCCTTGCTTAATATAAGCTATTGTCCCCCAACGGAGGATGAAATTCCAGAAGGAAAGAGCTTAGTAAGAAGACAGTCATATGTGTAGTTGTTTTGTTAACTACAGATATTTGCAAAGAGCTTGTCAAAAAAGAATTATTTTTGAGCTGTCAAGATTGGCAGGAATGTCTAGTTACTCATGCTTCCACATGGGCACTGATCAGCTCTTCCACTGTCTATTAGAGACAAATTATTCATACTAGTAGAGCTTGCAAAATGGATATCTAATTTTGAACGGAGTTTATACATATGCTGAAGTGGTACTTGTTAATTCTCTTAGATTGTGGTGGCATACAATCCTCTAGGATGGGTTCAGAAGGACATAATCCGCATTCCAGTGAGTAAATTCTTATGCTTATCCTTTTTGATAGCAACCTAAAAAGTAAAAACTACTTTTCTGTTGCATAAATAAACACGTTATAATTGGGATCCTGAACCTTGATTTTCCATTTTTCCTTTTTCTTCCTTTTTTCGGGTAGCACCATTGCTCTAATTTTGTAGTGAATAAAATTAATCCTTTTTACTCTTTCTTTGCTAGGTCAATCATGATGATCTTCTTGTACGAGACTTTAGTGGAAATGCCCTAGAAATTCAATTATTAAAGATTGATAATGTAACGAGTAATTTGAGAAGTTTCTATGTGGAAGCCTACCTAGGAAAATCATCAACAACTCCAAAATATTGGCTTTTATTTGAGGCGTCAGTACCACCACTTGGATGGAGCACCTTTTTTATTTCCAAAACTGGTGGAAAAGGTATATTTGAAACATTAATCATGGTATAATTTACCATAAATACTGCTACAGATGTACTCTATGCATATAACTGTGCAAATCTTCTGAGTGAAGAATAAAGTTCTTCTAATTTCTCTAGCAAAAACGGAGTTGGATTTCAATCTGACAAACTATATATGAAATGGGATAGATCTGAATGAAGAAGCTTCGATCTTGGATATTGCTTCACTAAAAAGTGATACAGTTGAGGTTGGGCCTGGTAATCTGAAGATGTCTTTCTCATTAACATCTGGACAGCTTACACGCATGACCAATAATGAGACCGGGGTAATCTGCTCAAAAAGTCGTGCTATGTTTTTGCACCTTTTTTGTGGTTGACATATTAACTAAATATATATAGAAATGCTAAGACAGAAATTTATTCATAATTTAAGAAGAAAAGTAACTGTAATAATTTTTTTAGTTAGCTTGTCGCATAACCATCCAAAATCTTTACAGTTATTGCTACAATTTACAGGTGGATGTACCTATACAGCAAAGTTATTTATGGTACCTTTCAAGCATTGGTGATGTGGAGGATTCACAAGTATGTATCTGTTATTGTGGAAAAATCTTAAACCTGATAACTTTTTTATACATTAATATCGCAAGTCTATTTTTCTTCTACTGGCATAGTTAGTGATAACATGTGTGTAATGTATGTTACTCCCAAGGCATCTGGTGCATACATTTTTCGACCTACTGATTCACCTCCAATACCGGCTTCCAGATCGGTAAGTTTCATTTTCTAGTTGTTATTTTCCTTAGTGACTTATTTGCAGGTATTCTACAGGTTCTTCTGGGCCTCACTTTTAAAGACATCTTTGGCCTACACAAATAAACGGCTGCAAAATTCTCTTTTATACCAGAAAGAAAATTTCAATGAAGTTATCTGAAACATCTAATCAGTCATCTTGTTTGCAAATGTGGTAGTAAGTGCTTTGATTTCTGATCACTCGATTTAACTTTGACTATAGGTACCACTGAACATTGTGCGTGGAAACCTTGTTCATGAGGTTTATCAACAGTTCAATTCATGGATATCTCAGGTTATCAATCAGAAACATCTTTCAGCATTGTAAAAATGCATTAATTAGTTGTTCAATCTTTCTTACAAGGACCTTGATATTTCAATAACGTTCAGGTGACTAGGCTTTACAGAGACAAGGACCATGCAGAAATTGAATTTACGGTTAGTCTCTTGAAACACCTTCACTGAATTTTGGTTGCCTTGCCCAGTTATCTTGTTACTTATTTTGAAATTTTCTGAAAATAGATTGGTCCGATCCCCACTGATGATGATCTTGGTAAAGAAATCATCACCAGGATGACAGCAAATATGGCCACAAATAAGACATTCTATACAGATTCTAATGGCAGGGATTTCATAAAACGGGTAGTTCGACTGAACTTTTTCTAAATCTAAATTGCAGAGTAAACAATGTTCCGAATGTACCATAAATATTACTTTCTTATGTCTCCATGTCATGAATCTTAATTGTTGGTTTCAGGTCAGGGACTACAGGTCAGACTGGCCGCTTGATGTGCATCAACCGATAGCTGGAAATTATTATCCAGTGAGCACTTTTTTCAGTTTGTATCTCAAATACTCCTTACTAGTTACACATTTTTCTTCCCTTTTTTCTCCACTTCCTGGTGTACAACTTCATCAGCTTAGAGAATAAATGTAAGCCTTCTAAATGGAATTTCTAGTCAACTCTCCAGTTGTTAAAATGCTTTCTCTAGGTCTTATCTTTTTTGTTTAAGATTTAGCAAGAATGGTTCCATACAAACTTCACGATGCAAAGCCCACCTCTATGGTGATGTCAAATGATTTGCATAAATCATCTAAATGTGAAACCTATATACATTGCTGACTACTGCTTACTGTGCAACTTTATTGGGAATTTTCTCAGATTAACCTTGGGATATTTATGACTGATGGGAGTTCAGAATTCTCAGTTTTAGTTGATCGAGCTGTTGGAGGTGCTAGCATTCAAGATGGAGAATTGGAGATCATGCTTCATAGGTTTTTTCTACATCATGCTAATATGTAGCCTTGATCGATTTCTTATTATCGAATGAATAGGTGCCAAGCTAATTATATATTGTGTTGGCTAGGCGAATGCTCAGAGATGATTCTCGAGGTGTGGGCGAAGCATTAGATGAGACAGTTTGTGTTGGAAATACATGCCAAGGGCTTACTGTATGCTGTTATTTTTTGGAGTCATATTTATTTTTTGAATGACTCAGTTTATTTATTTGGTATACTCATGCATATTGTATTGCTCAGATTCGAGGAAAGTATTACATAAGCATCAACAAACTAGGCACTGCAGCCCGCTGGAGGCGCACATTTGGTCAACAAATTTACTCACCCCTTCTTTTGGCCTTCACTCAAGATGTGTGTCTGAACACCTTATGCTATACTGTGCGGGTTAAAATTTCTAGTAAGATTACAAAATTTCAAATTTTTACAGGAAGAGAACAACTGGAGAGCTTCCCGAGTGACAAATACATCTACCTTGGATCTTGGCTACAGTTTGCCCCCTAATGTTGCAATTATATCTCTTCAGGTGATAATGACATGGCCGTATTAACATAAAAAAATTCTTTTCCTTGTCCTTTTGTTTTGGATTATGTCTCTGTAGATACTTTAGAAGGTCTAACCATTAAGAACATTGGCTCTATAGGAGCTCGATAATACAGCTGTGCTTATCCGGCTTGCACACTTATACGAGGTATGCACTCAGCATAGATTTCATTAATTTTCGGCAAACTACTTTTCTCTCTCTCTTAATCTATTTCTTTCTGTTCCCAACTTGGTAGGCTGGTGAGGATCCTGAATATTCAACATTAGCTGACGTCGATCTAAAGAGGGTGTTTGCGCACAAAGCGGTATGCTAATCCTATTTCATTATTGTTGTTAGCCTGCAATCCTGCTCCAAAGTTGAATGTTCTTGGTGGCTCTCAATCATCCGAATGTCTTTGACTTAACATATAGTAATTCATTATGCAGATTAAAGAAGTGAAGGAGACAAGTTTGTCTGCAAACCAAGGGAAGTCAGAAATGAAGACATTACAATGGACAATTGAAGGGGAGAGTGGGGTGAGCCCCTCACCTGTAAAAGGAGCCCCCCTCAATGAAACTACTCTTATTGTTCAGTTGGGTCCAATGGAAATTCGCACCTTCCTGCTCAAGTTTTAATTGATTATGTCATACAGCTAAGCATTTGGATTAAATTCGCAGGAGATGCCGAGAAGCATTTGTACTAACCTGACACCTTCATACCAGTAATATATATATATATATATATATATATATATATATATAAGGATGGTTTATATGAGATCGCTCTCAATATAAGGAGCATGAGGCCAATCTTTTGGGCCATTGGATTCCGATCCGAGGGTGAAAAGTTTAAATGAGATCGCTCTCATTTGGCTTATATGAGGTTAATTCTATTCGTAATCGTTGGATCTTGATCTAACAGCTATATGGAACTTACCTACCCCCTGATGTGACAAACTCACTTACCCACTGATTTGATATCCACACTCGGATCGGAATCCAATGGCCCAAAAGATTGGCCTCATGCTCCTTATATGAGAGCGATCTCATATAAACCGTCATATATATATATATATATATATATATATATATATATATATATATATATATATATATATAATACTTGTCTCATGCAGCTTGCATGAGCCCAAGTATAAGGGTGGGTGATGATTCACGTTCACCTACCCACTGATTTAACAACCACCGTTGTTGTAAGCTACATGGGACAAGTTTAAATGAGATCGGTTTCTTTGGCTTATATGCCCCGTTTAAGATGTAGTTGTAGGATTGACATCCAATGGCACTCCTGATAGCATGTGTTTGCCCTCTATATTATGGATCGTTGTCAGATCAGAATCTAACAACCCAAAAGATTGGTCTCATGCCACTTATATAAGATATGTCTCATATAAATAGGTCTCTCTCTCTCTCTCTCTCTCTCTCTCTCTATATATATATATATATCTGAAGATGATTTACATGAGATTGTTCTCGTATAAGGAGCATGAGGCCAATATTTTAGGTCGTTGGATTTTGATCTGATAGTGGGTAGGTGAGTGTATCAAATCAGTGGGTAGTGGGTAGGTGAGTTCTTTGTAGCCATTTGTAGCTATCAGATTAAGATCAAACGGTTAAGACTTATATTGACTTTATTTAAACTTATATATATAAAAGATCAATTTATATGAGATCATTCTCATACAAGGAGCATGAGGCCAATCTTTTGGGTCGTTGGATTCCAATCCGACCATAGGTATCAAATCAGTGGGTGGGTGAGTGTGAATCATCACTCACCCTTGTAGGTATCAGATCAAGATCCAATGGCTACGATATAAACTGGCCTTATATAAGCCATATGAGAGCGATCTCATTAAACTTTTCTCACACACACATATATATAGGTAAGTGTGTCACATCAAGGAGTGGGTGAGATCATTATGGATATTTGTAGTTGTCAGATCAAGATCCAACGGCTACGATTCAAAGTGGCCTCATATAAGCAATATGAGAGCAATCTCATATAAACTTTTCCCTATATATAATTGGTCTCATTTGGTTTATATGAACCCAGTTCAAGTAGTAATTGTTGGATTGACATCCGCTGGTGCTTTGGATAAGCATGTGTTTGCCCACTATATTAAGGAGCACCGTTGGATTAGAATCCAATGACCCAAAAGAATGGACTCCCCCTTCTATGAGATCGGTCTCATCTAAATGGATCTTTAATTTTTCTTAAAAGGGGTAGTAGACCCCAAATTATTAAGAGAAGAAGGGAACATAGAAAGGGAAAAATCCAAACTAACTAATAAGTAAGAACTCCAAATTAAGATAATAGTAAAACTTGAACACCTAGATTTCCCCCTTTTTTTATCCCACCGGTCAATAGATGAGAGAGACATGGGCCTAAGTTGTCGATCCGAAGTTGGGATAACTTTAATTTTAGTCTTCCATATATACCTTTTCGATCTTACTTTAATAAATCCATCTTCTTGAAGAGAACATGTCCCCGCAAGTAACCTGGAAGATGACTCACCCTTAGGAGGAATTTCCATACCCACTAATATCTCTAAACTGCGAGTGTAAAAAATAAATGCAAGGTAATGTATTCATTGAAGTTTGAAAAGCTATGGTTCCTGTGTTTTTTTTGTTGGACCCATGTCAGTTTTTTAACTGAAAATAGTAATTCATAGTAGAAGTTTGTTCTTTACAATCTAACAACTTGCACTACTACACATAGTTGTTCTTGTGAAGGGGACCAAAGTCTTAAATTTGGTGGATCTGCATGACTAAAGGTGATGAGGATCCATCACACTGCTTTATGGGTCCAAATTAGAAAACAGAACTTCAGTATATTCCTAGAATGAGATCACCAAGTTGAAAGGGATGGTCTTCTATAAAATCTCATGATTTCATGACTTCTACATTGTACGTCTGGTTTTATTGTTGGCCGGAGGATGGAGATCATATTCACACAATGCGGCGTTCATAAAAAAATGGGCCCATTTGATCTGTAGGCCCATCCTATCCAAAAAGCCATCCCTGGGTCCCCGTCCTAGTTCCTACTTCCCAGGGAACACTTGCAAAGCCCATCATGATAGAGAAGAACTGTCCTTAAGGGGGGTGGACGATTTTTATTTTTATTTAGATACTGTTTTTAATAGATACTGCTTTTTTTTTCAAACGGAGAATTTACTAAATTATAATTAAAAAATAATAATTACCGATCAGTAATATTTAAAAAATAATTTCTGATCCAGATATCTGATCAGCATTACCCTGGCCCGAAAGGCGTCAATTCAACGGACGACTCTCGGTGATATAAATAGAGCGTGATTTTTTTATCCCAACCCGAAAGGCGTTGGTTTAGCGGACGACTCTCGCTGATATAAATAGAGATCGACGCCTTTGAGAGCTTTAACTGTTTTAACTATTTTATTTTACTGGAACAAACTTTAACGATGCATATCTCTCTCATTTCTGATCTGTTTTATTTTTTTTATTCTACCTTATTTTTAATGTTATTTATTATAATTGTGATATCACAAAGATGCTGAGCCGCATATTATTTATTGTGATTTTTGTGATATTTTTTTATAAGATATCAGAAAAAGTACTAAAAATGAAGAAGAATGAAAAAAAAGCAAAAATAGATCAGAAATAAGAGATATAAAATTTTTCCCATTTTAAATGGGCGATGTATAGATGAATAGTATTTATATTTCACCTAATCATATCTCCTTAATTTCTAGTCCATTTTTACCTTTTTTTTTATTCTTCTTTATTTTTAATACTCTTTCTAATCATCGTGATATACGAGAAAAATCACGATAAATAGAATGCAATGGCTCAACATCTTTGTGATATTATCATTAAAAATAGTTAAGGCTCTCAAAGGTGTCGGTTCAATTTATATCACCGTGAAGCATCCATTGCCTCTTTAAATGATAGACCGACGTCTTTTGGGTCGGGGTAAAAAAACCTCACAATGCTGGCGCATGCGTAGCTGATTAGATAACCGGTTCAGGAATTATTTTTGAAATATTTTCGATCAATAATTATTATTTTTAATTATTATTTAGTAATTAAAAGTGAGTGGTTCACCACCCCACTTATACATAAACAATGGATGTCGACCGTCTGAAAATATACAGTCTTGTGTGAATAATACCGACTGTGTTAAGGGGGGAGCTTTGAAACTGCCGCCAAATAAACTCAGCCGTTTGGCAGTTACTGCTTTTCCACACAACAAAACAGAAGTGAGCTCAGCCATAGCTAGAGGATAGAGACTAGAGACTAGAGAGTTCACTTATTGGAAGCATGAGTAGCTTCCCATGCATTCTTTATCTCATCCTGCCACTGCAAATTGCCAAACCAGGCCGGCTACTGCTGCCCCATGACAAATGGAGGCTGAGCTTGTCCATAACATATATGGATTAATGTTGAGGAGGGGTTCTGGGTTTATTAGTTCTGGTTTTGAGTGAGGAGAATGTCAACTATGGCTTTGCTCTGTTTTACTTTAGTGCTATGTGTAGCTTCAGGAGTACAGGGAGGATATATGAAGTACAATACTGGAGGTGGGCCTGTGGAGGGGAAGCTGAACGTTCATTTGGTTCCACATTCTCATGATGATGTTGGGTGGCTGAAGACTGTGGATCAGTGCTATTTCGGATTAAACAACAGCATTCAGGTCACAAATTTACAATAGGAATCACATTCTGTCTTTATTTTGGAGCTTTTTATGTTGGCTTTCATTTCTGCTAATTTTTGTTTTTCCTTGAGCAGGGTACATCAGTTCAAAATACTCTGGACTCGGTGATTGCAGCTTTACTCCGTGATTCCAATAGAAAGTTTGTATTCGTCGAACAGGTAGATGATCACTATATTCCAAAATGTAATATACATGTATCTATGAGGAATGTGGGTATTGAGGGCAAGGTTGCTCATTGCATTGGCCTTCTTCAGTTTTGTTTTTATCAGCATGGATAACAATCCGCCGACTACTTAATTTGGCCAATAACCGAATCTCATAATTTGACAATTGAAGGAGGCATCTAGCAGAAGTGCAATGGTCTATCCGTAATCGATAAATATCCGGAGCTTGTATTCTGATTGAGGGATTGAAATTATTTGTCATGTTGGTTATGTTAACCCATTTTTCTATACCATTTATTTGGGAACAATATCTACTTTAAAAGATATCTTTATTTAGAATCTTGAAGCTTCAAAAGTATTGAACATACTCTAATTCTTGTCTTCTCAGTTTGCTTTTTCTGTAAGATTGAACTCAACACAGTGAATGAGCAGTTGATTTTTCCTGTAGGCTTTTTTCCAAAGATGGTGGATAGACCAAAGTGAAGAAACACAAGAGATGGTGAGGGAACTAGTGGATTCTGGACAGTTGGAATTCATGCAAGTTCCATTTAATCTTTTATATCCCTTCCCCTTCTTTTAGTCTAAAAAGATAAATAAAGATGGTTGTTCTTACTGCATTGTCAATTTGTTCATCACATGTTATCTCAGAAATGGTGGTTGGTGCATGCATGATGAAGCAGCCACCCATTACATTGATATGATCGATCAAACTACTCTTGGCCATCTCATGATTAAGAAGCAATTTAACGTGACTCCTCGTGCAGGATGGCAGATTGATCCTTTTGGGCACTCTGCTGTGCAAGCTTACTTACTTGGAGCTGAGGTTATCACTTCCTCAAAATACATGTATATAAATCTGAGACATTGCAGTACTAATGAATCATGTAACTTAATTATTGTGAGGCTTAATTATTTGCTTAAGCTTTTTATTCATAACAAAAGGTTTCTTTTTCTTTCCATCATTTTGGAGGTTGTATGTGTCTGCGTTTGAGGTGGGGGGTAGGTTATGTTGATGGGTGTTAAAAGTTAGTTTTATCTCTTTCTGTTAAGATTGCTTCTAAATTGAACATTAAGATTGATTCTTTGTTCTGTAGCTTGGCTTCAATTCTGTACATTTTGCAAGGATTGACTATCAGGACAGAGTGAAACGCAAGGAAGAGAAATCTCTTGAAGTAATATGGCGTGGGTCAAAGACTTTTGGTTCTTCATCTCAGGTATGGAAGTTCTATTCTTTCTTTACCATTTTCAACTATTTAGAGTTTTCAGTGTCCCTTCTGACACAAGTCTTTCCTCAGATCTTCACTAATGCCTTTCCCATCCATTATAGCCCTCCAGATGGTTTCCATTTTGAAATAGATGATGAGTCCATACTAGTCCAGGTATCTATCCGAATGAAAGGGAACACCATTTTATTTATATCAACTTACGTTGTTTTAACCTTCTCAACTTATATCAGTCATGTTGATAATGGGAAAAAAATTGCAGGATGATCCGCTTTTGTTTAACTACAATGTCGAACAACGTGTTAATGATTTCATATATGCCGCTGTGACCCAAGTAAAGCATAATATCTGAGGCTAAGATATTTTAGTTTAGATTAGGTGATAGGATCCTTAGCTCTTAGAAGATTGCTCTCATTCTTAGTCTGCTTTGATAGGCAAATGTGACAAGGACAAACCATATCATGTGGACAATGGGTGACGATTTCCAGTACCAATATGCAGAAACCTGGTATAGACAATTGGATAAGTTAATCCACTATGTTAACAAGGTACATTTCTTCAGTCTTTCTGATTGTCGGTAACTTTTTTTTAAGCTGAAGATGCAAGTATAAGAACACAAATTGGAAGCTATTTAGTTGAGTAAACTATATGAACATGCAATTATACAAGTTTTTCCTTTAAGCTTCCAATGCAGAATATTTATCAATCAAGCATGCACGGCTAATCTAGCTCATGTATTACAGGATGGGCGGGTTAATACGTTCTATTCTACTCCATCCTTGTACACTGATTCTGAACATTCAGCAAATGAATCCTGGCCACTGAAAACTGATGACTACTTTCCGTGAGTGATCAGATGTCTTTAGCTTATTCAGACAATATTTTTTGAGTGAACAATTTAGTTTTTTATGATATTAACTCCTAGAGTTTCACATTGATCCTTCATTGGAGTTTGGTCTTAGAAATTAAGCCCACTCAATAGATGATTTGGTTGCCAGTTTTGTCTGATTAGGTGTCCTTACTTGGAGTTTGATCTTAATTTCCCCTTTTTATTTAAAGCAATGTCATACTTCTAACAAAAGATCTTCCACATAATTGCAGATATGCAGAGGCAGAAAATGCCTATTATACAGGTTATTATACTAGTCGCCCCTCATTAAAAGGATATATACGTCAACTGAGTGGATATTATATGGTGAGATTGTTTTCCGGTCCATTAATAAAGTCTAAAGCTTATAAAGATCTGTTCAAGAATATTTTGAATGCTATATAGGCGTCAAGACAACTAGAATTTCTTGTTGGAAGAAAAGCCTTTGGCCCAAACACGTTTAGCTTGGGGGATGCACTTGGCATTGCACAACATCATGATGCTATTACTGGGACCGCAAGACAGCACACTACCAATGATTATGTCAAACGCCTTTCAATTGGAGCTACTGAGGTTGACAATTAGAAATAGTTTCTTGCTAAAGTTTTTTTTTTGGATCGGTAGCTTCTTGCTAAAGTTGCTTGTATCCGTTATTCATTTGGGTCCTGTTTGTTTTGACACATATCTTTTGTCGAATGAAATCTTCAGTCAGAACTGACCGTAAATTTAGCTTTGTCACGACTTACTGATTCCAATCAAGGGACAAATGCACCCGTAAATTTTAATCAGGTCAGAACTTCATGAATTTATATCAGCAATTTTTTATGAAGTGAACTTAACAAGACATTATCCTATCAATTAGTCTTCATCAATTTATCCATATGTCTTTCTTAACCTACTTCTCAATACAGTTTGAGAATTTTTTCATCTTGCAAAATATTGTGCAGTAAGCTTTGTTCTGCTTCATTGCAGTGCCTTCTGCTTAATATAAGCTATTGCCCTCCAACAGAGGATAAAATTCCAGAAGGAAAGAGCTTAGTAAGAAGGCTTTCATTAGTCTGTCAAAAATTATCAGGAAATTGTAGAGTCACAGATTCACATATACTATCGCATGGGCACTTATATGCTATTTTACTGTCTATACAAACAATTATTCACTCTAATGTGTCTTTTGAAATGAAGTCCAACATTTGAAGGATTTATATACTATTGACTGTATTTCTGACTCTTCTTTTAGGTTGTGGTGGCATACAATCCTCTTGGATGGGTTCAGAAGGACGTAATCAGAATTCCTGTGAGTATAGCACTTTGATCAACTAAGTGTTCATCAAACTTATGCAAATCCATGTTGACTGAAATCTGAGTTTTAAAAACCACTTTTTTGTTGCATATAAAAAAAAATTTGTAATGCAGACATCATGTAGGCCCCAATTTAGAGAACTGCAGAAATCAGGCAAAACCATTTAACCTAATTCCTCTGGTGAATAATTGAGTTCTAGCCTCTAGGCCCATGACTCTTGTCTCTTGATTAACAGTCCTTTATTAGTCTTGACTCATTAGCTGATCCAGTCTTTAGGAACACTGTTAATTTTTGCAAATAGCCCAGACTGGGCTCCATGAGAGTGATACATAGGGGATCCCAGCATGGTACATAGAGACCGAACATGGTACATAGCTACCAAGTGACTATGCTATGACCATATGAAGTAGATATCTACCATTTTAGGCTTCTATGTACCATGTTAGGACCCCTACATACTGGGGGCATGATGCCAAGTCAATAAACATTTTCCTTACTTTTTGAATGCCATTAGTAGTTCTATAGGACAACTATTAGGTCTACAATACTCTATGGAGCGGAATGTTAGGAACCAAAGAGAAGTCGTATAGATAAGTTGAATGTAGCCAAATTAAGAATATTAAGGTGGATGAGTGGGATAATTAGGAGAAATAAGATTTGAAATAAATATATTCATGAGAGTTTAGGGGTAGCTCTTTTAGGGAGAAGTTGAGGGAATGTAGGTTGCGTTGGTATGAGCATATGCAAAGAAGACCAATAGATGCCCCTGTAAGAAGATTAGAAGGGATATACGTAAATGATGCCAAAAGAGGGAGGAGGGGACTTAAGAGAACTTAGATGGAGTTAATAAAAAATAATATGACTTTACTATCTCTTACAAAAGAATTGACACAAACTAGATATGAATGAAGGCGTAAGATCAATGTCGCCCACCCCAAATAGTTGGGAAAATGCACTATTTGATTATGATTATGATTAGTAGTTGTAGTTTCTTTTTATGAGGAAAATACATATCTGTTGCATGAATAAACACACTTTAATTTAGACAACCTTGGTTTTCATTTTTCAATTTTCTTCCATTTTCTTGGGTAGCAACATTACTCTACTTATGTGGTGAAGAAAATTAATCCCTTTTTACTCTTTCTTTATTAGGTCAATCATGATGATCTCGTTGTACGAGATTCTAGTGGAACTACTCTGGAAATGCAATATATAAAGATTGATAATGGTACTATTAATTTGAGAAGTTTCTATGTGGAAGCATACCTTGGAGTATCGTCAAAGGCTCCAGAATTTTGGCTTTTATTTGAGGCGTCAGTGCCACCACTTGGATGGAACACATTTTTTATATCCAACATGGGTGGTAAAGGTTTGTTTAATACACGAAATTATAAGTTTTAATATATTTTCTCATATATATTGCTAAGAGAATGAAATCTTTTACATTAATGAATTCGCCGAACTCACCGGATCTTGTTAGTGAAGAATGTAATGAGTCTTGTTAGTGAAGAATCTAATCCTCTTTGGCACATTAATTTGAATAACAAGTCTAACATACTCCGACAAAATGGTATAGATCTGAATGGGAAATCAGAACTCTTGGACATGGATTTATTAAAAAGCGACACAGTGGAGGTTGGGCCTGGTCCTCTGGTGATGTCTTTCTCAATGGCATCCGGACAACTAAAACGCATGGCCAATACTAAGACTGGGGTAAGTTGTGGTGTCTTCTCTATATGTCGAAATATTTTTTTTGCACCTATTTTGTGTTTCAGTAAATAACTGAACATATAAATGAGATATTAAGATATAACATTATTAAGTCCTAGAAAAATGTTTGTACTTCTTCTGTCATTCCTATCTTATCACGTGATTATGAGAAATCCTTGAAGTATTTTGCTACAATTGACAGGCAGATATACCCATACAGCAAAGTTATCTGTGGTACGTTTCAAGCAATGGTGACGAGGAATCAAAGGTATGTCATATGTGACTATTATAGACTTATAGTAAAAAACTAATAAATCTGAATCTTTTTTTTTTTAACAAACTTTTTTATGTATCAATCTATTTTCTTATGCTGGCCTACTTGGTACTTGGTATTAACAACATGTGTTTTTTTATGTTGTCCCAAGGCATCTGGTGCATACATTTTTCGACCTACTGATTCACCTCCAATAGCTGCTTCTACATGGGTAATGTACATTCTCCACTTGGGATTTTGTATACAGATCGATTTTAGGAACTCTTACAGGCTTTTTCCAAACCTCTTATAAAGATGCAAAGCTTTTACACAAATAAGCCGCCTGAGATTTTCTTTCAGTGGTGCATAAAAATGCGAATGAAGTTATTTTGTAACATCTGTAACTTATCTTGTTTGGAAATGTATTAGTGAATGCTTCCACTTCTGATGTACTAACTCGTTGAGTTTCATTTTACTATAGTTACCACTGAATATTGTGCGTGGAAACCTTGTTCATGAAGTCCATCAGCAGTTCAACTCCTGGATCTATCAGGTTATTAATCATATTTTCCATCTCTATTAACATCTTCAGTTTTATAAAATGCTTTTATTACATAGTGTCTTTCTCAACAACTTTAATATTTTTAAAATGTCCAGGTGACTAGGCTTTTCAAAGACAAGGAGCATGCAGAAATAGAATTCACTGTTAGTCTCTTAAATTACCTCGACTGGACCCTATTACCTCATACTTATCTTGGTATCTTGAGCTAAATTACCTCTTACTTATTTTGAAATTGCTGGAAGTGAAGATTGGTCCAATACCTACTGATGATAGTCTAGGGAAAGAAATTATCACAAGGATGACAGCAAATATGGTCACAAATAAGACATTCTATACAGATTCTAACGGCAGGGATTTCATACAACGGGTGATCCCGGGAACCTTCTTTGTAAACATGAAATTTCAGAGTAAACAACCTTTAAAATATACTATACATATTACTAAATCCATGTCGAATTTTGATGGCTGGTTTCAGGTGAGGGACTACAGGTCAGAGTGGTCTCTTGATGTAAATCAACCAGTAGCTGGAAATTACTATCCAGTGAGTGCTTCTTGGTTTTATTACCAAAATACTCCTTATTGGTTACTCAAATGTTCTAGTCTTTCCCTTTATTCTCAATTTCCTGTTGCACAACACTTTCTCAAGGAAGCACTTGAGGAAAACTTTAGCTTTCAAATGGAAGAGATTTCTCAACAAAGCACTTGCTTAGTTTAAGCAAGAATGTTTTTTATTCAAACTCCGTGATCTGAAAGGATAAATGAACCAAATATTTTAGTTGTGGAGAGGTTGCTAATGTTTTCACTTTAGTGACTGTTTACTGTGCAATTTTGTTGGTAAATCTATCAGGTTACTCTCGGTATATTTATGTCTGACGAGAAATCAGAATTCTCAGTTTTAGTTGATCGAGCTGTTGGAGGTTCCAGCATACAAGATGGAGAACTAGAGCTCATGTTTCATAGGTTTTTGTACATCACAATAATGTGTAGCCTTGATAGATTTCTCATTGAATGAATAGGTCAAGCTAACTACATATTGTCTTGGCTAGGCGAATGGTTGCAGACGACTCTCGAGGTGTGGTTGGAGCATTAGATGAGACAGTTTGTGTTGGAGATACGTGCCAAGGGCTTACTGTATGCTGTTACTCTTTCTGTAGTGATATTTACTTCTTCTATTTTTGTAATTTAGTTATTTGCTTTGCTCTTGAATATTTCATAAAGATAGGAATGTGAGCTACTTACGGGTGCTAAATAGCCGAACAGGAAACGATGAGAAATTTTCAAATATTAACACTTGGTTATCTCATCAGATGATTAATTTCTTTTCTTCAAATTTCCTCAGATTCGAGGAAAATATTACATAAGCATTAACAAGCTAGGTACTGGATCCCGCTGGAGGCGCACGTTTGGTCAACAAATTTACTCACCACTTCTTTTGGCATTTACTCAAGAAGTATGCGTCTGAACACCTCTGTTACAAGCTATTTGTAAAAACTTGTAAGGAGCATTAAAACTTAAATAAGTTGCACTTTGTACAGGAGGAGAACTACTGGAGAGCTTCCCAAGTGACAAACACATCTAGTATGGATCTTGACTACAGTTTGCCCCCTAATGTTGCAATTGTAACTCTTCAGGTGATTATGTTATGGCTATATTAGCATAAAAATTCTTTCCTTTTTCTTTTTGGAATTTGTCTTTTTAAAAATTTAATGGAGTTCTAACTCAGAACTTTGTCTCTGCAGGAGCTAGATGACACAAATGTACTTGTCCGCTTTGCACACTTATACGAGGTATGTTAATCACTGATTAGTAATAATCGGTGGGCATGATTTTTATGAATTTATTGTTAGACCACAGTTCCCCCCTTCTTTTTATGTATTATCTATCTCTTCTTTCCATTTCTTTTGTATGTTAAATTGGGTAGGCTGGTGAGGATGCTGAATATTCAAAACTGGCTGAAGTCGATCTAAAGAGGGTATTTGCAAATAAAATGGTATGCTACTATTCGTGTTAGCACTCAATCTCAGATTTTGATTGGTTAGCCTGTAGTATGTTATCTTATACACTATTGTACTTATTTGTTCACCCAACAATTTTCCAAGAAAATGTTTTTTTTTTACTAGAGATTATTTGTTATGCAGATTAAAGAAGTGAAGGAGACAAGCTTGTCTGCAAACCAAGGGAAATCAGAAATGAAGACATTGCAATGGACAGTTGAAGGGGAGAGTGGGGTGAGCCCCTCCCCTGTAAAAGGAGCCCCCCTCAATGAAACTACTCTTATAGTTCAGTTGGGTCCAATGGAAATTCGCACCTTCCTGCTCAAGTTTTAATTGATTATGTCATGCAGCTTAGCATTTGTAGTGACTCCTGAGAGATGCTGAGAAGCATTTGTAGCATCCCTCTAATGATACTCACTAATATCTCAAAACTGAGTGTGTAAACATGAACAGTCCTATGTGGGATCATTTAACACTTTTCACCCAAGCTAATACGATACCATGGTGTGAGATGCGTCAGGGGTTCTTATACGAAATACTCCTTCCGTGACGGAGTGCATATTAGAGTTCCATCTATTTTCACAAAGCTACAGAGCCACTTTCTTTCACCTGCAGAACCTCCGGACATAATGTTACAACGGTAATCGATCTAGCCCCTAAAGCGGACGTGGATGCCTCGCTTGGCTGGGGGATATAAACATGGTAATGGAGTCGAGCAACCATGAGTGATGGCTCTTTAGCTTATCCACCCTACAAAGAAATGTAGATGGAGAAGATGTATGAGATGTATGCGGATGCAGGTCAGAAAACGAATGCTAGTTAAAGAGGTCTTTACATATAACCTGCCGCCAACTTTCGGTTTCTCATATCACCCGAAATCTTTTTTTTTTCTTCCATATGACCTAAAAAGTACCCAAAATACCCTTAAGTTTAGGTATAAGCACCCACACTTTGCATTTTTCCCATACCTGGAATCTGAGGAGGTACCCGGAGAAACTCGTGTTCAGTCGAAGAAGAAGGCGTTTCGTCCGGTATCTCCGCCTATATCATCGCCGATACCAGCGCCGTCCAAATCGGGAAAGGTAATCTTGGCGCCAAAAAATAAGAAAACGAGCAGGATGAAGGGATTTCGATGTAACAGCAGCAGGGAAGCCCTCCCAACTACGAAAATTAAGATCTATATGTAAAGAAACACATATAAAGATCACCCATTGGTGTTGGACCGCTCCTGGACAAGAAATAAGAGGATAAAAATAGGCAAAAGCGTGAAATACTCGTCGGTGAGTAACAAGTTCAATTTAACACGACTATACTGTAAGTCGTGTCTTTCAAGACAAGATTTTACTAGAATTTTCAAAATATCATAACTCGTTTATTTTTTTATCTATTTTTGCCTTTTTTTTGCATTCTTCCTTATTTTTCCTCCTCTTCCCCTTCATTGGGATCACAGAAAAATATATAAATTGAACTTGTTACTCGCCGACGAGTATTTCATACTTTTGCCCATTTTTATCATCTTATTTCATGTCCAGGAGTGGTCCAACACCAATGGGTGATCTTTATATGTGTTTCTTTACATTTAGATCTTAACTTCCCCGCTGCTCTTACATCAAAATCCCTTCATCCTGCTCATTTTCTTATTTTTTGGCACTAAGATTACTTTTTCCGATTTGGACGGCACCGGCACCGGCGATTATATGGGCAGAGATGCCAGACAGAACGCCTTCTTCTCCGACTGAACACAAGTTTCTTCGGGTACCTCTTCAGATTCCGGGTAATATGAATGGGTGCTTATACCTAAACCTAAGGGTATTTTGGGTCATATGGAAGAAAGAAAAAAATTCTGGGTGATATGAGAAACCGAAAGTTGGCGCCAGGTCATATGTAAAGACCTCAAATCTGCATGTCCGTTGTACTAAGGTCTGGTGAGTTCGGATATGCTAGTGAAGCTTCACTAGCGAGGCCGTCGATTGTACGGAATCGGCGCACACAGCAAACGTGTGCGCACGGTCAAAAACACATTTTTTGGCTAAGCGCACATAATGTCCGTATGCGCCGTCGATTCCGTACAATCGACGGCTGCTGAAGTCAGCAGATCCGGTTCGAAGGTCTGTGCCAGATCTATTTGAGACTTATTGAAGGAAAAGAAACAACAAAGGTTAAAACCGAAATAAAAGTTAAAAACTAAAGATTTAAACCAAAGCAAATGGACTTTATGAGGCAACTCCTAAGGAGACTGCTTGAAACATAACTAGCTTCCGTGCCTTGTTCAATTTGTTTTACCTTAATTTGGCGAATTTAAGATAATTTTAAACGAAGGACGTGAAATTCAACTACCTGTTTTGTTATTATTTTTTGCTACCACTATTTTGTTAATTTTTGAAACCACAATTGAATGCCCAAATTCCAGGCCTGCACAGAAGAAAGCAAGAATGCACAGGCTCCCTACTTACCATTGCCATGAGCACTCACATTCTTGCACTTTCAACAAAGGTAGAATGGCCCAAAGTGTCGAAATCACGGGATTTTCCAACAGGACTTGAGAACTCGGAGAATATTTTTTTATGGGAGGAAACTGCTCTGTTATCATATTAGATAACCAATTTTTTTAAAAAATTAAAACTGGTAGGAAACGAAATATGTAATTGATATAGTATTAACACAAAGAAAAGATGGAAACTCTGACAAAAGACCAAGAGACAAGCACTCGGAGAAAGACAAATTCCATCAAAGCGCAAGAACACAATTAATCCTTTTGAACTAATCGACAAGAAGCAGGTGCAGCCCCTCTGAGTCCTTTGCCATTGACTTGCAAGAAGAAATATGGGAAGGGATGGTGCAGAAAGTGCAGAGGCAAGCAAGTGACAAATAACCCATGTCATAGATTTTCTTGACTCACTCAGAGATGGGGCACAATCCCATTATTATCTGTTGTCCCATCCCAGAATAATGAACATAATGCATAAATGCCTGGGCCTATTGCACTGGCTGAAATTTTGGTCCAAGTTCTACTCATGTAAAAACATGCAATCTCATCTGTGCACTTTCCCCTCCGGTCAGCTTCTACTTTTCCCCCTTGCCCGTCCATCCCTCCCCTGTCTCAAAGGACAGAACTAACTTCACCTTTGTAGTTTCTACCCATTTTCCTGGAGAATCGTGCAGAAATTGACCATGCCCAAGAATCTGCAATATACCTCCTCTCAGGCTCTCAGCCTTGCATGCATGAGAACCGCCATGACCAATAAGGCAATAACATATCATACATCATACTCAAGCTACCTGATGGATATGATACCATGGTAGATTTGAAGTCTTTATGTAGCCTTAATAACATATGTACATATACAGCAGTAAAAGCCCGATCAGAAACACACAGCCAGAACTAATTACTATTAGCAAAAAAATCTTGTTTATGTCTGCAAGGCGTTGAAATTTGATCTGAGGGCGTATGTAGTCTTGATTAGGGGGATATGGGGAGAGGCGGAGGGTTGGCGAGCATGTGCACCACCTCGCGCATAGTGGGGCGGGCGGTGCTTGCGTCTTCCACACACAGCATGGCCACCTTGAACAGGTACTTCACCCGGGCCAGCGGATACTTGCTAAGCCTTGCGTCGGCCACCGCCAGCACCGCCTCCGACTTGTTCGCCAATTCCGCCGTCGTCTTCCTCACCCAGCGCACGATGTCCACGCCGTCGCCGAATTCCCCGACCGGCTTCCGCCCGGTGATCAGCTCCAGTAACACCACCCCAAAGCTGTACACATCGCTCTTCTCGTCCACCCGGAGAGTGTACGCATACTCTGTTTCATAAACACATGCAATGCAAACATGATCCGGACATAACTTAATAAACGGATGATAAATAAACAAACAAACATGATTCGGACATGAGCTGACCTGGGGCGATATAGCCGTAGGAGCCGGCAACGGCGGACATGCACTCGGACGCACCCGCGGCGTGGTCGAGGAACTTGGCGAGGCCGAAGTCGGCGACATGGGCCTCCAGGTCCGGGCCGAGCAGGATGTTGTTGGACTTGACATCGCGGTGGAGGATCGGCGGGGAGCAATCGTGGTGGAGGTAAGAAAGGCCGCGTGCAGCCTCCACCGCCACCCGCCACCGCGCCTCCCATTGCAAATGCGTGCCGCCCTTCGGGCCGTGAAGCAGCTGCCCCAGGCTCCCATTAGGCATGTACTTGTAGAGCAGCAAATTCTGCTCCTTGTTGGACACATAGCCTAATAGACGGACAATGTTCCGGTGCCGAATCCGTCCGAGTGTCCGAATTTCCGCCGAGAAGCCCCGGTCGTCCCGCCCGTCCGGGCCAACTAGCCGCTTGATCGCGACCTCCGTCCCGCCGGGCATCGCCCCGCGGTAGACGATCCCGGCGCCGCCCTTGCCGATGATGTTGTCCTCCTTCAAGCACTCCAGCACGTCCTCCGCCGAGAAGTCCAGCCGCTGGAATGCAGTGAGCCGCCACGCCCGCGTCCCTTGCCTTCGCTGCCACCAGCCCCTACCCCTCGCCGTGGCCCCTGCCGCCACTACCAGCACCGCCGCTGCGATTGCCGCAGGGAGCACCTTCGACAATGCCATTGAGCTGCCCCGTCGCCCTTCTGTCTCAGCTGCGCAGGGCGATGCGGATCGGCACAAGCGCGGGTTCCCGGCGAATGAGGTATTTTTGAAGACGAGGAACTGGCCGCCGGTGGGCACCTCGCCGTAAAGATCATTACGGGAGAGGTCGAGCGTCGTGAGACTGCGCATCCACCGCATTCCCGATGGGATCCTTCCGGAGAGTCGGTTACCGGAGAGGTTCAGCGTGTCCAAAATCGCCAGCCCGGTGATCTCGGCGGGGATTTCTCCGGTCAAATTGTTCTCGCTCAGATCAATCGACGCCAGCGACTTACACCGGGAAAGACTTGCTGGAATTTCACCGGAGATGCCATTGCCACTTACGTTTAGCTTCGAGAGCAGCTTCAGCTCGCCGAGCTCCGGTGGAATCTGGCCGGAGAGTTGGTTGAGCTCGAGGGAGAGGATCTGGAGGTGAGGAAGTCGCCCGACGGCCGGCGGGATGTCGCCGGAGAGGCGGTTATTAGCCAGAAGGAGCATTCCGAGGTTATCGCCGGACATTTTGGCGGGGAGTTCGCCGGAGAAGTAGTTGTTGGTGAGCTCGACCATGTTGGCCAGGGGGAGGTTGAAGAACCCGGTCGGGATCGAACCGTTGAAAAAATTATTCGCGAGCCGGACCCGGGTCAGGGACTTGCACTGGCCCAGCTCGGGCGGGACCGGGCCGAAGAAGGCGTTGTCCATGAGCATCAGCGTCTGGAGCCGCCCCCCGGAACATAGCCCGGCCGGAATCGGGCCAGTGAGATGGTTCGTGGCCACGTCGAGCCGGGTGAGCCGGCCGGTCTGACCCAGCCGGTCCGGGAGCTCGAGGGTGAAGTTGTTCTCCCAGAGCTGGAGAACTTCCAGATTGGGCAGCTCCGCGATGAAGCCAGGGATGGGGCCCACCAGGTGGTTCCTGAACAGGTTGAGCAGAGTCAGCTCGGATATGTCCGAGAAGCTGTCCGGAATGTAACCAGTAAGCTCGTTCAAGGACAGATCCAGCGACTTGAGGCTCTTGAGATTGGAGAGCTCACTCGGAATAGGACCGGACAGCCGGTTCATTTGGAGGAAGAGCGTGTCCAGTTGTCCGAGCCGGCCGAGCTCAGGGGGAATGGGGCCGGAGAGGTTGCAGCTGGCCAGGTCTAGCCGGGTCATCTCGGACAACTCGCCGAGTTCGGGCGGGATGCCGCCATTGTAGAGGTTGAAGTAGCCGAGGTAGAGGTAACGGAGGTTCTTGAGCCGGCCAAGGCTGGCCGGAATCTTCCCGGAGAGGCCGTTCCCGTTGAGACCCAGGTACTCGAGCGTCTGAATGTTCGAGAACTCGTCGGGGATGCTGCCTGAGAAGAAGTTGCCGCCGAGGTGGAGATAGCGGAGGTTGCGTAGACTTGCGAGCTCGACGGGGAGGCTTCCGGTGAAGTTATTGTTGTAGACGTCGAGCAGCTCGAGTGCGGTCAGCCCGGCTGCAACACGGGCGGGGAACTCGCCGGTGATGACATTGTTGGAGAGGTTGAGGTGGCGGAGTCGAGGGAGACTTGCCAGTTCTATGGGTAATCCCCCGGATAGGTTGCAAGAAGAGAGCGTAAGGTTGACAAGCCCGTCGAGGAGTCCGATATCGGCCGGGATGCCGCCAAAGAGCGGCACGAATGAGACGTTCAGAGCCACCACCCGGTTGTCTTCGGAGCAGGTGACGCCAGGGAAGAGGCAGTGAGATTTGGTATCCTGCCACTCGTCGAGTCCTGTACCTCCGGGGCCGATCATCGCTCGCTTGAGCTTCAAAAGCGTATCGTGGTCGGAAGGCAGGGCGCCATGGGAAGCCGAGAGTGAGAGAAGAAATGCAAAAGAGAACAAGATGATCTTCTCCGCCATTGCTGTCTTCCTCCCCGGAGAGCTGGAGAAAGCTTTACATTGTTCCATGAAAGAAGACCATTAAAAGGAAGGGAAGAGGAGGGAAATGACGAAATGACAAAATTAGCCTTTCATAGCCAGCGGCTGGGATTTTTTGAGGTTAGTGGGGCCCGAATATTGTACGGTTATGATAGAGAAGAGGGACCAGACGTCACCGTTAGTAGCCGTTAGGTGGCCAGGCTTTTGGGGATTGCGTACGGAGACTGACGGGAGGGGGGAAAGTGGTGAGGTGACGACTGACGGCGTGAGGGGACAATTGACGTATCTGTCTTGGGAAAGCCTGGGGTATGGCAGAAAGGGTCATGATTTCGCCGCCGGCACCCCTGAGATGTGGACCCTGGGCCTACTTAGAAATTGGACTTCGGGGGAGCTCATGGGCCCCGGTGGGGTTTGTCATGGTCCCAAATCACCTATTGGGGAGGGGAGGGCTCTTAGCTGGGCCTAGGCCTGTTGTATGGAAGTCTTTTCAAATTGGCAGGAAGAAAGCTGGTTCTGTGGCTGGGGGAGGGGTTAGAAAGGTGAAATTTTGGAAGATTTAGGGCTTCTTCAACTTTGGAGTTATCTGGTTTAGGGGTACAGAGTCCTGGAGTTGAAGACCAGACAGGGGTTCCATTATTTTCTGTGTCTGTTCTACTGAAGTTCAATCGTACGGACAGGAGGATATGATCAGTGTGGGTTTATGACTGTGGGTGCCAATTTGGCCCATTGGTTAATGCCCCCTTTCAAAGGGCAGAAATGTGGGGGCCAGTGGTAAATGGGCTGGTTCTGATTCCAGGAGGCGTCACATTTACATCTAGTGCTGTGACCTGACAAGTGTCAAAGTTACTTGATGCTCTTATTCTTGTTGGAGTGGATTAATATAGAATTAAGTGTGGATAAGTGGTCGAGGAATGAGGAATTTATTATTTTTTATTTAAGTTATTAAGATATATAAAAAAAACTACTGTTTTTAAGGGATATATGTTGTTGATAGCATGGTAATATCATCAAATAAGTCCAAAGCTCTTAAAAGGCCTTTTGATGCAAAGACGCCTTTTTGTTTACTTTTAGGAAAACAAATTTGTTGGAACATTGTTGGGTCAAGCATGCAAAGCTGATGCTTTCAGCTAAGTATGGAATGTATATGGTTGTTGTTCTTCTTCTTAGATTAATACTGACCATTCCAAGATGCAAATTCTCCTATGGGGGGAGGGGAATATGAATCAGAATATGTTGCAGCAATTGCTGAAGGAATAGATTACCCACTAGTGTGTGATGTTATTATAGCTGCTTCTTGGAAGGTCAGATGCCATAAAAAGCACATGAGAAAGCTTGATGCTTCTTATGCCTTTGAACTGCTTTTCATATGTACATATAAAAGGGTAGAGCAAAATGGAGGAAAAGAAAAGAGAGAATGGGCCTCTAGCAGAGTAATCTATGATCAACAGCAAAATTAGAAGGCATGTATGAAGTTTTTACCACTCTTCTTTGGGTTTCTTGCTCTAAACTCAACTTTTGATCAATTTTTGACACAATATTAAAGTTCCTTAAGGTTGGAAGGTAGACTTGTCTAAGTTTGAAGGTAGACCTGTCTTGGATAGTGTGATTCACAATCTTAGAAAGAAAGTTTGATTGTGTCTTGGAAAATCCAGCTTACACACCACATTCACAAAGTGGTGGGGGCGAATATTGCTTTTACGAAAGCAGATTTAACACGCCTTGAAGAAAATTCGTTGCAATTTGTGTCCTGTGACAAATTGCATTTCATCCTCCATTTCAAATCTTGCAACAAATGAGGATTCGACTGTAGCAAACTCTTTGAAGCACATGACCGAAAGCTTCGTCAAACTTGGTTGGTTTGGTGGAGGCAATTTCTTGAGTTGGCAAAGGAAATTGGAGTGTCCATCCTCACTATGGTCATTAACTTTTTATTCACTTTTGATCCCTAGTAGTTGTTAATTAATAGTCTAGTCAATCGATACGGTATAATTAAAAGAACTAAGCTCTAGCTTATGATCCTTTTTTATACAAATCTAGCTAATGATCTTGTTTTACAATGCATGGTTGACAGCAATAGCAAGAAACTTCATGTACTTTAGAACCGCACTTACCAGACAGCCAAAAAGTTAGTGACAATGTTCAAGTGCAAGATTAACAGACTTAGCAGATTCTAAGTATGTACTATAGCTTAATTGTTGTATCCGATCGAAAAGGTTGGGAGAGAAGGCACAAGTGCACGAGTAACACTCCAGCATGCCTTTAAAGTTATAATCAAATTGCAAGAGTAACAGCTAGCAGTTTCTAAGGAGTATTATAGATTAGTTTGTTTTAATGGATATTGACCTTGTCCAACCCACTCGTCCAATCCAATGTAATCAATCATGTTTAAACATAATCTACAATGTTTAAACATGATTGATTCCATGATGCTAACTGGTGGTCTTGAAAACATAATCTAAATAGTTACATGTTTAATTAGGTGTGTGGTTGGTTGTATGAGCAATGACGACGATGGATTTAGGCCCATAGAACGGTTAAAAATTGAATTGGACTCTCCAGTGGGCCATTTTGAACAAGGGATGAAATAGAGCAAAAGATAATGAGTGGACAATTGCTTGAAGGAACTAAAGTCTCCTTATCTATAGATGTGTAGTCAAGTTTTCACGTTCCTTCTTACATCAAGTGAAACTTTCCTTTAGACTAAATATTCTTATTATAGATGGACTAATCATCGATGGATTATTATTGTTTGTAAAGACACATTTTGCCAGCGGAGCATAGGACCGGAGGCGAACAAAGGTGTGCTCCGCTCCTCTCCTTCAAATTCCTAGTCCTCATTAACATTCAAATGCCACAATCAAATTGCTAATTCAATTTGCAACCTTAAGGTGCTTTTCTAGCTGCCATATGATATGCTACAATTCTTCGCGTTAAATTAACGCTCATACTAGTAGAATGTTGCACATGTATAAAAGAAAATAAACCATACCTTATAAAATTTAGTAACACTATCGAGTCTAGATTGGTTGCTGAGATAGTATACAGACATTTGAAGGAAACCATATAGTACTATATATGTATGGTCTCAACCCACTGGAGAAAGCTGAGCCTATCAAACGGCAAATGCCCTCTCACAGGTTAGTGGGCCGCGTCAACATGAAATGGACAGAAATTTAGTTGGGCATGACTGATGGGGATTCATAATGGAACAATTCATATTCATGCAAAACAAGGTGCTTACTGGTTGGTATGAAATACCTCCCAGGGCTCAACCTCGACGAGTAGTTCTATAGATGTGTTGGGTGTTTATCTAACTGCTGAGAGGTATTCTTTAAGTCATGATGCATGCGCGGAATATAAGCAAAACCATGGAAGTTGACTTAGGAAGGAGCAATCTAATGGAGAGGTCTGCTTATATAAGCACGATTGGCATCATCAAAGTGATTTTCATTTCTCTTATTTAGACACATTATTAAGGGTCTCGCCTATTTGCATCAAGAATATGCGCTTTAATACAAGGGGCTGCACCTACCGCTGCATCGGAGTTGTAGAATCTTGATTCCACGGATCGGATGCATGTCTTTAACATATGTGAACTGGCCACATTAACTATTTCCCATTATTAAATTACAGTATAATTCTGATCGAGAAAGTGCTTAGTTACGAGTTACTTTTATGAGGTCTGACGAAGCAAGGTTGAAGATGGAAAGAGGTCGTAATTGCTTGAATTATCAAGAACCTCATTTTATTGGCTTATATTAACTTCATGTTTATAGGTCAATGGAGTACAGTACTGCCCGTGTCTCAGCTTTAAATGAAACTCATTTCTCAATGGAATTTAGAAATATGAGAGAGAGAGAGAGAGAGAGAGAGAGGACAATCTTAATAAACTATACTTATTAATAAAAGGACAATCTTGATAAACTATACTTATTAATGAAAAAACAATATTTAGGTTAAGATGATAAGATCAAGTGTTTTTTGTAATCTTTGGCTTACCATTGTCTTGGATCTTATCATTTCTATTGTCCAACCTCTTGCAAATTTTCCTTTTTTCATATATTACCAATCTATTGCAACATTATGTTAAAAGAGACCGGTTTATATGAGATCGTTCTCATATATGGGGCATGAGCATAGTCTTTTGGGTCATTAGATTTCAATCCGACGGTAAGTATTAAATCAGTAAGGTGAGTGTAATCCATCACTCATCTTTATAGCCATCAGATCAAGATCCAATGGCTACAACTTAAACTTGCCTCATATGAGCCAAATTAGAACGATCTCATTTAAACTTTTTCCCAAGATAAGGGCGATCTCAATTGTACCTAGATCACCTCAAGGGCTCTTCAAAATTGTAACAGGTCTGCTTGCTTAGAGTGGAAAAGACTATATCAGGATGGGTAATGATATTAATACTCCACTTTTTTACTCTATTTTCCTACTCTACTTTTTTGATGTGCCAATCAACTTATGCCAACAAAGCGGAGTAGGAAAATGAAGTAGAAAAGTGGAGTAGTAATATCCTTACCCTATAAGGATTAACTGACATTGTCCTCAAGCATTTACATTTGAAATTTTTTTATAAGAGTATATATCCATATTTACATTTTAAAAATGAGAAACTTCATGCCTCTGAATATGCATGCTTTTTATTTGGCAGGCAACCCAACAGGCGGCTCAACGGACCTGAAGCCATGCCCCTACTGCATGTGGGCCGGCTACTATATACAACTTTTGTCCTTTAATCGATGGCTTCAAAGTGAATAACGCACTAAGCATGTACCTTAAGCGCACATAATTTAGCACAAATTTTCACATTTTTGCCATATTTTGTTGTGGGCATTAGAGATGCATTCTCTTCTCTTCCCTCCCGTCCAAACACTTAATCACTTTGTGTCATTGTCCAAATACACACGAAAACACATGTCTTAATCTGAAACTACCACACAATTAAGTCTCCCAACCTTGCACTCGTGGCCGTTGATTTTATGTGGACTGCATCGGCTTATGTCAGTTCAACATCTAATACATAACTACAAACCATATGAAACAAACAAAACTATCGACCACCCACCCAAATGGGGGACCCTCAAGACACTCCACGTGATTAGGCGAAGGTTGCATCTCCCATATCTCCTAGTCTCTTTTCATATAAAATAGACGTCCATGTGACGAACGGGGTTAGTGCATTAACAATACAACACACATACACCAAGACTTTTGCTTTTTCTATATTGAATCCTATGTGTACATCTCAACTTCCCTTATTTATATACCCAAATTTCAATTTCAATTCTCCATTATTGGTTGATCATTGGTTTCTCCAATGACAAAGTAAGTGAGAGAGACATTTAGCGAGAGAGAGAGAGAGAGTAAAATAATTCTTGTTTGTTAAATGTTGTTAATAATCAAGTTCCTAATGGAGATCTGTGGGGGACTCCTTTCCTTCTTCTTGGGTTAGGAGGGCTGGAGGAGGGATGCGTACGAGCGTAGATGGCGTGCTGGCCTCCTCCACGCAATCCTGAGCTCAATTCCTTCTTCTCCAACTCCAATCCTCCATTGTTCTTCCCTTCCTCCTCCTCTCCTTCCTCTTCCAACACAAAGCTTGCATCTCCATTCCTCTTTATCCCTACAAGCTAACCACCAATGACCCATGTGATCAAAACTTCAAAAGATTCAAAATTAAGGATAAATAAATCACTTAACGAAGGCATTAACTCATGATCAATCAAATATGGTATGTATTCTTTGGAATTAATGATGCACCACCATTGAGAAAATTGGGAATTTGGTAGTCATACCTTGCAACCAAGTGAGCAGAAACGGAAGGGGTCAAGGAGGCTCCTCCCACAGATTTCACAAATGTGGGAGACTGCCTTGCCTGTACTCCGCGGCTGCGGCCGCTCGTTCAAGAACATTACCCGCGCGCTGTTGATCACATATGTTTGGACCCCGCCGATGTTGAGAACTTTCTGGACCTCGGACACCCGCACCACGTCGTGGTAAGACGATCTCCTGATCTGAATTGTGGGTGATGATCAATCTCACATTTGAGCAAAACAAAGATGTAATAATACAATGTAGTACTACCTAGCTCCATTCGCGTTTAACAAAAATTAGTTCATTTTGGTTTTCTAATCCAGACAATGAATTAAAGCCGGCTGCCGGAAGGAGAGAGTAGTATGTTGGTACCTGAATGACCTGATGATCCTTGTGGTGGGTGGAGCGGCAGTAGTAGCAAAAGGCCTTGCCGGCGCCACCGCAGTCCAAGCAGTACATGTTGCACTCATTGCGAGCCGAGTCGCCGTGGACGCGGCAGATGGAGAAGAATGGGGTGGAGAGGAGTGACTCCAGCCATGGAGGCACCAGCATTTGTCTCTCCTAACCATTGCCCACAATTCAAATTCAATCAAATATGAAAGTGAGACAAAGGAAGAATACGATGTATGCTATAGTGTATTACACTAGGCACTTACCATTACCAAGATGATGCGGTCTGCTGCTTCTGATGATGATTTCAATGGAAATGCAATGGGATTGGAGAGGGAAAGAGATGGGGGAAGGTGATGGGGGAAGGAGATGCCTGACCAACCTGTAACTTAGAATTCAACAACACAACAACGCTTGGGCAAGAGACAAACGCATAAAGAAATAAACAAAAGTGGGAAAAATGCGGTTTTAAGGGGTGTGGGTATGGGACGGCTGGGATTGGGGATGAGGGGTATCTGGGCCGTCCAATGGGCCAGGTTGGGATGGTTTAGCGTGAGCTCTTTGGGCTGTTCTTTGCGTCTCTTGGTAGGAACAAGGGCGGCAAGTTTGGGAGTCCACGCTGCTCAAGGAATTGAACTCAGCTTACCTGGACGCCACCTAGGCTCCTGAGGTGCTGATAGGGGCCACTTCAGGTGGCTCCCTTCCGCCCGTTCGATGGAGAAATTATTGGGTATAACGGCCTCTACGCTTCAGTTTGCGCCAAGACGCCATAGAGCGGTCGATCTTCAAGATCAATGGTGCACATGCTTCGATCTTCAGGATCAATGGTGTACATGCTTTAAGCATGCGCTCCAGTTGTTTGGTTTCCCGTTGTAATGTTCCAGGACACCCAATAATTTCTTTGTTCTATTTCCTATGGGGGAGGCCCGCCACATAGAATTTGCACCGGAGTCGTTGACCTTGGGGATCCACACACTAATGCACTTTAGCCAAGTGGAAGTGCACAATTAGGAGTTGCTCCCACTTGCACTAGCGCATGTGCCGACAATTTTTGAAATCGATGGTTCTTGTAAGGTGGGTGCAGATACCATGCACGCCAGGCGCACTGAATAGTTTCTCCCATGGGGTGGGTTTTTTGTGGTCCTTAAAGTGAGCCCAGAAATAAGCCCCTCCATTCAGGGGCGGCTCAAGCATAAGGCAAGAGAGGCGACTGCCTTAGGCCCCAGCCAAAAGCAAAGGCCCCGTATGATTTCTTATGCGTACCACTACATATACAAATATATGTTGTGTATAATGAGGCTATAATGTTCACATTAAGGGGCCGGGTGTAATTAAAAGCAAAACATCCATACTGGATGTTTCACTTTCACTATTTATTTCAGGTTTTTTTCACTTTCAGCTGAAATACCTCACGACGTGTTTCAGCTTGAAAGTGAAAAAAACCTGAAATAAATAATGAAAGTGAAACATAGAGTGTGGATGTTTTGCTTTTGAGACTCCCGTCATAGGTACATCTAGGGATGGAACTTGGGTCGGGTTTTTACCCGACCCGACAAGACCCGGCCTTGTTGGGCCGGTTCTGGGATTGCTTATGCAATACCCGGTTCCGGTTCCGGGTTTGAAAGAGGGACTGACCCATCGGGTCGGGTCCGGGTTTTCATGTAGAACCCGGACCCGACCCGGGTATATGATATATATACATATATATATATATATAATATACTTGGACTCATATTTTTTTTTTTTTAATATTATTTTGGGTGAAGGCACTTGTATCTCTTGATTTGAATAGTTTGGATTTTTATGAATATATATTATTAATAAAAAAATTAAAGGAGTATATGACATTAAAAATATAAAAGTTTTGATACCGGGGCGGGGCGGGGCGGGTCCGGGTCTCGAGTTCTGGTACCGGGGCGGGTCCGGGTCCTTGAAACTGGACCCGTGGTGGGTCTGGGATGGTTCTGAGTTTGAAGAATTAAAATGGTTCCGGGGCCGGATATGCCAATACCCGGCCCAAACCCGCCCCGGTTCGATCCCTAGGTACATCAAGTTGGAGGCCTAGACTAATAAACCTTCCACCCTATTCTTCCACATTTGACTTATGTATAGACTGACGTAGACTAGTAGGCTTTGCAATTTGTGCAAGTGATTCCATGTTTTTTTGGGGGCAACATGCAATCTATTCCAATTGCATCCTTCAATGCACAACGGGGACCTACTTACAAGGGACCCATTAATATTAAGACACATTTAGATATGTTTGCCGAAGGCCCCAATTTGCCTTGAGCCGGCCCTGCCCCCATTGCAACTTGCAAGTAAGCCCCCATGAGGTCCTTGCAATAAGGAGTTCAAATCCACTAGTGAAGTTTCTCCGATTGTTGATCATCACGAATCAACCGAGCACACAGAGAGCTTCACCAGCGGATTTGAATTGTGCAGTAAGGGATTGGTTTGGGCTTACCTTTTTAAGGAACACCAAAAAATGTCCTCTGATGTCATCGGGCCCACGTTGGTCTAAGCATGAGGCAGCCTCTTTTATTTTTACATTTTTTTCACCATGTGGACCCCACTAAATGGGGTTGGACAACCAGCCTCTTAGAGCAATGTATCTCGCCGCCTGTACATGCAACACTCATACATCACCGGGACAAGGTTTAAAGTCTGGTTGTCACCATCAACCCCCACCAATTCTACACTGGTATTATTTTCTATGTTGTATAAATCAATACTCCCTCCGCTCACTTTTAATTGATACAGTTTTTTTTTCAATTAAAAGTGAGCGGAGGGAGTATTATTATTGTCATTGTAGTTTTACAAATTGAAAGGAGGCGATATGCCTATCACCCAATAGCGTGCCGGTTGGACCTCTTCCGGTTGTGTGATGTGGTCTTAGGTAGGTTAGAGTCGGCCTTTGGGGGCTCTTGTAGAGGTAATTCCTCTTCCCACAAACAAAAGGAGGCAAAGATGAGCATAGCAATGGGTCCTAAGCTGACCAAAATGTACACTCTCATTAAGGGTCAAATGCATGGAAAATCGTCTCGCCGATATATCGGTATCGGGCCCAAACTGATACAACGATACCAATTAGTATCGGTTCTTTAAAAATTTCCAAATATCACCGATATATCGGTTTCGGACCGATATATCGGTATTTTTGAATAAAAATTTAAAATTTTTTTTTAAAAACTTTCATGTTTGTTTTCTATCCTAATATGCATTTTTACGTATATTTTGAAATTTATTCTTTGTTTAAATTAGTATAACTCATTTTAGAAGTTAGATTGTGAAAATATAGAAGTCATGAGAGTTAAGTGCAATTTCACAATTATACGTAAGTGTTAAGTGCAATTTACCCTCTCATTTTGTGGGACTTGGATAATCTTTATAACATATTTCGTGAAGAACTTTGACTTTGAAGAAAGAGAAACTAATAGTTTTAATTATCATTTAACTAGAACAAAGTTTGTTGGAAGGCATTGGAAAGCAAGGACCTACTAAGGCTCAAATTTAATAAAATCCAATTCCATGGCAATCAGCTCTGTATTCTTTCTCATAGGTTTTCCACTTGATCAGTCTACCATGGTTGGAAATAAAAACTTGAAAGCAGAACTTTGTGTTTTGTACATTTGATTGGCTAAATGACTGCTACACATGTGCATGTATAGGGTTACATGGCTGAATATGACATAGCTAATTCATCCATGCACGTATCATGACATACATGAATTAAAATTGTCAAAGTATTGTGATGGAAATCAGATTGTAGATACTGTTACCTATTCTGTATTAATGCTTTTCAACTCACTGTTCATATGTGTTGGATTGTATTATGCAAAGTCTAGTTCCACTTACATGGGTTACTGTTATTACCATTTTGAAAATCCTAGATATGTTTTTTTCAATTTAATGGTCTGAAACATGGAAATGCTATCCAATAGAATCAGATTGCTCTACCATTCTTGGATAACTAAAAACACTAAAGAAGATATCAAGTTACTGTGGTTCAAATGATCATTGCCATTTTCCAGGATTTTGTTTTTCAATCTCTCACTGTCTAACATATATCAGTTCCATGAACAATGAAATTTGTGCAACAATAGATACTTGACTGACATCCGACATTGCAATCACTGTGGAGGCATGGGAAAGCAAGGACCTTCCTATCACTATGGAGATACAAGTGAGTCATAGTCTAATATTTCTTTGTTCACCACATGGAACACAGATTACTTTTGTATTGTATTCATTTATCTTCTTCTGGTCTTATGTTTGCTCCTAACTTTGACTCTTCGGATTGAACTTGGAAGTCATCAGATTCCTTTTCAGTTGATACAACTATACACAGACATCGGATATTTGCCTAACTTTTTCTAACTTTCAGTCATCGGATTCCTTTTCTTCATATGCCCTAGGATTTCTGCTTTGATGGATTTTATATGATCAGACTTGGCGTTAATTGTAAGGCAATTTTTAAGTGAAACAAACAGTAGACTTTCTGTTGTGTCTCAGATATATGAAATGAAATGCAACTGAAAAAACTTCAGACTGTAAAGAGTGGATATGATAATGTAGGAGAGGGGATCGTCAAACATATGACTATACTTTTTCTTCTAAGCAGCAAAATCTCAACTTCCCATTGAATTATTATCTTGAGTAATAATCTTACTTGAGAGATGAAATTTATATTTTTATTGTATCTTCTTTAATGTATGTTAGATGGCAATTTTTCCTGTGTTGACTCAAATGGCCATGGATAGGGATGGACAACTGCCAAATGGCATCCTTACTCTCCTACTTTCACAGACAACTTGCGAGAATAAACCTTGATGCTGCTGTTAAATGGATAAAAGCAAGAATACTTTTAATAATGATCTTAAAGGTCATTGTTGTGGACAGTAATGTTACTGATTTCTCATATCCACAGCAAAATGTTATATATGTATGTCCTACTTTTTTTCCATTATCTGCCTATGGTTTTTGTGTAATGCAGCTCAAACAGTGGATCCACCTCGTGCATGTAATCGTACTAGCCAAGTCTGCCCTCATTGTAGAGACAACCAGTTGAATATGTACATATCCCACACGCGTGACAATCCAGGACGGAGGTTCCTCAAATGTCAGGATCTCTATATAAATACTTTCTTCCATTATTGGATTCCATATCATTGTTTGTATTATCAATGAATCTCTGCATGATCAAATATAAGTGTGGATTTTAGGGGGAGTAAGGATGTGGATACTTTGTGTGGACCGACCCCACCGGCCCCCCCAAAAGCTCGGCAGAAGAATTCGCGCCCCCAATCTGTTTCAACACGGAAAATCTACCACAAGCACGCACTACTTTCATGGAAAAGTTCATTAGAGACAACCCATGCACTTCCCTGTTCGTTTCGTTAATGCTTTTATGCTTTCTTTTAATTATTATTAAATGTATGTGACTGGAGCAAATTATTTTGGGTTGGTTTAATATAATGTTCACAAACTTGTAATGTTAATGTGTAGTAAGTAATTGAAGGAAATAACTTTGACGAATTCAAATATTATCGAGTTGTAGATGATGTATTTCTCACCGAATATGTAGTATTAACAAAAAATGTAGATTGATCAAGATTGTACATGATGTGAACAATTGTGGTGTTCCCGTTGTTGTTGTCACCTTTGCCAATGTTGATCAAGATTGTATATTAGTCAGCAATTGCATCACGTATTGCATCATGCAGCCTTAACATGACCCGATCATCATTTACTTGCATCTGATCTACCCCTCCACTACTAATAGACGCACCATCCGCATTGCCTGTGACACTACTGTCAATGTATGGTGCATCTCCTTCGAATTCTGGAAGTAGCTAGTCCCTCATGTCGGGGTCAATGCTGCCATGGTATTGCTCATGGATAAAATTGTGCAATGCTGCACAAGCATACACAAGTTTTGACTGCATCTCTATTGGATAAGTGGGCATATTGTCCAAGATGTGCCAACGTTTCTTCAATGCACCAAATGCCCGTTCAACAATATTCCATAAGGAAGTGTGCCTATAGTTGTACGTTTCATTCCGGCCACTCGCACGTCGCTGTTGAAATTGTGCTATATGATACCTCTGGCCTGTACCCTTATACGGGCCCAAGAAGCCAACCTTCTACGCATATCCTGCGTCAACGACATAGTACTTGCCACATGGTGGCATTGGAAAACCAGCAGTGGGATCTTGCAAGGCGGAATCTAAAACCTGTTGATCATGCGCAGACCTCTCCCAACCTGTGACGACATATGTGAAGTGCATGCTAAAATCACACACACATGACATTTTGTGTTGTGTTTTTTTTTTCTTTCCCTCTATAGGCATTGTTCACATCTGCCGCCACCTTCGCCATGACATGCATTCCATCAATCGCTCCCACACAATCCTTAAACCATGGCCAATACATGGTATTGTTCCTAATGTAATTTGGGACTACATCGAGTGGCACGATATTATTTATTTTTTATGCAAACCATGGCTCTAATGCCCCATAAACGTTTTAAATATGTCTGTGAATAGTTTCCTCGGAGTGAGAAAATTCGTGCCCCAGATTTCGCACCGAAGTACCGTGACCCAATAGCTCACAAAATATCATGAGCTATTGTTCCACCGAAACTTCTCGACTGTCTTTTAGACCAGATAGTTTGGCTTGCCTGTATAACGCTATGAATGGTGTTTTGTTCATTCTCACCCAGTCTCTATTGTTCATTACGTTGTATAGCATGTCACCCACCATTTCCTCTCCCCTCTTCCTATGTGGGGTGGACAACATTTCGAGGTGGAGGACTGCTCACCTGTTGCTCCCAATACCATGCAAGTCCCATTACTATATCGTCATCGTCGTCGCCATCAAACATATTCTACATGGACACGGATAGTTTTAAACTTTAGTTGTATACGCTAAGTGCAGTTGTGTAGATGATATCTCCTAAAATAACAGAAATTGCTTACCCAAGGGTCCATTATGGCTGTCTAACGTCAGCAAGGTTTGACCGGCAACTTTGACTACATGAGTTCAAAAAAGGATAACAATAGTAAATTTTTGGATATAGCCCATGATCAAAATAACACAGCTATAATTTTTGTATGAGAAGATAATCTTATCCTCTGCCAGTCCATTATTAGAAAACTATTTGATAAAATTGCAAGGCTCAATTGGTTGCTATCAGTAGAGAACTTCATGTCTTTTGAGTATACATCTACAAATAGGTGTAGAGGAGCCGCAAAAAATAAATTGGCTAGTTAGAATTTAACGTCTGTTTGTTGTCAAACTCCTCACATGTAGCAAATAGACCAGATCAGATAAAAGATCACATGGGAGAAGAGATAAACTAGCCTTCAGGGGCATTCACGGGATGCAGGACAGAACATCCAGTGACAAGGATGTACTTCGCAAAATTCATATACAACATTAAGGAAACGAAAGCAAACACGCGATGGGCAAAAGACTAAAACCACTGAGCAACAAGGTTTCTGTCTAAACAACATATATAATGACAAGGGGAGCATTCAGCCACAGCTAATGACTCAGAGAGTCATAAACTTCATTTTGGATTGACATCTAATATTTTGATCAGGCAGCATAGATAAGGGAAATGTCAATATGTGCTAAATTATGATTAGGCAACCGAGTTGGCGTATAAAAATGCAAAACTTTTTTTTTTGTCTCCATTACAAGCTAAAATTTCAAAAACTTAAAAGGCATCATACACGAGAAACTAAGAAACAAATGATGAAGAACTTAATTATCCAAACAAGTTGTACGATCAGACTAGAATTGAACATGTCTTGCTCACGACGAGCAACTCCATTAGCCTCTCTACCAACCTGGCTGAGGGCTGCAAACTGAAAGCCTCTGAAAATATAATTAATATGACACACCAATACAAGCACATGGGAAGTACTGTGAAAACAAGAATCTCCTTAAAAAATCATGAGGAATATCTAAGTAGACAATGCAAGAGTTTCACCAATTTCAGCATCATGATTTATGAGCCAAATTTGCAGTTCACAAAAACCAGTTATGCCCATTCAAAATTGAAACATGGAAAAAACATGGAAAAAACACAACATAAGAAAACAATTACTACAGACTCCTAAAGTATTTGTAGCATGTGCAAACAACGAGAGCCCAAAATACTAACCCATGAAAAATCTATTGTCATTGTTCATCCAGTATAATATGCAAATATGAATAGAAAATATGTTTAACATGCTCTTCTAGGACGAATAGAGAACATTAAAAGCTTCAACATTGTATAACATGGCAAACAAGATACGAAGATGATCGAGATACCTAATGAAGGGTTAGTTTGCAGAGAGAGGATAGCTGTCTTTAAACTACACAAGGCTCCACACCACTGAGATTTGTGACTTAATCTAATATATAACCAAACACACAAGGAAATAGTCCATATTCACATGGAATACAATCAATATTCTCTACAATTCGTCACATGTATTACATTTGAATAATGTCTACACAAGTCACAAGTCACATGCATGACACAAGTCACATGCCTTACCCAAGTAAATGACTGCTACACATGCCTTACACAAGTCACAAGTCACAAATTAGATTCTCCACATGCATTATTACAAAAGTCACACAAGGCAATAGTCAATTAATCATAACACACAAGTCAAATGGCTAAAATAAAGAATATTGTTCCTTAGTTTCTCACATTACCATAAACTGTCACACCTATGCTGGTGGATTTATCGCCTTCCATTGTCCTCACAGCCAAGCTTTTGCATATACAACATCGTTCTCCATTGTCAGCCACATACGCCTTTTATGTTCATCAAGCATCAGTGACAATCCTTCTATGTACATCGGATTATTCACATCAAACTTCGGCAACCGGCACATCAAATCTTGTGATCTCCGGTATTCTTCACTCTCCTTTGCAGCAATCGTCATTTCACGTGCTGCCGGATCAACGAGGATGTTCACTTGCCTCAATGCTATGGCATTGCGGGCACACATAGCCTCACAAATGGAATGGAAGGCAGTGGAGACATCTGATGATTTATCAGCCTTCCTCTTTGACCTAGTCGGCTTGTCCATAGGTGAAGGGTTCACTGGAGCAGTGTGAGTATGAGGGGGCATTTGACTGGGGGGTGCGTGGTCAACAGAGGGTACCTACAAAAAATGAAAGCACATAAAAGGAAGACCAACACAACAATGAGAATAAAGGAAGAAGCATGAGCAAACAGGAGTCAGAAGTAACAAGATTACAATTTGAGCAAATGACTGAGCAAGTCGTGACTGGTTTCAAAACATATGCATCAACAACATAGATAAAAAAACTCTATTATACAACTTCTGATTTAAATTACTTCATAACCTAATCTAAACCAATAAACTGGACATGAATATAACCTGGGATGGGTTGACAAACGTAGGAATAGTTGGGGAGTGCATGGGGAAGGGGGTTGCTTGATTATTCTCATCAAGGAGACTAGTGAAGGGTCCATATTGGCTCTCTCCAATCTCCTCTCCCAAGTACTGATCGAAGTCATTAGGTTGCATCCTCGGTATTTCGTCTTCTGTGTAATCCACTTCCGGCAGCTGCTTTGATGCTTCAGCCACATTGGCAGCATGCTTATGCTTAGGACATCCATCATAAGCATGGTCCCCCGTAGCATGGTTGCCATCGAATTTAATTTTCAATAATTGCACTAGCTCATCTGTGTATCCCAAAGTCTTTAGGCGCATTGCCTTATGGTGCTTCTGCAACAACACCACCGAAAATATTATCGAGTTGTCATCAGATGCAAATGAGGACAACATATCTAAATGAAGGAGATATAAAATGAGAAAACTATGCATGAGCTACAGTTAGTTATTACATGGGTAATTGGAGGTCAACAAAAAAGATATAGGACACATACAACACCCTAGTGTTGATCACATCATAGGCCATACACATTAATGTGAAATTGCATGGATCAATATGTGCTGATCAAAAGTGATACTTCAAAACGTATATGTAATAATTCAAAAATTGAAATGGGGCATACTAATATATATAATTATATGAAAGGTACATTCAAAAGAACTATAGAATTGGGAACAAAAACATTCACCTCCTTAAATTGCTTCCAAAAATCTGGATTTTTAGATGTTTAGGTACCAGTAGATGGGTTAAACCCACATCTAGTGTGATTAGACATCCACTTCCAAGCATTGTAGAGGTACCTAGCCTTGTCATAATGAGTCTTGATCGCATCAGCATTCACGTGTATGTCCCTTTTACTCAATTCCTCATTGACAAGTGCATAGCCTGTGGGTACAAGTGCATAGCCTGTGGGTTCAAGTCCCTTGCCCTTTCTATCTCCAGCAATCAGAGCATTAGAGTATGCTATGATCCATGCATAGTGCTCCTCCTTGCCCCAACACTCTACCTATTTCACATACTTCCCTTTCTTGGCTAGGCTTGCCATCTCAACAAAGGGGACATATGAGAGGAAAGGCATAAAGAGCAATCAATATTAATACACAATATATCCTATACCCTAGACAGCAAATACAAAACAAATCATAATATTCAAGCACCATAGACCACAACTCTACATACATTTTGCCGCAGCATCCTTTAATAAAAAAAACTGTTAATATACCGAAGGAAGCAACACAGGGCATAACACAATGCCTAAATAGGAAATAATTAGGTGCAAAACTACCAGCCTAAAAAATGCATGTAAATGAGACGTAAGAGAACATCAGTTTACAAAGTCACCTTCATACACGTGAAAAAGGTAAAGTCCATATCATGTCTAACTTATGTTCAAGAGGAACAATCACCGTAGTATGATGTACGAATAGAGAAAGCTCGCCGCAACACCTAGGAGGGAAGGCTCATAATTCTAAGTTCTTGTTAAAAAATTTTAGCTTTGTTTGAACAGAGGGCATGATACTCGCAGTGCCGCATCTCGGGCTGCATACATATCTCCATGGTGCAACACCCCCTGCCTTGTTGTGCTACTGCCGAAAAGTACGATGGCCGTTGTGTACAAGAGCCATCTCTAATAGTCGCTCCTGTTATTGATGAGATCTCAGAGACTTTGTCCCTGTAGCTCGAGTTTCCAGCCCATATACCATATCTGACAGTATTAAGTTTGTATGGAAATACCTTTTAGAATCAATTTTTTGCCCTAAGACTATCTTTTTGAATTTCAATCATGAAAAAAACTTTCCACATACAACAGTAGCATATAGCAAAATCAGCTAATCTGTGAAAGGTATATAAATCACATAGAAAACATGATCGGGCACTTAACATAAACATTTCTGATTTTAAAAGTAATCCACATTTAAAAATTATCATTAAGCCAACAACTACATCCAATAACAACGGTTCTCCAACAGCAACCCAATACAAGTAACTAACCCTTTGGGAACTCAATCCCAGTTTTGGCCACAAAACCAGCAAAGTTCTATGCTTTCTAGAGCTTGGAAAGAGGTCCATTTCCTGTGACGGTGATTTGTACAGAGAATGAAGAAGCATGTGGATGGAAAGAGGAGGAGAACATGGAGGGGAGAGGAGGTGGTGTTACTTGTGAATGTGGCTGGAACTAGTCGCTCAAGGCAGAGCTTCTTGGGAGGCAAGAAAGGCAACCTGGGAGGGACATACGAGCCATTTATAGGAGAGCATTAACACCAACCTCATCAAATCTCTATTATCTCCAAACATAATCCAAGCAATTTAATAGGCTCTTACACAACAAGTACACACAAAGGCCAAACAAACAAGCCTTGAAATCCATGACACATGAAGAGAACAAAAATGGAATTATTGAGTGAAAAAGCCTTATAAAATCAGCGCATGGAGGAACAACATTTCCAGTTAATTTATACATGGAAAATCAGTGCATTCAAGATAACTCTTTCTTAATCTTGGAGCCATTCAATTAGTCATCAAAGATAACTACGAAGGTATTAGACTAATCATCCCCCACTAAACCAATAACAATATATATACAATTACTTCTTTTCCTTTGTAACCATTGTGACCCCTGAAAAGACCAGGTGTTCTACATTTGCTCCAAGATATTGATTTTACTCCACAATACTTAAGTTAAAGACTTCTGTCCAATCATTATTTTTGGTATCTGTATCAACAAATAGAGTGATAAGCAAGACTTCCAAATGCAACAGTAAAGGAAAACATGAAAATACGAAGTGATAAAATAGAACTGTTCTATTATAAATATCACAATCAGATGCACGATCGGCATATGAAAGAGAACTAGTTAACACCACATCGAAAATGAGAATAGATGCATACGTTAGGCAAAAAAAAAAAATGAAACACCACAAAACTATAAAGCAGTAGAATGATAACATGTAGAGGCGAAAGGAACATACCCAAGAGTGGGTTTCTCTTTCGAGCTGTCAACTGGGAGAAAAGGAGATAGAAAAAAGTCAGTAAACGATACAAATGTGAACGCAATATAATTCCGCCCATATCAATCTAACATTAATTAGCCACGAAAGAACAAATACTAACACCAGACAAGTTTCTCCATATTTCCAAAAATAAGATAAAAAGTCGATTGAATGATAAAAACCAGTAAATGATCTAAATGCGTATGTGCATATATCAGCCAACATAATTTAAGTACGTAAAAACACACTAATATGACCTAGAAAAACATGCTACCTAAGTATAAAACATAAAACAGACAATTAAATGTAAATGATCCAAAATGCCATGCAAAATACTCCTACAGATATCAATCAACATGAATTAATCACAAATGAATAGAATAGTATGACCTAGACAAAGATTCTCCATAAAATTTGAATAACAAAAACAGAAGCATCTAGATTTCAACCCCACCCAAGTGCATGCACAAATCCAAAACACCCAATTCACAGAAAAAAAAAGATCCCCCAATCGCACAAATCAAAGAACAAACTTCAAAACAAATACAAACAAAAAATCAAGAAACACCTAAAACCCCCAAAAAATGCGATCTTTTTCCACCACAAACCAGAAAATCAATCTTAAATAAAAACCCAGGGAATTCCTCGCCAAGACTCTACCTTCCCCCCCCCCCCCCCCAAAAAAAAACCCACAAAATAAGCAGATTTAAGAACAACCCAGATCAACAATCAGACAACAAGAAGCTCAACATAGAAAATATAAACAGAGAGAGAGAGAGAGAAGGAGAGGATGGTGGTGAGACCGGGGATACCGAGAGGGATTGCGGGCTGCCTGCTGCTGGACTTGTTCCACAGAGAGAGAGAGAGAGAGAGAGAGGAGATTTGTCGTGTGTTTGGTCTCTTTTGACCACCACCACTGGCCTCATCATCTCCTCCACCAAATCGATTCTCTTCGTACTTTCGAGAATAAACAGGTCGATCGTTGAACATTCAGATGGTAGAAGAGAGATTGATCATTAGCCAAGCTCACCTACGTCGAAGCGAAAGGAGTGTGAGGACGGAGACCAAAGGCCGGAGATGGATACCGGCGCCCTGCGACAGAGGCTAGAAGCAGAGGATCACGATGGAGGGGAGAGAATCGCTATGGCAGCGCTAGGGCTGGAGGAAAAGGAAGGGCAGTGACGAGCGAGGGGCAGTGGGAAAAGTGAAGGAGAGTGATAATTTTCGGAAGTCAGCATATTCTCGTTCGAATGAGAATCAGTGATTTTTGACTTTTTTCGGCCGATTTGGTGATTTTTTTCTCGAATCACCGTCAGGAGTGATATTTTTACAAATTAGAACCAAACGCACTGAGTCCCTGATTGGTGATTTTTCACCTTTTACTATCAGCAGCTCCTATCACTAAAATCAGTAACCAAACGTCAATCATAAGATTCAGCCCCTTTCAGCCTGATTTTTTTTCTTCAGATAATCAGAAACCAAACGCACTTTAGCCAATGTTCATTACCAACATGTAAAAAGAAGTATAAAAAGCATTGAGAGCCTTATATTGCCAAGACAAAAAAGTGTGGCATTTGATCAATAAACAACAGATTAGGCACTCCCCATGATTGATGCGATGGCCTACCTTATTTTCTTCGCAAAGTCTTCAAATTAATTTATTGAGCAAGGGCCCGGCCAAGGAGAATTGGGAGGAAAACGATGAGGGTGATCCACAGTAATGTGGCTGTTACGAAATTTTTTTTCTTGCAACATTGTAGCTTTGACACAGTTATTCTCCTTTGCTATTGCTATGTTTAAGTTGTATAAATCTTCAACTTCACATTAAAAAAAAAACTTGTATATATCTTCAACAAGGCTACGATTGGAAAAATGCAAATAATGTATGATTTTGCCACATTCCACCAAATTGTTCATTAGCCTTCCCCCTTTGTATGTTCTTTTTTTTTAGAATCGCCTTTGTATGTAGATTTCGCGAAAAGTCATCGAAGTGGACGATTTCGTTGATGCACGATAAGTCGAATAGCTTATGTACTAAAGAGTTATTGTGGTCTATGTTATGCATACATCTTGCATGCAATGTACATGAGGTAATTAAGTCTTTAGATTACACTCACACTTCCTGTAAAATTTTGCTACGCATTAATAGTCCAATTTCGTGTTATCATCTCAAAGTAGCAAAACGGTCAGATGATAAAATAAAAAAAGTTAATTAATTGGCTTCCTTAAACACTTAGGCTTCTCTACATAAAAGGTCACCATCACGCGGTGTTCTTGCTTTCCGCCACTAACTCTCCAAACTCTCTGCCTGAGGAGAGTTAGGCAGAAAGCCGCTTTGTGGTAGCTTATTGTTCAGTGACACTAGGCTCTTTCTTAGATGTAACTCACTGACAATTTGGTAAGCCTTAACCATGGACTAAAATGGAACAAATACTGAGCAAACATTTTGCTTTTGGGCGTTTATATATTATAAATCAGTGTTCTTATAACAAAAAAGATTTACAATACTTGTGTCCTTTATTCTTCAACATATTGAATATCATCACAGCCTAAAACCGCAAAAACACCAGTTTTAATTGTTGATGCAGTGTAACTGTAAAAGGCTGTGTTCAGTATTCTACACCATCTAACTCCAAGTTATTCCCCTCACACGTACATGCACTCTTATAGCATTCATCCATATGTACTTCTTCTCTTGTATTTTGACACTCAATCTTCGGTAAGTGGCCTTATTCATTCTTGAATGGTTTGTAGGACTTAAGATCTAGAACAACTCCAGCAATCGAGCCACAAGCAGCAGCAACCGAAACAAGCAAGCATGTAAAGCTGAGTATCTGAAGGCCCAACCACCGGCCTGACCACTTCTTAATATTCTTTGCGAGATGTACATCTCCACTGGGAAATAGACAGTGAGTGGCCAGAATCCGAGGGCCCCAAGGATCCCCACCACATCGTTGAAGAAGGGCATGAGCATGGATATCACTGTGGTCACCACCACAAAGATGCTCCTCCACACTAGACGGAAAAGATTGAAGTGGTAGCTAGACCCACAAAATGGTATGGGAATATTGTATTCTTTGTTTATGAAGTCACTATTCTGCCACTTTTTGGCACTCCACTTCTCCACAAATGCAAAAAGAGGCTGACAGTAGACCTGCATGTCATGTTGTTATCTTCAGCTTTGATTATATTATGGAAAGATAAAAGTTATTATGTGCCCCGCCTCACACGCGTTATGAGCCGTCGGATCGAGATTCGACGAGCGCCATCCCAGCCAACATGTGTGAGCAGGGCCACATACTAACAGAACTCTTATATATAAAACTAAGTTAAAGTTGAAGCTGGAATTTTTAGTGGATTTACAGTTGGTTGGTTAATGTAAAAAGGTGATGCGGTACCTGATAAGCTCCAACTAAGTGAATTACAATGGCGATGTTAGCTATGTCAATCAGCAAAAGGGGTTGTAGAAACCGAAGCCAGTGAGTAGGTTTCCTGGAGCTTGGTCACCAAAGGCAGCATAGCCCATGCAACCACAGAGCAAGTAGAATGTTGTGGTCACTATGATGCTCATGAAGGTGGCTTTCATCATGGTCTTGTACTCTGCTGGTGGGCGACTTGATTGTATCCTGCAAAACAAAAGGTGTTTTTGTCAGAATATATATATAGGGATATAAATTGGACATGTATAAACAGAAAAGGTGTATAAGATAAGATGTAAGTAGAGTTCAATCACAATATGCATATTAGGGTTGATGGAATACCTGAATTTCTATTAGGATGATGGAGTATGAGTAAGCAAAAGCAATATCTCCAAGAGCTTGTAAACTCTCCATATTTTTTGAGTTGGGGTCACAGTGCCTATGCTGATGCCCATTAGGCTCCCTTTAAAACTTCCATTTTCTACAAGATCATACGCAGAATGACTTGTTTGTGCAAATGCTCTTTTAGTTGCAAAATGAAAGAACAAAAAATGAGAAGAAAAGTGAAGCTGGAATATATGTCAAGCTCTATGAATTATAACCTGCAACTTTGCCAATACCAAGACTGAGGCCAACTGCAGAGTAAGTGAAAGACATGATTGCTGCCACTATGGATAGCCACCAAACTTGATCAAAGTCTGGGATCTGGGAGAAGATAATCTCTGTGATTCCAAACATTATCATGTATCCATTGCTAGACACATGGCAGGGAGCATCATCTCCATTTTTGTGGTAGCAGTTAGACTTATTTACAGCCCTAAACCAACCCAAAGAAGTTGAAATCAGTTAATCAAGAATAATTTCATATTAAAAAGCAATATGAAAACATTTTCTAGAAAAAAATAGATTGTCATATTTTAAGTCAATATAAGTGAAGTGTGTGGAAGTATATACTTTTGGCTATGAACTTACCTCATGCTGATAGATGCAGCAATTGTATATCCAACAGCCACACCAAAAAGGTTAAGGTACTGGATGGTACCCACAAAGTTTTCACCTTTAGCTTCTCCTGTAACAAAGAAACAAATACTTTGAATCTCATATTGGATTGGAACTACAAATTTCAATGCAAACTAAACAGATGTGTTAAGAACCAATTAAGCACCTAAATTGGCCTTAACAGCATCCATGTAAGTGTAGTTCCTCTTTCCAGTAACTGGATCTCCTGTTCTGTAGCACTCAGACAGAAGATTCGAAGTGTAGAAGATAACAAAGGCAAAGAGGATCATGATGGTGGGCCCTGCAATCCAGCCTAGCTGGGCTATGGCCCATGCCAGTGAGAGCACGCCAGATCCAATCACAGCAGTTATTATGATGGGAGGCTGGCTGTCCAAAAATTGCCTACATTTCCCAAGATGCATACAACCATTACTAAATACAAAAAATATTTATAAAAGAAAGAAAACAATTTGGAAAATAGAATAAATACTACAAAAATATATTAAAAATCACTTAGTTGGTTTTACCTGTTCTCTTAAGGCGGCCATCATCATCAAAGCACTTGGAGTATCCAAGCTGAGGATTGATGGCTGAAGTTTCATTACTTTCTTTGGGCTGCACCTCTATTTGCAAGTACTTTCTTGAGTCCTCTGTGCTCATCAATCTACATACAAAATACAAACCATAAAAAGAAAATCAGATAAAAAAATTTTGAGGGGCTTTGCCATGTAATCCAATCTGTCTACTTACTATAGCATGTTGGATTCTGCTCGGCAGTGTTCGACTTCTTGCCAACATGTTTTGTGTCAACCAAAGAGATAAGAAGTAGAGAAGCTGAATGGGGGTTGTGAAGGCTACAATAATTGAGAGAAGGAGAGCTTGAAGAGATGATGGGTCTGTCCACAAAGTGAAAGGAGGATTATATAGTGTAGAGAAGTGATGTTGTTCACTGTTTAAGTAGCACGACATAGAACTTCACTATACGTAAAGCAAACATTTGACTCTACAAATTGGGAGAAGGTGGACCCTTAGCTATCATTGTACGCGGTGATATTGTTTCAAAGATAAAATTTTCTTTCTAACAGTGGACTACCAATACTAGTTAGTTGCATAATGAGGCGTAACTAGGCCAAGGGCGATTTGGGTAAAAGAAGTGGCTTCTTCTAAAGTTGCTTTCTGTTTTGCTAAATATCCCATCATGCTGCAAGAAAAGCTCTTACTCTGACCCTCCCCCAAGAGGACGAGATTTTTCAGAAAAGCAGCTTCTAAAGAAGCATTTTGCATTGTCAAACGCCCCTAAAGGTTGTATCTTTGAGCATTAATCCTTCAAAAGTTGCGTTTATCCCATTTTATCCCACACGTGTTTCTGGGGCCCATTTATTTACTTTTTACTTTTTTAGCAAGAAACTTTTTTTTTACTTTTATCATATCCTATCAAAATATCCTAAAAAAAGTGACTTGGATATGTTTTTTTTACCACACAGGCCTGCTTCAGAGTACATAGAACGATATCATCTTATTAGTCCCATCATTGTCTAAGGAATCTATTTAATGAAAACAATCTGCTGGGTGAGAGGAAGATGCACCTTCGGTCGGTAACTGGCCGGTGTCAACGAGACGAAGACTGGCATAATTTGCTTGCTCAAGTCTTCTTGATGGGAGGACTTACTAATGCAAATGCTTGCTGACTCTCCAACCACAACCAACAGAATGTAGATTGAGAAAGGTAAGAGAGGCACCTAACAACCGACCCTATCCTCAAGAGCACCTTATAATAATTTTCTTGGGTGAAAAGAAAAAATATTATTAAAAGAAACCCCCCCCAAGGGAAAATCAACAAAAAAAGCTAAAAAGCCTAAGACAACAGGAAACTAACAATAAAATAAATAAATAAATTTATACTGAAAATCAATTCCAAAAGTCTGGAAGGTACGTGCAATGATGCACAATTTCATCTTTGAAGTCGAGGGCTTCCAAAGTTATTTGAACTTGATGAATAATCTTCTTGAAACTGCTTCAGGGGCGAGCTGGTTTCTTTAAAAAATCCTTTGGTTCCTTATAATAATTTTAATATATTAATTTGTTCCTAATTATTGGTGTGAATTGAGAAGAAACTAAGAAGGAACAAAGAGGGAGGCTAGGGTTTCAATTATGATTACTTGAATATCAAAATACAACAAAGAAATATATATAGTCTTACACATAATAAATAAAAGATAAATTCACCCTTAGATCTAATAATAATTCTAATATCCTCCCTCAAACTAAAAATGCGACTGCAAGAAGCATCGAGAGTTTGGCAACCAAAAAAATGAAAATGCGAAACCGTATGCGACTTTGTAAAAAAATCTGCAAAATAAATAGTAAAGTGATAGTGACATGCTGTAGATGATGATGGGCGAGGTGACAGTCAATCTCGATATGCTTGGTCCTTTTGAGCAATCTGAATAGCACTCTTGTTATCACAATATATAGAAGTGGGATGAGAAAAAGTAACACCCAAATCCGCAAGTAACCAACGTAACTAAACGATCTTAATGGTAGTGGAAATTATTGCACGATACTCAGCTTCTGTAGAAGATTTAGATACGATAACATGCTTCTTACTCTTCTACGAAATAAGAGAATCACCCAAAAAGATATAGAACCAAGCGATAGATTTGCAATCGACAGAATCACTGGCCCAAACAACATCAGAGTATGCCTCCAGCTCCAAAGATGAGGTAGATGAAAGTAAAAGACTCTGAAATATGGTGCACTGAAGATATTGGAGATACGAAGAACAACACCCCAATGAACTATAGTAGGAGAAGCAACAAATTGACTAACAATGTGAACAACAAACGTAATATATGGATGTGTAATAGTGAGATAAACCAAGCTACCAACAATAATGTGATATAAAATAGGATCTGGCAAAGAAGTACCATCAAAAGGAGAATACGGAGTATTAAGTTCAAGAGGAGTATCAACACTCCTAGAATCAGTAAGACGAGCACGTTCAATGATGTCAGTTGTGTACTTGAACTGTGAGAGAAGATAACCTTTGGGAGAGAGGGCTACTTCAATACCCAAAAAGTAACGAAGAGATTTCAAATCCTTCATATCAAAACGATGTGCTAATTCTAATTTTAACACTGTAATCCCATCAACATCAGCACTAATGATAATCATATCATCAACATATAAAGAAAGTAGAATACGACAAGCAGTGGTGCATTTCAGATAGAGAGCAGAATCATGATCACTGGGGCAAAAACCAAGATAAATGATGATATAAGAAAAACTTTTGAAACCAGGCCTGAGGTGCTTATTTGAGACCATATAACGCTTTCGTGAGCTTGCAAACATCACCAGGGTTATGATAAACACTAGGAGGGGGTAGCAGGTAAAATTCTTCTTGAAGATCGTCATTCAAGAAGGCATTTTTAACATCCATCTGAGATATATGCCACTAACGAACAAAGGCAACATCAATAAGAGTGCGAACGGTAGTCATTTTTGCAACATGAGCAAAAGTCTCATAATCCATACCATACTGCTAAAAAATCTCTTTGCAACCAGTATAACCTTGTACCACTCAACTAACCCATCAGACTTGGTTTTTATTTTATAGGCCCAATGCGAACCAATTGTACTCTTACCAGGAGGTAGAGATACCCAAATCCCAAGTGTTTGTCTTATGCAAAGCAAAAAATTCCTCAACCATTAGCCTGTTGCAAAGAGGATCAAGAACTATCTCTCTATAAGATTGAAGCTTAGAAAGTTTGGTGAATAGAGACAAAAAATGAAGCAAAAGAACTAGAATAATAAGAATAAGCAAAATTTGGTAATTGAGTGGACTTAAAAATGCGCTGAGGATAGTGAGGAGGGGAGGAAGTAGTAGGAGCATCAGAATCATTAGAAACCAAAGTGATAGTATCTGCAAAACTAGTATGAACGAGAGAATATGGACTATGAGGTGGAACAATATCTAAACTAATTTTAGGCTCAGAGAAAGGATCAAGGTGAATGACATTAAACTTGGTTAGGTTATGAGAACTAGCAAGAATAGAAAATAAGAGTATATGCTCAAGAAACACAACATGACGAGAGATAGAACTTCTGAGTGACTGGATCAAAACAACGACATCCCTTTTAACCCTCACAATAACCTAGAAAAACATAAATAGAAGAATAGGAAGATAATTTGCTACGCTCTATGATCTACCACATGAAATATGTAATTTTATTATCTCCTAAACTTATGATTATGCTAGTGTTTGATTAGAATAACTACTACTTTAATATAGTTTTTGGTTTTTGTAGGAAACAAGAGTAATACACAGAAATGAGGTAAAAAGTATCCTCGAATGGTTAAATCATCATAACTCCTTGTACAAATGTCGGATTGGACTGATTCAAGTCTCATGTTAAATTTCAAGAAGTCAGCTTTCCAACGCCACCAAACCACGGCATAATTCGGAGTTTTTGGGGGGACAGAAAGTTATAGCTATTTGAAGTTTATGAACAGTAACTACGATCGATCGGCTCTATC